>CADEBD010000294.1:12226085-13589631 GCA_902825455.1 Arctia plantaginis | reverse complement strand
TTTCCCGTCGCGGGAGATCGACGATCGACGCAGTATCCCGACTGCGGGACAGCGTCGACGCAGCGGTCTCTGGGGGTGAGGTGGTGTTGGCTGTGTCGCTGGATATAGCCAACGCCTTCAACACCCTCCCCTGGGAGACCATTGCCGAGGCGCTGAGGTACCACAATGTCCCGTGGTGGAACTGACAACTTTCCCCAGTACGCACTGATACACATACACTCAACATGAGCACATACCGCACACCTACAACCTCCGGTGCTGCCAAAACGCCTCCCACCCCCAGTCCAGCTACCACATCCGCAGCAGCGCAGGACGCTGCCAAAACGTTCATAAAAAGACCGAATGCCAAGCGAAGATCGCTCACAAATATGGAGGCCTACAGAAAACGGAAAGATGACTACGCAGCCATACCGAGCGACCATCTCCTCCGGGAGCTGATGATGTCCTTTGAGGAGATACCCGCTAGGGTTCTGGAGTACCCTCAGATGAGGAGGGACATCAAGCAGTTCCTGGAGGAAAAATCGGACAAAGGCTTGCGAGCGGTGTTTGAGCTCAGCAGGCGATTCCAGGGATCCGAAGCAGAGGTCCCGAAACCAAGGACGCCAACAGGGGCTATGTCGTCGGAAGGCCACGGCGACATATTAAAGAGGCTGGGTGAGATGGAGGCGGCGCTGACGGAGCGCATTGACGAGGTGGAGCGGACCTTGCAGACCGATCTGCAGGAAATCGACTCCTCTGCCAGCGACCGAGGCTCCGACTTACTGGACCAAATCCAGGAAAAGCTGGACGAGCACAGGGAGCTCGTGGATAGAACGTCGATGGATGCCGGAAACCAGACGCATGACCGCCTCAAAATCCTGATCTGTGGACTGGCCGAAGGAGTCGTAGCGGCAAAAGAAGATCTGAAAGAGGCCGCGAAGGAACTGGCATGCGTTACCCAGGCCCCGGTTCCTGTGCCAAAAACATACGCAGCCGCCGCAGCACTCAAGCCCGCTCACCGCCCCGCACTTCACTCGATGGCGGTCACCCTCGAGGGTGGACAGGAGACCGCGGACGAGGTGCTCGCTAGAGTGAAGAGGGCGGTCGATGCCAGAACCACCGGCTTGAAAATTAACAAAGTGCGAAAAGCTAAGAACCAGACGGTCATCCTGGGCTGCGACACCGTGGAGGAGATGGAAAAAGTCCGGAAAACCATCCAGAGCCGCGGGGACGGACTAACGGTGGCGCCCATGACGAACAAGGACCCGCTCGTTGTGCTAAAAGAGGTATACGTGGACAGCGAGGATGAAGATATCATAAACGCACTTCACGCCCAAAACGGCGAAATTTTCGAGGGCCTATCGGAGGAACAGATGAAATTTAAGGTTAAATTTAAAAAACGCACCCGGAACCCCAAAACTGCCCACATTATACTCCAGGTGGGACCCATTGTATGGCGGAGGATGACGGAGGCTGGAGCCCTCTACCTTGACCTTCAGAGGGTCAGGGTGGAGGACCAGTCTCCGTTGATCCAATGCACTAAGTGCCTCGCGTTTGGTCACGGCCGCAAATTTTGCACCGAGAGTGTGGACAGATGTAGTCACTGCGGAGGACCGCATCTGCGCGAAAAATGCGCAGACTTCGCCGCGGGTAATGAACCGCAGTGCTGCAACTGTTCGCACTCTGGGTTGCGAAAGACAGACCACAACGCTTTTAGCGTCGACTGCCCGGTTAGGGAAAAATGGGATTACCTGGCCCGCGCAAATACGAGTTACGCATGAATCACGCACAGGAGACTACACAACACCCACACACAAACATAAAAACACACATAAACACAACCACGAAACACGCAGCAACACAAACACAAATGATTATAAAGAACGTATATTGGATATACAGGACTGTATAATCATACGAACACAGAAACACAAACGCGATGCACATAAACATGAACACATGATAACACAAAGACAAACTGATATACATAATGTATATTGATAATACACGATTATATCAGCACAGAAACACCTACACGAAATACACACAGCAACTCAAAAAATAATAATAAAAAACCAGGTATAAAATGAAAAACCGCAAAGAATCGGTAAATAAATATATAAACTTAAGTCTATATATATTATTGCCTAAGCGAAAGGTGTTTTTGAAAAAAAAAAACAAAAAAAATTATAGAAGGTAAAATAACAGACACAATTCACAGATCCTGTCGCATAACGCACTAAAAGTAGTAAACATTAATAGATACTTATAATAATAGACTTCTAAATAAGAAAATGTATCAGTAAAAATATCAGAAAAGCAACGATATAAAACGTTGTACTCGTAGATATAAATAGATAAGATATAATAAAAATAGACACAAAAATAGGGAAGCTGTAGCTCAGTAAAAAATGTTGGAAAAGTAAAGGTATAAAATGTATCAGATATAAATAGATAGACATAAAAATAGACAAAAAATATACATAAAAATACAAACATGCAACACAGTAAAAAGTCAGAAAAGAAATGATTTCAAAAGTATTAGATATAACAGATAAATAAAATAATGGACATATAAACAAGAAATATGAAGAAATGAGAGTAATGATCTAACATGTCGTAGATATTAATAGATAGATATAATAATAGACATAATAGAAATAAATAGGTATACTTGAGTAAAGCTGCAAAATAAAATAAGCTACACAAGCGCGGAGTAGCGGAAATCCCACCCTACTAGAAAGTGGTGAGGACAAATGTATATGACATAAGGTCCCGATGTGCCTATGATCGGGGAAAGGCGACTAAATAAAAAAAAAAAAAAAAAAAAAAAAAAAAAAAAACCTAACCTTTTTTTTTTAGCCCGTGGCTCGGATTAGGCGAAGGAGGAACACCGTGGTGGTTTAGTGGGTAGTCTGGCCCGTCAGGAGTCCCACACGAAGCGAACCCCCTGCCCCCGCGGGGGGGGGAGCGAAGTGCGTAAATGCATTCCACCACGTAAAAAAAAAAAAAAAAAAAAAAAAAAAAAAACCTAACCTAACCTAACCTTTTTTTTTTTTTTTTTTTTTTTTTTTTTTTTTTTTTTTTTTTACGTGTGGAAATCCCCTCGGACCGTCACCCCGCCGGGGCTCTCGTTCGGCGGGGCGATGTGTCGGACTCGAACCGACTAAAACCACACGGTGTGCCCTCTTTGCGCTTTTAGTTTAGGAGGGGTCCAGGTAGCTATCTCCTTCTGGACCCCTCCCAGCGCCGGCCCGCTCCTGGTGCGCGCTCCGTCTCAGTGGACCCTCTCTTTAGGCGACGTCCGGCACACGCGGACGCCGCCCCCTCGCGGCTGGCCAACTAATGCGGGTGGAGGGGAGAACCCATCCCGTCCACCCGCGGCCACACTCAGGGCGGCATGAGGCGCAGGTAGGCGCGCCTCCGCCGCCCGGTTCGCCGGCGGCGGATCAGGTCCGAGTGGAGGTCATCCTCCCGGGCCTTCTCCGCCGCCTCCTTCTGCGAGATTACCTCCTCGCAGAAGGTTGCGACCGCGGTAAAACAACTGTCGCTACCGGCCATGGAGCGAATTACGGCCGGTAGCGAGAGATCTGCTCCGATGACTGCAGTGAGGGCCCGGCGCTGCGTCGCCCATGCGGGGCAAACCGCCAGCGTGTGCTGGGCCGAATCCTCACCGCAGTCGCAGTGGTGGCAGGCGGGACTCGATTCCCTCCTAGCGACCGAGTACAGGTACTTTCCGAAGCAACCGTGCCCGGAAAGCACCTGCGTCAGCCGGAAGGAAAGGGTCCCGTGCTGCCGCCCTGCCCACTCGGCGATGACCGGCTGGAGAGCCTCCACGGCGGCGAAGCCAGCGCGTGGAGTCTCCAGCCGGAACGACCATCTCACCATAGTGGCTCAGCGAGCGGCTTCGCGCCACTCGCGCACGTCTTCGGGCGGAGGGCGAAATCCGCTCTCCGCCCGGAAGTCAGCCACTCGCCGATAAACTTCGGCGAGCACTTCCGCCTCCAAATCCCACGGGGGTGTTCCGGCCAAGGCGCAAGCCGCCTCGGTGGACACCGTGCGGTATCCGCGTATGGCTCTGACCGCCAATATCCTCTGGGGGCGCCAGAGGCGCGCCCTATTCGGGGCGGTCAGAGCCGCCACCCACACCGGTGCACCATAAAGCGCCATGGACCGGACAACCCCCGCGTACAGCCGCCTCGTGGGAACACTGGCCCCGCCCAAATTGGGCAAAAGTCGCCCTAGGGCGGAGGCAGTGTCCACCAGCTTCGGACCAAGCTGTCGGAAGTGCTCGTCGAAGAGCCACCTACCGTCTAGGACCAGACCCAGGTACCTCATCTGGGCCCGGACCGGTACGAGGACCGAGCCGACCTCGATTGAGGCGCCGGCGGGCGGACCACGACGGGGCCCATGAAATAATAGGGCCTCCGTCTTATCCAGGGCCACCCGCAAACCCAACGCCTCAATGCGCCCGACCACCAGGGAGACTCCCGTGGCGGCCAGGCGCGCCGCCTCCTGGAAGTTAGCCCCCCGGGCCGTGAGCAAGGTGTCATCCGCGTAGCAGATTACACCCAGCCCGGGGGGGAGACGCCCTCGTAGGGCCCAGTCGTATCCAATGTTCCACAGGAGTGGTCCTAGGACAGACCCCTGCGGAACACCGCACGACATGGCCCTGCGTCTCAAGACGCCATCTCGGTCCTCGTACATGACGGTTCGCTCCTCAAGATAGTCTGCCACCAGCCGCCTCAGGTACTCCGGCACTCCGTGGTAGCGGAGCGCTTCCCTGATGCAGCTGAATGGCAGACTATTGAAGGCGTTGGCGATGTCCAAGGACACCGCCAACACCACTCCGCCGCAGCTCACGGCCTCCTCGGTTCACGGCCCTAAGGCGCATCACGGCATCGATCGTCGAACGCCCCTCTCGGAAACCGAATTGGGCGTCCGACAGATCGGGGCCAACCTCGCAAAGGTGCCGGACGATGCGGGCAGAGAGCACCCTCTCAAAAAGTTTGCCCGCCTCGTCCAGCAACACGATAGGCCTATAGGCCGCGACCGATTCGGCAGGCCGTCCCGGCTTCTGCAGCAGGACCAGCTTCCCGCATTTCCAGCGCTCAGGGAAGCGTCCGGACGCCAGGCTAGCGTCCAACACCCCCCTGAGGTGGTCCGACATGTAGTCGAGGGCTCGGGCCATCACTCGGGCTGGAACCCCGTCCGGCCCGGGGGCGGTGTTCTTGGATCGAATCCGTAGAACAGCCGCCCCCAACTCCGATTCCCTGACGGGCGGAACATCAGCCTCGCTGCCCCCGTCGTCTCCGGCTGATGCAGCCATCGACGGGGGTGTGTGCTCCGCCCTCTGCGGGAATAGGCCCTCGACCACTTCCTGCAGGAAGCTGGGCTGGAGAGTCTCCGTAAGGGGGGGGCCCGACGTGCGGAGCTTTTGACGCACCGCACGATAAGGGCGACCCCAGGGGTCACGCTCGAGACTCTCCAGCATCTCCTCTCTACACGCATCCTTGGCGCGGCAGATGGCCAGCCTCAGAGTTTTCCGAGCTTCTCGGTACTCCTCATGAAGCCGGTCCACCTCCTCACCGACCCCGCGGTGACGTCGCCGACTACGGGTGAGGGACCTCCGGGCACGTACACAGGCCGCACGGAGGTCCGCCAACTCCTGGGACCACCAGTAGACCTCCTTCCTTGGAGGCCGACAACCACGAACGCGGGGCATGGCCGCATCGCAAATCTGCGTAATCGCATTGCAGAAGCGACCAGCCCCCATGTCGACCTCCTCGGTCGGGGCCTGCGGAGACAGCCAAGAGTAAATAATGGCCGCCTCCTCTAGTAGGTCCCTGTCGAGCTTGGCGACAGCCCACCGCGGGAAGCGAGAAGGGCGCCGCGCCGCGTGACCCCTACTGGGGTCCTGGGACCGGGAGAGCTCGAATCGGATGTACAAATGATCCGAGAGCGTCTCGACCTCTTCCAGGACACACCAGTTCCTTACTCGTGCGGCGACTGCAGGGGTAGCGAACGAAAGGTCCACTATCGACCCCCCCTGCTGTCGCACGCACGTGTTGGTGGAGCCTCTGTTCAGCAAACAGAGGCCCACCGACGCCGCCCACTCCTCGACGGCTTCGCCCCTGGCGTCCGTCGCAGGGGAACCCCACGCAATGGACTTTGCGTTGAAGTCCCCCAGAACCTTTTTTTTTTTTTTTTTTTTTTTTACGTGTGGAAATCCCCTCGGACCGTCACCCCGCCGGGGCTCTCGTTCGGCGGGGCGGTGTGTCGGACTCGAACCGACTAAAACCACACGGTGTGCCCTCTTTGCGCTTCCAGTTTAGGAGGGGTCCAGGTAGCTATCTCCTTCTGGACCCCTCCCAGCGCCGGCCCGCTCCTGGTGCGGGCTCCGTCTCAGTGGACCCTCTCTTTAGGCGACGTCCGGCACACGCGGACGCCGCCCCCTCGCGGCTGGCCAACTAATGCGGGTGGAGGGGAGAACCCATCCCGTCCACCCGCGGCCACACTCAGGGCGGCATGAGGCGCAGGTAAGCGCGCCTCTGCCGCCCGGTTCGCCGGCGGCGAATCAGGTCCGAGTGGAGGTCGTCCTCCCGGGCCTTCTCCGCCGCCTCCTTCTGCGAGATTACCTCCTCGCAGAAGGTTGCGACCGCGGTAAAACAACTGTCGCTACCGGCCATGGAGCGAATTACGGCCGGTAGCGAGAGATCTGCTCCGATGACTGCAGTGAGGGCCCGGCGCTGCGTCGCCCATGCGGGGCAAACCGCCAGCGTGTGCTGGGCCGAATCCTCACTGCAGTCGCAGTGGTGGCAGGCGGGACTCGATTCCCTCCTAGCGACCGAGTGCAGGTACTTTCCGAAGCAACCGTGCCCGGAAAGCACCTGCGTCAGCCGGAAGGAAAGGGTCCCGTGCTGCCGCCCTGCCCACTCGGCGATGACCGGCTGGAGAGCCTCCACGGCGGCGAAGCCAGCGCGTGGAGTCTCCAGCCGGAACGACCATGTCACCATGGTGGCTCGGCGAGCGGCTTCGCGCCACTCGCGCACGTCTTCGGGCGGAGGGCGAAATCCGCTCTCCGCCCGGAAGTCAGCCACTCGCCGATAAACTTCGGCGAGCACTTCCGCCTCCAAATCCCACGGGGGTGTTCCGGCCAAGGCACAGGCCGCCTCGGTGGACACCGTGCGGTATCCGCGTATGGCTCTGACCGCCAATATCCTCTGGGGGCGCCAGAGGCGCGCCCTATTCGGGGCGGTCAGAGCCGCCACCCACACCGGTGCACAAGTCCCCCAGAACCTAACCTAACCTAACCTAACCTGGCCATCAGGAGGGTCTTAACTGACTCGACTGAACAGTGAGTGATACGGGAAATGATCTTAAGTGATTACACCCCACTCGTTCGTGTCTCAACTATCGCAGAGACACGTGTCGAAGAACTGACGCTGTTTTTGGCCTCTTTGGGGTGCGGGTCGGGTAACCTCCATGTTGGCTTCTTCGTTTCTTCCCCCGTTGGACTGCGGTCCTCGGGAGCGGAAGCGAGGGACTGGTGCACCCTGGACAACGGTTAATAGACACTGTCTCTGTCACAGAGCTCTGTATGTTAGCCGATTGACCGATAACCCGACAGCCCTTTTCAGGGCTAGCTGACCCCATTGCACGAGGGGGTCGTGGGATGGCGGGCCTACAAGGCCCGCGGGGGGGGGGGGGAAATCCGTAGGGATACAACAGCCCTTTTCAGGGCTCGCCGTTCCTCCCAGTATCCCTCTGCTTTTCAGTTGGATACTGGGAGGAACGTTGTAATCCCTTAGGGATTTAGCCCGACTCAGGGCTAGCTGACCCCATTGCACGAGGGGGTCGTGGGATGGCGGGCCTACAAGGCCCGCGGGGAGGGATTCGTAGGGATACAACAGCCCTTTTCAGGGCTCCCCGTTCCTCCCAGTATCCCTCTGCTTTTCAGGGGGATACTGGGAGGAGCGTTGTAATCCCTTAGGGATCTAGGGACGGGTCGACCCACTGCTCGCGCAGGGGCAGACAGGCACTCGTGCCACCGTCGGAGTTGGGAGAGTTGGCTTCCCTCCTGCGTCGCGTAATCTCCGGGTGATCGACATACAAACCTGAGTGCTAGCCACACTCAGGAACGCCGTGACCTCGGAGGACGTGGGGCTTGCCTTCATTGGCCGGCCTGCGTCAAGGAAAAGACTATAACACCCGACAGCTAAGTCGCTTAAAACCTATGGATACCGGGGGACCTCCATAGTATTTACCCCGCTTCCCGGAATGAGCGTCACCCGGGAAGTGTATTATTTTCGTCTCATGCTCGTGGGATATGTTATGGATGTTTCAATTAATAAAATAAATAATACTTTTGAGGTAGAAGGAGTGGAGAAGGAGATCGAGACGGAGACCGCAAGGTCTCGTGTCTCTCTCAGAGAGGTGGTGCCGATGGTGGTGCTGGAGCGGATGGACGCTGCCAGCACACCTGGAGGTTCGCGCTCGTCTTCCCCAGCAAGGGGAAGATTCTGGCGCAAGCGAACCAACTCTGCTACAGAGTTGGATTCGCCGAGCGAGGGCGATTCGCGCAGCGAAAGCCCTAAGAGGAGTCGCGGCCGTCCCCCGAAAACGGGGGAGTATGTCAACCTGGCTAGGGCCAAGGCCGAGCTCAACGCGGTCAAGAAGCGGGAGCTCGAGCTCCGCGCTGAGGAAGAGCTTGCGGAGGAGCTGCGACAACAGCGGCAGAGGGCTCTGTGTCCGCTGCCCCAGCCCAGTCCGCAGCCCCAAGCGGGATTGGCATCCTCGGCCAATCAATCCCTCAGTGCGGAGCAGCTTTCGGGCTCTATCGAGGCGGCGGTGACGATGGTTCAAACCATCGCCACCAAAAGCTCGAATTTGAAGGGCCAGTACGTGCGGGACTTCAAGAACGCGTGCAACTCCATCTTGAAGAACGTGCGCGCGCTCATGTCCCGCACGGAATCGGAGGAGGTGGCCCAGCTGCAGGCCGAGTTGGCTGCAGTACGGGCTGAAATGAGGGCCTTGAAGCAGCAGGCGGAGGCTGCTCCGCCCGCGATGAGCCGCGATGAGATAGGCTTTCTCATCGACGCACGACTCGCGGGGATCGCTCACCGCCTGCTGCCGGAGACCCGCATCCGTCCGCCTCTACAGGCGGACAGGAGAAACGCGGCCCGGTCTGCCAGCAGACCTGAGCCCGTACCTGAGGTGTCTCCCTCACGGCCTCTCCCCCTCTCTCCTCCAAAGTCAGACGGGCAGGAGGAGATAGGGGCGTGCCCCCCCGGGCCATCGGGGAAGCAGAAAAAGAAGAGGAAGAAGACGGGGAAGAAGACTGCTGCGGCAAAGGAGGCGGAGGCTGGCCGACAGTCGCGGCAGTCGCCCCCGTCTGCTTCCTCGTCCAATTTATTAGTTGAAGTTGTTTATTATTAACAGTTACCAAGATTTTATCCTACTACGAGTATATTAATTAGAAACAAAATGTTACTGTACATGTGGTTGTCTAATCTTCCTCTCTCCCAAACAAACTGTGCTGCGCCCGACAGGGTCCATAATTGTTGCCGCTTGATTGTTGTCACCTATGTATTCACATTATGGAAGCAATAAAGTTATTGAGTATTGAGTAATGCGCCCCTCTGTGTTCATGGGGTGCATTCTTTAGGAGGACAGGCCCTACCATGTGGGCACGAGGCGAGCCCGTTAAATAGGGCGTCCCTAGCCGAGTCGCGGTTAGCAAACTATCCCGTGGCTCGTCTGTGGGTGGGTAGTCTGGACGGCGAATTTGTCGGCCGTCGTCGCGCCTACAGCCCCAGGGAACTCGAATACTCGAGCTCCCGTCTGGGCGCGGCGCAGCCTGATCCCTGCCGTCCCGAATTCAGTGGCGAGACCAGTTGGCCGGCACCTGGGCCGGCGCCTTGGCCGGCGCCTGGTATATTTATAATATTTATATTGACTTTCTATAAGTGTTAATATTGCAAGAGGTAGCCTCTAGCAATCAATTTAAATTATTTGAAATTCATATTGTTAGATCATTTAACACGTTCGCTGTGTTACCAGATACTTAGAAGTGGTATCGTACCTTGCGTACCTTGCATTCAGTGCGGAGGAGAAAGAGACAAATTCACCGCTCGCTGGTGCGGGAGCTGTATCTTAGGAACTACAAGGGCTAGAAAAGAGACAAATATATTTTTGGGATTGTCTCATAAATTATAACTAGACTAATGTAAAAACTTATACCAAGTCGGTTAGACCTGGATTCAGGATAGATTATAAAGTTATGTTTTAAGGCTTGAAAAATAGACTGTAATGTCGATCAGAAGGTATCTTTATATTCATTTATTGTCTGAAGTCGGTTCAACTTTTAATTTAACTCAGAAGTAAGATACGGACACCAAACATACTTTAAAAACAATTTATTTATGCATAACGAGTTGTGGAGGAAGGAATTAGGTGAACGAATGACACACTCAAGGAAGTCTTTTATTAATTCTTTTATTAGTTTATATGTACGTATTTACAGTAAGTATGTTATTCTATCATTAATGTCTTATTCAATTATAAGTACAGTTGAAGGTGTTCTGTGGAGGAAAAGCTTTCCGAGTTTTAGAAATAACTCAAAAATAATTATATCCACAACGTAAGTATTGGGCTTTTTAAAGGAAAGCCAAACACGTGTTATGTGGTATTGTAACACCTATGAAATACTGAAGTCCTAAAGCAAATGTTAATTGATCGGACGCTCGTAGAAGTATACAGGTATGCTGGCCAACAGGGCCAAGAACGTGAGACAGTGCAAGTGCTTCAGGGGCCAATGAATGGCACCAGCATTCGGCAAGCTGAGACGAGATCTACCGGCGCAATACACGCTCCCTGGGCCGAAACACGCAGCCCACGCCATCCGGTACGGCAGTTGGCTCTGCTCGTATAGGCCCGAGAACATGGAGTGGTGGGGCCCAAGCGCGAACACCGCCACATCGTCTCCCCCGTGCGTCTCGGAAGTAACCGGTATGTCTACGTGTGATCTCCACTGCGGTGTACCTGCACATTACCACAACTTCAAAATGATTGTTGGTGAGAGAAAGCTCCTGTTCGCCACCCAGTAATTATGTATTTATGTGGAGTGATATAACGGCCTCACAGAAAATTGTATGTTCGGATAAGCTGCATTTTATTTCAGGTTTTTTTTTTTCATATTTTTCAAGTCATTATTTTGTTACTTCTAACACTAACACAGGGTTTACTGTTGGGATAGATTTAAATCACAAATTTTCTTTTGTAAGTAATATTGAGTTCTTTAAGTATTTAAGTTTTTTTAAATGCTAGTGGGCAAACGCAAACGGGTAGACGGGTTACTTGATGGGAAGTAACTACCGCCGCCCATGAAGGCCTACAACTCAGGAGTCATAAGCGCGTCGCCAGCATCATCACGATAAATTGTTCCACAGATTGATTGTGCGAAGCAAAATGTGTCTTGAAAAGCTGTAACAGTTATTTTTTTTGTGCATTTGTGATACGTACGATATTGATAAAAGCGGCACCTGTGTGGCCGCATCGCTTTGTTGTTGATTTATCTAAAGTAGTTTGTAGCTACGGTATTGATCTCCTTTGTTCACTTTCGGACCACTAGATGGCGTTTGTTTGAGACATGATAGTTTAATTAAAAAGACTTACTTTTTAATCTGTTCTAGTAATCTGTCATGACAAATTGCATAGGTATTGGGAGTGTTCAGCTATGGTGGAAAGCAAGTTACGTTTGATTTTGTTAGCGTTGTTTTCTTTCTCAATTTAAATGTCAAAGTGAAATGATGAAGAGGGGTTAATTTCTGGAAGATTCCTGAACCGAGGATATATAAGTCCGGCTTTCTGCCACGGGAGACACTCTGCTATCTCGTGTCTTCCAACCTTAAATAGTGTTTTGATTGTCGTGTAATTTGAATTTCGTAATATGTAGTCTGTTATAATCTACCCACTAATGTGGTGAGTATTCTCTCAATTCTTCTTAAACCTATTTGTTTCTGGAACCTGTTTAATTTATATGAGTGCTAATCCATTCGTAGGGTCCCAGATTTCGGGGTCAAGACGGTCAGTCTTAGACGGTGTGCTTGCTCTTTTGTGGCCTTCTGGTACAGACTCAAGTTTCTCGGTACCCTCTGGCAAAGCTGGTGATTGCGCGGCTCACGACGCAAGCGGACAGCCGTACCCAAGAGTTACGTTCTTAAACTTATAATTGTAATTTATTAAACTTTTATCCATATCCAATATAAATAGCCGACTCGGGCGGAAGAGGAAGTAACCTCCTGGAGGGACGACGAGGTGGCACCGAGCACCATCAGCTCGGCTCTAACGCGCACCGCTGCGGTTTTTTTTTTCTTTTTCGTGTACCCACACTGTTTAATTAGTTTAATTTGATCTACTTTTTCTCTGAAATATACATGTATGTATAACTGAGGTGTAAGTTGTTTTCCTCTAAAGAGTCCCATAGGTTTCCCACACGCACACACTTCTATTCTCATACAAGGCGCCCTGAGGTAATCTCTTGAATCTCTCCACTGGGTCAGCCGGTGAGTAGTCCGCCAGAGAGGAAAAGCGGCTACAAATTGGCGCCCAACGTGGGGCCAGTGATCCAAACCTCTGTGTGTGTGCTGTGTGAGGGTGCCTGAGGGTATTCACTTTGGAGGAGACACTTCCCTCCGTCCGATACTCCCCAGGACGTTAATTGGTTGTGCGGGTGCAGTACGCATGTAATAATTTTACCCTCATTGTATTTTCAGCCTATCGTACCATCATCCCTGAGGCAAGGAAAATCAGTGAGACACCTAAATTCCAAATTTAACTCAAAATTCCTACTGCACATATTTCGGGTAAGTTTTGAAACATTTTCTGGCCTAAATTTTTTTTCTTTTTTTTTGAGTTAGCTACTTCTGTTAGTACCTTTGAGGTCCGTAGCGTGAAGTTGTGCATACGTGTATATTCAGTGTGTTTTTTATCCCAGTACTACTGGTGTAATTTACTTGAAACTTAACTTAACTTATAAAGTTTTATGTACCCTCCATTTTTTATATAACCTCTTGGCTTAAAATTAGAATAAAATAGTTTTGTGATATACATACCCTACTTAAAATTTATGTCGAAATAACTTTTATGATAATTAAACTTTGACAATTCATTGGATTACTATGTCAACATTCTAAAGATAATATAACTTGTCTTAAATTTTTTTGTCGAATTAACTTTTATAATAAAAAACTTTGTCATTTCATTGGATTACTGTGTTAATGTTCTAGAGATAGTATAACTTGTGTCTTGAATTGTGAAACAAGAATATCTTTGTCTTTAGTTGAATTTGCTTCTCAAGTTTTGAGAATTACTTAATGTTTTAATATTTTATTATAATATTTGTTAAAAATATTAGTGTGCTTTAACCTTCTCACACTTAATAGTGAAGAAGTATACTCAGTTTCTACTTTGAAATATTACTTGATATTTTAATATTTTATTGTAATATTTGTTAAAAATATTAGTGTGCTTTAGCTTTCTCACACTTAATAGTGAAGAAGTATACTCAGTTTCTACTTTGAAATATTACTTGATATTTTAATATTTTATTACAATATTTGTTAAAAATATTAGTGTGCTTTAGCTTTCTCACACTTAATAGTGAAGAAGTATACTCAGTTTCTACTTTGAAATATTACTTGATATTTTAATATTTTATTGTAATATTTGTTAAAAATATTAGTTTGCTTTAGCTTTCTCACACTTAATGGTGAAGAAATATACTCAGTAGCAATATTTTTTACTTTGAGATATTACTTGATGTTTTAATATTTTGTTATAATATTTTTTAAATATTAATTTACTTTAACCTTCTCACACTCTGTTATTAGTGAAGAAGTCTACTCAATATCATTATTTTTTACTTTTTTTGAACTGTAAAAGACATTAAGTCTGCATTACTGGTGTGTTAACTTGTTAAGATAATTTTTTTTGTATAATCGAATTTGAATTGTAAACCACCATGGCACATTTATGTATGTGCATTAACTACCTTAAAATTGATGAACTTATTAATGAACTGTCTTCCATGGGGATTTCAGCGAATCCTGAGGATACGGTTGTCGGATTGCGAAGTGAGATGCGTACTGCTTTGCGGCTTATCCGGCGTGGCCGCTTTAAGGCCATCGCCGCTGTTCCTGCCTTTGCCGCCTCTGACATGGTCTGTCAGCGGGCTTAAGGTCTTTGAACTGGAACAGGTTTTTTCTTCAGGTGACCCCGTTTCGTATTATAAATTGTCTTATTAGAGTTGGGGCTAGATACCTTCTAGATAGGTTAGCCGGTGTAGTTATAACTGACTAGACCTTCTCAGGACACCCCTTTGTGACCTGAGGGGTCCATTCACTACATTTCCTACATGGGAAATGTTCTTTCAATTGTGGTCTCGGACTACGTCAAAATTTTTCTTATTTGTGTCCTATGAGGATTGCTTCCGGCCTACTGTCGTGTTTGGGTCCCATATGGATGGCTTCAGGTTATGTCATGTGGTGTCCTATATGGATAATCACAGGCTTTGTAGTCGCGAGTCATAGTATAGAATGTTTTCCTAAACCACGGGGTTCGTAAAACCACTTATATGGATTTTGGCCCTGTTGAGGATATTCCCTGGGCACACTACGCAGGGAATACTTTGAGGGAGGGGGTGGTGTAACAGTTATTTTTTTTGTGCATTTGTGATACGTACGATATTGATAAAAGCGGCACCTGTGTGGCCGCATCGCTTTGTTGTTGATTTATCTAAAGTAGTTTGTAGCTACGGTATTGATCTCCTTTGTTCACTTTCGGACCACTAGATGGCGTTTGTTTGAGACATGATAGTTTAATTAAAAAGACTTACTTTTTAATCTGTTCTAGTAATCTGTCATGACAAATTGCATAGGTATTGGGAGTGTTCAGCTATGGTGGAAAGCAAGTTACGTTTGATTTTGTTAGCGTTGTTTTCTTTCTCAATTTAAATGTCAAAGTGAAATGATGAAGAGGGGTTAATTTCTGGAAGATTCCTGAACCGAGGATATATAAGTCCGGCTTTCTGCCACGGGAGACACTCTGCTATCTCGTGTCTTCCAACCTTAAATAGTGTTTTGATTGTCGTGTAATTTGAATTTCGTAATATGTAGTCTGTTATAATCTACCCACTAATGTGGTGAGTATTCTCTCAATTCTTCTTAAACCTATTTGTTTCTGGAACCTGTTTAATTTATATGAGTGCTAATCCATTCGTAGGGTCCCAGATTTCGGGGTCAAGACGGTCAGTCTTAGACGGTGTGCTTGCTCTTTTGTGGCCTTCTGGTACAGACTCAAGTTTCTCGGTACCCTCTGGCAAAGCTGGTGATTGCGCGGCTCACGACGCAAGCGGACAGCCGTACCCAAGAGTTACGTACTTAAACTTATAATTGTAATTTATTAAACTTTTATCCATATCCAATATAAATAGCCGACTCGGGCGGAAGAGGAAGTAACCTCCTGGAGGGACGACGAGGTGGCACCGAGCACCATCAGCTCGGCTCTAACGCGCACCGCTGCGGTTTTTTTTTCTTTTTCGTGTACCCACACTGTTTAATTAGTTTAATTTGATCTACTTTTTCTCTGAAATATACATGTATGTATAACTGAGGTGTAAGTTGTTTTCCTCTAAAGAGTCCCATAGGTTTCCCACACGCACACACTTCTATTCTCATACAAGGCGCCCTGAGGTAATCTCTTGAATCTCTCCACTGGGTCAGCCGGTGAGTAGTCCGCCAGAGAGGAAAAGCGGCTACAAAGCGCACAGAAGGTGAGCGCCAGCTATACAGGTGATGGTAAGCGGCACGGAAATTTGACTTCAATAAATATGTCTGTGACTAGGATTCCGATACTGGCTGAGACAGTTGGGGAGATGCTCTCAAATTAAGGTAATACGACAAACGGTATCTTTATTGTGGTAAATGAGGAAGCCTGTATCTTCTTTTAGTTAAAATTGGATTAAAAGGTACTAGTTCAGTCGACCCCAATCTGAAACATCCAAACTCAAACTCTCTTTTTTTCATAAAATTTTCAAAATTGTTTGAAATCGTTTTTTATGTAGACTCTAAAGCCATAGATCAACACACACAAAAGCAACAATCTCTGTTTTGTCAAATAGTAAGTAAATAAATTTAACAAAAATCAAACCCATACAAAATCTATGATATGCCTGTGCCGATCTACAACCGCCCGTTTCCAAGGGGTTGAGCCTTATGAGAAGAAAGGGCAAACAAACTCATGGCCACTCTTTTGCAATTCACAGATAGATACAATGGCACTATTAAATAAACCACAACATTGTTTTGATGTGTGCTAGTATATCCGTTATTAAGGACTAACAGGTAAAAATACAATTAAGACAAAACAAGATTAAGAAAAAAAACGAATACAAAAGAAAATGAAGTGAAACATAAAAAATAGAAAAAAAAATAAAAATAAAAAACACTAGCCACATCACATTTTTAGTTAAGAAAGAAATAGCCTGCGCTAATTAATCCCAAGCATTCTTGTCTTCCGTGTAATCCGCAATTGAGTGGTAGGCCCTCTGGCACAAGCCACGTTTTATTGCGGATTTAAATTTGTTAATACGTAACTTTTGAATATTATTTGGGATTTTATTATAAAATCGGACACATTGACCTCGAAAAGACTTGTTTATCTTTTGGAGCCTAGAGGCGGGTACTACAAGTTTATTTTTATTTCTGGTATTTAAAGCATGTACATTACTTTTTTTCAAAAAGCTATCTTTGTTTTTATGAACATATATTACATTTTCATAAATATATTTACTTGCCGCTGTCATTATATTTATTTCTTTAAATTTCTGCCTTAATGAACAACGATTGCTTAAATTATAAAATGCTCGAATCGCTCTCTTTTGCAGCACAAAAATAGTTTGAATGTGCGCAGCATTCCCCCACAGCAGAATACCGTACGACATTATGCTATGAAAATAACTGAAGTAAACGAGTCGTGCTGTATCAACTCTCGAATTTTCCTTACTGCATACGCACCTACGCTGCTGAGCTGAGTCTGAGCTGAATCCGCTGAGGAAGTTTCAATTTCCTACACAAGTTTGTTTTGACCATCGATGACGCCTTCCCTAGGAATTTTGGGGCGGCCGGTATAAAAGGTATTTCATGTACTAGACTCGGTGAAATGCAGCATGGAATTAACGACCGGTTGTCTGTGAGGCCGTGATAATGCACCGGTCGAGCTGGCTCGTTTTCGGCAAAGCAAGGCTCTCCCACACTAAGGTTTGGCATAGGGTTTCTGTCAAGTTTTCCTTCTCTTTGCAGTGCTGTTGTCCTTCGTAGTTTGTTCCCTTAGCCGGCTCTTACGACATCCACGGGGTGAATAGGGGGGAGGTGACACTTCGTATACTTAATCTGTTGCGACACGCACAAGAGCTAAGTATACAATAGTTAGGCTCTAGTGCTCAAAACTTCGATACTGTTTTGGCCTAGTTTAAAATCAGAATATAATAATGTAGCTGCTAGCAACAGCAGTGGTATTCATGACGACGTATCCATCTGTTTTCTGTTTACGACGTAGGTACATACATACTCTAATGCTCGTGAAGATATTTATAGAGTAGTACCTATATTTATTTTTTTAATCATAATCATCATTTATTTGCGGAAACATAGATTAGTTACAGGTCTTAGATTTTGTTAGAAGTGCACTATGTCCTACCACATATGTGGTGTACAAATAATTATACATACAGAAATACATAAATTAATGCAATTGAATACAGTTAAATTATCAAAATATGTCAATAGATATGCGCATTTATGCGCATTACAGTGCATTACTAAGACATGTCAGAGAATAGTTTTTTATTTGTCAAGCACATAGATTAAAATTGCCAAAAGTAGATTATAATTGTCAAGATAGTAACAATAAAAACAATGCTAATAATATGGTGTGTTACACTAATTATGTTAATTTACCATTTAAGTAATCTTCAATAGATTAGTATGCTTTATTTAATAGGAATTCTTTTAGTCTACTTTTAAATATCTGTATAGTCTCAGCAGATTGAATACATTTGTGCAACTTGTTGTAAATTTTTGGCACCATTACAAATATACTTTTTTTGGTGTAATGTCGTTTTGGCTGCAACTAATTGTAGCCTACCACGTCTGCGGCTACTTGTAATCGTCACAAATTTTGACTAGTTCCTTTTAACAAATAATGCTGTTTCATTTATGTACATGGATGGCATTGTTGGAACTTTTAGCTAGATAAAGTGAGGCTTACACGTATCAGTAGAACAAATGTTACAAATGGCCCTAATGCACCGTTTTTATGCCTTAAAAACTAAATCACGACCAGTTGCATTGCCCCAGAATATAATACCATATCTTAGCGTGGAAGCCACAAGTACATGATAAGCAGTAAGAATTGTACTAATGTTTACTGGTTTGTTTAGTTTGTGTAATGCATATGCATATTGGTTTATTTTATTACATATTTTCTCTATTTGTAGTTTCCACTGAAGGTTATTTTCAATTTGCAATCCTAAAAATTTCGATACTCTGGTCTCACTAATCCTATTATTATTATATTTAATGTCAATATTTATTGATTGGTTATCTCTTTGTCTAAAATTCACAATATTTGTCTTACTTATGTTAATCTTAAGGTTTTGGGTCTCAAGCCATCCTACTAGTGAGACAATATTTTCTTCAATGACTGAGTTTATAGTACTAATCTCATCATTATTAAACACAACCGTGCAATCATAACCATAGGGAATCTTGTGGCAGACGGAAAGTCATTTATATAAATAATGAATAGTAACGGGCCAAGTGTACTACCCTGTGGTACTCCGTAACGTATAGTTCTGGCATGTGATGTGTAAGACAGTCAGTTTTATTTTCATAGTATATTTTATTAATGATAGTAACCTGCTGGCGATTCCTGAGATACGATTCAAGCAAATCAGACAAATTTCCTCGAATACCATAAGCGTTTAATTTGTTAATAATTATCGTATGATCCACATAGTCAAATGCCCTAGTCAAGTCCATATAAAGAGCTTGAACCGGCAATCTTTTATCCATTCTGGTAATAATTGAACTTAAGAAGCCAGTTGGCGCTAACATACAAATTTATGTGGTTGCGATACCGGGAATCGAACCCGAGCCTCCTGGGTGAGAGCCAGGTATCTATAGGTTGCTGGATTAGATCCGGCTCGCATAAATATGTATGGAAGCGCCAACCGGCGGCGGCCATAGAATCCAAAAAAAAAAAGTGCGGTGTGCCTCGCGTCTGGAGCGTCAGTCTGTCTATTCCTTTTAGCTAGGGGCTTTATTACTGATAACTTCAAATTATTGGGAAATATATCCTGTGTTACACAATTATTAATTAGGTGGCTCATCACAGGAGCAATCTGTACTATGTATATTGTATGCTTTTATTGACTAAAATAAAATGATAATATTGTAATGGGATTACTTACCAAAGTTTTGCAGCTTAGTGACATCCGGCCTAACTCCATTTCCTGTCAGATTATAAAAGCCCGGTCCGTTAGTATAAGAAAGTGTCATATATGGTGCTTTGTTGGTATCTGTATTCCTAGAAATGCCGAGAATATCGTGACCCCGGTTTGAATAGCCATTAATGGACATAACGTGCGCGTGGTCAGCTGTGACCACGATGAGCGTGTCGTCTTGGGACAGCAGGCCGGCGGCACGCTTTACGGCCTCGCTCAACTGCACGGTCTCATCTAGCGCGAACTGGACGCGGTTGTCGTGGTGGCCGTGGTCGATGCGCCCGCCCTCCACGAATAGGAAGAAGCCTTTATTATTGCGTCTAAGAATTTTAATGGCAGTCTCTGTTAGCTCAGCAAGTGTCGGTTCCGTGGTTTTGTTCATAACCAAATTAAATTGCATATGGCTGGCCTCGAACAAGCCCAATAAGTATTGAGGTAAATCATTGTTAGTGGTTATTAACTGGTCCCGGTTCCAAATATACTTATACGTAGCGTTAAGTCTCGCCTTGGATTGTTGCCAATCTTCTATTAAATTTTGGCCGTCTTTTCGTATACCCCGAAAACCTTCTTCATCTATAACACATACTGGTAAAAAGTTGCGCCGGCCTCCTCCTAAAATTACCTGTAAGTATAAACAAGTAATGCAAAAACGAAGTATGACTATCGTATGGTCCCCTTCAGATAGAGATGCCAGCCAGCTAAAGGAGTATACAGCCACTTCAAAGCCAAGCATAGCAAACAGAGCTCTCATAAGGTGCACCAAAAACAAATAAAACACCATATAACACAGGGTTTGTTTAATAACCACTGGTGAGCTGTGTGCGAAATCGTATGGTGGGTCCGTCCTTCAGGCCAACCTACAATACTAGAGGTATTTTCGTTGTGTGTACGGGAAGATAGTAGTAGTTTGCCTGACTAAAACATCCTTATAAGCTACTTTCTTATCTTTGGGATCACCAATCTACATATGACAACCAAACCAGAGTTAGAATAAGGGACAATTAGTCCAGTGCATTTAGCTTTATGATTTGTATTTAATTTTAAAAGCGTAAACTAAAAGGTTTTCACATTGAGCCTTTCCTCTAATGTTTGATTTGTAAGAATTCTTAATTTAAAGAGACGTCATGTCTAGTGTAGCACTTATTTGGATAGTTATATTTATTTAACTTGAATGTCATAAAAC
This sequence comes from Arctia plantaginis, assembly GCA_902825455.1. Classification (NCBI taxonomy): domain Eukaryota; kingdom Metazoa; phylum Arthropoda; class Insecta; order Lepidoptera; family Erebidae; genus Arctia; species Arctia plantaginis. Next base: position 13,568,905 of record CADEBD010000294.1, on the reverse strand, counting down.
TTCAGAAGACTACGATGTTAGTGAGCAACGATGTAGGGAAGTTGTGTGGTCTTACGGTACTGATGTCTACAGACTGCTGCTGCAGTCAGACAATAGGTATACGAGCTTTTACTATAATACTTTTAAATAATACTTTTAAATAGTAAATCATGAAAATGTGACCTAGTTTTTAAATTTTATTTATCTCCGCCAATTAGCTTCCCCGGTAGATCACGTTTTTTTAATGTGGCAGTATAACTTCTACGTGACATACGGAACCCTAAAAAATGCAGCAATTATCGTAGGACTAGGCAAGGGTATGCAATAAAACTTAAACATTGCTTTTGTAATATTAATTATGTCAATGGTGACCAGTTTTGCATGCACAAGTAGTGCGTATAGATAATAATAATAATAATAATAATAATAATAACATTCGATCCTTAGGGTTGGGTGCTCTAACCTTAAATTTATTGCCTGGATTCATGTGCACGAGTTGGTACGCAATGTCTGGGCAAGTGATGTTCTTGTGTCCGGCCTTTTTGACCGCCACGTCATTCTCCCATGCACGTTCCGGCACCTTGGCGTACATGCCAGACGGTGATGCATGCGTCACCCGGGCTGTAGTCACCAATCCTGTCGCCGAATGCGCTTTGTTATTCAATCAGATCGCAATTTCGCACAAAAGAGAACAACAATGTTTAAGAGACGTCTCTCACCAACATCACGCCCGTCTTCAAGCGCCCATTCTCCAATAGACTGAACTTGGTTTGCTGATACCCTTGCGGCCGCGCAGTCACCGCGATTCACGGCCGCGCTCACGCCGATACATCCTGAATTAGTTTTTACACCGCAGAGATAAGCAGTAGCCGTGCACGCGGAATCACCCACCTGACTGTTGGCGCAGTATGTCTGTAACACTTAATTTATGTACGCAGTGGCCGTAAAGCCGTTAGTAACCACTACTATTTGCATAAAAAGTGTGCAGCATAATATACTTAGTCTTGCCATAAATATTGTTACAATTAAAAACGGCGTGGGCCGTCTATGAAGCCCCGGTCGGAGCGAACTTTTCTTAGCACTAACGAACGATTAAATTAATGATTTTTTAAGATATTGGATGTTTTAATACGTCTGAAATAACTAATACGGCACGCTCAAGGCGAGCGTAATGAACCGTAGGCGAGGCGTCTCAAAATTAATTATTATAGGTTTAGGTAATGTAATGTGTAAAATGTGTGACGTACTGTTACACGTGCTGACCGAATATAGTTATCAAAAAAAAGATAGGAGATGACCTTTAATAAATTTATTAAAATAAATTGAAATTAGTACACTGATTTAGTATGAAAATTGAATCGGAACCGAGCGGCAAGGAGAACTGAGGTGCAGGTGTGGCTGAAATCATGGGAAGCTTTGAATATCATCACACATCATCATCACACATCAACAGCCTTTATTAGTCCACTGCTGGACATAGGCCTCTTCTTAGGAAGGAGGTTTTGGCCTACTATACCACGCTGGCCAGACGGGTTGGTATAGGGTTTGTTTCAAGTTTTCCTTCTCTCTGCAGTGCTGTTGTCCTGCGTAGTTTGCTTCCTTAGTCGTCTCTTACGACACCCACGGGATGAAAAGGACACCACACGGACAATGCTTTGAATATGCTGACTGGGATTAATGAAAGGACTAGGTAAGCAACAACATATTTACCGAAACAACTTACTGAGCCCTTTCCAATCAGGGTTCAGGACCGGGTATAGTACAACTTCCGCTCTGCTTAAAGTAACCGGTGATACAGGAGCAGGTATTGAGAAATCCTAAGTTATTGTGTTGGCTCTGGTTGATTTCTCAAGTGCATTTAACACCGTCAATCATATCCTTCTATCCATCCTTTCCTATCTCATGATTACGCTCGATACACTGGAATGGTTCTCGTCATATCTCCAGGGACGACAACACGTCGATGTTGCCTCCTCAAGTTGGCGTGAACTTGATATCCCTCAAGGTGGCATTCTCTCTCCTTTATTATTCTCAATATTTATCAATCTCATCACACCTAATCTTCAATGTGCGTACCATCTCTATGCCGATGACTTGCAGCTCTATTATCAAGCCTCGACAGACATTATAAACGAGGGTATTTTTATGGTTAACAATGACTTTGAGTCTATTAACGGTTGGGGTGAAGAAGGTTAGGTTTGGCTGTAAATTCAGCGAAGTGCCAATCCTTCATCATACGTGTGACAGGCAGTCAACGTGTGACCGGAAGAATATACCAAGATAAATGGCCACCCATTACTTTTAATGGCGTTATAATTCCCTTCAGGCCGTTAGCCAGAGAGTTACAGGTATGCTACGGGCCTTCTATCGACCTAGGAACTTCCTTCCTCCCTACACAAAAGCGATGCTAGTACAGGCTCTAATTGTCCCAATCTTGGATTATGGTGATGTATGCTACTATGACCTGAATGCAGAACTCCTCAATAAATTTGACCGCCTTCTAAATAACTGCATTCGATTCGTCTTTAACCTTCGCAAATACGACCATGTTACCTCCTTTCGTCGTGAATTGAACTGGCTCACGATTCGCCAGTGCCGTCATCTGCATGCCCTCATTACCCTCTATTCCATTCTCAACTCACTCATTTCCTCTTCCTACCTTACATCCTCATTCCAATTTCTATGTTCTAATCACACCAGAACCCTCCGTTCCTCAAGCAATCCACTCCTGTTATGTCCCATTCATACTTCCGCGTGTGTCCACTCTTCGTTTCTAATCCAATATGTACTCCTTTGGAATTCTCTACCTCTCGAAATCAGGATAGCACCCAGCCGCCTCTCATTTAAGTCGGAAGATTCATCACAAATATAAAGTTTTATATATTGTTTGTGTATATTATCTATATGTATGCATGTAACTCAACCATTATATGTGTATGTGTATTTTAGTTTGTACTAGCTGAGACCCGCAGTGTTACCTGCGTTTGTTTTTATAACCGCGGGCAACGACGAGAGGCGAAGCTAGTCTAAAAAAGTAGCCTAAGTTACTCCTTATGTTATCAGCTATCTGCCAGTGAAAGTCCCGTCGAAATCGGTCCAGCCGTTCCAGAGATTACCCGGAACAAACAGACAGACAGACAGACAAAAATTAAAAAAAATGATATTTTGGCATATGTACCGTGTAAACATACACATACATTTAGTAAAAAGCGGTTATTTTAATATTACGAACAGACACTCATATTTTATTAATTGTATAGAAGATATCTGCCCCACTGTCTATGTCCATATCCTTAATTCAGTATAATTATTATCTTTTTAAAACAAAACTTAATTTCTAGTGCACCTACTCAGACATTTCCCCACCACCCAAAAGGTTGACTGGGAGAAAATTCCTGTGGCATTAAGTCCGCCATTGTACAAGTGAGTTGTAATTTGTGCATAAAGAATAAAAATAAATGAAAAATCATTATTGGACTATTGATAGGGACAATGAAACCTCCTCAGTTTGTGACAGAAAAAGATCTGGCCGTTCATATAGTGTCCCTACGAAAAAGGCGATCAAAGCAGTGAACGAAAGAATTCGAAGACATCCTGTCCAAAACTATAAGATTTCATCTCGGGTAATGAATATAGCACCTAGAACCATGTCGCGTATTTTAAAACCAAGAAGTCACAGTCTATAAGTGACTCACTGGTCATTATTTCTTATTGTTAGACCTTAACTTAATCCGCTGCATTACGATTTAACGTTTAAATTACTGTATTCAGGCCAATAGAGCTCCCCAAGGCCATGGTGGCCCGGAAGAAGGTGGCGGTCCAGTCCGGGGCGCTGGGAGGAGCCGAAGATGGGGGTCTGGGACGGAGAAGACAGGAGGGGGTCGCGTCCGAGATGTCGACCACTGATGTGGGGAGCAGGGGTGGGGGTGCTGGCCTCAATGAGCTGCGAGGCAAAACGGGCAACCCCGTCGACCGGATCGAGGAGGCAATCAGCGCGGCCGATTGCTTGCTTCAAACGTCCGGTGTGGCCGGGGGCCCCCAACAGGAGGCCCTGGTAGCGGTCGTGCGCTCCATAATCGAGGCGGGCAGACTCCTTGTGGCCGAGAGCAGGGCCCACGCTAGGGAGAGAGCCCGCCTCAAGGCGGATCTCGCCAAGGCTCGTGCCCACGCTGGTGCCACACCAGCGCCTTCGGCACCGTTGGCGCTGTCCGCCCCGGAGCCGGAGCCGGGCTTGGTCCGACTCATGGCGGAGATGGAGGAGCGGATAATGAGGCGCATCTCCGCAATAGAGAGCGCCCGTTGTCGCCCACCTCTGGCTCCGCCAAAGGCGACATATGCGGCCGCTGCCAAGGTGGGCCTAACAGCCCAGCCAGCAACTAGGGTGGCTGGGCCGTCATCAGCGCCCCCGCCCCAGAAGACCGGAAAGGGCAAAGGGAGGGGGAAGGTGGCCCCCCTCCAAGCCCCAGTCTCGGCCCCGGCTGACACCGCACAGCGCCCGTTGGAACGGGGCTATACGGTAGCCGGGGAGAGTAAGAAGAGGCGGAAGGCCGCCAAAAAAGCGGCCAAGAAGGCGACGGAGGGACGCCGCCGCCGCTGCGAAGGGAGCGCCGAGGAAGCTCCGCGCCCCTCGCTCCTCGGCCGTCGTTATCACTTTGACGGCGGAGGCAGCGGAGAGGGGCGTGGGGTACGCCGAGGTCTTGACGAAAGTCAAGGCCAACGTGGACCTCAAAGCCCTCGAGATTCCGGGCGTCCGGTGTAAAAACACACGGACGGGAGCCCGGCTCCTCGAGGTCGCCGGCGCTACCAGTGGCCCCAAAGCCGACGCCCTAGCGGCTAAGCTGAGGGAGTCACTGGATGCAGCTGACGTCCGAGTGTCCAGACCCACTAAATGCTCAGAAGTTCGCATTACGGGCCTGGACGACTCTGTCACGGCGGACGAGCTCAGACTCGCCGTGGCGGAGACGGGAAGCTGCCCTCTGGACAGCGTGAAGGCCGGAGCAATACGCTTCGGTCCCGGTGGACAGGGGGCAGCGGTTGTCAGCTGCCCCATCGCGGCGGCCCAGAAGGTCGCCGATGGACGGAGCCTCCTGGTCGGAGGTTTCCTGAGGGCGCAGGCACGACTCCTGCAGGCCCGACCGGCAAGGTGCTTCAGGTGCCTGTCGGTGGGTCACGTAGGGGTGCACTGCACGGCGGAGGCCACCGTAGGTGACCGATGCTTCCGCTGTGGCCAGCCCGGTCACAAGGCGGGTGGCTGCAACGCTCCGCTGCGTTGCTTTAGGTGCGCAGCGGGGGGCAAGCCTGCCGACCACCGGGTTGGTGGTAAGGCCTGTGCCCTATCGCGACCGAAGCCGGGAGGCCGACCTGCCGCCTCCGAGCCGCTGATCCAGACGGAGAGTGCCGCTGGACAGCCGCAAAGTTCGCTGCGGGATGCGGGGATGGAAGTCCAGTGATGGATCCACATCTCCGCATCCTCCAGGTGAACGTAGGCCACGGTGCCGATGCTCAGGATCATCTGCTCCAGAGCATGGCACAGTGGTCCATCAACATCGCCGCTATCGCCGAGCCATATGTCCATCGGTTTCTCGGGCCTGCCTGGGAGACCGACTTGGACGGCACGGCGGCCCTGGTGCACGGTACCGCAGCCGGCACTCCACCTCTTGCAGTAGTTGCAAGGGGACGGGGCTGTGTAGCGGCGATAGTTGGAGATATAGCGGTCGTGGCCGCTTATTTCACGCCGAACCGAAACCTAACTGAGTACGAGCAATGGCTCGCTCAGCTGGCCGTCGTCGTCGATGCCTGTCGCCCCCACCCGGTTCTTGTGCTGGGGGACTTCAACGCCTGGTCGCAGGCTTGGGGTTCCCTGCGCACGAACCCGAGGGGCAGGGCATTGGAGAACTGGGCTGAAAGATTCGGCCTAGTTCTCCTAAACCGGGGGGCCGTGGCCACGTTCGTGACGGCGAGGGGTAGTTCGATCGTGGACATCTCGTTCGCATGCCCCTCGCTAGCGCGTCGTGTCCAAGGCTGGCGCATCGTTGTCGGGGAGGAGACAGGTTCGGATCACCGATATATTCGGTTTGACGTCTCCGCCCCTGCAGATGGCGCGCCGGTCAGACCGGCACCACCTGAACCACGTTGGGCGCTCAAGCGCTTAGATCGCGACCTCCTCCTGGAAGCCGCCATCGTACAGGCCTGGGCTCCTGCGCCGGACAGGCCTGTCGACGTCGATGCTGAAGCACAGTGGTTCCGGGAGGCCATGACCCGCGTCTGCGATGCGGCTATCTAGGGCTCAGCCCAATACTGCAAGGCGCCAGGTCTACTGGTGGTCGCCGGAGATCGCACGGCTGCGTCAAGCCTGCGTGACCGCGCGCCGCCAGTGGTCCAGGTTCCGCAGGAGGCGTCGCCGCCCCGAAGATGCGGCAGCGAGAGAGGCGGAGCTGTTAGCGGGTTACAGGGTTGCCAAGAGGACCCTTCAGGCAGCGATAAAGCGGGCCAAGAGCGAGGCCCGCCGCGAGATGCTGGAGACACTGGAGCGGGATCCGTGGGGACGCCCCTACCGTATGGTTAGGGGCAAGATGCGCCCATGGGCCTCGCCGCTCACACGGTGTCTTCAGCCAGAGCTGCTTGAGAGGGTCGTTGGCTCCCTGTTCCCAACGCTAGTGGTGGAGCATACTCCGCCACAGATGGCTCCGCCTCCGGCGCTTGAGGCGCCTAACGTGGATGACGACGACGTGCCTGAGGTAACTGGGGTGGAACTAAGGGTGGCGGTGTTACGGCTTAAAGCCAAAAACACCGCCCCGGGACCCGATGGCATTCCTGGCCGAGCGTGGGTCCTGGCCTTAGTCGACGAGGCTCTCGAGCCCCGACTGCGAGGGTTCTTCAGCGCATGCCTCGAGCGGGGCCAGTTTCCGAAATTGTGGAGGACGGGGAAACTGGTCCTCATCCGAAAGGAGGGGCGCCCGGCGGACTCACCGTCCGCCTGCCGGCCCATAGTGTTGCTTGACGAGGTGTGCAAGCTCTTTGAAAGAGTGATTGCAAGGCGCCTTGTCAAGCATCTCGTGATGGTTGGGCCGGATCTGGCGGACAACCAGTACGGTTTCCGTCAGGGGCGCTCCACCGTGGATGCGATCATGCGCGTGAAGGCTCTGGCGGAGGAAGCAGTCTCCCGGGGCGAAGTGGTGTTGGCGGTGTCCTTGGACATCGCCAACGCGTTCAACACTATGCCCTGGAGCTGCATCAGGGAGGCGCTCGTGTATCACGAAGTGCCTCTCTACCTCCGCCGCATAGTCGGGGCATATTTGTCGGAGAGAGCCGTCGTCTACCCCAGTAGGACCGGTCTCGGTAGGCGTGAAATGTCGTGCGGTGTTCCGCAGGGGTCGGTGTTAGGGCCACTCTTGTGAAACATCGGCTACGACTGGGTGCTTCGTGGTGCCTTCTTGGATGGTGTCGCCGTCGTGTGCTACGCGGACGACACACTCGTGACGGCGCGCGGCAAGACGCACCAAGAGGCAACCCTGAGGGCCACGGCCGGGGTTGCCCAAGTCGTTGAGCGTATCCGGCGGCTGGGTCTCGAGGTGGCTCTGCACAAGTCCGAGGCCCTGTTCTTCCACGGGCTTCGGAGGAAGCCGCCTGAGGGATCTAGCCTCACGGTAGGAGGCACTCGCATCGGCATCGAGCCCTCGATCAGGTATCTGGGGCTTGTACTCGATGGCCGATGGGACTTCGGATATCATTTCCGAGGTCTGGTCCCCAAGTTGGTTGGGGCAGCGCGTGCAGCGACTCCTGCAGGAGACTCTACTCGGGGGTTGTGCGGTCCATGGCCCTTTACGGGTGCCCGGTATGGGCGGGGGCCCTGAAGGCCAGCAACGTCGCGATACTGCGACGACCGCAGCGAATGCTGGCCATCAGGATCATAAGGGGGTACCGCACGATCTCCTTTGAGGCGGCGAGTCTCCTGGCCGGAACTCCACCGTGGGACCTGGAGGCGAGAGCCCTTGCGGCACTGTATCAGTGGCGCAAGGAGGCGCAGGAGTTGGGTCGATGCCCCGAGATTCGAGAAATCGATGACCGGTAATCCCAACTCCGCCAGGTCATCATAGGGGAGTGGAGGGAACGACTCGGGCAACCGAGCGCTGGACACGCCGTCATTGCGGCGATAAGATCCGTTATGGAGGATTGGCTCGAGAGGCGTCACGGGACCCTCTCATACCGATTGACGCAGGTGATCACTGGGAAGGGATGTTTCGGTGATCACCTGTGTCTGATCCGCAAGGAGCCAACGCCTGAGTGCCACCACTGCGATGGCCAGACCGTGGACACGGCTCTCCACACGCTGGCAGAGTGCCCGGCGTGGGTTGAGCAGAGGCGAGACCTCGTGGCGGCCATCGGAGTGGGAGTTCTCTCGCTCGATAGCCTGATTGCGGCTATCGTGCGGAGCGAGAGTGCGTGGAACTCTGCCGTCTCCTTCTGCGAGCAAGTTATGCTCGCGAAGAAGACGGCGGAGCGGGACCGGGAGAGGTTTAGAACTCTCCCGGCCCGCCAGGCCCGGGCACGGGCCAGGCAGCGCAGGCGACTCAGGCGCCGGAGGTCGCAGAACGACCTCCGTCCTCCATAAGCGCAGGCCTGGGGGTGACAGGTGAGGCCATCTGTCACCCTAGCAGAAGCAGGCCGGGGTGGCGGCGAGCGCGTTGCGAAGCGCGCTCGCTTCCAGGGAGCACAGGGAACATGGGGTTCCCACACGGGGCGGGGGTCGTCTACTCGTCTGTAGATGACCCGACGTATGTCGGGGCACCAGGGCCTTCCTTTCTAGGGTATACCTGGTTCCCCGGCTATTAGTACCCGGCTATTAGTAGGCGAAGGCGTGCGGTTTTAGTCGGTTCGAGTCCGACATGCCACCGACAGGTGGTATCCGAGGGGATTTACGCACGGAAAAAAAAAAAAAAAAAGGCCAATAGAGCTTATTTTGAATGATAAAAACTAACATGTATGTATAAACTAACACACATAACAGTAATAAATGTTTTATGAAATAGAAAAAAAAGGTTTTTCCTTGTAACAATATCTATGGCAAGAGTATGTATAGATAAAAGCGTCCCTCAATATAACCTATGTGTTAAGTTAACTTAAGTTAATCCTAAGACAGAGGGACAGCCGTGTTAGAAATCTGTTCTTGTAAATGAATTAAATAAGTACTTTTAGTAAGCCTGTGGTTGGAAAAGACTCGAAGAACAGCTCGGTCTCCTCCCCGGTGGCGCCTCTCTGCTGGCCGGAGTAGATGCGCGCTGCAGCGAGTGTCGGCACGGACATGCCGTCACCTAGAAACAAGATCACATTACGCGCTTCACCGCGGGGTTCAGCTAGCGTCGAGCGCGCTTTGATGGCTTGCTCCGCTTGTTGGGCCCAGTACTGGGGTTTCAGCTCTTCTGCGTTGGGTACGGTGGCGGAACGCAACGCTGGATTCACGGGGTGGTAACGATCAGCGAGCGTTCCGCTGACTTCGAGCACAGCCATTACTACCGCAACAATGCAACATGTGGAACCCTGTTGCCTACGTATGTTTTTATATTCTCTTTTGTTACACGAGATCAAACTAGACATTTTGTAACAGTAGACACAATAGGTAAAAAGGTGTTCATATTCCGATATTATCTCTCAAAGGGTAGTCAGCTTTCAAAGAGTCTTTCGATGTAAGAGAGCAACAAGAAACGAACAGCACGCACAACAAATTCTGTGTCAACTGACATAATATTTAACGGCTTCCCTCGGCCTACTCGATCCTTGCATCCTTTTTTAGCTGTAACAGTTGTACAAGCCCTATTTGCTAGTAAACTCTTTGTAGTATTATTGTTAATTGTGTATAGCGATGCTGTTATTTGATATAGTTTTTATTAGACCCGTAATTTATCTCCTCACCATGTAGTGTCAACCAAGTATAGAAGCATCAAGTATAAACCAAATGTAGAATGATAAAAATGTATGCTTGTTGGTCTAGTGATTGTGTTCCTGACTGCTAAGTTAAAGGTTGTGGGTTTAATTCCCAGCCAGGACAAATGATTGAGATTGCGAGATCTTTTTTCTGTGTCTGGGTATACTTAACAATAATATGTATGTATTGAGAATATAAGTATGTTTATCAGGAGTCCGGTTTCCATAGTACAGGCTCAGTCTAATTTAGGGATCACACGGCCGTGTGTGAGCTGTGTTAAGTTGTTATTATTATTATATTAAGACTTTCGCGTCCACTGCGGTAGACCTAGCGTATCTGTATATTTACCTATACACCGTGAAATTGTAGTTGCCGTCCATATTAACACAGAAGAATCTTTAGTAAAATTTATGAGAAACCCGCATTTGAGTTTAGTATCACATGCTACAAAAATATTGAATAATTAGCATCACAAAGTTGTCTTAAGAACTCGCAGTTTTGTAGCCACACTGCAATCGGTAGCCTTGCAAGTGTCAATGACCTATCCATCGGTATCGCATACTTCGCTACATTTCATTGACAGAGGTTAACTTACCACAACTGTTTTACATGTATTTTAATAAATGTTCAAAATGTAGTCAGAAGACTAGATGTTTCTACATCTAGTCTTCAAGTAAGTAAGTCGTCATCTAGTAAAAACAAAGGATGCACCGACGCGGCCGAATGACCTATAAATTATTTAATTGTTTGATTTGTGCCTGCTGGCGGCCGGGTTTCGCACACGGAAATGGGCCACAGCTTACGGAAATATTAGAACTACGGTTACATACTCAACTAAACTCAACTCAAAATTTACTTAAAACAAATATTTATTATTTGAAATCGACTCTAAAGTCATAGATCAACATACAATACAAAAAAGAAAGTGAAGTAAAACGTTAAAAAATAGAATATTAAATAACAGACATGCTAGCCCATATCACATTTCCACTACGAAATAGCCTGTGTTAAATTAATCCAGAGCATTCTTGTCTTCTATGTAACCCACAATTGAGTAATAGGTGTCCAAATGGAACGCACCCATAGTGACTGTCATCAAATATGACGTTTACTCCTTCCCTCTTTTTTTTCTACGCGCGTCTGTTAAGTGTGCTCACTGCTGTGCTTCAAATAAACTTTTACAATTTACTGTAGTTTTCTTAACTCTTACTTAAATGATTAATCAACAATAGAGGGGATCTAGTGCTCGGCAGCTGCTATCTCGGCACGATTTCTTCGCGGGCACGCCTTTGCGCGTTATTGTTCCACGTGGACGTCAAACAATGAATGTAATAACAATAAATAATAAACATCATTTTTATATTGTATATTATATTATTGAAATAAATTTATTTTAATATCTAGCTAGTTTAATGTTCTTAAAGATACAAAACCTTATACTATCACAACTTACTATCACATTTTTAAGGAAAGAAGTTAAACAAATAATTTTATACAAGAAAAAGTATCAAACTTGTTTTGTTACAGATCATGGGTCCGACCGAGTCGTCGCCGTGTGTAAATACCTAAATTTGTGAAGTGCAATTTTGTGCCATAGCTCTTAACAAAACTATAAGCAATAAATTCTACGTTTGGCGGACAGACCATGTCGCAACTACGGCGGTCAAAAGAGCGAGCACGAGCGGTGAGTGACCGATGTGGGCGGCGCCATTACACGCGTGCTGGCCAGGGCCGATACACGCTGCGTATGCCATGCGGTGCGGGATATGGGACTGCTCGTACGCTCCCACGAACAGGGAGTGGTGAGATCCCCACGCAAATACGGCCACGTCATCTCCTCCGTGTGTTTCGGAGTCCAAAGGCACGTCTACATGCGAACGCCACCTCAATGTGTCTAATAAAAAATGCAAGTTTTTAAAATAAATGCCGGTAATGTACATACATAGTATAATAGAAAGGTACTTACTGAAGGTGGGTTCTGCGGTGACGTCAGGTCGGGTTCTGTTTACATGGGGACGAAAACCTGGTCCGTTAGTATATGACAGTGTCATGTATGGTACATCGTCTTCGTCGACATCATTCGAGGGACCTAGGATATCGTGGCCACGAGGAGAGTACCCGTTGAAGGCCATGACGTGCGCGTGGTCCGCGGTCACTACTACCAGTGAGTCCTCTTCGGATAACATCTTTATAGCTACAGAAACGGCCTTTTCCATCTCCAAAGTCTCATCGAGCGCCAAATGCGCATAGTTGTCGTGATGAGCGTGGTCGATGCGACCACCCTCGACAAACAGGAAAAATCCCTTCTCATTGCGACTCAACATTTTGATGGCAGTCTCCGTAAGTTCCGCAAGTGTTGGTTCGGTCTCATTATTTGCCTCAAGGTTATACATTAGGTGGCTGCTCTCGAATAGGCCTAACAAGTACTCGGGCAAGTTGTTACTGATATTTAGAAGTTCTTCACGATTCCAGATAAAGTTGTGAGAGACCTCGCGATCCACTTTGTCCTGTACCCACTCTTCTATCAGATTACGTCCATCCGTCCGACGGCCTGCTACTCCTTCCTGGTCAGTCACATTTGTAGGCAAAAACACACGCCTGCCGCCACCTAAAATTACCTAAAACAAAATATTTAAAACATTTTGATGTAGTGTACGAAAATGTTATTAGTTTTTTTAATTCCTTACCCGTATTACCACGTATCACGTATCACCATCGTTTACGTTTCGACTAAAATCTGGTGGCAGTTTAGCGTTTGCTTAAAATGCTTGTTCCATATAAGAATCAGATTACAAATTACAAGATGTTAAGGTGTATTTTAGGTATGTAAATCTAATGCAACCATGTTAAGACTACAAATATTATTCTAAGTTTGATACTCGTTTAGATGGTGTTGGCTATATGGCGGATACGGTGTCAACAAGATACTTCACCAGCAGTACGAATGTAACAGACAGTTCTACGCGCAATGACACCAAGTGTGTGTAACATTTCGTGAAATGTTATAATTTTAAGTTTGCTAAGTTACCATAAATACGAAGTATTTAGTATAGGTACATTGATTATCACGCATTTCTATGCTGCTAAAAAGTAGTACACCACCATCCTTCCGAATGGTGACAATGGTTAACACAAAATATGTCACATATCCACGGCGATTTTTAGATAAATTTAGTGTTGAACACCTCCTATATTCTCGCCTTACCTTACATAACTTATTGTGCTTTTACTTTTTGTTACTTACAGAACTTGTTCTTTCTGTGTTAGAAAGCACAAGTTCTGCTTTTAATGAATTGAGGCATATGTAGGAACATTTAGAGTTGTGAGTGTACTCGTACAAACCTTGAATCGATTCCCAGGGTGCATGTGTATGAGCTGATGCGCTATGTCGGGGCACGCGGTGGTGTTGTAGTTGGCCGCCTCCACGTCCGCGTCGGTCTCCCAATTGCGGTCCGCGCTCTTGGCGAAGGTGCCCGCCGGGGAGGCGTGCGTCACGCGGGTTGTCGTCACGATACCTACACCGGTTACACACTCTTGTTATACTACTACTCGATACACAACACACTTATATCATTTTTCACTCAAAATTAACAATATGAAATAAATATTGTTGCATGTACAGCATGATATGGTCATGGCTTTCTCTCTAGTATCCTTAAATCATCTGCTTTAAGATGGAAAGAAAAGAAAAAAGATTTATTTTGGCACACAATCACACACACAAGCACTATTTTTTTTATTTTAAACCCAAAAAATGAACAATTGTGTTCTGACCGGCATCTCGCCCGTCCGCAAGCGCCCATTCAGCGATAGACTCCACTTGGTTGGCTGTATTCCTGCCTCCGAGGCAGTCGCGACGCGGCACAGCAGCGTTTATGCCCAACATGCCATGGTTCGTTTTGACCCCACACAGGTATGAAGTGGCTGTGCATGCGGAGTCTGGGATTTGGCTGTTGACGCAGTATGTCTGCAATAAGGAGAACGCCGGTTAAGCTTGCATCGATATTTCACTTAGGGTCACACTGATTACGTTAATAAGGTCTTTGACAACCTGATTGTTGTTGACAACCTCAATGTTAAGATTCGTTAACGATAAAGAAAAACAGAGGTCAGAAAAAGGCAACGAAATTTCTTAGGAACCAATATACCTTTAACTGAAAATGACAGATTAAACAAGTCGCAAAATAATAATAAATATTCTGGTTTTGTAGCTAAAATTACTATATTACTACTACTATTAGAATGATGATAGGTGGTAGTACATAGGTTTTGAGGCATCGATACATCTGATCACAACTATTAAAATACGAAATAAAAAATGCTTCAGTAGAAGTCATAAATATTTATTACGTACCACAATAAATCATAATCATCATCATCAACAGCCTTTATTAGTCCACTGGTAGACATACTTGTAGACCTCTAGTTCAAAACGAGGTTTTGGCCTGCACTATACTACAAGGCGGGTTGGCATAGAGATTATGTCAAGTTTTGTTCCTCTTTGCAGTGCTAATGTGGTGCGTAGTTATCTCCAATGTACGGTTCTAACGACATATAAGGAAAGAATAGGGGTGGTGAAACATTGTGGTCTTAATCCGCTATGATACGGATACCACAGTCAGCAACTAAACTACTTCAACTAGCTTTGTATCTGGAAAAGTTAAAAGATTTCATACAAATCTTAAAAAAATCCGTATTGAGTTGTTACCAACAGTAAAGGGCGCGTGACCCAACATGCACAAGCGAGTGTAGCTTCTATCTATTATTAGGCGTTAAATAATATTAATTATCATGGAACGCGAAAGTTTAAAAGTTAGTATTATTAGGCTGTTCGTATTTTAACACCTCTTCACCAGTATGTATGTATGTAACGGATCTTGGTATTCGATTTTTACTCACTTCAAACGTAATTAATTGCAACCTTGTCGAGGACCGATGACAATACAATAAAACTGAAAAATCGGTTAGAAACAATGTCTTCCATCACAAGTAAAGAATGAAATCGAAAAGCCGTTATGTGATTTTGCGTTAAAAATATTTTGTAATTTAACTTATATTAGTAGAAGTATTTTATGAATTTAGAGAGTACGATTAAGTTGGTTTTTCGAATTTAAAAACAGCCTCTAAGCTTCAGCTTCTAAAAACAAAAAGCTTTTAAAATACATTTTTTTACGGAACCCTCGCACACGCCTCGAACTTCGAACCCAGACAGGCACTTGTCCGGTTTTATACAAGTTATTAATAATCATATACGTATTAAGTCTACAACACACGTACATTACGTACGTTATACTTAAAAAGCAAAAACAAACATTTAACTGTCACTGATAAGCAAAAAATAAGTGAGTAACATTTAAATTAAAAAGACTACAATACCCGTGACACTTTCAATATAAAAGGTAACATTACTAGGTACTAGGTGTATTCTGCTCCGATTCAAAGTAAGGCCAAGCCCGAAAAGCTATAAGTAAAATTTTCTTTTTTAATTATTATTAAAGATCAACCGCCGTCATTAAGTATTTTTATCATTTTTTTTATGTTTACTTTTCCATCTGATGCGTTAAGATTAAGTATAATTCTGTTCACACTTTGTAATGTGAAATAACCGATGTGTACAATTATACATCATAGAATCGACATTCTCTTGACCAGCTGTACAGACCAGAACCCCTATGGCACATTTAATTAGATATAACGACACGTTACACGATCATGACATAGGCGCGCCTTCAACATGAGGTTGCGAACACACTGCTGTCTGTCAAAACGCCAACGTTTGGCAGTAAACTACACAACATCAACAAAATGTACTAAATATTAGATACCACTCACCTTCACCAAGCCGGTTGAGGGAAAGGTCTCGAAAGACATCTGCGACTCCTCACCGGTGGCATGTTTTCGCTGTCCGAACAGAATACGAGCGGCAGTGATGGTCGGTATGGACATGCCGTCACCCAGGAACATAACGACGTTGCGCGCCTTGTTTGTCGGAACAGTGCGTTGGCTGTTCTCTGTGATAGCTGCTTGCGCATGGTTCACCCAGAACATGGGGTCGGTCTCTGCAAGGTTGGCGGCGGCGGCGCGTCCCGCCCGGTCCGCAGGGTGGTAGCGGTCGGCGCGCACCATCAGCGCGGCCGCTGCTATTAGCAATGCTGCTTGCGTCCTCATGTCGAATCGAGCGTCTGGACTGTCGGACTCGTTCAGAGCGCTTTTATCTTTTGTCCAATATCTTATCTTGAATAATAAAAGTGTATTAATAGTATTTAAATCAGTATCGCGGCAGATTAACTAAAGTAAGTGGCATAAAGTTGCCCAAGAACCCTACCGTTGATTATTACATTTTTTTATGGCAACGGGTGCAAACGAGCAGACGGCCATGGACACCTGCAGCACAAGAGACACAAGTACGTTGCCTGCAGTCACGTGACTCACTCGATTAAAAGCGACGGAAGAAGAGTAACACCGGTTATTAGTGAGGCCGTGGCATCACTCTGATTGAACTGGCCTATATGGACCTCTCATCAAACACAATGAAATTAAGTTTTGTATGCCCTTTCACAACACCATGTCATTTGACTCGTACAAAGCAAGCTCTTTGTAGATTTTACCACACTATTTTTTTGAACGTGTGGAAGCCCCATTCGAGCGCATTAAGTCCGCCGGGGTTTAGCGGTGGGGCGGATGGAACCCAATGGTGTGCCACTCTGCACCTTAAACAACAGGGATTTAGGAACAGCTTCTATTAAGACATCCAAACGCCTGCCGCCGCTTACCCGAAGCAATCACCAGGCTTT
Organism: Arctia plantaginis; assembly: GCA_902825455.1. NCBI lineage: Eukaryota > Metazoa > Arthropoda > Insecta > Lepidoptera > Erebidae > Arctia > Arctia plantaginis. The sequence goes on along the minus strand of CADEBD010000294.1, from coordinate 13,552,210 downwards.
AGGCCACTCGCGTATCTCTTCCGAAACTCAGCCGATCACAGATACACTTCGGCGGGAACTTGCTTTTCCAAAATCTCACGAGCCGCTTTGAGCCTAAAACAACCAACTGGTAAAATAAAGAAACCATTTCAGGCGCTCTTTTATTCAAAATTGTTATTTTTTTATTGGTTCACAATACTGGACTATTTCCCAACACATAAAAATAGTTCTTTAGAGATACACGAAAATGAACATCGAGAAGGACTTTTATTTTCATGGAAGCAGCAGATGGGTAATTACAATAACGTAATTATGTAATAAATAATAATATAATTTAAGTTAAAAAAAATTATACTAAAATTAGCTAGATGAGGTTGCCAATTTCGTTTCAGAAATGTTTTTTTTATGTAGTAGGAGTCGCACTGAAAACATCGAGGTCGTTACAAATTCGGTTATATGAGAAGATCATTCAATACAATGGTGAGTGGCACCACTCGCTATTGTATTGACAATGGGCACGTAATTGGTGCTGCAGAAATGAAGATTGAATGTTTTTCTGATGTGTAGGCTGCTGCTGGAGCGGGGCATCAGCATGTTACATTTTGCGAGCAAGTCAGGACAGTCGACTTTAACATTAACTTTTGAGATCATTTGATGTAAGGATTGCTGCAGAGATTATTTACGTATGCTAAATGAGACAGATAAAGTTTTGCGGTCTTTCTGTTCAGTTGATATGTACTGTATATGAAAGGTTTAGATTGCTAAATATTTGACAAAACAGAGATTGTTGTTATTGTGTGTTGACTTTAGAGTCTACACAAAAAAAAATTGAAATAATTTGCTTTATTTTATGAAATAAAGATATTTTGAGTTTGAGTTTGAAGAACTCCAGATCTGGCAACAGTATTTCAGGAGAGAACGGGTGTAGCTATGAAACAGTATAATTGGGATTTCAAAATAATTAAAAAAAATTGGTTTGTCGAATCACAAAGCCAGTCAATCGTGCCGCCTTGCCACAAATAGTATCCATGTACTTACGATTTTCTGTCCACCATGGGCGTTCTTCGCGTTAAATTGTTTCTCGTCAGGTATATGGCTACTGTTAGATCTTAGTGATTTTTCAATAGTCCGGGTCCGGGACTTGTTAATATTTTCCTTTTGCTATAAACTTATTAAGACATTCTCGCAACAACTGGTCACATTTATTATTTGTTTGATACGTTGGCAGGTCTCTAGGGTTTTCGTACTTTTAAAATCGAGAATGCAACTTCGATTTCTCCTTTAACCATTTGAAAAAGGGGCGATTGAACCAGATGGGATAATTATATTAGGTCTTTACCTATGAAATTGCCGTTTTGTATGCAATAAGTGAAAGTACTTATTTTTTCAAACTTTTTTATTTCTGTTATTCGAAGTAATCACCCATGCAATCGACGCATCTTTGCCAACGCATTGGCAGTTTATTGATGCCCTTCTGGTAAAAATCAGCTCGACGGGAGGCAACAAACTCTTCAAAGGCATTTTGTACTGCCTCTCGGGAATTGAATTTTTTACCCACTAAAAAGTTGTCTAAATTTTGGAAAGTCGGTAGGTGCAAGGTCTGGTGAGTATGGCGGATGAGGGAGAGCATCCAACCCCAGCTCTTGCAGCTTGGAGACTGTCTGTTGCGCAGTATGGGGTACCGACTATTACTTTAATTAATTATTACCTATTACTAACTTTAAATATTATTACCTATGTGACATAATGGAGGGTCTTTTTGTAACTATTAGGGTCATTAGGTCGTAAATTATATTAACGATTTGGTCGACGTTATTATGTTGCCAAAAGTGGCTAACCCTTAGATTTTAGTATTTAAGATATAATATAAGTAATTAAGATATTTAATTCTGATCTTATTTCTTTATAATTCGCTTTTGGGAAATTAAAAGCAGTATTGTCCTTGGGCATCTTTTGTAGACAAATTTTTGAGGAAATGGTCAATACGGGGTGGGCGTTTTCTTTACCAGCACCCTAGCACCAGCACTCCTAGATACGCCGGATCTAATTTGCGGACATTTGAGTTACAAATATGATTTTTTGATAAGGTCCATTAAAAGAAATCAGATTATTAAGTAAACTTTCTTTTTCGGTTATATTGCTAATTGGGAGTAAAAAGTTAAGTTAGTTAAATAGTCTGGGTTTTCAGAGATCTTCCAGGAGACCTGGGATGTTCTGGTATAGTACATTTATTATAGCACATTTTGGCAAGGAATTAAACAATGTGAGCATGGACTATTTCATAGTCTAATGTACTTTTTTAAATGAAAGGTCGTTTTGCAGCCACACAAACTGAAACTTTTAGTCCTTTGCTACACGGCGTACAGCTTCATGTAATTGTTTGTTGGTCGGACACTAATGTTCTGTGCAACGTAGATTGGTTTCTTATCACCTCTAAGACCGAAATGTTAATTTATCGGTTTCATGGGCGTTACTGAAGCACTTCATACATGCTATAATTTTGTAACGAACTAAAGGGCTTTACTACTATATTACGGCGCCTCATAGATACCTGATTTAGTTTTGATAATTTAGTGATCTAATAATTCGATAATAATTTAATAGCTCGTGTTGTGGCAAGGGATATCCCACGATACTTGTAAGTTTTCGAACAATAGCGCTCACGTTCTCAGACTTATGCTGATACTACACTGGTACACACTGGTTTTCTAGGTTGCAGACACGAGCTTGCGGTTCGAACTGATCCAACCTGTCACCCAGGTTAGTTACTTGAATTTTTAATGTCTGTGTTTTCAAATAAAAATTTGTATTATGCCATGCTTTAAATTGATAAACTAACCACGAACAATTTAACGTCAGAAAATTATACATTTTGGGAAATTATACAACTGACTGACTTATTGGAATAAACATCAAAAAAATGCAATTTGTTACAAGGATAGGGTTTGACTAAGTGGTCCTGCTTATCTTGCACCAATCTAGACCTGCAAGCAGGTTTCGCTCTAGACCCAGTTTTTGCTCGCAGATTCGCTCTTTACAGTACAGTACAGACACGAAACTTATAACATTAGATTGGATCGACTGCTAAACCCAGGCAATTGGGGTACACATTGGATTATCATACTTTGTTCAAAAGTTTACCGTGACTTACTTGCAATTCTCACAAAAAGATGCAAACGTGGGAACTTTTCAGTGGTCTACTGCACAGACGCCAATCTTTAAACATGTCTGCATTGACTTATAATAGTCTTCAAGAGTTCACCATGGCCTTGAGCATAAGAGAATTGGATCCAGACGAGAAAGGTTCTTCATCGGTCAACAGTATTGACACATAACTTTATGTAATGTACTCGTATGTGTGTGCATTGATTACGGAGAGGTTATCCGTAGTTAACAATAACCTGGCTTCTGCGTCCAACATTAATAGGGCAGGCAGAAATCATCATTCAATTACAATGTGTAGTGCTAAATAGCTGGTGGGCCCGTTGACACATTATACTCGTAGTCTATCGCTGTGTGCGTCACCTTATTAAACTTAATGATTTATTTCAAATACTGTTACTAACAGTGAGACTGCTGATAAACAAATTTATTTCCACTTCGTAGAAGCCCAACTATGCTGTATTTTATAGTCGTCATCGTTGTTTTTATGCTTCCATATTGATTACAAAAATATTGGTTACAAAATTTCAGCAATTGTAGTCTAAACTGAAAAGTCTAATTATATGCCTATATTTCAAACATTAAAGTTATCTGTAATTATTATTTATAGCTGATGTTTTGGCTTCCCTTCTCAAACTCAAGAGTTATGTATATGACAGGTTTTTGAAAATACCTTGCTGTCTATTTTAGGTGTAACACGATGGAACCTCGTTGTACAATAGTGTCTTAGCATCACATTCACATGCATCTGTTCCACAAAATTAAAGCAATGCCATTAAAGCTGATCGCCTTTGGTTTTCATCAGATGTACATCAATATGAAATTCTGGTAGATACCGGCCCTTTCATTGACCTATAATTCAGGCACCGATATTAAATGGAAGCCTCTTCCTTGTCCCTTTAAATAAACCAAAATGTTATTTAATATTATTTAGTGTTACTCTTATTTTAGTATCTTAATTCTTAAGAAAGTGTGAAAACAATTTTGTTTCACCTTTCAACCATTTGTTAATATAATTTAGAGTCCTTTCAACGTTTTTAAAGTATTTTTTAATATAAGTGACTCTACTTCTAGGTGTCGTATTATTATGAAATACACACCACGTAAAGTTACAGGAACAAAACAACTGTGAAAACCTTATCCAAATTTGAGATGTACAGACACACTGACCGACAGAAAAATCAATAGATTGTTCTTAACGACTTTACTTTTCTTCAATACTGACATTGTAATTTAAAAGCACTATCATTCGATTAAAAGTATCTACAAATGGCAAAAACGGAATCTTTATAGATTCGTCATGTCCGTCCGCCAGTCTGTCCACACTATGGCCCGTATTTAAAACAAAAATCTCAAGTATCGGCTGAACTCTGATTGCCTGGCATTAGTTTTAAGTGCAGATCAAAACTTAAGTATGGATCTTATTATAGAAATATTTTTTAGGGTACCTCTAGTACCTTTAAAATATAATATATTATACACCTGACAGTTGAATATCTGAAAAAAAAACACGGTATAACGGATTTAAAATCAAAACTATCACAACTAAGTAGGCCTTATTAGTTTACGAGTAAAAGTCCACCAACTAAGTCGACGTTATAGGCTGTCGACACCCTTCATGTAAAATGTTTATAATATGAAATAACTACGGAACCCCACATTGGACGTGACTCGACATGCACTTGGCCTTAGATTATTATGTTTGTTTGTTTGTTGTAGCTAACTGGTTTTTAAATTTAATCCATAACCTTTGTACTGTTACATTAATAATTGATGTTATATTTTCGTTCGTTATTTCTAACCTAAACTAACTTGTTTTCATATTTGAAAAGGTTTTATACAAATTCTTTAATAGGGTTTGTACGTTCACAGTTGGTAGTTTTACGATATTATGTATATATTTTTATTGTGTGTCATAATTTAAGAATTTGAATAGCCTAACGTTTCAACCAGGTTTTCGCCGTCGAGTCCGTGAGGTACAACTTTCTGCATCCAACCACCATAATATTATATCGGAGATGTATATCGGAAAAATATTTGTGTTTTTTTATGATATAGGCGTTGTATAATCGTGAAGGCGGGTCACCCGATGGACAGTGACTACCGCCGCCCATGAGCGTCTGTAACTCAGGAGTCACAAGCACGTTGCCGGTTCATTTCCACAGACACTCACGCCCCTACGCCTCTATCGCCGAGGGGACATACAAAGGAGTATTAAACGTCCACAGTTTGCCCACTATACATATTTTAGTCTCACTTACATAATAGGGTTACATTACCGTCAACCGGGCGCATACATCTTATAGATAAATTACACCCAAACGCAGAAATAATAATAATAATTGAATAAATAAATGAAAAAAATGAAATAATCTTGCATATCACACAATATTTGTCCTGGATGGGACTCGAACCCACAAGAACCACAAGAGTGATAGGCCCCTAATAGAAAGATATTCTATGATCTATCCTAAACTATTCATATTACAGAAACTTTTTAACCCCCAACAGAAAACGGGAGGTGTATCCATACAAATAAATAAAATTTGAAGTGTCTTTTTGTAATGTCAAAATAATAGGTTTTTTTTTCATGCTGCACGGATGGCGTAGTGGTTTAAGCGGTCGCCTCACCGCTTCCTACTATGCGAGTGTTGTGGGTTCAAGCCCCACATGGGACGACACTTTGTGTGATCAATATTGCAGTTTTGCTGTTCATAAAAATTAGAAATGTATGTACAGACAATATATCCTAGACACAAAACAATCGAACCCACGACCTAGCAGTCAATATCACCAACCATCAGACCAAAATTTAAAATTCTGTTTACGCTTTCACGCATAATTTACCATGATGTTATTGGTATATCGCTATCAGGACACTTGCCGATATCCGAGCGGAATAATCTTGCGAGATAGTTAACGAGATGATAGCGCACGTCTAGCTACTGATGCTGGGCATGCGTTCAGTATTTATTATATTATAGGTTGTTGTGTAGTGAACACGTTTTTCGTGGCCAGGTCAAGATGTTGCGTGTGCTTCGTGCCTCGCTGCTGTTAGTAGTAGTTGCGCTCGCGCACCCCTCCCACGGTAGGTGCCTTGTGTCATTGGGGAAGGGATGATGGATTTTGGCAACTCGCCAAGCTACTATGATTTGTTGCTTGACCGGCAACCGGTGGCGGCAATCTTTTCAGTGAATTATGCAATATTCACAAATCTCTTGTTAATAGTTAGGCGAGTAATGTTGCGGGGCTGGCGAGTACAGAAATCACATCCAACGCATTATTTTCTAATTCTATTAACGTTTCGAATTAGATATAAGTCAAAATGAAAGTCATTCTTGAGAAATATTTACCGAGAAATCGACAGATTAGAATCGTCTTTAATCCTCTTTTTTTACCTTTGCTAATTTAAAATGCTTTTACAAAATAAGACCAGCGCTTGCATAAATATGTTTTCACCATTCGGCTGAGGACTGCAATGTGAATAAAGTAAACGTCAACGTGTTTTATAGTCAGTAAATACATAAACTATATATGTACCATTTACACTTGTAAGAGCCGTTATATTTACATAAACACTGCGTGTGTACGATATCTTTCATAACTGTTTTTCAAACCGTATACACATCCTAATTATTATTTTAGAAGTGGATGTGTACCACAAAATGTTGCGTGGCTCCGGTACACCATCGCTAGGCCGCGAGGCGGAGATAGATCCGCAGTTCTGGGCTAGCGAGGCAAGAGCCGCTATCGAGGCGAAGCTGCGCCGCACCGAGCCCACGGGCAGAGCGCGCAATGTCGTCATGTTTTTGGGCGACGGAATGTCCGTGCCCACGCTCACCGCCGCACGTACTCTACTCGGCCAGCGACAGGGTGCTAGTGGAGAGGAGGCGCAACTCGAGTTCGAGAAATTTCCTACCACCGGATTGTCCAAGGTAGGCAAATAATTGTGCAATCACACCTCATGTTATATATAGCACATTAGTACTGATTAAATTATCGGTTGGAATTTAATACATAACAAAATAGTATTACAATATATAATAATGATTATGAGAATTAAAGCGATAGATATTCAGTACCTACATACCTTTGAATATCGAATAAGATTAAGTATAATAATATCGGAGATGTGCGGGTGGATGAACAAACTACTACCTCACAGACTCGACAGCGGAGAACGTGCACCTTTGAACCAGTTGCCTGTGACTCCGGCCAATGTACCTGGTAGGTTCGTACTCTAAATTACGATGGTGTTGAAATCTTGAAAATTAATGAAAATACATATATTCTTCAATAATTTGAAGTTTTAAACTATTATATATTCGCAGTTTATACATACTCGTACATAAACTAAATATATTTCGGGGTGAGGCACTCATGTACTAAGTAAGTACGATGTTGCTAATGTAAGCAACCAAACAAAAAGTTTTTCAAATCAATATATTCAAGACTTTTGAGGTAATTCTTTAATTGTGCTTCAAAATAATTCTAGTAAGTCTAGGTCAATAGAAAGTATCCTTTACCTGATATCGCCCAGTTTGAGCCACCGGTATCCTTGTTGTTGACATGTCAAGCACAATTCAGTTTCGCGGTCATTTAGAGCTTATGGCCAAATTAACATCGAAGGAGATTGGTGTCCTGAACAGATCACGACAGCATTTCAATCCGGGCCTACCCTTTGTAAGGTACAGGTATGATCAAACATGGAATACTGCTCTCATGTTCGGGTATTATACGGTTTCAATGAAGAGCGACTGACTCGTCATGTCGATGTTTCAGATCTCTTTCTCTAGCTCCTGACTTATAAGGTGTGCTCTGTGTAACTATTCAGACATATACTAGTCGCAGTTTTGTGGCATGGTGACACACAACAAAACTTGCATAACTAAGATAATTGGCAGTAGTGCCACTACTGGATGGTGCCCTGATTAGGATACTTTTTGATTTTTTCATTTTCGGTCACCATTCCATTAGGTTGTACTCACCCCATCTAACAATACCATTGTTTGATTTTGTTTAAGTTTATATAAACGATACAGTCAATCCGGTTGGCTTGACTCTATCTTTTATTTTCCTCCTCCTTCTGAAAATTGCTTCCTCCTACTTTTTGTAAAATCGTTTAGTGACAATAGCAATTGGTAAACATTGCTGTTTTTGGGAAGTGGGTGAAAAAAAATAATAAATTTATTTATGGTTAAAAAACGACTACAAATGCTACCAAATGGGCCACTACTGAGACCCACTGTTATGTGTGTATTAGTGAGTACGTGTATGTAGGTGAAACAATAACTAAATACGAAGGATATTTCATATCGGCAGACTTACTGCGTAGACGCACAGATCGCAGACTCAGCGTGTTCAGCCACGGCATACTTATGCGGCTCCAAGGCTAATAGCGGCACCATCGGCGTCAGCGCCGCCGTGCCGCGCTACCACTGTACTGCGGCCACTGATTCCAACAATCACGTGCATTCCATTGCCGACTGGGCGCTCAGTGACGGCCGAGACGCTGGTAGGGCTAACAGACAGCTATGTTACATGTCATACTAGTTTTAAGAATACTTCGGCCACTTCACTGTATTATGAATAAATAAACATAAATAAAAAAGTGATCGAGACCTTCGACAACTGAGACTTATAATTGAATAATGTGTTGTAGGTATAGTTACAACGACGCGGGTGACGCATGCCTCGCCGGCCGGTACCTACGCCCACACAGCGAACCGCGACTGGGAGAGCGATACAGATGTTGAGTGCGAGGAGCCGCGCCCCCGAGACATTGCACTGCAACTGGTGCACGACCACCCCGGTGACAAGTTCAAAGTGAGAACATTATACTTGACATGACTGCGACATTTGTACGTGCAGTCATGTAACTAATATCTACCATCATAATTATCATACCGCATCACTATTATTTTTAAATAAACTAATGAAAATTATAGGTCATCCTAGGCGGTGGACGGAGGGAGTTTTTACCAAATACAGTCTACGACGAAGAGGGCACGCAAGGTAGAAGATCCGATGGGAGGAACCTGATTGAAGAGTGGCAGGAAAATAAGAAGACGCTCAACGTCAGCTATCAGTATATATGGAATCGCAAGCAGCTACTGGACACAGCGTCGGATCCACCGGAATTCTTGCTCGGTTTGTTTGAAGGCAGTCACATGCAGTATCATATGCAGGCAGATCCAGATACGGAGCCGACTCTAGCGGAGCTCACTGAAGTAGCCATCCGCTCATTGAGTCGGAATGAAAACGGCTTCTTCTTGTTCGTTGAGGTTGGACATTTTAGATTTTAGTTTTATGTTGTTTAAATGGTGGAATAAAATAAAATCATAAAAAAATATCTAAATTCTGCCTTGTGTACATACGTTTCGCCATTATTCATTGAAATGTTTCGCCATAAATTGAGCTACTTGAACTAAACTGTTTTCTTCTTACCCTAAGGGTGGCCGTATCGATCACGCTCATCACGACAACTTAGCCCAAATGGCCTTGGACGAGACCATCCAGATGAGCGAGGCGGTGGCCCGCGCGGCCTCCATGCTGTCGGAGGAGGATTCACTAATTGTAGTGACAGCGGATCACGCCCACGTCATGAACATTAATGGGTACACGGCGCGCGGCAGCAGCATCATCGGCCCGTCAGACTCTGTCGGAGACGACGCTGTGCCCTACTTGACACTGTCGTACGGCAACGGGCCCGGCTTCCGTCCGCACACAGAGGCCGGCGTACGCGAGGACATCACTGAAAACGATTACCGTATGTACTTTAAATATTAAAAAAAGATAGAAGCTAAGAAAGAGACTGCACGGATGGCTTGCGCTAAGTGTTGTGGGTTCGATCCCCACATAGAACATCACTTTGTGTGATCCAGAAATTGTTATCCTGAGTCTGGGTGTTCTTTGTGTCCGCTTCATGTGTGTTTAAAAAAAAAAGATAAGGTTTGTGTTTGTGCAACGCAAAGTGCATTGATGTTTGTTTTGAACAACTAACAGACATTTACTTGTCCTTAGACGTAAGAAAATAAGTGAAAAGGTGAGACTATATTTAGTAGCGTAGGAGATTATAATCAGTATTAATAAAACTACTGTAACAAGTATGTGCATGCGCAGTGTAAGGGCCTGAACTTTTGACTGATTTCCATATTGAACATGTTTGTAGTGGACGTGATGTTTCGGTTCGAGGCATTGGTGCCGTTGGACGAAGAGACCCACGGAGGCGACGACGTGGCGGTGTTCTCGCGCGGCCCCCACCACTCCATGTTCTCCGGACTGTACGAGCAGAACCACATCCCGCACTTGATGGCATACGCGGCGTGCCTCGGTCCCCCGCCTAATGCATGTCAAACTATTTCTACTTAATACTCCTGTTTCAATAAAGTACGGTTCGCTAAAAAATATGTCTATTATTGTAAGTATTCATAACGTCACACCTAACCATATCAAAAAGGATGTCGCAAAGAGTGCACATCAAATCTCTGGTTCTTCTTACAGCATCTCCCACTATTTGTCCGTGTCTAAGCGTCGGCCGTAACCTCAAGCAGTTTTTAGCGACATTCTGTATTTGCGCTCGATTCTTAGAAAGTTTAACTACACGAGGCCATAGTCGAGGATCGGGAGTTTTAGAATTTTAGATCAGTATCCGATGGTAGAATTGAGAACAACTCTTACTCGTTTCGATAACTACTTTTGTGTGATGATTCTTTTTCGACGATTGACAGGTTTTTGTCTAGCGTTACACCTAGGTATTTAACTTGTTCCTTGTACTCGATAAAATCTCCTATCTAATCTCTGCTTGTACCACTTGGAGTACAATGGTGGTCTACCACAAGTATACAGGGGGCCCCTGACACAATTTTTTTTTACTCATCGTATGAGTAACCGTGCTACGTGTAAGAATAACATTTTAAAAGACTTCAGTAACCACCTTATAAAGCCTTTAATAGTACCTATTTTATTAAACCTATATATAAACCTATAATGTAATAATATATATACGACAATGTCGAGAGACGTTAGTGAGACATAAAGCAATTCCAAAAATAAATCATAATGCGCAGAGCGCGCGTGCTGCGCATGCGACTGTGGGTCACTAACGATCCGTGACGGGCCACATACCTCCTCCAGCAACTATAGTAAGCTGTGACTTCAGATCCTCCCTCAAATAACGAGAAGTACAAAAACTCTTATAATCGAGCATAAAAGTTCATATTTGCGCAAACGCTCGTGGTGTTGCGCCGGCACAAGGGTCCGCCCCGCCCTCGTCACTTCGTCGCAAGCTTTTAATGCGGAGCTAATCGATATCATGCTTCTTATCTCAACGCTGATATACTTTCAAATGTCGATTGTATTGTTTTAGTGTAAAGTGTGCGTCATCTGCTCTGTTTACCCAAACGGTGTTGTTGAATTTGAGTAATGCCAAAGTGTTACCTCAAACGTGTTTTATGTTAGGTACATTTGTTTTTTTAATCAAGAGCTAACGGTAGATACTATTTTGCTAAATATTTGAGTAGAAACAATATTAGCCAAATTTGTATCACTTGCAGATATTATCCATTGTAAACAAATGACAATTATATAATGTAAAATGTGTGTTGTGGTAATGTATTGAATGTTATGTTCAATAATTTTCATTTTAAAAACAATTGTTAATTGTCAAAAACAATAAGAAGACGTAAAACGGATAAGTGTGTGAGCTAATACCTGAAACTAGCCCAACATTGAAGCCTGGATATTCCCCTGATGAATATATGGTTGAACATTGTTGACATCTGCTTGTCTCTGAAACCGATTCGATTATCAATAAAATTATTTCGTTTAGACGTTACCGGACTTTAATTAAGTGAGTGGAGATCGGTGCTTAGGCAGGAAAGAGAAGCTCGACTGGACGAGTGGTAGGTACAACGGTTTCATAGAAAACCGGCGTTATGAACTCCCCCCTTGTCTGGAGGGGGCGAATTTATAAGGTGGCAAAGCACTTATGTGTCATGAGTTACACGTGATCATGGACAGCCCTGTGATCCGACAGTGACCCGTCTATGCTCCAAATAACTTCACCTAAGAATCAAAAATATAATTATTTAACATGTTAATTTTGACAAAACCTGAAACAAATTTACTAAAACTTGACAAAATGTATATCCCGACCGGTATAAAAAGTGGTGGTTCGTGTTTCAGTTCAGCTTGTAAACTGAAGTCTTTACATTTTTTACTGTTCACTAGATTCAGGTACCACTGAGTATTATGATAGTGCATTGCATGCACTGCATGCCTACGGTGAAGCGTGGACCGCAATCTAACGTCGAGTAAGTGTTAACTACGATCGACACACACTTTGCCAACAACACAAACTACTCGTCGCCCATTAGGCACGATGTCTGTCCCTGCGTTCGCCGACGCAACAGAATTCATTAAAAGCGCAATTAGCGAAGTGCATAGCCCCTTGCAAAAGGCACGCCGCGCTTCTCTCAAAGTGTAACATTACGAAAATGTCATTCGTCAAAATTTCCCCGAAGACTGTGGGGTCCGGGCACAGGGCGGCCGGGACGTCCCTGCCCCGCGAGCGCCGCGGGGTGGCGGCGCGGCGCGTCCCGGGCGCGGCGTCACTCCGGCAGTGGCGAGCGCCCACCCTCGCAGAACGCGCGCCTCAGGCCGCTCCACGCCGCCGACCTCCCCGGTGAGCTGAAACTTTCGTCGCGCGCTTCACCCGACTAACACTGGGGATACCCGTAACCGCTTCGCAAACTTGTACGACCGTGCAAGTGTTCGTGTTGTGTACTCGCCAACACGAGTGATTTGAGCTACTCGGATTCAGTGCGATTTTGTAATTTGTGTCAGTGTACTAACATATATACGTTTATAGCAGTGAATTACGAGACTGTTCGGAACCCTCGGTGCTACAGGTAATTTCAAATGGCTAATTATTTTGTTAAAAAGTTAAATTCCCTTTAAAACGTTTAAAATGCAAGTGTTGACATTGGCGCCCAGCGTGGGGCCAGTACAAGACTACGCTGTATCTTTATTTTATTATTATATCACGAGGCAGTTGCAAAGCATTACAGTGTCTGTAAGAGTCTGGTAACTGACAACGTGGCATTGTTATCTAGGAACTAATTTACTGAATTTAATGATCACTTATTTTGCACTGTTGGTCTGCTGCACATTTAGTTTAGTATTATTTTAAAATCAATAATAAAATTAATGGTGGTAAGGTATTACTTATACTACACTATAGTTACATCCGAATTGTAACATTTAACAGCCATCAGGACTACAGAAGAAGAGATCTAATAGAGCCCTCAATCGTAAAAAAAACAATCGCGAAGAGCAAAAGATAGAAATTTATTAGTTTGTTTCTAAAGGAAGGTGGCAGGCCTACTTGTGTGTTTTATTGGAAGGAACTTTGGATGTTGAGCATGCAAAGATCAGCAATGAGCACCAATGGCTTGCACCCATTTGAGCTCGACTTGTATCTTGGTACGGCTAGGCTGTGTCAACACCGATATACAGGAATTATATCGTGTGTTGAAAATAAATACTTGAAGCTAGCCAAAACGAGTAGGACTCAAGTAAGTTTTTTAGTTAGGTTTGGGTTAAGCCACATATCCTACAGAAACAGTAAAGTAGTCGGTAAAGTATTTAATGACTTTTGTATATTATTAGAAAAGATGTAGGTACTTAACTGTTAGATATACAAAGCTCGATCTCAAATTATACAAACTCAACAGACAAGTAACTTGGTAGCTTTAAGCTGAGCTGGTTGGTAAGGTTAAGCGCACTTCATACATACATAAATACACATGCAAGTGTCCTCAAGTTAAATGTACAGGTATCACTTTATCAGGAGTACTATTTAAGTTTATACAAGTCGGGATGATTTTTCTGTATCATTGTAGTAATATATTTTGCGAAGTATTATTAATTAAATCTAAAATAATAGGCTTCCTAAGCTAACGTCCTTCAATATTATTGACTCGGAATATGACTCGGATATGACACATAAAACACTAGAAGCATATTATGTAGAACCTACTTTTATGAACTCAAACTCTATTTCATAAAAATATAAAATTAATATTATTTTAACGGGAATTAACGCGATCTCTTATTTAGGGTATTACATACCTCTGGTTTGCCTGACGTTTCGACCAGGTTGCACCGGCCGTGGTCACAGGCTGGCTGACGTTAAAATAATATTAATTATCATGGAACGAGAAAGTTTAAAAAAAAAATATATATATATATAAAATTGTTGGAAATCGTCTTTTATGTAGACTCTAAAGTCATAGATCAACACACACAAAAGCAACAATCTCTGTTTTGTCAAATAGTAATACAAAATCAGTAAATCTCAAATAATTGAACACAGTTTTTTTTTTAAATAACTTCAAAATTTTAGTAAGTGATCAACTATCGAAAGAATGGTAGTGTTATACAATTTTTAGTCGAAGCAACAGGACAGACGAGCAGACGGGTCACCTGATGGAAAGGTACCATCGCCGCCCATGAACGTCTGCAACTCAGAAGTCACAAGCAGGTTGCCGGCCTTTTAAAAAAATTAAAGTATCACTTAGGCAAAATAATGAAATTTTGTCCTTATTGGAGCCTGAAAGCGTTAAGTACAATGGATGATCACAATATGGTTTTATATTGTGGACATCAACAACACTTTAAAAAGTACCCCGCCTATTTCCGAAATGTCCGATGTAAAACCGAATTGTTTATCTAAAATGTCACTTCGGCCGGCAGAGAGTGCGGCGCGCGCTCAACAAGGCACTTTAACTGTTGTGGTTTAGTGTACTCGTACATTAGTTGTAGCTTTTACTTATTTTTTATTCAGTGTTCTTTAAAAGTGTATATACTCGTGGTGTTTGCCAATAAAACGTAATTAACGTTATTACTCTCTCTAAATAATATTCACTTAGACTCATATCATCGTCAGTGCATTTTTTAATAAAAAAGTGAGTGTCAATCATAGTTTGGACAGTAACGTTGTTGTTAACTGAATTGATTACAAAATCACGAATATAGACTTGGATACTACTTTAGCTGTGAACTTTTTAAGTAGAACAATTATCACTCAGGTTAATTGTTTTATAAGGTACATAACAATGTCACGTGTAAACAGCTACTCACTTCACGTACAAGAACTAAACAAGAGATGTAAATAGATAACGATCGGTAGTTGTTCAGAGTTTCTTTCGCTTGCACTACAACAGTTGTATTGGTTTCAATGAGGGATCATTTATTTGTAACAAAGTATTATTTGACTCTTCACTTGACTAGATGCTCTGTATGTGATGAGAATAGGATGAATGAAACGACAAATGAACAGATTAGAGAAGGTTCACTCAAATTATCTCTGTACACTGGAGGCATATTCTGTACGTATGTTAAATGTATAACGCAGATGATTATTCCCATTCAAATAACAAAAACAATTTGTTTTCAATTAAACGAGAAGATTCAAAATAAAATATGTAGTGAAACTACTGTTGCGTGTTCAGATAGTGCTTTACGACTCCTCCTGGTTTATACTTTGTGTTAGTATTTATACTCTGATATTAATCGTGTGTGAGCTCACATCTATACACACATTCAAACAGAGATTTAGCTGACTAGTGACACTATTGCGAAAATTATAGTAACATCGTAATGAATAATAAGGAAATGATTTGGGATTAGTGTTAATGATGATAGTTGTAACAAAATAATGTACGTGATGCGCGTATAATGTGCTAATAAATATAAATAAATCACAGTACCTATAGAAAACGGATCACAAGATTTCAAGTCGAATTATGGCAGCGTCGTCATACTAAGGAAAGAATAGTAGAAATGACTTGAACAGCTGTATGGCGGTTAACCACTCAATATATTTGGAAAGAGTAACATATTATAATTAAGATTACGTAAACGTCACACCTATATGTATGTACTGCACGTATGTACTGAATCTCAGCGGACCAAATTAAAACGTAGAAAGGTTTAATTAACTATCCGCCTGGCTCTATCCTTGAACTACCGCTATCAATCCCAATCTGGTGGCATTTGAATATAATAATATGGTACCATTAAACTGTTCTGATGATGGCGCAAGAAGACGGCCAAAGGAACTTCTTAACTAAACAAGATAAGCCTTCAATACCATGAAAGTTAAGGCTCATTTGTTTTGTCTTGGAGAGTACTTTCGTGCTGAATGGTATCCAGGGTCTATTAAAACGAGCTACTCGTTTTAAATTATTACTATTACAATTAATTTATTTGGTTTACGCGTACATCGCAAAATATTGTTTACATTTAGCACATGGCTCTATATTCCACAGCCTAATGACATGACACATAAAACACTAGAAGCATGTTACGCATATAGCATATTTATACCCGTCGCAACTTATACACGAAAGGTGCAATCGGAACAATTCACACGCACGTACTCGTAATTAACCTTGACAATGAAACTGTGTAAGTTTTTTTTGGCGAAACAACACCTAGTCTCAGGACAAGTCCCATGCGGGGATCGAACCCACAACACATAGCACAGACCACAACAGAATCCTTGCAGTCAAAGTAGTTAGATAAGTATTGTTATAATGACGCATATGTCATCCTTTCGATTGTACCCGCGTTGTTGTTGATCGACTGCCTTTGTCCGTGTTGTCCTCGTGCACACCTTGTGTCATAGCTATTGTTTCAAATACTTTTGAGGAAGAGCTCACTACTTAGACTACTTATCTTATTACAAACATTGATACCGCATCTTGATCGTTTGTGGAAACGTGAAATGACATTTCTTGTAGAATATATTTAAAAAAATACAGACCAATTCATAACTTCCTCTTTTGTGTTTTAAAAAGATTATCCTAAACCGGTACTTGTTGTTAGGTACAATATTCCGATTAATATACCAATAAACTGATATCAAGATACGTACATAATATGTATATACTTACGTAGGTACGCGACCTTGGATAATTCCTGTAGCAAAACAAAAAAAATGTTAGCTAATTGCTGTTAATGAATGCAAGTACCATTGTGAGAATGACTGCTGTTCTGCTTCATTTCCTCAACCGTTTCATCGCATAACTGACAAACACATTTGTAACATAGATAGGTACATGTACTAGTGAAGAGGCAAGCCCTTAAGATGTGGTAAAATAATAAACAATATAACAATAAAATGGAAAACACATTTCAGATAAGATTGTACGTATTAGAGTTAGTACGAGTATGACATGCGAGCTGGCTACGAAAGGACACGACATAAATACCGCAACATAATCTGTAAAACGGCTTTGCCCCGCTCTTCATTCTATTGAGATCTTTTTCACTCACTGAAATTTATATCTATTTGTCTTCTTCTAACGGCAATTTCATACTTTAACCGCTATTACTAGAACATTGATAAGTAATGAGGTTGTTATGAAGACCCGTTGCGATTGGCCCTTGCTCATCACTCAGCTCTTGGAGCGGCTTTGATTTGATTCCGATGCACTCGCGCTCTCGACACGTCCTCACCATTTTCATTTAGTCCTGTTTTGATTCATCTGATTGTGATATGATAATTATTGATTGAAACTAATTAATAAATAATCACGATTAAATGGTTTAAGCTCATAAGCAATTATTGTGACACATATATATATATATATTAGATATCAATTCTATACAAATAAATAAAATCTAAGTGTCTGTTTGTAATGTTAAAATAATAGGTTTTTTTCATGCTGACACGGTTATTTACACGATACTTATGCCTAAAAACCAGTTTAATCATTTTTTGCCTGTCTGTCTGTCTGTTTGTTCCGAGTAACCTTCAAAACGGTTTGACAGATTTTGATAATATTTTACTACAAGGTAGCTGTCTACCTAAAGAGTAACTAAGGCTATTTTTCTCTCTCAGGAAACACTTCAAAAACTTAAAAAGTTCTGCACCTATTGAACTGTAATTGTGACACGATACACAGCCCGCCTCTAAGATAATATACCTCACACATCTCACACACGGCCGTCTGATTCCGAACTAGGCAGAGCCTGTGCTATGGTAACCAGACTGCTGATAAACATACTTATATATTTCTAAATACATACATATTATAGATAAATTACACCCAGACACAGAACAAATGATCATGCTCATCACACAATATTTGTCCTGGGTGGGAATCAAACCCACGACCTCCGGATTAGCAGTCAGGGGCACTAACCACTAGACCAACAGGCCCGTCAAAGATAGCTTCTATCTATGTATTTTTCGCGTCAGTGATGTTCGTCGTCACAAGGCGCCACGGCGAGGCTTGCCAGGGCACACCTAGTTTATTACAGTCGTCGTCGTGGAAAATTAATTAAGACTTCTTAGCCGAAATGGAAAGCTTATATGTTTGACCTGTATGTGTGAATATATGTATGTCTGTCTCTATGTTCTCGGAACTACTAAACTGCTGTACAGATATAGATGTATTAAATGCTACAGATTAATAATATATGCAGGTAATGGTAATACAATATATATATATATATATATTAGAAATAAGTTAATTTGACCGAAATTACCAGGAACTTTATAGTAAACCGAAAGACAAAGAATCAAACTTTTCCTTTAGACACAAGAACAGATTAAATCTACTCCTTCTAGACTAATAATGCATTCTCGTGGTCCTTTGGTTATGTCTATAAAAGTTTATAAAAATTACCAATTGACATTAAAAACGATACTTAATTTATTACTTTGTTAAAAAACTGAAGCTCTATCTAATTAGCAAGAGTATTTGGAAGTTAAATAAAATACTCTAAGATAATAAATTCATAAATTCTATAATTGTAATAATCAGATTAGACTAAATGAAAAATGGATCTAAGGTTGAAATAATAGTGTCCTCTTTTCTTTCTTTTTCTAATAATATATTATATTTATGACTACTAAAATAATTATAATTAACCATCAAATAATTAAAATAATAACTGAATTGAATAAATAACTGGCAATATTTTATTTCTTTTATACACTATTAAATCAATATTAAAATGACGAACAAATGTATCAATAATGATTGTAATTAATAATATAATAATACATGACATACATACTTACCATGATTGTATCATACTATATTAATTACAAACGAAACATTCTACTGTATGTATGTTTGTGTTATCTTCCTCTCTCCTAAACAATCTGCTGCGCCCGACAGGGTCCATAATTGTAAATTGTTATCACCTATGTAATAACATTATGGAAGTAATAAAGTATTGAGTATTTAAATGTATGTACTATGATATTGTTTTTTTAAAAATTAAAATTGTTGATATGTATACAAACATATTAAAACCATGTCACTAAGCAGGTTAAAGTTTTTCTCTGCGCGCCCAACCATCTAAAAACAATAGTAATAAACACAAAATGAGCACAAATCTCTTAAAATGAAACAAAACACGAGTAAACATATTAAAGTGTCAAACATTAGCGGTCAAATGAGTGTGCATATCCGAACGGAACTCGCGTAACCAACGGTTAAAAATAAAATGCATAATATGTAGAAAATAAACAAATCACTGCAAATGTATGGTTTTGTTATGAGCTCCAGTAAGAGTTTAATTGTCCGACTACTCATATTTACTTTAGTAACACGCTCATTAAGCCTCATTCATAATACGCAACCTGCATTTAGAGCTCTCTTTACATTAAATATGAAGACTTTGGAGAAAGTGCAGTTAAATTATTATCGAAGCATTCATTTTAAATGTTAAAATAAGTATATTTGTTATTATGTTATCATTGCTATCCTTCGTATACCTAAATTCTTCTATTTATCAGAAGCAAAGGAGTCGGATCTTGTTTACCACCAAGTTTTGCGTATAACTCTAGACTCTAAATTGCAGTGGGCCCACACATTAATGCATTGTCGAACAGACGCAGCTGTGCATTGTACGCACTTGTAAAATATTTGAAAAGCTTTAC
Organism: Arctia plantaginis; assembly: GCA_902825455.1. Lineage (NCBI taxonomy): Eukaryota > Metazoa > Arthropoda > Insecta > Lepidoptera > Erebidae > Arctia > Arctia plantaginis. Next base: position 13,532,103 of record CADEBD010000294.1, on the reverse strand, counting down.
CGACAGAAATGAATATAATTTATCATTTAATTCTTAGTAAATACAATATTCTAACGCTGCAGCACAGACGCTTCCTTTTGGGAGCAGCAACTTTATACAATGTGTGTCATAACTAGTATGATTGTATTGATCTCACTAACAAATTGTACAAACATTTAGTGCACTGCGCTCAGTGCAAAGACGCACAGTAAGGCTACTATTTAGTACTAAGTCGTTTCGAAGTAGCGCCGGGCGAAGCGCTCGCTATTCCAGCTGGTTAATGCCTATAATAATTACTTTGAAAATGTTGACGTCGTTGAAGCATCGGTGCGTTTAAGACTGAGTTTCAGTAAAAGGTGTAGGTATAATTAGGTTGGTTGTGCATTAATTGCTATGTTACGTATTTCCACTGATATTAAACATACACAACTGTTTATTGCCGAATAAAATAAAATGATGTGATTTACCTCCAATGATTGCACAAATTAAAAACATTGCAGATCAATAGATTCTCAAAATGGATCTACGCTCACACTAAGTTGCTTCATTTACAAACTTTGAAACTTACGCTTTCCACAATACACACACAGAAGGTAATAGGCATTACATCGTATCTTTGAATTGTCTGTCGATTGAGTTACCATTATTGCCTGTTCGAGGCTACATTCGAAGGCAGAACATTTGAATGGTATGTTATTTTCTTCTTATATATTTAGATAAATAAAAACTGTTAATTGCTCATTTAGCTTTAATATCCAGTTAAACATATAAAATAGAACTATGTTATCGGTCACCGGTACATGCGACGCGACGGGACGTTGTTTTAAACAACACAACACCTCCACACCTCCTCCACGTTCAGGAGGAACGTATAACAGTGAATGAAACAGTGGTAATTGTCGCAGTGTTCAAATCCTTGCTGTTCAAATCTCAATGCTTAGTTAACTTGTGACGTTTGTTCCAGTGCCTGCCGTGATGTGATTGGATGCAGCGCGTGCGTGCGCGTCGCTGAGATGTACGTGTGACGCGAGACAGCGACGGAACGACATGGCGGATGACAACACCATCATCGAGGGCACCGTCAAGTTCCGCGACGGGAAGAAGGTGAATGTTTACCATTACTAACGAACTCAAGTAAGGAGTATAACTATTTGCACCGGTGGCTATTATTCACATCATTGGTAATAATATTCAATCCCAACCAAAATATAATAGTAGGTATAAGTTCAACCACAAATAAGCACACGATAGAATAAATGAGGCACACAGCCACCTCGTTGTCCTCAATTATTAATGAACTGACCTATTACTGAACTAACTCGCTTACTCGACCTCGCCTGCTTACACCTATTTCTCAGCATTTCATAGATTTACCGTACGGGTGTCGAGTCCATCGCGCGATAGATGGGGGCAAAATATGCGACTACGATAGCATCTGGGAATTGCGACCCAAGAATAGGTTTAGGAAGCCTAGCAATACCACTTTGGATATTCGTTCAAGAAAAGAGTTCTACTAGTACTATACGCTCTGAACTCCGAGACACAGATATTCTCCGTTATTCTGTAATAATTTTCATACGTATCCACTAATAATGTACAGTCACGGGTGGCATTTATAATTGAGTAAGTTGCTTTTGTGAAGTCTTTTTTGTTTACATAGGTACTCAATGTTAGTTCCTAAGTTTGTTGTCTATGTACTGTTACGAAATTTTACGAAATATCACGAGATCAAATGTTATTGAGAAAAAGAGAGTGTTCATTAAACCGCGCAATACCGCGAATGTTCTGAAGAGAGTTCATTACCATGCGGCATTGCGCGGCCAATTGAAATAATAAGACAATGTACTATTGTACAGACGGCATAGGAAAATGAATTTTATTACTATACGCATAAGATAGAAAATAGATTGTTGCGCAATTATCTTGTTTTATTATTATTATTATTATATTAAACATTGAAGTAATCAAAACGAACAGAAGAGTAACCCAGCGACTTCGGCGATCATTTTGAAGTTTAATTAAGTAGCGTGGGTTTATAAGTATTTTAGTAATAAAATCTAATAAACCGTCAGAAGGTATTTATATTTCCAAATCTACGAACCCTCACACGTACTTTAAGTGGTCTGTTCGTTGTTCAAACTTGCGTCAATCTGTATTTTGACTAAATAAATACAAAAATATATAAATAGTGGTATCACAGTCAACTCGCTGTGGCCTCAGGGCAATACTACTAAAGGAAACCCTGTAAACCCCCAAACAAACTTGGCTGCTTCTTGAACAGTAGGTGACGCCAATGTAGAGTCGCCTACTGTTTAACGAGAAGGATGACGCCCCTCGTGCCTCCTCCCTCTCCTCAAGTGCTCTTTCCACCGCTGTCTTTGACTCACACCAGCTTTTTATAAACTAAGATTAAAACTTTAGATAATAAATAGAACACGATAAACGCTGAGCGCTACACTATGTGTACGATGTCATAACAAAGACATGATGATTTTTGTATCTCTGTTCTTAACACATCATGATGGTGCGGTGCCGAAAGGTCTCGTTGGTTTATGAGGGTGGTCTGAAAAGTTGCTACCACAGAAGTAACACCCGGATGGGTACATTCACCTCCACGACACAGCGTGGTTACATTCGGTGGTTAATGATTCACATATCATGACTATTGCACCGTGATAGGTAGACACGACGGTTTTTGAGCGTTTCGACACATCGGTGATTAGGTTCTGTAAACATGTTATATGATTTCCTGACCCTGATCCTGACCTTCATATTTTGATTGTATATTAAATTTAAAACGTCCCTACTTTTTGTTTCCTCTACATCGTCCAATGGTTGTCAGGTGGAGAATGTCAAAAACATTAAATCCGCCTTCACACCAGAAGTACATACAATAAATAATTAGGTATAAAGATAAACGGTTACAGACACTTTGTGAAAATGTTTTGATAAATATCTCAATGACTATATTAATGCATATTATTCTTATTAAATCTGCTGGTTATATTTAATTTAAAACGTAATAACGCAGACATGTAGATTTTATTGTGAAAAAGCTTAATTCGTGTGCTGAAAAGCTAATCTTTTTTGAAATCATTTAATCATAAAAAAAATGACACACAAAATCCTGGCCAAGGTACACAGCTTGTTGGCGAGATACGCTCCTTACCAATTTTATAATATTTAAAACACCTTAAAACTATATTTTATATATTACTGCTTGTACGTAGCACATAAGTCCTATGTACAAGCACCAACCCAAAAGCTAAATATACGGATCGACTGCCCCACGCGAATGGACCTCGAACGGATGTGCTGTAGATCCTTCAACTTTAATTTTAAAATAGTTTTATTTAACTTTTGTTAAGTTCTTAACAGTTCTATTCCATTAAATATTTTAGGGACTAGATGTTCAGTCATTTTCTCTGAGTAATAGTTGTTAATTTTGATTTAAGCAGCTTTCTTTGTCTCACATGTCATTTTCCGATAACGCCGAAATAGAATATGCATCTACATCGAGATCTGTTTGCTTTCTTAGGAGAGTCAATCAAAAACCCCTAGCTAACTACAACATGGAGATAAGGAACCCAATTCAGTGAATTTCACTGTACAGCACATTTACCTGATTAGGTTTAAATCAACTCAACTCAAAATTTATCTATTTCAAAAAAAAAATGTTTGAAATCGTCTTTTATGTAGACTCTAAAGTCATAGATCAACACACACAATAGCAAGCATCTCTGTTTTGTCAAATAGTAAGCAATATAAATTTAATAAAAATTTAACTTATACAAAATCTATGATGGGGTGGGGGGTGCCGATCTACAACCGCCGGTTGCCAAGCGGTTGAGCCTCATCAGAAGAAAGGACAAACAAACTCACGGCCACTCTTTTGCAATTTACAGATTAGATGTTATTGTACATTGCATGTTGTATTTTTGCAAGACATTTAGAAGATACAAGAAATTTATTCATAGGTATACTTAAGCCTTAACGTACGGAGGGCCGGATACTCCTGGCACAGGTATCATACATGCTGAAAAAGAGTCTCTTACATTAATTGTTGTGATTATTCCTGAGCTTTGAGATATATTTATGTCTCATAAGAATTTAAAATAATAATTTACTTACATGAGAAAGTTTAAACACATACACAACAAATAATAGTCTCATCGTTGGCGTACACTGAGATATGTGTTGTGTAAATAAAGTTATTATTATTATTGTAGTTGTTATTGTTTGTTCGCAGTGGAAGTCGCGGTGGTGCGTGATGCGCAAACTGTCTCCCGTCGCAGGTGAGTGTGCCTCGCTCACGTCGCTGTTTCAAGTGATTATGTTTGTGTCGCTTTATTGTAAAATGTATGAATGTTAGTAAGCGTGTGTTTAGAAATGCCCGAGGTGCCGAATCATTCGTTTCAAGTCACTTGCTGTATACTATTATGACAGATCTATGGGACTAGTTTTTTTTGTGATCCTGGCTTCTGAGGTAAAGGTCATGGTTTCAATTCTCACCTAGAACCAATAATTGTGTGATAAACATGAACCAGACGATCGTGCCGTGCGAGTCCGGTTATCATACTTGGTACAAGATTTGCCTAGTTTGGGAAAAGTCGTCAACGTGTAAAGTGTCTCAAGTCACTATTATTATTATTATACGTCAACTTCAAGGGTTAACAATGATGTACATAAACTGAGTCACCACCAAGTATTGTTTAGATCTTTGTTTAGTATTGGATGGGATAATGGATTAGTAAACTTTGCTACCGAAAGGAGCCTAAATTTGAGTTTTGTAAATATCTCGTTTATAAACAGAATCATAGCTAACGATTTGAGAAACTTTTTTTTGAGCTATGGAAGATTTTCAACCAAGACAACCAGAACATACATACACTCATGTTTTTTTATCTCCGAACGGGGTAGACGGTGGACGGGGACGGACGGATGGTGGCTATTAATCGCACACATTCTGCCGACTGCAGTTTTAGTTGCATTTACCTACCGTCAACCGTGCACTTAAAAATACAAACAGACGAGAAAAGTCAATAACAAATTGGTACTTATCTAAATACCTTTATGAAGTTATTGTTTTATTCTATGAATGGTGATACAATCCTGTAATGCCATTCCAGGTTTTAACAGATGTTATACTTATTACAGACGCATATACATTTACACAAGTCATGTTTTTTTAAAATCATAAGTACGTAAACACTATCATCACTTAATGTAACTTATGTAGAACAATACATTTGTGACAGACTGGTGCCCGAGATAGGTGTACAGATGCGTTAGGCGTCGCCAGACTCACAATACTAAATTCTGAAATTACGTAGTGTGGTGAGTTCAATAGTCCAAAAATATAACATATTGGTGAAACATTTAGTTGTGTGTTGGTGTGTGTCCGTGTAAGTTCTTGTGGGACTGAATGTATTGATATGTTACTGTCTAGTCTATTTATTGGCCGAGATATTTAATGTTAGATCTTGGCATTGATATGTTGGATGGCCGTCTGGATTCGGATATGAGCAGTAAGAGATGTTGATGGAATAAGATTTTTATCGGTTGCAAAAGCAACATATTTGGCAAGTAACCACAAATACATTTAGAGTCAAAACGTTTTGTCTCAACCATATAAATACGAATACATTACAGTCATCGTTATAGCTATAGTAAGTAATAGTGCAGTGGCTAAAGGAACTCCTTGTTATCTACATAGTTAAATAGATAGTTGAAGCGAAGAGTTCGATAAAGTTGGGGGGCGCTCCGACATGGCCGTGAGCCGTGACATGTGGTCGGTGACCAGTCATTAATGACTGTGCGGGCGTTTTACTGTACCGTGCAGTGTCGCGCCGCTAATTCTAATGCAAATGATAGGCGTAGCGCCGCACCGCGCCACACCACGCCCGCCGGGCACACGTCTCTAATGATCACATTTTAATCCACCGTCGGAGCCAGTGTAATTATTTCCAGACATTAACATAGCTAACATATGTTTTTAAATTGTACGTTTTATAAAATCAAACATAGAATAAAATCACGTAAATATAAAAACAACAATTTTTAAAGCTTCATCCACACCCACAAGTACGTAGTGGCGACGACAGATCTATACTAGTGGTGTGGTCGTGTGAGGCGCCATTAAACAGGCGGCACATCCGCGCGGCGCCGGCGACGGCCGCGCCGCGTGTGGCCAGCCTGCGCCTCTTTACGATTGAACCACTCTTTGTTTCACTCGGGCCGCGTTTCCGTCAAGTTATAGCCACATAAACAACACACAGTGTAATACTCATGACACGGTTCAGTGACAAATTAAAGCAAGCGGTCGTAACTGCACATATTGTAGAACCAGTTCATTAACGAGTCGCAGGGTCTTGTAACTTCACGCATATTAGGTTCTATACCACTACAAACTTGAGTTAGGCAGCCGGAAACATCGCGGTCATCCATAGTGATCTTAACTTTATATCGAATGCTAAACAAACATAAATTTTTCACTTTAAACTACTACGAATTCTCCTGGCAGAGATGTCACGGTATGACAGGAAAGGCAAGCACGCTGTACTAACATATTGAACCACTTCGATGTGGAAATGCGTTGCTAAATAGCGATTGAGGATAGATGACTGCTCACTTAGCATCGAGCAGCCTACAGCTTCTAGTCCAAAGCAATTTAATTATGTTAAAGGGGGTAGGGGAAAAGCTTTTGGGTGATAATACCTGTTACGATGTCTTTAAATAAAGAAACTATTACAACTAAGTAGGTTTAAAATGTTAACGAGTAATAGTGAACAAATGTATTACTTGAAAACTTTATAAAAATATAAAAAACCAGCTGTACCACGCCACGTGGCCACGCTGAGGTATATTGTAGTTGCATTGATGAGAAATGAGAAACAGAAGTTATGCAAAAAATAAATAAAAAACATTTTTGAAGCGTGTTGTATATCGTGTCAAAATTTTAGCTCAATCGGTGCAGAATTTTTCTAGATTTTGAAGCGTACACATACCAACTTAACATTTTTTTACTCGTACATAGATTACTTACATGGATCAGTCACATACACAACCCTTCATTGGACGTGACCTGACACGCGCTTGGCCTTTTACTTTCAATGGATGACAAAACATAACATGTCTGCAGAGAGCTTGTTCACATTCACATTTCTAAACAACAACAATATCATGTCCAACAGAATCGGCTAAGTTCCACGCTTATCAGTTATCAATAGGGTTCAGATGTGTGATTGTGTGTTCTCTCTTGTTGATAATTAATAATAATAATATAATATAATAATATATCTCACACACTCACACACGGCCGTCTGATCCCAAACTAGGCAGAGCCTGTACTATGGTGACCAGACCGCTGATAAACATACTTATATATTTCTAAATACATACATATTATAGATAAATTACACCCAGACACAGAACAAATGACCGTGCTCATCACACAATATTTGTCCTGGGTGGACAAATAATTAATTAATTATGTTGATAGCTTGTGTTTGTTGTGTACGTAGACTGCGTGCACCTTCAGCTGTACCGCGACTCGAAGGCGCGATGGGGCGGCGCAGCGAGCAAGGCCTCCCTGTCGCTGCAGCACTACCTCGGCAGCGAGTCGGGCTTCACGCTCGATAAGCACTCCAACACACTGGCGCTTGTGTGCAGGGACCTCGTCGCCATACTCGCCTTTGAGACCCGCGAACGACTCATACAGTGGCAGGTGACTACGCTACGCTACACTATGCCTCTAATAAACTGAATGCTACGTTTAAGAATATTTTCTTTGTAAATTTGGTATATGATAGCCAATTCTTTTACTAAATCAGATATGACGTAATGATCTTCTTTACTATTGCAATTTTGTACATTTTTGGTATGAAGTGTGAACGATCAAGGCAAAGTCAAATGATAATAAAAATGGACACAACAACGAGCTGAACTCATGAAGCTTGTTAGCTAAACGATGTAAGTGTGCTGTGTTCAGGTAAAAGTAAGCGCACAGCTGGGAGAGCCGCGCCATTACCTGGTGCTGGTGGGTGGCGCGGGAGCAGCCAGCGTGATGGGGGGTGGACCGGTGCCCAGTAACAAGCGACTCCCGGCAGGGCCCGCACGCTTGCATTTGCACGAGCGTCGCCTCGCGCTCACTGCCGGCGTACCGCCAAGATTACTGGGGATATGGGAGCTTCCGCATCTCAGGTACAGCTCTATTTATACATTCTTATTTAGGCAGCTTTATGCCAATTGGATCTGTTTTCATTGTTGCAAGTTGTTAAATTAAAAACTGTAGCCAGTAATAGTACTATTTTTATTTTAAATATAAAAACAAAACACTTAACCCTGGGTTCACTTACTACAATGTAGGCGCTACGGTGTGGTGGAGGGGCGGTTCTGCTTCGAGGGTGGCTCGCACTGTGGTAAAGGCGAAGGTCTACACGTGCTCATTACAGATCAGGCGCATGAGATCTCGCGGGACTTTGATCTTGCTTCGCAGGGTCGACTATCGCCCAGAAGACGACCAAACCACTTTAAAAGAAATGAAGGTATGACTGACCTCAACTGTATTTAGTTGAATCTTTAGAACAAATTTTTGGTTAAAATGAAGAGATGGGCTGTTTCGATGATGGATTTTGTTACTCTCTATAAATAAAACAAGTGATCTTAACCCATTGTCGTCGTTTTTGCTATCATGTTATATATACAATCCATGTTAAGCTATTCAGGGTCACTAACCACTACACCAACAGTACAGTTTCTCTGTATTGGACAGCTTAATACTATTGCACACATAAAAAGCGTGTTGCAACTGGTACATTGCTATCATGCGTGTTGCAATATGTAATACTCGGGTTGGTCTCTATGTTTGCAAACTATTTAAATACTATAGTAATATATATATACTTGTTTTGTGTATTGCAGTTTTTTTATTATGATAACTTTTAACAACTGATAGAAATCTATTCTGTGTTACGGGGGACTTTACAAATATTCATGAAACGGGCACAAAGAATACCTAGACTGAGAACAACAATTTGTGGATCACCGGAAATCTTGTCCCATGTGGGGGTCGATCCCACAACACTTAGCGTAGTATCGATAGCGGGTTCGATCAACGATCCCAGCGAGGTAACCGCTTAAACCTCTACGCCATCCGAGCTGTTCTTTTGTATATAGTTTATGTGTTATTAGCAATGATATAGTAATGTTCTTTTAACAGGTGTAGATAGTCCAAAGTCACATAAAGCGTATCGCCCAGATACGCGGCTGTCGGAACTGAACACAATCGATCACTCCCTCCCGCCGATGGACTTCCGGCACTACGATGAAGCATGTGGAGGAGAGGACAACGGTGCAATCTCGCCGTACTGGCCGTCTACAGAGCGAAATCAGTTTCCAGATATGGGGCTAGGGGATACGGCCTCGGTTCATGAAGGAGATTCGGGTGATGCTACAGCTTGGGGGAACGGGGTCGGCAACGTGACGCTGGAGCGGTGCATGAGTTGCATTTCGAAACTCGGTGCTATGTCAAGGTCGTCAACTGCGGCCCTAACTCCCGGAGCAAAACATTTTAACCCTGCGTGGACCATGGAGCCGGTTCACGAATCTGTCCCAGATACTGTGACTCATAGTGATAGTTTACCTAGTGCTGATGATAAGACTGAAGTCTGCCGCTGTGATGAGCCGCCAAACCTACCTCCAGACAGACCTCCCAAACCCACCAGGCTGGATTTGAATCTGAATAGTAGACCCATGACCTGTAGCTGCCCCCACACAGCACCCGCTGAAGACAAATCTAGCAGAGTGGGTCCCTATGACAATTACGATGTACCAAAATTGCCTTCAGCAGAGGTATTTGAATACTTTACTTATACATAGTCGTTTTAATATTATCGATTTATGACAATGTTACTTATTCAATCTTTACGTTTACATTGTAAATATATTATAGTTTTTTTTTGCCAGGTTGAAGGTGAATATTACGATACACCGAAAAGGCTTAAGGAATGTCTAAGTAACGAACTTTTTAAAGTTACAAAAAGTACTACACCAAACTCTGTTATACTAAAAAAACCTTGTGGATGTTTGTTGAAGTTTGGGAAAAGACGGAGAGAGCCTACAATCGTTGATTCCGAAGAAAATTTCCAACCAGTAAATTGCCCATGTCAGCGCGTCACCGATTGGGCCAATAATTGGATCAAACTGCCATACTGCAGGAAAAACACTGTATCGAGTGATAACTTACAGCCAAACAAAGAAAACGTAATGCCAATTAGTAATGACCGTAGCGCATTGTATGCAACTATTGACCTTTCGCGAAAAACGAGGCGAAAATCGCGTCCATGCGAACAGCAAGATGATGGGTTCAACTCGGAATGCGCAAAAATGAGTATGATGAGACCTGTAGAAATTGACAATGGCCCACTCGCCAACTACGAGAACTTAAGTTTCGCCTTGTCCCTGGAACACTATGAAAATGCTAAAGATTTATTAAGAAAGGCAGGTGTCACACAAGCAGAACTGGATGCAATTAGCGCAAATCTTAAACCAATTTCATTTACAAATGTAAATGGCAGAAATATCTGTACTAAATGTGGTCATCCACAACAACGTGCACAAGCAAAACTAGATTCATTATCTATTAGTACCAATGATGATTATTTAATGATGGAACCAAATGTCATGGAAGCAAAGCTAGAGCACAGTAAGACACTGCCTTCAGGCTACACACCCATGTCACCTATTGGTGGTTTTGCTTTTAATACTCTAAAGCATCCAGCAAAAAGTCCGATAAACAGGTTGCTGGAAGAAAAATCAGCAAGCAATCCTACACTTTGTGGTCCTGATGAATGTCGCCGCGTCCAAAGTCACGAAAGCGGAGACGTAACACGTGCGTCAGGTTCCTCTAAAGAGCGGATTGAAAGAGTTGAATATAGAAAACGTTCTAGTTCAGCAGATTCTTCACGATTCCTCGAGGATGTGAAGGAATTTGAGGGCAATGTTGACAGCCACGGCTCTAACTCCTCCATAGAAACGCTAAGAAATATTGCTCTTGACCACCGGATGCCAACACCGTGCGATTGTGCGACTGATAATAAAAATTCGGATGCTGAGAGTTCAGAAGCTTCAAAAGACGCTGAAGGCAGAGAAATACCGCTAACTAAGCGCTCATCATCAGTGCCAGGCAAGGCTGGCGGTAACCGTGATTCATCGTCGTCTAATGACTCTGGAGTATCAAGTTGTTCATTGCGACGCGCAGGAGAACTACCCGATTTTGAACTGCCCTTGACAACATCTGCAACTTGGAGACATTATCGCAGTACGCGCCGGGCAGCTGCCTGCATACACACGTCCTTACCACGACGTTCTAAATCTACGGACCCACTGAGAGATTTTGCCACTCTGCAGCGAGTTCGTATTCCAGCAAAATCTTCATCTGCCGAAGCCGAGGTGCCCGTGTTAACTGCAAAACCACTACGAAGTAAGTGAAATAGCGAATTGAAGTTAAGCATTTGATCTTTGTTAACGATAACAAAAAACAAGTTTTAACATGTGTTTTGTTTAATGATAGAAGGTAATCTTATCGTACATTTTAATATTAGAAACGATGTGGTAGTTGTAATGAATCTTGCCAAGAATATTATTGTGGCAATATTATTAAAAAAAAATAATTGCTTTAGTAATTTTTAAAGTAAATACTTACAATAAGAAACAAAGAGTCTTTGTATAACTGCTTTAAATAAGAAAATACCTAAATTTTTCTACTTTGGAGATATTAATTAACAAAAATTGGATTTAATATAACATACTAGAGACATCGGGTGTCCTTGATCTGAAGAGTTTCGTTGCAGGCGTAGTGGACACACACAGCACTTCGAGCGGTACGTCCGACATGTCGGACTACATCGAGACGTTGTCGATCTGCTCCTCACATTCCTCAACAGATACTCCCGTCACCATGAGGTGAGTGTATTGGGTACCATTATTTTGAGCTTTATACATGTATGATACCATTTTTCACATAGCGTAATGTTTAATATATGAAGTTAACACAGATTCAATGTTGATGAATTTGGACGAAAAAAGCGAACTGGATGCAAAAAGCGCTTCAATGCTCTTAACACTTTTATTAAGATTGACGATTGTCTTTAAGTTTTTAAATATTTTTTTGTATAAATCAGATAAGAAAGGTTGCAAGTTTAATATTTAAATTTATAATTTGAGGGTGTTTTTATACTAAGTGAAAATTTTGATTTCAATCTAATTGTTAGAAGTAGTATTGAATATTATAGGTTGTAAATTGTGTCGTAACTGCAAGGTTCCTGTTTGTTGTTAGGGTGATGCGTCAGACAACGAGCACTCTGCGGCCGCGGTCGGGCAAGGAGTACCAGAACTTGGACCCACGCCTCACGTCCGTGTACCGAGGGCCCGCGCCGCACGCGCTGTCGCGCCCTCATCACGTACATTATTACACAAACCTGCCCTAGACATACCTCTATTTGTGCAGGTGCGGACGCTACAATCATTTTTAATATGTTTTTACTGCGACTTTATGAATTAGACATAATTACAAATCTTTAAGTAATTCTGACCATCTAAACTATTTTTTATCTTTATTACACTAATCGCAAAATGTAGCAGTTAACTTTTCATTTTCGATGATAGTAAAAAAAAATGCTTTATGCGAGAAGAACCTAAACGCAGCGCTCTAAGCTGCTTATCGCTGCCTGATTGCAACGTGACGTTCTAAGTTTGTCGACAAAGAACACATCATCAAACTGGCATCTTTACAGTACTAATAAACATTTAGGGTCTTTGAAGCGGTGAAGCACCTAATATAAAATATTGCACTCGTCCGAGGCCAATATTTTATTCGTAAACGATTACTTATTAAGCTGTTTATTAAACGGCTCGCTCAACTCACACACTTGCAAATATGACTCACATTAAATACTTGCTGTTGTGTGTTTCTAAACAGGATATGAAAAACAAGAGAGAGAACAACATATGTACAAGTGTGATTAAACACTCGTAAGTTATCAAGTTATACTCAGTATGTGAGTGAGTCAGGGCTCACAGGGTGTACGCGGGGACCGAGATTCAAGTAATACGAGTTTAAAACTTAGTAAGATATGTATATGGTTCTGTTTTTGGTATTTCTTTAAATGTTAAATTAGGGTAGCGCTGTTATAAATCCTCTTTTTCGGAGGATCCATGGTGGGAATCAGAAATGTCGATGTAGACCACATTCGCAAACCTCAAACTAGAGCACTTGATCTGAAAATCAAGTGCTCTAGTTTGAAAGTAGTAATGTCAGAATATAATGTAGTGCTGCCAGTATGCTGCTGTAGTCAAAATTTAACATAGACTGTGGCATAGTATACCTACTTGAAGTAAAATATGTTTGTTTACTAACATCTCCAATCAAATCGCTATCGAAAACTGTTTACCTACCAAGTTTTAAACACGACTTTTACTACTCGGCTCAGTTGTCAAGGCGAGGCCAAGAGATTAAAGGTTTTGCATCTTATTGTCTCGCCGTCTCAACCAACATTATAATTGCCGTACAATCCGTCTCTCTGATATTTGGTGTCACAGTTAATCCTTCCATAAATACCAAATTTTAGGAAGAAACATAAATCGTATATAATTTTGTTAAAGTATAAAGTGCAATGCAAGTGTGTGGGTGCTAAGACCAGGTTTTAAGTTTATAGAAATGATTTGTAGCATATAAGCCAAGTACGATACTATTTAAATATCTTTGTGTTGCCTTTGACATATTCATGTTCGTTGTCGGGATGTCTCAATTTTAGTAGCACCTTATTGAGTTCACCTCGCTCACCAAAATAAGAATAATAAAGGCTGGCAACGCGCTTGTGACTCCTGAGTTGCAGGCGTTTATGGGCGGCGTTAGTCGCTTTCTATCAGGTGACCCGTCTGCTCGTTTGCAACCTATTCCATAAAAAAAATGTCGGTAACAGTTTGTCGCTCGTACTGGTTAAGTAAATTTCATAGTCATGTAGTACTTTAAGTGATGTAAAGTGCACGGACTTAGTTCTGTTTAGTCTGTGAGTTAAGTGTCATCCGTCCAAAGTCTGTCTCTCGTGCGTGACCTATTGCGTACATCTTCTCTCTGTGGCTGTCCGATGGCACCTGAACAAAATACTTATCCATCGTTGGAGCATCGTCTAGAATTACTCCGATATCGAACAACACCAAATGCACTCCTATGTCTGTTTGAATGTGGACATTGTTTATGTCAGGTGTCATCGGCTCATCGTTAGTGAATATTATGTGTGTAAATAGTTGTTTGTGGTTGTCAGCACTCGCTATCAGTTGGTTTAATGTAGGTCCTCACAGTGCGATCTTCATCAAATAGTAAAGCGATAAAGTACTTCAGTTGGCGCTTGCGCCTCGTGCGCCCGCACTCGCATGACGTGTGAGTGTTAATTCTCTTTGCGATGAAAACTGAACGAATTACAAAACAGGTCAAATAGAATAACTATTGTTAATAATTTTTTAATTGTAAACACAAACATTGTAGTTACAAGAGTGGATAGGACGATTTCATGTTCTCCCTCTGTGCGAAGTAGTCGCGACGTCGTATAGTGGGTGGGTTAGTCGAGCACTCGTCGCGCGGACTCGTTTAGAACGATGTAAATGATATATTAAATAGTAATAATAAATAATTTTATAAATTTAATCTCTACAACGACTCTCTTGTCTGTACTTTGTTACGATGATGTAATATTTTGATATTCGGAGTTTATCTGGTGTGAGACGTGTGTCCACACGCACGCAACGATAGCAATAAGGTGACGGCCCGACGTGATCTGTACATTGTATGTAATATTATATATAATAAGTTAGAGTGAGCGGTCGGTCGACAGAGAGTGGCGCGACTGTCGCGCGACTGTCGCGGCGTTGTCGCCGCACTGTCGCACGTGTCGCGCCAGAAGACTGGAATTGTAAGCAGGTTGTTTAGATATTACGCTAGCGAATGAATTTATATTATAATGAAAACTAATGTTAATAAACTTGAAATTTCCAAATAAAACGTAAATAACTTGAGTGAGTTTCATTAATATTTCCTACACAGTCACTACAAACACAAGCAACACAATTAGTTGCAAAGCGAGCACAATGGGCACAACTGTGTACCGTGTGACGTCACATCGGCGGAACTGCACATTTGTAATAATTTGTTATTGTTTCTGGATAATTCTCATATCATAAAAGTTAATAGCGCATATCTCTGATAATAGGTGGGCTAGGTGCATAAGCACGCCGGTGCCCGAACAAATGAAAACAAAGGCAAAGCCTTGGTCTCGAAGCCATTCAGAACGTTAATCCCCCTTTTTTTTCCGTGCAGTAATCCCCTCGGATACCACCTATCGGTGGCATGTCGGGTACTAATAGCCGGGGAACCAGGTATACCCTAGAAAGGAAGTCCCTGGTGCAGAACGTTAATCCCCTGTACCTCCGCGTTGTGGATGAGGCCAGAAGTTGGCATTTTGAGATGACTATAATACGACAAAATATTTTTCCAAGTTTAAGTAAATAATAGATTTGAATCCTGGATATGACATAAAAACCAATTTCAAAAACATTGCATAATTTTTGAAGTTAGTTTTTATCGACTTTTTCATCAATGGCTTGAATTCATATCTATATGGATTGATTTAAAATCTTTAACGCAACACGCTCCATCTGCTTTTCTGAGAATCGGAGCTCAAAATATCCGAAATTTGAAACGGTCATAACTTTAACTTTTTTTTTCCCTAAATTGAATTCCAAAGATAAGTAGGTTCTATAAGTGTTTAAAGCTAGAGTCGCATTTTACGGACACTGCCTCTACTGCTCGATGATAGTTTTCTAAAAAATAATAAAATCATGCTGCGGCACAGCTGTCTTTGCATTGTAAAATCAAAGATTCTACGGTAGATTACAGACAGTATACACTGCAGAAGTAATTATTTTAAGTTAAATCAGTATAGGTATCATTATCTGAAATCTGAGTGCAATATCATTATCCGATGAAATCATAAAGACGGATATTATAAATTATTTTGAAGGTCAAAGATACCAAGCGAGTTTTAATTTATCTTAAGTACAAGTCTGACAATGAGCTCATGGTATGTTTTTATTCGTTCTTATATTAAAACCAATCAATTTACGAAAGCTTTATTTTAGAGACAGGACACTAAAATAAAACAAGGAACTCATCACAATCCTGAACATATTAATTGAATGGTATCATTGAATGTAGTAATGTAATCTTTGTTGAGCTCTTAATGCTCCCGGGTGTTAGATATCGCAATCAACTCGTGTTGGTTGCCATTAAAGGCGTGTCGTGAACGAACTTTATAATGAAATCATATAAGTAATCGCTTACTTGCCAACTAAATAGAAATGGCACGTCTAGTGCACCCACGTGACACGCAATTGAGAGCGGCTTACGTGATCGAGACACAACCGGTACTGGGTTGAATGTGCACTTTATTGTCCTTTGATATTATATAAGTATTTACTCACCGACTAAGGAAAATAGTTTAAAATACGACCAATAGACACGTGAGATATGTATGGATATATTATCGATAACTCACCTTTGTTTGATATTGATTCGTTACACATCAATATCTCAATACATTTTTGTAATGCCAATGAGTTCTTATGACAAACTAGATGTACACTGAAAGACTTCGCTATGGCACATTGTGCTTGCATTGATGACATGTAGCACTAGCTATCTATTGAGGTAGAAAGAAGCCAGGTATGACACCAGTTGAGGCCAGAATAGGCCAGGTAGAAATCGATAAAATTTGTAATGAAACCATCGGACGAAGAACCAAAGTTATCATCCGACATAGAAGACACAATAATAATTATGTAGCTCGTAAAATATCCATGGTGAAGTGTCGTATCGTTGTATCTGTGTATGTGTCTTAGAGTGGACACCGCATATCGGTGAACCAAAAGTAGGACAAGGATAAGGACAGATAAGGGCTATAGGGGGTAGACTAGATACGGAAGGACCGCGGGCTATGGTGCACGTTTGGAGAGGTTACTGCAATAGGTTAATCGACATCAGTTTAGGTATCATGTCTGTAAACCTGAAAATCCTTATAAACTCTTCATAAACCGTAATTAATGTTACACTTTAACCTTCTTTATTAATATCTCTAGACATTGTTGAAAGCGCATAATAATCCGTTAAGTACTTTTGAAGTTTATCTCATTCATACAGACGTACAGAAGCGGTAGGAATTTGAAACTTAATTATATACTCAAATCCTTAAACATTAATTTTGTTAATATACAGATCACAATCAAGTAATGTATCTAGCAACCTGAGTGTCGTCATAACTTGTACTCACAATATATATCTATATATGTCTGTGTATATATATATATGTATACGAGTATATATATTTATATATATATATACTATATTATATATAATATTTATATATATATATATATAGTGACCTATTAAGAATACGGAGTGTCACCGCCCCTATTTATCCCGTGGGTGTGGGAAGAGCCAACTAAGGGAGCAAGCTTGAAACAAACCCTATACCAACCTGTCTGGCCAGCGTGGTATAGTAGACCAAAACCTCCTTTCTAAGGAGACCCCTATGTCCAGCAGTAGACTGTAAGTTGAAGGCTGTTGTTGATTGATGGTGATACAATATATTTCCTTACAATTCCACAATTGAGTCAGAGTTCTGTTTCTTTGAAACTAATTTTCAGCCGCAGTTCGACCCGTATGTGTGTCGATTATCCTTTCTCAAGAATCAAAATATCTTGGTGCCAAAATTTCATTAAAATCGGTTCAGCAATTTAGCTGTGAAAGTGTAAGAGACAGATAGAGTTACTTTCGCCTTTATAGTATTATATATATACATACGCTTGACATATATATAAATTTAAGCACTCCATATATTTGGAATATTTCGTTTGGTCGAACGCAGAATAACGTATTGCGTTCTGAAACTAAAAGTACATGTTATTTGTACCATATGTGTCAATATCTTATACTTACTTCAATAAACTTTAATTGGTGATTATCTTATGTGCATATCAGTATTGGACGAAGGATTGTGATAACACCGCGCATGTGATAACAACCAGTTACCAACTGAGTACTACGAAGTGTCCTGGAGATATCAAGTTATTGTCACAAAATGGCGATTGACACTTTCGTATCCGTTCATACTTGGTAACATGAGTTCATCTATTTCACTATTTCTTGTACATTTTAGCGTAAATATATATTTAATAATGTATCCCCTTGTAGAAAACTTAATGTGAATTATTGCATAACATTTGTTTACACAAAAGTGGTAAAAACCAGAATATATAAATTATATTGCGATGTATTTAAATATTTATGAGTAAAGTAATGAATATAAACCGACTTATCAAATGATAACACATCATACGTAATTTGTGATTAACCTAATACGATTGTTATTGTTACCTAAAACTTATTATACTTGTTAATTGACTGAAAGTTATATAGTTTATATACAGCAGGCCTAAACCTCCTCTCTAAGGAGAGCCCTATG
Organism: Arctia plantaginis; assembly: GCA_902825455.1. NCBI lineage: Eukaryota > Metazoa > Arthropoda > Insecta > Lepidoptera > Erebidae > Arctia > Arctia plantaginis. Next base: position 13,513,549 of record CADEBD010000294.1, on the reverse strand, counting down.
TCCAGCAGTGGACTTATTAAGGCTGTTGATGTGATGTGTGACTGACAATTCTTCACTAGCCTCTTGGTGTAGTGGTTAACTACCTTGACTGTTAACCCGTAGGTCGTAGATTCGGTTAGGACAAATAATTGTGTGATGAGCACGATCATTATGTGTAATTTATCTATAATACTAGTGTATGTATTTAGAAAGTTTTAAGGTCATTTCGGTTCGTAATTACAACAAGCAACAGTTTGTATTAATTTTCTGTTTTTTATTAAACGGATATTGTTTAACCGTATAAAATAAAACGCCTACATTATATCACATATTTATTTTGGATGCATTTTTTATGTATTCAATTTAGACAACTACCACGAGAATTAAACAAACTATAACAAGTAGCTGGTTATAGGTTGACTGGATATTATGCACTGTTTAGAGCCGATGACACTGAAACTATTAGCCACCTTACACCTTACCTTACCTTACCTTACACGTGGGGCGCTGACGCGGGCCGGGCTGAGTCGGGCCGTACGAGCCGGCGACCAAGCAGCAACCTCTCCACGGAGGAAGCGCCGTCCAATTACACATGATTGTTTTTTGCCCCGTTGTTGATCGAATTTAAGAGGGATCGTTACTAATTTTATTTTCCTCTTTATTAAAATGGGCTCTGGTAATTGTAATTGATGAGACTCGCCGGCCCAGGCTAACTAGGCGCCTCAGCCACTTTTTACTTTAAATGTCTCGGTCTATTCTAAGGAAGGCGTATAAGACTACTGAATGTTTACATGTAGGTTGATATCAGTTGAATTGAGTTCATAAAGCTTCTTTCCTGAGCTAATGTACATAATAACTATCAATACTCACGAGTACCTACCAATATTGTAACGCTTTCTATCTCGGATTAATATCGAAATGTTTAAACACGTACACACACACACGCGCTCGCGTTTATGCGTGTGCGATGTGCAGCTGTAAGCTCAACAAAACACACCGCTCGTAATGACACCCACACGGAGCCACGGTTTATAAAATCTCTAGGTTTTGAAATAAATTAAGTTACAGTTAATGTCACGTCATGAAAAAAATGTCTGTCTGTTATAATTTGTATTCAAATTTTTCATAAACTCGAGTATAATCGTTTACGTGCTACGAATGTTATCTGGAACATTCGCAAGGCGACGGCGACCGCAGCGCGGTTCCATCCATTTTTAAATTATAAATGTGAAAGTAAGTTTGTTTGTTTGTTAGCTTTCATGCTGAAATACACTACATTTTTTAAATTCTTTCACCTATGGAAAGCTACATTATCAGCAATTAACATATAACCGACACACACGAGGGCGGAGCCTCGGGTACAAGCTAGTTATGGATAAATCACATACAGAACAAATGATCATGCTCATAACACCAATATTTCTAGTAAGTAGTCATTATTGGTGGAAATCGACCTCATGATGGCTCAGTGGTTAAGATTACCAGCCACTATACCAGTCGGTCCACTAGTTACTAGTTAAAGACATTAGTAATTGAAAACACGCATGTTTCAGTTAGACTCAACCAACCAAAAAACTTAAATTTATATTAAACTAGTTTAAAAATATTTTTAACTTTTTGAAAGTACCTACACAATAACGAGTATAACAATGACTTTATAAATCACTACACTTGTGCAGCTTCAAAATAGCACACATAGGAACAATCATTGTCACCTTGGAAATTGTAGAAAGATGTTGGAACGGATGGCCTTATAATATAGAACTCCGTATTGTCGAGCGGATCAGTTCATTGCAATGGTAGGTATTAATTAGTGGAGAGCGAGTGTGGACGTAGACATGTGGCCGGTATCAAGAGAGCGCGCGGGATTTATCACTCGCCGATTGGTTTCGGAAGGACAAATGGCCGCATTCCGAGGGGTCATTAAACGAACAGTGCTCTGCAGCTGGCTGCTGCTCGTTTTCTACTTAACACGATCACTTCATAAGAATGTAAATCAAATTATAAGGTTACGTCGGTTACGTCTGATTGACAGCCTAATTAATAAACTTTCGATATTGGTCTGGTAAAGGGACGGAACTCGCACGACCCGCGCAGTGCTGGTGCGTCCGCCGATCGGCCGCTGTTGGCTTTGTCTTCATTTTCGTTGCTACGCAGAAACCGATAATAACTATATTTTTCTTTTAAAACGTTTCTTGGTGTCATAATAATTAATTGCTATAAAAAAGATAAAATGTTGCATACAAACTGTCAGAGGCCAAGGAAATATGTAGAATACCTACACTTAGTCCAGAAAAAAAATCAACGTTAGAGAGCGGCCAAAACCTATGTAGTTGTGAATCAATCAATCATTTATTCATTGCTGAACATAATACATAGTCATGTAACATATAAGGTGCCGTTGGATGCTAAGTAAATCATGTTCGGCTGATTAAGGCATGCAAAATTAGTATTTTATATATAATATATCACATTTCCATTAAAAGTATACAATTCACACTACAAAATATGTCAAATGATAAAAACTTAAGTTAAATAGGGTTTCACACAAAACAATATCCTATACCAATAACATAAAGAAAAATATAAATTTATAAATTAAATTCAAAGTATGGATGTATTATGTTACGCATTTGTCAAGTCTTACTTCATACAATAGTTTCCTTTTACATCGCTTTCTTCAATTTTTTCCGCTAAGTATTCATCTATTGTATAATAAACCTTATTAACCAAAGGGTGCCTGCTTCTGCTAGGGTGACAGATGGCCTCACCTATCACCCCCAGGCCTGCGCTTATGGAGGACGGAGGTCGTTCTGCGACCTTCGGCGCCTGAGTCGCCTGCGGTACCTGCGGGGCCGGGAGAGTTCTAAACCTCTCCTGGTCCCGTTCCGCCATCTCCTTCGCAAGTATAACTTGCTCGAAGAAGGAGACGGCGGAGTTCCACGCACTCTCGCTCCTCACCATGGCTGCAATCATGTTACAGAGCGAGAGAAACCCCAAACCGATGGCTGCCACGAGGCCACGCCTCTGCTCCACCCACGCCGGGCATTCTAGATATATATACGCGGGCGGAGCCGCATGCAAAAGCTAGTTTATAATATAAGTATGAAAGTATGGATTACTTGTTTGTGTAGATATCATTGAGCACTGAATTAGATAAACATCATTGCTATTTAATATAAATATGTAAAAGTTATCAGTTGTGATACACGTGATAGTTATCATTATCCGTGTGGTGGCGGATTAAGAATACGAAGTGTCACCATCCCATTTTTTTTAAAGACCTCCCGCATTAGGAATATAGGACTTTACAAACACACATGAAACGGACACAAAGAACACCCAGACTCAGAACAACAATTTGTGGATCACACAAAGTGTCTCCAATGTGGGGTTTGAACCCACAACACTCGGCGTAGTAGGAAGCGGTGTGGCGACCTCTTAAACCAATACGCCAACCATTTGGTCAATTATTAATTCCATGGCTGTAGTAAGAATCGACTAAGGGAGCCAACTACGTAGGACAACAGCACTGCAAAGACAAGGAAAACTTGAAACAAACCCTATACCAACCCGTCTGGCCAGCGCGGTATAGTAGGTCAAAACCTCCTTTCTAAGGTGAGGCCTCTGTCCAGCAATGGACCATCAAAACTTGTTGATGATAGTTATCACAACATCTACACAAACGCACAACCTTTTGCCCGCGGCTCCGCTCGCGTGTGTCGGTTATCGCAATAAAAAGTAGGCTATGTTACTCGCTGATAATGTAGCTTTTCATTGGTGACAGAATAGGCGTGACAAACAAACGAACAAACAAACTCACTTTCACATTTATAATATAAGTATGGATGTGACGCTATCTAATCTTTATCTGGTCGGATTTACATTTGTCAACGTCAACCTTGCTCAGTTGGTATCTGATAACGTTCATGAACAACTTGTCTAGTATATCTTTAAATCCAGTGCTATCGTGGTACCGTGCGCATTTACAGTATAAGTATAATTATGCCAGTCTCGTCACACCGCCGCCACCGCGCCGCGACGCCAAATGATGCCCAAATGTTCACTGAAACCTGCTCAGTAAAATAAACACAATTTATTCAAGTTGTAAAAATATTGATAACGACTAAATAAAATGCGATTCATAGCTCAATTTCTTAATGTATTTTCTCTTGTGTTGTTCTGTACTGTTCGTCTGTCTGATCTCATACAACATTATTTTGGTCCTCAAAATTGTTTTGACTATAACCAGTAGAACTTTATATATAGATTTACGGAAAATATTACTTCACAACTTGTCGCAACGGTCGAGTAGTCTGTTTAAACACCTGCCAACATCGTTAGATAGTGATTTGTTTGTTATGTAATTAAAAAACTCCTATCGAAAGTTGATTTGGTTTGTTTTGACACCTTCACATATATGTTGTACTATATGGCTGATGTATATAGTCAAATATAATATATATAGTTATAAGTCGAATTATTACTAACACTATGAGTTTTGTTACTGGATGGGCAATGAATAAATAAATAAAAAATTGTGAAAACCATGTAGGATGACTTAAGCCAAGCTAAGCAAAGTATGTAAGTATATAATTACAATCGGTCTCACGTATATTCAGCAGTTGTGTTGTGTAGTCTTGCAATTATATGCGAGGTGCTTATCCACTGATGTAACCTCATTTTATGTAGAGATTGAAACTCTGTGGTACAGAGACTATCAGTTGTTAGTCTCCGAGTCCCTTGGATATTTGTCATCCGTTATCCATAATCGATCACTGTATGTTTTAGCTTCTTCTTTTATTTTTTCTTACTAAATATCCAAATTCGTTTTAATAATACATTTATTTATTTAGTTAAAACATTTATAGTGTCTTTACAGGAAATAATATTAATAAGCCTTATTGCGCGTGATATAGAAGCATATCTAAACAGATCTGTTCGCGTTACGGGAAGCTGACTGAGCTGACGGGAGTACTGAGCACAGGGGGCTGGCGGCGTGCACCCACAAACCCGTTAGAGGCACACAGCCGTAAACTGGCTAGTATGTCGGGATGATGCAGCCGACCTCAGTACTCGGCAGTACGCGCCACACGTACATATATCACCAGCGCCACGTCGCGCCTCACGCTCAGGCGCACGTACCCGACCATGCCGAGGACAAATAAGCTCGGGTACATGAGTGGGTGTAGTGGGTACACCACGTATTCTTTGTAATACAAAAATCGACTGAATTTATTTTGGCTTTTTCCTACCATAAGGCCATATTTAGCCTCATGAGGATTCCAAACTATAGCGGTCGCTTCTAGATGACTATGAACGAGAGCATTGTACAATATTTTCACCACTGACGTGTTATTAAAATCTTTACAGTTTCTCAAAATAAATCCTAAATTTCTAAATGATTTGCTGCATGTAGTAACGATATGATTACAAAACGTCAACTCGGGCTTCATTTCGACTCCTAAATCTCGGATGCTGTTAAAGTACGGAATCAACACACCATCCATTTCATATGTGTAGCGGCTGTAACTCATCACTCCGCATTTAGCTATGTTAAAGTACAGCTTATTGGTATTGCTTCACAGCACTACCTGGTCTATGTCTTCCTGTAGACGCCTAGCGTCCGATGCGTCGTTCGATCGATCGATCGAAATCGTTGATCATTAGTATGAATTCTAACGGTCCCAGATTTGATCCTTGACTTATACCCGAAAGAGTAAACTACGGACTGGATTCATAACCAGCATACTCAACGTACTGCCTGCGTTCACCAAGGTAGCTCGGGAAGAATTTGAGTAGGTGCGACGTGAAACCTAACGCCGCCATCTTCGACAATAGCACATCATTTGTAGATCAACATGTTATTATTAATTGAGAGTTAAATATTTCTGTTAATAAGCCAATCAATTTTGCGTACTTGTTGCCCCGTTGCTAGGTGCTTGGTGATAATCTTCTAAATTCTACATACATTTCAAGGTAATTCGCATTATCAGCTTGAATCTCAATTCCGTTCCGTGGTGGACAAGTCTAGTGTCTTTTTTTTGTTTCTTTTTTAGTAATTTAACTTAAGAGTTAATGTAAAAAGTTTGAGAACCTCAAAGTCAATCTTCCGCCGGTGGGGTAAGACGATGAAACATTAATCTAAATAAAATCTTTTGTTTTATCTTTGAAAACAGAAGGTATTTTTTTATCAATATCAGTTTTAAGGCACGGAAATTATAGGCTATCAACAATGCCTGACGTACTTACGATTTTAGAAACTGTTTCGATCTTTCAACGCCATTCCTTTATCTTACTTTTCATTTTTCATGAAAATATTCAAAAAAAATATCTTCACACATCTCACACATAGAAGTCTGATTCCAAACTATACGACACATGAGTTGCACGTATCCTTGATCTGGTAATCGCTTATCATCAAGTGACAAGTCTGCTCGTTTAATCCTATATTACACAAAACCAAGGTGAACCAAATTTGACTACTTTTGTGCAAGCGGGAAAATCTGTTTTGGTCCTTTGTAACTTACCTGGACGACTATGTATGGCGGCGACGCAGACCGCCGTTGTTGGCGGTGCCGCTTACAACTGCATGTTAGTTTTTGTTTTTAATAAAAAAAACTTAGTAAAGTTCTCTGAAATGCTGGCTGATTTGATAAATATAAACTTTTCGATTGTGTTTTGATTTCAATAACATTGTAGTGTGTAATCAATAACAACGTAATTTTATGCGATAAGTATGTAATTAAACGTAACTTACTCTTTTATTATTAGCAAACACGTATTTTATTACCGGCCTCTCGCACTTCAAAATAAAAGCTAATTATTTTTTACTGATTTCATGTGTTTTTGTTCCTTTATAAATTTGGTATTTATCTCACTTTTATCATTTTGAGAAATACAGTTTATGAAAAAAATCAGTGGCGAGTCTTTTTTTATGGCAATGAGGTCGCTTATTGTCATAAAAAATGACTGCCACTTGACTGCTGATGAAATGCAGAGAGCTGGAGGAATGAGCACAAGCGGGAATCCCAGGTATCCCCAATCAGTCCCAGGTATCTCGGCATTTTGGTGTCAATATGTGCGTGTATTGTCGCCTTTGGCAGCGTTATGTTAATACAGGGGATCCTACTGAGCAGCAACCAGGACGTGGAAGGTAACCAGGACGTGGGAGGGCTTTAACTTCTCGACAGGACTGAAATATACAACTGACTGCAAGACATCATCCCGGTTCACCGCCGGTTTAAATCTACCATTCTCAATCGGTGTTGTTGTTCACTACCAAACCGTGAGAAAAAGGCTGCATGAATACGGCCTACGATCACGATGCCCAATTAGGGGACCACCTACATGGCATGGGAATCACTTCCGTCGAAACTAATGGTGTGAACACTTGACATGGACCCAGGAGCAATAAGAGAAAAAAATATTTTTTGGTTTGTGTTTAGAGCTGATACAGCTTGGAGGACCTGAGAGTATTTTATTACACACAGCTTTTAATAGTCCTCTTCTTGACATTGGCCTTTCCTTAGAAATAAGGTTTTGGCCTACTATACCTCGGTGGCCAGACAAGTTGGCATAGGGTTTGTTTTTAGTTTTCCTTCTCTTTGCAGTGCTGTTGTCCTACGTAGTTTGTATGTAGCTCCCTCAGTCGGCTGCGCATGATGCATGGGACATGCTCCAGAGACGTGTTCTAGAGAACCCGGACTTAGTATCGACAACCCAACAACTGCACGACAACAAATTTCGTTGGGAGTGATTGTCGCTGGATCAGATAATAAACCTTACAAATTCAATGAAAAATCGAAGCCGCCAAGTTTTAAAACAACAGAGGCGGTCAATTTATTCAAAGAGCACATTACTGGTCCAGAATTAATTCCTCCGCCAATATGTATGTGCGGGGTGACAATAAATCTAAATATTCATCAGAGTGGGCCCTCATTTAGCCAACATTAATTACGGCCCCTCCACGCTCCTGCTGCACGGCGTAAACGAGCCGCCTTTTTAATATTCGTGAGGCGTAGCGATGTAGTGTCTCGTAGCACCGCGTAGACGATACTGAATGCTTAGTGCGCGCACACACCTGCAGCTATGGTAGCTACGACTATCTCAACCTCACAGTTCAAATGAGCACCATTAGCATTGATTTAACTGAACTAGGGTTATGTTACACATTTTCACTAACGAAACAGTTTTCTTCAAAGAAAATCGAGTAAAATGTTGGCATTATCTCATTAAAAAAAAGCGGTAACGCGTTTGTGACTCCTGAGTTGCAGACGTTTATGAGCGGCGATGGTCACTTTCCATCAGGTGACCTGTCTCTTCGTCTGCTCCCGCTAACATAAAAAAAAAGCAATTAAAATTTACTTTAACATAAGATGTTTTTTAACTTGAGATCTTTTGGCAAGTTCAACGAGAATTGTTGTAACATCACTATCTAATACATTCTTAGTAGATTAATCTCGCGTGTGCATGGTCGCATGTGTCGCTTACTAAGATGGTATGTACTATGGCCACACTACTTTGTCATTCATTGTTCCTCTGTCTGGATACTGTAAAGTGTACTGTACCAGTCTGTAACCTACTGATAATATAATACAAGTCAACCCAAGAAGATATTTTATTTACAACAACCTAAGTACCACACGGTGTCGCATAGAAACATTACAAGAATATGACGAATATATTTACTGTACTGCACTTTATGTAATAATGTAACAGACATACTGAAAATCTTTTTAAATATGATAAATAATGTGGTACTTTAAGTTTTTAGAAGGACCAGTTTTTAGATAATTTAGTTACATTACGTGTTTGCCAACTGCGTAAGTTGGCATGTTAGCAGTTAATGTACAAGTGAGCAACACGTGTACATTTACGATTCGATTACTGTTGTACTCATGTATATTGCAAGGAACCTCGAATAATTTTGGGAATCAGGGCTCACCGTTCTGTCGCAGTCAGTGTCAATTGCTGGATTGGTCTTGTTATTTAAACGAAATATAATTCAGGGGCAAACGAACTGACGTATCACCTGATGGAAGGTGAGTGCCGACGCCCATGAGCGTCTGCAACTCTGGAGTGACAAACTCAAGCACAAAGGAGTATGCTCTTCTAGCGCTACAGGAAACTTTAACCCTTAATCAGGTCGTGGTTCTTATTGGGATCGAAAAGAGTCAAGCATCCCCGCGGAACTAATTTTTTAAACGCTTTTTTTTTTAATGATGGTATATTAGATCGGAACTTGATGTAGCATCAAGAGACTGTAATATTTTATTATATCTGAATATGTTGATAATGATTAGCACGAGGCACATGTTACGACCATATATTGTGTTCACGAGTGAGTTCTCTAAACCACCTCCGTGTCTGAAATTATAAGCTGAACTTTTGTCTGACTATATACTAGAAACATTTTACAGTACGTATTAGGCCAAACAATTAGTAACTAAATGCTTATTATACAAGTGCTAGCTATTCAGTAGAGAGCCAGAAGCGATCACACATTCTCAGCCAGGTCGTCTGCGGCACTCTTTTTCTAACGTGGTGTGAGTGAGCGAGCTGGGTGCGAGCGAGGAACGTGGGTCTAGGTCACACATACATAATGCATGAGTCGCGACGAGAGCTCACAATTACTCCGCCAAATAGGGCCGCGGTCAAACACGAATTAATGTAAGCGGCGACCGCTCGAGGGCTTTATTTATTCTGGAAAACAAGTTCGTATGTACGAGTACATACTCGTAGTAGTAGGAACACATGCTCCAACACTACAGTAATTGACTTGCTCTGCGCTGTTATCGCTGTGCTCGTTAATGGTGCAGGTTTCACAAAATCTGTAATATAATACAATTAAGTATTTAACATGAATATGAAATAAATAATTAAAGAAAAAATACGTTCATAATGTTTCAGGCGCAGGCTTTTATGCTTAGGTTCATTTACCGCAGAAGCCTGAAAAATCAATCAGTCCGCATTATATGTGTACATAGGTTTAAGATAACATCGTGTACACCGATACTAGACACATCCATTGATGTGTGTTAATTAAGCTTAATTAATATTAAAATTAATCCCTTTTAATCGGCTGCTCTACTTAAAGGCATTACGTAAATAATTTCGTAAACAAACTCGTGTCGTGTACACCATGGCTGTATATACATTGTACATATGTACGCTAACATTAATACGCAATAAAGGTGTCACGACATCCGAGATCCGTTATATAGGTATACATAATAATACACTTATATGAAAATATTTTTGTACTTTACCCAGCCCTCAAGGCTTGACACAGAAGCATCTTCTCATAATACGTGCCGTCTTGAAGAGTACCGCCGCTGGCATCAAACTCACGATAATCTCGTTTCATAATATTTTTAGTGGAAGGTGGTTACTGGCCTATGTACGAGTAAGTTGCAAACACTAACGGAGTTACATGCTTTGTTAACTCTACCACTTTCTTCAGAGAATTCGGGTCTTCCTAATGAGCAGTTGATATAGAGCAGCTATCCGTGTGATGACGGGTTAAGAATGTGGAGTGTCACCACCCTATTCATCCTGTGGGTGTCGTAAGAGCCAATTAAGGGAGCAAACTACTACTACAACGGCACTGCAAAGAGAAGGCAAACTTGACACAAACTCTATCCCGTCCAACCCGTCCGTGAGCGATAGTAGGCAAAAACCTCCTTTCTAAGGAGAGGCCTACGTCCTTCAGTTGACTACTAAAAGCTGTTGATGATACAGCACCAGTAGTAGGCAAATATAGTCTTTCCAGTTGGTCCCTTATAAGAAGTTCTTGGAGTATTAGTCGGGCATAAACGAGGTGAGGGGGCCCAAAAATATCTGTGGTTTTCCTTTTATTAAATAAACGGAAAAATATAAGAAACATCATTTTGTTACTCAAACATATGGCATTTCACATGTTTGAAATTTAGATAACCCTAAAGATTCTTCTTAGAACTGCAGTACAAGTCGCCATTTATAGGAGACTAGCGGACTTGATAGTTGACTTGGCAGTTCTTGATAGGGAACAACCACTTCACTTCAATTTGTAGTTAGTCCACCGAGATCCTTGGTACTGTGGGACTTAATTATACTCACTGTCTTGTGATCTACATCAAATTATGAAAAGTAATACTCGTACTTCAAGGATCAAAAGATTCCATAAATAAAAGTAAAAAGGTTTAGCAAATTTACTGAAACTGAATTTAAGTGTTCCTCATCTTAACTTCCTTGGAAAAGAAAGAGGATTAATAAGATAAGATATTAAGAGGATAAATAAAATATTCATTATTTTTTGAGTCTCCAGACCCTACACATTGCTACATTTCGCGTGTCACAGAGCTGGGCGCGAATGATTGGATAGAAATTTAGATATCAAATAAAACGCCACCATCGATTTATTTAATTACCTACAACAGAATATACAGTTTCAGTCCGAGTGTATGGTGTTTCTTTCAATTCTACAGATTCAATTACAGAGATTTGGCTCTTTGACAGCTCGTTTCTATCGAATGAGGAAGGTACTAGACGATGAATGTTTGCTAAACACCATTTCAGAAATATGTTGTACAGCTCGTGTAGTAGCAAACTTATTTGTATTCGTTTGTTTCCAGTATAGTGGGCCAACGAGCAGACGAACCACCTGATGACAAGTCCAGAAACGCAAGTGCGTTGCCGCCTTTTCTATGTCTCTCCCTCCCGCCCCCAAGGGTTTGCGGATCTCCGATAATCTCTCTTAATCGGTAAAAAGCAAAGAAATAATTGCTGCCGGTTTTCTGTGAGGCCGTGATTACTCGCTAAGTAATGGCTTTCTTTCTTTTTAAATGTTTTTAATGTCAATGTAATCTCATTCAATGAAGTGCAACGAAAGTATGTTTAACGTTTTTTTTTCATGCATGTAACTAGATGGCGTTGTTGATTTAGACACTATTCCTCACTCGGGGTGTTATGATTTTCCGTCGATTAAGTATAAGTTAATGAATGTATGTTTTGTTTATTGAGATCACGCCGAGATCTAATATACTGTCAAGGTATCCATTGTTTTATTTATCTGAGTTCCGCGAAGTATTGTTCACAGGTAATAATAAAATGAATTACTGTTAACTCGAGCACTTGCCTTAGTTAGAGACATTATCAAATATACTACTGAATACGACATGCTTTTCCAGGTTTTTCAATTTTCAAGTGCTGATGGGGACGTCGTGACCGATTCGGTGGGTCGAGGTAGGCTTCAGTAAACAGTGAATACTTGCAACAAATTCATTTTCAATTTACGAAGGCTGCGATGTTTTGACTTTGGTCGGCTTCTCGTTGTTCTTCAATTCAATGGATCTTATTAAGGTAAATGACTAGAATCTCGCTCGGCCCGAGGGCGGTGCGGGGTGCGAGGGGGGCAGGGGTTTCGGTGGAAGAGCGCGGTTTAGTTCGTCTCTCTCGAGGAGCAAGCTGCTCCAGATCTAATTAATATAATTCAGTTCGGCTTTGATCCGCCGCCGCGACTACTTTGTATAGGAATCCTCAAAGAGTTTATCTTTTACTGAGATGTCTGAGTACCGTAGCGTCGCTCGGCGCGCGATAAGCAATACCGGCTGCAATTATAGAGAAGCGCAGTGCTTGTATATTCTTATCCCATTCACTCTTGCAATTGTCGACTGCTTGGATGGAGAGAAAAATGGATGGCTCGAGCAAATGGATTTGCAATTGGGTCAATCTTTTCAATCGTCGGTCATCTTGCGCTTCTCAGCATTTGAGATGCACTGGATGGGTCTGATGCTACAGGAGCGTTGCGTAGTGATGTCTAGCAATAAAGTGCTGGCAGTAACTCAGTGGTCAAAGCAGTATAATATCAATGCAAATAATATTAACTTAAATATATGACCAATATCAATGCCGAAAGTGTGAAATCGTTTAAAAATCTTGTAAACATACTTCGAACTTAACTTTAACTTACATATCTCGGTAAATATGGGACATTCAGTTTTGAGGAAGAGTTGCTCGACAGGCAACGTAGGACATTTAAATCAATAAAAGTGGAGTGAAGGGATAAGTCGCATAAAAACATACATTCAGTCTTGTCGAGACTCTGTCCTGCTCTTAATTGTAATAACTTAATTGAATACTTAAATACATAGGTAATTTTTATGTAACATTTCACTGCTAATTTACAAATGAGGGTAACATACAATATTAACAGAGAACAGGCATTAAGTGGCCAACTTGATAGAAGTAATAATATTAGTTCACACCGAGCTTTTAACATTATGACCACATTAAAAATAAAAAGTAAAAAATGAAGATGATTCAGAATAACAGCAGCATTTAGCATTTAGCTATTCGTTTCCGACTCGGTACATGCAGTTCTGTGTGCTCTATGCTATCTACCTACGAGTACCATCAGTAATGTGTGTTCGCCCGCCCGCGCCGTCCGCTCCACTGTACCCTGCAGTATCCGCGATAGCACCGAGATAACCGCCTGTGAACAAATCACCTTCCATTGTTATACACCACTTTAAAATATTGCAGTTAAATGTGAAGTATTGTAATTACGTTGATATTGAAGTGAACAACAAACAAAAGAATATATTTAATGGTTTAGCAAAAAACATATTTTGAGATGGGAAAAAAACATTAAACTTGCGACACTGTTACCGTTACCGCCACCTCTGTATATACACACGAGTATATTGTACCCGTTTACACGAGACTTGAATTTGGGTTGAAATACAGTGATAAAAGTGTATTGTGTATATACGTACAACATAGACATATATTCACGGGGAACTTTTCGTATCAAAAAAAAACAAAAATGAAAGTTTTCACTTCTGTCGGCAATCCCGGAGTGTGATTTTTTTCGTAGTATAGTTCACTTTAAAAATCAATGGGCAAATATTGCAATATTCAAGATTCACAACAGTCAGATCACCAGTAGACCAACATACATGTCATTAGTAGTTAGTTCAGGTTTCTCCATCTTACACAGATCGAGCCATGGTTATATTACGAGTATGTACTTAGTTCTCATGCTAACACATCGTCAATAGCAACAAATGGAAACTCATTTCAACGCCGTTTATATTGAAAATTATAATGTTCCATCAAAATGTCTTCTTATGAAGTAATGTTTCCATTAAACATTTCGCAGAACACAAATAAAGTTTTTGTGATATTAAGAAATTGTATCTTTGTATGTTTGCGTCTTAATTAATTAATTAGATAAAGAGAACATTCATGTAAGACGAAATAATTTTATTTGAGGGAAGATTTCTGACGCACGTTTTTATTTGAGCTCCACATGGACCACCGAGCCTTGGGGCGCTCGTTTTACGTGTAATTAGGTTAAAATCACGATTCCATTTGAGCCAAACGAGTAAAATATTTATTCAATTGTTACATTACATGTTCGCTAGAACCGCTGAGTTCAGCAGATATTAGCGCTGTAGCTACGTACGGCACATACATTTCATGTCTATTTAAATATATGTAAAGTTGATGTTATGTTTCACCACTGCCCCGTAATTGTGTTGTTTTGTGGCACTAAACAAGTATGGCATTTCTGAAATGCATACTAAGGCAGTTAGTACCCTTCATAGTCTAATCTAAGAATTGCCTAGGAACGTTTTAAATCAGACAGAGCCTTTAACAGATCCACTGTTAGAGACCCTACTTCAAAGCGAGCAAAAATCTGCTGTAGTCCACCTCCTTAAGGAGATCAGAGTAAAGTAAATAATTGTGATGAACCGAAAGTCAATATGGCGTGTCATCCGTCATTCGTGTTGTTGTAGAGCGCGCGTCGTGAGAGATGAGTCACTTGCTTTATGTTGCAGTGCATTTGGCGCACATTTAACATTCAGCCAGAGGCTACAGAGGGCGCGCCCGTCGCTCGCCGGCTAACGACTTCCGGTTCCGGCGACGGCGGACACCGCACCGCGGGACTGCGGACCTACCCACTGCCGATGCCAGTGAATAGCCGTGTCGGGCGAAACTCAGAATTATGACTTTATTTTGTGAAATACGAGTGTTTTTATTACACTTCGAGTTTGATACAACGAGCGTACAGAGCGACGGAAACGCCTTCACGAGCGACGTACGCGCGGGCCCTCGAGCGCCCAACAATCAGCCTCTCTTTCGTCTTGTCGCATTCGATGCCAGTCGGTAACAATATAACTGAATATTCCTTTTTAAAAAAGGGAATATTCCTGGCATGTGACTTAACAGTGGAACTTACTAAAATTGCTCGTCGACACGATGTTATACAAACCGCTTCGATGGTTGTTATTATCTATTTTGCATGTTAGTTTTGTTTCTTATTTTATCATAAATGCACCCAAAATGTGCAACAGCGAAGCGCGGCAGGGTACAGCTATTACAACAATTAAAACTTCATTGAACAAAAGTGATATCTTTATTTTCCTAAACGTAAGGGCGCTCCCCTCTGTCGCCTGATCCACATCCAAATCTCAAAGTAAAAAAGTCACCATCCTCGAATCTCGGCTACCCCACTTGCGCGGACGGGCGAGGGGGCGCGGATGAGAGCCAAAAAACACTGAATATTTATCCAGCGCGCGAGTGACGCGACAAGTTTCCTCCATGAATACGACAATTGAAATTACATCAGCAGCGAAACAATTTTGTTATTCAAGCGCGAGCTCCGTCCCGCCGCGAGATCTAATCAAAACAGTACATGATTGAATACAAACATTGCTGTAAAAACTCCGCTTATCGAATGTTGGGCCACTCTGGGATTTGGGCTTCCGATACACTGCTCGCTAGAAAACCCTGGGGTTCAACGAGGCCGAGGGGTCGTTGTTGATGCACGGACATTACCGTCATACAACAAATGTCTTTTTGAAACTATTCATGTACAGACACGAAGATAATTAGTAAATTCTAAAAAAAATATCATCCATTTCAATGCACCTACATAATGATCGATTGTAGTAAACTGTGCTTTTCAGAGGTTTTGACAGTACAACTGAATTAAGTATTTTCCTATTTTGAAGTCGGTTAAAAATGAATGCATTTTGTTTTATTCTCAAAGTCATTGTTTCGATTAGATTATCTGTTAAATTTTGTCGTGATATTTGTGGTGGAGGAAAATTTCTTCACTATCGTCGACTTCTGGTAGATCTCGAGCAAAAGGTCAATAGGTACCCGTTGTAAAAATTCGTTCAAAATTTAAGTCTGATCTACTGTCGATTTCACAAATTTTATAAAAGGTATTCAAGTAAAGTAGTTAAGTATTACTAAGACTAACTAAATACAATACAACTTTCGGTCACAATACAATAAAATCACATTACAGTCAAGGATGGACGTTTAAGAATGTACCATTCAACGATTAGTGCCGTGGTTACAGTGGCGATAAGAAGATCATGAGGCGTGAATGTCATCACAGTAGCACGTGGAGATCTTCTGACTCTTTGATTGTATTACAATCACGTATATATTATGTGTCATGTATTATGTCATGTATTAAACATTAACATTACATTTTTAAGATATCAGTTTACGATATCAGTTTATTTATACACAACTATAACCATAAATTACTTAATCCACCTTAATTCAAATCAATAAATATGAACTTCACACATACTCGTATGAATTTTTCTGACTAATCCATCTAATGTAGTTTTAGTAGTATTGACTCATCACCCAATACTTCGCTACTTCCGTGATAGCGTACTTAGCATTTTCGATTAAATATATGCCTCTGTTATGTAAAACATGACAGTTAGCACCATATTATTACAACGCATAGTCTGTCTAATCGCTTTATAACTGTTGTGGTTCTTGTGCGACAGTAACAAACCGGAGAGGTAACGACGAGGAAGCCTTGATGAGGGTCGCGGGTACTCCCTCTTTTTGGAGCAATACGTTCACCGGGTAAGCATTTACTGTGTCACTGGTGACATACGACTCTGCGTTGAGACACGCCGCGTGGGAGAGGGCGAGCGATCACCTTTTGTGCAGGTTTTAGCGCCATGAGCCGCGTCGTACGCCAACTAGAAGTATTTAATGGGATATGTTCAGGCTTGCGCACGTGAACCTTGAACGTACTTGTTTGTACTTGTTCAAGAACAATATTTTGAATTTAATTGGTTTGCAGAAAATCACATAGTATTATAATTATATAAGTCTAATTACTATTTTGGTGTAAAATGATCACATCATTGTCAATGTCTATTCTATCATTGGCTGTACCGTTGTTTCGATCTTCATGAAATTGCACACACGTTGTCAGTCCTACAGAGAGTGTAGAGGGTAACTCTCATTCAGAAAATAGTACTGTGCCTGAGATATGAAAAAATTACTATTATTCAAACGAAGCCGCAGGCAAAAGCTTGTGTGATATGAATTGACAAAGCAGGCAATTATTCTATAAAGTCAAACCCATTTCCAAGGAGGGTCTGTCACTCGGCCGCTGTCGAAAACACGAAAAAACTATTTTTTAATGTTATCAAAGTGAGCGCTTCTTTTGTGACATTCTTTACTTCCATCGCTAACCCTCGCAGCGAAGGGTATCCCTATCGGGTTTAATCGTCCCTCTCGCCTCCCCTCCGAGCCGTTGGGCTTATCTCGGCACAAAGCGGACTCACACACTCCGGGATTACAATCGACTTCAAATAAAAGTGAGCCTTTGTTTTTCACCTCCAGACGCCTCCAAGGCCAACTCCACCCAAACAACGAGTAAAACAGAACGATGCGTTGATATTAAGTAAACTTGCTCTGAAGTGGGTACAAAGAGCTGTCGCAAGTGACGACACAATACTGGGATAACATTTATAAAGAAATGTAAATTATCCTAGTAAACATACTTTACAACTTGCTGTTAGGATCGTGATCGACGAGGGAAGACGAATAGGGAGGGGGGGAGGCTGATTCTGAACTTCGGTTAGTTTTATCGGATGCCTAATAGCACAACGAGAGACGAGAGGCCGCCGGTCTAGCTTGAATTACCTGCGAGTAATTGTGAACGGCTGCCGTTTCGTGGTCGGCTCTGTCTCTCCGACAAGGATTGCTTTAATAGTAGTTAGAAAATAATAACCTTATAAGAAAAACCAATTTCAATCCGGGAGTTGACAACTTTTCAGAAATGGTTTTATACGCTTCATTTATATGACAATAATACGCGGATTCCAGATCATATTGACTACTGTGCGCTAGAGTGCTTGGTTTTCAAAAACTCAATAAACAACTCTTTTTCTCAGTAAAAGGTTCTAAAATAAATGAAAAAAAAAACACAGACTTAGGAAAAATTAACGATTTTTTAATGTCATCTCCGATAATTTATGTCTTCGTTTCATGATCCTATTTCTGGAAATTTATCTATTTATTAATTTATTTTTTTGCTTAAATTTTATAGGACACCTTGTTATTCACTGCTTATATACTTAAAAAAAAATACACCTTTTTTTTCTGTGCGGAAATCTCCTCGAATACCACCCTCGGATACCCTAGAAAGGAAATCCCTGGTACCCCGACATACCTCGGACCATCTACGGGGTGTAGATGACCCCGTCCTATTGTAATACACTAAATAATTGCCTCTTATCGCGAACGCGTCTCTGCTTATTTTTATAGTTGATTTCCGATTTAGATATTATAATATAATTTATAACGTTGTTTGGTAATACGATTATGTGGTTAGTGTAATCTGAAATGGTATATTGACTCCTCGTTCCCCACGTGTTCGTGCTCCACTCGTGTGTGCTCAGTGATTCGTGGAACAAAACAACACTCCGTTTGCGGTCCTGTGTCATTATTAATTCGATCAACAGTACCAGTGCATATACATCACTTAATACACTTGTGTTGTAACTATACGATGTCACACACAGTGATTTAAATTACTTCACTGACGAGGAGAAGTTCTTTGACATCCGATTATTTTTATTTATTATTTAGACGACCGGATGGCGTAGTGGTTTGTATAACGGACTGCTAATCTAAAGGTCGCGGGTTCGATTCCCGCTCAAGTAAAACATTTGTGTGCATTAACATTTACTGTTTGATTTGGTCTGTGTGTTTCTATGTATAATACGAGTTTGTATGTAATTACAAAGTATATAATATGTATTTATATCAGTTGTCTAGTACTTATAGTACAAGCTCTGCTTAGTTTGGGACTAGATGTCGTTGTGTGAATGTGGTATAATATTATTATCATCGGACGGGAAGCGAGCGGGCCGGGCTAACCTGATTATATCGTATTCTTAATTTGTTTCAATGTCTCTGTATTTGTGAAAGCATCGTTCTATATTTCTCAAGTGATTATAAGTTGTAAGATATAATAACACTTACTAACACACATCACACATCGTCACAATTAAAACAATGTATCCAAGAATTAAAGAACTCTAAATTGTGTATTTCAAAAAACTCTTGCAGAGCTCACGTTGCTCTAAATATGAAAAAATGTTATCTTTTAATCAACATTGCATAATTTACCGTGGAACAGCCATGCTTCCCGTGGAGGAGCCATGCTTCCTGTCGGGGAGTCATGGTTGCCGTGGACCGGCACGACCGGACCCCTTTCCCCCCGCCAGTTACCACGACAATTTGGACAATTTAAGGAATGAAATATTTACTCTCAAGAAACAGCACCACGTTCATTCTTTGATCGCACCGGTACGTTTCACTCGGTCGTTAATCTGTTTAATTATTTACACATTTAATAGTTGATTGGCGACTTCCACGTACAGTGAAATGAACCGTACTGAAGCGCCATCTAAAGAAGACACGCCAAACTACGAAGGTACTGCTAATCCTGTATCGCGTTATGAATAGTTCTCACGTTCGATTGGTAAATAACGTCCCAACATATATCGCTGGGTAGCGGCCGCCGATCATTTCGCCTGATTGTAGGAACCTTCCTTGTTGTCTTGGAGGGACATGACACCCGTTCCTCCACAGGTTTTTCATCCTATTATAAACTTAAGCTGAGATCATTGTACTGTTTTGAAAAGCCACAAAACACTCCTTTTTAATTTAACCTTAGAATCAAAATCACACAATAGGCAGTCGGAATAAACGAATAAAAATGAAGCCATTTGTGATCAGTTTAGTAGGTAGCTTACAGCTGTGAAAATGGTTGCAATTTTATGTGTAACAATTTGATAAACCGCGGCATGTCGCATCGCATAGCAGCGCATCGCACCGCATCGCACCGCTCCGCACTGCATACGAGTAGTAGCATTACACACCACACCGCTAATTCTATTTTACAGTTCGCATTAATATTGACAGGTTTGACTTTACATTTTCAAGTGGTCGAGTTGATTCTACGTTTTAATTTTATCTGAAAATAACTTTGAGCAAAGAATTTTTGCCACTATTGTCTGTTATCGGAATCAAAGATAAGAATCGATTTACTTTTTTTTTACTTCACTTACCTTATTTTTTTGTGAGTATTATAAGAGCCGACTAAAGGAGCAAACTACGCAGGACAACAGCACTGCAAAGAGAAGAAAAACTTGAAAAAACCCTATACTAATCCGTCTTGCCCGCGTGGTGTAGTAGGCCATAACCTCGGCCTCCGGTAGTGGACTGGTAATGGCCTGTTCATGATGATAATTTTCGCATCGACTCCTGGAGAACCAGTCAACCCACTAAACCCCGGTACGGCCTACCTCAGCAGACGGGAGGAACTCCAGGAACGCATTAGTGGCTTCTGGAGTCCTCCCTGCCTTACCCCATGACTGAGGCACATCCCGGGGTGACCGTAGTCAGTCTAGGGCGGGACGCTGCTGCGCCTCTCACTGCTCTACACAGTAAGAGGCGCAATAGTGCCCCGCCTTGGGCGGCGATTGGGGAGCTAGCGACCTCTGCCGCGTCCCCTTCGAGACCGCCCATCCCTCGCCATTCGCCAGTCGTCCATCACTCGACAGGTTTCGTCCGATCTGTCCGACCAAGACTCGACGTTCGGACTCCCACGCAGGGCAAGCCTCCAGCGTGTGCTGTGCAGAGTCCCGGTCGGACCCACAATGGTGGTTTGTACCGTGACCTCCCGTCCAACTCGATTCAGATACTTACCGTGAGCACGTGAACCGTGCCCGGTGAGCATCCGAGTCAATCGGTAGGTGACACAGCCGTTCCTCCCTACCCACGCTTCGAAGCTTGGCAGAACTTTCCGACGGCACGTTGACTAGTTCAGCCTTGGATTTCGAGTCGTGTCTGCCACGCCCGCAAAACCTGCGTATGCGCGTTCCGCCGTAGCATCCGGCCTTGTGATCCGGCGCGGCCTCTTTACCATTCTGAACGACAGAGCGAACTTGGTCATGTACCATAGCGTCTCGACATACGATACTACCTACCTACCTACCTATTATTAAAATTCAATATCACATATTTTATGTCTAAATCGATGAAAGTCATAATAAAAACATGTCCATGAATCTTTTCTAAATTCTTCAGATATTCAAAAAATCCGAGACGGTATCCATTTTAGCTGTTTCTCATTTTACAAGTAATGGATAAGAATTCAGGGCTAAGAGGACTACTTAACAGTAATCCTTGCCAAAATTATATTTAAAACATTCCATAACTTGTTACAAAATAGATCCTTAAGCATCGTGAGTGTAGTCATAGCCCACATGGGGGCTGGCCATGGGCTGTCACAGTTGCGAAGGTCGTCGTCCGCAGAACTTAGTCAATTATACAGGTCAAATATTGACCCGGCCTAATCTATTCATTGCTCTTTCGCGTTTTATTTGTTGTCTAAACCCTCCTACCCTACAAACGATTTACATTTGATGGAGTTTCGCAGATTAGCCTTTTTCCGCCGTCTAACTTTACTTAACTTGGAATTGTTTAGAGTGCTCTGAATAAAGTAAACGGCTCTTATTTTTAGATTAAATTTTAATTCGTTTATACATATTCATTGAAATGTCAAAAACGTTAATAGGCAAACACTCCCTCGATTTTTATATTCCACAAGCGCAACGGACTGACAGAGTTGTACTGCGTATAAACCGTCTCTATCCCATAGTATGCTGTTCGTTTACCAGTATTTTAGGATTTACTGTTTCATATTGTTCTATCATTTGTTTCTTTGTCTTTTAACTTATATATCAAAATCTCAAGTATTAGGCAGAATAGGAAAAGCTTTAAAGTCCAGAGCCGCTCGAAGAAGCAAAAAGGTGAAACTTTACATGAAAAAATATTAAATCTCTCTGGATATACGGCGCCTTTTAACCACAAACATTTCTTAAAGTTTCATAAAAGGTATGAGAATTAAGAAACCCAGATATAGCATTTTATGCCTTGAACAACATACAAAATTGATGCCCTCGTAGGCAGTTCGATGAGAATGAAATCTTACACTTTCGATTGGTCGACGAGACGATGAGATATGAGACCAACTATAGAGGTGAGTTCCTTTCTTCTTTTTAGTCATTTATATGCAATATACAATAGTTACCATTAGTTAGGCAAATGTCCTATATCTATATTAGTCAAATATTGGTTTTGGTTATTAAATTCAGATTACCACAAAATTGATGGGTGACATTCACAGAGTACCGCTCGTGTACACCACCACACGCGAGCGTGCTGATACAACCCCCCCGCTCATGAATGTATTGGGGACATCTATATTATGCGCTCATAGCAAGGGTTGGGGTGGTTATTTAATATTTGCATTCGTTGGACAAATCGCGGTGATTAGAAGGGTCTTTACAGCTCGGTCCGTGTGGAGTCCCTCGATAGTTTCTGTCGATCAACAGTCATTGTACTTGTTATCTTTAATTGAAATATTATTCTATAGATTCCCAATGGATGTATTATTGCGTACAAGCAAAATTTATTTCATGCTAGAATCTGCTTAGTTAAGTTACTTCAAAAATATAATACTTTTAAAAATTGTACGATTCTATCATACTTGTCTGTTCTTCTACGTAAAACATTTACAGATTCAAATCGCGTACGTAAAGGAATTGGAATATTTTAAAACAACAGCAAATAACTGCTTCCGCTTTCATTAGTAATCATTAACCCCCTTTTCGAGTGTTTCGACTTTATAATGTCTCATCCTTTTTATCTTGTTTTAAATAATATGACTGAATAGGAAAAGATATATTAATGCTCAATACTAACAGTATAGTAGATTTTTTTTAAATCAAATGTTGGGCCTGTTGGTCTAGTGGTTAGTGACCCTGACTGCTAAGCTGGAGGTCGTGGGTTCGATTCCCACCCAGGACAAATAATTGTGTGATGAGCACGATCATTTGTTCTGTGTCTGGGTGTAATTTATCTATATTATGTATGTATTTAGAAATATATAAGTA
Organism: Arctia plantaginis; assembly: GCA_902825455.1. NCBI lineage: Eukaryota > Metazoa > Arthropoda > Insecta > Lepidoptera > Erebidae > Arctia > Arctia plantaginis. The sequence continues at coordinate 13,490,282 of CADEBD010000294.1, read as the reverse complement.
TGTTTATCAGCAGTCTGATTAATATAGTACAGGCTCTGCCTAGTTTGGGATCAGTAGGCCGTGTGTGAGATGTGTGAAATTATTATATTATATTCAAAATATTGGTTATCGAATAGTCTGTTGGTTATGTAAATTTTAGATATTTTTAATGTTTCTTTAAAGTTTATTACGCGAGTAATGTTAAGTTTGCTTAAAACGAGTACAATTAAAAAAAAACTGTTAACAAGTTTGTGACGAGACTCGTTCAAGTTTAAAAATATAATGGTGTGTTCGTTAACGTTAGGCAAACACGCCGAAAGTGGAGACAGCTCCAACAACTAGAGTTATAGAGGCTCTGCCAACTTAGCGCCAACTAATTATGTTGATAATTAGGGGAGGAGCGAAGTGCCTCACTCTCACAAAGAACTCTGTGTCTGCGTCGCGTCGCTCTCTATTATATTATCTGTACTTAGTTGTCGATAAACTTTGTCTCGATAAACATAGTTATTTAGAGGCGATTAGCGAGTTCATTAAAGAACTTGTTCAAAGTAGTTATTTCTTTAGTGAAACAATTTATAAGGATAATGAAATACGTCTGAATTGGCCTTTCATTATTGTATAGAATTTCCATTATCATTTTCATTAATAAATTAGTTAATAATATAAATGTGATAATAAAAATCTTTTCAAACCACCGCGTACGCGTACGCGTACGCGTAGGTAAAATGAAAATATCAGGAGTAAAGGACAGTTTACATCTTGTAAGATCGAAAGTACCTACCCAAGTAAGTTAGAGTCGACTTAGGTACCTACCGTTTCAGAAACTTCTCTGAGTTTTGATTATTTATGCTGGAACATAATTTGTCAAGATTTTCATGAAGAAATACTGGGTAATTTAAATGTATTAGTTTTTATTAAATACATTTCTCGTAGATATACATTTTTAACGAAACCCTGACTGTACCCTTGCATTAAATTCATGCTGACTCACTTAAAATTGGTAATTGAAATTCATACAGTGTTTAGCTTGCTCTGGTATGAATCCCCGGCGATTTGCCTCGCTTAATTGTTCAACAACACTATCCTCGAGTGTTTAGTATTTATATTGAAGTCACGAACGATTGATGAGTTGATTACAATAGTATTTAATTTAGAGTTCATTATAAATCAATAATAATAATTAGTATTGTGTACATAGATCGTGAGAGAGCTATCCTTCAGTAAATATTGGCCCGGCTCGACCGGAGTGATACCACGGCCTTACAGAACACCGGTGGTAAGCATTTATGTAAAGTTAGTGGAGCCCAAACCCATCACCTCCTCCTAATGCGGCCGTACTTACTAACCACTCCTGTACCATCTAATAAAACATCACTTATAATAGGAACGTATCACAATCAGAAGCTGTACGTGATCTCGGAGTTACATTCGACAGTACACTATCACATCACAGTATTTTCTGAGCACATTGACATTGTTCTAAAGCATACAAAAACCTTGGGTGTGTCCTACGATTGTCAAAAATTTAAAACAACTGATTCCCTAACGTTCCTTTATTCTGCTTACGTACGTAGTACGCTAGAGTATGGTTGTTCTATGTGGTCCCCTTTTATACAATTTATTTAAATGAAATAGAACGTGTAAAAAAATTATAGATCGCCTACACTATCGTTTGCGTAAGCCAGTCATGACCTACCGTCAAAGTTGTAAGGCCCACGGCTTGTTGGCTCTTGAGGACAGACGTATGGTCCTGGACATGTGTTTGTAGTATTATACTATATATGGACATATTGATAGTGCCGAATTAGTTTCGAAAATAGTATTTAACACTCCGTTACGTGGCACCTGAACTGACGTACACAAATGCTTCATGCAACCCGACATGCAACTAACTCTGCAAGAAACAGTGTATTTACCCGTATTACTTTTAATATTTCTAACGTGTTAAGTGGAAAATGTAAATGATGGCCATAATTTTGTGTTCTATCATATTTTAGACTTATGTACTATTGAGTATTATGCTATGTCAACTTTTCAAGTTTAATGTGAATTTTCTTTACTCTACTATCTACCAAATGAATAGTAAATATTAATAAAACAAATACGAGTACATAAATTTTACATTTACGTGCTCGTATCTATTCCTCTTCTTATAAACGGAAATATTTAAGCATATTTTTGATTGGTTAAGCTTTGAATTTTTAACGATTTGGTGTCTGTGAGATTTGTCGCTGATCAAGATTCTTCCAGATCAAAACCAAGTAACCATACAAACAATCCTACCCTATATAAGTAATTTTCTTACAGTTTAGACTAATCATTCAAAGTGCGGTAATAATCATAGATATACCGTGTATATGGTCAAAGACAGAGAATGCAGGTGTAATTTTTTATATTTTATTCTTTTATATAATTAAATTAAATTATTAAAGAATAAAATAAATAAATTAAAATAAAATAATTAAAGAATAAAATATAAAAATTATAAAAAAAGAACTAAATAAATTATTAAAATAAAAAAATAAAAACAAATAAATCATTTCCTCAAAAAACGTAATATATTTTCAACTACCGATATTTATACCGATGCCAATGGCCACTCGATGGCATCTCAATAGCGTGTCAGTGGCTTGGCGTAAACATAAAATATCAGAATTGAGGCCCAGGTCTCCGCAATCGGCCAACAACATGGAATACGGTAGTGGTTTGTAGTCGGTTTAATTTAGATCTGCTGCTGGCTGTGGGACAGTATCCGCACTCCTAATAGTTGAACGGAAATGTGTAAATATAGTCGGTCACTAGATATATACGTAATGGCTTCTCACCGTGTAGGTAGTGTATCTTAGTTGTAGGTATAGTTATAACATAGTTTAATGTCGAAGTCTTTCAAGAGTAGACGACCGAACATTATAAACATCATGAACTAAGGAGGCTGATATAATGTATAATTTAGATAATTATCTAAAAAGTTGAAACATTCTTGAAATATATCAAGAAATTGTTTGTTGTTACTATTGGAGGTAATTATCAGTGTCAAATAGACATTTTACAACACTCAAGGTATACAGAAAAACAGGCCTGTTTTTCTTTATAAGACATACACACGGCCAACAACAAGGTTGCTGAACCAGGCCAAGGCCATATGGTCACATTGAATCATTATGGTTGAAACAAAATTTGATGAAATATCTCGCATCTATGTCCCTAAAGACGTAGACGGAAGTGTATAAAACACTTAAATTTTATCAATTACAATATTAGTCCCACTTACGTAATTACGTTTTTTTATGGAAGAGGGGGCAAACAAGCCGACTGGTCACGTGATGGAAAGCGACTATAGCCGTCCATGAACGCTTGCAACTTAGGAGTCACAAGCGCGTTGCCGGCCTTTGAGGAAAGAGTACGCTCTTTTCTTGAAGGTCGTATCGGTCGGGAAATATCGCAGGCGAAAATTTGTTCCACAGATTGGTTGTGCGAGGCACAAAGAATAAAAGATCATTTGTAGAATTTGAATCACGTCGAAGGGGAATTCCTCATTCCTCATTCCTCCACATTAATTAAATACCAGACGACACAAACTAGAGTGTTGTCTGACGAGTGATGTACGAGGAGAGCGATCAGAGGAGAGGAGGAGAGGAGAGCGATATGCGAAGTAATTAATTGAGTAATCGGTGTGATGCGACTACAGCGATGCTGGCGCTCGTTGACGAGCGAAGCGACACCGGACCCGCTCCGCGACCGAAATAATTTGTACACCGACTTGTTAATCTACGGACAAAAGCCTTTGATCTAGAGCACAAACTTCCGCCGACACGCCCCTCCCAGTGTGCGCCTCGGACGCTCTCGATAAATGTCAGTAGGAATCCAGCCGCTTTTATTTTCAAAAAGCGAACACTTTTGCGGAGTTTTTAATTCTTCGTTGTGTTACGAGGGCACTCGGCACTCAATTGTGGGACGAATTTTTTTTTGTGCACAGCTGCTCGAAAGCGTATTACAAGTTTGAATTGGTTTTGGATAAATTATCATCCCATAATAGCTGTACTGTCACTATATTTAAACTATACTAATATTTATGGCAGAATTCATTTTGTCTTAGACACTATTTAGGTTATTTTTCTATGCATCTAAAGACGTTGTTTAGTTTTATATTTCCGAGATTTGGGGGCAACCTCTACATAACCGTAAACTTGTGCTATGTTTCTTAACAGCTTCATTAAAAATAAAATATAAGACACAAATCAGGGTACGCGTCTGCAAGAAAAAATACTGCAAAATTATGAAAATTACAATTTACATCCGAGACCTCATTTAGAGAATATGGCATGGCGTATATACGCCATATACGCTCACTCCCTAACTCTAAAGGTTAACATATTTCCGGATTCTGTGATTATAGCGACGAGCCAGTTCCTTGAGGCGTGAACTGTTGAGTAAGTGTGCGAAGGCCCGATTATTGAGGATAATAAATATATTTACTTAGTAAATTTGAAATACAAATTACAAAATACCTCGGCGTTTATACAATTGATGTTCATTGCCATTGGGGCGTCTGCGATCACTAGATACACACAGGTCACGGCTTCTTATACCTACTGAACTCTCGGCCACGTTTATCCTTCTGCATTGCGTTATACTTGACTCCAGTTTCTTCGATCTCTATATGCTATGCCCTACCTAGGTTAACTTTCTTCCTTTGCCCCTTCATCAAAAACGAATTACATTTCCCGAATTGGTATTAGTGGCTGGTCTTGTGCGTATCAGAAACCAGCCAAATGTTACATATTGCGATGACCCCGAATAAAGATGATAATTAACTATCACCACCAATAGTCCTCAGCTTTAATAGGCCTCTGCTGGACAAAAGACACTCCTTAGAAAGAAGGTTTTGGCCTGCTATAGCAGGCTGGCCAGCCGGGTTGGTATAGAGTTTGTGTCAAGTTTTCCTTCTCTTTGCGCAGTTGTCCTGCGTAGTTTGCCTAAGCGATAATTATCTAAGCGTTGGGTATTTTAAAGTACATTTCAAAGACGTAATTAAAACCAAATATTTGTATGTGTTTAACACAAATTTGTATTTCAGATGAGTATTTCCATTACAAGTAATTTAAATATTGCGTGGCCCTGTAACGTTGTACGATGTTTATGTACATATTCAGAGTGTTGTGAATTTGTAAGGTAGCATGTATCGGTAAGCGATGTAAGCGGCCGGGGCGTTTATTATTCACGGAGTCGGTCGAGCAACGTCAGTTCAGTTTTACTGAACGGGCGCTCGTCGGCCGCGGTGCGCGGTGCCGAGAACGAGCCCGCACTTAATACATTACCGCACGTTGTATCGGCCACTTATGGCGCGACGTTGCGGTGAAAGGTTCGATACCATTACTTATTGATGGACCCCTGTATGTTTTTGTCTCTGTGTTTTGATATTTCGGAATGCGCAGGCACTTTATAGATGCGGCGCTGGAATCTTCAGCTTTAGTTGGTATCAGGTCACAATTTTGAAACTGATATGGTATTGAATCTTTAGGTTGAACGTGGGTAATTTTTGATAAGATGACGTTATCAAATCGTAAATCAAATCATTAGGTTATTAACAACACACACAAGAAGTGATTCACATGACACACATTCTCGATATTTGAGATCATCGGAAAATCTGATCATAGAAATTCCAAAACACTTCAAAACTTTTACCGAGACATATTTTACGGCGCAAGCAGCACATCTATGGAATTCGTTGCTGGAAGCGATAAGTCAATGGGTACTTTTAAAGCACTTGTCAAGGATTACTATTTATGTCTGTAAAAACTATGTGCTAAATGGGTATGTGTATGTATATATATGTATGTATTCATATTTATACATGTATGTAAGTGTATGAATACATATGTTTTCGTGTATATGTATATGTAATTATGTAATGTAATATTAGTTAATATACGGCAATTGTAAATGAGCACCACAAGGTATAAATTACTATATATTATAGTGACTATACTTTATATTAAAATATAGCTTGTGGTGCTCATTTACAATTTGCAAGCATTTGGAAAGACTGTACCATATTCTATCGAAATGGTTGCCTGGAAGAGACCGCAGACTGCGATAAGGCCGCCCATCGTATCACTGCTTTTTTTGTTTGTATTCTACATTGTATGCATACTAATTATGGCATGTAATAAAGAGTATCTCGCTCACAGCAATAAATCACCTTTACTTGGAAAAATACATAAAACAAAGTTGTTTAAATAAAAAAATGCATACACAAAATAAGACACAATGGAAATGTTTCAGAATATTTGTTTATACAAACAGCCAATTATTGTTGTCATGTCAAACATTTACTCAAACTAGATTACATATGGCGCTTCAAATTAAATCAACACTTGCAATTACATTTTAAAACTATAAGTAAACGCGTGGTCAAGTGGACTTTACGTACTAATTAGAGCGCGGTCCATGTCTCTGGCGGTTTTTCCCTGGCGCCGCGCGCCGGAGCAGGTAGTTAACCATTAAATTGTCCACCCTACCTCCTCCTACCGCATATTTCCTTTGAACTAAACGAGGAGACAAGATAAAAGCAGATGTTTTTGCTTGTGATATCAATTATAGCGTCGCAGTTCAGTTGTTCCTTGACTTCGGAACAAAATAGATGATCATTTACGTAAAAGTTTGGTTCTCTCGATTGAAACAACAGTTTATTTTATTTTTACTTCTTGCATTGACATTACATAAAACGGTGTTTATGCTACACGGCATAACAACAGTCGGCCTTTGGAGGATTCAGTGAGGGAAATGGCATCTGTATCGAAAAGGCCAAGTTCTCCAAACCTCTCCTCTTGGGGTTTAGGCAAAAATGTGTTCTGCCTCTCACCTCACTTAAACCAAACTTAATTTTCCGCCGCAGACACATGTTGTTGAGTTTTCAACATAACATTAAAGAGTGATTATACTTGCCCCTCCCCCCCTCGCCACCTCCGCACACCCCACTCCTCCACGGACCGCTGTAATTAGTTATCCGTTATATCAGTATAATTTCAATTTAGACATACGCAAGTGTTTGTTAATAAATTCGGTTAATTCCAGTTTCACGTTCACAACGCACTCAATACTGTAATAGTTTGTTTTCTATTCAATTCTAGTGTGAACAATTTTGCAATTTACTAAGTTACACTTAGAGGCAATAATCATCGGCATGATTTAACGTTGTTTATTAAATTACAAGCATAGCATATATAGACAGCAAAATAAATTGTTTTAGTAATGCTGTTCTGTGATAAGAGATATGATGAAGATCAAGGTTCCCTCACATTTATTTTAAACCATAATACCCTCGTAACAATACCACGCAGGCCAGATGGGTTGGTATAGGGTTTGTTTAGGCCGCCGTGGAGGCTCTCCAGCCGGTCATCGCCGAGTGGGCAGGGCGGCAGCACGGGACCCTTTCCTTCCGGCTGACGCAGGTGCTTTCCGGGCACGGTTGCTTCGGAAAGTACCTGCACACGGTCGCTAGGAGGGAACTGAGTCCCGCCTGCCACCACTGCGACTGTAGTGATGACTCGGCCCAGCACACGCTGGCGGTCTGCCCCGCATGGGCGGCGCAGCGCCGGGCCCTCACTGCAGTCATCGGAGTGGATCTCTCGCTACCGGCCGTAGTACGCTCCATGGCCGGTAGCGACAGTTGTTTTACCGCGGTCGCAACCTTCTGCGAGGTAGTAATCTCGCGGAAGGAGGCGGCGGAGAGGGCCCGGGAGGACGACCTCCACTCGGACCCGATCCGCCGCCGGCGAACCGGGCGGCGGAGGCCCGCCTACCACAGCCTCATGCCGCCCTGAGTGTGGCCGCGGGTGGACGGGGTGGGTTTCCCCTCCACCCGCATTAGTTTGGCCAGCCGCGAGGGGGCGGCGTCCGCGTGTGCCGGACGTCGCCTAAAGAGAGGAACGTCAACAGTGAGACGGAGCCCGCACCAGGAGCGGGCTGGCGCTAGGAGGGGTCCGGATGTCTTAACAACAGCTGTTCCCGGATCCCTCCTGTTACAGGCGCAGAGTGGCACACCGTGTGGTTTTAGTCGGTCCGAGTCCGACACACCACCCCGCCATAAACCCCGGAGGGGTGACGGTCCGAGGGGATTTCCACACGTTAAAAAAAAAAAAAAAAAAAAAAAAAAAAAAGGGTTTGTTTGAGGTTTTCCTTCTTTAAAACTAAAGAAAAAAAAAATTTGAATTCTTTTTTTATTTCTATTATTTACACTCGTAACGATTCATAGGAAAGGCGACTTCCCCGCGAGCCCGTTCGAAGGTCCCGTTGTACCGAGTTTGATTAGTCGGTCAGTGATTCAGAGTCAAGGAGAACACCTTGCTGATTACGCCAGGTCCAAGTTCTAACGAAGTCTCTCATTAACACAGACATACATTACACGGCAGATTTATTCAATTTCAAACAATTCATATACGTATAACAATAATTTTTATTCCTGGAATTTGATAAAAGATATTTTAGATTAGAAATAAGTATAAAAATTACGTTGAAATATAAAAAGAGGAACTCAGTTACCGGAGTTAATAGAATATCGATAACCAATAATAACAAGATGACTAAATGTGAATAAATGTAATCTAATCTATAAGTACTTCAGTAAGAGGATGAACTTGGAGCTTTACTTAAACTCAAATAATGTCGGATAAACGAATACCTACTTATCTCAATACCATTCGTGACACGGTGTTCTGTATCGTACACTGCATTACGTAGCTGTACTTATGTTGTAGAACTCGTAGGTTGGATCGTAGAGCTGCTCTCAACAGTATTAACCCTATCATTAGCATAATTAGGGTATTTTTAAATAATTTGTCTTGTTATGTTTTTCTTTTTAGATTTTTATTATGACATTCTGGATGTTTTACAAATCAGCAGCTCTATGTATGGTAGGATTACTTCCATCTTTAACATTAACATTAATTTTAGAGCATCCCAGCGAACACTTGTATGAAATTAACGGTCCCGGTTGTTAATCGAGAAAACAGGTTTGTTTTGTATTTTTGTCAAAATTTCCTTTAGTATCTTCACTAAATTATTCAATTTAAAATGATTATCATGAATCTGTAAAACCCATATCAAAGCATATGAAAGTGCTGTTTTAGATATTCATCATCATCATCATCAGCCTATCGCAGCCCATTGCTGGTCATATGCCTCTCCCATTGCACTTAGATAGATTTTGGGCTTCTCGCATTCAGCTCCTGCCAGCCATCTTGCGCAAATCGTCACTCCACCTCCTCTCCTACAAAGTATTTGTCCCCGTTTGGAGACTGTAACAATGCTATGCTTTTTAGCTGGACCACTAAGGTGGTAAGCGGCCGGTAGTCGAATAAGCAGCGAGTCTGCTCCAGTTGGCTTTACTCACATTACGGTGTTCATTTCTCATATACGTCACTTCGTTCGTTCGTTTGATAATCTGTGTGAACACCACAACGGTTTTAATAATATTTGCGCTAATAAATCGTATCACTTTTGTTTTTTGTAAACAGGGAAATAGAAAATCTTGTGACTTGCTTTATTCTTTTCTCGTAGAACATGAACTTTTTTGCCCTCGGCAGTTGATTAAACCGACGGCAAAATTATGGAAATTACACGGGTTTCATCATAGGTTATTATTAGTGTATTGAACATAACCGGAATGCAGATTTTGCTCTAAGGGAAGGGTATCTTTGAGGTCTCTGGCTAAGTTTACACGAACGTTAGGTTTAGACATCATTTAAATTCAAATGTTATTAAACCAATAGTAAGTGATTTTTTGTTCAAAACATTTATACGCATTTCATATACTAGGAAACATATTACGAATTCAAAATTGTCAATTCTTATGGCGATAAAATCATTAGAATTAATTCTGGCAACATTTACAACAGAGGCTAATGGCGGTCAGAATACTCAAATAGTTAGTCAATTTAGCTCACCCCACAATTACACGTGTAGATAGTCAGGTCACTTTGCAGCGCTCTTAGTTAGTCGCGTTTAATTGCACCGACAACTGGGAGTCAATGAGCGAGGCTCCTACAGGACACGAGTAACTATCACTCGAAACGATACATCGATATATCGTCGATTTAGAAGTGTTTCAATATTTAGGTTAAGATATTGTTTTAGTATTGAACAGCAACACTCAGTAATGTGTAAGTACTTTGATCATTCGTCAGTTTTATTTCTAATAGGTTTTGGCTGGTTTCTTTAATAACAGACAGCTTGCTTTATATGTACTCCCTGGGAATGTTTCCAAGAGACAAAGAAGAAAATAGATTAGGCATGGACGAGCGAGTTGAGAAAGATTGAGACTGCAATTGCTGTAAGACACCGACCTCGATCCCACCTGCACTGGGGACAAATCCTTTATTTTTTATGGCTGGGGACAAGCGACCAGACACACGTCACAAGTCACCTGATGATAAGTTTTAAGTAATTGCTTTACATCGGTTTCGGTTTCGTATCACTCCGGTCGAGCCGGCCCATTTATATCGAAGCATCTCTCACCCATGATTATTGCCTCATACATTGGCCTATATAATTATATTCTAATATTTTTTTAGGGGAATGTATGTGTTAAGATCATTCATGACAATTGATTTTATAACATTACTTAGTTTTATATAATGTGGGAATTAAATATTAGTTCTAAATTCTACAAAAAATAGCGTATAGTGGCGTTCAAGCCCGTAACAGTGTTACGTTTACCTCAGTGACTTGCAAGTGTCACAGCATTACCTGAATTGAATAGACAGCCTTTAAAGCTCCTTAAAACTTTACTGTCGTTTTGCTATTTATTCGTTATTTTGTCGCTTGTATTCAAAGTTACGTAAGACTAAGTCATGTATTATTTATTTATTTATTTATTTATTTATTTATTTATTTATTTATTTATTTATTTATTTATTTATTTATTTATTTAATTATTCTTAGAGAGACTAACAGACATATAACAATTTTGTATAATTACAATTAAATAATCTTATTGCTAATTACAAGTCTCTGCATATAGGTACTCTAAGGAGAACTGTCGACTTAAAATGAGGAGAAGTGTAAGCCTTGGCAGGGATATACATAACACATAAATAATATACACATAGATGCATATACACGTATCAGCACATACACATGCGCACACCCCCATGTGTACACATACATACACACACATACAAATACTAACACACTGAGATGCCGATACATAGATGTGCTAAAAAATAAATAAAGAAAGAACAAAAGAAAATCAAATAGAGAAACAGAGTAGTACAGTTTGAGTGCCACTTTAAAAAATGATTGAGCTAATACCCTTCTAATCGTGTTCACATTAGTGCAAAACAAGTCTATATCGAGATTCCGTGTAAGTTGATTAAAACTAATTGCACTTCTTAGAGTAAAAGCATTACTCCTATAGTTCGTTGTTGCAAAAGGTATATTTAATAGAGGTCGTTGTCGAAAACCAATTCTATTCACACTTAACTCCACCTTAGCAACCAGTTCGGGGCAATCGATGGAGCCTTGAGCTACGTTTATTAAATAACAGATGTCACTGATACAACGTCTTTGCTCAAGCGGTAGAAAATGGAACCTTCTGCAACTGTGACCATAATCATTTGACCACTGCTGCGCTTTGAAACTCAGAAATCGGAGAAATTTCACCTGAACACCCTCAATTCGTGACTTATGAATATCATATTGGAGATTCCAAACTTGAGATGCATATTCTAAGTGGCTGCGTACTAATGAACAATATAGAACTTTAATTGGCTTAATAGATTTGAAGCAAGCTGTTGTTCTAATTATGAATCCAAGTGCTTTTGAGGCCTTTTTAACAATACCATTAACGTGCTGGTCATACAGAAGTTTGCTATCTTGTATAATTCCTAAATCCTTTATACTATGAACTTTGCTGATTATCTGGTTACTAATTGTATAACCCGTACTTATTATAGATTTCTGGCGGGTGAAGGTTACATGAAAACATTTAGATACGTTTAGCTGAAGTTTATTATGTCTACAATATGTCTCAAATCTCTTGAGATCGTCTTGCAGTTCATATGTGTCAGATACACTTCGCACAACTTTATGAACCTTCATATCATCAGCGTATAAAAGTATGTATGAGTGTTTAAAGCAGTATTTAATGTCGGCAATGCACAAAATAAACAAGAGAGGTCCCAAAATTGACCCCTGAGGAACTCCGGAAGGTATGTAACTCCAACTGGAAGTATATCCCTGCAGCACAACAGCTTGCGATCTATTTTCAATATAAGATGAGAACCACCTATACAGATCCCCATGAATACCTGCCGTGTGTAACTTTTTTAGGAGTACTTGATGGTCTATACGGTCAAAACATTTACTGTAATCAGTATATATGACGTCTACTTGTCCTTCGTGTTCCATTCCCTGTGAAACAAATTCGTGTGACAAAATCAAATTTGACGTAGTAGAACGATTCCTTAAAAAGCCATGTTGCTCCTCGCCAAAATTACCCTGTAATGCCGCATATACGTCAGTGTAGACTAGCCGTTCTAAAATTTTTGAAAAAAGACATATCTTAGATATGGGGCGGTAGTTTTCAATATCGGATTTTTTTCCTTTTTTGAAGATTGGCGTAACAAAAGCTGATTTCCATATTTTTGGAACTATCCCTTCCGACAGAGAGCGCTTAAAGAGAATGCACAGAGGTACAGTTAAACTTTTCGAACAACTGACTATAAAAATCGGAGGTATAAAATCAGGTCCTCCTGATTTAGATACGTCTAGGTTTTTCAGCAGTGTCAACAGCCGAGACTCACATATTTCAATCGTGCTAATTCCCGTTAGACTATCACTGATGCAATGTTCGCTGCTCATTCTATGTGTATGAGAGTCAATTAGCGTATGGTCTGGTTGTTGAAAAGTCGAATAAAAATATTTGGCGAATAAGTTACTGATATCTTCACCCGTGCTAGCTGTAATGTCCTTAAAATGCATCATATTAGGGTATGTATTACTTTGTCGTCTACTCTTAATATACGACCAAAATGACTTGGGATTTTTAATAATGGAGGATTCAATTTTATCCATATAAGTGTCAAAACAAGATTTTTCCAATTCAATTACTCGTCTACGAAGTAATGTAAAAGAGTGATAATCCGATAAATTGCCATATTTTTTATATTTTTGATGATATTTGTATTTTTCTTTTAACATTTTAATTAGAGCCGTATTGTACCATGGAGGATGAGATGAACGCTTTACAGTTTTTAATGGAATATATTTATCTCTTAATTCATACAATTTGTCGTAATATTTAGTGACAGCATTCTCTAAGGACTCCGCCAATAGAAAGTCATACCAGTTTATTCGACTCAGTTCAGAATTGATAGCTTCATAGTCTCCCCTTGAAAAAAGATACCGAGATGTTAATTTTTCACTTAGTTTATTAAGTTCTACATAACTAGTTTGGATAAGCAAAGGTTTGTGGTGCGCATCCACCGGTATAGACAAGGGATCGATGCTTTCATTAACTTTAACGTAGTCATTAGATAAAACCAAGTCAAGTAATCTACCGTTTATGTTACGTATTCCATTGTACTGAGATAGATTCAAAGTTTGAACGTTGTCGAAAAATTCCACTATTTGTTGACATGCAATATGATTTGTGATTAAGTCTTCATTATTAATACTATTGCTGGACCAAGTTACGTCATTACCAAAATTAAAATCACCTATTATCATAAATTTATCCGTTGCGTTGGTCAACATTAACTGGCTCAGTTTAACACTGAAATTATTCAATTGAGTATAATATGAGTTCCCTAAGTTTTGTTTGCAGAGATACAGTGCACAAATATGTAAATTATATGTTACCTGGGGCCTTGACCTCTTTATAGTGAGTGACACCCATAAGTCTTCGGCAGAACTACGCCACTCAGGTCTCTCGACAACTGTAAAACCACACCTTACCGCGATCAAAACACCGCCTCCTCGCTTTTGTGCGGTACAAGAATAATCTCTATCTCGCCTCCAGACAAGATACCGGCCATCAAATAGTTCACTAGTGTAGAAACTGTCCTCTAACCATGTTTCTGTAAACACTATCACAATATCATGGGAGTTCAAACACACGCGGTTAAACACATTATTTGTTTTCGTACGCAAACCACGAACATTCTGATAATATATACTAAGTGTAGCCATTTATCAATTTAACTATTACATTATAGACTACAAAATAACGGTAAAGAAATAAAATTATTAGAATATTTAGATAATTAAAATTGTACGAACTTATGACACAATAATCGATAATTCCGAGGGTAGACCACAATAACTTAACTGAATCTCGTAAACACAGCAACGCACGGTGTCTAATTATGGATGAGTTTGAACACCATTTATGAGTGTAAATAAAATACGGGTACACAAACGACATCAGTGGCCAATGACAATAATTCTTAAGGCAAAGTAAGCTGCAATAGAAATTGTGTTTAATTGTGTATGTTAAAAGACTTATAAGGCTTACATCTATTGAACACCGATTGGTTGCACGGATCAAAGATTTATTTAAATGCACTGTGAACACATATTGGGATAGTAGGAAAACACGGGTAGCACAATGCAGTTTGCGGTTCTCAAACTGTAATACTTTGTTGGACGTAATTCTATAAGAATATAATTGACATTTTAAACCAATTAAACCATTTTTGCTATATCTCTTTCCGAATTCACAATAAACACAGGGGACGTATCCGTTTTTCTGACATGTATTTTTGCGTATTTCACCCATACATATTGAAAATTCTTTTCCGCCGCGGCCTTCTTGGTTTTGGATAATAAGGTCTTGTTTTTTAAAGTTAAGTGATCGTTGACGTAGATTTTGTGATTTCCTTGTAGTCCTATTTTGGCTGTTGACAGGGGAGAAGTCTTCGATTCTAGCCTCGCCGCGGCTACAAAATTCTCCTTTACATAGCGGTTACAAAAATTTACTACAATTGGTTTCAAATGGTCATTTTGCAGAGATGGAACTCTAGTTATAAAATTTATTTGTTGTTTTGTAATTTTGTAGTTAATCTTTTCACCGAGTTTGGACACAATTTCAAACAGGTTTTCATTTTTTGCTTGCGGTATGCCTTTTATTTCCGTGTTGTTCATTCGTGACCATTGGTCCTTTTTATCGGATTCCTCTTCTAAATTATCCATCCGTGATTGCAGCCGGTCCACTTGATCTTGAACCTTTTCCATATGCCCAATGCGCTGTTCCATTTTGTTTAGCTTTACACTAAATTCCTTGACGGTATCATTGAACTCTTTGGTGAGGGAGGACCTTAAATCAGCAAACTCGCTTTTCAAAGTCATGATTTCTTCCTTTAATCCCTCTAACGGAGCCAACTTAGTCGATAAAGCTCGAATTTCGCTCGCTATCTCTGTCTCAGGTTCTGGTCTCGAAGCTCTCGGTGAGCTTGTTAGCTGAGTGATGCCAGACAGTTTGCATTGCGAGCAACGCCATGTAAGCTTTCTATCTCCCAGCCTCCTATGGCCAGCCTCGGTAATGCCCGCACAGTGGAAATGCAAAGTCTGTTTGCATGCTGTGCAATGAGCACCTTCAGACATCGCTTCATCACAGGCACCGCACTTATGTGAACTCATCTTGATACAATATCCAGCAGACACACTCGACAAAAAAACAAAAAGAAAAGTTCAGAAACACTGTTTTTGTTTTCACAAACGACGGTAGTGTAGATTATGACGACCGTTAGCGGTAAGGTCAACGACCCGACTGTACTGATCACTAAGTAATAAACGTTTCTTATTATAAAACTAAGAAAATAGAAATCGAATGAAGTAGTGTGGTGATGGATTAAGAATACAGAGTATCCTAAGAGCCGATTAAGGGAGCTAACTACGCAGAACAGCACTGCAAAGAAAACGAAAACTTGACACAAACTCTATTCCAACCCGTCTGGCCACCGTGGTATAGTAGGTCAAAAGCTCTTGTCTAAGGAGAGGCCTATGTGCAGCAGTAGGCTATTAAAGCTGTTGATGTGATGTGATGATGTGAAGCAGTGTACGAGTTAACGTAGGGGTCACAGACATTTAACACAACAGAGGTTACAGAGGTAGGTAACAGTTTAAGTGCAATCAATTGCGCGCTTCTGCATTGCGATGCAATAAATCAGTCGCTTGAACAGTCATGACCAACTGATGTTCGATAGTGATACACACGAACTGCTCTGTAACAGAGTCGTATTCATCGTTAATTCAGTCGCTCAAACAGATGCACCAATGATATTTCATTTAATCAAAATTTATTCTACTTCAAATATTTAATGACATTGTAAAGTGAACATTATTGCATGAAAAAGGTAGTTTGATGTGAAATAGTGGAGAAGTAATCTTCTCCATTATTTCACATCAAATAAGCCACGCCTTAACCTTATGCTCATGCAGAGCTATATCCGTGTCGCACGTCACTTTCATGCAGTATCAGTTTACTCGTATAACAATTTGTATTGGCTTAAACTTTCATTTGAAATAAAAACAATTGCGTGTTGGTTTAACATCGCACCAATTCGGTCGTTTCCGGCAGTCATCGGCGCCGGTCGGAGCCCGGGGAGGCTTGTAGTGTTGCTCGACTGAAACTGTCCCACGCGTAACATTTGTTCTGTTTCTAATGCATTATACAACATTGTTTATTACCATTCGGTGCCTATCGGTATCGGTGCCCGTCGGCGGACATCGTGGCCAGTTACCAGTTCTTTTTGTTTATTTTTCCTTTTTCCGGTAAATAAACTCGATGTGAGCAAAACATTTCAAAGCCAGTTCGTGCGTTTGTAAAATGAAATTACAAACGTTGTCATTGTATTAAATAAAGAGCACAAGGCACCAAATGAAGCGGTGGGTGGTGGAGTGCTGCGAGCGCAGACGCGCGCGCTATTTATCATAATCCGAGCATATAAAGAGCTTGCGGCCGAGATTGTAATAGTGCGGCTTGAAACCGGGGTCCACCCTCTTCCATCCACACGAGCAGGAGAACTACCTCCTACTTGTGGTGGGTCAGGACTAAACTTTGTATACACGCAATTACACCGTTTTATGCATTTCTCGTGCGTTATTTGTCAGTGATTCCCTCCCTCCCGGAAAAAACAAGGTTATTCATAATTTTGTGAGCATTTCAAAGGTAATACATTGTCATATCGTGAGCGCATAAATTCCCGTAAACATTTTTAAAGATTATACTTTTTTTAATGTTCACTCCATCATTAAAACTATACATAAAACAAAATAAATCATTAATATTAACAAAACTAAATAAGTACTCTAATAAAATGATATTTCCTTAAAGGCTCGCTCTCGACTTCCCGCTGGAGTTATGCAGTAGGTAACTATGCCTGGTGGGTGGCAATGACTGGGGCCAACTTATAGCTACACCTCAGTCCACTCTGCTCCTTCAGAGGCTTTAGTGAATGTATTGTAATATATTCCACGATACAGGGATCATTACCTATTAGTAGAACCTAGTTTTGAAGGATCTAGTTGCCCCGGCAAGAGCAGCCCGGTTACCGGTTAAGGGCGGAGGAATATTAGTCAATGGGATTAATGACAATGCATGTTATGTTGAACTTTTTAGAGATAACGTTTTAATCCCTATAATACTGGTACAAAATCTGTTATATCTGTTCCCGATAGATGTTCCCGTTATAATTCCGAAGGCTAATGTTAGATAAATAAATTCCTCATTTGCAAATAATCTGAACTTTTGAAGATACAAGATAAATGCCACACTGTGTTAAAAGTGCACAGATCAAACGAATTGTAATCGCAGGCTCTTCAATATTATTACTTCTACGTAAAAATTCAATGCAAGAAATTTATTTTTGTAAAATGTTATTCATGAGAGTAAATATTGAAAACGTTGTTGTTCCACAATCAGAGAGGCTTCGCTCAACGGTCACGGTCACGGTCACATCACATTTCGCTTCAGGCAATTTGTCAGCTGCACCGAGATATGATCTTGAATCCAAAGTATGATGGCACTTCGATAGTGCTCAATTATAAGTTCTTAGATGTTTAAACGATGTACTCGTAAAGTTTCCTACATTTAGTGAGTCCTCTATTGACTTACAGAGGTTAGAGAAGTTGTTCGTTGTTAAGCGAACAAGCTCTCGCCTCCCGCACTGGACACTGTGAAAGTATGGAGCGTAAAAGTTTAGTTTGGGACTAAATAAGTGAATTGTGTAGTTAATGAGCTTCCAGACTCAGGCCTCTAACAGATTAAGTTAGGAACTACAGTCGTGGAAAAATTTAGATATATTTAGACCGTAAAAAGTACTTAATTTAATACAAACTCAGGTGCTAGTCGTGTAATATTTATTTAAAACTACAATTTCACATTTTTTTAATTTAGATTAAAAAAACTAACTTAACTTTGCAGTTCTAAATGTATGTACTTTATGCATCTATGTATGTTATAATAAAGGCTTTACGTAGCTTTGTATGCGGTTTGTGTATTTTATTGACATGCGCGAGGTGAACCAAAACCTCCTTTCTAAGGAGAGGCCTACTCGTATGTCCAGCAGTGGACTAGTATAGGCTGTAGATGAGAGATGAGATGATGCGCGAGGTGAATGAAAGTGCTTAAATTAACAAAAAAATATTAGAATGTATATAAAGGTCAATACCTAAACACATGGCTTCAATAAATACTTTGAATTTTCATGACCATGATAGGCGAAAAATGTTATTATTACTGTCATTAATTTAAATATTTATTTATTATTAAATTATTGGTACTGTAATGTGCCAGGACCAGTATCAGAGTTTGAACGGTAAGGTACTGTCACAGGTTTGTGTACTGTGCCTTGTGTGAGAATATGTCAAATAAGTTTATATAAAATTATGTGTCTTATTTATAGAACAAAGAGTGTAGCGCACATACGAGTATTTAGCCCAGTCGAAACCGTATATGTAAACGTACATGACATATACCTTGTTGTAATTTCATTTGGTACAGTTGTAGCAATAGCAAGCGTATGAGCAAACATGTTATATGTTTAAAGAGCCTACTTTGTGCGATGTGATACGACATAAAACACTGGCGACGCGACGTGACAAAGCCCGCAGCGTTGTTGTGTAAATCGAGTTGTTGCCGCTTCGAACGATGCTTAGTTTTGTACTTAGTGATACATCCGCTGACAACTCTTTAGATAAAATACATCATTTAGTTTATGATATCTTGGTGAATTGATTGATTACAGAGGTTAGTGAGGTACTTACTCTACAAATAACTGACTAAATTGAAATATCTAGACGAGAAGCTGGAGGCCAGATTCTGAATTTATTATTTGCCTCTTATTAGGCAATACTCATAAATTAGGCTTGAAACACATATACATAAACCCTGTAATGCATACTGAAGTTATACAGTACAGTGTTACAAAAATGTGTGGTTATATCAAGGGTAGTTAAGTAGAAGCCGTAAGATTTTGATTTTAATACATGAATCTTATTTTGAAAGTTACAATTTGTGTAAGAGAACGCTGACACGACTACACTTGATAATAACCAAGGATTTTGATGAAATAGTTGGAATCTAACTTTTCTAAAAATGTCTGCTTAAATAAAAGTAAACCATAAAATTCATAACGTGTTGTTTGAAAATAGGCAAAATATATACTAGGAATAGCAAATAACTGGGTTATAATTTAACCACACCTATGTGTAACACTCCATACACCTCATCCAGGTTAGACCACCTGAAAATAAAAAGTGGTTGCATGTACAATTTTAAAATGGTAAGCCGTTACTTTAATTTTATTTCTCGCCGCCTCGTTTACACTGAATACCTTTGGAAATAATAAAATGTAAGCGCAAATAAACTATGTATGCATTACACATGTCAGGAGACGGAAGGAAGGAAGGAGACGAGAGCAGCACCTGATGCAGCTGGGGTGGCGCGAGTAATCAATCACGTGCACCAGGTCAGGTGTGTACCGTCACCGGCGTGTCGTGTAAGATAGTGCGCGCTCTTCGTGTTATCTCAGATGATTATGTTCCACCGAACATAGACCCAGTAGTAGCATCCTGAGATTGTTGACAGTAATTTCAGCTGTAATGCAATGCAAAATAAAACAGAAATAAGCTCCCAACTTTGTTGTGAACATATTGTAATATTACGTAGATCGTTTTAAATCTTGCATTAAGTCATCTTTTTGTCACGAAATATCTTAAGAATGGTGTATAAAGTCAAAATTCGCTAATATATATTTTGAGCATTCCAGAAAATATTTGTGAGCATTCCAGAGAATACTAAAATTTGTTAAAAATTATTGAATGTCGTTCGTACTTATGCACTGTTATTTAGTCTGTGCTGACGCTTACTAAAGAGTTTAATTTAAAAATTTTTTTGCTAAGCTTTGATCTCCTGACTTGTTTTCTTTCCTTGAATGGTATTATCATTGATTGTAAACTAGTACACGCTACAATTGATGTGACTATGTTTCGTCCAGGAGGTGAAGGCCTGGTGATCTGTAATACAGGTTCTTCCAACCACAAACAACATCACCTCGCATCACCAAGGAACCTTTGTGATGAGAGAAATAAATACAATGTTGCCGAGGTTTATTAGCTACAGTTTTTTAAATATTAACATTTTTTAAACGTTTAACTTAGATTGTCGCAGATATGGTACTTCTAAGAGATCCAGACACACTTCCTGTTCTGCCTCTGTCTACCTCTGTGTATATTTATTTATTTTATTTAAGAAAAACCAACAGTTATGAGTCACAACTTTAGGCAAAACAATAGGTAACAGAAAGCCAATTACAGGTTTTCACGAGTAAGATAACAGCATTATCGATATAACTTCAAGAACCCTCAATGCACGAACGTGGTATACACATATAATTATAACGCTTCGTTTGAGTAAGCTAATCTCCAAAGAAATTATGATTTAGCACTTTAGTGGCCACTTTGCCTATGCCTAACATATCTGGAAGGAACGTTAAATTTAAGCTTGTTGTGTATAGTTCTGGGCAGTCAATTTTGTTAGAAATTATTTTGGCTAATAATGTACAATCAGCTAACCGACGACGGTAAGCTAAAGGCTGAATATGAAATTTCTTGCACATTTGTATATAACTTTCAGAAGTGTAGGGTATTAGAAGGCGATGACATAAAAATCTTACATATCGTTTTTGGACATTTTCAATGCGGCTTATGTACTTGCAAGAGTTCCATATTTGCGAAGCATATTCGAGATGGCTCCTGACATAAGTACAGTACAAGATCTTCAGCGTTTTAGATTTTTTGAAGCATCTGGAGAGCCTCATCACGAAACCAAGAGCCTTAGAAGCCTTTGCGACAATCTCATCGACATGGACATTAAAAAGAAGTTTGGAGTCATGGTATATAACGGTTAAATCCCATGGAATATAGTATACTATAGTGAGTTAGTAAAGTAGTTGTGTCCCCAACACAAAGGGAGAATTTCCCCTCTAGGCGAGGTGAAGATGCCTGGCGGCATTTGCAACGTTTTGTGTTGGGAAGTTGTGTTTATACTAATCGACGCGATAACTTTCATTGCGCGATGCATTATTAGTAGTTATTCTGAAGTATGTTTTTGTTTCATTATATGTGGGAGTCGCCATAGTATAGAAACTAATCATTAACGACTTATCGTCATATCCACTTTGTATTGAATGTAATTATACTATCGTATAATTACATTCAATACAAAGTGGATATTACTTTTATTGAATTAAAAAAAAGACTTCAAAGATGAAGGACTTAATTGAAACTTTACGGATTAGCACAATATTGTACCCTAACCGCATTTTGTTAGACCACTTGACGAAGAGCCGAACGCTGAAACGTCGGTGACCTCATCGACCACACGATGGGCTTTGAAACAGCTTTATTAGCTAAACATTTCAGCGATGTCCGGGTCAGCTCACGCACCGACAATGAGCTAATGTAAGTAGTAACCTGTTGTTAATATTTAAGTACAACCCCTCCCCCACCGCCAGCCCTTGCACATATACCCCGCCCTCCACGACCCCTGCTGTTTGAATTCGCGATATGAACTTAATAACTCTCAAGGTTGGTGCTTAATAACCGTTATTCTGTACTTTATTAGCCTCTGATCGTCTGAGAGCGTCGTTTCATAAAATAGCGATATTGGTTTTGTGTGTTGTTTTGCTAGTGTTGTGTTCTTGTTGTATTGGCGGGATGTTGTTTTCTGCAATGTCGTAGGCCGTAAAAGTTTTGTAGTCCGCTGACGTCATCCTTATTTTCATATGCTTTCGATTTTGATCCAAATAAGGAAAATGTCATAAAGTTGTATTCCATAAGGAATTATTATACTTACTATTGATCCATGGATTTATTATTTTAGTACATTAAAGTCAAAGACAAAATATCTTTGTCATAAATTTTTGTCTTTTATGTAGACTCTAAAGTTATAGATCAATACACACAATAGCAACAATCTGTTTTGTCAAATGTTCATCAAAATAAATCCAATCCATTAGGTATTTGCCTGTGCCACTCTACATAGATATATAAACATACTTTTGCGGTTGAGTTTAAAAAATTAAAATAAACTAAAAAAATATGCAATTTAGAACCGGGGTGTGCCGAAAACCATCGTTTAGTGTGGACGACGCAGTGATCAAGTCCAAGTCAAACTGATTAATAGAAACAGGTGAGATTCACTTCTCATGTCAAACAATTTATTGAAAATCAAATATGTTAATATATATAACGGAGTACCGGTGTCTGGGTTGTTTTTAAATAGAGTGACATCAGCAAAGCCGACGTCATTCTTTAGATTGTCATGGTTTTCACTTTTAAAAGCAAATAGTATTAGTAGTAAATAACAACAACAATAGTAAATACCACTAAAGATGTCTACCAAGTTGTTACACACAGTCGTACATACATCCGTACAGTAGTAAATAAAGACAACAGTAAATACAGTTAGATGTATTCCAAGGTCTCACAAGCAGTTGTGCGTAGATCCGAACAGCCCGACGTCTTAAGCGAGAATGACCAAGTATGCGCAATGCAGCTCGTTTTTATAGGCGAAGTAGTGGGGTGATTGTTATGAGTCACTTGTTTACGGCGCTCGGAACACGTGTAAGTGACGTTGTTGGTGTTGCTAGTGTTGAATACTGTTTTGCGCCGATACGACCATCCTGACCGACAGTGCGCGCTCTGCACTGGCCGTGTTGATGATATTTTACTGAGGTATACCTGAAACAATTGATCGTTGTTTTCTTTTTGAAATTGGTATCTGTGTACCTGGTTGTAACAATTTGTTCTATGTGCAGCGTACACTGTGGTACTATGTTGTTGCGTACTCTGTGGTACTATGTTGTTGCGTACTCTGTGGTACTATGTTGTTGCGTACTCTGTGGTACTATGTTGTTGCGTACTCTGTGGTACTATGTTGTTGCGTACTCTGTGGTACTATGTTGTTGCGTACTCTGTGGTACTATGTTGTCGCGTACTCTGTGGTACTATGTTGTCGCGTACTCTGTGGTACTATGTTGTTGCGTACTCTGTGGTACTATGTTGTTGCGTACTCTGTGGTACTATGTTGTTGCGTACTCTGTGGTACTATGTTGTATTTGTGTTATGATTGCATGTATTAAAAATTCAGGTTAAAAAGAAACATATCCTTAGCTTTAATGAGTTGGTCCCTGGGCTTGTTGTCCGACCACATTCGCTCGTGAAGTAGATGGTACAGGCTCATTGATCGGTACTGAAGTGTTGTCTTCTTCTGCCGATACGGTTATCTGATCTCCGGGTTAAGGTGCTCGGCGGAGTTGATCATGAGCAACTTTTCTTGGACGTCCTGCCCATTTGCTCGGCTGACTCCTGGTGCTATAGCATGCATTTCTATTCCTGAACGATCACAGTAGATTTTAAATTCGCCCAAAAACTCTCTTCCATGGAGCGGTCTATGTCCAGCAGCGGACCATGAAAGGATGTTGATGTGATGATAATAAGAGTTTGTCGAGTTTAGACCGCGTCTCGGCGAACATAGTGTAGGACGCCCACAGACCAGGTGGAGCCTTGCTTTAATCAAGATGTCTGGGAGGAGCTGGATACGGGCACCAAAGGATCGATCGAAGTGGCTTACAATAGGAGATGCAGAGACGTATCCCACTTCTGATAACGGAGTACCGGTGTCTGGGTTGTTTTTAAATAGAGTGACATCAGCAAAGCCGACGTCATTCTTTAGATTGTCATGGTTTTCACTTTTAAAAGCAAATAGTATTAGTAGTAAATAACAACAACAATAGTAAATACCACTAAAGATGTCTACCAAGTTGTTACACACAGTCGTACATACATCCGTACAGTAGTAAATAAAGACAACAGTAAATACAGTTAGATGTATTCCAAGGTCTCACAAGCAGTTGTGCGTAGATCCGAACAGCCCGACGTCTTAAGCGAGAATGACCAAGTATGCGCAATGCAGCTCGTTTTTATAGGCGAAGTAGTGGGGTGATTGTTATGAGTCACTTGTTTACGGCGCTCGGAACACGTGTAAGTGACGTTGTTGGTGTTGCTAGTGTTGAATACTGTTTTGCGCCGATATATATATATTTTTTTATAAGACAACTCCCGCATTAGTAATATATCCTGTATCGCGGGGGACTTACAAACATACATGAAACGGACACAAAGAACACCCAGACTCAAAACAACAATTTGTGAATCACACAACAATTTGTGGTAGTCCCAGGTGGTGTTTTAACCCACAACACTTGTGGTAGTAGAAAGTGGCGTGGCGACCGCTTAAACCACTGCGCCATCCGTGCAGTCAATTATGTGCTTTATGTGCTTTTTATTACCGGAATAGTTAGCGTGTGAACGGGAGAGTCGGTGCGGATAGTACCCGTATAGCCAACGTACTGAACAAGGGCTGAGTTAAAATCACGCGTAACCGACCATCTTGTATGAAAGGACTAATGAATTTAAAAAAGGCGATCGAGTTTCTTTTAGGAATCTTTAAGAGTAACTGATGACTTGAGAACCGATGTTCCTACGTGTTTAAAACAATAAAGTTAGGCACATGAAGGTGCACGCGGCCTCACCTTGCTCTCTCTCTCGCATTAAACATTGAGTGTGATTAAAAATTCAGATTACGCTGAAGACGAAAACATTTGAGTTTGTAATACTTGTATACGTACCTGTAATTATTGTAAGAGAGACGTGTGCGGGACGCCCCCGGGGACAGGGGTTTTACTTTAATTACTATATTTGTATAGGCAGCAGTTGCCAGAGCGCCGGCACGCTGTTGTGTGGAAGTGTAATAGTACACTTGGTTAAGTATAATGTAGTAATGTCTCGTAGTACAATTTTGCCTTTCTTACACCAGCTAAGTTTTTTAGCGCTATCCGTAGACATGGAAATAAAGAAAAGTATCTAGATAAATAAACTCTAACTATAGTTAGAGAAAATGTATCCGACGCCAGGTCGAGCAAAAATTATACAAAAGCACAAAATTGTGGAAGGTGATATCCTTCCACAATTTAAACCAGTGGTTTATAACTATCCCAAGTCAAAAAGAGATTTTTAGTAAAAGAGAAACAATATTGATATGGTAACTTAAAAAATAAACCAGTTAACTAATAAGGTTTTTAGTAGAAAATATTTGATTTTGATAAGATTTGTTTTTTTTCCGTTACCACTATTTTGAATTATGTTATATTGTGTATATATTGTCGAAGATGGTTTAGTTTGACTACTGGTAAGGGCTAAATGATCTAATTATATCCTTCATAGTAAAGTCGCCACACAAGCTAATAGCCCATAAGATAACAAATGGTTACCACTAGGGTAACAAATAAAAAAAGCATTACAATGACTGCTTCTCAAAACGTCATCGTTGACCTATGAAACAGAAGTGTTTTTTAAAATTGTAAAATAAAATTAATAACAATTATACCTTTCTTAAAAATTTCAAGTTAAAAATAAAATTCTGAAGCAGACACACACTCACACGGGCCCTCCTTGTGAGTGTGTGTGTCTGCTTCACTGTACTGAGCAACCACGACTCGCTTGTACCTCTTTTACATAAACTAGAAAAATGTTTCTACATTGGTGATAAACTAAATTACTTGCGGTAAGTTTTTTTTGCAGTTCCACGTTTTGGGAATGTTTTACTTAAAGTTGAAGTTCTGTTAAACTTTTGCTCTCGTGACGCCGCTGGCGGTCGGTAGCGACGCGTGTGTACTGAGGACAAACTGTGAAAAGCATTCGATGTAAGTGATTTATTTTTATACAACTTTTGTAAATTAACTGTCGGGATTACACCCACAACTACATATACTCGTATTAGAGCTGTAGCTACGTTACTTATCAGTAAAGAATAGAATAGAACTATGTCAAAACGGTTAACTGCTAACGTTTGTATATTCAAAGTCTGTACACCTGACTAAGGGGTTCTTAACTTTTTATGCTTGCGCAATACTTATAGCAAAATTCTTATTTTTTAATTTAGCCGTAAATGAATAAACAACAAGAACCTGAAAAGATTTTATAAATGTCATACTACTAGTGCCTGTGCCGAGTGGCCGGGCGGGCTGGGTCAGGGCTGTACATATTTAATGGCGCGCCATCAGTGGCCGCGCTCATTGCCCCCCAGGTTCACATTTTCACTTACAGTGTTTTACTTTTCCTTCCTCTCCAATTGATTCAATGAAGTGACAATTTCTGTGAGACGTATTGGTACGGTATTTGTGCAGCTATTCATTATCGAGTCTAACTATTTTCGAACTTGGATGGAAATTGAACTAGTTTCGTCTACATCATTCCTTTTGACTATGGGAGAAGGAGTGAACCTGCCTGAGTTCTCTGAAATTAATTAATATTAAAATTATTATTATTTATTTAGTTCTTAAGTGGAGACCGCGTCTCGGCAAACGTTGCGTACTCTGTGGTACTATGTTGTTGCGTACTCTGTGGTACTATGTTGTTGCGTACTCTGTGGTACTATGTTGTTGCGTACTCTGTGGTACTATGTTGTCGCGTACTCTGTGGTACTATGTTGTCGCGTACTCTGTGGTACTATGTTGTTGCGTACTCTGTGGTACTATGTTGTTGCGTACTCTGTGGTACTATGTTGTTGCGTACTCTGTGGTACTATGTTGTATTTGTGTTATGATTGCATGTATTAAAAATTCAGGTTAAAAAGAAACATATCCTTAGCTTTAATGAGTTGGTCCCTGGGCTTGTTGTCCGACCACATTCGCTCGTGAAGTAGATGGTACAGGCTCATTGATCGGTACTGAAGTGTTGTCTTCTTCTGCCGATACGGTTATCTGATCTCCGGGTTAAGGTGCTCGGCGGAGTTGATCATGAGCAACTTTTCTTGGACGTCCTGCCCATTTGCTCGGCTGACTCCTGGTGCTATAGCATGCATTTCTATTCCTGAACGATCACAGTAGATTTTAAATTCGCCCAAAAACTCTCTTCCATGGAGCGGTCTATGTCCAGCAGCGGACCATGAAAGGATGTTGATGTGATGATAATAAGAGTTTGTCGAGTTTAGACCGCGTCTCGGCGAACATAGTGTAGGACGCCCACAGACCAGGTGGAGCCTTGCTTTAATCAAGATGTCTGGGAGGAGCTGGATACGGGCACCAAAGGATCGATCGAAGTGGCTTACAATAGGAGATGCAGAGACGTATCCCACTTCTGATAACGGAGTACCGGTGTCTGGGTTGTTTTTAAATAGAGTGACATCAGCAAAGCCGACGTCATTCTTTAGATTGTCATGGTTTTCACTTTTAAAAGCAAATAGTATTAGTAGTAAATAACAACAACAATAGTAAATACCACTAAAGATGTCTACCAAGTTGTTACACACAGTCGTACATACATCCGTACAGTAGTAAATAAAGACAACAGTAAATACAGTTAGATGTATTCCAAGGTCTCACAAGCAGTTGTGCGTAGATCCGAACAGCCCGACGTCTTAAGCGAGAATGACCAAGTATGCGCAATGCAGCTCGTTTTTATAGGCGAAGTAGTGGGGTGATTGTTATGAGTCACTTGTTTACGGCGCTCGGAACACGTGTAAGTGACGTTGTTGGTGTTGCTAGTGTTGAATACTGTTTTGCGCCGATATATATATATTTTTTTATAAGACAACTCCCGCATTAGTAATATATCCTGTATCGCGGGGGACTTACAAACATACATGAAACGGACACAAAGAACACCCAGACTCAAAACAACAATTTGTGAATCACACAACAATTTGTGGTAGTCCCAGGTGGTGTTTTAACCCACAACACTTGTGGTAGTAGAAAGTGGCGTGGCGACCGCTTAAACCACTGCGCCATCCGTGCAGTCAATTATGTGCTTTATGTGCTTTTTATTACCGGAATAGTTAGCGTGTGAACGGGAGAGTCGGTGCGGATAGTACCCGTATAGCCAACGTACTGAACAAGGGCTGAGTTAAAATCACGCGTAACCGACCATCTTGTATGAAAGGACTAATGAATTTAAAAAAGGCGATCGAGTTTCTTTTAGGAATCTTTAAGAGTAACTGATGACTTGAGAACCGATGTTCCTACGTGTTTAAAACAATAAAGTTAGGCACATGAAGGTGCACGCGGCCTCACCTTGCTCTCTCTCTCGCATTAAACATTGAGTGTGATTAAAAATTCAGATTACGCTGAAGACGAAAACATTTGAGTTTGTAATACTTGTATACGTACCTGTAATTATTGTAAGAGAGACGTGTGCGGGACGCCCCCGGGGACAGGGGTTTTACTTTAATTACTATATTTGTATAGGCAGCAGTTGCCAGAGCGCCGGCACGCTGTTGTGTGGAAGTGTAATAGTACACTTGGTTAAGTATAATGTAGTAATGTCTCGTAGTACAATTTTGCCTTTCTTACACCAGCTAAGTTTTTTAGCGCTATCCGTAGACATGGAAATAAAGAAAAGTATCTAGATAAATAAACTCTAACTATAGTTAGAGAAAATGTATCCGACGCCAGGTCGAGCAAAAATTATACAAAAGCACAAAATTGTGGAAGGTGATATCCTTCCACAATTTAAACCAGTGGTTTATAACTATCCCAAGTCAAAAAGAGATTTTTAGTAAAAGAGAAACAATATTGATATGGTAACTTAAAAAATAAACCAGTTAACTAATAAGGTTTTTAGTAGAAAATATTTGATTTTGATAAGATTTGTTTTTTTCCGTTACCACTATTTTGAATTATGTTATATTGTGTATATATTGTCGAAGATGGTTTAGTTTGACTACTGGTAAGGGCTAAATGATCTAATTATATCCTTCATAGTAAAGTCGCCACACAAGCTAATAGCCCATAAGATAACAAATGGTTACCACTAGGGTAACAAATAAAAAAAGCATTACAATGACTGCTTCTCAAAACGTCATCGTTGACCTATGAAACAGAAGTGTTTTTTAAAATTGTAAAATAAAATTAATAACAATTATACCTTTCTTAAAAATTTCAAGTTAAAAATAAAATTCTGAAGCAGACACACACTCACACGGGCCCTCCTTGTGAGTGTGTGTGTCTGCTTCACTGTACTGAGCAACCACGACTCGCTTGTACCTCTTTTACATAAACTAGAAAAATGTTTCTACATTGGTGATAAACTAAATTACTTGCGGTAAGTTTTTTTTGCAGTTCCACGTTTTGGGAATGTTTTACTTAAAGTTGAAGTTCTGTTAAACTTTTGCTCTCGTGACGCCGCTGGCGGTCGGTAGCGACGCGTGTGTACTGAGGACAAACTGTGAAAAGCATTCGATGTAAGTGATTTATTTTTATACAACTTTTGTAAATTAACTGTCGGGATTACACCCACAACTACATATACTCGTATTAGAGCTGTAGCTACGTTACTTATCAGTAAAGAATAGAATAGAACTATGTCAAAACGGTTAACTGCTAACGTTTGTATATTCAAAGTCTGTACACCTGACTAAGGGGTTCTTAACTTTTTATGCTTGCGCAATACTTATAGCAAAATTCTTATTTTTTAATTTAGCCGTAAATGAATAAACAACAAGAACCTGAAAAGATTTTATAAATGTCATACTACTAGTGCCTGTGCCGAGTGGCCGGGCGGGCTGGGTCAGGGCTGTACATATTTAATGGCGCGCCATCAGTGGCCGCGCTCATTGCCCCCCAGGTTCACATTTTCACTTACAGTGTTTTACTTTTCCTTCCTCTCCAATTGATTCAATGAAGTGACAATTTCTGTGAGACGTATTGGTACGGTATTTGTGCAGCTATTCATTATCGAGTCTAACTATTTTCGAACTTGGATGGAAATTGAACTAGTTTCGTCTACATCATTCCTTTTGACTATGGGAGAAGGAGTGAACCTGCCTGAGTTCTCTGAAATTAATTAATATTAAAATTATTATTATTTATTTAGTTCTTAAGTGGAGACCGCGTCTCGGCAAACGTAGTGGACGCCCACAGGTCAGGTGGAGTGACGATTTGCGCAAGATGACTGGCATGGATGCGAGAAGCCAAACTCGATCTAAGTGGCATGCAATGGGAGAGACCTATGTCCAGCAGTGGACTGCGATAGGCTGATTATGATGAGGATTAACACTCACGGAACTCTAACATCACTTAAAAAAATCACTAGCTCTATGCTTACATTCAAAGGAGTTAAGAGTTTTGTATGTGCAAAAAAATCAATTTTATGGACAGGTTTTTCATTTGTTTATCTTTTGCAAATTAGTTCAAGTTATCGAACAAAAAGGTATTTAACTTCATATGGAAGTATTGGCCGCTTTGAATAAGTAACATTCGTCAGTAACAATAACAAACCAAAACTTTGCCTTCAACTAAAGAGTGATATTTTTTTTTAAAAGACAACTCCTGCATTAGGAATATATCCTTTGTCGCGGGGGACTTTACAAACGTACAAGAAACGGACACAAAGAAAATCCAGACTCAGAACAACAATTTGAGGATCACACAAAGTGTCGTCCCATTTGGGGATCGGACCCACAACACTGAGCGTGAAAGTGAGCGGCGTGGCGACCGCTTAAACCACTACGCCATCCGTGCAGTCAAAAAATAATATAAATAAATCTCTAATCTTAAAAGAAAGTAAGAGACAATGTTACAATTATGACATGAAAATTTAAAACAACAATGAGTGTAATTAACGTGGTGCTTCAGTTCTTTAGGCAGTTGGCGAAGCGCTTCGGAGGTTTAATTAGAGTTATTGGAGCAGCAAATGATACGAACGTCCCCTGCGCGTAGCACATGTACGTGTGTGTGTGATGTGGAATCGTACGTAGCATTTGCTGGTTGTTGCTACGGTGTACAAATGCTACGAGTTATTGTTGGAGGTTGATTTTCCAGACCTGTGAATGAAATAATGAGCTTTGAAAAAACATCATGTACAATACCGTTAGTGGCATGTTCTCTATCCATAATTGGGGGAACTTTTATAAACTTGCTAAAATGGACGATGCTTTCTATAACGACGATTTAAAGGACTTGTCGGAATGCACTACTTGATTAATGACTCTGACTTCTGAGCTAGAGGTCGTGGGTTCGACTTCCACCCATTACAAGTATTGTGTGATAAGCACGATTGAATAAATGTTTCGTCTTATTTATCTAGATGTATGTATTTATACAGTAATAGAATAGGCATTGCCTGGCTTGTGATTAGACGGCTATCTGATGTTATTATTTTAAAAAACAAAGAGACAGTGTAAATAAAATTATCAAAATGATGTTTCACAGAAAATATCACTCAAAGAATAAAAAAGTACACTTCTGTGAGAAATAGGTCAAAAATCAACAATTGAAAGTGACGCCGGCCGCTGAGCGGAGCGGGAAACGACCCCGATTTACATTAACGTTCAACGAGACGGCCGCGCGGGGCGAGGGCCGCCGAGGGGGAGAGTATCTTGGAAGAGGGAGGGGGAAGCAGTAATCTCGCTTAATATAAACTAAATAATAAATCAGCTTTGTTTGTAGTCTCGCTCTGCATTATTTAAAGGTTCAAGGTGCGCCGACACACCTGCTAACAGTTCATTTCAAACGGTTTACGTTCTACTGTTTCTGGATAGTTAGGTATCCGCTGCGATTTCATCTCGGAATAAAACTGAACTCTTTACAATGTTTTATACTCACCACAATACATAAGGTTATCGGGACGAGGTTTCGAGATAAGCCGCTTAAGGTTTTTCGCATTCTTGGTATTCAGTAAACTGTATTTCTTCATTGAGGTTCAAACAGCGTGTGAGTCAAAACTAACTACCTACTTTATAGATGAGCCAAGTAAAGGTTTATGGTGCAAAATATTCAAGAACTGTTTAGTAACAGTTTTTTAACAAAATATCAGGTCTCAGCTAAAAATGTCAATTAAATCAATAAACAGTTACTAACTGACGTTGAGTGAACCACTGTTGCATATGTACCCACGCAGTTAAAGTTTTATTCAAAAACCTGGCGCTATTGGTGTACTATCTTCTTTCTGAGCCGTGGAAATGAAACGCGCGATCTTTTCTCATTGAATGATATGAATTACATGAATTGAAATAAAATATTTTAAAACCCTTATTATTAGGTATAAAACTGTATTTCTGCTGCTAATTTACATATTTACAAACCGATCTGCATGTGCAATAACATGTGACGTTCATTAACTGCTACCTGCACCGACAGAGGCCGTTCTGTATGAATGTAAATAAATTATTTGGTATCGCTTTAATGAAACTACTTTTAGAATGCGTTCACTTTGAATTTCCAAGAAAATGAACACAGTAAATCTTTGGTCGTATTAGTCATATGTTGTTCCTTCACAGAAAAATTGTTTAGAAGCAGATATGTTGTGAACAGAAATGAAAAAACCAGACAACCATCAAGATAAATAATTGTCCTCTAATTACACACAGTATGTTGTAACATCTTTCAGATAAATGCGCACATCCCCCGTGGGACTACGTCTGGGGCGGCGTCTCTCAGTCATACTCGTGACGGTATGATGAGCTCGACTGACTCGACTCGACTGTCCGGATTAAGTTCATTAGTTGGTATGTACATGTCATCAGTCACTGACTCTTTCTTTACGCTTTTGATACGTCTATATTTCGGCAGAGCTTGAAGAGCTTCAGCTTATATATAAATAAAATGTTAAGTTGGTTTCTGTACGCTTCAAAAACTCAAAAAGTTCTGCATCGTTTGAGCTCAAATTTTCATATGATATACAACCTGCTTCAAATATGGTTTTTATACATTTTCGCGTCACTATTAATCCTCGTTTCTCACCAATAAAACCACAATGTGCAACAGCAAGGCACTAGCAGCAGCTGGTTATTTTGTAATAATTTAATGAATATTACATACAAATAGTCAGACCTCAAACTATATTTCATTCTAGTTATAGTCACAAATAAAAGATTTATGACATTCAATGTTAACAATATGAGTCGTCCCTTCTTACTCCCTTTTCTATTTCTGTATTAATATTCAGAATATGAGTAGCTTCGCCCTGTTTGCGCGAGCTAAGTCAGCTCACCGAATACGTCTATTCTTTGGGAGCAAAATTTTTTTCGTGATAAACGAATCTTGTTTCCTTTTTTGTAACCTTGACAATAAGATTTAAAAGTTCCATGATGGTCATTCGAGTGGTGAAGTCATGAAAGTGTCACAAAGCAAGAAACTTTCAAGTTTGTAATAGTAGTAAGAATGACGATTCGATTTTGGGTATTACATGAACTATAAACATGTAAAACAAATGTGCCAGATTTATATGCTTCACATGTTAGCCGAGCTAGACAATAATAATTGTACAATACATACCCTTAACTAAGAAGATTAAAAAAGAGAGGTAGAAGAAAGCGATAAGAAAAAAGATTCTGTTAGCAATGTACGCATATACACCTGGGCCGCATGGTTCTCGTTAACTGTATTCGAGTATGGTTTTTCACCACACATATTTTCTAGTTGTTCAAAATAATATTTGTAACTGTGAAATTATTTAGCAGTCAAAGATAAATAGGTAAAAAATTGCTTAAAAGTGTAGTGTAGCTTTTTTTTAATGAAGCTACCATTTAAAAAAAGGCAAGCGTCTTTAGTCAACCAGAAGTCTGCTGTTTTCTCTTCTTACTCCCTGTAACCAAGGAATACAATGATTTTGAAATACAGATGAGTGCAAATAAAAAAATAATTGAAATATATATAAAGTACAGCCAGTTGACAAGTAGTGACGGCACCTCTCTTTAGCTGATAGGCTTTCAACATCACACTAGGCAATTTAAAACTAGTCTAAGTTGTCATTTTTTTTTTATAGACGAGATTCAAAGGATTCTAAACTGTATTTAGAATCTTTTATAAATTGACTCAATATAAAAAAGGCATAATTTAGATGAAGTTTGCGAATTACAACAGAACATTAACAATACACCATTACATTGTCATACGTTTGGCTAACACTGTCTGTAGAGTGGTTGTATTCTAAATGCACTGTTTGAACAAAAATATCGCACAGAAAGGAATTTTGTTTGAAGTTGGCGAGAATAAAACTGAGTTTGCACGAAGTTGTCACCGCGGAGCGCCTAACTACTCTCAGCTTGAAAGCGCTCTGTGTGTGCGCCTGCACTAAAGCCTCCGCACTAGAACTAGTTCACGCAGTGCTCCACTTGCAAATAAATGTTGCTGTACATATGTGCTGCATGATATAAATAGTACAACTATGAATGTAACGACAGTGTTTTATTCAAAATTTTAAAACTCAAAGGGATCTGATGGCTGAGACCCGCCATCGACGTAAGGCACTTGTCTTTCTCGGAGTGCCTGAAGCCATCAAGGAGGACTGTACTAAGACCTTGCTTGTGATCCTTAATCAGAAGATGGGTCTCAAAGACGTTACAACAACCACCATCAAAACTTGTCACCGGATTGGTGCTCCATCCAAGGACCGTCGTCGCCCGGTGCTGGTAAGATTTTCTTCGGCGGAGGTTCGAGCTGCAGTCTGGAAGGCGAAGACGACGCTGAAGGGGACCGGCTTCTCGGTAAGAGAATTTCTTACTAGAACCCGACAGGCGACCTTCAACATGGCCCGCCAACATTTCGGCATGTCGGCCTGCTGGACACAAGATGGCACGATAATCGTCAAACCTTCCGATAATAGCCGTCATAAAATAACATCACCGGAAGAGCTGGAACCACTCATAGCCAAATACCCTAAGGCTACATCCCCGCCCAAAGCGAGTTCGAGTACGGCCGCTAAAAGTTCGCGGAGACAGTGACCGTTTTGCACTACTGCACAGTTGTCATCATTTATAAACACATTTTGGTTGTTCATATAATTAGTTTGTTGATATCAAAACACAAGTACGCAGGGTTTTTGTATTGTTTAGATTGCATATCGTAAATCAGAACAATTTGTGACAACAACTAGTGTCATCTGTCAAGATAACGTTTGTTTATTTTAATTTTTTTAATTTTTAGGTGCGTTCGGAAATTGTATAGTTGAATGTCTGTCTTCTATTTTGCTTTCCTCCTTACTTATTATTTTATTTTATTTTCTTGTTTATTCTCTTGTCTATTTCTCTATTTAATTTAATTGAATCATTTATGCTTACTATATATTTCGATCATGTTTAATGTCACAAATCTTACTTTGTTTTAGTACATTAATTCTGTGTGTGTCTGCTGGCGGGTGGTGTAGAAATGCAATTTGCCAACTCCAGCCTATATATCATAAAACCTACATATATATATTATTATTTTTGTTTTTAGTACATATTTATTATATACTTCATATAGTATTTTAGTAGGTATTTTTTTCTTTTTTTATAGTATATTATACACTTATGATGATGACCGATGATGAAGCTGACATATATTTTTCTGCCGATGACTCTTCCGAAGATGCCAGTTATAGTTCCTTGACAGAGACTCTGGGCGACCAATTACGGCAAACATTTCCCGTTCAATCTTGTCCTTCTCTAAATGTTTGCCATATAAATGCGCAAAGTGTCCCAAGTCATTTTAGCGATTTAACCGAGACTTTCTCTGACAACAACGTTCATGCCGTCCTGATTTCGGAGACTTGGCTCAAGCCCCACCTACCCTCCACCTCATATCCTCTCTCTGGCTTTTTACTTATCCGCAATGACCGTTTAGATAAAAGAGGTGGGGGCGTCGCTATCTACCTTCGTAGTTACTTACCTTATAAAATCCTCGCCTCTTCCTCCTCCAACCTTTCCACCTACGCAGAATACCTATTCCTCGAAGTTTGTGTCAAGGGAGTCAACGTAATTCTAGGTGTAGTCTACTGCCCCCCAACCGTTAACTACTTCTCTAGTCTGGAAACAGTTCTGGAATCTTTAGGGTCGGAACACTCGCATCACATCATCATGGGCGATTTCAACACTGACCTCCTAGCCCCAAACACTCCTCGTACACGCAATCTCCTTCAGATCATCCAAGCAACCAGCCTTCATATCCTGCCCCTTCAAGCCACTCACCACAATTTAGACTACCAGGATACCTGGCTAGATCTAATGCTCACCTCTGCCCCACACCTTGTCTCTTCCCATGGACAACTCCTTGCCCCTGGTTTTTCCCATCACGACCTTATCTTCCTCTCCTATATCCTGAAACCTCCTAAACCACCTCCTAAACTTCTACAGATCCGCAGTTTCCGACGCATGGATGTTGACAAATTACACGCAGATGCTACTAAGATCGATTGGGAGGATATGGCAGCTGCCACCGACGTGGACAACAAAATTCGTATTTTTAATGACACCATTTTGAAATTGTATGACGTCCACGCTCCTATCAGGAGAGTAAAACTAAAACGTGCCCCGGCGCCTTGGATGACGAATGAGGTTCGAACTGCTATGAGACGAAGGGACCAGTCCTTTCTTCGTTTCAAGAAAGATCGCTGCGAAGACAAATGGAACCTTTATAAGGCTGCAAGGAATCGGTGCAACCAGGTGATACGCAACGCTAAACGCCGACATATTCTTCAAAACATAGAGTCTTCTTCTTCATCCAGTATCTGGAAATTTCTTGGTACTCTAGGAATTGGTAAACAACAGCATCACGTGTTTAACAATAAAATTGGTTTGAATGATATCAACCGTCATTTCTCATTCACAGCTACGCTGGATCTTCAAACCAAATGTCAAACGCTACACTACATATCTGGTCTAACCAGTTCCACTTCTGACTCGTTTGTATTTTCTCCGGTGTCTCCCGAGGATATCAAGAAGATTGTTCTTTCTATCCGTTCTAATGCTGTGGGGTGTGATGGCATTAGCCGTCGCATGATTGTCACCATCCTAGACTGCATTCTCTTGGTAATTACTCATATAATAAACTTCTCTCTTGACTCCGGTACTTTCCCCTCCTTGTGGCGTAAGGCCTATATTATTCCTCTCCCAAAAAATAATAACCCTTTACTTCCTGAACATTTTCGGCCTATTTCTATTCTTCCATTTTTATCTAAAGTACTCGAGGCCTGTGTACATAAGCAACTCTCACAGTTTGTATACAGAAACCAACTTTTAAGCCCTCTACAATCGGGCTTCAGACCCGGCCACAGCACAGTTACCGCTCTCCTTAAAGTGACTGGCGATATTAGGAAGGGCATGGAAGATACCAAAGTCACAGTATTAGTCCTAGTTGACTTCTCTAATGCCTTTAATACCGTCAATCACGAAATCCTGTTATCTATCCTATCCCATCTTATGGTTCCTTCTGAGACACTGGAATGGTTCTCCACCTATCTTCAGAGGCGACAGCAATGTGTTCGTGTTGATGACTTATCATCAAGTTGGTGCGACCTCCACGCTGGCGTCCCACAAGGCGGAATTTTATCTCCTCTCTTATTCTCTATATTTATTAACCTCGTAACTCAACATCTTCAGTGTGCGTATCACCTGTATGCTGATGATCTGCAGCTGTACTCACAGGCAAGGGTAGAGGACGTAACGCGGGCTATTGACGAGGTCAATCGGGACCTGGAGGTCATAGAATCCTTTTCGATGAGATTTGGACTGTCAGTTAATCCGACCAAATGTCAGGCAATCATAACAGGCAGCAAACGGATTATGAGCAGATTGGATACTGCCTCTATCCCACCGGTCGTCTACAATGGTTTAATTATTCCATTCAGCCCGGTAGTCAAAGACCTGGGCTTACTTATCGATTCATCCCTCGATTGGCGAGCTCAAATTACTAGCGTGAGCCAGAAAGTAACTGGCAATTTGCGAACATTGTATCGTCTCAAGAATTTCCTACCGCCTAAAACCAAAGTTACGCTCATGCAGTCCTTAATAATGCCAATAATTGACTATGGTGATGTGTGTTATTTCGACCTGAATGCAGACCTTCTAAATAAGCTTGACCGTCTTCTCAATAACTGCATTCGATACATCTTCAATCTTCGGAAGTATGACCATGTGTCTGCTTTGCGTTCCCAATTAAACTGGTTACCTATTCGCCTCCGCCGCAAACAGCGTGCACTTACCTCTCTATTTGCATTTCTCAATTCACCGTCCTCACCTACTTACCTTGCTCCCTACTTATGTTACCTGTCTAGCAATCATGACAGAAATCTTCGCTCAGATAACAATCTGCTTCTCTTATGTCCCTCTCACAACTCCGACTTCGTGAACTCTTCGTTCTTTGTTCAAGCAGTACTACTCTGGAATGCGCTCCCGCTCGAAATCAGGATGTCCACAAACCGCTTTATATTCAAAAAGAAGGTACATGCTCTCCTTCTTAAAGAAATGGCAGAACGGTCTAATCCATAGTTAAGTATACCTCAAATTCAGGTTTTCATAGTGTACGAATATGATATGTCTATGTATCTATATAAATATACTTGTATATATATGTATGTGTATCTTTGCGTATTTATGATGTGTAAGTGTAGTATGTGTGTATATGTTTATATATGTAGTGAACCGTATATATTTTCATTGTACATTTGATATTATGATGTAACCTCTGTGCACCTACCTGACAAGATTTCTACATCACCCAAAGGTTGACTGGAAGAGAATGCCCTGGGCATTAAGTCCGCCGATGTACAAAAGTGCATAAAGATGAATAAATAAATAAATAAATATAATTATTAATTTTATTTGTACTATTTGTTTATAATTTAAAGAAAGTATTAAATCAATTATAAAGATATGTATTCCTTATTTTCTATTTATTTTTTATTAAATTTAAATTCACCAAGTCATGTGCACGACAATAGTTTTAAAAGTAATGAATGTGAATCTCAAATGCTGTGGACATCGCGTTATATGCACTACACCTCCTTCCTGAAGTCGATTAAAATTTTACACAAAAGTGCCTGTGAAAATTTTAATATTGAAATTTAGCTAAAACACGTAACCTTACCGCACCGCTCCACAAAGGATCGGGCCAACAAGCAAGTTTAGCAATATTGTCGTATATACATATGTATATATATAGATACAAGGTAGCCATTCCTTAAGAGGCTTCTAGACTCTATCTATCCGTTTCTTAACTAAAACACTCAGATAACATCAATTTCAGAGGTTTAAAGGTTATAAAGAGGAAATTATGCCTTGAAGGCTATAATTCCCTCTAACCTTTAATTATGAACAGGTAAAATCGTCTATTTCAAACAGTACTGGAATATCTCTGATACTGAATACTTCTTACGTTGTAATTTAGTCATTTCGATAAATTAAGAATTGGAGAGGCCTATATCCAGCAGTGGACTGCAACAAGCTAATGATGATGATAAGTTAAGAAGTTATACAATTTGCTCTCTTAAAACTATTTTTACTTTAGAGTCTTTCTTATCCTCTTATCTGGTAAGAACATTGAATCAAATGATATGTTCACTGACTCTAATTAAGGCTATAGTATCTAAGGTAGTAACAGGATAAGTTCCTAAATGAAGTGGTTGTAGGTCATCACGTACCGCGGCCGATAAGCCGGCGGGCGGCCGTGGCGGTGGGCTGATTGAAACCCTCCCGCGCCATTATTACGCGCATTACATCTGACCCGGGGCAAGGAAATTATTTATTGTTTCTATCTTACGTACGTATTGCCTCATAGCTCCGACCGCAATCTTTCAATCATCTATTATCAACCGAGATTACGTTTCCGTTCGCTGATATTATTAGCTGTAATGTCGCAGAAATGTCTTTGTGGCGTCCAATGTCGTTGTTACGAGGAAA
Organism: Arctia plantaginis; assembly: GCA_902825455.1. Taxonomy (NCBI): domain Eukaryota; kingdom Metazoa; phylum Arthropoda; class Insecta; order Lepidoptera; family Erebidae; genus Arctia; species Arctia plantaginis. The sequence goes on along the minus strand of CADEBD010000294.1, from coordinate 13,450,081 downwards.
ACGGGTACCGTACTAATATTGTACACAATATCGGGACCTTTTTACAATTGCATGTGAAGAGAGTATTATACAGATATTTATGTTGGTTCATCTTCCTTGATTATCTTGACTCCAAGCCGACCAAGCGAAATTATTATTTTCATGAAAGTAATTTCTTAAATGTATCTCCAATAGATAAGTTTAAGAAAATGTGGAAAAAAACAGAAACTTGACAAAAGCTACAAAAAATAAACTCGTGAGAACGTTGTTATATCCCAAATTCTTATACGCCGCAGGGACGTCGACAAAAGAACATGACTAAGAAGAAGATGAAAAAGAATTTTTAAAACTTAGTTAAGCCGCCATCATGACCGTTTTGGCATTGTGGAGGTATCATGTCCATCTAACACAAAGGGAGGATCCTTCGACCAGGCGAGTTGATCATGCCTGGCAGGCCGAACGGTTGTTGTTGGGCAGTTGTGTAAATGCTAATCGGCGAGAGAATTTTTTATATCGCGATACAGGATTAGTAATTCTCATTTAGGAGTTACCCCGTAGTTCGTTGCGACTCCGTTAGATGGCGCTGTAGTTTGTTTCTGTTTTCTTGTATGTGGGAGTCGCCACAGCATCATTAGATATTAGAACAGTTGTAGGTTACATTCCTTTTCTCCCCTGGAATAGGGCCTGATTAGGCATGGTGTCAATTCGGGGAGGACCTGAAATAACATGGTCCGGGTCCTCCCCAGAGTATGACACCTAAGGCCGGCCGTCGGGGTGGTTTTTAGTGGAATCACCACATACTCCTGGCTCCTGAGTCCCCGAGGAGCCGGAGATCCGAAGGGATGTTCCACCCCGTCAACAAAAAAAAAAAAGATTACATTCCTTATTAGTAGGGACACTCTACTACATTTTCTTCACTACAAAACCACCAAGAATTTCTTGCTTATAGTTTGTACACTAATATTGTCTCTAAAAAATTAAGAACAAACCTGTTTTATGACAAATATTATGACTACAGTTGCTGCTTTCCACTCCTTTTGCGGACATCACCCGTTTGCGGTAGACGACTACTACTACTACGACGACTACGGTGAAGGGGACGCGGCAGAGGTCGCTAGCTCCCCGATCGCTGCCTAAGGGTCACTGCGGCTACATCTTGAGGTGATGTGGCCGCTGCAAAACGACCCGAGACAGGTGACACTCCGGTGCGGACAGGGGGTGTCGTCTAAGGCTGGGCGCTGCAGCATCCTGCCCGGGGTAATCATGGTCACCCTGGGATGTGCTTCAGTCATGGGTTACGGCAGTGATGACTCCAGAATGAACTCCGCCGATGCGTTCCTGGAGCTCGTTTCTACTGCCGAGTGGTTTAGTGGATAGACCGGTTCTCCGGGAGGCCCACACACGTCCTCCGTTTCCTAAATGGAGGGTATGGTGCGCAAGCATTGCCCGCATAAAAAAGGGTTGAGTATTTGTACATTCATTTCACAAAAAATATTTTAAATGCTCTTTGTTCTAAGAATGAAATGTTTTTTCCTTACATTACATAGCTTTTAAATAAAACTGCATTAAAATTCCTCAACGTATTAGGGATTAAAAAAAACTTTATTGCCGCATCACGCTGTTTCAAATAAAGCCACAATTACGTACAAAATGTTTTAATGATGGAGATATAACAGGCGCGGCTCTCGTTACAATAATCACATTGTCCACGTAACAAGCGGGCGGTCCGCCGCCGCCACCGGCTCGTATTCGCCACGTCATTTAAGGATGCTGTAGTACGAGCCGTATCTATCGATGCATGCTGGCATCATTTTATAAACGCTTCAACTACATGATCTCAATCGATACATTTTAACAACTAACTAATGTCCTTTAAAGCACTTTTAAGTACTTTAAGGACAAAGTTTGGTACTATAATTGCACTCTAAATAATTTTAAGTTTTTGGTAGGCTTACAGTTATTTTCTTTGTAATGTGTGAGAGGAATATTCACTGTTTAGAACTAGTAGTAACCATCGGATGTTAGGTGATCATAATATAGGTACAAGTCTACCATGCATAATTAAAATTAGTATTCTTTTACTAACCTTAGCTAAACATGCTTATTTAACTCTAATATATCAGAACGCCTTCGAAATAGGTTTATATACAGGCACTTTGCATAAACCATATACAAACGTATAACTGAGTATGTACATCAAAGCGTATCACAATTACGTGTTGCCAAGGCTCGTTACTCCGCAGATACTCGCTCATAAATATCATTCATGATTCAATTCCATTTCAATAACGTCTGCCGGTGTCTTAGGATAGTGCGCAACGCTGCTAAATAATTCTCTGTGTGTCATGGTCTAACCCGGACGGACGGACGAACGAAACCGGCGGATAATTGCGCTAACTACGGCTTGAGTGAGCTGAGCGAGGACTACTACTACTAGAGCACGATAAGGGAGGACAACGGTTACGTGGTATCGGGTCGTTGTACGTCTTTGTATTAGACCCGATCTACAGGAATGAATATATTATTGAAAAAAAAAACGCCTTATGTATGTGTGCCTTGGTATTAACGCAAAAGTTCTACGCGTTCTACGCTGGTATGACTGTTATGGTTATTTTTATGGACAACTAGCTTTTATCTATCGGTTTCGTTCACATAAAAGACTTTTTCTGATCAGTATGGTCTTGCAGAGCATAAAATGCAAAAACAATAAGTTCGTATAGTCTTGGCCTTAGTATTACTTGTATTGTGTTGAGAATATTGTACACATCGGTTACGCTCGTCAAGACTGTGCCAGGTGGCGCTTTGTGTGTCGAGTGAGAGGCGACTGTTTGTTCGGCCTGCTCTTGTTTGCTAATCATTGATTGTTGTTTACGGATTTCTTTCAACAATGAGACAAATTAAAGATATACTATCCAGTAACTATTAAGAGACATCAAAGATTTTTAGATTATTAAAATAGCAAAGAAATTTTAGTATTTCCGTATTAGTATAGTGAGAAAATAAATTTTTAGAAAACAATAATAAATATCATACTTCTGTTCTGTTAAAAGCTTCTTCTAGTTCAACTAAGATTTCTGTGTAAGTTGCGCGGTTCTGAAATCTGAATTTGGGAGTTAAAACACGCATTATTAATGGAAGAAAGTACAACAACAATTAAATCATACCTCTAATAGCACAATACTTGCATTTAACGCAGGATGATCAAGAACACTATCAGTTCATCATCATCATCACCCTGTCGCAGTCCACTGCTGGACATAGGCCTCTCCCATTACACTATCAGTTGATTACGTCTATTTAAATCCAAATTCGCAGACCATTATGTCTCGATACAATACACCAAGATCGATTCATCCTCATTGTTAATTATAATAATGACAATGATCTCCTGCCATATCGTATTAAAAGGTTATTCAGTTTTGTGTCAAGTGCGCGTCTCAACACGAAACTCAACATTTCTTCTAATGAATGTCGCATCCGACCGGTCTCATCTATTCGACGGTTGCCGTAATGAGATAACTCAGTGAAGTAAATTGCGTTACGTCACAGTCGGGTAAGTGGACAAGATGCTGCCGTTGCGCTGTACCTGGAGCGGCCCCGACGTTCTCTATACAGGACCTTAATTTAAAAAGAAAAAGTACGACTAACCACTATCCCAAATTCAAACTATCCATTTAAATATACATATATATCTATAGATGCTATATTTAGGGAATGTATTTAATAAATAATCTTAACGTTTTCTATTACTCAATACCCTAAACTATCAAATAAATACTAGCAATAGTCATTGAAAATTGAATGAGTAGCATTAGAAAACAAAACTTATAGAATTTAACAAGCTAGTAAAAGCTGCACATCCTAATCCAAATACTAATGGTTTGAATTTCAATAGTATTTTCTAAGCTAATAAAATATCACTATGATTAAGAGACGACGAACGAGATTTATACATGATGGTCGAACTCAAACTCAGTATATAAGTACATACATATATGTAAGTAATCTAAGGTTTATCTACTGTAGTGTTAACTGTATCACGTCACAAGGACGCTGTGCCTGCGCTCGCAAATATGATGTGACGCCTTGTCGACATCGGATACTTCGGTTTTACTTTCAGAAGTGACGAAGCCTGTCAGGTCACGTCGTCTTGCGCGATATTCGATATCGTGTTACGCTGGCGAACTTTTAAGGCATTTATTTTTAGATAAAAAGAAACTCTTTACTTCGGTTACGGCAAAGATGCTAGCTAAACAATGTTTTTGAAGTAAATCCTCTTTACGCACGCTTGACAACTAATATACCCACACACTTTTCGCAGAGCGTTACGAAAAGTGTGATCGGGTGTGGCGAACGGAAGTTGAGAGGGAGGTATAATTTAGTGAAGATATAAATAGAGAGAGTTACGTTTCGTATATTACTGTAGGGGCAAGAGAAAGAGATGCGAGCACACATTTTCTTTCTCACTTTCTCTCATAGCCCAGAAGTTTTACTTCAGTGGTGTAGTGGTCTAAATCGTGTGCTTTAGTTTCTGTGTAAAAAAAAAAACGAGTTTTCGTTTTTTTTCATCTTTACACAGAAACTTGCAACACGAACGCACAAAGCTAATGAAAATTATTACTTGAAACACCTCCCGTCGCGATCGTCTGATCCGTAACTGGGCAGAGCCTCTATCACGATATTCAGACTATTGATAAACAACTTATATACATAGAAAAATCTGGTTTTTCTCACAATTAATTTTCCTATGTGCAACAGTGATAGAGCATGTCATGAATTTTAAGATTCATCTATAATAATAATATTAATAAAATTCTTTATTGATGCAACTATTATGTACTAATGTACTCCTACATACAAGATAAAACATTTCAAAATTATAGTCCAGACACAAATAACATATATATTATATAGTGTTCTGCTGGTACTTAAAATAGGATAACCTGTGCTATAAGTACCAGCAACCTCTGCAGTATCAGAAACATGCATTTTTAGCTTCTAATAAAATAATAAAGATGCAATTGGAACAATCTACAATACAATAGCTTGAAAACAAGAAAAACTTGCAATTAACTTAGGTATGTGGGTGTGTGTGTTGTGTGCGCGTGAGTTTTTGTTATGTTTGTATTTATGAATTTATTTTGATTCATAAGATCGGATGAAGAAGTTCTTCCGTTTCATCATAGCTTAATTTTAGCAGCTAGTCTGTTAGAATCCTTTTGCATTCATATTTGTTTTTACAGTCAATTTTTATGTAAGTGAATCGTCCGAGAAAGCCAAAGAATCTATGACTAGAATATGTCCTGTGCCTGTCAGATGGTGGAAGTTTAAACTTGCGTGAAGTTGGTCGCGGAGATAAAGAAAGATGATCAGATTTGAGATTTAACGAATGTTGCTTTAGTAAAATTTGCAGAATGAAAACTTTTCATTCTGCAAATTTTTCACAGTGCTCATACAGTTTTTTTGTTGTATGGTTTAAAGGCGCATACTTTTAACACAGCCCTCTATGCGCGCTATCTTCTGTACCTATAATAAAGGAAATAAAAATAAAAAATTGTCTTTACATTTAACTTTTGTCAGATATTTTAGCTCAGAAAAACTCATAGAACAATAAAAAAAAAAGATTTTTCTGTAATTTTTGTCTGTCTGTATATTACGCAATCACGCAAAAACTACCAAACGGGTCATAATGAAACTTGGCATAGTGATTTGGCAAATATAGAGATATCATCTGCAATAGTTTTTATCCTCGAAAAACTCTGACCTGCCTTGGGATGCGGGCCCTAAGTGTAATTTAAAAATTTATTTTTGAGTTCTGGTTTTGCAAATGAGTTAGGTTAGGGGCACGAACTCACAAGTTGAGAAACATGTATACATTTGAACTGTGATATTTTACTTAGAATTTAAATTACAGAGAAGGAACTTTACAGAGCGTGAAAAGCGTCTGATCGCTGAACGTCAATGTCATGCTGTACTAAAAGCATTTGGATGAGGCTAGAGATTGTTACAATCGTCAGTCTCAAGCTACGTGTTAAGCTTTGTCGTCTGAAGGAGAAAAAAATTCAAGAATTAGGTCCATAAAAAACCGGAATCAACGCTAATCGGTCAAATCGTGATCGTTTTCATCAATCCTTGAATAGAATGTCCAAATTCTCTCAAGTTTCATTAGATTCTCGAGATGGTGGTAATGAATATTCACGGGTCACTCCATGCAGAAGTGGCTTTTCATATTTAACAAATATTAACTATTCAAAATTTGCTAATATTGGAGGAATGATCCAGATATAAATGCATCATTGTCAAACCCTCTAATGGAGAAGAGAATCAGGCTGCACGCGTGCCAAATTATTACTGAATATTTTCCAAGTACCTCCAGAACCATTAAAGTCATTAGTAAGCGGTGAAATCTAATTGTTAAATCATTTTTGGATAATATTTGAATTATATATAATACTTTTTAAATTATATCTTTTGGTGCAGGGCAAATTGCAGAAGAATCGTTTATGCCCACTTTTAAAGTGCAGGCTCAAATGTACCCCTTAATGGGATATATATTGTCAGTGAGATTCACAATTAAAGTATAAAATAATAAAAAATATGTAATAAGTACACAATTTTTTTTTTCATGTTTGTGGTAGTATCAGATTCAGAATATTTTAGTTATTGCCACCAGAGTTTAATAATACGATTAGTCTCTAATAATACCTAAAGCCAAATTTCACGCGTACGAAGTAGCGGGCTCAGCTACACACATTATGATATCATCCACTTTCTATCCTTTTCCAAATTAAATTTTTGAGTGAACTATCTTATGTTCATAGTATAACTTATATTACGATATTCAGTAGGGCGGTCAGTCGGTAAGGTTTGTTAAACCCAAAGTAACTAGAGTTCCAAAGTACAAAACTAGTTGTCATACTCATATTGTTATACCATTACTGGTTATGCAACGTTACATATATCTGAACAAAATGTCAGTGAACTTTTTTAATGTATAGACACATGTTTCAGAGCCTGTAAAAATCGAAAAAGTAGGTCAAAATTGACTTTTTACATTGCTGATTACAAATTAATGAAAACGAGTTAAAATAAAGTGTAATTTGCTGGATCGCATAAATAAAACACTTTTTTGAAAACATGTTCATGTCACTTTGTACAATATGGTGTTAAAAGTAACTTTGAATTCCTTGTCAATTAAAAACGTGCACAAAGGGAGGTTATTTTTGAAATGAGTAATCTTTTGAACATGTGGTGTGATAATTCGATGAAGTTTTAGAATTAACATAACATTAACAAAAGAACAAAAGTTAATATTTTACCAAACTAAGAAACAAATTCGTCTAAATGCGATATAATATCAACGGATTACCCCGTTTATGTAGAAGTATGTGGTACGATTGTTGTAATGTCTCGAGAGTTGCGTCAAACTTAGCGTCATCGACTCATTGTGTATTCACGAGGGCTTGATGTGGCCGCGCTTAACTCCACATACGCCTCATCTCCGACTGCTATTAATTATAAAGAACAATGGCAGAAACATATTTACCTAAAACTGAAGCGTTTAAAAAATTGACTAACAGTAAACTTACTAAATATTTTTTCTATGATTTATCATTATACCGCCATGTGTTGTATAAGTCTAATAAGAGATTGGATATTTTTAAAGATTTTATTTGACCTAAGTACGTAATGTCAGAATCGCCATCACGAACTGACTAGGGATGCGTGATGATATTATTATAATATGGAACGTTTTATCGATAATCGATTGTTATAACTTTGGCTTGAAATATCTATCGAAGGTTCACTTATATGATTATGAATTTGCTTCTGCCCACGGGTTTACTCATACGCTACCGTAACTAGTACTGTAGTGACTAAATCAACCTAAAAAAGATTTTTGCTACACCAAAATAAATAGAATATAGTTACGTTATTTTCCTACAGAAAAATACTAAAACAATATACTGCTTAGTGTGATGAGAAGACATTTAAGACATTGTAGGTTGATAACGGCACATACGAGTAAATAGACATACATCGATATTTTTAAAATGTCGATACGGCGTCGTCGCACTTACTAGTCTTGTCGTTTGACACTTACATACACGCATGACTTACATTCCATTTCTCACAAGGCAATTGAAGTTTGTTTGGTTGTTTTACTTTTGTTTAGTATTAAACTCTCATATATGTTTATTTTTATTTTAAGTTCATATAGTGTTACTCCAATATGCATGATGCCTTAAAATGTTGTGCATTAATCTCAATAAAATGGATGCATGCTTTTAGTAAATAATGTCACAACTACTGACTGTTGAATAACTAAATAAATAAATAAATTCTCCCGTCTTGTGTAAATGTGTATTGAGATACATTTATTCAAATTATTATTATTAATTTATTTATTTATAGCAAGTATTACACCTGCTATGTGAGCGAAGATTTTTTTCTATCGTTTACCAATGCATGCCAAGCAAATACCCTTCCTTCCTTCAATTATTTAGAGAGTCGGCTAACACTTTCTACAGCAAAATAGGGTTGCTTATAAGTAATAATAATGATGAATAATATTTTCGAATATATGACACACAACGCCATCTAGTTTCAAACAACACATTGACAATATTTTAGTACTTAACCTCGAAACATTCAAAATCCAATATCTTTTTTCCTAGACTTCTTTCGCTAGTAATTTTTTTATGAGAATGTTCAAGCATAAATTCTCAAGGGTTATAGGCATTTTTGATATTTAAACGCTGTCATTTCACTTCAAATAAAATTATGTATGGGGACCTGCCATTGTCCTTTGTAACTATCGGCGCTGATACGTGCCTACGGATACCTGCGGTACACACATGAGGATGGAGCACACTGTGATTTAAACACCTTCCAACACATCTTAAATTGATAAAACTATTTTGCGAAAGCATAAGATATGTTCATGGCTAAAGGGAGCTAATCACGTTAGCGTCCTCCGATGTTAATAGTAACGTAAAGTGTTTCATGGCATTGTTCACCTTCAGCCTGATTATTATAAATTCTATAAATGTTACAAGCCTACAATATAATCGATTAACAAGTTGTGGTGGCGAACTGTCGACACCACAATTTATATATTTATACCTACAAAGTTGGTCGGTGGATTATCCCTAACTCGTCGGCGTGTGAAAACAATAAAATATATTAAGTTTAATACACAAAGTTTTGAGGAATATAAATTGGAAATGCCAATCGTAAATAAATCCCATGCAAGGTTTTGGAACTTGATGAATTTCATTTTATTCCAAGGATTATGAAAATATAGGTGAGAGTTACGAAAGAGTTCATTAAAAAAGTTTTGTGTGTTGCTAAACCATACAGAGATGAGGGGAGCCCGGGGTGTAGGGGGAAGCAGGGGGGGGGGTAGTAGGAGAAGGGAGCGTAACTGTGCTCGTGCACCGAGAATTTTTAACAACGCTTACACGTTGTGTGCGGCGCGCAATACGCTCATTAAACTAAACGCAGAACGGGATCGCAGAAATTGCCAGACCATGGCCGATGGAACAAGTCTGTGATAATTATTTTCGATTAGTATATTTACGAAAAGTAAATTTAGAGAATAAGATGCAATAAAGGAAATTGCCAAATTGTCATTTTTTATTTGTAGAATGAGTTATTACGGAGTTATTGTGGCAATATATGTATAACATACTTGTAGGGGTATTGACCCCATTGAAATGTTATGTACGTTAATGAGCCAATACTAAACTGAAATAATAGTGTTTACAATATTTACATTATTGACACAAATTCCATACTAAATTTAAGGGTGTCGACGTAAGTTGCGTCCCATACCAAAGCCTTATCCATCTTCCATGGCAGCAACGACATAACTTCCGGTTTCTTCCCATGGTCTCGTACCAGACCATTGGATTCACATACAGCTGGAACGCCGGCGGTAACAACAGCACGACTGATAATGTCGTTAATATTGGCATGTCAAGATATACGGGCCAATTTAATTTGTTAGTAACTACATACATTACGAGTATATAATATGTGCGTGGGTGTACAATAAAAAGCCACAATTTATAGTATCTTTTTGTCAACCAAAACAAACTGAGTACATTCATTATTTAATTTAAATTGAAATGTTTAGTCAATTTTCAGGTTGTGTCGCGTAAGAACACACGCATTTCGTTCCATGTAATTAAGAAAAGATCCTGATCTTTCATTTATGTCAAAAATACCATAAAAGTACGTGAATAAAGAAATGAAAACTGAAGGGTAAATGTCCAGAAATACCCTAGTATTATTGGACATTTACAAAAACTTGGTTTTGTTACTGTTTTTATCTCAGAAATACATCTTGAACCTTAATCCTGTATCAATATTGTCTCTAACTAGAAAAAGTCTTGCAATTCTACCAAATGATTTTGAGTTTATTTTCTTTATTTACAAATTTTGTTTTTGCAACTATTAATTTTTTTTCATAAAGTCTTTCTGGCCATTCTTTTTTTGCTTTATTTCTTGCAGCTGTACAGCAAAAGCAACTTTTGAGTTTTGATAAAGTAGATGGCAAAATAAAATATGTTCAATGATCTAAGCATTAACGTTCAAAATATGTGAGGGCCGGATTACAAAGTAGTGTGATAAGTTTAATTGTATAACTGTTCAGATTAAATATATAAAAATTGTATCGCAATGAAGCGTAGAGCGCATCTACCCAAATGTGGCAGAGATGTTAGTACGCAGAGGTCAATAAAGTTTATTCCCTCTGCAATAAAGTATTAATGGAATTGTTGAAATTTATAATGACAACTATAATCTTAACCTGTACATGCTCACAACGGATAGTGATAAGTGTTAAACTTTAAAGACATCTTTGAAGGGCTATAGGCTAAATATTTGATAGGCTTTCACAAATTGATGACTAGAAACATCGGTTCAGTAGCTTCACTCTATAGCCTTCTTACTGTGTTCCCTTTGTCACTCCGCACTATCGACGAAATTGCATTCCTAAACTGATGTAGGTGTAGTGAAGCGTGAGTGTGTGTAACCGTACTGACATCACACAATCCCGTGTTCACAGGTCAGTAAGCGACAATAATATCGCATTGTCGCCGCCGACAAATTGCACACCCCGCCGACATTCCCCTCAAAGATATATGACGAAATATGAGTTACGTCCTACACAAAAAGATTCTCATTTCCTCATTCAACTGCTCGTGAGAAACTGTCTCATATTTGTTGTACGTGACGCCCTTTGCGTAACAGAGGCTTGTTTGTAGCAGCCCTGCGAGTACCTAATATCAGGATTAAGTAATGTTAACGTTTGCCAGTTAATCTATACAAATAAAATAAAATTTGAGTGTCTGTTTGTAATTTTTAAAATAATCGCTTTTTACTAAATGCATATGTATGTTTACACGATACATATGCCAAAATAACATTTTTTACAATTTTTGTCTGTCTGTCTGTCTTTTTGTTCCGGGTAATCTCTGGAACGGCTGGACCGATTTCAACGGGACTTGCACTGGCAGATAGCTGATGACATAAGGAGTAACTTAGGCTACTTTTTTTAGACTAGCTTCGCCCCGCGGCGTTGCCCGCGGTTATAACAACAAACGCGGATAACACCGCGGGTCTCAGCTAGTTTAAAATAAATTGCGTGATCAAACACACGGGTATTACAAATACTGTCCTGAATACTCCTCGGGAATTTGAAAAACCTAGTGACACAGTTGTGTGGGCTGGCTCTCTTTATTTTGTCGTATGTGAGATGAACAATAGGGGTCGCATTCGACTCGAGTACGTCGTTATTCCGCGGAGAACATTAAGTTAACGCGCGTCTTCGCTTTGATATGCAAATGCGTCCGCGGCGACAGCGCACGGTGTGTTTTTTCCCGCTGCGCCTGTTTACTTAACTCTTTTATTGCCATTTAAGAAGTAGAACTGAATAAGTAAACGTATGACTATGTTATTGGATAAAGAATCTGGCAGCAGGTCCGCGCCCTCTGCGCTCCATATTATAGTAGGAAAAGTTTATTGCTTGAGGAAAAATCTCAAGCTACGCACCCAATTTAGATAATTATTTTTGGAGAAACTTATTTGTTTCAGTTACTACAAATAACGAACGTTATGACATGAGGGCTAAAGTGACGTACTTTAGCCCTTATTTCATAACGTTCGTACGTAACCTTCATAACGTAAATTTACTTTTACTTTTACTACTGAAGTTGGAATACCCTTTGTGTGATGTGACACCACTTTGTGTGATCGATAAATTGTTGTTCTGAGTCTAGTTGTTCCTTGTGTCCATTTCATGTATGTTTATAAAATCCACCGCGACACAGGATATATGTTCCTAATGCGGTAGTCTTTAAAAAAAAAAAACATATCCAATTTTGTCAATTAAACAAATTAATTTGAAGTCAATATCGTATTTAAGAACACCTGGCCTAGGTCGACGGGTTTTGCTACAGCACAGCGAAGTGGATCGTATCGCTCTGTCACGGGCCCACGATTACCGTGCAATATATCCACTTGTTAGTTATCTTGTCGCCTTCGGCGCTCACGTACAATGATCCATTTCTCTTTGTGCAACATATTATAAGTTGGTTGTTAGGTTAGTAGTTATTTTTTAATTAGATATATTATGTAAAAAACACAATCGCGCTATTTTATTATTAGTTTATTGATATTTGAGTAAAACCTTTCGTGAGTAGTGTTCATATTAAGTTAACCTGTGTGTATCGGAGATGACCGGCTAGTTACGTACCCGTTGTCGTGCGTCTCAGACTGTAACACTTGATATCGTGGACTCTAATCTTTTAAATTTATTCAAGAAACAACTCATTGTTAGTAATTTGTGTAATTCTGTGATGTACAGCAGTATACTTATATGCCTTATATGCATAGCAGTAAGCGTTTTTGATCTGCTTAAATAATTAGATACGTGGCGGTTTAGTGTACAATTTCTCTCTTCTCTCTATTACATCGTCATCACCACCGTTCTATCGTTTTCTTAATTAGGTAGTTTTAGTTAGTTCCTTTAATGACTGCCTGCTTTACGCCAACCTTTTTTTTAAAGGAAACCTCCCGCACTTGATACATATCCTGTGTCGTGTGGGACTTTACAAATATACATGAAATGGACACAAAGGACATCCAGACTCAGAACAACAATTTGTGGATCACACAAAATTGTGATCGTTTTTAGATGGCAAGAAGAAGATGCTATATCCCCACAGGCGGTCTACCGAATCACTTAAACCTGTGCGAAGTGTGTTCACATTAAAATAAACAACAACAGTCCATAAATCTCTGTTGCTGCGGCTGCCGGCGGTGTATGCGGCGGAGTGGCGGAGGGGTGGGGAGGAATTAAGACATAATAAAAACCGGGCCGCAACTCGCGAGTCATTAATAACGAGCGGCCACTCGACAAGTGCGCTAGTGGCGCCCACACACACCACCGACAGCTGCGGAGATAAGAACCGCTTCTATTTTAAGGTCTCTAACGTCAAGTATTTATATCAGGTGATCTGTCAGTGGATTATTACTGATATTGTAAGGGAAACCGCAGGACGCTCATTTTTATTTTAGACAGATGAAAAAAGCAACGTAATTTAACAAATATTTTATTTTTAATTACTACTAACTCAAGTCATGAGATTAAAGGGTCAGAAAACGCATCTAGGTATTATGAGCCTGAACTTCTTTTTACGGAAAAAATTAACTATTCTACTGCCTTTCTATTTTTTATACTTATAATGTTGGCAATTAAATAACATATTTATCAAATAATATTACTGAGTTGCTACAAAAACTATCTGTCGAAGATTATTAATACCTATCATATAGTTTCAAATCAAAACGCGAACTTTAGTAGGTGGTGAGCGCCAGTGTGTACACCCTGTAAGTCGATTCCGTCTCTATTATTTATCTGCCTGTGCACTTTGCCTCTACACCTACTCCCACTTGAAAGATGCCGACAAACACTCCGCACCGATCGCACTGAGAACTGTTCTCCTTCTGTTACCCCCTTTGAATATTTAGAGAAAACTCTTCTGGTGAACTTGAGTTGTACAATGATGGTAGATGATAATTATAGCTTATATCTTCAAAAACTTATGTTAATCTATTATCAAACAGGTTTTTTATTTTAATTAAGACTTGATATGAAGGTATATTTAGCTTCTAGTTCAAAAAGGAGTTGAATAGAAAGGTAATTTATGGTTTATTTTAAGAAACATCGCGACATTCATGATAATATACCGTTTTTAATATTATTCTTCATTTTCCTTATTTCTATATTTTCTTTTCTAAGAGATCTTCGTTTTGCGATATCTCCGATGATAGAAAAGTAACTAATAAAATTAATTAGTATGTTTAAATTAATGTTTCAAGTGCCCCCATTTCAGTTATTTTATTTATTTATTAGCACTTCTTAAATTACATCGGTCCCGATATAATATATACATAGATGGCAGAGGGTATGGCTTTCTGCTGAACTTAATATGGTAACATTTTTTGGTATTTAAGCTCAATAATTACTGAAGTGTTAATAAAGTTATCTATTAGGGGTTACTCCTGTGTACATTTTTAGGATGGGCGGCCATTTCTGACCGGAAGGGGGTTCATTAACAGTGAGTGAAATGTTATGCCGTGACGGCTGGGCGTCGCACTGAATACAGCACGTCGCACTGAAACTGTTTATCCATACTTATAATATAAATGTGAATGTGAGTGATAAACCACTAAACCTATTTTAAAACTTCTTTCACCAATGGAGAGCTACATTATTAGCGAATAACATCAGCTACTTCCTACCGCAATAACCAACATAAAGCTAGTCTAAATACTAGTTCTATGTCAGCTTTAGCTCAACAAAATTATCATTTTAGCTTTGTATCAACGTAATTACCATTCGCAAAAGTTATCTCTTGTTTGTATAGGCTTTGTTAAATGACGAGTGCATACTACTATTAAATGAAATCATTCAAAACTAAGACAGATAATTCCGATGTTATTAGAGTATTGAATTAAACTTAACGTTAACTCTTAACAGCCGATGTAAGTACTAGAGTTTTAAACTTTTCCAATAACTTTTAATAAACAAATGGTACTAGGTTTATAATCTAATTTAACATAACGAAAGAACAACCTGAGCTTGTAGAACAATTGAGACACGGCCTGTATTGTAACGAGTACGCTTTGTGTGAGGAGTCGGTGCGTTGGGAGTATGTACAGAGCGCGGTATGACTAATGCCTCAGTGTCGCGAGACCAGGCTTACGTTGTAATGAATACAAGGAATAAAAGCGATGGCAACAGTTTGTTTGTCCTTTGAACCAGTGAATGTGCATTGTGTAGATACTTCTACGGAATTTTCAGTTTCATTTTATCAGTTTACACACTCAGTTTCACATTGATTATAAGAATAAAAAATAAACCTAAAGTTGGCCAAAATTCACGTTTCACTTTATATTTTTTTCAATAAAGCGTTAAATATTTCTCATTACTTATTCATATATAAATAACCACTCCTTATATTATTTAAATCAATTCAAATTGTAAACGTTATAAGATTTGAGTAGACTCGATTTAGGCTACACATAATTCACTTATCCCTTTTCAAGAATCAAGTTGGAATACAAAAATGAGTCGGCGAGTGCGAATCAGGCCGCGCTCCCTACGACACAGTTGACATTCTACACAGCGCGCGACAGCCGCTTTATCACGTGCGAGACGCGTGGAGCATACCGAGCGCTGCCTCACGCGGTGCTGTTTGCTCGCGGCAAACACCCGCTTCGTACCGCGCCCGCTCCGCACCCGCACCGCACCCGCATCGCATCCGCACCACGCGTCGTACGGTGGCACGAGGACGGCGGTTAACCCGTTTACGCTTCTAGAATCATAACATTTTTGATTTCCTGTTTATAGTGGGGTTGATAGCATTATATAAACACGGTCCAGGTACTCCACAGCTAAATATACCCATGGTACATGCTAAAGTCAGACCTGTGCTTGAAACTTTGTTAAAATTTATTTTATATTTTTGTAAAAATATTTTCGTTCATAAGTTTTCTAAAAAATTGTCAAGTAAGTCATGTATTTGCTCATCTTTCACTGCATTAACAATTCTTATTTTTTTAAAGCTACACCAAGTAGTTTCGTTGAGGTAGAAAACCAGTCTATTCATAAGCTACACCAGTATAAATAATTCTGAACTTTTGGAGAAGTGAGTATTTCTGGTAGTTGGTACATGTGTTCAAACAACCTGACAAAGCTTTGTGTCAATATGGATCGTTTAATCGGGGTAGCGCGGTGATTGCAGTGCTTGTTAAATAAAAGTAATGTTTGAAATGTTACACTCTAATAGTATATTGTTCAGGTTCACAATATGTTCTTACACGCTAGAAATGTTACTTAAATGTTATGTTTAATAAAAATGTAGTAATATTGAAACGCGCGGTCACTCAAAGTGCACTGCACAAGTAAACGTTTGTTCTAAATACGAGTAGGTAAACGCATGACTCGCTTAGTGGTTACTGAGGTGTTCGGTTGTGTTATATGTATTACACCGAACAATATGTATCTCAAAACTTTTCATGTAAAAGATCACGCATTTTTGTTTCATATATAGATGTTACAAATACAGTGCCACTTCAGCATAAAATGAATATAAAAGTAAAATCTCCACAAATAATGTGAAGAGTACAATTAAATAATAATAAATTTAAAATGATACTTATAAGCGCGCAGTGATTGTCGGAATTTATGAGTGATGTTAACGGTAGGGGCACGTCGCCGTCCGGCCGACGCTGTAATCCTACCAAATGAATGTTTGCTCCGCTACGCAAATTCTACGGGTGCTACGAAATTACCTACAATCTGCTACGACACGTATAAGGACGCTGAAAAACTACAGCCTTACGTTGGAGTATTATTACGCTTGTGTTGAAGATGGACATTTTTATAAAAATTGGCATAAAGTAAAATAGCAAAGATAAGCTAGACTATATAGCTAGCTAAATATGATTGCTATGGTTATTACACGTGACACATTACATTAGATTTTATTACGGTCTTAACAAAGAGATACTTCTTACAACAGGTAATAAAGACAACATTTTACTCATCTTTTTAAATGTTAATTTTTAGTAAGTTATCATTTATTAGTACCTCACTATGAACTCAATATTATGTTCGTTATATTAGTTCTGAAAAGCATATATTTAATGTGTTTAATCAGAACCTTTAAATATTAATTGTTGAGATGATAAATGGTATCACTATTTACCAGAAACAATAATATAAATCGAACACCAATAACTCACACCAAAATTGTTCCATAACTGAGCACTTAACTGCCACCGGTTCGTACACACGGAGAGAAGTGTGAAGTAGTCGCCATAAAGAACAGTTATATGTCCTCGTGGAGAGTCTCTGCGCGACGTACGACCGCCGAAGTCAATTCAATGATTCAATTTCCTCGCAGATACTTACCGTTGTTAGCGGGCACTCGAGGGACGCTCGGCCCCGCCGTTGATATGTGGCGGTCAATGCATTTGAATAAGTAGCGCTCTCCAAATTGCTTCTTATTGGCGACCGGCCGATGACACGTTTATGGCCACTTTTGGGGATCGAAGGAGGCTTTCATTTTATAACCGATTTCAAAACAGAGGGAAGATCTTAAGGTGCTTGTATTTTTTTATGTTTGTTACTTTATAACCTCTTCATTTACGAACTGATTTGAAAAAGTTCTTCTATAATAATATACTGCCGGTTTAGTCCCATACAAATTTGAAAAAAAAAACACTCCTTGTGGTGGACAAATAAGGAATGAAGAGCAGTTCATTACAATCCATCATGACGTCACCGCATTGAAGTCAGATATATTCAAAAAAGTTATTTTATTTTGACTTTTGTAGATGCTGTGGTGACAGTTTAAGAATGAGAAGTGTTACCATCACTATTCATCCCGTGGGTGCCGTAAGAGCCGACTAAGGGTGCAAACTACGCAGGACAACGTGACCTCAAAGAGAAGGAAAACTTGAAATAGACCCTATACCAACCCGTCTGGCTAGCTTAGTAGTCAAAACCTCCTTTCAAAATAAGTATTTCAAATAAGTTAAAGTTAAATGTACTATAGCTCTTTACACGAATCGCAGTTACCAGAGTTACCGGCCGCAATCCCGCGGGCATTCAATCGGCAACAGCGCAATTTGAATTGATATACACATCTGCGGGATGCTCTGCAATAAATCAATAACGTAACGGGTGCAGGCGGATTTTTACCATGACGCCGCTCCATTCCATCCATTGCTTGCGAGACAAGAGCGCGAATTCCGTGAAATGGAAATCATGCCGCACAGAGGCATTGTATCATAGCGACCAAAGAAGTTTTTATAATTTGATCAAATCTATGCAATTTTAAATTTGTTTGCATGATATAGCGAGTGTTAGCCAACGAAAACAACATGTTCCTACAAAGTGTTTATTTTTTATGGTATCCGTAGGGGGAATGGTGTGAAGCTAACGGGACGCCTGATGGTCAATGACTGTCCGCCCATGGACATCCGCAACTCAAGAATGACAACTGCGTTGCTACCCTTTAAGTGCTTCCTCTCCTCAGAATTAGAGACACGGAGAGGAACTTCCATTAAGGTTAAGAGCTTTATGGACAAAAACAACCGCAATTTTAAATATAAGAACGCCATTAGGCATCAATCTGGCATTAATCTTATAAGTTTATGTGATTTAAAAAAGTACTAGTCACTCAAACATACGCAGAACCTAGTGTGAATGTACGTAAGATCTGCACTCGCCTTTTAGTTGATTGAGTCGTTCGCCACTGACTTATTGTTGCGGTAAGTGCATCCGCGCGCCTCGTCGCATTCGCGGAACTTTTACCGAACACGGTGTCTATGTAAACGTTGTATTGTCCTCTTAGAGCAATATTAACATCTTTTGAGGCTATATATTCAATTAGTTTTTATATCGAAACACTTAGCAATGTTTAAAGCTGGTCTTTCTTGTTCAACTGTAATTTCCTAATATAAACTATTTAAGATTACTTAACTAGTTATAATTCTTTTCTAAAGAGAGGCCCATGTCTAACAGTGGACTATTAAAGGCTGATGACGTGTGAGGCGAAATAGTTTATATTAGTATTAGTATGAATTTGTGCAAGATATTCTGAATCTAGATATAGTTTATGACAAAGAGTTTTATTATAGTTTTAAAATTAGTGATGTGCCAGATAATTTTGGATTATTTTATCAAAGAGTCACTCCTGAGTTGCAGGCGCTTATGAGCGGCGGTAGTCACTTTCCATCAGGTGACCTGTCTGCTCGTTTACCCCCTCTTCCATAAAAAAAGAGAGATTGTACGACATTATACATTAAACGCACACAGTACCAAAATATCAATTACAGTAAAACTAGTAGTCATAAACTATGTGATTGCTCGGATGGCGTAGTGGTTTAAGCTGTCACCTCGCCACTTATTTTTACGTTGAGTGTTGTGGGTCCGATCCCCACATGGGACAACACTTTGTGTGATCCAAAAATTGTTGTTCTGAGTCTGGGTGTTCTTTGTGTCCGTTTCATGTATGTTTGTAAAGTCCCCCGCGACACAGGATATATTCCTAATGCAGGAGCTGTCTATTGAAAAATAAATGAATAAATATATATCTAATCTTGTACAACAATGAGTCGAGTCGTCCCCCACACTCTAAACTAAATAACTAGGTTAATATTTTTAATATTTAAATAATATAAGTTTGTATTTATGTCGGATAAGTTGCACCTACATATAATTACTACCGTATCAGCCTCCCGCAACGTCTTCGCACGGGTAAGAGAGTATATGTGCAACCTGTCATATACCAACAATGTATATATATATACCAATGAAATTTAAAATAATTGCTTATGGTGAATGACAATTAAGTAATATATAAGTGAAATTATTCCATACCCTTCGACAAACAGGTCACACCTATTCACATTTTGTCCAACTTATGGAGGGGTACGGAGGAGCATGTGTGCAAACGTTAGATAGCAAAGTGAGTTGTTCGATGCAGTGCACTGTAATTACTAAATCACTAAAAAAGTGCCCGGCTCAGTGTTATCGCATGCCACGGCTCCCCTGAACAGTGCCTCGCGCCCTCCTTCTGCATATTTCAAAGGAAATCATTATATTGCACCGTTATCGGTGAGATTTTCAATTTTGAACTGTTAACCCCGGCCTAACGCCGCGCCACCCTATCTCACGGTGAATAGTTGAGGGACACTCCTTCGCTTTTATGTGGTGGTAATGCTATTCGTTTGATTACTTTTGTTGAACGAGCACGTCAGATTTCTAACGCTCAAAGTTAATCTCGAAATGGGACAGATGATCATTTATACATAATGTATTTACTGTTTGGAAGTGAATACACGGCTCTCTCTCAACTGCCGCATCGTATGTTTACATGTTTCCAGGATTTTCAACATACAATATACTTACACAAAACTGTATGTTTATTATTTTTATATGTACTTCAGGTGGCACACATCGTCTGTAACCCTTTAAAAAAGTAATTTCAACAACAATCATTTTTCATGTCTGTTGAAATGGTTCACTCTTGTTCGTAGATAGATTGTTCATAAATAATAAAACATATCTATATATTTAAAGCGTTGTTTAAGAATAAAAAGTGAAAAAATGCTTATTTTGTTAAGTTATGATTGAAATGTGTAGTAGAGCGGACCTGTGCCTCTTTGATAATAAAGTTATTTAAAAAATCACATAACAGATATTAACACATTGTTTGTACTGTGTACTTGGCATCTAATATTGTACAGTCACTTTGAATTTAATGAGGTGAAAGCACTGAGTTGCAACTCGCAACTATTACTGATATTTTATGTTGTAATTTCTTTACGTATTAATAAACACATGTTATGCTTTGAAAGTTTATACTTGAGACAACATGTTTGAATTGATCGAGATAGCAATAAACATACGGCTCATTGTACTGTTATACACAAATGTAATCGTAAATAATTGCATGAGAGGGAACGACGCATTTTATGACCTCTTTCCTGTTATTCAAGAAATAACATATTGAGATGGCGCGCTTTTGAGAAGTAAAGAACAAACTATTTTCAAAGTTTCATACAGATTGTATTGAAGCGTTAGTTAGGACCTGCTGTTAGCCCTCCTAGTTCCGCGGTGAGTGCGGATGCGTGTTGTGTGCCGGCGCGGTGAGAGCGCGACTTTATTACGCGAGGCGGGCCGCTGTCTGTTCCGCTTCGGTTGCTACTGAAGGGGTGGAAGTGCACGCGAGTTGCAGAAATATAATATTAACCGTTGTTTTGACGAAGTTCTTTATCGCGCGTTACACGCTTTGAGCGGATGGGAGCGAGATCGAAAAAAGTGTAACAAGACTTTTTGTCGACACTTCTTAATTCAGTGACATTCAGTATTTAATTTATCATTATTTATTTAATACATAATAAATATATTTTATCATATTTTTTTCAGTTTAACTATTGTTTAACTTGATATTTTATAATATAAATTATGATGACTGTATAGCAAACGTCGACCGACGAAAAAGCGAAAGGTACTTCGTTCCGACCGGGGGTCCATAGACCCCTCTCGCTGTTTTTTTATTCGTGAACTCGCGTGACCCTATATAACCTTTCTTTTGTTTGTCTTTAAATGATAATTAATATTATTTATTTTAATACTTAGGTATATCTCAGTCGTTGGGAATACCTAAATCTCATAAGAATCAAGCGCGTCATTATCGCATTTTAGCCGCCTCAAAAAGTTTTCAAAAGTTTTTCATCAAGGGGCTAAACAGCTTGAGAGTCAAGCTCATAAACTGCTGTCTTTATTCCGATTTCAGTATCGTGCCGATCTTCATTGAGGTCCAATGTAGCACGAACATGTTGTCGTTGAACACTAAAGCAAGATTACCAAAATACCTAATATCTATTACACAGTAAACTGTTTGTGATTATAATTATGAAAGAGTACGAAGGACTTGTGACTTACGTGTCATTAATAATAAAAAAACACTTTAAAAGTATTAACTTTATAAAACTGTGTTATAAATGATGCTCAAATAAACTGACAGCTAAGTAAGTTCTTAAGTAACTTACTAAGTGTCTGTTCTTTAGGAGACATAAAATCCCTCTGTGCTACTGGGATCTGATTTAAAACAACGACGTACGAAAGGACTTAACTAAGTACTAAACACATTCCTCTGAGATACTTGAATACACGAATATTAGAAGGTAGAAAAGAAAGCGAGCATTCCCTTGGCTCGCTATCACTGGGACCACGGTCTGCACTTGGCAGTCAAATGTAGAGACAAACGTAGCGTCGCTCGCCTCGATTCGGTGCGTCTAATGCGGAGTATTGAAAAGTCGTCTCTATCGGTTGCTCCCAATGAACATGTTAGGGTTGCCGAATTCGCCCCGACCTATGTAGGGGTGCCACGCGTAATGCGCTCGCTAGGGTTGACCCTTGCACTTGCACGCGCTGAGATAAGCCCGGCACGTTTTGTTTGTCCAGTAGCTTTGCAGTCGCTGCGTGCAAAGAATTTAAATGTGGTGACCACCTTGATTTCATTTCAGTTTTTTGGTTTTGCTTTTTTGTATTCATGAGCGTCTTCACACTGTATTAGATTTGTGTTACGGGGGAATTTACGGTTTCAAAGAACATTCACCTGGAGTAGGTAACAAACGTACTGCGATTTTTTAATTAGTAATGGGATTGTATTCAAAACCGTTAATTAAATAGTAAACCTGATAACTACTTATACTACTACACTATTTGTGCCGTCTAATAAAAGATCTATGAGTACAGGTTGTTTCATTTGTATTATATTAAACTAGTAAGTAAATCAATCGTGTATAATAAACAGGAGGAAATTCAATGTTAAGATGCATGAACTGCTTGTGTAGTATTTTTATAATGTTACAAATTCTACAAGTGTCACACGTATTCTGGTTTTAGTAATAAAATTTACAAATAATTATAATTTTTTCTTTTTTTTTAACCGACTTTAAAAAAGGAGAATGTTTTCAATTCTGCTGTATATATTATTATGTTTGTTACCCGATTACTCGAAGACGCCTGGTCTGGTTTGAAAAAAACTATTTTTTTGTAAATGGAATACTTCTCATGTGGTCCCATTGTCCTTAGGTTGGAATCTAACTATTAAATCCCAGAGAAATCAAGGGCAACTCTTGAAATTAGTTGACTTGGGATACATGTATATCTCTGATGACACTACAAAATAATGATGATTTAGATCTGATCTGATGATGGAGACGACCGAAAGTTGAGAGTACTCCTCAACGGTATAGCAGTTACCGGGTGTTGGGGTGTAGTGTAGTGTTTGGGGTTATTTTATTCGTACTGACTAGAACTTTACATCGAGATGGGTTATGACTGCCAATGCGGACATGATGATTGACTTTCTTTTAAATTGTTTGTTTATAGAGATTATACATACTTACATTATAAATGTGAAACCGATTTTAAAAATTCAAAGCTAGTAACATAGGCTACTTTTTAGAGTTCCGTCACTTTGTTGTCCGTCCGTCTGCAGTCTATCAAGAACCTTTATCGAGTTGAAATAAAAACGTTATATTCAGGTCTACAGTCTCTTAAAGTTGTGAAAAAATCAAACTTCTAAATTAACGTAAAAAAAAGGTACCGTCCGTTTATGCCGCAAAAAACGTTTATTTCGACACTCTCAAGGGAATCAAAACTTATAAGGTGTTTTCCATTGACCTAGAACTATGAAATTTGGCAAGTAATACCGTCTTATACTACAAATATAGGCCTATAAATCTGAAACTATACAATAGTAATTAAATCATAAAAAAACACTGTCTTTACGCAAGGAACGGCGGTCCAAATTTTGAATTGAGTTAACCTTGACATGTGGGGTATCGTATGGAAGAATTTCATTAGCACAAGCTTAAACGGATTTTAAACTATTTTTATGATATATACTCTTCGATTACAAATAAGTACAGAACCCTCGGTGTGGCGAGTCCGACTCGCACTTGTCCGGTTTTTTACTACTAACTTTTAGTTATTGATAAATGCTGATAGATTTCACTATAGCCTTTTTATTCAGACTACAAATGTTACATTAATGTACTAGGACTTTGATGATATAAGTAGCCCTCATATCCATACTTGTATCATAAACGAGCTTCTGTCCGCGGCTCCGCCCGCTTGTATATCGGTTTTCGTGGTAAGAAGTAGCCAATGTTACTCACTGATAATGAAACCGATTTTTAAAAATTCCTTCACCAATGTAAAACCACATTAGTGAAGGAATTTTTAATATTTGTTAAGTGGTTTAGGTGTGAAAGCATAAGAAACAAACAAACAAACTCATTTTCATATCCATACTTATTGATATTTTATAAATTTGAAAGTGTATTTGTTTGTTTATGTGTGACTTTGTCAACTTATATAGGTTACAATGAAGTACTATCTAATACCATTCCAATTCTGCTAAACAAAGAACGTATTGCCCACAAAGATTATCCGTGCCACACACAAGTGTGTGATCACTCCTCATCGCTCCGAAGAGAGGCGCACTTACAGAATTTATTTAATCCCGTCAAAGGCGCTCAGAATATGTTTATTTTCAATTTGGAGGCGACATTACGCCGACGACTTCAGCGCGTCGAAATAAGCTGTCGGTAAAAACCAGCGCCTTGTTTACCTAATAAGTTAATTTAGATCAAAAGACCTTTGAAATGTCCAATTAGGCGGGCGCTACCTTCGGGATTAATTTGGAAAAGCCCTGATTTAAGTAACAACACACACTTTATAAAATTACATTAAGGTAATCAAATTCGCTTTCAGACACAGAATTCAACGCTTGTACAGAGCATATGTTTTTAATGCATTTTGTTCTTGCCGTTATAAATATTGTTATCTGTCCTCTGAGTTATATTTGAATAAACAATAATTCATAGTTATATAATACAACTATGAATTAAGTCAATGATGAATGAGTCAACCTGCAGTAGGTTTGCTTAATTTTATTACATCACATTATATGTATATACAAGGAAGGGGTACGGGGCAGTGGTCCAACTGCTTTGTTCAACTAGTTGGACTATGGGTCTTTATTATTCCAACTATTTCAGAAGTTGAACTAACGACTCCCTCTCTTAGTTCCATGGTCTAATTTTTTAATTTTATTATAAATTTGTTTCATAACCCCCAATTGCAGTCTTACGTTTTTATAGGTAGAGTGGAGAATACAGCAGACAGTAAAGGTGATCTCTGACGAGTCGAAAGGAGTGTTCCCAAAGCATTCAACTAGCAAAGGACCCGGTACAAAGTATAATATTTTCCTTTATTTTATTAAATTTAAGCTTACTTTCAATACACACCATACTAGATAGATAAGTCAATTTAATAAAATTAGAAAAGAGATGTGTGAGGGGTTATTAGAACTGGTACTTAAGCCGTTAATAATACAAAAGATAAAGGTTTTTACTGTTGTTTTATCGAAATGTATCTAAAGCATGACCCACAGTAATATTATCAGAAATTAATTTTTAAAAAACTTAAAAAATTGGACCATGGAGCTAAGAGAGGGAGTCGTTAGTCCAACTTCTGAAATAGTTGGACCACGACTCCAAGTAAAGACCCGTAGTCCAACTAGTTAAACAGAGCAGTTGGACCACTGCCTCGTACCCTAAGCAAGAACAAAAGAATTGTAGGAAGTGCAGCGAAGCGATGTCGCTAAAAAGCAGTTATTACCATAAGAAAATGTATTCCCTTTGTCATTAATATGTAGCTCGTAAAGCGGAGCGCAGTTCCTTTACGACTTCGCTTTGATGTAGGAACAGAAAAAATAAAGGGCTCGGGACAACACGAATAAGTTTATGATAATTCTCCAACACAATTCTTAATTGTGGTGTTGCGACACGTTAACACAATATTTATTTAAAGACGAAGAAGAGATAATATTACGTTGTCTGTTACGTATTTCTACAAAATGTTTGTGTTAAGAATGGCTTCATACCAGTACTCCACTAGTTTGATTTCGAACCTGCAATCACTCTAACTCAAGTCCAACGGTCTAACCTTTACGTCAACGCTAATTATGTGGGCTATTAACTGTCTCTTTAAAGTCACAGTTATAAGTCTTGTAAGCATAACAAGAAATGTCTGTAAGTATGGTCATTTTTCATACATAAGTGGTCGTCTCACTACTTATAGTCTTATAGGTTCAATTCCAATACGGTCCAAAAAATTGTGTGATCTACGATAAGTCTTGTAAAGATTAGGCTTCATCGCACGTGGAACTAAAAACGTTAATACATAGAAAAATTATCTCTTGAACCAAAACGATTATAGAATTGATCGTTTTACTACAGACTCAGTGTCGAGAAGAGAAATTAACGGCCGATGACTTTGCAGAACGTTTTGTCGTTCTCGGCTGTACTCGACCTCGGCACTGACGAATATATTTGGAGCTCTAAGTAAAGACGATTAAGCCTAAATGAGTCTAGCCATAATTTGGCTTTAATCTCACGAAAGACTTGAGCGAGTAGTTTGCGAGTAATCCTGTTTCCAATACGAGCGTCTGGCACTCATGAACATACTAAAGGTGAATGCATATACGTTTTAAGCTTAATACATCATCTAACTTAAATAAATAATTATCATCATCACATACTAATTTACAATTCAAAATAAAAATGAGTTAAACTGAGATTTTGTTACAGTGTAACACACGGTCCTTTATACTCGCATATAATAAGTTTTACATACAGTAATATATGACAGTTCATTTGTTTTGTACCTATTCTATATTGTATACATGACATAACTCCTCAGACTTGATTCAGTCGAATTAGACGAATTTCTGTCTACACAAATGTTTTTGCGACAGTGGGTTTATTAAGAGTTTTAATGGACTTTGATGAAGTCCACATGTTTTTCAAATTACAGTAATTGCTCAGGTTTTGAACATTATCTATTGAATGTTTTGAGTACATGTAAGTGTGAAATATTCTAGGTTACATTAAATGTAGGTATAGGTATATATCGACGTCCCCCGCGAATAATCCGGTAATGACCTATTACGGGGTTTTTCATGTTATGCGTTTTTCGGCATCTAGAAGTTAAAATACACCATGTAATTTTTTTTCAGAATTTTTCTATCTTTATTTACGAAGATATGAAAAACTACGCGTATATTCCATAAAAATTCATTAAAATTTATTTTAAACGAATAATATGGTTTTAGATCTTTACGAAAAAAATAACAATATGATTTGACAGAAAAATTACTTTATGATATTATTCGGGTAAATAGTTTTCTACCTTATTTATGTAACATTTTATTGTTATGAGTTACTGTTACTGTTTATTCGAATAGTTTACTTAAGTATTATTTTATAGGCATTTAAGCTTTAGTGATACTGAATCAGGTCACGATGAGGATTCTGATTAAGATTTTTAACTGTAATAGGACCTTATGACAATTTTCATGATTGTGTAATCATGTGTAATAGTCGTATCTTCAGTGCAGTGTCTATTTTTTATGATAATAATAACTATCGTGTTTTGTCAAACTAACCAAAGTTGTTTCATTTACTAGAATGTCCTTTATTTCATAAAATATAATATAATAATCATCAAATAATACTTAAGTAATCTATTCGAATAAACAGTAATAGTCATAACAATAAAATGTACGTTACTGTTAAACAATCGAATAACCTAATAATTACTTTTTACAAATGTTCAGTATACAAAACAAATTACACGAAAAATATCGCAACACGATATTACCGTTGCCGTCGAAAATATTAATTTACACGAACAATATCGTAAGTGACATTACTGACCAGAGCTTGACCTACACTAATATAGTAAAATGCATCCAGCTAAATTATAACGAAGCCCTTGGGACTACTTTAATTTTATTGAAATAACCAGATAGCTGAAAAAATTAGCTTCCACATGCGATATAAAAAGTCTCTGATACTTGTTGTTTAATAGAGTTATTAGGGAAAAATGGTTTTTTATTTTTCCTGAACATTTACACTTTTACGATAACCGGATTATTCGCGGGGGGCGTCGATATAGGTATATTTATACATTATTATTACTTAACGTCTATTCGGATAGTTTACCTGATTATTTCCCTATTCATCCCGTGGGTGTTTGTAAGAGCCGACTAAGGGAAAAAACTACGCAGAACAACAGCTCTGCAGAGAGAAGGAAAACTTGACACAAACCCTATACCAACCCGTCTGGCCAGCGTGGTATAGTAGGCCAAAACCTCCTTTCTAAGGAGAGGCTTATGTCCAGCAGTGGACTGTTAAAGGCCGTCGATGATGATGACCTGATTATTTGAAGTTTATAATTGTAATCGTCGCAGAGACGTGGACAGTGCACTAGTTAGAAAGGAAGAAGATAGATGCTCTAGAGATGTGATTCTAGAGAAAAATGCTCGGCAAATTGTGAACGGAGCTCCGCACCAACTGTCCACACTCTAAGAGCTCGGCATTACACCATCATCGCTCTGCAGTACTTCGACCATGTCGCTAGACAGAATATCGGCTCTATGAAGCTACTGGTAGCGCAGGTAAAGGTGGAGGGAACCAGATTCCGTGTCAGGGTCTATGCGTTGGACCAACCAGGTAAAATCCCATGTAGGGAGTTGCGTATTTAACTGTATCCGACATCCTGCTACAAGGAAGAGATGGCGGGAGTTCATACGAAGGCCTCTGTCCACTTCTACCACCGACGTGGACGTCTCAACTTGATCACAACCGCTCTGCCAAGATCAGGTAACAAAGCCCTTGTAATTTATTATATTAAAATGCCACACGTATTTTAATGTTTTCAGTTCACTTTTTACCCTTTGTTAGTGTGTTGTAGAATACAGTTACATGTGGGCAAAAACTACAGCACAAGTAAATCTAGTTAACACAACACAAACACATCTCAAAATGTAGGCAACTCGCTTTGTAGGGCGGACGGGCATCCGGCGCAGGTACAATCGCCGAGCCACACTTCAACAAAGGGTCTTGTCCCTCAGGGCCAGTCGTCATTTATCGGTTACGGTCTCTGCAAGGGTCCCTAAATAAGCCCACTTCTAATGGAAGAGAAATCCTGAGACAAAAGCTACCTTTTTAGTTTATTTAACTCGACCGCAGTCTCGCTGAAATAGGACAAAAAACAAAGAAACATTGCCGTGGGACGCAGGTACATTCTACAAACAATATTGACTTTAAAGTTATTAAGTTAAGCTGGTTGTAGAATTAAGTCGAGAGGCCTCGTGGTTGGGAGAGGTCTAGTGGTTAGTAAGCCGAGCCAGAGGTCGTGGATTCGATTCAAACCCAGGACCAATAATTGTGTGCTGAGCGACGATCATTTCTTCTGACTGTGTATAATTTATTTGTAATAAATATGTAATATAATAATAACCTCATACACCTTAATACGGCCGTCTGATTCCAACAAGGTAGAGTGGCCAGATCATGGTTGGAAATTGAAACCACAACCTCTGACCAGCAGTCAGGATCAGTAACCAACTGACCTGACTGAAAAAGATTTTATTTTACAATTTTGAAAAATTATATAGTATACTCGTAGGTAATACCTGAAATGACTTTGGTCAAATATATTTAAATAAGTTTTTATTGCCTCTAGTAAATATTTATAAGATATATTTTAGATGAAAGGAACTGCACGGATCGTCATCCGTGCAGTTCCTTTCATCAGTGCAGCACCACTACGCCGTAGTGGTTTAAGCGGTCGGCACGCCGCTTACTACTACGCTAAGTGTTGTGGGTCCGATCCCCACCACCAGGGACTTCCTTTCTAGGGTATACCTGGTTCCCCGGCTATTAGTACCCGAGACGGCGTGCGGTTTTAGTCGGTTCGAGTCCGACATGCCACCGACAGGTGGTATCCGAGGGGATTTCCACAAAGTGTTGTTCTGAGTCTGGGTGTTCATGGAATCCATGTGAGGACTAATTCGGAACTGTAAACCACAATTTCAACATGTCAGGGTCGCATAGATGTAATTAGAATAAGTTGTTGACGGCAAATGTGAAACGCAGCCCTATGTACCTTCAGAGTAATCATCGACAACAGGCGGACACTTATATATATATATACAAACAAAGTATATTTCATTCTTTTAAAAGTGTATTTTTAAGATAGTAAAAGCTTTTGTACTAAGTAGTTTCATATACCTAACGAAATAACAAACTGTAAGAGTTAAGTGGACATCCATATTCTAGACGCGCTCGACTACGGCACCACGAACACACAACTTAATAATAGCTAATGAGAGTGAGCTCTAACTAGTTAGTTATAACTTGTAACATATCATGTTACAGACGTATTGTACTTTTGTTGTTATGCGCTCTACGACATTCGCTGTGACTTAACTGTCTCCGTCCTACCCACTTGTTACCAAACAATAATGGTTATTTTTGAATATATGGCAAAGCACTGGGGTTTCTTCTCAGTCTCAACAGACTTTAAAAATATTACAACAATTAAAACACTTTATTGTTCCCTCGTTGGCAGTCACCATGAACATTGTTCTTAAGTGTGGAATCCGATGTATAACGTCTACGTTGATCGAATAGAGTACATTCAGAAAAGGTTTTTATGATATTTATATAAAATATCGTTGCAGTTGCTATTTACCGGACTACATGAGCCGGTGTAAAAAAAAAAACATATTCTTCCGCCCATTGAGAGAATAAAAATAGCGGACTTGTCATTTTGATTTGTTGTTAATTAATCATGTTGTTATATTCGTGTATGTATAAGTTTATGTACTCGTATGTAGCCAACCGTTACATATATTTCATTAATTACTCAATATATTAAGACGTAACCTCTGTGCACCTCCCTTACAAAATTTCTACACCACCCAAAGGTTGACTTGACGAGAATGCCCTCGGCATTAAGTCCACCGATATATAAAAGTGCATTATGTTAAATAAATAAATATATAATTATCGTATGTGTAATTTTTTAGTATCCTACTATTTTCAGAAAAATCCATTTTATTCTAGCGGTGAAAACTTTTAATGGGCCTTTACCTATTAGTCTTATATTAATTTCGCCTCTACCTGTAAATTTTCCTAAAATGTTAAAATAAAATAAAAATAAAATGTTATTAGGCTGGACAAGGATACCGTGAGAAAATACTGGTTTTCCATTAGAGTTTTCAGACTTTCCAGCAATAGCCAATTCCATGTAAAACAGTGGCCACTCAAACAGTACGCAATACGTGGTGACGCGCCGGGGGCAACAAGTTTAGCACCGCAATAACAGTAGTAATTGTATAATGAAGATGTGCCATGAATATTGTATTAGAGATGTTCGCCACCGGCGCGGAGGGCGGGACTCCTCAATCATTCATACACTGTACGCTGTACAACATTGTGTGGAGGATTGTGTCTGAACTAGGTGAGCCATGCGTAAGTGTTTTACACTAAAAGTAAGTACCTACTACCTGGTTCGGGAGCAGGTTAATAATTTATTATTAACGCGAGAACTTACATATGACTTGAGGGAGGTCTTCGTTCAGCAGTGGACTGCAATAGGCTGGTGATGGAAAGCGAGTATCTATGTTGTGTGTTCATACTTAACTTCCCACTAATTTAATCAATTTACGTGTTTGAAAGCTTGTATTACACGTTTCAGCTTAAGTTCTTAGACTGAATCAAACCCGACTGAACTAAGTAGAAACGAAGATATAGTAAGTGAGAGCTACGAGTATAAAACATTAGGAATGTGCTGAAACAAATTGCGTTTGAGTACGATTGAAATACGAGTAAGCGTCAGATGATTTATCTGTGCTAAACAAGTTTTTATTCCTTAATTTTACACATTTACGGGTGGCATCTATTTTTAAA
Organism: Arctia plantaginis; assembly: GCA_902825455.1. NCBI lineage: Eukaryota > Metazoa > Arthropoda > Insecta > Lepidoptera > Erebidae > Arctia > Arctia plantaginis. The sequence continues at coordinate 13,418,170 of CADEBD010000294.1, read as the reverse complement.
ATTGGAATAAGACTAATTATAAAATATACCCTCTCAAATAAAAGTAGGATTTCTCAAATCGCTTTATAAATGTCAAACAAACAAAAAAAAAAACAGCAGAATTGAATACCTCTTTCTTTTTTTAAAGTCGATCAAAAAAAGGAAAACTACATAGAATGATCGGAGGGACTTGTACAAAATAGATTTCATTAAAAAAAAGGAATGAATAATAGTAGAAATCCATGCATAATAATAACAAAATGTATACTAGTGTCTAAATATCATACTTTTCTTTATAAATAAGTAGCAACACTTACAAACATACTGTACTCACACATTCATACAATCCATGAGTTTTACGCTATTTGGTATTATTTCTAGTACAAATAAAATAGCGTATCTGTGAAGACTGTGTAATAAATTTGCGTAAATGACGTTACGGAGAGTGCACAAAATGTAAATTATAATAAAGAGCGACGTGCTCGTGACGCGCAGTGCTGTAGTGATACGTCGCTCATTTACTTTCAATGCTATATGTATATCGCTATTGGCGCATTCAGATTACAGGTGAGTGAGTGTTACTGTTACAGGCACGTCACGCAATAGGCGTATCTATCATCGTCTGCTACTCAACTTTTGTGAAGGCTTGAATTATACATGAATTTGAACAGTTTGTCAGAGAGCTCAAGTTTACCCCTGGATAGTCCAGATCTTAACTACAGATTACGTACAACTTAGCTATAGGAACTTTACAATGAGAATTTTTGGTTTACTTCTGTGGAAGCACTTCCATTTTAAATAAGCCGTCAGTCTATCTGATTTGTGTAGGAGGTAATAGGATACGCTTTTGGTCTGTTACTATTCCGTTTGATTTCCTAGAATCTTTCTTTTCTATTGCCATGTGCTTTTATCACATTTCCAATTTACTAAATAGCAAATATACAAGTTGCTATTGCTGCGAAATTCGTGTAAAAACTCAAGCAAGTTTTAGTAGCTCAGTAACACAACTTTGAACCTTCTAACAAAAATGTACAATCTATGAATTATAATGATTTTGACGGGCTTTTATTTGGCTTTGTTTGTAATTAGTGAACTATGTATGCATATGAAATGAAATGGTATGTACAAGTTATTTGGATGAGAATATTATAATGTAAAATTATGGAGCTGCTCTGATGATGGATATAGTATATAGTTTATGCTCAAATTGTTCGTTAGACGGGAACAAAAAAAGCTCTCGTTTTGCTTATCATTTCTAAGCTATAATTCAATATATTTATTTCGCTAATGGTACTGTGACCTACTTATAGATGTGTGCACATAACACAATCACTAAAACTCTATAGCTCCATTACCTAATATAAAATATTTACGATTATTGCTAATGACAACAGGCGCTATTGCCGCGTGTGCAGAATGAACACGGCGCTGGTGGTGACATATTACTCATTACTGAACTATTACACGACGTGTACGATATAAAGTAACAGTTGTGACAATAAACCTCCGACTCGCACATTTACTGTAACAGTTATTGTTAGTGAGCTGTGACGTGTACCGTGTTATGACGTCACCACTGGTTCGAGTGTGACAAATGGTATGTTTAACTAAGCTAATTGACTACGTAAGGAGAAGGTTCATGTCTGTAGCGGTCCGGGAGGGGTACAAACTTGCAACCACTCGATCGCATATATAACTTCTTAGCCATTGCGCCACCGCGGAAATAAAGAAAAAATAAGCTGTCAGTAATTCTTAAAAATCATTAAAAGTTCGTTCGTGTTTCGATTGGTACAAGAATATTTCCTACTTAAAAAGCAACACAAATTATTAATTGCTTATCAAACAACAACCTAAAATAAACCAGTTCAATTCTTGTTAGAGTCTTAAAGGATCTAGATCTAGAGTCTTTTTACAGTTACAAAATGTAGGTCACTACATCTAAAACAAGTTGATGAAATAAAAGGTGGTGCTGGAAGAACTGAATATTTGAAAAAAATATTTAATATTATATATTTTAATGAAGTCATATAACGTCATCAAACAACTGACAATGATACAGTCCACTGCTGAAAATAGGCCTCTCCCATTGCACGCCACTTAGATCGATTTTGGGCTTCAAAATGATACAGTACGGTTTATCAATTGATACTGTTTGAATATTATACGTGCTCCGGTATTTTTAGGTATTTAAGAGTGAGTCTACTTAAGGTTAGAATAATGTAAATTATCTGATAGATATTGATAATAATGGTACCGTACACGCCTCTGTAAGAGGAACTTCCGTCTACACTTAATATAATTTTATAGGATTATCACTGTCTCAAAATTAAAGGCAGTTACTTCTTCAAAGACTTTTACAATAAGAACCTTTAATTTTTGTTCTTGCAATTATCTTCTCCATTCTAGTAGTGAACTTTGTTTAAGAAAACTAATTATACTTAATTGATATTGCAAAAGAATCCTAATAAACTGAGAAGTTCTGCTAAATTATTATCATAGACACAACTTGGAGAACATTTTAAAGCCATTTAAGCTATTATAAAAAAAGAATGTAAAGCTCATATGTAAGAATGTGTGCGGTCAATCTTGAAATCAAATAAAGTATAACTTCAATCAGAATGTATACCAAGAGTAAATTCAAATAACAATAATGAACGTTACAAGCACATTGTTCCAGTCTAATACCTTGTTCAAACATTCATCAAAACCTTCAACCACAGAACTAAATAAAGTTCTAAATGAAAACGTAGCGTTACCTGTTACGTAACGAGCTTGTCCCGGCTTCTCAAATCTAATTCATTTTCATTCAATTCAGCGTAAAGAATATTTATAGGGAATGGCTTGTAACATAATTTCTATGCCAACATTAGAATTCTGTATATATAGTAGTGCACCTATAGTTACTGTACTGAAAATGTCCGCAAATTTTATTTTGAGCAAATTAAATCTAAGTTGAATAAATAATTGAAATCATAATATTCACGGACGATGCAGAGCTTCGTCTAGACTCAAATGATGCATAGCCTGTATTGTGCACGCGATGATTCGATCGGATGTCATCCCATGCCAACAACATAATTATATGGTAACGTCTTCATATATTTATATTGATGTGTAACGTTCTTAGATATATGTTGATATTTAAAATATACACGTAATATCCATTCTCGCACATGGCCCGTTGTAACCAAAAACCGAAATTTAGAAACTTCAAAGTCAGAAATACAAAACAGAGATGGAATGGAATAGAGTGAGCTCTAAGTAGTATTAACTGTAGCGCAATGCTGGGTCTTATTCGTACGTATGTACGTACTACACAAGTGCCTTAGCTCTGTCTGTCCCACTTAGCGGATATTTTTCTTGGCCTTCCTTTGAGCCTCCTTCAGTATGACTTAAGTCTGGCTGGATCAAAGCTCTCTGTCGCACAAAGACGTGTATACATGTACGTGTATCTGGTAGTAGTAGTAAATAAATACATATCTCACCTAAATGTTCATGAGATGATCCTTGTTTGTGATTAATAGATGGCAACATCGGATTACTTGTGTTAGGTGTGTCGACTATACATACATACATTTTTAAACACAATGTATGTATGAGGATCCCAAAATAGTTAAGTGATTCGAAACTAAAAGGGCTTCGATGAATTACAGATATCGTTCCCTTTCTTCAGACTGAAATATATCATCAACATCAACAACCTTTATTAGACCACTCCTGGACATAGGCCTCTCGTCAGACAGTAACAAAACTGAAATGTATGTACGTTAAATGTCTACGATGTGAATTAGTTTGTTATTCATCGTGGTACTTTAATTAGGAAAAATAATCCGTCTGGCCAGCGCGGTATAGTAGGTCAAAACCTCATTTCTAAAGAGAGGCCTATGTCCAGCAGTGGACTGTTAAAGGCTGTTGATGATGATGATGATCAAGAAAAATAATACTGAAAGTAAATCTGAATAATAGAGCATGATCCCCTGTTTTGGCATTAAAATTTTCAACTCAGTGTGTATCGCGCAACCCGCATGCCGTGCTTCTGCCACAAACACTTCAGCCTCGCCCAACTATTGGCTAGTTCAAACAAACCCGCACCGATACTGTACACACAGCTCCACTTTACTTTTTGTACCGAATGATTGCTACCTGAATTAAGTCATTGTTTTAGCCAGTTTCGCCATCGATAGGTTGCCATCGCCGTGTTTTCATTTATTTTCTCAAAAGTTTGTACGCCAAAGAATCTAACTGATACTTTACACTTTAACAGAATTGCAAATTATCTAATTATGTGATGAAGGAAATGTGTGTGAACTATTTACTGCTGCTAACAACATTGGAAGAAATTGCCATTGTTTGAGTCAATTGAATATTTACTCAATGAACATTAATTGTTCTTAAATTTGACTAAATTAAAACTAAATCATCTGGAAGTTTATCTTCTAAAAATGAAGCTATACGAGTTTATCACTGGCTATATGACAATATACGAGTTTATCACTGGCTTCATTTTTTGCCTTAGGGTTAATCATATACCGCCACTGATCAGTGGCGTGGCGTGGCGTGACAATATACGAGTTTATCACTGGCTTCATTTTTTGCCTTAGGGTTAATCAGCGGTATATGATTAACCCTAAGGCAAAGTATGGACGTGCCTAGGGCGCGAGGATACAAGGGGCGCGCAATTTTTTTTAAGAAATAAAAAATATATGCTTAACATAAAAATACTGTACAAGTTGTAGTAGATAATGAATGCGAAGCAATTCCTGTTACTAGAAATAGAATTAATTACACTTGGCTTTAAATGAACACGACCAAATTCGTCATTTGTGTGCCAGGTGCAAGGTATAACTTTCTGTGTTGTTATGAAGATGTCTGGTTTTGCTTCAGCTAGCGACTTTGTAAGGATGTTTCCAGACTATTGTACCTTTTTTGTATGAAAAACTACATTTATAAGGGTAAAATAACCCTTATATAAATTATAATTTTATTTACCAATTAATTCGTAAAAGAACATTTTTATACAGAATATGTAGTAGTATTACACATACTAATTAATTATTCGTCGGTCGTATTTTGATCGCTTTGAAATGTCGTTATATAGATTTTTATTTCATTTTATTTTTGAAAGCTAGATTGACTGATAGAATACTAATATACTTTTTTTGTAAATACATACATATAAACACCACCCAAACTCCGAAACAAATATTTGCATATCATACAAACACTTAGTCCGACCTGGGAATCGAACCCGAGACCTTAACACAGCAGTCGCGTATGCTTCGTATGCTGCGTGCCTTCGGTTATTTTTTTTTAATAAATATCTATGCTAGTTATTATAAAGCTGAAGAGTTTGGTTGTTTCTTTTAAATCTCAGTAACTACTGGTCCGATTTGAACAATTCTTTCAGTGGTAGATAGCCTATTTATTGAGCAAGGCTATACGCTATATACCATCACGCTACGACAAATAGGAACGGAGTATCAATGAAAAATGTTGCTAAAACGGGGGAAAATTTATTCCTTTGGAGAGACGAAGTTGCGCGGGTCAGCTAGTTGATTTATAAAATCTGTTAACACTTCCCTTAGGAATTGATAGTGAAACAAGACCTGGTGACGGAGCACTGTGTTTTTAATAATGTGGTTCGAGTCCGACATACCACCTTACCGTATTGACCCTCTTGAGGTGAGGTCGGGGTTTCAACACAAAAACGTCAGCGGTTTTATCCACGTGGTGGTAACAATTTAATGCTGATCAAACTGCATAACAACAATAAAATAATTATTTGATTTCTATATAAAATTTTTAATAGATGAATTTAAATATTTATTTATACAGACTAATAAATCATATTGATGAGTTTGGTATATTTTGTACTGTATTAATTCTTTATTAATAAAATATAAGCATCACAGTGAACACCAAATCGATGTATGTTGTATTTACTGAGTAAGAAAATTTTCCATGCGCCACGGTGTGCACCATGCTCAATATTCGAGGTCACATATAAATGCTGTTATAAGATTCATCAGTCTTGGGGCCTACTAAGTCTCAATGCGAGCCGTCTGCGGCCTTACGAGTACAAGAAGCCGCACGTTGAACAGCGCTTTAAAGCCTTCTCAAGCGTACAGAGCTAGAGCATTCTCAACTTCGGCCGACACAGATTGCGAAAACTTAAGTCAAAACTTTATTTTATAGGGGTATGGTTTAATTTTGCTTGCTGGGGGAGCATAAGCAGTGTGGTAACTTAACTCATTACGCGTATTAGACAGAACTATGTCCCCCCGGCGGCGCTATTCCCCTCAGTTCTTGGGACGGAAAATCAATGGTCGTGCCAATGCAATTGTTTAAGTGTCGTTCGATTCCTAAAAGTCATTAAATAAATGCGAATATCGTTTGCAATTTTATGATTTGTACTCAATACCTTATAGAGATAATAAAGGAACGGACGATAGGAAGAATAATTAGTAACAACATTGATCGTTAGAAGAAATCAGTTTTTTTTTAATAATATTTCGGATCTAAGCAGAGCTTACTACTATGAAAACTAGATTGATTGATAGCCTACTTAAATCATCATCATCATCAAATAAATACTAAAATACTAAATACTAAAATAAATAAATACTACCTATATACCTACCTAAATACCTTTTTATAAATACATACATAGAAAACACCCAAACACCGAAACAAATATTTGCAGATCATACAAACAATGGGTCCGACCGGTCCCCGCTGCACCACATAGTCAGTCTAATTGAATTGGGTGAATTGCGTGGGCAGAATTATGAATATTATTGTGGGACAAGGAAATTGCATCATGCTTAACATAAATTTATAAATTAATTGATAAAACTTGTTAAATATTAAAGTTATGCAACTTGTTAAAGAAGTTTTTTATACTTTTATACAAAACATTATTAAAAAAATATATAGTTAAGCCAAACTAAAAAAAAAACGTGCTTAAATGGCGAACTGCTTTAAAAATAAATCTATGATTCTCCTTATTCGGGTTTAATTATCACACCATCCTTTCAACGAGTTCCACTACCCACCTCCACATTCTATCAGAAAATTAGCTTTAAGATTACAAATTAAAGAAATGCGCTCTAACGGAACCTTTGATATACATGTAGTTCACACAGTTTCATATCAAACTCAAACTCAAACTCAAACTTTCTTTATTTCATAAAATTTCCAAAATTGTTTGAAATCGTCTTCCATGTAGAGTCTAAAGTCATAGATCAACACACACAAAAGCAACAATCTCTGTTTTGTCAAATAGTAACCAAATAAATTTAACAAAAATCAAACCCATACAAAATCTATGATATGCCTGTGCCGATCTACAACCGCCCGTTTCCAAGGGGTTGAGCCTTATGAGAAGAAAGGGCAAACAAACTCATGGCCACTCTTTTGCAATTCACAAGTAGATACAATGGCACTATTAAATATATCACAACATTGTTTTTATGTGTGCTAGTATGTCCGTTATTAAAGACTTAAAGGTGAAAGAACAACGAAGAGAAAACAAGATTAAGAAGAAAAAACGAATACAAGAGAAAATGAAGTGAAACATAAAAAATAGAAAAAATAATAATAATAAAAAACATACTAGCCACACCACATTTTTACTTAAGAAAGAAATAGCCTGCGCTAATTAATCCCAAGCATTCTTGTCCTCCATGTAATCCACAATCGAGTAATAAACCCTCTGGCACAAGCCACGTTTTATTGCGGATTTAAATTTGTTAATACTCAACTCCTGAATATTATTTGGGATTTTATTATAAAATCGGACACATTGACCTCGAAAAGACTTGTTTATCTTTTGGAGCCTAGAGGCGGGTACAACAAATTTATTTTTATTTCTGGTATTTATGGCATGTACATCACTTTTTTTCAAAAAGCTATCTTTATTTTTGTGAACATATATTACATTTTCATAAATATATTGACTTGCCACTGTCATTATATTTATTTCTTTAAATTTCTGCCTCAATGAACAACGATTGCCTAAATTATAAAGTGCTCGAATAGCTCTCTTTTGCAGCACAAAAATAGTTTGAATGTCGGCAGCATTCCCCCACAGCAGAATACCGTACGACATTATGCTATGAAAGTAACTGAAGTAAACAAGTCGTGCTGTATCAACATCAGTCAACTCTCGGATTTTCCTTACTGCGTATGCTGCTGAGCTGAGTCTACTCGACAATTTATCAATATGTGGGCCCCACTGTAGCTTAGCATCTAGTGTTATACCTAAAAATGTCGTAGTGTCCACAAGGTCCAGCCCGACATCCTTAATTATCACAGTAGTTTTCACTGGCTTGACGTTTGGCATAGTGAAACGTATAAACTTAGTTTTTTGTTCATTTAATAGTAAATTGTTGACATCAAACCAATGAACCACTTTCGAAATGGCGCTGTTTACAAATGTGAAATCAGAAAGTGTCCGTTTTAGTCTAAATAATAGTGATGTATCATCTGCAAACAACACAATCTCGAGATTGTCCTTGACAAAGTGAGGTAAGTCGTTAATATATACTAAAAACAAAAAAGGGCCGAGAATAGAACCCTGTGGAACGCCCATTTCTACCACAGAGCCTGGAGACCGCTCACCATTAATATCAACTTTTATCGACACAACATCTTGAAGAAGGTTGAAACTAAATCTTATGACTTGTTTACATTGTTAGTTAATTAATATTTAAAGATACTCTTGAAACTAGAAAAAAAGTTTTACCTACTTAGAAAAGGAGGCATGTCTCAATATGGTATTTTTTTATTTTTTTTTACCTTAGAACACCGTCATTTAGGGGTCCGATTATGAAAATTCATATTTTATTATGAGTATATTTCCTATTTGGTGCCATTTAAATTTGTAGAAAAAATACCATCCTTAAGGATTGCAAATTAAGAGCTGAAGAGTGCAGTTCATTATAATTCATTATGAGGCAGGCGTATTAACTATTTTACATAAAAAAAATAAGTTCCTATCGAGTCCTGGCATCTCACATTGTGGTCAAAAACGAAGTAAACACTATTGTTCAAGTAATTAATGACATGAGGAGAACTGCACCCCATGCGTTCACTATGGGCCAATGTTGTGTAGGGTGTTAGCTCCCTTTGAAAATATGAGACAAACTCATTTTGGCCTAAATAGCCGAATGACTTAGAAGGGAGACAAATTAATGTAGCTCAATTTAAAATTGCTTTACAAAATAGATCCTTATTGCAGCGTGGGTAAAACTATATGTCGAGCGTTGGGACGTTTTAATGCTGTGAAATGCGTGTCTCAGTATCACTCCGATACTAATTGGGCTTTCTCGTAGAACACGGTGAGGTACTCGGCTTCGCATCTCATCTGATTTTAACACGACCCCTGAACTGTCCCACTGTTCCTGTAGCATATACCAAAAGTTCTTATTGTGCTCGAATCTACCAACATTAGGGCAATAATGACGAGGAATTTACATCAAATATTTGTATCTAACTAACTATTTTTTTTATTCAGTTTTTAACATAGCAGCAGCAAGAAACATGTATACACTTATACATAAATATTTTAAAACATCATCATCAACATCATTGATTAATCGTCGTTCTCCCATTTAGCATGTTTACCTATACTTTCAGAGTGAGTGAGTCTTTTCATAACAGTATATTTTATGAATTAAACTTTATTAAACCTTCAAGAATAGTGCCTCTTTTAGATAGTAATATCTAAAAAAGACACTTCAAAATTCAAAATTTGTAAGTTTTAAGTGGATTGGGGACGGTACTCACTAACCGTCATCTAACCCGTCTCCTCGTTCCTCCTATACAATACAAACGTATGTGTCCTATATTTCTATGATATTCGCTAAGCGTACATTACTTTAAAGAGAATACCAGCTAAGTAAAAGTAAGTTACAGTTAAGTTCATTTCTAGTACTTAATGCACTCGTACGTAAGTTTACATTAAATGGGTGACGTTCAAGTAAATGACATTTTATGTTATATCGCAAAGTGTTGTGTAGTGAGTGAAAACACATTGTAAGTGCCCAGATGTAAGTACAAAGTAAATGAATTTATGTCAAGACGCCGCTTTTAAAATATTTATTACTCGTGCACTCAGGACATAAACATAAACCATTAAATGCGGCTATTTTCATGATTTCAATGCTAAAGAAAGAAAAGAAAAAATTCTAAGTAATCTGTTAATAGGTAGTAGAATAGATAATATGAGTAATAAATGGCCCGTCGGCGATTTTACAATTTTTTTTTTAATATTTTAATAAAAAAAAAAAACCCAAAATCCCTTTATAGTCAGTTTAATTAATTAATTATTTTAGTTTACCTAGTGCTTTATTTTCCTACAATTATAACGCAAAACGCGCTCAACACATTGTGCTATCATCTTAGTCTGCTTTTGATTTTAAATGTAAGTGAGTGGAAACACTTTCTCTTGCAATTTCTGCCGCCTTGTAAGCGAGGCTAACCCATACTCTGAGAGTGCCATTTGCACTCTTACTTGGATTTCGGATAGAACCACAATGTCCGAAAGATTTTATGACGTGCAGCTTAGTTAAAACCTTGATAAAAGCATTAGCTTTTTTAATAATAATAATGTTCAATTAAGATCAGAATTTTTTTGACTAATTACTTGGCGATGTCGAGCCGTAAGTTATTAAAATGCCAATAATAATTAATTTTATGTACAGTTCAAAGCGTCAGTTTAAATCTGCGAGCAAATTTTCATATAAATTGAAATCATCGTGTACCACGACGCGGTACAATCTCACCTCATTTTTATTCGATTTCAATTACACGCAATTACGCACAATATTCTTAACGGACTTCAAGAGCGCAGGAGAGTCTCAATTCGGCTGTATTTTTTTTGTGTTTATTAGCTGTAAACTCTGCCATTTATTAACCGATTAGCAGAATTCTTATTTTGTTTGCGGGAGTATACTTCCCGTATGATCACATTCAAAAAAGAAAGAATACCAAAGCCAATGGTGAAAAATTAAAGGTTGAAGAAAACAGGTTTTTAAAATTATTCTGAAGTCGATAATAAATTTTAAAAAGTCAATTTTTCTTTGATAAATATAGATTGCTTGTAATTGAGTCCACAAATAGTTCATCTTCTTGTTATTTTCTTATGTCGTGTGTTTATAAGTTGGCGAGACTCGTTATCAGGGTGTCGCTAACGTCGGTCGTTAGCGGCTAATGCGTTAGTGCCGAAAACAATCGTTCCCACCCTCCACTGTCACGTCACGAGGCGCTGTTTCATCCTCGCGTTATTATTGTTGCGTGTGCATGAAGCGTGTTATTAATGTTTTGAGGGAAATAGTTTCTCATCTCATTTTCTTGCTCTTATTGCATCACTGTATAATACAACCGGCCGCCGCCGCCGCTGTAAGCTACTGCGAGGACTTCAACATTTTTCATTAAAATGTTACTTCGTAAACAATTTCTCATTTTATGTTATCATACTTGATGTTCTCTGCTTCATCTTTACAATACAGTTTCCAGTTTTATAATAAGACAAAAATGCATATAATGGAAATATAATTATTTAAAACCATACACATTTCTTAAATTCTTACAAAAATAAGTAACTAAATTCACAAAACAGATACGCAATATTTGTTAATGCAATGTGCTATGTATTATTAGCGTGATTGGAAATTGTGAACAAGAATTGCTGTTGATTTAGTAAAGAATTAATAGATGGGAAAAAAATAAAATGTATCATACACTTTATTTAAGGCACGTAAATGTAACGGCCCCGTCTTAATAAAATAATAAAACACGAGAAATATGACTCGGTGGTGCAGTGGTGTAGTGGTGACAGAGCGCGTCGTTAGTCGAGTTTGTTCCGCTCGGCCGCGCGGCACCCCACGCGCGGCGTCTCACGCGCTCGATGTGGGCCACCCCACACGTCAGCCCACGTCTCGTGCGACTCGCTGACACATTGCCAATAATAACAGCGTGAAGTTGGCTGCACTTTGGTGTCATCATACGCTCTAAACTAACACAGAAAGAGGGATGTTTGCTTGTTTCGCTATTTCATCATATACATAAATATTCCACTAACTTCAAATCGTAGGAGAGACACGGCCTCATGGTAAACCGGTGTTAAGGAATTCTTTCATTGCATTTCACCGAAAGAGTAATTTTATAGAGCTAAACTCAGGGTACATTTCTAATATGACAAAGCTTTGTAAGTGTGTATGTATACGGAACAGCATTTTAATTGATTCAATTAACACGTCTCATCAAATTTTAAATGACCATATTTAATTCAGTTGGTTTAAATTGATATTTCATTATTGATATGAAGATTAATGCCGTAGAACAACGTTTTCGTTCAATTATTAGTGAAGATTACTATTTATATTAAAAAAAACCTTAAAAAATTTATGACTTACTTACTTGAGAATCAATAGAATATACAAGAATGTCGGTACAGCTGCGTACAGGGTGTGTATTAAGATATAAAAACATGTTTTCAATAGTAAATAAAAACGACAACATTCAATGAAAACGTGTTAAAATCAAATCATAGATAAGCTTAATCAAAGTTGAATAAACTAACCGGCCGTATGTATTGACGGTTCTGGAACAGCTGTCTTGGGAGTCACGCGTCACTTTTCGTGCGATATAATAATTTATGATATGACCCCACTCTTCAAGACACGAGCCTCTGCCGCACAACATAAAATAGGACGAGTCGTGGTATCGCAACAATATAACCAGTCATGGTACTTATAGGTATTATCATTAGAGTTTCAAACAATGTATAGATAAATATGACCAATGATCACTGCGTTCTGCAGCATCAACATTTATGACATCAATGCTCTAAATCGTTGCTAATGATAACTGTACAAAATAAAAAATTTGAAACCCCATTTTTAATATCGTTCTATGACGCTGACTTTTAAACAATGGCGTACCGTAAAATACTCGTATAAGCGTAAAATTAATTTCCCCAAATAAGATAATATACGACATATTATCTTATTTCAATGATGATATCAATGATATCCGTTTTGCATATTTGTTCGAAATAAAATATATGATGAGTCGATTAGTTTTAATTTCATTTAATTATTTTTTTACTGTATTTCAATTGTTTCTCCCACTTCTCCTTCCCAAAAAGTGACTCATGAATGAATTTTATATTAGACAATAAAAAAAAAACAGTATACAGCACAATTGTATTGGTTTTAGACGGTTCGAGTTTAACATACTACCTTTTCATTATCACACATACATGATATATTTAAAAAAAAAAATTATCCCATAGGCTGAGTAATTAGTAAAGCCCATTGTTTTATTTAAGAACTTCATTTGCCTGATATATAGAAATTCACGTTCGTTGAAACTATACTACTCGTAATAACATTTAATAATGGGTACTACGAGTAAATATTATAATATCGAATAGTAAAAGTATTACCTATTACTAGCGAATGGTATTACCTAATTCTTTTTTCTATCGAAACATTCCATCAAATCAAATTATTTCCCTTGCTACGTAATTGTATCAGTTTATATTTCTCGATTCGTTATCCGTCGGCAGATAAGCAGGCGGCGGGCGGCTATCAAAAGCCTATCTGACTTCACAGAAACTCTTTGTTCTCTCTAATGTAATTACATCTAAACGATTCGGGTGAGATGACTCAAACACCCATCGGTATTCTGTTTATGTCTGAGGCGTTTGTTTCACAACTTAATAAAACGTAAAACACAGAAAACACAGAGATTTTAAAGGGTGTCTTCAGAGGCGAGGGTGGAGGGGGGAAGGAGCGCAACTGTTTCATCTTTTCTGATTGAACCCACCGATATTGTATTTCCGTTATATTTCTGACAAGAATTTTGAAAACTCCCTGTAATGACTTCCGTCTCAGCATTGATTCTTGACACTCTGCTTATAATAATCAGCGCATATCTTTATTTTATATTTATTCATACTTCCTGCAAATTCATTACACAAGGCGGACTTAATGCCTTAGGCGTTTTCTTCAACTCAAACTTTTGTTAACATATTAATTGTCTTTTAATTGCTTTAATTGTAAACGCTGTAAAAATAAACTCTGAAAGAAATTAATGTTCTTTTTAATTTTTATAATGTTTAAAAAAAATAGGTCTTAGTGCTCTTAAATCAAAGGCAGTAACGAACCGCAATTAAATAACATTATCATTACAAGTCGTGTTTGTAAAGAAACCTGATCTAATAATTATAATGTTCTAAAATAAAAACACACACATAAGAAATTAACTTCTAATACAAGTGGAATTGCTATTAATACTGTAGGACCACACATGGAAAATATTTTTCAACGACAATCTCTACATAGCTTATTTACATAGCCGTTACATAGCTTATCACAAGAAACAATAAAGTTTGCCCATACTTTTCCTGAAACCAGTCAGTCGCTGTATCTAGGTACTCGTACACTCATGTGCAAAACTATTTCGATATGAATATTTTTGTAACCTATCCGAGGCAGGCACTTATTATTCACCAGAATCTTGGCTCGTTAAAACTGCTTCATGCATTTTGCTGCACTATATTCCTCATATTGTTCATTTCAGTTGCCACAATAAAACCTGGAGTGAACTGGAGTGAAACAAAATGTCTGGTGAGTTTTATTGTGGCACACAAAAACGGAAAACTTCTCTCTTTCAACGTATTATGAACAAGTTTGTTGTGTATTGTTGTCGGTTTGGTCTACATTCCTCAATTATTAAAAACTTAAATATTTCGTAACTTCTTATCTATTGAGAGAAAAATAATTATTGGCTGGAATTAAACAAACAGTTAATATGACACCGCGTGTATTTGCTGGCGTCCCATAATTGGAACGTAATACATATGTATGGGTTTGCCCGCACACAACGTCATGACAAATGGGATGTTATCAAATGAGCAAACTGAGCGGTTACTCGAAATATGTAAATGAAAATTTGCTGCACGGTCTTAGCGCATTATTTTTGACCCACTTATCACTGATGTTGCTAGTTGCTTGTGTAGGCTATTAGAATGTGTTAATTAAATTGTAGTTATGTAGATTTATATTGATAAAATAGTTTGTAAGCACTTCTTCGCCCGAGACACAGGTTCAACCAAGTTCGGGCAAACAAACAACAACTGTATTTTATTCATAAATTAGAGAACCATTTATTATAAATTATTGTACCCTTTATCTAAATAATAATAATAATTATTATTATTATAAATGTGCATTAATTTACGTGAGGCAAAGAAGAAAACATCGAAAAATCGCATTTGTCGTGCGTAAAGTCATATCTTAATATATATAAATCTCGTGTCACAATGTTTGTCCTCAATGGACTCCTAAACCACTTAACCGATTATAATAAAATTCGCACACCATGTGCAGTTCGATCCAACTTGAGAGATAGGATAGTTTAAATCTCAAATTATAGTCGCAATTTTAATTTATTGCTAATTATTTGTCTGTTATTATTTGACAGTCACAATTATCTGTTAACTCCAAATGCTTCTAACAGATGTCGATACCTTTCGACTGGGTTGAGTAAGTAATCAATAGATGGCGCTGCTATGGTAAATCTACGAACGTGTCATATAAGCTACATTTTAACAGCATAATTACCACGTGTTATTGACGCTATAAAATTAATTAAATTTATTTTGTAGTGAACGAAATACCGTATAATTCAATTATTTCCACTTTTTAAATTTTTGGTGTTTGTCGATACCTTTCGACTGGGTTGAGTAAGTAATCAATAGATGGCGCTGCTATGGTAAATCTACGAACGTGTCATATAAGCCACATTTTAACAGGATAATTACCACGTGTTGTTGACGCTATAAAATTAATTAAATTTATTTTGTAGTGAACGAAATACCGTATAATTCAATTATTTCCACTTTTTAAATTTTTGGTGTTAGCATAGCCGGCCACTTGCACCGAATTAGACAAACAAATCAATGCCAAAACATAGATTATACACCAGAGATGTACAATGAAGCATTGGTCTTGATCGAGGATTTATGTGTTCTTATTTCAAATTTACCACTTAATCATTATGGTATGCCATCACCTAATCGTCCAGCCACCGACTTAGTCAATACCGATTTACAACGAGAAAATCAATATGACCATGGAAGTTTAGCAACAATTATCATGAACAGTGAACCATTACTGACAGCAGAACAAAAAATTATTTATGATCGGATTATGCTGGCTGTTGCTGCTGAACAAGGCGGTTTTTTTTTTCTTGGATGCACCCGGTGGAACCGGTAAGACATTTTTAATATCGTTGATTCTTGCCAAAATACGGTCGCAACAAAAAATCGCATTAGCAGTAGCATCGTCAGGCATTGCGGCTACTTTACTGGATGGTGGGCGAACAGCACATTCAAAATTCAAGCTGCCATTGGACGTTCATAATAAACCAGATGCAATGTGTAACATCAAAAAGAATAGTGGAATAGCTGCAGTGTTGCGGAAGAGTTCTATAATAATTTGGGATGAGTGCACAATGGCACACAAATATTCACTTGAAGCATTAAACAGAACTATGCAAGATTTAAACAGCAATAATAAACTTTTCGGTGGTGCTATCTTACTTTTGTCTGGTGACTTCCGGCAGACCTTACCGGTTATACCTCGCTCTACTTTCGCGGATGAGATTAATGCATGTTTGAAACAATCATTCTTATGGCGAAGTGTTGAAACACTTCGATTGACCATAAATATGCGAGTACAATTGCAAAATGATCCATCAGCACAAATATTTTCCGAACAACTACTAGATATTGGGAACGGTAAAATAGAACTGCAACCAAATACGCAATGCATTAAACTACCAGACAATTTTTGCACTGTTGTTCAGAATAAAAATGAATTGATTCAGAGTATTTTCCCGGATATACAGAATAATTATTTGAATCATGAATGGCTTAGTCAACGGGCGATTTTGGCAGCCAAAAACGTTGATGTTGACGAAATTAAATTCAAGATACAACAGTTGTTAAAAGGCGATCTGATGTCTTTTAAATCAATCGATACTGTTGTTGATGAAAATGAAAGTGTAAATTTTCCGATTGAATTTTTAAATTCATTAGATATCCCTGGAATGCCACCACATAATCTTCGATTAAAGATTGGTTCCCCTATTATTCTCCTCCGTAATTTGAATCCACCTCAATTATGTAACGGTACGCGTTTGGTCATCAAAAAGATCACCGGAAACATTCTTGAAGCAACCATTCTGGCTGGGAAGTTTAAAGGAAAAGTGGTCCTGCTGCCACGTATTCCGATGATACCATCAGATTCTACCATACCCTTTAAAAGGCTACAGTTTCCAATTCGTTTAGCTTTCGCCATGTCTATAAATAAATCTCAAGGTCAAACAATGTCCATTTGTGGTTTAGATTTGGAAAATCCATGTTTTTCTCATGGGCAACTATATGTTGCGTGTTCACGTGTTGGGATACCGTCGAATCTATTTGTGTTAGCTAAAGACAGGTTAACCAAAAACATTGTGCACCGATTGGTGTTACATTAAATTGAAATTGAAAGTATTTATAATTCAAAAAAATAGATATTAATGTTTAAAAGTTTAAGACTGTCTGCCTTGCCTACCTCATTCATGAGTTTAAGCGTTTCATGTTATTTACTGTATTATACTGTAATATACTTATTTGTTATAAAATTAAATGGAAATAATAAATCTGATAAATTTTTATTTTGTACCTATTGATTTCTGCTTAATTTCTGTTTAAGTGTAAGAACATTTTAATTAATTGTGTTAAATGTACTTCCCCTTCAAATCTCAATCCAGTGAATTTGTATACCAACATCAACATTTTCGTCTTTGTTCGTAAATAATTTCATTGTACAAAAGGGTTATAGTAGTAGAAAGTCAAATAAGGAGATCACCATATTTTTTTACAAATACCATCTGTGTGAAAAAGCATAGTGGACTCCGTGACTGATGTTCTCTTATTGTTCCTCTTAGATTGTTTACTATAATGTAATATAACAAAAACTTTAGCCACAGCAACGCGTGGCCGGGTCAGCTAGTGAATATTTATTTCTGCAATTTGAAACTTGCGTTATCATCAAGGCACCACCGTTCATAACGATGTATTTTGCGTCTGATTCCATTATTTTTTAAAACACGCTTTTAATAACGTCACCTGTATGTACGTAACGATATTTTTAAACTCGATTATAGCCACTTTAAAAGGTCAGATTAATTGAAAGTTTCGTACACTTGAAAAGGATCGATAACAATACAATAGGTTAAAAAAAAAAGTTTAAAAAGTTTCTTATTCAATATCAAAGTCAAGAATAAATGCATTAATGAACAACTGATACCTTAGAAAACTAAAAAACATGCTTATATAGTTAATCTTACTAAAAAGTAAAAATAATCTATACCAAGAGATAAAGTTTGTGAGCTTATATATTGGAGGTAATCTCCGGTACTACTGATCCGGTTTTGAAAATTATTTCATTCCTAGAAAGGTATATTATCCCTGAGTGCTATAGACTGGACTGGAGTCTGGGTGTTCTTTGTGTCCGTTTCATGTATGTTTGTAAAGTCCCCCGCGACACAGGATATATTCCTAATGCGGGAGTTGTCTTTTAAAAAAAGAAAGAAAAAGACTACTTTTAATTTTGTATTTTAACCCTTTGGTTTTTGGTGGCTAATTCTAAATATAAGAATAAAATGACTAAGGAGAAAATAAATGTCATTGTGGTAAAGCGTGGAGTGCTCGATATCAATTGTTATAGTTTCTTATTAGTTCTATTCCCAAATGGAGGGTTAGTGTAAAAATGTAGTTCAAAGCATCCCCAAAGCATTTTTATTATGTGCACTATGTAACTTTAGTTCTTTGCTAGATGACTTAATGAATTTTATGAACTTTTATTAAGTTATTCTTAACATTACCTTGTCTAAATGTTACTTTTACTTATTTAGGGAGATTAATTATTTGAATACTTAAAAGATATTATAATTAAAAAAAAAATACTTTTTATGGTATCGTACAAACGAGCAGACGGTATGGATGGACGGTACGGAGCCTTCTGATGACCTGACCTGTAACTCAAACCTCACAAGTAATATAGCTCTGAAGTGTAGTAGATAATAAATTGTATAAAACGTTGCACATAACTTATGTTCCATAAATGACGGAATTGTCAACAAGAAAGAAAATAGCGATATTGTTTTGTAAATGCAGTAATATTCTGAGTGCCAACAATGTGCGCAATATTTTCGCGGACCTTCTGGGGCCCGCGCGGCACTTCCAATTGTCTTGGGAGATCCTGTCAACTTACAACTTTGTTCGTTAGTCAGATGTCTCCTTTGTGAATACAAATGTCAAACGATTCAATTTCTGCAAAATAATATTACAGGAGTCATGCAAACTTTGTATAAAAGTACCTAAACCTGGCCGTTAGTAGGTTTTGCAAACAATCCGAAACGAACGACGTGCCATTTCGATGACGGCGCGATTATTGCTGACATGACAGAGACGGCAAAATTGTTATAATGCAGAGTGAAAGAGACAAGAAATTTAGGATGGTAGGAAGTTGTAAAAGTCAATGTGACGCAACGGCGTCTGAGTGGACAAATGTTATAGGGTTATTTTCCACTGCACTGTTGCGCTATCACATAAAACGTTACGTTACGTTAAACGTTAGGTTTGTGCTGATGGACAACAGTGTAAAACGGGAACTATCAACCTGTACACAAAGTTGTTTTGTCAAAACAAAAAAGGGTCAAGTATAAGTTTGTTTAAAAATGTTGCAAACAATTTTTTTGTCAGCTGCTTTCATCGCTTAAATGTACTACTAAAAGCTACTGTAAGCTTTTTTCTGGTTGGTAGGCAATCTATGTTCATTTTTGCATCCTCTCTTACAAAATTTCATAATGACCGGTTAAGAGGTTAAGGCGTAAAAGTTTAACAAAAAAATAAACAAACAAACTGAACTACGCAGTTATATTATTAGAAAGGATCACTCCTGTTTCCAAGGTTTTAAACCTTGGAAACAATAGTTCTGATTTCGAAGAGTTTGCTGATTTTTATTATTAAGTGCGCTTAAAATGAAAAACTGTTGTAAAAAGACAAGTAGTACAGAAAAACAGGTTTTCCGACAACCTTAACCAAATATAATTTAATAATTAAGCATCTCGTGCGTGTCGGCTACGGCTTGGTGTTTGTTTTACATCCGATGGACAAGCGCCTTAAGGTTACGTGCAAATATATCTGTCGGTGCGGGCTCCGAAACCGGATTATATTATTTGTTCTCTCATATTTGAGTTGCGAAAGCTCCACAATCTTTACATTGTAAAACAAATTCGCTGTGTTAGCGTTTCTTTTACATTTGTATAACTTCAAGCAGGTATTGTGAATTCCTCTTCTTCGTGGATTGGTTTCGAAGCGATGGAAATGTTGCTTAGTCAGGAATATGGTTTGTAAACTTTTTTTTTTATTTTTAACGTTGTTTTTATTTTATTAACGCATAAAACGAAAAGACTGCCATGATGAGTCACTGTTGCACGCAGTAGTAGGCTTGATGGTGGTTCATGCAAGGTTTAATATGGAAAACCTTACAAAGGTCGTTATCGACGGTATATGTCAGTGAGTCATCATGACCTCAAGAAAGAATACCTTTGTTAAAGATTTTCATCCCAGTTTTTTGATCTTATACGTTGATAAAATAAAAAACAACGTTAAAATGTTGCCCAGTCAATTTCAACTTTTACACATTGGATATTTTTTTAAAGTTATCCTATGAACCTTACTAAAGTATTTTATATAAACAGATATTTATTACACGAATATTTTCTTTTGTGTTACCAAAAAGGGCCAGTCTACGCAAATCGATGTACTCGTGAAAATGGCTGAAAATATGCAATTAACAGGAAAAAGACCGTAAACAAAAATGAACCCTTCCTTTCATCGTTATGGAGTTAAAAGACAAAAAATTAAAATAAACAGCCGCTCTCGCCTCACATAGAAGAGGAAATTACATTGAGACCTGTAAAAATTGTCATTATTAGCGATTTACGGAACAAAGAGGGTTGCTGAATGTAATTACGTGCGTGTTTATATCAAATACTCGTTTGTGAGGTTGCGAGGCTGGATGGGGCGGTCAGGCGTCGAGAACTACTTGCCCAGGATGGGTGCATATGAATATGCGAGCAGTGTTATTGGCCGTGTATATGCCATAATATGGTAATTTAAGTATATTATACAACACCAGGACCGATTGTGTTTTATTGAATACTTTTACTATTACCTTCTTCTAAAAGTTTTTAGAGAGCGTTGTATTACCGATAATATTTGTTTCAATGATAAATGAACATTGAATTACAATAGAGAATATTCTATCTATCGGTCTATGTAACTAAATATATATATTTGACAAATTACTGTAACCTAAGTATGTATGTTTACGTAGGTTTTTGCTTATCATTTTTTCTAGCATGACATCAGTTTCGATTTTGAATTAGGAAGCAAAGTATACAAATCACATGATTCTCATAAACAAACAAGTAGGTGACAATCTAGTGTATGTCATAATCAAACAAATATACGGTTACTTAAACAATATTAAACAGGGAATATCACTCAAGTATTTACATATCAAGGGCATCACATTAAATACGTGGAGGTCTAACAAAAACTGGTAGCAAACAACATGGCGCATTCCATTAGCATAATATATCTCTTATTAATAATCCAGCGCCTCTCGTCGATTAACGCGATCCCGGGATGTAGCCGGGGAGGTCCCGGAGCGCTGGCTTCATTACATTAGCAGTACAATGCTGACTGCGCGCTGCCACAATGGGCACCTCGCACAATGCACGATCCACTGAAATACAACCGGCAACACTGCTCCCTGTAATACTTTTAAAATTGTTCCCCTCCCTTGAGTAATTATGTATTACATTTGCCTCGAAATGCACTATTCAAAATAAAATTATTGTGACGAACGACAATTGAACCGTGCGATGAATATTTGATGATCGTATTGAACTATTATAAATTTACGATTTTATAATCGATTTTGTCACAACTTATTACAAATTGCCGAAAATGAAAAATTTGAAATCGTTGATAAATAATGGCTATTTACGCAGGTTAGAAGTTTAAGACTTGCCGACAGTTGCCAATCTATTTCAAACGCTATAACTGCAAGTCTCAGAAAAGTTTTTCAGTCTGTTGAAACTTGGCTCGTTTCATTTAATAGTCAGAAAGTCAAGCTTTCACGGTTCCACTTAAAAATTTATTCAGGAAGTGAGAAATATAAAATAGTGGTGAGAAGTTATGGAAGCCGGACGTGGCCCAGTACTTAGTTTGCCGGGAACTTAGCGGGAACGCCCGAACACTAAGACATTTTTAAATATTATTTTCACCAGCTCACCGCTCAAGTTGGTCTAAATTATACTGATTTTAAGTAAAAACTCCTACAATGCTCCTAGAACTTGCGATCTTTTTGGTTTACTTGCATTTCCATTCCAACTCACTATTTAAGTTTTGGTAGTTTCGTTTTCCTAAACTAGAGATTTTTCTTGTGAAGTCGGATGGACGTTGGATGTTGTAAGAGTTACACTGAAACCCACAAAGTGTATTGTTTCGTAATAAACTAATTAGAGCGACTTATCTTCATTTGCCCATGTATAGCTTTAAATGAATGCTATTCGACACTTAATTATTTGTGAGTATACGCACTAAATTAGATATATTGTTCATTCAGTTAAACAGCTCACTCGCACAGTGACAGATGCACAACACGCACAAATTTTCATATCAATACGTCGTTCGTTAACTAAGAAACTGATTTCCAAAGTTTTTTTTCAGTAACAAATTTAACTTAGCCGTTCTTAAAATACTCTACAACATACAATCAAAGTAAGTTTTCCTTGCTCAGAATATGTATTTTGGCTACGCAAATATGATCTCTCAGAGTATTGTTCTAAGCTCAAGGCTATACTTACTGGAATATTCATATTCTTTCCCTTTCTTTTTATGTGTGCTCTGTTCCATCCACACAAGCCCCTTTTATCATATTAAAATACCTAACGTTTCGAGTTCTTATACAACACATATTGCTTAAGATCATTAGAAAATTTCAGGGTGCCACAGGGTGTTTCAATTTATAAGGAAAAATGAAATTGTTAAAATGGCTATAGAGTTCAGTTTCGGCTTGAACTATAAGTCAAGTAATCCGTCCCACTGAATTATTTGTCCTTTTTTTTTTTATTGCTAACGTATTTATCTGCAGTCATCTCTTAATACTCTTTCTCTTTTAATGTCAACGTTAATTTCTTTTCTTTGGGTAATTATAAACTAATTACAATATATACTTTTCTGTCTACTGTCAAATTTGTCATCACCTAAGTGTTCAATAATATAATCAACCCTAACCTGCCAATAACATGTCTTATAGGAATATTATTTTGTGTATTGACACGCGCGAGGCGTCGGCATCAACGCGTATCCGCAATTCGACCGATACGGAGAACAAAGCGGCCGCGACCGGAGATTGCACTCAAATACATTTTTCCGCAGCCCACCACCCCTTTACACGGCGGGGCACAATGGGGTACGTCGAGCCGGTGACGGAACACGGCTAACGAGCGCCTTTGTTGCACTCCGTGGTGTTCATTGGGGCATTGTGCTGCGTGGGGTAACACCACACTGCGAGCAAGTGTTAATGTGTAATGGTAGCTGATTGTTGGAGGTGATGGGATAAATGACCAGTGTTCTACACCATTATGGACTTAATTGGGTTAATGGTGGCGGTCGACAAATCTCTGTAAAGCTTAATTTAGTTAGGTAAGACGTTTAAAATTTAATATGTACCATTAAGCAAGGCTTTAATAGTCATTCTGGTATATCAACACACTTACTTGTTGTATTTCTACACAGCACAGATGCTACCCGAAATTTAATTGATTAATAAATTCACATAACATATACTATATTTATGTATGTATGATGTTTATTTACTCACGCATATATTTCCAAGGAGGTAGGTAGAAGCGTATAAAACACTAAAATTTAGTCTAATTAAAATTTTAGTCCCACTTACGTTATCCCTATTATGTCTAGCACGCCTATTGGCGTCAACGGTAAAATAAGTTTATATTGAAAGGAACTAAGGCAATACGAAAAGGATATTGCTTATTCGTATGAATGTGGAATATGAGCAATACAGGGTCGCATATCTGTAACTGAAATTAGCTTATTGTCTGAGCACTCTCACTCTTATAATCCATCATCATCATCATCATCAGCCTATCGCAGTCCACTGCTGGACATAGGTCTCTCCCATTGCACGCCACTTAGATCGATTTTGGGCTTCTCTTATAATTACACCAATTGATTTCCAATGTTAAAACATAACTATGATAATACATACCTGTAACAATGGGAATATGTACCTATAAATAAACCGAACTATCATCATGTTAAAATCCGTTAAAAAATTAAAAACCACAACAAAAACATTGACAGATTCGAAATGATATCATATAAACACCATGCCTGCATTAATCTTTTGTCTGCATCATCATATATTCGGTGAGTGGAACAATTATGGGGGTGTGCTCATGTTGTGACAATTCACCTGAACAAACGGTGGCAGTTGAAAACAAGTTACACTCGAATGGAACAGACAATAGCGGCGCGAGTGAGCCATACCGAGCGAAGTGAGCAAGGCCCGCGCGACCCCTACATTGTGAAACTCACAAGGGCTAAATATTGCCGGCTTTGACCTTCTTGAGCTATTGCTTATCCAATTACTTATCTAATCTTATAGGCAATATCCTTTTTTGTAAAAAAATAATAATAATACTAAACTAACTGTACCCAGCCACGCTTCGCTGTGGTACATTGTGGTAGATTTGATGAGAAATGAGAAACAAAACTAACACGGAAAAAAGCGGTTTGTAAAATATGTCCAAATTCGAGCTCAATGGGTTCAGAAATTCTTTAGTTTTTGAAACGTACCCAAACCAACGGAGCATTTAATATATACATATATAGATAATTAAGAGAATTGTATTGCAGAAGTACCCGATTAGCGGAACAAAATGAAGTTTGAAACGTAGCAAAATCAAAACAAACTCTTAAGTTACAAAATTTGATGTTGCAAAACCTTGTTTAAAAGCAGCTTGTTGTAAAGGAGTAAGATTATAGTTATTCCACCAACAAGAGCGCGTACAGTATTACTACGCGATAGCTCTAAAAGTGGAAGGTACTAAGAAATAGTTTGTTATTCATATCGATATCAAATATAGATATTTCCAGTACACTTGTTGCACGGTATTGTGGTACGTGCCTTGCTTGGGCTATCGCAAAAACGTGATAGATTGTGAGCTCGAGGACCACGGAGGCAGATGTTGGCTAAGCTGCTCGATTTTTAGGTTATTATAAATATCTACATATATTATTTTAAAGTTATTTGATACTAATAATTTTTAACAAAACGCATGAGCAGCATATTCCTTATGAATAAAACCAAGAAATTTCTAGTTACATATTTAACTAAGAAAAGGTGGGATTCAGTTTAAATTTACATAGGACCTTTTTTCCTTAATAACAAAAAGACTTATTGCAATGCGTTGCGTAACATATAAATGTATACACATAAAAACCCGTAAATTTTAAGCAGAATTGAGAACCTTTTGCTTTTTGAAGTTGATTAAAAAAGGACTACGGGGAACGGAGCGAAAATATATTTGTTGTAAGACTAGACAATGAAGGTCACATCTATACCTGGGCTATAAGGCTTGTGCCTACTGTAGAGAGATGGTACTTCAGAGTGCACTCACTCTGAACTACTAGACTACACAAGATGATATCCCTATATCATAAAAAAAAATTCTAGCCCCTCTAGACAGACGAGCAGACGGTTCACCTGATGACCATCGCCGCCTATGAACGTCTGCAACTCAAGAGTCACCAACGCGTTGCCGGCCTTTTAGGAAGAAGTACGCTCTTTTCTTGTATCGGTCCGGAAATACCGCAGACGATAACACGTTCCACAGATTGGTTGTGCGGGGCAAAAAGTGTCTCGAAAAGCGCACAGCAGTGGAGCGCCAACTATCCAGGTGATGCGGTTAAAATTTTTGTCGTGTGGAACGATGACGGAAAGTTGCGGCTGGTATTAGTCCGAACAATTCCTCGGAGCACTCTCCATAATATATGCGATGGAGAATGCAGAGTGAAGCCACATCTCTACGTAACGCCAGGGGATTTTGCATTTTGTTTTGATTCTGTTAAAACAAAAGTGTTTTATTTTAATATTTATTAACATTGTAAAGCATGTTTTCTTTTGTATAATTTATAAATGTATATGTATAATTTATAAATAAAACATATTCTAAGAATCTTTTTGTAAATCTTACAATGCATTTCTGCACCGGCCGGCAGCGTTTAGAGTTAAAACATTGTACAACTTTATAGTTTTCGTGAAAAGAAAGAATCGAAACATAAAAGCATAGGAAGAAGAGGAGAAGAAACAAGCAAGAAGCATTTCATTTAGTAATCGTTGTTACTGATATGCTTGTTTCCGGACTGTGTGTTTTCTTTTTCATCACTACAAATTAAAGTATTTTTACCATTGGACTTATTTTAGTTTTGTTCGCCGCAACAGTTTTAACTCGGCCCTGACTTCTAAATCTCCTACATATTGTATAAGCCAGCCAACAGCTTCCTTATTCAACGTTTGTGCAAAACAAACAGATATTTTTAATCGAATATCGATTCCGAAATGCTAAAGGGTACAAAATTATACAACGTAGTGAAAAGGTAACGATATTATTTGCGGCTGTCAAGATAAATCAATTCGTCGGCTGTTTTGACAAATGTGTAATCTATTAGGGTGGGGGCTTAGAACAAATCCATTTAGGTGAGCAGACAGAGGGCCGTGACCGCTTATTCCCCGTACAAAAGACTCCTCGTCAAAGGCGGTATCGGCCCCGGTTAACACAGTCGTAAGCCGATTTCGGACGAATTTTATAAGATTTGTTACAACTGCCTGGACATAGTGAATACGCTACTTGTGTCAGTAAATTGATAACTTAAAAGCTACCAACCAACTCGCAGAAGGACGATACACATCACGTGATGGATTGACAGATTTTTGACAAATCTATTTTACTCTCCCTTGCATTTCTTGTATTACTTGCGCGACGCCTGTGATCAGGATTTTGAAGGATTGACGTGTCTCTTAAAAATAAACAAGAAAGTGAATTGCTAATCCAAAAACTAACATTAAAATGATTAGGAAATCATACTTTTGTTACAAACGTGGAAAAACGGACCCCGGATGTCGCCGCGTCGTTCGAGATTAACGCTTGGATGAAATAATGACTCCTGTCACAAACGTGGGATACCTTCAGTAAATCTATTTGAATAAGTGTGCTGTAACTTTTTTAATACTTTAAAAACAGCAAAATATGAAAAATCGCCTTTGAAAGTTAGTCCAAATCAAAAATGTACATAACTCTGACATACTTGACGAAATAATGTAATATTCTATTATAAACCAAAAACTTCTGTTAAACCATGACTCTTCTTAAGAAAATGTTGATATAAGAAAGGGAGCAGAAAGAGGAAGAGAAAATAGCCTAAAGCAAATTTTCAAACAAATTATAAACTCGTCATTGGCAAAATCTGCGAGTAATAACGGATGGTTATTTCTGTTATATTACTTTGCCTTGGGAATTTTGTTGCAGCCATCGGAATTGATTTTTGTAACTCTTATATTTTTATTGTTAAAAAAATATATATATGCTACTAACTCTTCTTAAATCAAGCAAAAGAACAAAAGCAAAACCTAACAAAATTTTCATTTAAATAGAATAACACTATTTAGTCACCAAGACTGAATAGTTATTTACGTTGCTAATGTAGACAAAATCTTAAGAAATAAATGAAAATGATATACATACATACAATCGAGCGCATGATTTATTTTCGTTAGACCCCATGAACGAGGGTTAGTGGCTAATTCTTCTACTAGTTAAAAATAACACATTTGAATAATTTTTATTAATTGTTTGGATTTAAGAAATGATTCAAACTTATCCAGGCCTCATTGATATTACAAAAACAAATATGGGCTGTTATTTACTTGTCGGTTTCAGGCTTCACTACTCAACCGATCAACATGAAATGATAGCACGATGTCAGAGGTGCAGAGAACAATTGTTATACTGATCTGGAGTGGAATCTGAAAGGATGAACAAAATGTATAAACTAGTTAAAGTACAACAAAAGGTAAATATCCAGCTAGTAAGCTCTTACAAAGTACTCGTAAGTACTCACAGTTTTTATGGTTCAAAGTGGAAGGTAGCTTACTAACATACTTACTTAGCTATTTGTCTGTTAATTCGTGTCATATAATTAAGTGTTGCAATATAGGTAATAACAGTTGTAAAAGTAATATTCTACTCTCAAGAAGGAGGTCTGCTTAAAGACAAAATAAATGAACAAACGTACAACAAAAATATTAGCTCTCATTCTTTTTACAAAAAAGTCTTCTTTAGTATATATCTTAGTTAATTAACAACTGCCGTGGCTTCGGTTTTTATTCGTCGTAAAACGTTATCGTCTTGTCAAAGCAGTCTACTATTACTGTACGTACTACTATTACAAGACAAAATGCAAGTAGAAATATATTACTTTAATTAACTACACTTGATGTGGTTAATGTCTGCGAGTTACATTAGCTATTTTTTAACCGACTTCAAAAAAAGGAGGAGGTTCTCAATTCGACTGTATTTTTTTTTTTTTTTTTTATGTTTGTTAGCTCAGAACTTTTGACTAGGTGAACCGATTTTGATGATTCTTTTTTTATTTGAAAGCTGGTGCTTCCCGTGTGGTCCCATTTCAATTTGGTTTAGTTCTGATAATGGCATCCATGAGAAAACCATATAAGTCTTAAATTTGCATTTAGTATGTTCGCGACAAATAGACGAATAACTCAATTTCACGCAAACCGATTTCGATCATTCTTTTTTTATTGGAATGGATGTACTTTAAGGGCACTTTGATGAGAGTTTGGTTAGATTCTGATGATGGGATCCACGACAAAGTAACGGAACTCTTCAATTCTTAGGAGCAATTAACGATACTCGGCTGAATCTTTTATGGGCTATCTGGATATTTGAGTCACCTGCAGTAACGTCGTTATGGTCAAGTAATTGCCGTCATCAACAGCCTTTAATAAGCTACTGCTGGACATAGGCCTCTCCTTAGAAAAGAGGTTTTGGCCTACTATACCACGCTGGCCAGACGCGTTGGTATAGGGTTTATTTCAAGTTTTCCTTCTCTTTGCAGTGCTGTTGTCCTGCGTAGTTTGCTCCCTCACTAGACTCTTACGACACCCATGTGATTAAAAGGGGTGTTGACATTCTGTATTCTTAATCCGTCATCACAGGGTAGATTGCCTCTGTTGAGATAGGCGTTTCTTCCTGACTCCCTTTGTTTCATTCAAACGGCGAGGTCTCATTTGAGCAGCACGTTTATTAGGTCTACCCATATTCAGACAAATTAGCAAGTGTACTTCAGATTCACTAAAAAGCAAAAATTGTAGTATAGTGTAGTATAGTACGTGTAGCAAAACATGTACATGAGATAAATTTATTTAATAATGTAACATGTCCGGTTTATGCATCACTAACTTTATTAGGCATAATTTTCAATTATTACAATGCATTTTCTTGCACCCGAAATTACTCTATCGTTTGTCATAATTAACGTCTGTAGTAATATTGCAAATGAAAGAAAGCAAGCAAAAAATCAGCTTTAGAAGCTAACTTAGAGAGAATCGTTTATCAAGTTAACTTATATTTTTTAACTTGAGACACCTCCCACAAAGCCCTAAGTACTAGTTACGCACAGCCAGTACTCTAATTTTCAGACAGCTGATAAAAATAAATAAATAAATAAATATTGACACACATATTTCCGGTAAATGAATTATTAACACTCATATACCTCAGATGAAGCACAGGCACATAACAAAGACCGTGCTCATCATACATGTGTTGGGTAGGAATCGAACCCACGACCCGTGACTTCGCTATCAATTACCATTAATAAACAAAACCCACTTTTACAATGATAAAAGTAAAATAGATATTAAATTACTTATTACCGAACCCTTACTTGTGGGGACCCTCTCCTTAACCGGTTTGTTCCTGTAATCGCCTTGTCCCGAGGCGCTGGAGTTTTTCGTTATTCTACAAATTAATTAATTTTGAGGTTCGATGAAAAGGAATAGGTGCTGGAGGGCTGCGCACCGCGGGACCAGATGTGCTATAAAATATTTGTTACTTATTTTGCAATGTAAGTTTATTTGTTAAATAATAAACTCTAAATCAGACTGTTTTGTTTTTTTTTAAATATAACCTTTATTAAAATAATAATAGCTAGGCAGACTTTAGAAGACAGACGTTGATCGATTTTTTTACCCAGATATAGAACAAAGGATTTATTTATTTATTTATTTATATAGGACAACTTACAAAACATACACTAATACATAATTTACAAACATGTTTTACAATTATTTTCTGAGTGTTGTCTTACTTACAAGTTGCCACGGCATGGTAAGGGACAGTTGCATCTAAGATTATACAATGCAATATCTATAATAATATACGAAACATACAGAACATCATCGAAATTAATTAGAAACAGTGATGCATTTAAAGTGGTGTAAGTCTAAATGACGCAATAACTTTGCTCTTAAATTTTGGAAGACTGTTTGAGAAGATGTCTACATCAATTTCACCATTTTTCGTCAGCTTGTTATACTGGCTTTGTAGTCTATTTATAGTAGCGTTCTGACCCAAGTTCTGACCCAAGGAGAGACCTTGAGGGAGCATTTATATTTATTTTCTCAATAAGAATGGGACAGTCTAAGTCACCGTTAAGTAATTTATAAAGCAAAATCTGATCCAATAACTGCCTACGATCGAACAAACTGTGGAGATTAAAATGTTTTAAACGACTTTCATACGTCGGCAGCAGTTTTACTTTATTGCACTGGTATGAAAGGTGGATAGTGCTCATCAAAGAAATATTTTTCCTGAGTAGGATTCAAACCCATAATATCTGACTTCACAGGATCACTGACCGCTAGACCACAATTGAGCTAAACCGTGATTGCCGCTCTTAACTTGCTCGCTTGCTGACTGCGGTATATTCATTTTCAAATTTAGATTCATTTTTATGACGTTGCTTATTGAACATAATTCGTACGTCCTTGCAATTTCATATATGCCCTTGACTCATATTATAAGACAAATATAATCTTATTCCTTTGATAGATTAAGTAACTAATAAAAATCGGATAACAATCGACCTATATGTACGAATAAATGTACAATAATCACTTGCCTACTTATTCCCTTGAAAACTATCTGAATTGATTTTATGATCTGACAATTTCGAAGTTTTTTTTTAATATTTCACATCATCACGACATCATGGCGTCCTTCCGTGTATATTAAACTCACTGAACCAAATACTAGTACTCCATTTCATTAGGAAATGCAGGTTACATTTCTATTTAAAAAAATTACGTCTAAAAACATGCCAAGCACGTTTAAAAAGGATATCCGTGTACATGTGTTCGGTGTGCGCTCTGAGCTTTTTGCATTGGCTGAGGCTGCATTGCAAGAGGCTGTTGCAATGCTCCTCGTATCGAGGCGGCGTTCGCGCGAGGAGCGGAGGGTGACAACTGGGTGTAATTTGAAAGCAACCCAGTATTGAATGTGAGGATAAGTTGCATGTTGGGCAATTGTGACTGAGCGTAGGTTTTATACAAGAAGTATCTATTAATTGGTTAGGTGATAAAGTTTACAAAATTAGATGTGCAGATACTGTTTACAGGGATTGCTGCTATTGTGTGTGTTGATCTATGACTTAAGTGTCTGCATAAGAGACGATTTCAAACGTATTTTTTTGTAATGAAAAAAACAGACTTGTTTGAAAACTGTGAGTACAAAAATTGGCTTATTAAAGTAAGAAAGGTAATAATTTGATATTATCTTAAACCCGAGTATCAGAGTTTTAATTGTGTTGATTATCACTGGACCGCTTCTAAAAGTTTTAGTAGTAGTGTTATGTTGTTAGTTTGTTTGTGTTGAGTTTGGGTGTTTTCTATGTATAATATATATGTATTTACAAAAAAGGTTACAAGTATTCTATAAGTCAGTCCAGCTTTTACAGCTCTGCTTAGTTTGAAACTAGATGGCATTGTGTCAGATGTCTTAAATATTATTATTATTTATTATATTACACATATTATTATTACATTATTATATCTCAAAGAATAAGCTATCCAATACAAAAATAACTTTACCAATCCGATTGGTTGTTCCGGAGATAAGTGCTTTAGGTACACAAAATAGTTATTTTTAGATTTATCATATTAGTAAAGGTAGAAGCTTTGACAAATCACAAAACAAACATGTTATCCATCTGAGTTGGATACTCTACCGACTTATTCTGCGTTTATTTTTAGTGGCATAAGTTTTTTAAGGCCATCAGGTTATTTGATATATCGCCAATTTTACACAACGGATAAACAGATGCGCAATGAGTACTGACTGCATGATTAGTCTCAGTACCAAATCCGAGATTTTCGGGATCCCTTACCTTGACCTCCTCGCCCTGTTCTTTATCAATGCAGTATCCTGATAAATACATCGGGTTATGTAAATTGATTTAATTCAGGTCTTCGACTATCTAAATTCTTACCGCGCTTTGCTATCCCGAGATCAGAGCCATACTCAGTGTCGAGACCGGGGCACAAAGTGGCCCTGCACTATTATTAGTATTGGTATTAGTTGGTGGTTGTGTCCGATTTCCGCATTTAGACTCAAGAGTGGTCCTTTATGCGTCTAGAAAAGGTTGACTAGGTGAGCCAACCAAGCTTCTTCCAGAAGCGCAGAAGCCTCTTGAGGAATTCACAGGCTTCTAGGTGCGATTTTGTACCAGGTATGGTACTTGCCCGTGGCCGTGGCTACTCCCTCGCATTCTAGGATTACGCGGGCCGCCGTTTCTTCTGCTTTCAGGCATCCTCTACAAAGGGGACTGTCCGTCGCATTAATGATGAATAGTTGTCGGTTCAGGGCTAGGTGTCCTGTTATGGTTCCTGCAACTATTCGGATACTGCACTATTATTCTACTTTCTATATTGCACAAAGTTCAATCTAAAGATTTTCCTTTAAGCCTTTTCGAAGTTTGTTTCGACCACGCCTTGGGCTGAGTATAAGTGTTATTTGGGCTTTAGGCTCGAAGGAACTAAAAGTTCTGTAAACTAATTAAAAGTTTTGCAAATAACTCCACGTGCAAAGGATTTGTGAGATATCGGCGAGTGCCTGAGTGACTTTGTGTACTGCGTTATTTAGTTAGAAACGGGTTGGGTTCAGTGGGTCAACTTAATTGAAACATGAGATTGATATCTAATGTTTGGACTATTTATATAATTAATAAAATAGTTTACCGTGATACATCTATACAAATAAATAACATTGAAGTGTCTGTTTGTAAAGTCAAAATATAAGGTTTTTCATGTTTACACTGTGGCTGTCTATATAAGGATTAACTTAGGCTATTTTGCCTCGAGGCGGCGCGCCTGGCCACAGGGGGAGTCTCCCTGGTGGTCGGGCGCATTGAGGCGCTGGGCTTACGGGTGGCCCTAGATAAGACGGAGGCCCTGTTATTCCATGGGCCCCGTCGTGGTCCACCCCCTGGCGCCTCAATCGTGGTCAACTCGGTCCTCGTACCGGTTCGGGCCCAGATGAAATATCTGGGCCTGATCCTCGACGGGAGGTGGCTCTTCGACGAGCACTTCCGACAGCTTGCTCCAAAGCTGGTCGGCGCTGCGTCTGCCCTAGGGCGACTTTTGCCCAATATGGGTGGACCCAGCGTCGCGACAAGACGGCTGTACACGGGGGTTGTCCGGTCAATGGCACTGTACGGTGCACCGGTGTGGGCGGCGGCTCTGACCGCCCAGAATAGGGTACGCCTCTGGCGCCCTCAGAGGGTAATGGCGGTCAGAGCCATACGCGGTTACCGCACCGTTTCGACGGAGGTGGCATGCGCATTGGCCGGAACTCCCCCGTGGGATTTGGAGGCGGAAGTGCTCGCCGAAGTTTATCGGCGAGTGGCTGACTTCCGGGCGGAGAGCGGATTTCGCCCTCCGCCCGAGGATGTGCGCGAGTGGCGCGAAGCCGCTCGCCGAGCCACGATGGCTCGTTGGTCGTTCCGGCTGGAGACTCCACGCGCTGGCTTCGCCGCCGTGGAGGCTCTCCAGCCGGTCATCGCCGAGTGGGCAGGGCGGCAGCACGGGACCCTTTCCTTCCGGCTGACGCAGGTGCTTTCCGGGCATGGTTGCTTCGGAAAGTACCTGCACACGGTCGCTAGGAGGGAACTGAGTCCCGCCTGTCACCACTGCGACTGCAGTGAGGACTCGGCCCAGCACACGCTGGCGGTCTGCCCCGCATGGGCGGCGCAGCGCCGGGCCCTCACTGCAGTCATCGGAGTGGATCTCTCGCTACCGGCCGTAGTACGCTCCATGGCCGGTAGCGACAGTTGTTTTACCGCGGTCGCAACCTTCTGCGAGGTAGTAATCTCGCGGAAGGAGGCGGCGGAGAGGGCCCGGGAGGACGACCTCCACTCGGACCCGATCCGCCGCCGGCGAACCGGGCGGCGGAGGCCCGCCTACCACAGCCTCATGCCGCCCTGAGTGTGGCCGCGGGTGGACGGGGTGGGTTTCCCCTCCACCCGCATTAGTTTGGCCAGCCGCGAGGGGGCGGCGTCCGCGTGTGCCGGACGTCGCCTAAAGAGAGGAACATCAACAGTGAGACGGAGCCCGCACCAGGAGCGGGCTGGCGCTAGGAGGGGTCCGGATGTCTTAACAACAGCTGTTCCCGGATCCCTCCTGTTACAGGCGCAGAGTGGCACACCGTGTGGTTTTAGTCGGTCCGAGTCCGACACACCACCCCGCCGTAAACCCCGGAGGGGTGACGGTCCAAGGGGATTTCCACACGTTAAAAAAAAAAAAAAAAAAAAAAAGGCTATTTTGCCTCTCAGGAAAACCCTACAAAATTTTGCTCGGTCCGGGAATTGAACCCACTAAGGCTTTTCAAATTCCACGCGAACGAAGTCGCGGGTACTAGCTAGTTTAAAATAAGAGTAGGTAAATACGTAGCTTTTATTTACACAAAACACATTTTTGCCATTTTGTACTCCATGTTTATAAAAAAAAGTATGATGAAAACAAAAGAAAGTTGGCTTAATTCTGGGCTGAATTTTTACTTTACGTATATGTACTGTAGTTTTATTGTTTATTTATTGTCACAAAATAAAGTATACAGTTTAAACAGTCTGTAAGGTGCTTCATAAACTCATTCGAGATTTCCGTGCATCAGTGTCATCACCACTAAAGTTGACCAAATTATTTGACCTTGCTAATTTGTTGTAGTCTACTGGTATGACGATATGAAATTCAAATTTAAAATGTTGTTTAAAATTTTAAATGTTTAAAATGTACGGATGAACACGTTTAAACAGCAACAGCAATGTACAGACAACTATATAATATACCCTTACATGCAACAATTACCTTTTCTATTTGCAGAGATTTGAATTTTTTGAAAAACATATGTATTTAAATGCAAATATAAAATACCCATTTTTTTATTTTGTATTTGGAATACTTTTTTTTCAAACTATATTTTGTATGATATTTGAATTACTTTATCTAAATATTTAGTATTTGTGAAAAACAAAAGAGTTACTATTTTTTTAATTCATATTTCTTATTTTTCTTAAAATTAGGAAGGTACCTACATGATAAAATAATAATGCCAACATCTTTATTACATCTTTACATAGTATAAAATAAAGTCTTTTTCTTTGGATTAAATGTAATTTTCACCGAAACAGATAAGGATTCAAGAGAAAGGTTAATATGTATAATATATATTGTAGTAGAGGAAATCCGACAATTTCAAAGATTGGAAGTCGTAAAAATCATGTTTTTGTTCGCTTACATTGCAAACGCTGTCTAAACCATACGAGATTTATTAAAATAATGTACTACGGCATTGTATATCTTAAAAAGATCTACAAAAAAGTATGGCTTGATATGCTCGTATGTCTATATCCTAAGGATAGCCACCGTAACCATTTTTTATCTTTTAGATAATTACAAAAACGTAATGGGTAATTTACGAAGCTATTTTGAGAAATACAATATTATTCCTTATCAAAAGAAATACATTAGATAAGTTTTGCATTTAATGTAGATTTAAATTGCCTTTTACAGCATACCTCATATACGCTCGGGCCGTACGTCTGTCCCGGGTGGCAGCGGCGGGCAGGGGCGGAGGGGGGCCTATAAATATTGCATAATATAAAAATGTCCCGTAGTATGGTCTTATCATAATAATAGTAGAATTAAATACTCCACATTAATAGTACTACTAGCACTCCTACTGTGGTGCGTGTGGTACGTCTGAAGTAGGCGGCGGATCGCTAGTAAATAATAATGGTAACATTGCACGTCAGATATCACAATGACATCCACAGGTTTGTATCTGCATGCACTGAAAAATGTCGTCTATAGTGCGACTACTGCGATATATTGCATCTGTATTGCGAGCGATGCTGCGGTTTCTCACTAGTGTATTACAGTACAGATTCGATTTCCTCGCAATACGCCCCACAATGAGGGTGCTGTTTTGGTGCGACATTGACAGGTCACCAAATATATATTAGATAAAGATATTAATTCCCACCAAATTTTGTTATTTGACAATTTAGAAAACTATGTCGAGGAAGTAGGGAGGGGATATCTTTACGATATACACATACCTAAACTAAAGTAGATAGATAGTCCAACCCATCACACAAGTCCGACGATGCCCACGTTCTACTCTGCTGACTCACTGGAAAGCTTCTTTACAGTTTTTAGCATAAACTCGGTCATTCTGCTTGTTAAAACATTGCTCAATAGTGAAAATTTACCTCTATACATTTTGGTTGAGATATTTATGTTTTATGCAAGAGAGAATAAGCTAATAGCGGTAGCAGGACATTACATAAAAGCACATCAACGTTGTGTCTAAAAGTTAAGTCACCTTTATAGTAGTTGCTTTTAACGTGCTAAGAGTGAAGACATTCGGTTTACGAAAAATAAACTTTATGTTTCAATATACATAAACCTAATGTCATAAATAGATAAATAACATTATTCAATTAATGTTATTTATCATAATAAAAAAACAAGGCGGTGGGTGCAAGGTGGTGATGGATTATCGAAATGCAACTAATATTGAATATTTTGAAATGAGAGTAAGAAAAAAACACTAAGTGATAGCTTCCATGTTTATTACAGAGTGAAGTTCGCATAAAGTAAAAACATAGAATAGACAGTACCAAAGAGGTTCATCCATAGACCAATATTATTTCTAACAGCTAAATCTCGGTAAGGCTTTTAATACTGTAAGAAATCTTAAATTTACATATTTAACAAATATTACTATACAATATACCCAGAGCGCTTGTGACCAAACTCCATCGGCACGTATCATTGTTATGTTGGTAAGCAAACTCGTAAGCCTCCCGGCGCCGAAGGTATCCCCCACTAATAACAGATTCAGTCCGCGTACCACTGGAGTTGCAACATCGCGCCAAGACGCATTGTGCGCGTCAATCGTACCCGCCTAGTGTATCGACAGCGATCAATAACAAGCCGGATACTTGGACCTGTTTATACGTAAACGACTGTGTCGTTGTACCAGCAGTCGAGGCTAAATAAGAATACATCATTGTGTTAAGTTATCCATTATAAAAGCTTTTAATTAGACAGCTAAAGACATATCCTGGCTTATATTCTCGTAATAGGAACTAATATAATAAAACACTTGCTTATGAAATTCGTAATCATTAAATCAGAACGTCTTCTCCTCTGAGTATATTAATTATTTCACATTCTTGATAAAGTTAAGTATTACAAAGGGCTTTACAAAATTAGCTATATTACTGTTTTCAATTATTTTTGTTCCGTGTGGTGACGGATTATGAACACGGAGTGTCACCACCACATGCATCCCAGCCGACTAAAGCACTGCAAAGAGAAGGTAAAC
The DNA here is from genome assembly GCA_902825455.1 of Arctia plantaginis. Lineage (NCBI taxonomy): Eukaryota > Metazoa > Arthropoda > Insecta > Lepidoptera > Erebidae > Arctia > Arctia plantaginis. The sequence goes on along the minus strand of CADEBD010000294.1, from coordinate 13,379,998 downwards.
TTGACACAAACCCTGCAACCGTCTGGCCAGCGGGGTAAAATAGGCCAAAACCTCCTTTCTAAAGAGAGGTCTATGTCCAGCAGTGGAACATCAAAGGCTGTTGATGATGATGATTGTTTTTTTTTTAGGTAACAGTACAAAATTTGACAATACCGGGACATGATAACGTTGTTTCATAAAACTTGTTACAGCAGGTATCGTTTTGATCTTTAAAACTAAATGATTGGACATATATATTTCTGGGTTTTTCTCATCACTCACAAGTTCTAAATATTGATACCACAAAGTAAATGAAATGACATTTATTGTCAGTTTATCTTTAGAGTCGGACTATTTATTTTCTTATTACTCGTAATTATGTTATTATAACTAACTTAAATCCAGTTTGAGAGGTTGGAGTCCGAGATCCGAAGTTGTGCAATTTATACTTAGTGAGAACGTGAATGTATTGCGAAGATAATTGTTTTATTGCGTGTAATCTGTTCACTGAGCAGGGAAACAAACAATTTGAAACTCAATTGTGCAGGCCGCAGGGTCACAACAGCCCCCCGGGACCCGATGGCATTCCTGGCCGAGCGTGGGTCCTGGCCTTAGTCGACGAGGCTCTCGAGCCCCGACTGCGAGGGTTCTTCAGCGCATGCCTAGAGCGGGGCCAGTTTCCGAAATTGTGGAGGACGGGGAAACTGGTCCTCATCCGAAAGGAGGGGCGCCCGGCGGACTCACCGTCCGCCTACCGGCCCATAGTGTTGCTTGACGAGGTGTGCAAGCTCTTTGAAAGAGTGATTGCAAGGCGCCTCGTCAAGCATCTCGTGATGGTTGGGCCGGATCTGGCGGACAACCAGTACGGTTTCCGTCAGGGGCGCTCCACCGTGGATGCGATCATGCGCGTGAAGGCTCTGGCGGAGGAAGCAGTCTCCCGGGGCGAAGTGGTGTTGGCGGTGTCCTTGGACATCGCCAACGCGTTCAACACTATGCCCTGGAGCTGCATCAGGGAGGCGCTCGTGTATCACGAAGTGCCTCTCTACCTCCGCCGCATAGTCGGGGCATATTTGTCGGAGAGAGCCGTCGTCTACCCCAGTAGGACCGGTCTCGGTAGGCGTGAAATGTCGTGCGGTGTTCCGCAGGGGTCGGTGTTAGGGCCACTCTTGTGGAACATCGGCTACGACTGGGTGCTTCGTGGTGCCTTCTTGGATGGTGTCGCCGTCGTGTGCTACGCGGACGACACACTCGTGACGGCGCGCCGCAAGACGCACCACGAGGCAACCCTGAGGGCCACGGCCGGGGTTGCCCAAGTCGTTGAGCGTATCCGGCGGCTGGGTCTCGAGGTGGCTCTGCACAAGTCCGAGGCCCTGTTCTTCCACGGGCTTCGGAGGAAGCCGCCTGAGGGATCTAGCCTCACGGTAGGAGGCACTCGCATCGGCATCGAGCCCTCGATCAGGTATCTGGGGCTCGTACTCGATGGCCGATGGGACTTCGGATATCATTTCCGAGGTCTGGTCCCTAAGTTGGTTGGGGCAGCGCGTGCGTTGGCGCGGCTGCTGCCCAACATGAAGGGACCCGATGACTCCTGCAGGAGACTCTACTCGGGGGTTGTGCGGTCCATGGCCCTTTACGGGTGCCCGGTATGGGCGGGGGCCCTGAAGGCCAGCAACGTCGCGATACTGCGACGACCGCAGCGAATGCTGGCCATCAGGATCATAAGGGGGTACCGCACGATCTCCTTTGAGGCAGCGAGTCTCCTGGCCGGAACTCCACCGTGGGACCTGGAGGCGAGAGCCCTTGCGGCACTGTATCAGTGGCGCAAGGAGGCGCAGGAGTTGGGTCGATGCCCCGAGACTCGAGAAATCGAGGACCGGAAATCCCAACTCCGCCAGGTCATCATAGGGGAGTGGAGGGAACGACTCGGGCAACCGAGCGCCGGGCACGCCGTCATTGCGGCGGTAAGACCCGTAATGGAGGATTGGCTCGAGAGGCGTCACGGGACCCTCTCATACCGATTGACGCAGGTGATCACTGGGAAGGGATGTTTCGGAGATCACCTGTGTCTGATCCGCAAGGAGCCAACGCCTGAGTGCCACCACTGCGATGGCCAGACCGTGGACACGGCTCTCCACACGCTGGCAGAGTGCCCGGCGTGGGTTGAGCAGAGGCGAGACCTCGTGGCGGCCATCGGAGTGGGAGTTCTCTCGCTCGATAGCCTGATTGCGGCTATCGTGCGGAGCGAGAGTGCGTGGAACTCTGCCGTCTCCTTCTGCGAGCAAGTTATGCTCGCGAAGGAGACGGCGGAGCGAGACCGGGAGAGGTTTAGAACTCTCCCGGCCCGCCAGGCCCGGGCACGGGCCAGGCAGCGCAGGTCACTCAGGCGCCGGAGGTCGCAGAACGACCTCCGTCCTCCATAAGCGCAGGCCTGGGGGTGACAGGTGAGGCCATCTGTCACCCTAGCAGAAGCAGGCCGGGGTGGCGGCGAGCGCGTTGCGAAGCGCGCTCGCTTTCAGGGAGCACAGGGAACATGGGGTTCCCACACGGGGCGGGGGTCGTCTACTCGTCTGTAGATGACCCGAGGTATGTCGGGGCACCGGGGCCTTCCTTTCTAGGGTATACCTGGTTCCCCGGCTATTAGTACCCGGCGAAGGCGTGCGGTTTTAGTCGGTTCGAGTCCGACATGCCACCGACAGGTGGTATCCGAGGGGATTTCCGCACGGGAAAAAAAAAAAAAAAAAAAAAAAAAAAAAAAAAAAAGGGTCACAACAGCCAAGTGTTCGCTTTGTTGTCATGTTATCAAGTCTCACGTTACTTTTTAACCAGTCTTTCTGTTTGCAAATAATTATAATTAATTTGACTACAGTTTTCGAATATATTTTTAGTCAATCGTAATGCGAAAAATTTGCATAAGTCATTTAAGTGTCGGTGTTTTCGTTTCCTTGAATTTACATAGGTAGAGGATTTGCGTGTATTTATCCCTGTCATAGTTAATAGATAATAATATTTTAAAGTTATTGTTATGCCCCCCGCATACTATCGGCACGGCATGGTAGGTCAAGACTGTCAAGGTACACCTCGGTATACCTCGGAAGCCAAGGCAAACCTAAGGACGCCGAAGGAACCCTCGGCTAGTTTCGGCAAGTCTTTGGGATACCGAGTCAAAACTGGGAATCGACCACACTCCGCCGCGCGGACAGCCATTTGCCATCGTATGTGTGTAGGTGCAAGGTTGTGGAAAGATTGCAGATGAAATATTCGCTTCAAATCGCTTGCAACATTGCAACTGTTCTAAATTAAGTTCCTGTATGGGCCCTAGACCAGGCTGCTGAGGTGGTATTCCTAAGCACGCCTCGGCAAGCCTGATAAATGATAAGAACTGAGAACTCTTCGGTATTACCAAATATCCCTTTACATGCTTGAGGACCCCTCGGCAATAATTGCGTATAGGTATGCGTCTGCGCATAGATATGCCTAAGGATCCCTTGCCATGCCGTGCCGATAGTGGGCGCGGGTCTTAATACTATTTAGCTATTGGTTTACTCAGCGTTGGTAAAAGGGGACATGATTTTTTCGACATATTCAACAATCGTCGTTATTATAACCTGTTTCTTCGAGACCTTTCTCATAAATCAGTCTATCCATTGCTTAAAACCGTACGAAAATCTATTCTGTGCTTTTGAAGTTGGTCGCGTTCAGAGAGGAAATCAGATTTATGCGTTTGATTTCAAGATTTTTATTGAAACGATAAAACATTGTCACTGCAAGTTGTACTCAAGTGAATATTTTGGGTCGATAACTAGTTTCGGTCATCCACAAATAAATCGTACACAGGACGTGTTTCCTTTTCTTCTCATAATAATAAATGCGTTTTTTGTAGAATTTGTTTTTTATTCGTTTCCAGACGTCTCAAGACAAATGTCTATATTAAAAGATTAGTATACGTACTTGTAGGTATAGGTACCGCTATTAAATCTCCGCCCCATCGCACGCCATGGAATGATGTCGTAAAACAAAGAGTATTATCTCGCGCCATCGCTCCTCTCGGTGGACATCTTTATTTGCCCCTCTATGGGAAATTGGTGTAGTTTTTATTTACTTTCTGATGATCACAACTTTGCTAATAAAGGTTGCAAATGTGTATGGTGTGAAAACTAGGTATAAGAAAGGGCGCGTTTGTACAATAATCTATGCTTTGTATTTTTTTGGTTTATTTATATAACGTAAAAGAGTCCATTTTAAAATCATGCTTAGTTGTAAACTTAGTTTTATATGAAACTAAGTTTACAACTTACGCGGCGATGTAAAGGGCTACGCACAAGTGACTTTTACCACCGTGATCGTTTTGTCATTCTCTTTTCGTTTTAGGAAATGTATAAAAAAAAGCGTGACGAACCAGTCACGTGAAAAAAGCCAGTCTAGTGTGCTAGCTTAAAGTGGTCAATACTTACGGTTAATGTATTTAAATAGTTATCTGGAAGATCATAATTTAAACTGTTCTAACAATACACTCATGAAATAATAATAACAATCATTTAAATGCACCCAATGCTCGTACTAGACATACATATGTACGCGTCTGTTCAGTGTTACTCTACACCGCACTAATTATGGTAAGAATGCTGTTCTCACTCGCGTACCTAGCTGTTGTAATGATAATTTTGACGACATTGAAATCTTCGTGTCCGTGTAGTGACGGATTAAGAATACGAAATGTCACTACCTCAATTCATCCCGTGGGTGTCAAACAAAGCAAAACAAAACAAAACGCGCAAAACAACGCAGGACACCAGCACTGCAAAAAAAAGAATTTACCTATACCGACCCCTTTGGTGAGCGTTGTATAGTAAGCGAAAACCTCCTTTCAAAGGAAACGCCTATGTCTAGCATTGGACTATCAAAGGCTGTTGATGATGTGACATCTTCCACCACTCAATAAGTTTCTTCACAAACAAATCACTAAAGGCTAAGTGTCCATTGCCATTCACCCATGAGATATGTAACATAGCTGTTAAGTTTTCAAATAAGTAAATCATCATCTTTCAAGTCCACTGCTGAACGATAAGCTGTCCGCATCCATCTGCTGCCAGCCACTTTCTTCAAGTCGTCTGTCCATCAAACATAATAACAATAAAACATTTTGATTTCTATTTTCTCTCTTTCACAAAGGTAAGTAATAACGAAAAAGTTTGAAGAGATCATAGAAAAATATACACAAGAGCTAGTCTAGTCAACTAGTTTGTAAAATGTTTGATGTTATCGCTTCGCATGAGCCAGTATGTAAATTTACGTAAAAAGTTTCAACATTTTCAATTTAGCGCCAAAAATACGAATTCTAATATCGTGCAAAATCCGTATAAAGGCGCAAAGCGCTACACGAAACAATAAAGTGCTTAAGCCAAATCCCCCTCAGCCTACAGCCTCCGTAGGGCATTTAATTTAGGCGCTGTTTAGCATTTTTCCGTCACAATCAGGCCTAGACTCAATTTGGTCGTGAGCTGCAAGCCAAACAGCACAGCTATACGAGAGGCTTTTAAACGTGCCGCGTGCTACCACCACCGCGCCGCCTGTAATATCCGGCCGAAGAGATGTGACACGCTGTCCCGGACTACGGGACATCCCGGGCAGACGGTGCCAATCAATAACTTTTATAAAATGTAAGAAGCTGCTACTGCGATATGATTTTGAGTTAATATTAGATGACAAGTTTATTTTATTCCTGTATTTTATATAATTGTATACAATTCAATTAAGTCTTGATTAATTACTTGTGAGCGCATTAAGAATTGTCACATAAGTAATTTTCGTTATTATATTACATTGAGTATGTTCTTCCTTCATTTATGTCTGAAACAGATATGTTTATATGTGTTTGAGTATTTTTAAAGTTGTATAGTTTGGGCCGCGTAGATAAGAATGCGTATAAATTTATGTTACAAGTTGTGAAGTTGACAACATTTACACATATATTACGTCCTCATACCTTTCCAACTAATGGGAGTCCACTTCAAGTTTGTCTCGCATCTGTGAGTAAGCGGAAAAGTTTATCGATAGTAATCTTGCCCTTTATAAAGATAAAGTTGTAAGAGGTCGAACTCGTATCCGTTATCTTTTGTAACAAAACGCACTGAGCAATGTCGTTTGTCTTCTAATAAGTGATAATGTTACGACTTAACTTTCAGATTATTTTTTACATCTCTTTTCTTTATCTTATACTAACCTAGTAAGGTTGGGAAAAGCTACAGAAAAGGCTTGTACGATGTGCAGTGCAAAAAAAGCCAGGCACTTACTGACCTAGGTCATATTAAAAATCATAAGAGAAGCTATAACTTTATCGCTGCTGAGAACGAAATAAGGAATGACAACAAAGATAAGAACCAACATAACGTTTGTAAAGGAAGGCTCACCAAAAAAGACTTCACAAAGCCGTACTCTTTTTTTTTTTTTTTTTTTTTTTTTTTTTTAAAAAAAAAGACAACTCCCGCACTAGGAATAAATCCTGTGTCGCGGGGGACTTTACAAACATACATGAAACGGACACAAAGTACACCCAGACTCAGAACAACAATTTGTGGATCACACAAAGTGTTATTCCATGTGGGGTTTGAACCCACAACACTCGGCGTAATAGGAAGCGGCGTGGCGACCGCTTAAACCACTACGCCATCCGTGCAGTCGTCTACACGCTCAATTTGAATTGAGCGTGTAGTACTACTAGAACTCACTGTGCCGTGGAAAACAATCATCCCTAAAGACCACGAATTAAAAACAAACAAGTACTTTGACTTAACCAACAAAATAACTAAAAACGGTTCCGTCTAAGTAGGTGCGAGGGATATACCAGCTAAACTCCTCTATAACCTGCTTAAATACCTTGGATTGCCCTCTATCACGTGATGGACCCAGCACCCGCAAGGTGAAAATAGGTCTTATATAGATTATATTTTATAAGATTATTTACATGCCGCAGACAATAACAGAGCTTAACAATATTGCCAAGAATTACTGTTATCAGTATTGCAACCTTCAGAGGATTTCAAATAGTGTCTTCTATTTGTTTATTTTAATAAAACTAGTACCTGGTATGACTAAGCTTTGCTCAGTTTTTTTTCGGTAAATTATCTAAAAATGAAACCTAGCTAGATCGATTAATCGCCTCCAAAACTCCCTGCATACTAAATTTCATGAAGTTGAAGATGATTCAGATTATTATCTTAAAAGTATTTGTGTCTTTCTTAATGAAAATCCAGAGGTTCATACATTGAAATGTAGTATTCTATAAACCCTAATATGTACTCCCGTTAAAATTTTTCGCATTTCCCATCACTATCAGATGTTTCACAAGACAACAGCAAAGCTACGTGTAATTACCGCTTATACACAACTGAATAGCAATTTGCTCACTCATTACTGACCATTCTGACTGAACACACATTACGTGCGTCTCATCTCGCATGTCTTGCAAAATACTCCGTTTCGTGTTTTACATTTTGTAATTTCAATACTTACTAGTACATTTTACTATTGACTGATACGCCTTTTTACTTAGAACTAAGTTTTAGAAAACATTAAATGTAACCAGATTATGGCCATATTCCATTTTTACGTCAATTAAAGATATCATGGCAAAGAGATCGCTCAGTTAATAATCTGCTTCTCCTATGACCCTCGAACAACTCCGACTTCGTGAACTCTTTTTTCTTTGTTCAAGCAGTACTACCCTTTGTTTTTTTTTTTCCGTGCGGAAATCCCCTCGGATACCACCTGTCGGTGGCATGTCGGACTCGAACCGACTAAAACCGGAATGCGCTCCCGCTCGAAGTCAGGATGTCCGCAGACCGCTTTATATTAAAAAAGAACGGCCAAGATTAACCTCTTAATGAAATAGCAGAACGGTCTAATCCGGTATCCATAATAGAAGAATATAATATGTCTATATTTCTATACAAATTATAATTGTATATATATGTATGTTTAGTGTTGCATGTGTGTATAAGTGTATGTATATGTATGTAGTGAAACGTATACATTGTCATTGAACACTTAATATTTTGACGTACCCTTACAAGATTTCTACACCACCCAAAGGTTGACTGGAAAACTGCTCATACATTAAGTTCGCCGGTGTACAAAAGTGCATAAAGTTAACTAAATAAAGAAATTATTCCAAAAACTTGAAACGATGAAAATAATAAACTAAATTAATTATTGATGTAACGAGACAAGGAAACTTGGGCGGGTCCTGATTGTGTATATTCTAAACTCGGAGTCGAGAGATATTACGAAACAAGTTACTAAGTAATATGAAACAACTTTGGTACAGTGCATCAACTATTTTCATCAGAAGAACCACTTGGAAAGTCTGGCTGCAAAGTCACACTCAGGAGGTAATAAAAGAGCAATACAAATGTCAGATATTCCGTTTAAATTTACTTTTAATTTATTTTTTTGTACGCTTGTATCCGTGCAGGGGTAGGCAGAGGCAGGGGTAGGTAGGTAGGCTAACCTAACCCATGTTTTCCTCTAATACTACTACTGGTTTCTATTGTATTTTAGTCCTAAACACGTCGTAAAGGGCAAACCTGTGGCCAACAACTACTTTGGGATATAATAAATGGGAAAATTTTTAGACACATATTATTATAAATAAAATTGACAGTCTGGTAAGTGAAGAAGGTAATGAAAACAACGGGATGTTGCTTATACTGATGGACAATCCGTGTGGTGACGGATCGACAACACGGAGAGTCATTACCCCCATCAATCCCGTGGATCTCGTAAGATCCGTCTGAGAGCAAACTACGAAGGACAACAGCACTGCAAAGAGAAGGAAAACTTGACGCAAACCCTATACCAACCCGTCTGGCCAGCGTGGTATAGTCAGCCAAAACTTCCTTCGTACCTCGAGGCCCATGCCCAGCAGTAGAGTATTAAAGGCCGTTGATGTGATGATGTGATAGATGGATTCAGGAGGATAAGCATTAAGTCTAACCCATCAGAGTCGTACACCAGTTAAGCCCAAGACTAAAATCGTTTACCAGTATGTCTTGATTGCACATACATACATTCAGAGACGCACTAAAGGTGATTATTTTAAACCATTATTATTATTATTTCCATTTAAGCTTGTACGACAATGAGTCTACCCGTAATCTCTGTCGGTATCACTGGATCAAAAATAAACAAAAAGGTATCGTAACTTAATGAATTTAACGCAATAACGTTCCGGTCCACACATCCGATATGAACACAGGTCAGGACAGTTTAAATACAATTGCTACAAACTATATACCGGAGCTGGACATCGTTTAGCATTACAGTGAGCTGTGCTACCGTTCACCGGTATGCAAACTAAAAGCTATCCTGCTATATGGGAGAAATTTAGATTTATTAAGGTGGGTTTTATGCTTTATTTGTTGTGTGACTAATACCTTTTACACGCTCACTACTACTGTAACTACTTTACACTAATGGATCAACATCGATGGATCGTAATGATTTACGAATACACCGAGTTATGACACACAGGAAGTCGCAGGAAAGTTAATCTGTCTTTGAATTTACAAAGGAATTAATCAGAAGTAAATTGGAGGAGTTCGAAATATAATAAATGAACTTAAATAATAAATAGAAATTTCATTTTATTTTCTGTAAATATTGCATGAAAAATAATGCACGAATATTTATACGCTATGTGACATGTTAATGATTACTGCCTTTACTTGTCCGGTTTTGTGATTCTATCATTATTTTGATTACCAGATATTAAGTTTGGTGGCGGATGTTTCTAAACGTTGCTGTCGTGGGGAAGACTAATGGCAGGTACTGCTGTAACGGCTGTAGCTTTATACCCCTTTTAAAAAAGTTATTAAAAATATTTGGAGTATTAGTCCTCCCCCAGCCGAATTATCTGAATTTTAACTGAAAACTGGTAAAAAAATTGTAGCAGCCTTTTAGTTCTAGTTTTGTACAGGTTGATCTATGTTTGGCGTTGCAGATGTGACCAATGTCCAGCAGAAGACATATTTCGACTGAGATCATGATGAAGATATTTAATTGTTAAGGTAACTTTTGCAGAATCACTATATCGTATTTATTATTAGTATTTATTTCTTACAACTGCGTCCAATCGTTGTGACATCACGACGCGTTGTTGGAAGAGATCATTATCATTATGATGATGATTTTTTTTTGCACAACCGTGCGTGCAGCCGGTTCATACCTCTGAGCGCGTTTATTCAACGAGCGGTTGGCAGTCGTGCAGCCATATTGCAGTTAGTACTGTGTTTCATAAAGGTCAATGTTTTCAGTTGATGCTGAGAGGCATAAGTATTAAGTACAATTTAAAATGAACTTTATTGACGTCTATCAATAATTTGATTGCACGGATTGCGCAGTGCTTTACGTGAGCGCACGTCGCTGCTTCCTACTGCGCTTAGTGTTGTGCGTTCGATCCCCACATGGGACAACACTTTGTGTTGTTCTGAGTCTGGGTGTTCTTTGAAATTGTACGTTTCATAAATGTTTGTGAAGTCCCCCGTGACACAGGATATATTCCTAGTGCGGGAATTATCATTGCAAAATATGTCAATAAAATAATTACTCATTTTGAAAATATTTTTAAAACATATAGAGGGAAGGGACAGGCGTATACGTGGGTTATTATTTTGTTTATTATACTGTATTACCCACGTTTTGTTATTTTACTATTACTACTATTCGCAAATATCATTTCTATTTAGAAATGATATTTGTAAACGACATGTTTCACAAATTCTTATATAATGGAGATAACAGACATCACTGTAAATTTTCATCAACGATTTTAATTACGTAATAACAATCATAATCTAACAAAATTTATGATGCACTAAAAGTCAACATCGTAAAATCCCTTTACTCTTTCTAAGACATCCCCGCCATAATTTCTAACATAAAATTATCCATTTTTCTCATTCAGCTACAAATTAGCAACCAAATTTCTAGACAATAAAAATTGGTCCAATTTGTTCATACATCACAGTTATATTTCACACTATAAACTATGTTATGCTTTTCTATATTGTTGTTAGAATCATCGAAATGACAATAAACCACTTGTAACCACTGTGATTTTATTTCAATTCCGGCACTGGAATTAAATAAACTATAAAATCTAGATTGTTGGCACCGCCACACAGTCTGTCACGCCGATGACTCAAATTGATTGTGTCAGCGTGACATTGCAGCGGTCATGTCGCATGCCGCAATGTCGCGGCAAAATTAACTTTATATGCAGTCACGAGCTCGCTCATTATAATATGTGTGTGGTATGCATTAACCAGCCATTTAGGCTCACGTGAAAATGATAATTGTCCAATAACCCGTCATGTTTGACAGTGTTAGTATCAACTTCTGTCACAGTAAGAATTATATTTAATCAATAATAACTTAATACCTAACATATCTTTCCCAGTAAATACTATAAAGGTTAGGGAATAAAATTAAGAGTTCTTGGTTTCATCTAGTGAAGGTTATCTGATGTTAAATTTATCGAATATTCGATAACACAAAGAATTCCTAAAGTAGGTCCAAAAGGTAAAACGAACGCAGCTTTTTGAATGAAATGTAATGTTAATATTAAAATTTCAATGATCGATACTAGAAGCGAGATGTATTCTGAGCTTTAAGGAGGTTGCGGGTCAGCGCATACCATACACCATCAATCGATGCTCAATAAAATAACATATTATTTAAAGTGCTTGTAAACACATAACTATTAAAGTTTTAGTAATACAAGTTAGGTTTCTATTGAACAATACTAAATTTTTCCAACTAAAAAGAGAAAAAACCTACGAGAAAATATACGGATACAGAGCAGACAAAATGCATAATACAAGTAAGGTGCACTGACAAGAGAAAAATCAAATTACACAAGTAAACTTCTTGGGGACTTGATTTGTTTTACAAAATAAATGTTCGAGTCGAATGGCTGCGCTCTCAGTCGCAAAGGCCGGCGCATATACGAGTATATGGAGCCGCAGCCGGCCCGCGGGCGACATCGTGACCGTTTGCTTAGGATGTGTGCTCACCCGCTGTTTTGTCTTACTACACGCTATTTGTTCAACTACTTCATCGAATAAGTCAGCTTAACATGTTCGATGGAACTCAAATAACGATCCTTCGCTAAGAGCGAGCTCTTAGTGCTTTTGTTAGTACTTCACTGTTTACAAAATAAAACAATAGACTTGGAGACTCGCAGGTATTGATTTAACTGCTACTGCGATGTCGATATGAGCATTATATTATTCTTTTTATCGACTACTTAATTAACGAAAGTTGAAATCAATAACGACAAATTTATGTATATATTTTTTATATTCTACCGTTTTGAATCTATAATCCTTTTATATATCCTATATTTTTTATTAATCCATCCTAAATTTTGAATTTTAGGCGTAGGTACTATCATTTATTAATTGAATTGATAATTTTATTATCTTTGTATCGGATGACTAATTAATTGAAAAAGACTATGGTTTTATAATAATGCACAATACCAGCAGTTGGGTTATTTACACGAATTTGCCGGAATATTCATTACTTTCTGGTGAAATTTACTAAAAATGTTGATGTTTAGTGTACCTACTGATTAATAGTTCAAGCAGTAGATACACTAAAAATCAATATGTTTTTATTACTATAAATTACAGGGGCACAAACATAAAAACATATAAAAAAATGTTTAATAAGCACTACTGGAACTATTGATTGATTACTTGATAACAGTTGATTTACTATTGAATATGAGTCAGCTAAATTCTTAATTATTTATTTACATTCCACAATGTGTACTTAGGTCACTAGGTGGTAGGTTTCACATTAATGTGTAACCAGTTCATCATGGACCCTGGCGCAACAAAATACATTTTAATCATTTCAAGAAATTGATGGAAACTGGATTAGAATTTGAATAGAAGAGAGGAGGATATTTGCATCTATTGTATATATTATATGGTAGAATTAAGTTTAATTTATGAAGATTTTATTTGTACGTTTGTCTATTTATTTGTTTATTCTTTAGCTTAATTTAATAAGTTTGTCTCTATATTAATATATCTAAATTTATTAAAGTAGTCTACAGACCATCTTAACACAATCCCACAAATTATTACGAAGGTAGATATGATTTCAATTTGTTGACTATACAATACGTCATAGAGCATAGTTTCCTCAAAGTTTCTGATCTAAATACAGCGACTAACTAAAAGATAACAAAAGTTGTGCGCCGTATCCGGTGGCAGGAGAGCTGCAGGAAGGAGTACGTTCTTTTCTTGAAGGTCGTATCAGTCCGGCAATACCGCAGATGATAAACTTGTGCCACAGATTGGTTGGAGTGTCTTGAAAAGCGCACAGTAGTGGAGCGCCAATTATATCCAAGTGATGAATTGGGATGAAAATTTTCAGGTGTGGAACGATGGCGGAAAGTTGCGGCCGGTATTAGTCCGAACAATTCCTCGGAGCACTCTTCATGATATATACGATTGACTCTGATAGAGAATGCAGAGTGAGGCTACATCTCTACGTAACGCGAAGGGATCGAGCCGATCGGAAAAGTCTCATACAAACTTCCATTTATTTAACACTATACAGCAAGAAGTGACAAATAATTTGTATTATTGTAGTTTAAGCAGTATTTAATTGTTCATTAACAACGAATAATAATTTCTCTTATAATATTAATAAAAACCCACAATTTATTTCACTAAGGATCTTAGTGTCTTAAATTTTCAGGTATCCTTCTATGAGAGGAATTTATGGTTATAGAAGGTATTTCGTTTTTATAAGTAGGTATTTAAGAACGATCTTTCTCATTCCAGTGACTCAGTGACGGATATCTAGTCGACAATCTGTGATACCCCTCCAGACGTCAACTTCTCAACGCGGCATACTTTAACTTCTAAAACACAACCTTACATCTCGAAGGAAAGTTTAAAATAGGCTTTATTAATTTTTGAATTCAGTCTTTCACCAGGAATATGTATCTTTTAATACTTTCGGTCTCTCTGCGAGTGCAAGTTCTCAGTTGAGGATAAGTTTAAACGGAACAATTTGTTGCAGAGGCGAGTCATTTGAGAGACTATGACTACTTTTAAAGTTGACAGAGCTGGAAGTAAGTTCAGTAGATAGTTGACGATAGTTCGGTAATAGTGTTGGTCTCTTGGAGTGCGCAACTTTGTGATTGGCTTTCTCGAAATTTATTGTAGGTACATCAGAGTTTAATTCTTCACACATAGAATAGCACAATGGTACGTACGTTTAGTACATTCCTACTTGTCGAGTGTTGGAAGTGAGATAGTAATTTTCATGGCTTTTTTGTATGTTTAATTTCTTTTTTTTAAATAATCTGTAAAGTAAAGTCAATAATACATAGATCTTTACCGTTGATAATTTACTGCTTGATGCCGATACTAGTAAAAATATAATATATGTTAGATAAAGCTAAACATACATAATTCAGAAACAATATGATGAAAAGTAATCAGTGGAACAACGCCGAATATCGGAGAAAACGTCCAAAAAAAATCCATTAAACCGCTTTGTTTGACGGGCTGATACGTCCTTACCCGCGTCAAACCCGTGACACAACTCAAACACATCCCACAAACAGTTTACATGTACAAACATCTCACGACCTATGAGCTGACGACCCGAAACGATGAGATTTTTTGACAATATCAAGACTGACTTGCCAATTTGTTCGCCATACAACACCCTTATTACAACTCAATAGAGTTCTATGAAAATCTCACGGTTGCATTAAAGGGTGTGCAAATACAAGGCAGCTGAAGAGATGTTTACTCTGGATTTTACGTTGATACTGAGACAATTTTTGTTGTCAAATATTGAAACGTCCCGCGGCATCGCTTTGAGTGTTTATCTGACACACTTTGCGTATCGCAGTGCAGACAATTTGTGATGCAAACACCGCTAATAAAGATGAGGTTTCAGCGTGATAATGAATAAAAAGTGAATAACATTTTTGCCTCAAAGGATTCAAAATGAGGCAACTATTTTGTGTCACAGTAAAAAAAAAAAATAACTCTTTACTATTTTGGCTTCATGTTTAAAACAGAATATTTAATATAGCATTGGTTAGACTTTTATTATTTATTTTTATTTATTTATTTACAACTTTATGCACTTATGTACAACGGCGGGCTTAATGCCCAAGGCATTCTCTACCAGCCAACCTTTGGGGGGTGTAGAAATCTGGTGAGGTAGGTGCACTGAGGTTGCAGTTGCTATAGCAGTTATAACTAACACATACAATTACACACATACAACACAAACATACACGCATATACATATATAGATATAAATACACATAAAATACATATACTAATTACTTGAATGTTTTTCAAAAAATTCTAATAAAGTTAATAAATATACCATACAGATCGTCAGACCACTGAGGAAACAACATAAGGCACTGAGTACGTTTTCTTACCAAATAAAAGGTCTGATGAATGTGAAAAAAATGCCAATTATATAATATCAGGTCTTCTTATATGTCTACCTTAAAGCTAATGTCCTTGAACTTATTTTTTATAGTATACTTAAATATGATATTTCTGTGCTCATCTTAGCTATGTCTTACGAAAGGCCAGGCTGCAACATATCCACGCTAGTATACGGGTCCTGAATGCATATGCCGATAATGACGCGACGGTATTTGGAGCAAGCACGCGCGGCATCTGGACACGAGCGTGATATTAGGTTCAAACCTACTACTTGTAGTTGTGTCGTGGATAATTGGTTATGGAGAACGATCAATAGATATATTTGGTTACTTATGACGATGTGTATTATTTATACAGGTCACCTGATAGAACTCAGGAGTCACAAGCGCGTTGCCAGCCTTTGAGGAAGACTCCTTCCGCTCTTTCCTTGAAGGTCGTATCGGTCCGGAAATACCGCAGCCGATTACTTGTTCCACAGGTCGGTAGTGCGAGGCAAAAAGTGTCTTGAAAAGCGCACAGTAGTAGAGCACCAATTATCCAAGTGGTGGGGATACTCTTTACCTCCTTGTGCTACGATGCTTGTGTTGGGTTTGTTAGTTAAATGTCGCAATTTACTATATTCTAGAAAATTATATTATTTACTTGGACATAAAAATGTTTAAAAATGACAATCTGAAGTTATTTACTACTACATGTTTGTTTTTCTCTTGCGGTTATGAAAAATCTTCCTTTTTTAGTATACAAAGTCACTACATACATTTTCCGGATATTTGTGTTCTGGCAATTTACCTACGTCAGTGTCACAGCTCGAAATAAAATATTAGAGTTGCTCAAAACATGTTCTTTAAACGACGATACCTCCATTTGGCAGAGTGACAGTAGATTATGACGTACTAAACACACCAACTTGTTCCGACATACAAGCGTATGTAGACGGCGCGATTGCGAGAAGACGCGTGCTTACCAGCCGACGTCTGGGGCCGTCTCAAAGGAATATTACTTATTAAGTAAGAAGTAACTTTATAACTTCGAAATTAATTATCTGCGAATGAATTTTCTGTTCTATGGACTTAATTGTTTTTGAATGTTGTTCAAAGTTTGTTTTCTTCTATTTAGCTTTAGTCAGTGTTTGAAGTTGAAACTTTTTGTTCTGCGCGAGTTCGTTTATATCATTTTTAGCTGTTTCTTGTTCTACTATGTCTTAATATTTTTCAACGCTCCGTTTATATATATGTGAGGACGTGGGTAAACTTTAGAAATATAAATGTTTAAGTTCTTTTTTAATACTACTGCAGTTTCTGAATATTTTCCGATTCCTAATTTAGAATTTTGGTATATAATTATTACAATCGAAATTGAATAAAACAACACTGACAACTTTTATCATCGTACTATATAAGAAGCAAGTGATCATTTATGAATGAAACTACAAAGAAGCATAATTTCTTATGCACAGTCACGACTGCAGTTTAATTCATTGCGATTTGAGGAAATCTTACACTTACGAGTAAAAGGCGTGTCACGAACGCCAACACTTGCACAAAGAGCGTATTAAATGATATAGCTGTAAATATGAAAGTCTTACTTAAAGCCGGTTGCTCGCTCCACAAACTACGTACACACATTACTTTGAATAGTCTAAATCCCCAAAATGCACATTCAACAGTTTTCACGTCATTTTCTCAGCGAGTTGGGAGCCTAACGAAGAGTCCTTTCCTTTAAACTTTACAAACATAACTTTAACATGTGTATTACACCATTATAATCCTTATGTATTTGTACGTTAAGGTGCACTACAGTACTACACTACTCTGCTATTTGCAGCTTCTTCTGGTGGAGCGGTAAGAAATATTTGAGTCATACTTGACTCAATGACGTTGGCGAAGAATCGAGAAAAAAATTCACATCTGAGAGATGTATTGAAAAAGTTTCTTTTACGTATCAGGACTGTTAAGTTTCTCATTATTTAAGCTTATGACGATTTTATTGACACTTAAGCCTGTAAAATATGGGTTTTCAGAGCTATAGCTGCACTAGAATTTGATCGTAACTTCCATTATTAGTTATAAGTAAAAAAAAAAATCTACTACATTCACACGACGCCATCCAGTCCCAAACTTAGCAGTACTTGTACTATGGGTACCAGACAACTGATATACTCGGCTTTTGGCTTGGCTTTTGGCTCGGCTTGCGTGAGCTTGATGTCGATCGGGACTAATGTCGGTTTTTGAACACCGATCAAAGGAAGCTTGCGGCAAGTGTTTTTATATGTTGACGCGTGCTTGTTCCCTACTGCTCAATTTAATCAAATCAACAATAAGTCTCAATACTCTACTGGTTGAGCAGTTTAGTTGACCAGTAGAGCGTTTTTTAATTTTATTGTTTTTTTTTTAGTTTAGAGTTTTTTTAGTTTATTTTTGAATAAAAATATGTCCACGTCTACTGTTTGCCTTTTGGGAACACAATAACACAGTCGCAAACGTGTAAATGGTATCCAAGCGTTTGTACAGGCTTGGCGCTTGTGGACGTTTGCCAAGCCTCAGCACGCATGTAAACCAGGCATTAGAAATAATTTAAAATTTGCGTCTTGACGATAGAAAAAGCACCACTTTTTTATTTATTTCCGTATGGTGCCACTTACAAATGCATGTAGTATTTTGACACATTTGTGTCTTAATTTAGCAAGATTTGACTTTACTTTTAAATATAAATGGTGTCAAAGGATTAGCAGTAAGGTCCCACAACATGAACTACCTGTGATAGCAAAGCACTTCGCTAACTACTTAACTCAGTTAACGCTTGGAGACGGGTTTAAGTTTAAGCATTACATATCAGTGCTTTAGTGAAGAGCAACTTTAGTTGAGTTGAGCTCGTCTCTAGAGAATACGAGACATGCGGCGCTGATCTACAAACATATTCAAATGGAGTAAAATTAGGTAAAGTGTGTGCAGTATTGTGAAGAAAAAATATAATGAGTGATTCAGTTCCTAATTGTAACATTTAGTTTAAATGCTGCCAAGTTTCAAAAAAATTCTACGTAATCAAGATTCCGTGTAGTGACGGATTAAGAATACGGAATGTCACTACCCCAATTCATCCCGTGGGTGTCGTAAGAGCCGACTAAGGGCGCAAAACAACGCATGATACCAGCACTGTAAAAAGAAGGAAAACTTGACACAAACCCTATACCAGCCAGCGTGGCCAGCGTGGTATAGTAGGCCAAAACCTCCTTTCTAAGGAGAGGCCTATGTCCAGCAGTGGACTATTAAAGGCTGTTGATGTGATGTGAATCAAGATTTATTTTCGTTGGATACCAGTTTTAGAGCCCATTATTTTGCTATTAGTGATGGGTCCCATTTGTATTTCCATTGAATCTCATGTTATAACAACAATTGTACTTTTAAGAAGAAAAGTGATTTATTTTTATCAAACATTTTAAGAAGCGTGTTACGTGTTACGCGGAGCAAACAAAACTTCATAAATTGAATGACATTAAAAAGCTTTTTTAAATTATCCACAGTTACAATATTTTGTGCCACAATTCAATTTAGTTAGTAAAATTATTATGTCTGGATTTTAAAAGTAATATTCATCTTTAGTTGCTTAATCCCACCATCACATAACTCTAACATAAAAAAAAATCGTTTTTGAAAATAGTAACAATTTTATTTTTCCTAAATGGACAAGCACATTTTTTATAAATAATATTAAATAACAAAGATGATAATCAAATTCAGCAATGTAAATATAACTTGAAATCAATTTTAATATTTTTTTATTATGAAGTATCAAGCGGCGAGGTGACCGCTCAAACCACTACGCTATCCGTGCAGCCTAGTCAGTCTTATTCAAATTAGGCTGAGTGCCAGCACTTTTTGAACGTCATGATTCACATAAAGCTTTGTCTTTCATAGAACAAATAAATAAATAAAAACAGTCTCCCAGAAGCGCTCAACCAGTAACCACTTCTTACTGTTTTCGTTGTGAAGAAGGAACGGTGGAACATCCCCTGCTTCATTTACATACTCAACCTTTAAACCACAGCCAAATTAAATCACTGATTTTAGTTTAACTTTAATTACTTTCCTTCTTGTAGTTGGGTTAGACTCAACGAACGTCGCAGTAATATAGTTAATTTAGGTTTATCTACCTATACATAATATAGTTATATAAACCTACGCCCTTTTCCTGTAAACCCACCTCAATATTGTAATACTCGTAATTATTTACTAAAGTTTTTTAAGAAATCCAAATTAATTGGGGACTTGAAGTGCTTGTTAACAATGTTCTCATTTTTGTAGATTTATAATAATACTAATTTATTCAAGCACTTGAGGAGGTTATAATAAGGAAGGAAACTTCATTAGTGGAGGTTTCAGTTTGGGATCGACTGAACCTAGTCTATTTTAACCACAAAAAGACACAGGTTTGCGCGTTGACCACAAAAAGTTACTATTTGTCGTAATGCCTCGGTTCGAGAGCACCTTCCTAATTGCCTCAGCCGGTATCGGAATCCTAGACATGAACATATAGAGCAAAGTCCAGTTTCAGAGAGTAAGGTCAAATTGGCCTCGAAGACGCTTGGTGTGCTGAACAGATCGAGGCAGTAATTCAATCCGACCCATAGCCTTCAACTCTTTAAGGTGCAAGTCAATATGGAGTACTGTTCTCATCTCTATGCAGGGGCACCTCAGTACCAGCTATTCCCTTTGGACCGTATCCAAAGAAGAGCGACTCGAATCGTCGGTAGCCAAAAGATCTCCGACCGGCCCGATCCCTTGATGTTACGTAGATATGTAGCTTCGCTCTGCATTCTCTATCGTATATATGGTGGAGAGTGCTCCGAGGAAATTTTTATCCCCACCACTTGGATAATTGGCACTCCACCACTGTACGCTTTTCTAGAAATTTGTCTCTTACTACCAACCTGTGGCACAAGTTATCGTCTGCGGTAATTCCGGACCGATACGACCTTCAAGAAAAGAGAGTACTCCTTCCTTAAAGGCCGGCAACGCGCCTGTGACTCCTGAGTTGCAGACGTTCATAGGCGTCGATAGTCACTTTCCATTAGTGCTCGTTTGTCCTAATAACCGTTCTTCCATAAAAAAAGGTTCGGATCCACAACTACGAAACGCGATGTACTACCGCCGAACTTAGAAAATAAAAGCACATTACACATAAATATGCACGTGATACAAATCTCATTAGAGTAACGTTAACAAGAATTCTCAACTATTTACATAATGCTGATAACAAGCTACTTACTGAGCCGTTTACCTTCGCATGAAAAATTCACTTGGAGTTCCCAAGGTAATATAAAGTTTTAATTCAATAACGCGCCAATGAACTAGGCCGGCGAGGGTAATTTGTAAGATTACGTTCCAGGGCCGGACCGGGCTGGACCCGACCTGCCCCCGGACGTAAGCCGGGAGTTATGGGACCGCGGCGACTCGCTGACACTTACCGTTTAATACGAGTACCCATTATGTCATGAGATTTGCATACATTGGGGAAAGTGTTTAAGATTGGACTCCGTAACGTAATCTCATTGTAAGTCATTCGGTAAATGTTGACTTAGTGTTGGATGACCGCCGACTTGTGTTTGGTTTGAAGATTACAGCTGTTTATTTTGTTTTCAGGGTATTAGTTTTTGTTATATATGTATATAATTTGGTTTTGTACTATCTAATCAGAGAGAGAGACTTTAAATGCGAAAGTATGCTAAACTAGCCCGGCGCTTGGTCGTTTAAAAGTTAGTTATCTATCCCTCGAGAATATCACTTCTATTCCGAAAGCCGATTATAAATTTTTGATAAGAGATACCCTATGTCTCTTTCGTAACCTGACAACGTGCTTACACAATTTCATGGTGATCGATGGAGAAGTTAGCGTGTAAATTGTAAATTTTAAATTTATGTCAGTTTTATATATTTACTAGCTGACCCGGCAAAAGTTGTTTTGCCATGTACACTATTTCTACGAAATATGAAAAAAAAAATAGGGGTGGGTCACCCTTGTCATTTAGGGATATGAAAAATAAATGTTGGCCGATTCTCTAACCTACCCGATGTGTACACAAAATTTCATAAAAATCGGTACAGCCGTTTCGGAAGAGTATGGTAACTAAAATTGTGACACGATAATTTTATATATAAGATTAACTAAAAAATAATTATAACCAGTGACTACAAATGTAACCTCGGTGAACCTGCCTTATAAGATTTTTACACTATTCAAAATTTGGCTGGTAGAAAATGCCCAAGGCATTGAATCCATCGTAAACATAAGTGCATAAAGTTATTTAAATAAATAAATCGTAGCACACACAACAAACACACTTTTCTTCGTCTTTCAGTTTGGATTCTACTAAAGAATTAAATTTTATCGCCATTTGAATGACGTTTTTCAAACTTATTAAGGAAGTTCATATTCCTCTTTGAATAATATACCTAAAAATATTGTACCACATTCACACAACGCCATCTAGTCCTAAACTAAGCAGAGCGTGTAAAAAAAAAAAGTGGATATGTATTTATATCAGTTGTCTAGTACCCACTAGACAACTGATATAACACTTGTTGTACACTTTGTTTTGTAAATACACACTTATTATACATTAAATGTTCATGCACACAAATGTTTAACTTGAGTGGGAATCGAACCTTTGGAAAAGCAGTCCGTTACACAAACCACTACGCCACCCGGTCGTCAGGTCGTCAGGTCGTCCGGTCGTATTTGAATACTAGCTGAGACCCGCGGTGTTACCCGCGTTTGTTGTTATAACCGTTGGCAACGCCGCGGGGCGAAGCTAGTTTAAAAAAGTAGCCTAAGTTACTCCTTATGTCATCAGCTATCTGCCAGTGAAAGTCCCGTCGAAATCGGTCCAGCCGTTCCAGAGATTACCCGGAACAAACAGACAGACAGACAGACAAAAATTGAAAAAAATGTTATTTTGGCATATGTACCGTGTAAACATACATATGCATTTAGTAAAAAGCGGTTATTTTAATATTACAAACAGACACTCCAATTTTATTTATTTGTATAGATAACAGATGCCAATGAAAACATGAATAATGTGACTATTATACTATTTAAACTAAATGTACAACGTTTCATTCCGTAGCTTTGTAACAAGAAACGTTACGATGACACCTAAAATAAAAGCCTGAGGAACAATTAACTCGACACCAAATTACGCGTAACTAGAGCTCATAAAACTCAGACGGAAAAGCGCGCAGTCACCACGTCGCGACTTCACGTCGCTGTCGTAATGATCCGACCGAGTAAATGATCCCGGGTTAGCACTTCCCTACACAGCGTATTTTGTGTAATTATTAACTAAATTAATTACGCTAATAGAGTACCGAACCATTACGGCACATTTTGTTATTTCACTAATAACCGATATTAAACGGTAATGACCGAGTACGTAATTACAGATAGTGGCTCGTCTCTCCTCCCGTGCGTTCATAATGAACGGCTCGAGGACCTAATTTAGGTAAATTAATTAAAATATATGATTCAATGTCGGTGATAACTTGATTGAACATAATATTGTACACATTACTGCACGAATGGCGCAGTGGTTTAAGCGGTCACCACGCCGCTTCCTACTGCGCCGAGTGTTGTGGGTTCAAACCCCACATGGGACGACACTTTGTGTGATCCACAAATTGTTGTTCTGAGTCTGGGTGTTCTTTGTGTCCGTTTCATGTATGTTTGTAAAGTCCCCCGCGATACAGGATATGTTCCTAATGCGGGAGTTGTCTTTTAAAAAAAAAAAAAAAAAACATTGCGCATGCTTTTATGTAAAAATACAGGACAACCACCTCGCCAATTTCACATTCAATCACTCACAAGATTTACATTGTCGGGTCTAAGTAAGGCTGCGTAACATGTCTCAAAATCTTTTTCTTAACAAACGCTATACGTAATTTAACATACACACTGACGAAAGTCAGTTAAAACACAAGTTCCAAACTCAGAGCTAACAGCGTCTGTTATCACAAATGTACGTTTTTTGTGTTTCTGAACTCGTTTTAACGTTACATTCTTTATATCTTTAACTGAGTTAATGTGTAAGCTTATTATTGTTTGCTAACTCTTCTCGTTGGGAGAGCGATGTTGTTCGAACTTCGATTCGTTACGACTTTGTTGTACGTGTATTCCTTTTGATTTAGAATTTACCGTTTGAATTTTGATGTTAAAAGTTTAATTGACTTTTGTAAAGTACCAAGTTAACTAATCTTTTTTAAGGTTATGTATCTTATTTCTCTATAACATGAAAATGTCTGTAAGAGAAAAACTGAGAATTCTTGTATGCAACATTTCAAACTGTTATTGTGAAGACACAATGGTACAGGATTTATCGAGTACCATATCCACATAAAACGTATTTTGGAAGTAATATAATGATTGAAAACTGCTACGTAGAGCATTACTAACGAAGCAGGATCCAGTACGCCTCGTCGGCACAACTCTTTCACAATTGGCTTCTGATCCCTACCTCTCGAGAATGGCATTTCGCATTAGTGACGTGAACTCGACAAAAATATACGTCATTTAATTTACCGCTCTATTTAGTTTGTAAAGAGAACATCGGTTCGATTGAGTTCAGACCCAGGCAGGCGCTTGGTTGAACGCGATGGACGATGTGATGTGGTGTTTAGGGGAAATTTTATGTAAAAGAACATTACGAATTACTTCCACGTTAGTAATACCAAAGGCAAAGGTTGTCTATCAAGGTATGTATAGTTACTATAGTATTTTTTTACTAAAGAAGCAAGTTCTCGTTCAACGACTTTAGTATTGTATGTGAATTTGAATTTGAATCCATACTTTTTACCTCAAGTGTAATTTGCTCAAAAGCACAAATTATTTTTAGACTTTGATATAGTAGGACGGTATGCATACAGGCGAACGATTTTAGACAAAAAAATGTATTTCTTAAGAATATAAATTTCCCTTATACCTAAATGTACTCTTTTGTACTACTCTATGGTTCGTTGGACCAATTTGGCTCATTTTGGTCTTAAAATATTTGTGAGAGTCCAGGAATTTTATATAATTTTTATCAACTGCCTTTGTCACCTGTGTATAAGTGAGTCAGCCTGAAAGCATCTTGCTATCCTATTCTAACTTTATTTGTGATAGGCACAATGTGTCAAATTGCAGAGATTGTGCTTTATAGTGCCGCCTGTCCAAAATCAACTTTCATGGGAATGTAACACAGTTTTCATAGACGAAAGGAAGTAAATTAATTGGGGACCTGGGAGTTATGTGACCTCTGCAATAACAGAGGGGGTATACAGATACATGACCATGTGGTTTTCCTTAAAAACGAAGAAACTGAAACGGTACTTTTACAAACAAACGCTTCTTTCAACCACACTTACAGAATATTCATGTCCTTACTGTTTTTATAATTCTTCTCTTTTTATTTTACAATACTGAAGTTTTACCTTTGGAATCTTTCATTGATAAAAAACATTGCAGTCTCCTTTCAAGAGCTCACATCACAAATAAATAACTTAAAAGTGACTCATAACAAACTTTTCAAATAACTCGTCGAGTTGATGTTTATTGCAAGCCATAGCTCATAAGTCGTTACATCACACCCCGCACATACGGTGTCGGTGTGTCGGTGTATCTGTGTGTCGGCGTGTTCGGTGAGCTCGTAACATAAAAACAACAAGTTTCAAGTGTCAGCAATAACTCCTCGCTTACATACGAATGAACGAGTCTACCAAGTATGGAGTTAAGTGGTGGGCGGTGCGCGTTGTGGCGAAAATATTGCATAGTACCTATACGGGGTAGATAGTGAAATGTTATACTCATTATAATATCACTCAGGGCTGGTTAGAAAAAGTGAATTTATATCTACTTTTCTTTTTTAAGTAGAGCTATATATTCATTTGTTATATTAATCATAAATGAGGAGAGTGAAGAATAGAGAATTTCATAAAGTCTATTAGTAAACCGTCTATGGTCTCTTTTGTTTGTTTTAATGAGTTCCATATCTTAGTTGATGATGCAAATATGATAACGGAGCTAATGGAGATAATATTTTTCTTATATTTGTACACGTTCCGTGTGGTGACGGATTAAGAATACAGAGTCCCCCCTATTCATCCCGTGGGTGCCGTAAGAGAGTAAGGGAGCGAAATACGCAGGACAACAGTACTGCAGAGAGAAGGAAAACTTGACACAAACCCTATACCAACCCGTCTGGCCAGCGTGGTATGGTAGATCAAAACCTCCTTTCTGAGGAGAGGCCTATGTCAAGCAGTGGACTAGTAAAGGCTGTTGATGAATGATGATGATACATATAATGTATAGTTTACAAATAGATTACAAAGTCGAATGGAAGAAAAGGATGATATAAAAAAGTTCTGCATAAAAACACTTCGAAGTTCAAACATACTTTTATAGTGATCTTACATGCCATTGCCTTTGGGTGTACATTATTTTTCTTATTTTTTGTAACGTTCTAAACAATAATAAGGCACGCCTATTGCGTTTATATCACTTCATATTTTGTTTTTAAATTACCTACCATTCAAAATTTTAAAATCAGTGTATTCCACGGACGTGGTTTCTGGTAAACAGAATAAAGAAATGGATTCCATTGATCCCATTTCGTTCATGTAAACCTACAGATACATTATACATGCTTTTCTCACCTCTCTGCTCAGTTCATAAAAGTGATCTTGTGGTGCACAGTGTACGCGTATCAAAGTATTGGGTAAAAGTGTGTTCAGATCGTCCCCCTTGTGCGGGCACTGGCAGTGATGAATACGTCAACATAAATGTGTGAACTGTGTACGAGCACAATGCACTGCACCGAGTGGCTCAGATACACATATCATGTACATCTTTAAGAACTTTATCTTTCTTATTAAATTCGCATTTTGAATAGAATATTACAAAAACTTAGTACTAAAAATTAATGAAAATATTAAAGAGTACAAATTAATATTATTACACCCAATTACAGAACAAGTAATCGTGCTTACCACAAGTCTATTTGACCTGGCTGCGAATCAAACCCACGATCTCTGACTCAGCAATCAGGACCACTAACCACAACAGACGAAATATATGAACAGACATAGTGTAGTTTAGAGTGTTTAAAGGCAATGACGGATTTATTTATAGAATAGAAGAAATCAGATAAACGAATGTTTTATCCTAAAATGATGTCGTTACATTTTATTGCTTGTTGTAGATTACAATAGTTTTTATTAAATCATTTCAAGATTAAATACTTCGTTTTCTAATATCAGCTAGCATTGAATACAGAAATACAACTATGATATCTACTAGGGTCCTGGTGTACTGAAGCGGAGCTATCAGTTGTAAACAGGGTACCGCGAGGTTAACAGTTTATGCGTGAACTACTCGGGTAATCTTATGTTACATTGTCCCTTTGAATATGTAACAACCATTTATAGTCTTAGCCATATCAAACAATGTTAAAAGAAAAAAATACTTTCAATTCGAATTTACCAAAGAAAAGTATAATTAATACTTATCCGTTGTCTTACTATCTTAGGCTGGTTTGCAAAGGAACATTAATGGACTTCTGACACTGACACCTAGTTTTAAATAGTTTAGAATAGTGGCGAAAACATTATTACAGCTGTGCAAAAACATAAATTATTTATTCAGAGTAGCCCTTAGTATATTATATATATAGTATAGTGTATAGTGGGTAGAATACAGAGTCAACTTTAGAAATAAAATGTATATCATAAAAGAAGTTTGTAGATATTTCTGTCACTTATTAACGTCCAAAACGTAGACGGAAAACTTCTGCAACAAATCTTAAATTTCTTTGAATAAAATATAAATCTTGGTTCAGTGACTACAAACAAAAAAGAACAAGTTAAACTTGAAATACGCTTTAAAATTCAAGTTAGAGGAAATCGCAGATAGATTCTTAGTTGAAAATGGAAAGAAGTAACCGCCTGTACTGCAGTTATGTTGTTATATTTACTTAAATACAGCAAATAATATTTATATTTTCTTCCAATTAAATTCAGCAAATAAATACACAAAACAAATGAACTTCTCTCTCTTTTTATCAAAAATAAAATTAAACAAAAATGAAATGATATCGTTACGTATTAGATAATTACGAAAAAGGCTGTTAAATAAACGATAAGAAAAAAGAAACCATATTTTAGATATCAATTTGATCAGATACTGCTGTCCGTGTGGTGACGGATTAAGAATACAAATTGTCACCACCTCAATTCATCCCGTGGGTGTCGTAAGAGCCGACTAAGGGAGCAAACTAAGCAGGACAACAGCACTGCAAAGAGAAGGCAAACTTGAAACAAACCCTATACCAACCCGTCTGGCCAGCGTGATATAGTAGGCCAAAACCTCATTTCTAAGGAGAGGCCTATGTCCAGCAGTGGACTAGTATAGACTGTTGATGATGTTGATGATGACTGCTATCAAAGTTTTCACAATATCATAAACTAATGCCCGTTAAATAGAATATTAAATTTAAATGAATAAAGATGTTACGAGTATTATGGAAATGCCAGATTCACTCGTCTTCATTAAAAATCACTCGATTTGCAAACTAGTGATGTACTCTTAAAATTGGTGATTTATTTTAACGGATAAAAAAAGGCGGAGGAATTCATTTTCTTAAATACCTGGCCTAGTACTAATATGATCTGATGGTAAGACCAGACCACTATTAAAATTAAGAATTGTCCAGGTACGTACATCCGCAGTCTGCTTTTACACTTTTTATTAGATTTTTAGAACTGTTCACAGAATAAAACAATCAATGTTCAGTAATTTATAGCCAGTAGTATACTAACGAATGTCACGGGTAGATAGTGTCATTAAGTAGGTCCATTAAATCGTCGGAGGAAAATCGTGAGAATATCACAATATGATCAAATGCTGTTTGTAAATTTGTCAAAATTAAGGGGGAAAACCCCTTCCCTTTCTGACACACAAAATCCTGGTGAATAATACCAGCTAGGTATAGCCAACAAGTCTGTCAATTTGATCTTGTTATATGATTATTACCGCACAACTGTTATAACAGGAATAAAAGTAGGTAATTGGACTGTCAAGACCAGATACTTAGGTCTACAGTCCCTTGAAGACGTGAAAAAATCAAATTTCTAAGTTAACAAAAAGATATTTTAAAACTAGCAAGGGAATTCAAATTTGTAGGGTACTTCCTGTTGACCTAAAGCTATGAAATTTGTCAAGTAACAAACGTCTTAAACTACAAGTACAGGGGAACATTTGTAAACTATACATTTGTAATAAAATCGTCAATAATATAGTTTTTATTTAAAGTACATAATCAATCATCAGCTACAATTTCACTTATAAGGCACAATAATATAAATAATTATAATATTTACCTATGAATTTGTTCACAAGCTTCGGTGAACGAGTCCGGATTTTTTGTGTTATTTTCACCGAGATATAAATGTTGATTGTGGTAGTATATGTGAAGTTCTACAAACTGGTTTTTGACCATGGTAGAGCTAGGCTGTGGCATAACTGTTACGAAAGGTAGATCGAGCTCGAGTGATACCACGGATGTTAAGCAATTTTTTTGTTGCTTTACAGCGAGTGAGTGTAGTTACTAGAGACGATACGTCCTCTCCCCCTAACTCTAAGGAGAGGAAATCAAAGGACGGCTACGTATTTGTGACTCTTTGAGTTGAAGTGTCCAGGGGCGGCGGTAGTCACTTACCATCAGGTGATCCGTCTGTTCGTTTGTGGGGGGGGGGGGGTTATAAGGGAGAATAAGGGGTTATACTATGTAAAAAAAACGAGGTCGTCAAAGTAGGTAAACAGAAGTCGATATAAAAGAAAATTTTGAAATAATAACAAAAAAAACTATCAAGTTAATTAAGTAAGTTGGCGGTAGAGGTTAACATTTTTAAATCGTTGGAATAAAATTTGCAATTCATCTAAAGTCACCCAGTTCAAGCTACCGTACTTCCTTTATTCCTTTTTTCTTATTTTATACCACTTTTTCTCTTTCATTCTTTATTTAATAGACTCCACTAGTGGGTGACACACAGCTTTACTTAAAAGTGTTTCTCGATTTCTACGTATTGGGTTAAAACCCATAACTAATTGCAATCAAAGAGTGTCAAGATGTTGATTTAGAGTGTCTTGGATAACACAGACAAATTGAACGCAAGACGGTAATGAAGATACATAAATACGAGCATATCTGTAGGTCGTCAGATCCGTGCACTAGATATTTAGATAATTTATGTAATTAAGATGTATCGCAGATCGCAGCTGCAATCCGAATCGTGTTTTGTGACTAACGAGGACTCTGATTGAATTTAGATATTAATACGGCCAAGATGGGTGTATCAGATTGAAATACGGCTTTGAATTATGATCTTATGTGTTGCTGAGACCGATTCTATAAACTTGCACCAATAAACATTATTAGCTTCATTTGATATATTTATGGCAGCACTGCCATGTTAAATAATTATTCTGTATACAAAACAGCCGCCTTCTGGCTTTAGAAAGTGTCAATCAGTTAATTATATACTTTCAACCATCGAGTAAAACTATTGCATTGAAACTGTTTGAGACTTTCTGTGGGCGCCGGTACAGTTAACTGTTGTTGGCCCAACTTGCATCAAAGGTCTATCTTTGGTAACAGTAATACTGTGCCATTGCTACCTTCCCATCATCTCGTAAAAGAAAAGAGTATTATGTTGTTGATAAATAAAGATTACGCCGCGACGTTTGAGTCAAGTAACAAGAGAAATGTGGTATCATTCAACAAGGTGGCCTGGGCTACCTATTAAAACGTGGTTTTTAAAGTGCGCTATGGCGCTCCAATTCATAATTGTATTTAATAGTAAGTATTTAATTTTAAAAAATAATCTAAACATTTAAAATTAAGGGTTTTTGTATATAATCTATTTAACCGTATATCTTTTAAAATCTATATATCTTTTAATATTTTTTTATAGATAACTAATTTTTAACCTTCATTTTGGCCCACTTTACCACGCTGACCAGACGGGTTGACAGACGGACAGACAGACAAACATGTTTATACAAAATTCCACGCAGACGAAGTCGTGGGTATCAGCTAGTTCAAAATAAAATTGAATCTAAAAATATTGCATGTCATACGGTCATTATTTATTGAAGGGTAGATCCCTATTTTTTGTACAGATAAAACTACTAAAACTTCATCCAACTAGTCATTAACAACTACGTTCAACTTACACGAGCGAGTTGTCGTTAGAATCAGTAATGGAACAACTGCTCTAGTATACATTAGTGAAGTAGTAAACAAGTAATGAGTAGCGACCGCATAGAGAGGACAGTACAAATACGTAAACATGCTGTAAGTATTTGAAACCAGTCAACCTGTGGCTATGTTGAGATAAAACTGAAATATTTGGTTACGGTTATTGTTTTCTTGGTCTCTATAGAAATACCTACAACATTTAAGAGTATTATAAATAAACTTAGATTATTTTTATAAAGAAGCTAAAACATAAAGTTATATTGACAGGTATCTTCACTAGGTCGGGTCTACCCTTTCCGGTCTCAGAGAAGACCTTGCCAAGCTAATGTACGCTAGACTCATGACTGTACACGAATGTACTTAAACTGTTTGGTACATCCTAGAATTACCACTTCATGATATGTTCAACTATGTCGTCATGTTTCATGATAAAACCAGCTAAAACTGAATATTAATATTTACGATTCCATACGATTTATTTATTCCACGGTTGGCCATATTATTAATCCTTGCGATATTGCCTTAGGATTATTCCTGTAAGAATATTGTTAATGTATCTAAATAAATTTAATGATATAGTGATGTAGGTGATGATCTGACGAACGCCGGCTCCTCGCGACTGGCCTCTACTGCGGGTTAATCTAAAGTTACGTTATTCGTGTAACTGCAGCGAATTCTTATTTGGGTGATTTTCTAGTCCTAGCGTCCGATACGATAATTTATTATCACATTTTCTTTACAGTTACCGTTATTCGGATCTAGAAACACCTTTACAACTTGAGTGTACTGTGTCTGGTGCTCTAAGTTTCGTCCTGCACATGTCACGCATAGCTGCCATAGCTCCAATCAAGTTTGAGAAAGTGCGCGGTGGTTGGCGCATTAGCTTGTCACGTTTTTACTACGCGTACACTATTTTGTTCGTAATTCTTTCACGTAAGTATTCATGTAGCTTTGATCTTTATAATTTACAAATTACCAAGTGTGTCTAATTTCTGGTTTCTTTAATAACAATAAACTTGTGACAGGTTATGTTTTTATTGTGATAATTACATATTTCAGAAGTACATCAAGTTTACAATCAGATTGACTGCATTCTAAACATTTCGTAAATAGCAAAATTTATAAAAGATAAATGATTTTAATTTTTATGATTTCTGACTCGTTTCAGTGTAATACACACAGTGTTCACACAAAACATTTATCCTTTATAAATATTCTCAAACTTTTTCTCCTGACGGTATACTCCCTTAACACACTTATACTTTCAATGATCAATGAGATCAACATATAATGTAGTAACAGTAAGTGAATACACATTATGTTTATTTCGTTAATATTGTTTTTTATTACAGATATTATTACAGGTTTCAACACCTTTGATCGTAGAGAAGAATTAGTAGATGGATATGAATCTTCGTCCAACAAACAGTCCATGCCTGTTTTGATTGCAGTTCTTTATACTATGGGAATTGTAGTAGGAATACCGATAGCTGTCACTGGTGACAAGAGGCTACGCTATATAATCAACTGTCTGTTTTATGTAGAACAAGTAACTAACTTGTTTTCTTTGTACATGTATCTTTTTACTACAAGGGTTTTTGCTAAAACAGAAAATCACAGTCTACAAAAAAATTTTGGCATGTTGCTAATTTCAACACTCTGGCTTTTCTCTCCACATCATTTAGAATTGAGTGTTTTTACTATCGGATATGGTTATGTTAATTTTATTACCTAAACTTTTAGTCACAATTACTACCACTACCACAAAATAACAAACCTGTAAAAGAGAGAGCTTCGATCGCTTGGTCCAATGATTTGCTTGCACTTTCTGCAGTTTAACTGAATCCCACAAGTTTCCCATAGTTCCCATTGTTCCCATAAGTTCAGTTTAAAATTTGCTTTATTTAATAGAAAAATTAGTAAGTATTATGTTGCTGTTAATTTACTTGCACAGTAAATTAATATTAACACAATATTGTAAGCTTATACTTCATGTAGGATATTACTATTTTCAGCTAAATAAGAAACTTGATTATCTTAATGCAAAGTCATCCTCGTATACTGAGACTAAAACGTGGTTTAAAGTATTTTTCTTATTTATGCATGGATACGTTGGGTCATTCCTGGACTATGGGATTTACCTGTATGACGTTATAGCTGCAAATAATAATGGTTAGTATTTTCTAGATAATACCTCTCCTGAATTTGTCACCCTACATGTCTGTCCTACGTGTCTGTCTGCGCATTTCGTTAATTTAGGTGTACGAGTATTTAATATTTGTTTCTAGTAGTTTGATCTAATCCCGTCAATTTGTAATATTGACTTTCAATCAAAGTAAAGTTTAGTTATTTTTCAGTGCCGTGGTCAGCGATATGTAATGCCTCCGCATTTTTATACATACTCCATTTGCAGTTGCTATCGATACAGGTAAACCTGGTCATCACGTGTTTGGTATCGACTCAAGACCGACTGAATAGTTGTTTGGAGAACCTACTTGAAAAGCTAACAAATGGTTGTAGTGAGTTCAAATAAATACATAATATATAAAACCGACTCCACGCCTACATTTATTGCTACTTAAGTCTGAGTAAGTGAAATAACTTCACAGTTGATCAATAAACTGAATTGTAGATTTTATGTATTTGTGTATGTATGTATCTATTACATATTACTTATTTATTAACTTGTATTTATATAAGTAGGTATTGCTAGGACTGACTGCTGTAAATAATTAACACTACTTTATTTTATAACTGTCAAAGGAATGGTTGTCATCCCAAGGTTGCCTCTAAGAGATTGCTTTTTAGCGATAAGGCCACCATTTGTACATGGTCAATAACTTGAAATACTATTGTATGTATAATATCCTGAATTGGTGTACAATAAAGATTATTATATTCTATTCTATTAAAGTGGTCTCTGTGAACAGGAATCCTAAGACTAAAGACGCTAGGCCATAAGGAATTCTTACCTCACATCTCTAGGTTATTTGAACTGTTGAACAATTGTTTTTATACAGTCCGACCCTTCACTCACTCACACACTTGGCGAGGTAACGACGCGGCGACGACTCAGTAGGAATAACAAAAAAACAGAATTTAGAAAAGATGTAATTATGATACACTACTTTGCAGCATCTGTACCAGTAATTGAAAGCAGTAGCTCTACAAATGAAAATAAAGACAAAGAAATCCGAATAAATATACGAAACGCAATATCGTACAACTTTAGTAAAGTCTTTTCACCGTGAGCCATAAGAGGTGAGTATTAGTGAGCCTTAAAATTATAGATTATTACTTTATTTTATGAATAATGGTAGATTATTGATTTAATCACTACACACCACACAATGCTATTACATTTTATTATAAAACACGTAATCACAAAATAAAACTTAAAATTAAACACAGGCATATCTTTGAAAAGGAGGTTGCCTCCTACACCACACTGGCAAGATGGCTTGGTATAGAATTTCTTTCCAGTTTTCTTTTTATTTGCAGTGATGTTTGGCCTACGTAGTTTGCTCCCTTAGTCGGCTCTTACGACACCCACGGGATGAATAGGGGTAGAGACACTCCGTATTCTTAATCCGTCACCACACGGACGGTTATTGAATTAAATGTTTCAGGATCCAGAACAAATCCCAACCTGTTACGTAAATTGATAAACATATATTGTACTCTGTGCCACATGATAAAATTGTTGAATGAAGGCAACGGGGTCGCACTTATTATGATGCTGCTGTATTCTACCTCATATATGGTCACTGGCCCTTACTTCGTGGTCACTGTAATATGTATGTGCTTTCATTATACAAATCAAAGACTACAAAGACTACAAAGTACTACACTCAAAGACAGTAATTGTTTGTTTTTCCAGATCGAACTAAATCTGAGCTGCCTGTCTTCAAAATAGTTTCTATAGTTGGGTGGTGCATTCTTTGTTTCTCTATGCTGTTAACGGTTACAGAGCCATGCCAACAAACTCACCTACAAGTATGAATTTAAATTGAAGTCTGAACTAAACATAAAATAACATAATATAAAAATATTCTAAAAGTGTTTATGTACCCGAACTTCTAGGCCGCTGCACTGTTTCTAATGGTTTTTTTTTGTTTGTGAATTAAATTGTAATAATGTAATTTCAATTTTAAAATAAAAAAAAATAGCAATGGGACTCTGGATGCTTGAGATTTATGATCAAGCGCCCTGGTAGGTAGGGTAAAAACTGATTCTAGAAAATAAATCTAAATTTTTATTTTTTGATCAGTTTGATAGCTATTTTTGGTTCTAGCAAGGAACTCTTACATTTTGTACATGTCTGTCGGCCTGTCTCTCTGCCCGCGCTCGTGAACGCTAAACTTAAAGATGTAGTGTTACTTAGTGTTATAAATATAATATAGTTTAAAATCTTCATATAAATTTTATAGAATCAAGTCAAGTAGGCTGTAGTTAAATAGGTATTTTAAATTTGGATGGTCATTCTTAACAAAGAACGTTCTTAAAAGAGTGCAAAAAATAATAATAATTCAATAAATACATTTTTGTCGCGATTACTGTAAAAAAGTTGGAAGTACTCTGACGAAATTGAGTTGTTAAGGATAATTTATGACGTTACTACTATTACGAACTATTGCTGCTAGAAGACATTATTTGAATCAATAAATTTTCCTTCTTTAATACTGTTTTCTAAAATAGATACAATGTGCTTCCAGAAGTTTATAAAATAATGTACGATGAAGGGTTTTCCTTTACGTTTGACATCAGAAAGTTTACATTTCGTTGAGTGCAGTATACTCGTAGTATGGTTTGTGTATGTATTTACACAAACTAAACTCGTATTTTCCAGCAACTAACTAAACTTGTTTATGTTGAATGTTGTTGTCAAAGAAAGTTCTCAAAAACCAAAATTCTTAGTCAAAAAGTTGAAACACTCATTATTTAACTAATTGCAGCATACAAACATAGCTGCTTTGACTACACGGACGGCGTAGTGGTTTAACCGGTCGTCACACCGCTTCCTACTATTACGAATGTTATGGGTTCAAACCCCACATGGAACGACATTTTGTGTGTTCCACAAATTGTTGTTCTGAGTCTTGGTGTTCTTTGTGTCCGTTTTATGTACATTTGTAAAGTCCCCGCGACACAGGACATATTCCTAATGCGGGAGTTGTCTACAAGAAGAAAGAATTACGGCTGCGACTATTTGCTTTCTTTTAAATAAAATAAATAATAGCAGATAAGTTTGGATTGTATCGCCAAAAAAATGTTACGTTGCTAATTATGTAATCTTTGTCTAGTTGGAGAAGACCAAGCACTTAGTCAAGCAGCTAATGCGCTACACTCCAAGAGATGATTCAGTGTTTTATCACGAACTAAAGATGTTTCAATATCATATCTCACTCAATCCGGTCAGCTTTTACTCGATGCACCTGTTGAAGTTTGACAGAAAGCTTTCGATAGCGGTGAGTATAATGGAAATGGAATTAAGACCTAGGAGAAGCAACCATAATGAAATTAGAGTTATTATAACTGCCCTATTATAAATTACAAATGTGAGTGAGTGAGTTTGTTTGTTGGTTTGTAAGCTTTCACGTCTAAACCACTAAACCACTTATACCTATATTATTATCGAGTAACATAGGCTACTTTTTACCGCGATAGTCGACATATACGCGGGCAAAACCACGGGCAAAAGCTAGTACCTAATAGAAAAACTACACTAACTATAACTTTGAAAATGAACCTATAACATATGTATTAAATGTTTAAATTGCAGGTCTTGTCCTTGGTCATGACGTACCTGTCCGTTGTTATCAGTTTATAATAAGTACAAGTTTGGAACTCAACATTTCTACACTAAAGAAACACTGCTCTGTGTATCACTGTCTTTGCTCCTGATTAATATTAGACTGTCAAAATAATTAAGGTTTAAGACTACTTAGCAGTTTGTAACAGACCATTTTTTCGCTTTATTACCTTCATTAATACAGCTGTAAGTATATAAAATATTTGCATACATTAAAGAGTTTTATTAAACTATGATTTGTCGTTTCTATTTAAGTTGTTACTTTACCTTTAGCCATAAAACTCAAAAGTCACGGATGTCTCCTTCGTGGCCTTTCTGCGTATAGAAAGGTCCAATATGCTGGCCAGCGGACATCGCATCCGGTAATGTCTTAAATGAAAATAGTAATTGAAGAAGACCTGTTCCCTCAGTGTTTAAACATCAGTTAAGGGCGAAACGATTTTTTTAAACATAGATGTTGTACCAGGCGTGGTATAATTTGATCCATTAATTTCTTAAATTCATTTTAAACCTTAGTAAATAGTTTTAAGTGGACTCGTGAATAACTTAATAAACATTTTACGATATCTATTATTATATTTTATACAACATTCAGGTAAATATTAATACATCTCACTGCGTCTGACGCCTCACACAAAAAATTCACATTTACTGAAAACTGCTTTTTGTTCTTATGAAGACTGACTAAAAGTAATTATTTTTAGAAACATCTCGACCACGGTGTATACACTTGCCACTACATGTTACTTAATGATAAATGATATTTATTTTGTAAGTAAATCTTTTCAGATATTTTTACAAGTCGGAAGTTTTGTAAGTCTTACTTGTAGTTAACATATAGGCTCATTTATCTTCTGTACAAGACAATGTGTGCCATTAAAAACAATCACGTGTTTTGGCAAGGTTGGGCCATAAAGTGAGCGACACGCCCCAACGCCAGCCAAACGGTTATGGTTTTCTTTTAGACACAACTATTGTGCGCTTTGGCAGCGACACAACTCGCTGAATGTATTAAGACATTGAAATTGGTAAAATGTAGCTCGTAAACTATTTGCTACATGTGTAATGTTCTGTTTATATATATATAAACAAAACGGAATTTGCTACTAAAGCTTTGTTTGTCAAGTGACTTATGTTTGACACGCTGGAGAAAATGCTCACATGCTGAATGAAATTTGATCTTGTGTGTATTTGGAGTATTTTAATAATAAACCTTCTGATAAATAGTTCAGAGAATTATTTGTTCAGAGCAAGACTTTAAAATCTTTCTCAATTTAAGTACCTGACTAAAAAAGTCCGTAACATAAATATTCTATGTCAGTTTAGCTTTCATAGTACAAGCCCTGCTTAGTTTGAAACTAAATGGCGTTGTGTGTCAGATGTCCGAAAATATTATTATCATTATTATTCTCCATTATAAATTATATTTTTTCAATATAGTTACGATTCATACAAAAAGAAAAGCAAAATACATTTAAAAATATGAAAATTGTGTCCCATCGGTATCGGGTACAAGCACCAAAATACCGTTGGTTAGGACTCCAAAGAGAGAAACCTCACATTACGAGCCGTATCGAAAAGCACTACTTTCTGCATCAGGCCCTTAGTCCAGCTGGCGCGAGCCTCTTTAGATGTTGGTCGAGGCTCCTAGCTATTAATCCATGGGCTGATATGACTATCGGTACAATTATGTTATTAGGTAGTATTATTTATACTAATAAAAACGACGTAAGATAGAAATTCAAAAAATTCATATTCTAAGTTACATCATCAACAGCCTTTAACAGTCCACTGCTGGACATAAGCCACTCCTTAGAAAGGAGGTTTTGGCCTACTATACCACGAGTTAGTACAGGGTTTATTTCAAGTTTTCCTTCTCTCTGCAGTGCTGTTGTTCTGTTGTTGTTGTTGTTACGACACCCACGGGATGAATAGAAGTTTTGACACTCTGTATTCTTAATCCGTCACCACACGGACCCGGACCGGACAGATATTCTAAGCTACAGCTTTAATGTTAAAAGATTGTTTTATATAACTTTACAAATTTAATGTTTCACGGAGCATTTTATTGATTATTCGTTTATTCGTAGACATTTATCCATCGTAAATTACAGCGAGGGGTGGCGAGCGCTTAATGTACCAAGTCTTAAGGTGATTTACAGGCTGATATTGGCTCGAATCTCTTCACGATCGGATGCTGTATCTGTGCTGTATCTATGTCTGTATTGGTCTCAGTGCACAGCGCTGGCTCACGAAACAGGCAGGCTTCCAAACGCTATCGACTTATCGGGGTTAGTCCGTGATATAGTAATGAGTTTTAGATGAGCCCGAATTGTTTGTTGTTTGCTTCACAACTTGGAGGTGTTTTAGTTTCAGGAGAGCAGTGCACTTTAATATATGCCTGGCAGTTATGGCAACTTAGGCCATATATTTTAATATTTTGCGGCTAAATAAAGCTATAAGGTTTCTATTATCCTAGAAATGTGATGAGAATCACGGAATTATCGAACGAGCAATAGTAAGAATTCTGTAAACTTATATTTTGCGCTTTGAAAATTGAATATCAGGAATATCACTGCATATATTTTTGTCGCTCTTCTTTGGATACGGTACAGAGAGAGAAGCTGGTACTGTGGTGCCCCTGCATAGAAATGAGAACAGTTTTCTGAACAGTAACTGGAGTGAAATACCGCCTCGTGCAGCACACCGAGCTTCTTCGAGGCCATTTTGACCTTACCCTCTAAATGACCGCGAAACCTGACTTCACTCGATATCTCGATGCCTAGGATTGCAATACTGGCTGAGGCAGTTAGGGAGGTGCTCTCTCAGGCGATACGACAATCGGTATCTATTTTGTGGTGAATGCGCAAACCTGTGTCTTTTTGTGTACAACATAATAATATTCGAGTGCAAGCAACCATAACAAGTCATCCGTTGAAAGACTTATCTCTCTATCAACCATAAACCAATGGCTGCCAAAATGTTCAGAATGAATTACTTTAGAGCTCTCGCCGCCACTAAAGCCTCAGACGATAGTTCAAGCTTTCAACGTTGTGACAAATGACCTGCGACGGCCATCAATTCAACGCCAATGACTTGCAAAAAGTCTTCACTTAAAAATAAAAGTACCTAGTCGCTAGCCAAATGATTTTCGTCTCGATACGAATGAACGAATGAAAGAACAAAAAGTAAAATGATGATGCTTTATTTAAACAATACTCTTAGAATATTTAAGGAATGTACCTAATTTCAATGACGTATTATACTATTGCTTTGTTTATATATCATTGCCTAATATTTTGTATGCCTTTCGGCGGGACATAGCTTGTACATAATAAAATTGACATCTTAACCACCTATGTATCACAAAATTGAATAAATAAATGAAAATGAAAAATGAACAAAAGTTACCGAGGTTCTGGTGGTGAACTGTAAATAAATATTTTCTGGAGTATATTAATTGAGCAATAATAAGAAATTAAAAAAACACTTTTAATCCTGCGTTACACCATAAATGTGTCGATATCTTATAGCTACTCGTATTTACTAATATATTTTTTCTGCCATTATGATAATTAAGAGGTTAAGGACCTTTGTGTTATATATTTCCATTTCTTTATCTTTCTTTCTTGCGTAAATTTAAATTTCAATACAATTATTGGTAACCTATATTTTATTTTATTTGATTGCCCGAAGTGACTTGGCTCAAATTATGTGTAGGCTTGGCAACTTTCGTCTGGTATATACGTGTAAGTGTCTGCGAATACATATATGTATGTAGTAAAATTCAGTAATTTGTTTCTTCACACTATGAATGTTTGGTAATTTTAGAGTATGATAACAGTAAATGTGATAATCTATACAGAAACAAAATCTCCATGAGATATTCACGAACCTTATAACCCTTTCTACTTGAGAAGTTCCAATCTAAATCTGTTTTATCCTCTGTATGAACAGATAGTGGGTCGTTGACTCGGAAGTACAGATCCCTGAACCAACCACTCGTAGTACAAGTAACAAGCACAGTCTCTTGTTATCAGCAGTTATAAATCTGCGGGGCTCAGCTACCAGAATTCGCTGCCACATACAGTGACGTCACGGTAAACTTTCAGTCTGCCACGCTAAGCCCCTTTCTCGTAGTTTGGTTCAATGACTAACACTACGCGCTAGCTGGTTGGTTTTAACTTTAGTTATAGATGATAGTGTGTCATTTTAGTCCTAGTCCTTTAATTCCATATAATATAGAATTCAATTTAAAGAAGAGTATAGTAAGCAAAAAGAAAATTTATTAGAACTGTAGGCTTATTTGTTATAAACAAATAAATATAGGT
Source organism: Arctia plantaginis (assembly GCA_902825455.1). Taxonomy (NCBI): domain Eukaryota; kingdom Metazoa; phylum Arthropoda; class Insecta; order Lepidoptera; family Erebidae; genus Arctia; species Arctia plantaginis. The sequence continues at coordinate 13,339,087 of CADEBD010000294.1, read as the reverse complement.
AAAGGAGATGTCGTAAAACCAGGTAAATATCGAATCGGCACTTGGTTGAATGTTAATTTTGGATGCCTGTATTTAAGAGAAATTCTAAAGTTATTAAATATTTTAATTGGGGCATACAAAATTATGGTATAAAATGTTTTTATATTGCAATTATTGCCAATATGTTATTAAAACTCGATGTCATTCGACGGAACGCTACGCTTGTAGAGTCGAATCAAATTGTTTTTTTTTACTGTTTATAGCCAAAGGCTATGCTAACGTTAATGTCAATTTCGTCAATTAATTTTTGGTCAGAAAACTAGCGAAACATTAAATACCTCATAGCAACGATGTCTAGAGTTCTGAGACTAACTGGTATCCTCAATCACAATATTAAAAGTTGCTAAGAAGAAATAAAAAGACGCTGTGCCATGACACGACCGGCAAATCTCCCGATGATATGAAAAGATTGCCACAAATCACACACTATCAATGAGATCCCTAATATTCAAACAAAAAAAATTGATGCTCTACGTTAAGGCGCTGAAAATAGAACGAACAGGAAGGAAAGTTGATTGTACGATAAATGTACTGTGTAATATTTGTTTTGAATTCTCAAACATTTATAGCAGAAAATTGTCAAACAAAACATGGTACAAAGTCCAAAGGGTTACAATCACTTACCCGACGTGTTCCCTGTCCGGTTGGTCAATCGGATGGCTCTCTAGAGCATTACTGGCCGAAGCCTCCTACCCTTTATTGATCCCCAACAAGAGGCCTGATTGCCTCGAACAGAAAAACTTCAAGCTAACACAAATATCCCTTAGCGGCTCACCTACCCTTTCTACTGATAACTTATCAGCTTATCTTCAAGGGTGGTATACACCTTTTTGATTTTAGATTAAGAGGGTAGATCTACGTATATGTGTTAGGTTAATGTGCAAAGATCTCTTGGGCATCTCATGTTGTACTTTGGACATTTTATATATCTCTTATATATCTTTTTAAAGTACATAAGTATACAATGTGTCATAGACAAAACATTAACGAAAAAAGGATATAATGTGATAGTTCAAATAATTTAAAAAAAAAATATACGGTTAAATAGTAGATATAGGTACTTAGATTTTTCAGACTTTCAAGTATTGGGTGTTGTTACTACTAGTACTAGTAGCTATATAAACGAGGAATATGCTGATTTTATGATTAGTTACGGATACTGCAAACGCGTATCGGCACGAGCCTCCCAACCACCTCTTCGAATCCACTTATTACGATAATTAGAATCCAGTCATTCTTTTACACTTTTCCTGTAGTGCACAGGGCATCTATCATGCTAAAACCACATGCTGCGATTGATATTAAGCTGTAAATCATGAATTAAGTTAGTTAAATTTTGTTCTCAAAAACTCTCGTACTGTTTTCGGGAGAATTAAACATCCAATCCAGTGGTTTCAAAATAGTCATCTACACATTCATATTGAAGCGTCTGTTTGGCTTTATCCGCATTATATTAGGATTTATCAGTGTTTTTCGAGCTGGGTTATACCGTTTTTATCAAATTTATTTATCAAATCATGAAATGTCTCAGAAATAAAATAACGGGTCTTCTAAACCTACTTTAAGCATAAATCTGCAGAAATCCAATCACTCAAAGTATCTCCTTCTTCAATAACTTGTACCAGTGGCGTATAGTGATAAAGGCGCATAAGCCCGCAATATTCACAGCACTTTTCATTGTGAGAGTCTAAGTTCTAGGGCAACAATATTGGGTAAAGTTGCATCCGATCTAAATCGTTAAACTATCTTGATGTCTTCTTCATCATCATCAGTGAAACGTGATTTACCCAGATTAGATCGTGGCCTTGAAATAGAGCTGTTCACTCTAATTCGTCGATAGTTTCCGTCCAACACAATAACATCCGGCACTTGACAACCGGGTTAGCGTGGTATGCATTCATCCATGAGCACGTGCAGATACGCATTGGTAAGAAATCAAGATATGAACATATCCCTCGTTCGTATAGGGCATCATCTTCAACAGTATCAGAAGCAAAAATCAAAGTCCACTTAGCAATAGTTAGTCACTAATAGAAAAAGAAACAGTCGAAAAATAGAAGCCAAGTTTTCAACTAGATTCTAAGGGTTGTACGCTAATTCTTAACACCCCCGGTATTTCTTTTAAGTTTTTTTATGACTTCTAATACCATGAAAGATATTTAAGAATACGCACATGTTTTTTAACAAATGTGCGGTTTAACTGTCATAAAAAAATTACATGATTTGTCAGAGAAAAATTTTTTTTTACAAATTTATTTATTTTTCCTATTTTAACTATCTACTTCGGCCCAGTTTGTTAAGTTAACTACATTTTCAGTTATTGCAATTATAAAACAATTTATCAACCAAACAAAAAGATAAAAGATATAAGTTCTAAAAAAAATCTATTAGGCAAAATTTCGGCGACTTTTATAAATAATCTTAAAAGTCCAATTTCTTGAAAATGGATATTTTTAGGATATGGTATTTCATAGTACAACGTATCAGAAATGATGGCAACTACAACCCCTTAAAGTTTTAAGGTCAAATTACTCAGTAACCCTGTACCTATATTTAGAAAAATATGTGTACTTGTCAGCCGCCTGGTTCCAATTAGTGCAGGCTCTGATTTGAGATCAGACGGCATCAAGTTATCTTTTCTTATTTATTAAAAATTATATTTTACAAATAAATTGGTATTGTCCCCTAGAAGAAGTCCCTTTTATCTATAATAGGTTTAGTCACTAAGATCAGTAAACATTAAACTTTAGTGTTTACTGACCTACACTGACAACTATTTTATATTTTCATAACAAAGTAATGAGAAAAAATCTTAGTACATAAGTGATAATGATAGGCAACATAGTCAAAGCCGTCTGACGAGCGTGGTATAGTAGGCCAAAACCTGCTTTCTAAATGGCCTATGTCTAGCAGTGGACTAGTAAAGTCTGTTGATGATAGTCAAAGCTGCCCTGAAACACTAGTATGCAGAAGTGCCACAATTCCTACGATTGTTTTTCCACCAATTTCAATTTGAATCCTTTAATTTTGTTCAAGATCCGTCCGAATAAGACATAACCTTAATACTTTGTTATAAGGTTCATTTGGGATCGTCACGATCGACGTACAGTCAGTAACAAAGCGTTGACAAACGAGCGGCGTGCTCATATCGTTAGCTCGTAATGGGTGTTGGCAAGGAGACAAGAGAAATGTGTAGCGTTATGAGAATTACAGTAGTGAGCCTGTAGACGAGATAATCGATATAGCGCGCGACTGTACGGCGTACGAACAGAGATTAGGCATTGCTGCCAACACGCAGTGTTGGCGATTATACTTTGTGCCTACTATCGACAATTTACTGTAAACTATCTATACTCCCTTCCTGTCATTGTCTGTTCACTACGAATACGAAAGAGTTTAAAGGACAAATCTATCACGATAGTCTCCTCACGGTAATCGCATTAAATTTAAATATCTTCGAGAATTGTTATGAGGGGATCCTCAATGTAACTCTATATAGGTTTACTAAATAGTAAGGGGCTTCCGTCCTCGAGTATCCTATCCAATTAACCGTCGTAAGCTATATACTGCGTGGAAAAAATCTTGGCCTTTTTTTATATTAATTCCTAGCTAAAAAAAACTTTGAAAATGAATATGTAAAACGAAGTAGGTGTATAAACATAAATCACGAAGCACTCTTACTTTAAATTATAAAAGGTCATCTCATAATTAACCTAGCTAAAATATTGTTTAATCTACAAACTTTAATCGTGCGATGATCACTGTTTTAATTAAGACATTGCGATGTCTTCAAAGATATCCTCCATAAGTTTTTTTGTAAAGTTTCATAATTAAAAGTAAAAAGAGTGAGAACAGTAGGAGTGAAATTCACAGACAATTAATTCTTAGAGAGATCACTCTTGTAGAAATATGATCATTAAAAGTGTTTAATTATTTTACGCTGATCAAGGAATTCGCTTAATTAAAAATAATTTGAAGCCATTGAGGATTAGTTCGCAATAAAGAGGTTAGACAGTTTTAATCCTCCTCCTCCTCCTCCTATAATACGGAGGCGAGTTGGTTAGAACTTAGCACGACTGCTAGAATAATACAATTAAGTTTACCAGTACTTTTTGGCAGTATGTAGGTGTTTATGGATAGTATATTAAAAAAATTACCACGGACAACTATTTGTAGATTACACATTATTTGATTAATTTCGGCATCGAGTCCACAGCATTTGGAACGGCTTAATGTGAAACCGACCACAGCACTTTGTGTGCAGTCTGAGGGAAGGAGAGTTCTAGCAAAATCATACATATTGTACATTTAAATATAAAAATAAGAAAGAATATAAACTGTGTCGCAGGGGCTTTACAAACATACATGAAACGGACACAAAGAACACCCAGACTCAGAACAACCACTTGTGGATCACACAAAGTGTCGTCCCATGTAGGGTCTGAACCCACAACACTCGTCGTAGTAGGAAGCGGCTTGGCGACCGCTTAAACCACTATGCCATCCGTGCAGTCTAATGAACGATAATTAACGATAAATTTATAGGTGATGTTGATTATAATTAGTGACATAATGAAAGTCATCGCAAAAGACATCACGACCGGAGTGATGCCACGGTCTCATACACAACCGGAGCCAACAAAATAACAGGCACGAATATTACCACATATCTAAGTCACAAGTGTTATCGGAATCCGATCATTTAAACATAACTATGCCAGCAAATATTATTATCAATATAAATGTATATTTTTTTAGTAAATAAAAGAAAGCTAAGGATAGATATGTTTTACTTATTTAGGTAAAAAGTCAATCGTATTAAAAAGACGAATTCATTTTGAAGTATATTGGATTTTTTAAGGTGTGCTACTTTTATCCGAGTCAAGTATTTGGTAACGAGCGTAGGCGTGTCATTAAGGCGAGCACTAAACGCGGCGGCTCATTACGACAGCCCGAATGCCACCCCCTTAACGATATTACACCAACTAACTTTATTACTGAAACGGCATTTTTTTCTTTTCGTTAAATTTCGACCAGTGATATTGTACAATAAACACACACTAATTAAATAGCACTTTCTCTTTTCTTTCACAAACATCGTTACCTAGTAAGCAGTCTACTTATAGTAGTTGTCCCCGACGTTTTATCGTTGTAATATAATTTCCTAACCTAAACTATATAACCTTTCTCAATGCTCTATTCTATAGAAAAAAAGGTTAGTTTAATCTTATTGATATTTTCAGAAAATATCGAAATCGATGTCCTACAAAGCTAGACTAAGATATTCTCGACTCAAGTAGATAGTTTCTGGTATTTACCGCCGGCGGTAGTCATTTATTTACACTCAAGTGAGCTTACTCGTTTGGTTCGTATACCATAAAAAACAAAGGTATATAATAAATAAATAGTACTTGGTTAGGCAAAATTTCTGTCTGTCTTAAAACGAGGGCCTCTTAATGTTCACTAGGTTGAGTATATCAGAACTCAATCGTGGTAATATTTACAGAAGAGTCAAAGAACACATAGCTGTAAGAACCGTCAAGTGTTCGGTCAGGATTCGCTGAATCAGTTTAAATAAAAAATATATTGAAAATTCAAGGGAAGATCGGCATCGCTCATCAATATTTTTTTAAGTAATTGCGTCGCAGAACTCTCACCAGTCAATCCATGACCACGATCGGTCCATTTCGATCGAAACTCCGAGATAACAAAAAGGTATTGTATCTCATAATTATATTATCCCGATTAAGTTCCGAGTTACACATCTAATAAATATTTATAGGGAAGGGTACGATACGACACTTCTTATGAATGTACTAAAAGGTTTTTCTGTAATTAGAGGATTACTCAAATACTTGATGGTCACTGCCCGGAATACGGACCTTATTTCTAACCAACTAAGTATACTGCCAAGAAAATTAAGAACCATACTAGGATCATTCTGGGTGTAAAACTACCGCTAGGCACAATTCTAAGAAATGCAAAACCAGATCCTATTCTTGAGGCCCATGTTTCGAAAACTGTGTTAATTGTTTTAAAATGTCAGTTTCTTACTGCTATAATATAGTATTTATGTAATTAAGTGTATACTATATACTTATGAAAGTCCTCTAAAAATACAAATTCATCAGGTTAGTACTTTTAGTTCATCTGAAAAGGCGAACATTTGTCTATTCAACTAATTAAAAAAAGTGAAATAATGAAGAAGAGTGTGGATGAAAGTATAAAGAGCTTAGATCATATCAGACTGTTATTTGTGGGCCCTTTGTACTTTGTATTCAAGAAATATATGTTTACAGATTAAAGTGATTATTTGATTAAACGTGCGTTTATGACTGAATAGAAAAGCAGACGACACGGCCAGTGAACCGGTTTTAAGAGTCGTACTCAAACCATTGCATGATACCTATCGAGGTCTTATATTCTTGCTTGAGACAAGGAATCTTGCGTTTAGTTCATAGGGACCGTGTAGCTATCACTACACAGGGAATAATTAAGTCACTTTTTGTATTGTATAGATGCCGGAAATCTGCACCAGCTGTGGCACCTGCATCCTATTTTTTATTATAGTGACACAGCTTAAGCTTATCATTGTTGATGCCGTGTTTGTTTATTATTGGAGGCTTTTAAACTTGCGGATTTGTGATCCTAAATAATTATGTAAAGTGTTTGTGGCTGAAACACGCTCGTCTTCACCCAGGTTTCGTCACCTATCACTATATTATAGACAGCCAATGACTGTCCTCCGTCAAACTTTTTTATCATTTTACGGTACCACAGTCGGGTCTGGTACTCCGTTAAGTCATGCGGTATCCTTCGACTTCAAATCTTTCGAAACTTCAGATGCACACGTAAAATGTTTTGCACTTGGCTCATTACAATGCCTAACAAAGCACGAATTTGCTGGAAAGTAATTTTTTTGTCGGTTTTAATAAGTTGTCGTACGGTGTCAAGATTAGTGTCTGTAACCGCAGTTGTCGGCCGACCTTAACGTACCTCGTCATGGAGATGGTCACGTCTTAATTCTCCAAACCACGAATACACAGAGCTGCGATATGGTGCTTTATCGCCAAATGCCAATTGCAGTCTCTAGCAACTCTCTTGTTGACTTAGGCCACAACGAAATCATAAAAATCATTGAACGAAAATCTTCACGATTTAAATTCATTTTGACAGCGATACACTATTTTCGAAATGACCTTGCCATGAAAACAAAAATTGACTGTCTCGTAAATTAAAAAGTAACATGTTCGCAAAGAGTTATTTTTTTGCATTCTTTTTTCTTCATTATTTCATTGTAAGTGGCCAGATTCAGAAACTTTCAGTATGCCCCATGTAATAAGTCAACACTCACTACATAGAAAAATATGAATATAAAATGTTTATACAAAGTATAAACACGGTTTTTTATAAAGAGCAAAAGTAGCGTTCAGTTGTTGTTTCGCCGCTACAACATTTGAACGACGACTACAATAGTGATTTCGGTAGCAAAGTACCAAACTAGCCGCAAGTACACCAAAAAAACAGGATTAGGATTTAGGCCAGGATTAGGATTAGGATTTTGATTTGTCTGGTAACTATTTTATTTCTTTCGAGTTTAATGTTTTCATTTCGCAAACTTATCATAACGGGGTTTCATTATTAAGTTCGATTTGATTTCATGTAAGCCACCGGCTTAACGATCAATGTGAATAAGTCCTGTTTGATGCAGCGCGCTAACAAATCTATACAAATTCCGTTAAACATTCATCTAAAATAATCGATTTCCAATACGGTTTACTCACTACATAGTATGTTATTCTTTAATCATGATAATTATCATCACCTTCCGGCCATTTTCTCAATTTTAGTAGGGTTCAATTTTCAAAGCACTATATGGGTAATTAGTAAGGATTTTAGCTATGTTTTTAGCTGGCTCGCCCGATGGCGTCAATCTTTCTTGGGTATGTTATCATGTAGATTACGTTAACTAATTTGCATTACTTTTTATGAAATTTATAATACTATATGTAAAGTACACCGTTAGGCCTTCGTCTACAAACTTTGGTTGCCACTTGAACCTTTTCCTGGTTTCTTTCATACAATAATTTTTGATGGAACTGACTGAAAATGACACTACCTACTACTAAACTTATAGTTTTTCCTCTGTCATTGTGTAGATCCTGAACTTAGGAAATATGGGTATTCTCAGTGCTATTTAATTTAGCTTTATCGTATCAAAAATAAATATTTCAAGATTCCAATTAATTAAAATAGTCGTTTAACCTTTTCATTTATACTCTTCAGTGACTTGTATAATGTCACTATTGGACTGGACAATCATTTAGAAACTGAGCTAAGTAATGGGTTTGTTAGCGACAGTCCTTAAGCTTTAAACCCTAAACACAATCTAAGATATTCAGTATTTGGCAACCCTGATATGTGTTGAACTATTCATCTGAGAAATCCAATCTGGCCAAAGGCCTAAGCCTATTGAATTTATAAGACGTGCCGATATAATACGTATACAGCCGATATACTAGGATTATAATCTACATGTGTGAAGAGAATTCTGAATGTCCAAGTTAACTGTGATGTCAAGGGATAGGTCAACAGTAGGTTTTGTTGGGCATTTGGTTTCTAAAGTAAACGTTGTAAGGGGAATATTTATCATTACATGATACGTAGACAAGATGTAGTTATGTATATTTATAGTTATTTTTACAAGTCCCGCAGGATTGGCAGCAAACAGTTTATCTTGTACGTTGTAAACAAAAACTATTATTGAGGACACCATAAGGGGTTTAATAATGATAATAGATGTTGGGTTTTACTCACGTGTGTATTTCGAAGATACCTAATTACTTTTGGACTCAACCAGCCGTTCTAAAATCGTATTACGATAGTGTCAGTTGCCTTTATTTTTTCTATGCGGAAATTCCCTTGGATACCACCTACGGTTGGCTATGTGGATCTCGAACCGACTAAAAACCGCACGCCGTCTCGGGTACCAGTACCCGGGGAACCTCGTGTACCCTAGAAAGGAAATCCCTGGTACCCTGACGTGCCTCGGGCCATCTACAGCGGGTAGATGACCCCCCTCCTGTGTGGGAAACCCCATGTTCCCTTGGTGCTGCCAAAAAGCACGCGCGCTCCGCAGCGCGTCTGTCCGCCACCCCGGCCTGCTTCTGCCAAGGTGACAGATGGCCGCACCTGTCATCCCCAGGCCTGCACATATGGAGGACGTAGATGTCAGGCACCTAAAACTAGAAGAACATAGGTCACACCATTTAATATTTTATTTAAATATAATATTTCATGAATAACGCAGAAGTCTTGTAGTTTTGAATATTTTATCTGAGAAACCTAATCTAGCCAAAAGTTGTTAAACTCTGGAATAAACTGCCAGCATCCTATTTTTCTAGGAAATTATAATCCTTAAGGGTAGAGGAAATAAGTTTCTCTTGGCATGGCCCTTCGGATGAAGAGTACCATTTTTATCTCCATTTTTATTTGAGTTTATGTGGTATCATAAAGCTTGCGTACCGATTTACACACTAATATTAAATAAATAAAAAATAAAAAAAACCCTTTACGGTAATAACTTGAAAAAATCTATATATCTTACTGTAGTTTAGAATTAAGTGTTGATTTACTAAATATTTTTTTTAATTACAGATATATAAAGACTATAGATGAGAAAACAAACGTGCACAGAAGATAAAGTATCTTAAAGTTTGAACAGTTGCTAGCAGAGAACTGAAAAAATCTAAGAAATTGTCGTCCATCAATTTTATGAAGAAGACCCTTAATCCTTTCAATATCATAAATATTCATTAGAAATATAAAATTTGTGTAAAGTAATTTATGCCCCGTCAGTTCAATAGACTATAATTGCGTAAGCACCGTAACAAAATTTCCAGTTTTAATTTGTTAAGGAATACTTCATTTTTCAAAAGTCCCCAATAATAAAAATTAATAGGAACGTTTATAACTTTAAATCTTCTCAAGGATTCCACAGAACGTTTGAAATAATCTTAAAGGCAAGATTACAATACGACCACTCCTCCACTTAACTCTCGTATGAGGGCAAAACAATACGTCTATTAGAGTGGTATATATTTAGATAACACGTCAAAGTGAACACGACTCGTATTGTAGAGCCGTTTCTTCTGTACAGGATACTCCGATGACATACTAGAAGTACCTTCAAAAGCCTACCTTGGGGAACATTCTCGATAATAATGTAATGAAATACAAACCTTAAATTAAGTTAATAAGAGTCGCAAATCCTTATAGTGAATTATGAAAGACAAATTTCTCAGTTATACTCTACATAAAATCAGACGAAACATTAATTGAACTTTGTGTTTGCACAGCTAAGGATCATATTTCATCGGTAAAGAGAGTAGGGAACAAGATTGCACAGAGATATCATACGACCCAGTTTAAAACGTAAGCGACCCGAATTATACCGGTGTAAGTCGAGGACCCTTTCACACAAACGCGTTTAAAATAAAATATAAACACTCGACGTTTGATGATATTATTTATCTTTTACAAGTAGAATTATCCCTAATAAAATTACGGCGGTACACACTGCGAGAAAGCGAATATCACTCAAGGCCTCATGGCATTACAGATACAAATACACAAAAAATACATACAACACACAAATACAAACACACAGCCACGCACACACGATTCGCAACATGAATTAAGATGATTGTATATAAAAGGGGGAGAAACCGATGTCAAAAGGAGAAGACTCTCAATTCGACAGTTTATTTGGGTATTCATATTTGTATATCTTTGCTATTTCGAAATCGATTTTAATATATTATTATTTTTAATTAATTTGGTTGTTCCCATTTGAATTTAAAATAATTTAATACTAATTAATATTACAATTAATCATGATTTATATGGACATTTACATCGGTGACACTGCTCAAAAAGTTAATTCTTAAATGTAACGACCAGATTTTTTACAACTCAAACTAAACTAAATTTAAGAACCAAATAATAATATACCGACAGACAGATTTGGGAGTCATCAACAGCCTTTAATAGTCCACTGCTGGACATAGGCCTCCCCTTAGAAAGGAGGTTTTGGCCTACTATACCACGCTGGCCAGACGGGTTGGTATATGGTTTGTTTCAAGTTTTCCTTCTCTCTGCAGTGTTGTTGTCCTGCGTAGTTTTCTCCCTTAGTCGCCTCTTACGACACCCACGGAATGAATAGGGGTGGTGACACTCTGTATTCTTAATCCGTCACGGAGTAAATTTATTTAAAACGTCTCATATCCCTTATTTGTCGACCACAAGGTGACTTACGCATATTTTTATAATCTTTGTATTACCCAAGATTTCATCGGGGTCCCAACGCCGCATCCTAAAACGACTCTGTCTCAGGGACGTCAGTGTCATTACATCTCTGTTGTTCTAGTCACTCTTTTTTCTTTATATTATTATTTGTATACCACTGACGTTTGTAAGTGCCCTGTAATAAGGCCTTATCAATTAAAATTATTTAAATAAATGACTGAGACTTATTAATTAAACGGACCTCAAACAGAATTATTAATTAAGTCTGCTGGCGAGTCGTGTAATCTTGATACTCACTAGACTCGAAACCCCTTTAAAATCCTTTTGTACCTTTAAGAGGTTCATGCGAATCAAAGAAGCGGCAGCTCGTTAGAGTAATCTGTAGGATTTCTTGCAAATCCTTATCTTTTCCTGTCAGTTAAAAATATATATTATAGTTTTGTATTTAGTGTCTAAGAGGTTAAACATATAAAAAGGGTACTTTCTAACTGTAGAATAGAACTGCAGTGGCACACATATGGATGTTTCAAGTCACGATAGACCCAACTGTAACTGGTATAGGAGTTTTAATAATTATATTTATATAAGTATATTTTTTAAAGACAACTTCCGCATTACTAATATTTCCTGTGTCGCGGGGGATTTTACAAACATACATGAAACGGGCACAAAGAACACCCTGACTCAGAACAACAATTTGTGGATCACACAAAGTGTCGTCCCATGTGGGGTTTGAACCCACAAGACTCGGCGTAGCAGGAAGCGGCGTGGCAATCGCTTAAACCACTACGCCATCCATGCAGTCAAAAGCAGCCTTATTTAGTTTGTACATTCTTCTGACTTTTTCGTTATACTTTGTCTAATAAAGTAACGTTCCTTTCATTTTGTATGTTACTTTTGATATAATGTTCGATAAAATGGGTCATTACAAAAGTTTTAAAGAAATGTGCAGCCATTACGATCTATATAGATATGCTATTCTAGAGCTATTGTTTATATTCTCAAATATCCATATTAAGAATATCATTTTATTATATTGCCTTCCTACATTCCTTTTACTTACAACATACTTTCAAGTTTCTAAACTGTAGTTTCTAAAATGTGACTGTTTCGCCTCGGATTGAAATACGTTTAAATAAAAGATGTTTAATTTAAACACTGTAATGAAATTCAATATTTAGATTTATTTTGATTTGCTTGTATGTTAATCAAATAATCATCAAGAATTGTTTGAAATAATTAATATCGCGTTCATAATTAATTTTAGCAATTAATATAAGACCTCCAGACACGGTCCACAGCTATAGAAATTTATTAAATAACAATTGTACAATTATGAAACAAATCCTTTGTCTTCTGACCTTAAGGTTCAAATATTTGAATATCGAATCATTTGAATCGTTCGTTTGCAAGAATTCCTCAGATGAATTTATGTCAAGAATATCGCTCAACGGGTTTTACCGCGGCGACGCGCGACCTGGCGACATTAACGATGCGAAACGCTCCACCGCGCGGTAAAACAACACGACATCGGAAAATGTTTTATTAAGGCTCAGTTCCATTAATTCCTTGAAACGGCTATTTGTCAAACGTAGATGACGCGGTACAAAGAAGGAGAAACTCGGTGTTGCGAGACGGTAATGTTGTACTGGTGCACTGGTTTTGATTAATAGACTTTGATGGATGTTTGAGGAAAATTTTTGTGTAATATTTTTAACCAATGTGATCAAAAGCGTCGTACGAAAGGCTATACGCTATAATGGTATTGGATTATATACACAAATCAGTGTCATGCTTTTATATATTTATATTGCGTAAAGTATAACGTATCAAAAGATGTACTCACTTTTGTATGTCAAAAAATAAAACGTTCAGCTGCAAGATAAAAAAAAAATATTATTTATGCTGATACGTCCCTTATTGTTATTTGTAAAAAAAAATTGAATTTGAGAAGCGCTGCCTTAGTGGGTTCTATTTCCGTACTGTGAAAAATAGCATAAGTTACTACTTAAGTAATGCTTGTATCCACTAAACGACCCAATAAAACAAACAGATAGACCAAAGAACTTATTTTTGGGCATAGGTATGGTGTAAGTAACTGTGAGCGCATGAAAAAACCTATGCTTTTGACATTACAAACGTTCACTTCAATTTTATTTATATTTAAAGAAGATATATGTGGCTCGCTTGCTTTGCCCCCGCATTTTAAACCTCTAATATCTTCTAAAACATTCATTTTAATGATATGCTGAAAATCGCAATTAAATCTACATTAAATGCATAACGTATCTAATGTATTTAATTGGATAGGGAATAATAATGAATTGTTTAAAATTTCTTCGTAAATAACCCATTATTTTGTTGTAATATTTTAAAGATCAAAATGGTTACTGTGGGTCATCCTTAGGAGATAGACATACACATTAGACTTTATGGACTTTATATCTAAGACTTTATGGTAGATCTTTTTAAGATATACAATTGCGTAGTACATAATTTGGGTCTGCATCGTAAGGATTAGCCAGTGTTTGCAATGTCAGTGCGCAAAACCAGGTTTTTTTAAGACAAATCTTTGAAATTTTCTTATTTCCTCTACTATAATATGCATGCATCCACTACTATAATATGATTCAAGAGAACGGTTTATATGTAGTATATATGTATATGTAGTATATATAAACCGTCCCCTTGAATCATTCTCTCTATTGGTAAAAACTGCATCAAAATCTGTTGGTTAGTTTAAAAGATCTTGAGTTGTTAGTTTAAGCGTACAACAAAAACAACTTTATTTTATACTATGTAAGGATACTATTTCTCAACTACAAGCTATCAAACATCCCTGTCATTGTATGGAAATGTTCAAGATGAAACGAATCATTTAACGCCTTTCCATCAAAGTATTATGCTCAATATAACAAGCAATTTACATCAGTTCCTGTTCCTGGTAATACACACATTTAATATTCATTTATGGAATACTAGAAACAGAAAACCGTAGCCAGCGATCCCGCAATGAATATGATTTTTGCGATTCGCTCACATCGCTTTGGTTCAAAGCGTCCGTGATGTTTAGTATTATTTTTTTCAGTGTTCGACTTCCTAGGTGATTTTAGCCGCGCTCGAAAATGTTTTCTCCCTGTGCTATCGTTGAGAATGCAAAGTGGTGTAACCACGATAATTACGCTTGTTACCGGTGTGTCTGTGTAACGGGCTTCTTGCAAACGATGTGTGAGTTTATTCAGCTTGAATGCAAGAGTTTAAATTTGAATAGAGGTTATTTAAATATGGAGTAAAATTAATTTGAATACGTTAGAGATCTTACACGTTTACGTGCACACATTTTATACATTTGTAAGTAACAATAATGCAAAGAGAAGAACTAATACATGTGCATACAGAATATTGTACTGAGTAGGTTGCCATTGATGTGTCAGCAATCGAAGTATGTGCATCTTGTGTAAAATTATTAACGTAACAAATAGTACTTTGTAGATTTTGAATCCTACATATTCGTAAAGCATATTTATAACTTTCTAAATATTCTATCAAAATTATATAAAATCTGTACTACGGTTGTAGTATATAAAAACTTACTTTATGACGTTGCCGTCAGCATTAGTGGAACTGGCAGAAACTAAAGCAATTAATATCGGGCGACACATAAATGAGTTTAAATTTAAAAATGAATTCTCGCTAATGTCCCTGAGACGAGCGCGATATCTCATTTTTAACGTAATGAAGTTCCGACGGGTCAAGTTCGAACTAATTAAAAGAGTACTCGGAGAATGCATTACCCGAGAAGGATAGCAAGAGCCCCCTGCCTCCCCCTTTTCGAAATATTCATGGCATGGAGTAATCTCGGAGATAATAAGGGAAGTGGGCCTCAGAGGCGGGCCAATTAAAATGATTGCGGCTTCAACTTTGTAGCCTACAGTTTGATGCGCAATATACATATATAATCGTTCTACTTCGCTCAGGTAGTTTGTTCTTAGCAAACTGTTACATGCTCGTGGCTGACAAGATTGATTTTTAGTAAGGTTTTACTTTTAAACTGTTGAGCATTGGAACGTGTTTAACTATGACTTTTAAGTGGATTGTTCTTTTGTGGCTGGAACAACATTTAAGAAAATAAATAAGCAGCTGTTTCTAATGGTATTTACATCCTTATAGTTGGTTCAAAAGTTTCTCTCTCAATTTTGCACCTTTGCCTACCTAATCGACTTGACCCCAACCCTCCTTTTAAATGTAATCGTTTTCAGATAGGACTTAGAAAATAAATTAAGGTAAGAAAAACTGATAGGCCGAGGGTGCTGGGGTAAGGAGTCCTGTAAGTCTCGGATGAAGTGCTAGCTCCCTATCCTAAACAATTATACCAAAATGTCAAAGCTTTAAGTATTTTCGTAATCATTATTTACAGGATTTCATTTGAAATAATATCAAAATGAACATAAAAAATATTTTTTGAAAGAACTAATTTTCTGCACAGTTTTTCATTAGTAAGCGTGAACGATGTGTGCAATATTGATAAAACCGAACCTTAATAAAAGGGCAGCGTTATGCGATGCAATAACACATCACGTACAGACGACTGGACGGACAAAGTAAATTGTTGCCTTTGTAACATTCCGGTTTGGTGTCGGCTTGCGATGTACAGCGGATAATGTGCGCGTACGCACTTTGACACTCAACAGTAAAAATATTTTTTGTCTGGTTTATAACACATTATATTTTTTATTGTGTTTTTTATTACATAGGGGGTAAACGAAAAGTGTTGTTCACACTACGCAGGACAACATCACTGCAAAAGAGCAGGAAAACTTGAAACAAACACCAACCCGTCTGGCCAGCGATTTATACTCGTAGCAGGCAATAACCTCCATTCTAAGGAGAGGCCTATGTCCAGGAGTGGACTAGTAAAGGCTATTGATGACGATGATGATAAATCGAGCAGAGGCGTCCTTCATGAGAAGGGACTATCGTTGTTGATCAACACGTACAACTTAAAAGCCACAAATATGTGGCCGACCTTTGAGCTGGGAGTACTTACGAGTACGTTTTCTTGAAGTTTTAATTGTCGTATCGGTCTGAAAATACCGCAAGCGACAATGTCTTCCATAGGTCGGTTAGTATAAAAGTATATCATATTTATTAAATATTAGATGATACCCGCGACTTCGTTCGCGTGGAATTCGAAAAGCGCTGCCTTAGTGGGTTCGTTTCCTGGACCGGGCAAAATTTTATAGGGTTTTCTGAGAGGAAAAATAGCCTAAGTTACTCTTTATATAGACAGCTACCTGGCAGTACTATATCATCAAAATCGATATCATCAAAAAGATTACTCTAAACAAACAGACAGACAGACAGACAAAAACATTTAAGCTGTTTTTTTGGCAGAAAGAAAAAAAAATTAAAGAAGGTTCGGGCGTCATTTAGTGCTACTGTCTACTTTTTCGAGGTCCTTTATCACAAACTACTCCCGTGATTGATTGACAGGTGATGCCACGTAACGCGTTTAACTCTGCGTAGCACCAGATCAGCAGAGTAAGTAAGGTCCAGTAATGCATGAAGCTCCAGAGGAAAAATCGTTTAAATAATAATATACCTAATAATAATATAATATCCTGACGCATTTGCATACGATCGTCTGATCTCAAACTAGGCTGGGTCTGTACCTACTTAGATAACCAGACTGCTTGTAAACATACTTATAATATATTTCTAGTTACATTAACTCTAAATACAAGTACAGTAGAACCCGTTTAAGACGATCACGCTTAATACGATTTCTCGCATAATACGCCACTTTACGCCAGTCCCTGCAACTTAAGACACATTTTCATACATTTCTTAACGCTTAATACGATTCGTCATCCCGTTTAATACGCCCGAGCCCGAGCGGAGAGGTCTAACCGAGCGCTCGCGAGCCCCCAGAAAGGCCCCCCACCCGCACGATTGCCGTTTGCCGATCGTCTCATCATCATCATCTGTGCATGATGCGATTCTAAACATTGCATGGGAAGCAATTAAGCGTGAAACCATTCAAAATTGTTTCAAGAAAGCAGGTTTCAGAAATAACGTGGTTGACGTCGTGTTGGAAGAAGAAGAACCCGAGATACTGCAGGGTTTTCCTGGATATTCTTCCATTGATGACAATGTAGCACCGTACGAAATTCAATCAATTAAAGATCTTACTGAGAATGTGAATAACACACAAAACGAGGCCCTAAGTGATAATGATGAAGACAAAGATTAGTCAACTCCGGTTTTGTCAAACGCTCAGGCATTATACGCTATGTAGCTTTTTTGGATCAAAGCGAATACGCACTACAAAAGTTGAATTATGTTGATTATACCAAAATTAGAACAATATACATAATAAGATGTAGTAAGTTTTATTTCCCCTATCCCGCATAATACGCTTTCTCGCTTAAGACGCGTTTTTGGTAGGGTCCCTGAGAAATCGTCTTAAGCGGGTTTTACTGAATTTGGTTCAGTTGGCGGGTTTTATAAGATTTATTTGTAATACGAACCATCTAACGAGTGTTCTTTTCTAAAAAAAAATTAATAATTAAATTGTTGTTAGAGGCTACACTGTTAATACTCGTAGTTGGATTTCAACGGGCCTGTTGGTCTAGTGGTTAGTGACCCTGACTGCTAATCTGGAGGTTCGATTCTCACCCAGGACAAATATTGTGTGATGAGCACGGTCATTTGTTCGGTGTCTGGGTGTAATTTATCTTTTTTTTTATGGTATAAGGGGGCAAACGAGCAGACGGGTCACCTGATGGTAAGCAACTACCGCCGCCCATGGACACCTGCAACTGAAAAGCCACAAGTGCGTTGCTGCCCTTGGAGTCCCTCCCGCTCGAGTCAGCGGGAGGGGGGATTTGGGCGCCGGTAACCTCACTCACTCAGTAAAAGGCAACGAGAGAATTACTTAACACCAGTTTTCTGTGAGGCCGTGATATCACTCCGGTCGAGGCGGCCCATTCGTGTCGAAGCATGGCTCTCCCACGGCAATATGTATGTATTAAAAAAAAATATAAGTATGTTTATCAGCAGTCTGGTTATCATTGTACAGGCTCTGCCTAGTTTGGGATCAACAGCCGTGTGTGAGATGTGTGAGGTATATAATTAAATTTGTAACGGAATAATAAAATATCAATCATTATGTAATCTCGCTACATACGCCCAACATAAAAGGAGATTACGCAACTAGCATATTTCGTCCAGCTACATCTTAAATCGGCCGTATTATATTTTCTATTGAATTCCACGAGCCATTCGACCGTAACGAAAATGATCCCCTTCACAAAGGACCCTTCCAAACGACGTGAGACTTTTCAAGTCTGAAACTAGGAAGCAAAGAGCGTGCATAGCTAAGCAGCCGCGTTTCCGTGCGGATGAGCGCCGAACTCGTTGGAGATCAATCTTTCAATTTCGCGCGCGGATGGACGACGCCGGAGCGCGCGGGGTGGAGGGGGGGGGGGGGGGGGGGGGGTCGGCAATCGAAGTATGTGCATCTTGTGTAAAATTATTAACGTAACAAATAGTACTTTGTAGATTTTGAATCCTACATATTCGTAAAGCATATTTATAACTTTCTAATTATTCCATCAAAATTATATAAAATCTGTACTACGGTTGTAGTATAAAAAAACTTACTTTATGACGTTACCGTCAGCATTAGTGGAACTGGCAGAAACTAAAGCAATTAATATCGGCGACACATAAATGAGTTTAAATTTAAAAATGAATTCTCGCTAATGTCCCTGAGACGAGCGCGATATCTCATTTTTAACGTAATGAAGTTCCGACGGGTCAAGTTCGAACTAATTAAAAGAGTACTCGGAGAATGCATTAACCGAGAAGGATAGCAAGAGCCCCCTGCCTCCCCCTTTTCGAAATATTCATGGCATGGAGTAATCTCGGAGATAATAAGGGAAGTGGGCCTCAGAGGCGGGCCAATTAAAATGATTGCGGCTTCAACTTTGTAGCCTACAGTTTGATGCGCAATATATATAATCGTTCTACTTCGCTCAGGTAGTTTGTTCTTAGCAAACTGTTACATGCTCGTGGCAGACAAGATTGATTTTTGGTAAGGTTTTACTTTTAAACTGTTGAGCATTGGAACGTGTTTAACTATGACTTGTATTTTTTAAGTGGATTGTTCTTTTGTGGCTGGAACAACATTTAAGAAAAAAAATAAGCAGCTGTTTCTAATGGTATTTACATCCTTATAGTTGGTTCAGAAGTTTCGGTAATGATTATCACAACTCAATTTTGGCCCTTTGTCTACCTAATCTACTTGACCCCAACCCTCCTTTTAAATGTAATCGTTTTCAGATAGAACTTAGAAAATAAATTAAGGTAAGAAAAACTGATAGGCCGAGGGTGCTGGGGTAAGGAGTTCTGTAAGTCTCGGTTGAAGTGCTAGCTCCCAATCCTAAACAATTATACCAAAACGTCAAAGCTTTGAGTATTTTCGTAATCATTTTCTGCAGGATTTCATTTGAAATAATATCAAAATGAACATAAAAAATATTTTTTAAAAGAACTAAATTTTCTGCACAGTTTTTCATTAGTAAGCGTGAACGATGTGTGCAATATTGAAAAACCGAACCTTAATAAAAGGGAAGCGTTATGCGATGCAATAACACATCATGTACAGACGACTGGACGGACAAAGTAAATTGTTGCCTTTGTAACATTCCGGTTTGGTGTCGGCTTGCGATGTACCGCGGATAATATGCGCGTACGCACTTTGACACTCAACAGTTTATAACAATATTTTTTGTCTGGTTTATAACACATTATATTTTTTATTGTGTTTTTTATTACATCAGGACAACATCACTGCAAAAGAACTGGACAACTTGAAACAAACACCAACCCGTCTGGCCAGCGATTTATACTCGTAGCAGGCAATAAACTCCATTCTAAGGAGAGGTATGTCCAGGAGTGGTGGTGGACTAGTAAAGGCTGTTGATGACGATGATGATAAATCGAGCAGAGGGGTCCTTCATGAGAAGGGACTATCGTTGTCCATCAACACGTACAACTTAAGAGCCACAAATATGTTGCCGACCTTTGAGCTGGGAGTACTTACGAGTACGTTTTCTTGAAATTTTAATTGTCGTATCGGTCTGAAAATATCGCAACCGATAATGTCTTCCATAGGTTGGTTATTATAAAAGTATATCATATTTATTAAATATTAGATGATACCCGCGACTTCGTTCGCGTGGAATTCGAAAAGCGCTGCCTTAGTGGGTTCGTTTCCTGGACCGGGCAAAATTTTATAGGGTTTTCTGAGAGGAAAAATAGCCTAAGTTACTCTTTATATAGACAGCTACCTGGCAGTACTATATCATCAAAATCGATATCATCAAAAAGATTACTCTAAACAAACAGACAGACAGACAGACAAAAACATTTAAGCTGTTTTTTTGGCAGAAAGAAAAAAAAATTAAAGAAGGTTCGGGCGTCATTTAGTGCTACTGTCTACTTTTTCGAGGTCCTTTATCACAAACTACTCCCGTGATTGATTGACAGGTGATGCCACGTAACGCGTTTAACTCTGCGTAGCACCAGATCAGCAGAGTAAGTAAGGTCCAGTAATGCATGAAGCTCCAGAGGAAAAATCGTTTAAATAATAATATACCTAATAATAATATAATATCCTGACGCATTTGCATACGATCGTCTGATCTCAAACTAGGCTGGGTCTGTACCTACTTAGATAACCAGACTGCTTGTAAACATACTTATAATATATTTCTAGTTACATTAACTCTAAATACAAGTACAGTAGAACCCGTTTAAGACGATCACGCTTAATACGATTTCTCGCATAATACGCCACTTTACGCCAGTCCCTGCAACTTAAGACACATTTTCATACATTTCTTAACGCTTAATACGATTCGTCATCCCGTTTAATACGCCCGAGCCCGAGCGGAGAGGTCTAACCGAGCGCTCGCGAGCCCCCAGAAAGGCCCCCCACCCGCACGATTGCCGTTTGCCGATCGTCTCATCATCATCATCTGTGCATGATGCGATTCTAAACATTGCATGGGAAGCAATTAAGCGTGAAACCATTCAAAATTGTTTCAAGAAAGCAGGTTTCAGAAATAACGTGGTTGACGTCGTGTTGGAAGAAGAAGAACCCGAGATACTGCAGGGTTTTCCTGGATATTCTTCCATTGATGACAATGTAGCACCGTACGAAATTCAATCAATTAAAGATCTTACTGAGAATGTGAATAACACACAAAACGAGGCCCTAAGTGATAATGATGAAGACAAAGATTAGTCAACTCCGGTTTTGTCAAACGCTCAGGCATTATACGCTATGTAGCTTTTTTGGATCAAAGCGAATACGCACTACAAAAGTTGAATTATGTTGATTATACCAAAATTAGAACAATATACATAATAAGATGTAGTAAGTTTTATTTCCCCTATCCCGCATAATACGCTTTCTCGCTTAAGACGCGTTTTTGGTAGGGTCCCTGAGAAATCGTCTTAAGCGGGTTTTACTGAATTTGGTTCAGTTGGCGGGTTTTATAAGATTTATTTGTAATACGAACCATCTAACGAGTGTTCTTTTCTAAAAAAAAATTAATAATTAAATTGTTGTTAGAGGCTACACTGTTAATACTCGTAGTTGGATTTCAACGGGCCTGTTGGTCTAGTGGTTAGTGACCCTGACTGCTAATCTGGAGGTTCGATTCTCACCCAGGACAAATATTGTGTGATGAGCACGGTCATTTGTTCGGTGTCTGGGTGTAATTTATCTTTTTTTTATGGTATAAGGGGGCAAACGAGCAGACGGGTCACCTGATGGTAAGCAACTACCGCCGCCCATGGACACCTGCAACTGAAAAGCCACAAGTGCGTTGCTGCCCTTGGAGTCCCTCCCGCTCGAGTCAGCGGGAGGGGGGATTTGGGCGCCGGTAACCTCACTCACTCAGTAAAAGGCAACGAGAGAATTACTTAACACCAGTTTTCTGTGAGGCCGTGATATCACTCCGGTCGAGGCGGCCCATTCGTGTCGAAGCATGGCTCTCCCACGGCAATATGTATGTATTAAAAAAAAATATAAGTATGTTTATCAGCAGTCTGGTTATCATTGTACAGGCTCTGCCTAGTTTGGGATCAACAGCCGTGTGTGAGATGTGTGAGGTATATAATTAAATTTGTAACGGAATAATAAAATATCAATCATTATGTAATCTCGCTACATACGCCCAACATAAAAGGAGATTACGCAACTAGCATATTTCGTCCAGCTACATCTTAAATCGGCCGTATTATATTTTCTATTGAATTCCACGAGCCATTCGACCGTAACGAAAATGATCCCCTTCACAAAGGACCCTTCCAAACGACGTGAGACTTTTCAAGTCTGAAACTAGGAAGCAAAGAGCGTGCATAGCTAAGCAGCCGCGTTTCCGTGCGGATGAGCGCCGAACTCGTTGGAGATCAATCTTTCAATTTCGCGCGCGGATGGACGACGCCGGAGCGCGCGGGGTGGAGGGGGGGGGGGAGGGGGGGTCGAGCGTCCGCGGCCTCGATAGTTTCAATAACACTTGCTAATTTGCATGGCGGTAACCCTCATCATGCCACGTCACTAATAATAATTCAAAGAGTCCACCCAAGCGCGGCGCTTAACTTGTTCAACCCTTCAGATGCGAACTAATCGGTCTGCTAAGCCGCACAAATTCAATTAGCAGGATTAAAAGCGAGTATCAACAATGTTGAGACCAGGCATATCACGCCACAGTACACTGGGCGGATAAAAAGTTCCACATAGCGATGCCCTTCGTAGGGTTGTAACGTTTAGCCTTAAATGAGTAGACCATTGTTGTTATAGTAAACACTTTTGTTGCGAGATTTTATGTTACAATAAAAACTTTTATATTAGGTACATAAAGAAATATGGTCTTACCCACGTGTTGGTTCAATAAGGATTTGTTTTGTCCAAAAATACATGTTCTACAAAGAAAGGGTTTGAAACGTTAGGATTTGTTACTTGTTATCCGCAGTTTGTACTACTAAATAGATTCACCTTTTCCAATCTAAAAATAGTGCTACCAAAATAAAAATAAAAGAAATGCTTAAAGTTTATCTCACAAAGTTAAAACATGAAAAATTAATGCCATCCATAAAAAGCAAACTATCCGCAAATATTACAAACTATCACCACGGGGTTTGAACTGTCCTTTTCTCTCCGTCATATAACAAGCGGGTTGTTGTGACCCAACGGATCATATGCGAGCTTTTACGTTTATAGCACGGGAGGGTTTGGTGATTGATGATACCGGCAAGTAGGTACTTGACTTTTGAATTTATTATCGTCGATCATAACAATGTTACTGTAAGCGGATTATTCTATGGAACTGTTACGATGACAAGTTCATGCGTTATATTTAAAGCTGTAGGTTTTTTATAGAATAAAAAAACCTGTATCGTTTAAGCGTCTTGAAATTCAGAAAACACTTGAAAATTACTTAGATAACAGGGATGATATAAAACGTTTCATCAAATATATAAACTATTTAACAATTTGACGCTTGAGGTCGTGAGTTTGATTCCTACCCAAGTCAAATATAGTAGGATCATTCGTTCTGTGTCTGGGTAATAATCTGGTAAAACCCGCCAACTAAACTAAACACTTGTATTTAGAGTAGGTTCAGGGCGGAAACGCACTGGCTGAGATTCGAACCCCCACCAACAAAATCTCTAATGCAACGTCTTAGCTCTAGTATTACGTTAGTCTTATGCATTCATTACTGACCCTTTTTTTTTTTTTTTTTTTTTTTCCGTGCGGAAATCCCCTCGGATACCACCTGTCGGTGGCATGTCGGACTCGAACCGACTAAAACCGCACGCCTTCGCCGGGTACTAATAGCCGGGGAACCAGGTATACCCTAGAAAGGAAGGCCCTGGTGCCCCGACATACCTCGGGTCATCTACAGACGAGTAGACGACCCCCGCCCCGTGTGGGAACCCCATGTTCCCTGTGCTCCCTGGAAGCGAGCGCGCTTCGCAACGCGCTCGCCGCCACCCCGGCCTGCTTCTGCTAGGGTGTCACGCACACAATGCACTAAAGAGGATGACAGAGAATTCTTCTATTCAGTCATTAGTCCTATTATAATTTTGCTTTAATTTCAATAATAACTATAATACTATTTTTATATTATGTTTATTAATCTTCTCCCCATACACGGTAATGAGGACATCGGATACCAGGAGTGCAGCGAACGCAGGCGGCACGTCGTGCACGAGCTGCCCTCTGTGGCCCGACCTCTGACTGCGAGAGCGATACATCATGTCGGCTTGTACTTGTATGTACTGTTGTGTGAAGTTCATTATTGTGCTACCACCAATTAGGAACAGCTAGGGTAATGTTAGCTTTTAGTACTTTTATAAACCAAATATATAGTTTATAAACCAAACCCTAATTTTCTCTACTTAAAGAAGTCGATTCTTAAATAATAATATTTTACACAAGACAGGGCCATAAAATTGGTAGAGCCTGTACTATGGTGATCAGGCTACTGATATACATATCTCTATATTTTTAGAACCATGCACACCATAGATAAATTATTATTAGATGTAAAAAGATCGTGCTTTTTCTTGCAATTATTTATCCTGGGTGGGAATCGAGCCCACTACTTCCGTCTTAGCAGTCATGTCAACTGCTTTTAATCACTAGACTAAACAGGCCCGACACTTTGAGAATGGAAAAAGAGAGTATTCTGAATAGCTGAACTAATTTAGTTTCATTCGTTAAAAGTATTCAAAGTTCAAATTTAATAATTGATGTTAAAGAGTGTTCCATTTACGTGGTTATTTTACTACAGATGACTAAGGACATGTTATGTAAACGGAGCTCTAATTAACGATATCACAGCTGAGATAGCTTGGATTGTAAGGGTAAGCCTCGCTTTGGTTCCTTCACATATTTGAGTCATGTTTCGAGAAGAGGTAAATGTGATTCAATATTAAAATTTTCCTTTTCTCTATTTATGACTTTTTTTCAAACAAAAGTGTGATCCATATATAATTTTGGTTCGAAGACAGAGGACATTGGACGTAACCAATCTAACATAACGTTTTCATTCTTAATAATTTCTTTAGTAAATATAAAACAATTTCTATTAGCATAATAATGATAAACTTTAAGATTGCAGTAAATTATTTCATCTTTTCGGGACAGTGGTACATTCGGGATAGTAGTAAGTACATTCGTGATAAATTCATTTAAATTCAAAAGACATACTTCTCGTGACGAAATTCCTTTATTTATATATTTACTATTACTTTAAATACATGAATAATAAACACTGTCTTTAGGTTGGCCTTTTTTAGTATGTAGATTCTTCGATAACTTGTTTTGTTGCTTGCTTTCAAAATGTAATATGATAGAACCCCTGAATAACGTTTAGGTATTGGTGATAAATGAAAGGTAAAGAAGAGTGTAAGAAAAGTTGTTGAATTAAAAACTTCATAGCCAAATGTAAAATATTTTACCTATCAAGTTCTTTTTCTAGATTGTTTTACAGGTTTCTTGCAAATTGAACAGATTGCCTACTTACACGCCCGAACAATGTCAGCGCAAAAACTCGATGTAATTTTCTCTGCAGGAATTTGCAATCTTACCTCGAACCACTTTGGAAAAGTTAAGATATTTTTACGTGTTCTGTATAGTATTATTTAAGATCCATTTCCCATGGTGGTACTTGTATATAAGATTAATTTAATTCAAGCACTTGGGCTAATGTTTAGGTATAACTTGCTAAAATACACTCCTGAATAAAGCCAAAAGATATATCCATATATATATTTTAAATGTGAAAGTTAGTTTGTTTGTTTGTTTTTAAAGCTTACCCGCCTGAACCACTAAACCGATTTAAAAAAATCTGACAGCAATGGAAAGCTACATTATCAGCGAGTAACGTAGGCTGCTTTTTACTGCGATAACCGACATACGCCCGGGCGGAGTCGCGCGCAAAAGCTAGTCCTTTATAAATATGAATACCAAAGTTTTATTCCTACTTGGTTACTCCTACACACATTCATACTTACAGTAACTTTACCATTTATGTATTAGTAATTTAGCTAAGTAAAGTCAGCCGCGCGTTTCAACTTATAGAACGCTTCATAGGCGTTTCGAATAAATTAATCATGTATGATTTGAAATATTATTTCCATGAGACATTCAAACGTACTTTAAGTCTACAAGCTTAAGTTAATTGCTCTTAAAATGTGTTTGTGTCTGTGTGTGACTTTGATGTGACATTCCGACATTCTTATTGTACTCGTAAATCGTACGCATTGACCCGTGTCGCGGGCGAACTCGAGTAGCTTTGATACTCGTAGTAGATAATTTGAAATTAATACTAACACACTCAAAATTATTTAATTATTGTCTATGTTATAGAGGCACAGATTAATTTAGTCTATGGGATACTGAGATTGTTCAACACAATCTAATCACAATAGACATAGACATACAGTGTTGATTAGATTATTGTACTTTATAGGCACTATCCACAAATCCATCTATCATTGCACAGCTTAAAGTATTATCTTTTGATATAATTATGAATCTTAAAGCACAACTGTCACCTTTTTCTTTTGGTGATGTAGTGGAAAATCCCTTCGGATCTCCGGCTCCTTGCGGATATAGGAGCCAGGAGTTAATGCACTAAAAATCACCCCGACGCCTTAGGCGCCCTGCTCTATGGAGAACCCGGACCATGTGATTCCAGGTTCCCCCCAGATCGACGCCTCATCTAACTAGGCCCTATCTCAGGGGAGGCCAGTGATTTCTCCCTGCCTATCTGCCTATCCAGATGTTGCAGCCCGATCACATGTTTAGTGCGATCAGGCCCCCATCCTATCCCCTACAGCAGCACTTAATCTGCCACCAGAGGTCCCCACCCTGTGGCGGCCCGTCGTCTCGTCGGAGGCTCATACCGACGCTGACATCTTCTTCGCTCGGGAGCGGCTCTCTCCCGATCTCGTTCAGCGGTCTCTTTCTGAAGCATTACAAATTCATAGAAAGAGCCCTGCCTCCTCACCCGCCAGCATGGCAGCAATGATTACTACCGGGAACAGGTCTCGTTCGATTTGTTCGACCAGGAGTTTAGCGTTCACACGCCCACGCGGGGCAGGCTTCCTGTGTGTCCTGGGCGGCGTACCATTTGGACGTGCAGTTCTGGCATTGTGCCGTCTCCTCGGGTCCAATCCGATTCAGGGACTCACCGAAAACCAGCCATGCCCAGTGAGTACCAGCGTCAGTCGGTAGGTGACGCGATCTCCCTCCCTACCTACCCTACCATCACAGTGTAAGGTTTTAAAAGACTTTATCATGAAACTTTTAAATAATTTCAATTCAGTTCAGTTACACAATTGACAGAGACTTACTTAACATAACAGAGAACACATTTCTTAAGATAATATCTTGTAAAATGAAGTACACGTAGACATTTGATCTCTTTATTGTAAAGTTAAACTGCCAGCTATAACTCCAGTGTTTATTTTAATTCCTTGTCCCGTCTGATAAAAAACAAAAAAAACATTAACAAAGTTGGCGACAGGCAGGCCGCGAATCCTTCCTAATGTTATGGGAGAAGGGCAAGAAGATGATGATGATGAGATGTTTTTCTCATTTTATTTTAAAATCTGTTGTTTGGCAAAAATTGATCCTTAAACTAACAAGCCACTAAGAACGTGTCGGTAAACAAATGAAACATTTGCTAACCCTTCAAAACACCGCAAATACAAAAACTTTCACTTATTTTTTTTGGCAACAGGATCATCCATCAAATCACATACATTAATCTCGTAAATTTTATTTTCATAGAGATGGAAATCTTGACCAACGACTCGGAAAACGTGTAAGCAAACAAGTCTCGGTAATATCCAAGGCGCTCCCATAGGTTTTTGTTTGGGAGAACTTTTCAAGTTAATAATAATAATAACCTCACTCATTTCACACACGGTATGATTCCAAACTAGGCAGAGCCTGTGCTATGGTTACCAGAATGCTGATAAACATCCTTATACATTTCTAAATACATACATAATGGTAGGGGAGCCCATGATGTTAAATGTGGATTTACTCAAAGGTCATGGAGACCTATTGCATTAGAAAGATTAGGAATAGAATGAATAAAAGTTATAAAATGTATCCTCTTTCAGCCGTGGGAAAAACTTCTACGGGTTTCCAAAAATGTAAGGGAAAGGAAACGAAAAAATAATATTCGGGTGCATCAGATATTTTGGGGATATGTTATTTGGACGTCAAAAATGATCCCATTGAAAGGTCTGACGATTTTAAAGTGACACAAGCTCGTAGCGAATTGTCGAAAATGCAAACTGTAAATTCGAAAAATCTCCATTTCGAAATACCCGAGCGAATGAGATTTTTACAGACGGTTCAGCGTGATGTTTCTGTCATACTAGCCAAAAATCTGATGATAACTTTGCAGGGTTATTTTAAATCTGACGATTAGAAGTATTTTTATTTTTTATAAAATGTGACAAATAAAGGCACGAAAAATTATGTAGACATTCATAGATGATGTTTTGCATTGTTTATTTCAAAATAAAAAATATATCAAAGTCATGGGTTATTTTTTGGAACTTTGTGACCCTCCCACTGCTTTATGTCACGCTCAAAACGTCAGATTTTTTAAAATACACACTAATGTGTATGTAATTGACTCAACTTACCTTAATCTTACATGCTCTAGTATTTCTGGCGATCGTTTTTTTTTTAACTAACCTGATGGGCTGCCCTGGTCGTTCCCCCCTACGTGTAGGGCTCATGTATGGTGGAGGTACTCATCTGGGTGTAAGGTATTCTTCCTATCTTAATCTGACACGTTCGAGTAAATCCCAAAATCCCTTCTAGGGCTCCCCTACTATAATCATAGAAAAATTACACCCAGACACAGAAGAAATGATTGTACTCGTCACATAATTATATGTCATGTGTTGGAATTGAACCTTTGAGTCAGCGGTGAGGCAGGATCAATAGTCAATAGTAGGCAGTAAGGTCAATAGACCTGTATGAATGGTAAAAGTAAAATACTTAATATTGATGTAATAGACCATCATTATCATCATTTCGACGGCCTTCAATAGTCCACTTCTGGACATAGGCATCTCCTTAGATCTTTCCTTTAGGTTAGAATAGACCATAAATGGTTCAAATAGTACTCTAACCTAACCTACATCGTTAATATATTCGTTATACATCGTTAATATATCATACTATACATCGTTAATATATTACGTAAATGCGTTAGACCTATATTATGTTAAACATGAAAACTGTTTTATATAAAAAAAAAACATCGTATAACCAGAGACAAACAGTAAATTTTAATTCGTATAAAGTATACGAAAAATAAGCAATTCATTCATTGAACTAATATCTTGATAATAATTTCCGATCGATGTTATAGGCCTAGGTAAATCATTTTGTATGAATATAGGTTTGGTTTATTACTTATATATGTAATAAAGTATCGGTAGAACTAATGTGTAGTTTTGGCAAAAGCAGACTTAATGGGCCGGCTAATGGAAGTATTTTTGTAGCCCATAGATATATGGTCTTCTCTATATGTAAGTATATGTTGGAACTGGACTGCTCACTATCTATTCGTTATGTAATTTATAGGGCCTCTTAGGATGTAAGACTAATGGTATATAAGAATTTGTAGAGAATAGTCTTGGCTTATTAACTCGTTACGAAATTGATGCGTCACGGTGTCTGCGGATGACTAATGGTAGAGATAAAGGATGGTGAAAAAAAGGTATGTACTTAGTTGAATTTATTGAGCGATTTTAATGTTGAAAGGAGCATACTTTACTATCAGTGTCTTAATTAATGTTATAAAAGTGTGAGTTAGTTTTTTGGTCCCGTTTTGACACCTTAACTAATAACTAGCTGACCCGCGCAACTTCATCTGCGTCTCTCAATAGTAATAAATTTTAATATTATTTAACGGGAATTAACGCGATCTCTTATTTAGGGTATTACATACAGGCTGAGTCAGCCTGTGACCACGGCCGGTGCAACCTGGTCGAAACGTCAGGCAAACCAAAGGTATGTAATACCCTAAATAAGAGATCGCGTTAATTCCCGTTAAATAATATTAATTATCATGGAACGCGAAAGTTTAAAAGTTAGTATAGTAATAAATTTTCTCCGTTTTTGAAACATTCTTCATTGGTGCACCGCTTCTATTGGTCTTAGCGTGATGGTATTTAGCCTATAGCCTTCCTCGATAAATGGGCTATCATACACTGAAAGACAATTCGGACCAGTAGTTCCTGAGATTAGCGCGTTCAAACAAACAAACAAACAAATAAACTCTTCAGCTTTATAATATTAGTATAGACAATAATTTTGAACATCTGACAAACAACGACATCTAGTTTCGAACTAAACAGAGCTTGTACCATGAAAGCTAGATTGATTGATAGAACACTTATATCCCATATGTTTTTTTTAAATAGATATCTACATATTAAACATAGAAAACACCCAAACTCCGAAACAAATATTTGCAAAAAAACACAAACATTTGGTCAGACCCGAGAGCTAGCACAGCAGTTGTATACGCTACCACTGCACCAGCGAGAGATTTTGCAAAGTTATCAGAGATTGAATATATTGTTTAACAAAGATATCATTGCTGGGATTCTGTGTGTTGGTGATTATCTTTTAATTATACATATATACCTACATATGTTGCTACTATTATACTTATTACTATTATGTCGAGCGAGAGAACCGTTGGTCTAGTGGTGAAATATCCCGATTGTTAAGGGAGCAGAAGTCCTGGGTTCGAATTTTATAAGGGACAAAATATTGTGTATCTGTCCAAGAACTTACAACGAATAACTAAAAGAAAGATATCGTGCTCTCGGAAGTGACATTAATTAATTAAATAAACATTTTAAAATCTTCAGAATGGATTGTTGTGTTTAAAGTTTCGCCGGTTGCTGAGCTACTCGATTAAATTACATGAAACATCAGTTATTTTTGACAAAATGCTGTCTAAAAGTCTTTACTTTAAGAATATTAAATACAAAGATATTCTTAGGGTAGACTTAATTTCAACTTACAAAATACTGGTAAGGGTTCCCTGAGAACTTATTATTTAGTTGCAAGGTTCGCAAGGATTAGCGGGGATTTTTGTTAAGACCCCTGAACTTACAACTGTTCGCGCAGATAGAATTTCCAACAAAGTATTTAGGGTAAATTTATTGGGTTTAATAATAAACTTATCTTGGATGGGAAATTATTTTGGGAAACTAATTAAGTTAGTTATTTGTAAGATACAAAGGGCTGTGTTTGTTATGTTTAGAAAATAAATAGTTTGAATAGCTAGACACGTTAACTTAATTAAGAAATAACCCAACTTTTGATACTGTTTCTACACATTATATGACTGGTAAAGTGGTGCGTGTCGGCCACTGGAAATTTTAGGTTCCACGGTAAATTTCTACTCTTTTAAAAAAATTACAAATTCAACAAAGTTTTTTGCTGTCGAATCATTTTGTATTTTATGAAGTTTTCAAGAAGGTATATTTTATCAGTTTACCTACTATTACACTTAGACTAACAGAGCTAACTAAGCCGTAATATTTTTTCTTCTAAATCTATTGTAAATACTAACATCGTGTCTTTAAAGACTTTTGCTTCGATCACCAACACAATGGGATAGTGTTTTAACATTTTATCTTACCCTTTTGTCGGTATCGGCATCATGATATAAATATATATGCCTACGCAAACTACAGCTCTTAGTACTAACCGCGTCTTTTATCTTGTGGGTGTGGAAACCTTTTCGGTCCGTTACCCCACGGGGGTTTTAGTGGGGTACCAGTTCGAGGTTAACCATACCGCTAGCATACTTCTGCTTACAGATAAGAAATAACGAAACTGTAAGGGTTCCTGTTTGGGAAAACGAAAATCTAAAAATTAGGTTTGCATTTAAAAAAAACTAGAATAATAAATTAACTTTACAATATACTAAATCAGAATTTTAACGAAAAACCTTCTAGCTATCTTGATTTAGGTGCTTGTCATATTTAAAATATTGTTTGACACTTATTTAACACGATTATCTAAGTTACTATTGCTTAAAATGCAAATACTACTCAAAAACGACATTTAAAAGGAAACATGATCTTGCTTTAACAGGAAGTGTTAGGCTTGTTATGTTAATAAAGAATACAAAACAACTTATGTTAATGTGTGTTTATTTTGGACTCTTTTGAAGCACCAAAAAGGTTATCAATATTTATACATATTTTTCAAACACTGACAGTGTTAAGCCATTTTAATATTTTAAAGATTTTGAAGCGAATCGTCCACATGATCAATCGAAGTAATTACACGTAAAATTATGTTCATGAAACTAATACATCAAGAACTAAAGCTGCGAGAGGCCCGAAGCTACGAGGGAACATCAATAACTTTGATTACAAAACGTATTCATGCGCACATAATCATATATCTACAAAATTTAGTTGGAATGGTATTTACATAATATTCCAGATAATTCCAGTTTGCAAACAAACGAAAGATAATTCGAAATCTTCTCGCCAAGTCTTTGCTTTCAAGCTACAATAATCCGAATGGAACACAAAGGATAAAAGATTAAATCCCATTTGACTTGACCAAATTCCAATACATTAAATACCGGAGAAGAAATTCGTGAAAACCGAACACAATAGATAAGAGCTCAAGATATAAAAACTGTGAAGCACAAAAGTCGAGAGTAATTAGAAAAGGCGCAATCGATGGAGGCGCGGCTTCGGAACGTCACGTCACGATGCGACGCGGTGCGGTGCGGAACGGCGCGGCAGGGAGCGGTGTTCAATCAACTAGCGACATTGGGACGAGACATTTCACGCGGAATATTTTAATTTGTCGAACGAACCATAACTGTAGATATCGTCAAAGCAGAAGGTTAACTTGATACGATCACAAATCTTGGAAACTGACACTTCTTAGAATAAAATTATTAATGACATCTGAGAAGTTCCAGCTATATTGGATTACGTAGAAAATGTATTGAATGGTACTTAAAGAAATACAATTTTATAAGTTGACAAATAATTTTAATACTTAATTATTATTCTATTTAAAATCTAATATTAAGCACGGGCATTGAATATCTTAGTAGTTCTCGCTACTGTATCTATGTGTATTTATCGAATGTTTATACATAATAACAATTTCTTCTGAATTCGTTATTACTGTATCGGTATGTTCAAGATTATGAAACACTTTTCGATATTGTTTGAGTAGCGTAAAATTCATAAAATCTAAAATTAATTTAAAAAAATCTAGTTGCATGCAATACACCGCAATTTATTGTTTAAATGAAATGAAGGATAAAAGTATTGTTGATTTACTGGTGTACGTTCGTGGGCTTGTTTAGGTATCGGCGTCGGTTCAGGTGGCACAACCACATTGATGGATATTACTTGTTATTGCACAAACCCTCGCACGACACCCTCGTTGTCTGCACCCGCCCGTTTTAAACATCTCATTTTCAAATTCTTCAGGCCTTTATTATATTCAATTTTAAATAGACTATTGTGGCTTTGTTTTGTAATGTAATTGTTGTATCCAAAAATCTTAGATTAGTTCGCTTGTGTTGTTTTGTCTATAAAGCACATTACAACTGATAATAACTCTTTAGTAACTTTAAAAGCTGTGCAAAGTTTTTCCTTCCATTTTTTAAGCCATAATTGTAAAAATTTGACCATTATAGTAGGAAGTTTTCACGAGCAGAGGAGTATAGCGAGCCTCCTTTACCTAAAGAAGGCGGCCTTATCGCTCACAGGCAATTAGTATATATGTATAGTATCTATATATATATATATATTTAAAAGGTATATACATAGTACACAGTTGTTGTACTTTGCCGAGTCTACAACGTACTAGAGGGAATTTCATCCAGTCATTTAAGAAGGTGAACCGTGATTTGAGGTAACGTGGAGTGAAGGGATTAAAAAGAATATTATGGAGAAGAGAAAGAATATGTGCATTCCGGCGAAGGCGAAAGGGTTACCAACGCTACTGAGCTGTGAGACCTTTTATCAAATATTAATAAATAGTATGCATTTTTTTTTTTTAGTTTATTTGGTAAACAAACAATGTCACAATAATAGATAGTTACAATAGAGTTTTAAGCTATACATCATTGCTCATTGTGACATCCACACCGTTTACCACAAGTATGATGTATACACAATTTTTAGCAGGTTGAGAGTATTTTAGATAAATGTACATTTCTCAATATTATCTTATATATAAAATTCTCGTGTCACAATGTTCGTTCCCGTACTCCTCCGAAACGGCTTGACCGATTCACATGAAATTTTGTGTGCACATCGGGTAGGTCTGAGAATCGGCCAACATCTATTTTTCATACCCCTAAATGGTAAGGGTGACCCATCCCTAATTTTTTTTTGTATTGCAATACAACGTTTGCCGGGTCAGCTAGTGTATTTTAAACGTATTAGTTCATAGTGTCACGCAGTTCCTTCATTACTAGGTTTCTGTAAACGCTCGTACTATTTACAAAAATATCAATGTGACTAAAGTTGCAGTTGTAAGAATTCAGTATACGATGACTAGGTGCACGCAGGCCTGCGTTTGTGCGTGATGATAGTATGGCAAATAGATGTGTTGAACGACAGGCCCGCATGCACGGTCTAGTAGGCACTCTATAATTAATATTATTGACAATATCAATGCAGTCGTATCTGTTATGGCAAATGTCAAACAAAAACATGGCTTGCATTTTGCAAATCAATGCAAATGCAATTATTGCAAATCATATCTTTTACAGACTTAGCGTACAAATTGTAACTCCTTCTACGATGTTACATATTGAAAGGGACAATGTAACATAGGCTTACCGGAGTAGCTCATGCATAAAGTGTATCACCCGCGCGGTGCGTCGTTTACGACTGATAGCGCCGCTTCGGTACACATCAGGACTACCGGGTAGTTATCATAGTTGAATTTGTATATTGAATGCCTTAACATAAATTACTAGTTAACATTAAACTTCCGCGTTTATTGATATTTAATTATTATGTATAGAAATTATTGCGATTACATAATATAATATGTTCCTGGGTCCCTGACAGCACACACTTTCTACTACGCCGAGTGTTGAGGGTTCAAACCCCACATGGGACGACACTTTGTGTGATCCACAATTTGTTGTTCTGAGTCTGGGTGTTCTTTGTGTCCATTTCATGTATGTTCGTAGAGTCCCCCGCGACACAGGATATATTCCTAGTTATCTTGCGTTAGTCGTCTTTTATAAAAAAAAATATGCTCCACATTCGACGTGCCGTGCAGTCAGTAAGCGGCGAGTTTAAGCGGTTGCCACGCCACAGTTCCTAGAGCAGGTGTTATAAAAAATTGCAGTAAGTGAACTAACTATGAAACTATGTGAGATAAATAAATAACATTGTTACTTTTGAGTTTTTTTTTGTGTGTAACTCAACTTTAAGCTGGCTTCAAACAGAAACATAACATCTGTTAAACCATAACGTAACGATTCGATTTCGATCGAAATAATACGGAGTGTCACCACCCCTATTCATCCCGTGGGTGTCGTAATAGCCGACTAAGGGAGCTAACTAAGCAGTGGACTATTAAAGGCTGTTGATGATGATTGTGTTAGACTCGAATACTTACGTAGGTACTAATAGTACGCTAATATTTCTAAGACATAATAATATTATACGCAAACCCAGTTTGTTTTAGACATTGAGAGAACTAATCAATAATGTTACTTCTCTTTACTGAAACCCGTAGTTACTAACTCACCCAGTCAAAGAAATTATGGCGCTTGTAGTAAACGGAGCGAATTGCAAAATAAGGTATAAAAAAATCGGACAAGTCTGAGTCGCGTACTAAAGGTTCTGTGTAAACCTACATATAGATGGTTCAACTTTTTTCCGTAGATCCGAAGTGGCTTTCATAGTTTTTTCTTCGTTTCTGCCGTGGAACATTTGGTCTCCTGAAATTTTATGAGCCTAGGTCAATGTTAATACCCTACAGAGTTTGATTTATCAGCTAAATACTAAATTTGGTTTAAATAGAAGAATTAAATTGATACATTACCATCGCTTTAACTAAGGAGATTGAGTTTTATACAGCTATATTAAAATCAAGCTTCTAAATCAACTTGATGGTAACATATGATTATTTAGCCTCTTCAAGTAAGTTTCTTCAGGCTTGAAGAGACTGCAAACATAAGTGAAGTTTTTTACTATTTTTATTTTTTATGTTAGAGGGGGCAGGCGAAAATACGGGTCACCTGATGGAAAATGACCATCGCTGCGTTGGACTTGTGATCAAACTTGTCATGGACTCAAAGCCTGACCAGTACACCATCGCCACCGACGTGAACCCACCCCTACCACAAGCAATTAAGCTTAGCGGGAGGGGTTAACGGGAATACTAGTAATTTGGGTCGCTAGTTGACTAAAATTTTGGCATCTGATGCTTATTATGTTGTACTACTGAACAATTTTAAATTTCACCTCTCGGGGGGTAAACTAAGAGATGTACGGTTTAACACTAGCTTTAATCTGCGGCCCCGCCTTCGTGTATATCGATTATCGCGGTAAAAAGAAGTCGTTAACACTCGGGGACAATATACTTTTCCAACAGTGAAAGAATTTTCAAAATACGATCAGTATACACTATATACCGGATAACGGATCCGGATATACCGGAGATTACCCCCAACATACAAATTCACAAACTTTACTTCTTTATAATATTAGTATAGATTTTGCACAAAGTCATGTGTACAATGTTATGTTTAATTAAGTCAATAATGTCTTTTAAACACATATTTTAATTAATTTGGTCAAATTAGGTCCTTGAGCTGTACACTATACACGCACGGTCAAAAAGACCGGACACAGACTGTTTAATATCGGTTATTAGTGAAATAACAAAATATCCCGTAACGGTTCGGTACTCTATTAGCGTAATTAATTTGGTTATTAATAACCCCGGGATCATTTACTTGCCGTCATCATTATGACAGTGAGTGACGTGAAGTCCTGATGACTGCGCACTTTGGCGTTGGTTTTTACAAGCTTCAGTAGCGTCTGGTATTTAGGTGACGAGTTAATTGTTAATCAGTCTTTTGTAGCTTTAGGTGTCACACGCAATTGTTTTTATTACAAAGCTGTCAAATGAAGGGCACTTTGTAAGCTTTGTGTATTTTTGTGCTGTATAATCATAGTTCTTACAGTTCGATACCTTACAGTATATATCCCATTTTAACCATTGCAGTTCATATAAATATAAAGGGACCTCCTCTCTATATTCATAAGATAATTTAAATAAAGTAATCTCTTGTAAATAAATGAAGACAGCTGTGAAATACAATAAATTGGTTATTTAATGGAAAATGTTGAACATTTCTAAGGAGAGGCCTATGTCCAGCAGTGGACTATTATAGGCTGTTGATGATGATGATGATGTTGAACATTTCTTTGACTGGCTTGTTGGTCTATTGGTTAGTGACCCTGACTGCTACGCCAGAGGTCGTGGGTTCGATTCCCACCCAGGACAAATAGTTGTGTGATGAGCACGGTCATTTGTTCTGTGTCTGGGTGTACTTTATCTGTAATATGTATGTATTTAGAAATATATAAGTATGTTTATCAGCAGTCTGGTTACCATAGCATAGGCTCTGCTTGCTTTATAATTATTATTATTATTCTTTGTAAAATATTTCACTATCTTAAGTATTTCATCTCTGAACGAATACTAACGCACTGTGTTTTTGTTTCTGTTGGATGACTACTGACTTGGATTTGGCTTGATCTACAACTGTTCATCTTGTTTACTGATAGGATTACAGCTCTGTAACTTGTTTTCTATTTGTTTTACATTGTTACATTAATCTTATTAAGCTAAACCCAAGGCTGTGGTTATCCAGCACCGTGTTAATCTCTTTTCAAGTAAGTCTTTTCTCAATGTATACAAATCTCATGACATAATGGGTCCTCGAATTAAATTTGTGGGTGAATGTCGGCGCGGTCTTATAATTCCCGGATTACATCCGAGGGTAGGTCAGATCTAGTTCGGTGTAGCCACATTCATTGGCACGTTATTGAATTAAAATTTTAGTGTTACCTTGGGAACTCCGGGTGAATTTTTCATGCAAGGGTAGGCGGTCCAGTAAGTAGGTTGTTATCATCATTATGTAAACAGTTAGGCATTCTTGGTAACGTTAGTCTAATGAGATTTGAAACACGTGCATATTTACGTGTATGTGCTTTTATTTTCATAATTTAATGGTAGCGTATTGCGTTTCTAAACACCAGCTGTAAAATCTAACCTCTTTCAATAAGCTCACAGGTTTGTTAAATAAATAAAGCTATTGTGAATCTACAAAAAAAGAGTATGACCGTCTGGCCTATTGCTCTGCAGTTTAGAATTGTTTTCTGCTAAGCCAGAGATCATGAGCTCAATTCCCAACACTTTTTTTTATGTTAGAGGGATCAGACAAGCAGGACAACACAGAAGCAACAGGAGTAGAGGAGGATGAGTAGTAAATATAAGAAATACAATGACATTCAAAACAAATATTTTTTAATCAATGTGTGGTGTCAACTATCCGTGTAGTGACGGATGAAGAATACGGAGGGTCACCACCCTATTCTATAGCCGATCAAAGAAGCATACTATACAGAACAGCAGCACAGAAGGAAAACTTTTCACGAACCCTATACCAACCAGTCTGGCCAGCGTGGTATAGTAGGCCAAAACCTCCCGTTTCTCAAGTAGAGGCCTATGTCCAGCAGTGGACTATTAAAGGATGATGATGAATCAATAAATTTTAATTGAACAGTATGCAGTACAAACTTTACCGAATTTTACACCACTTGAATATGTTTGTAGATCAGCGCCGCAAGTCTCGTATTCTCTAGAGACGAGCTTAACCCAACTAAAGTTGCTCTTCACTAAAACACTGATATGTAATGCTTCAACTTAGCCCGTCTCCCAGCGCTAACGGGTTAAGTAGTAAGCGAAGTGCTTCGCTATCACAGGTAGTTCATGGAAATTTCTGATAATCCTTTGACACAATATTTATTAAGAGGTAAGATGATCATACGGCCCTGCATTTTCAGAATTACAATTGAAGCCATAATTCGAAGAAGGATGGAGGAGGGATATTTCATTAAATTCCACTTTTCCATTAAAAATCCATTTTTAGAAAAGTAATAGTTGTCAGACTGGACTAAGAGGATAAATTGGGAAAAGTAGTGTTAAAAAAGATAGAGCGAATGAGTGGTCAACTGTGCATCAACTAACCTTCCAACCAGAGTATTAACATTTAGTATACTACGTTGCATAGATAGTAATATGTTCAGAAAAGGGAACTAAAAATTATATTGTAAATTAAAATTGTACCTAGTTACACGACTACGTTTTTTTTAAAAGACAACAAGGCACAAGGAATAAATCCTGTGTCGCGGGACTTTACAAACATACATGAAACGTATACATAGAACACCCAGACTCAGAACAACAATTTGTGGAAACCACTACGCCATACGTGTGTGTATATTAGATACACAAGTTTATAAAGAACGCAGAAGTGCAGGAAGCTTACAATTTAAATTAAAATGTTTTATTTTGCTTTCACATTATTCACAAACTATTATTTCATAGGCAAACACACACATGGCCACTCTTTGCAATTTACAGATAAATACAATGTCATCATTAAATATACCACAACATTATTCTGATGTGTGCTAGTATGTCCGTTATAAGGATTAAAAGTAAAAAAGACAATAAAGAGTAAAATAAGATTAGGAAAAAAGATCAAATAAAAGAGAAAGTGAAGTAAAACATAAAAAATAGAATAAAAAACAAAAATAAAAAACACCCTACCCCACACCACATTTCCATTTAAGAAATAGCCTGCGCTCAATTAATCCGAAACATTTTTATCTTCTATGTAATCCACAATTGATGTATAATTATTAGCGTAACTAAATTCCACAACATCATCCCTGATTGGTAGAGGCAGGTATTATCATTATTTACAAAATCTAGGAGTCCAATAAATATGACGTGTCATAGCTCCCAATGTCTTTATAATGACAGTTCAGTTATATTTATCATTTGACTGCACGGATGGCGTAGTGGTTTAAGTGGTCGCCACGCCGCTTTCTACTACGCCGAGTGTTGTGGGTTCAAACCCCACATAGGACAACACTTTGTGTGATCCACAAATTGTTGTTCTGAGTCTGGGTGTTCTTTGTGTCCGTTTCATGTATGTTTGTAAAGTCCCCCGCGACACAGGAATATATATTCCTAATGCGGGCGTTGTTTTTTTAAAGAAAAAAAAAAACATTTATCAATGGAATGCAAAATCTCTATTATGAACTAAAATAATGCATACAATTTATACATTTGGAGAAAAATAATAAATTTATGGGACGATAAATGTTAAATATTTTCAGTATTCAACTATCCGAAACGTTTAACAGAACATTACACATGTAGCAAATAGTTTACTAGCTACATTCTACCAATTTCAATGTCATTACATTCAGCGTGTAGTGTCGCTGCCAAAGCGCACAATAGTGGCGTCGGGGCTCGTGCAAGTTATGTCTAAAAGAAAACCATAACAGTTTGGCTGGCGCTGGGACTTTATGGCCTAACCTTGCCAAAACACGTGATTGTTTTTAATGTCTTACATTATATTGTATAGAAGATAAATGCAATGCTTGTTCAAGTTCCTATTATGGTATGTTAATTACGAGTATTGTAAACCGTGGTCATGAGATCACAAGATCGAAAACAAGCACAATAACTCAAATAGTTAAAAAAAAAAGGTAACAGTCGTGTATTTACAAGACAGCCTTAGTTTATATGACATGTACGTTATAAAACCGTAATTAGATAAATATCCAACTATCTAGTAACCTACCTATTTCATTTAATTAAAGGCTCCCAGTAATGCAGGTGATGATCTCTGACTTCCATAAATGTTGGCCTCATAGTAACGGTTGAAACTGCCCTTTATCTAAACAGAAGCAGCTTACTCGGAGATGATTGCGCAATGTCTTCCATGTGTATGATGTATTATGGAAAGGAGTAAAACATTTTACTGGTCATTAATTCAAAATAAACTATTGTCCGTATGCGTTGGAAGGCTTACAGCTGAGGTTTCGTCTCATATGTATCATGTATCTCTCTCATGTATCATGGAACACGGTAAAACATGGACTCTTTGTTTGATTCCTAGTTGCTTAATTATATTTGTTAGTGACTGTACTTGACACGATAAAATAATAATAATCATAGAAATACAGGTAAATAACAATACAAATAGCAAAGTTTAAAACTTTTAAATAGAATAATTACATTTGGGTTAATTAAGTCAAATTAAATTACATTAAATCAAATCTTATCAAATTAAACATAAAAATTAAATTTTAAAACTTGCAATAGAATTAATTACAAAAATTATATTGCTGAGCAATTTCATTAAATGGATTATTCACTATCTTCACTGCATTCATTTTCACTTCATGTCATCCCACGCAAGTTAATTGTATATTATTTTAATTTCATAAATTGATTGCATGTACAGCTTGTTGGTTTACCAGTTGGTGACTCTTCCTGCTGTCTTTTAGGTATTATCAATTGTTGGTGTCTGTCTAAGTGTAGGACGAGAGATGAAAAATGAAACTTCAAACTTCTAATTATCCAAACTTGTAGTTGAATTACAAATTCCTAATAACGGTAATATTTGTAATGACAATAGACACGACCTGCAAAACATAACTATATTAATGTTGAAAATTTGTTTCATTTTCTATTATGCCTAAACATTATTACATTTCACGTCTTCAAGGCGGGCTTTAGTGTTTGTAGTATAATATTGGATACAAGATTTGTATGCGGCTTTTTCTTTGTAATGGTTTGTAATGGAGGATTACAAATCCAGAGACACAAGTACATTGCCACAGCTTGTGTGCCTCCCCCCTCCTTCTAGAACTAAAGGAGGGGGGAGGGGGGGGAGCTCACTCAGTCGGTGAAAAGCAACGACTATGATATTGCATTGACCATAGTCAGAGGCACTGACATTGTTTAATTTAGTGATGCCTTATAGATAATTAACGATGGCAAACGACTACCATTGTCCGTGGACACCTGCAATTTAGAGACACAAGTGCGTTTAAACTATTTGTGTGCACTTCTAACCAAGTATTGAGGGGAGCGGGAGAAGTTGGATGAGCTGTCCAATTTTTAAAACGGAACGGTCCTATACCCGAATATTATTGTAAATTTCTAAAACGAAATAACGATCCCATTAACACAGTTATAAGAACTGATGATTGTAAACACAGATAAACTTAGAAGAATTGAACTTGTTTAATGCTCACCATAACTAAAGTCGCTCTCTTAAACGGCAATAACTGCCACGGATTGAAACCGACTGGATTTAGCAGGATATGTTGCTTGAATAGTTTCAGTTCATATCTGACGGCTGCAGCTTCTGGCCCAGTATAGCGCATTAAGTGGTTAATTAGTTCTTTTGTAAGTAGCAGCTAAAAAGGAAAAAGAATAATAAAACTTAACTGCACTGCAGTGTCAAGAACATGTTAGTATATGTATCTTCAATACCTCCATACCAATCCTGAAGATACAGACGAGGTGAGAAGAAGAAGAGAGGTAAAAGAGAGGATGATCATAAAATACGTACGTACATTTGTTACATAACTACAACAGATAGCTATCTACCTACAGAGCTAACTAAACTGCATCTTTTTCTGTACATAAATTCATAACAAACAAAACACTATACACACAATGTTTGTCAAGTACCTGTGCATGAGTTCGATGACAGGGCTCTACAGCAGTCGCAAGCACAATGAACACTAACAAGGCATACACAAAATAGTTTATACATTTGATAGTAGCTATTGTCGAGCTACTCGTAACTGGAAAACGAAGCAGTGAAACGTGTTTAAACAAACAAACAGACAAATTCAGTAATAGTTACAACACAAATAACATATAATAAAATGTATAGATGAATTATATTTGTCATGAACTGAAAAATGCAAACAAATTTATTGTAACAGTTACTTGATCAAAATAGTAAAAATTAGTGCGCTAAGATACATGTGGTTGTGTAATTATTTTCTTGTTTTCATCATGATTATCAACAGACTTTAATAGTCCACTGCTGGACATAGGCTTAGAAAGGAAGTTTTGGACTACGATACCATGCTGGCCAGACGGGTCGGTATAGGGTTTGTTTCAAGTTGTCCTTCACTTTTATTTTCTCGTTTTAGATCATTATTAAAAATAGTCGTAAAAAAAATAAGAAAGTGATCATACATATCACGTTGAACATGATGTAGGGCATAGCGATCATGTACATGAA
This sequence comes from Arctia plantaginis, assembly GCA_902825455.1. NCBI lineage: Eukaryota > Metazoa > Arthropoda > Insecta > Lepidoptera > Erebidae > Arctia > Arctia plantaginis. The sequence goes on along the minus strand of CADEBD010000294.1, from coordinate 13,295,225 downwards.
ACTGAAAACAAGTGTCGCTAAGAGGCTGCTCCCATCGCTGATATTCAACCGTCGTATTATATCGCACAGGGAGCAATAGATAATTGATAATTGTCGAATTTTGTACGGTATCGATGAGCCTGAAAAAAAACAAAGTAAACAGAATAACTTTAAAATAAATAAACTTTACTGTCATCGTCATTATCAACAGCCTTTAAAAGTCCACTGCTGTACCTCGGCCTCTCCTTAGAAAGGAGATTTTGGCCTACTATACCACGCTGGCCACACAAGTTGGTATTACCATGTATCTTAACCATTTACGAAAAACTGTGAAGCAAATGTAACGCATGTAAATCCTAAATCTCATATTCATAAATACTCAACCAAAAAAACGGACGCCACCAATAACCAATCCGAATCATCTTCATTATTGTTAAGCCATAGGATTAAATGGTTCTTGTATTATGTAGTTAGTTCGTGAACAATCAAGAGCCGTATGGAATCTCGAGGACAGCACCATCTAGTATCAAGTACAACGAACACTACTCGTTGAGATTATGTTTTATAATTCCGATACTTGGAGCGCCATCTAGTATCGAATAAGGAAAAATAGAACTATAGAAATTACTTATTATCTGGAACGGTCTACCGAATCCTAGGGATTATTCCAGTAATTTTGGAAGCAATATATAAGAGGAGCCCGTTGGCCGTATGACACAGTATTGTTTTACGACATAGTAGATTAACATCGAAGCGATATTCAAGTGCGACTAAGGAGTTATTTAGTGAAGTTATTGTTAGTAAAAGTGTGTGTTTATAAATACAATGTTAATCTTGGTAATTGACCGCCTACTTTTAATTATCAGATTCCCGGCGGCTCGTAACATTATCAATATAATATCGGTATATTTCTGCCTTGGTGGTGCAGTCGTGGCGTATTCAAGTGCGATATTCAAGTGCGACTAAGGAGTTATTTAGTGAAGTTATTGTTAGTAAAAGTGTGTGTTTATAAATACAATGTTAATCTTGGTAATTGACCGCCTACTTTTAATTATCAGATTCCCGGCTCGTAACATTATCAATATAATATCGGTATATTTCTGCCTTGGTGGTGCAGTCGTGGCGTATTCAAGTGCGATATTCAAGTGCGACTAAGGAGTTATTTAGTGAAGTTATTGTTAGTAAAAGTGTGTGTTTATAAATACAATGTTAATCTTGGTAATTGACCGCCTACTTTTAATTATCAGATTCCCGGCGGCTCGTAACATTATCAATATAATATCGGTATATTTCTGCCTTGGTGGTGCAGTCGTGGCGTATTCAAGTGCGATATTCAAGTGCGACTAAGGAGTTATTTAGTGAAGTTATTGTTAGTAAAAGTGTGTGTTTATAAATACAATGTTAATCTTGGTAATTGACCGCCTACTTTTAATTATCAGATTCCCGGCGGCTCGTAACATTATCAATATAATATCGGTATATTTCTGCCTTGGTGGTGCAGTCGTGGCGTATTCAAGTGCGATATTCAAGTGCGACTAAGGAGTTATTTAGTGAAGTTATTGTTAGTAAAAGTGTGTGTTTATAAATACAATGTTAATCTTGGTAATTGACCGCCTACTTTTAAGGACCCAGGAATTGAACAGGAAACCTCAGCACAGCAGTCGCGTACGACTGCTGTGCTGAGGTTTCCTGTTCAATTCCTGGGTCAGACCAAATATTTGTATGATCTGCAAATATCATTGTTTCGGAGTTTTGATGTTTTCTATGTATAATATGTATGTGCATATAAGAGTAAATAAATTTATAAAGTTTAAAAAGATGCTTACCCCCACTTTCCAATACTGAGTCTATGTCTAGGATAGAAGTTATATCACGACGTACGGAATCATCCACATTCCTCTGATTGTTGTTTTCTGCCACTGAGAGCCATTCAATGGGAACAACTGATTTTGTTACTGATGCTGTGAAATAATAACATCATAATAATGAATGTAACGCACGTTAACCTAAATATTGAGCTGATCAACAATTTATCTTTAGCAGTCTCGGATTCCGTACTCAAAGGTTAAAATGGGACCCTATTACAAAGACTCTGCTGTCCGTCCGTCTGCCTGTTTATCCGTCCGTCTGTCACAAGGCTGTATCTCATGAGTCGTGATAGTTACACAGTTAAAATTTTCACAGATGATGTATTTCTATTGCCGCTATAACAAAAAATACTAAAAACAGAATAAAATAAATATTTAAGGGAGGCTCCCATACAACCAACGTGATTTTTTTCTTGTGTTTGCTCGATATTGATAAAGGCAACAGCTAGACGCTTGAAATATTCACAGAATATCGAGTTATATATTCACTTTAAAAGTAAATAAGTAAATATTTAAGGGGGCTTACATACAACAAACGTGTTTTTTTTTGCCGTTTTTATAGATAATGGTACGGAACCATTCGTAATCTATGATGGGCCTGTATAAAGTCAGTTTTACATTTATAATGTATTTGGATAAGTTGCTGAATTTTAAGATCATTCGTTATGTTCAGTTCTTATAAGTCTCTATTCCTTAATTCTAACCTTGAGTTACAATTTTATCAAGGCATCAATATACCATTAAGAAATTAATTTACTTTTGCTTGAGAAAAAATTGCTGTCATCATCATCATCAACAGTATTTGACAGTCCACTGCTGGACATAGGCCTCTCCTTAGAAATGAGCTTTTGGTCGACTATGTCACACCGGCCAGACGGGTTGATATAGGGTTTGTTTCAAGTTTTCCTTCTGTTTTTAGTGCTGTTGTCCTGCGTAGTTTGCTCCCTTAGTCGGCTCTTACTACACCCACCGGATGAATTCGTCACCACACAAAACTTGCTGTACTGGAACCTAATCCCTATCTCATTTTATCTGAGACGACATGAACAGATACAGACAGACAGAGAACAAACAGTCGATAAAACAGTATTTCTCACTGTTTGTTGTTGTTTTCAACATTTCTGATTCTGACTATCGCATATATTATGATTATATAATAAATTTAAAATAAGAGTGAATACTTACCAGCGCTACGTATCTCATTAAGTATTATCTTCAAGCTGGTATTTACACGTTGAAGAGTTGACACTACCAACATTACTATAAGTGCAAACTGAATCGCATATAAGTGGAAAATAAGAGTGAAGGTAGACTGAACGAGCATTGAGCCAGACAAAACCCCAACTGCAATAAAATGTTCATGATACGAACAGTAAGACTACGGTTAATATTCTACTCAATAACAATACACCATTTGACTGCCTCGGTGGTGCATTGGTAGCTTATGCGACTGTTGTGTTGAGGTCTAGGGTTCGATTCCCAAATGTTTTTATGATCTGAATATTTGTTTTGAAATTTGTGTATTTTCTATGGAAAATATACTCATATATGTATTTACAAAAAAAAAGTATAAAAGTATTATATCAGTCAATCTAGCTTTCATAGTACAAGCTCTGCTTAGTTTGAAACAAGATAACGTTGTGTGTCAGATGTTCGAAAATTATTAACATTTTTTTAAACTTTAGAATGCACAATTTAGCAGATAATAAGGCATGACTGCAGTAGTGCTTAGCGCCCACTAATTATACAAATTATGTATAAAGTATACCTCTGTCTGCAAGGATCATGTCATATATATAAATTCCGTAATCCACAATATAAATCACGTATCCGAAAATTAATGACATACAAACGAAAACCCAGAGCGTTGTGTTATTCCCTGTCGATGACATGACATGATGACAGTATTGATTTAATATTTCGTTTATCTGAAAAAATAAAATTTTAAATTTACCTCCAAATTAAATGTGTGGACGAAATGATTTCGTGTTAGTCACAGTGATTTCACAGGTAATTGTGTTTTCGTCATGGATACGACCATTTTTTTTTTAAGATTTAGACCTTTCGCGTGTCTTGCGCTATCGTAATAATAATAATTAAGTGGCAGTGGTTTTGTAAATCAATCGCAGGTGTGATTATATGATTTTTAAGTCATATAATTTATCACTTGTGATGGCGATAAGATATATTTCATTTAGTACAAGGTTGGGGATTGACAAAATGTTCTTGCATCTTCTGCGCCAAACTCTTTCTGTCGGTAAATAGGTAAATTCATGATAGTGTATGTTCGCAGTGAATTATGATGATTTGAGCTAAAGTTTCCTATGACCTTGTTTCTGTTCCCAAGATAAGCACCAAGAGAGAGCTGCTTAGCGGTCATCAAAACAAACATTAAGTTTTGTATAATTCTGATAATTGCACGAATGGCGCTATGGTTAAAGTGTTTCAATAATTATGATATTTACCAGTGTCAACTGTGATATACAATCAATCATGCGACGCATCCTACTGTAGCTCGTGTGAACTATTGTCGAGGCAACTATAATCCAAATGGTCGTGTCAATGGCTTCTACATATTGTCTCACGACGGTAAAGGTCCCATTGGAGGACTGGTTTTCACCAATTGCATCTCCTCTATTAATGTGGTAAGTTGCTGTTACAGTTGCTAGAATACACAGATATTTTACAAAATCAACAAGTACATGAGCTATATTCCTGTATTTTTTCTAAACTAAAATTATAACGTACTGAAGATAATCAAGATGATGTAGCTATATAGGCGGCCGAAGCACGACACGCGCACGAACCAACCGCCACTTGTTCGTTCAAACTTTAAGGGTGCAATACCGGCTATCGTTGATAGGAGGAGAACAAATCGTAGTACTCCAGATACCACGCAGCCAGTATTTAGTGGTTCCTCAATATGGCTGTAAACAAAACTAACTGCAAAACTTTACAATAATAACATAATTAAATATAAGTTAGCAGATGACACACGAATCACACAATAATATTACCTTTCGACTTTATATGATACCGATGGCATTGTTACTTGCAAAAAGTGGTGTTATTTCAACTATCATGCTCTGGGTTCTGAAAATAATAAAAAAATAATTGCTACGACGTCCACGTATGCCGTACGTTGCTCAAATAGAGAATTTACCCGAAGGTGGTGCCCGCGCTTTGCGGGCAGGTGCCAGGACGGGTCCAGATGACTTAAAAACAACAGTGTGGTTTTAGTCGGACTGATAAGGTAAGGATAAGGTCATTTGTGTCAAATAATATAATTACCCGGGATATTAGTTTTGTAAACGCAGACACAGGATTCATAACATCACAACCAATTCTAATTTTTTTTAGTTATACCCAATAATAAGGATAATATGTCACCTGATAACTTCGGTTGTACACACCTCACATCGCATCTCATCACGCCTCGAAGTCGACTCGTATTGCATCAAAAAGTAGAACGTTTGTGGGGTGTCGCTATTTTAACAATACGAGTACGATAATGACAATACAGCCCATAATATGCTCAGTTATCGATAGCGGCAGTACATCAAATGTTATTGCGGAACGATACGACAGTGCAGGCAGTTAAATTTACCAACGGCTAATATAAAAGGGTCAACATATGTGGCCTCAATAAATGTTACCTGTTTAATTTAGACAGTCCTTGGAGTGCTTAGTTTTTTGCTTTCTTGTTCTTTGTTCTGCTTTAGGTAATTACGATAGGAAAAGCAACACCATCAATATCATTATGATCTTTTTTATCTTTTCAGTAATCAATTCAAATCAGGGCAATTGTTGTTTTTATTCTATCCCCTTCTATCATTCGTTAGTTTCTCGCTTACTCCTTGTCTAGTCATTTCTTTTTATACGTATTCCATTCATCTATACTTCGATCATTCATTCTTGCTTTTATAAATTTTCTTCCTCTCCTCACAACTTTTTTGTCCTTCGAAAACATTTTCACAGCACGATAATAGTAAACAAACAAACAAGTTTATTGAACCATCAAAGTTACATTTTGATGAGTGTTCTGTCTCCTAAACTAGGTTGATTTACCAGTCTCTTAGGAGTCAGTGCTTTCCTTAGTTAGAGGTACAATGGTTATAGCAGGGTTCACAATTTATGCAAAAAGTTAAATAATAAAAAAAAGAGAGGATTTTTTTTTTGCAATGAATATAATATACAAAATAAAAGCAGATCAAAGGATTAGTATTAGCATTTTGGTAAATACAAATGCAATTTTTTTTTTGCTTACTATAATATGAATATTATATACAATGTAAATTATTATAATGGATTGTATTTGTGTACATGAGCGTGTATGTGTGTGTGTGTGTTGTGCAGAAGGAATTTAATTTGGTCATAGTCCAGTCCAGTCCAGTCCTTAAATTTAACACGTAAGTATTCCTTAAACTTGTGTCTACTTAATTTCTCAGAGCCTTTTGGTGTTTAATCTATTATATAAACTCGGTGCCAAGTAATCATAGTGCTGGCAAAAACTGGATTGCGCTGGTATTTTGTTTACATTAGGTAGAGCTTACAAATGGTTAGGACCACGGTACGTGTATGGAGATCTGTTGTTGGGGGTCGAAACGGTAGGTACGTAAAAACTTTTAGGATGGCACGTTGAGCGCGATCAAGTTCGACGATTGTCGTTATTGCTGCCCTACCCCAAAAACAGATGCATTACTTTACTTGTCTGTATTAAAAGTAAAGTTCTCATTTATTTGAATATTTAAATTAATCTCCTGACACTGTCAGTGAGATGCGTAATGTGTGGTCCATTACAAATTCTCATCGACTATAACTCCTAGGTATTTTCTGAGAGTCACAGAGACATGGATCGCGGCTTATGTGGTTGTACACAGAAAACTATGAATTTTGATGCCTAATTCCGAAGTTGAGTGTGAAGCACTGGTTTTGGAGAAAAACACATAAATTTTGTTTGTCAAGCCATCTTGTCACTTTCACAAAACTATCTAAAGCCACAGTTTTTGTCTGCTCCCACGTATGACCATTATGACTTCCGCTTAAGGTAGTTCCAGTACCGCTAGAACATTTATATAAGCTAGGAACAACGTCAACCCAATGGTGTATGCCCTGCAGAGTGCCGAAAGTATAAACCGCATCGTCACTTATGAAGATTCCCACTCTGACTCGCTATAGTCCACGCCATAGAAATCCTTGAAACCATTGATCAACGTAACCTTTAATACCCGTTTCGTTGAGCTTCGATAGAAGGATGGGAACCGATACTGTATTGAAGACTTTTTTCAGTTTTAGGAAAATACCAATAACTCTACGACCTATATCAACATGTTTGGTAACAGTAGAGGTTAAGCGGAGTACAGCATCGTTTGTGGAAACCCCCATCTAAATTGAAAATTGATTAGGTAATAATAGTTCATTTGTCTCCAGGGGGCTCACAAGTCTTTTGTTAACGAGTTTTTCTAGTATCTTAGACAAACAAGATAGCAGCGAGATTGGTCTGTAGTTAAATACTATTTTCTTATCAGCAGATTTGTGAATAGGTGATACAATAGCCGTTTTGATCTTGGTTGGAAAAGTACCATGCTTTTTAACTGAGATTACAGAGATGCGTCATGGGTTTAGCGAATATGTGTTTTGCTACCTTTGTAAGTGCGCTGTTCAAACTAAACCTCAAATATCTTTAATATAATAACACTTTAATAATAAGTGGTAGTTGATAACTATTAGGTCAAATCAGTTTCTTTTTTAATTGTCAAAACAATGGACACGATATATCTTTATATGAAATATATATAGTAAAATATACAGTAAATATATAGTTATTGTCAAATCATTTAGTTATATTATAGAGATGAAGATATCAAAACTAAAATTAGATTAAATTGAAAATGGAGGACAGTTATAAGCAGTTTTTTTAGTATGAAAAGGCAGGTTGAAAAGTAGGCAGGACTTATTCTATGTTTAAATAGCATCAAAAAAGTTTCATACGGCTCTCTCATATGTATAGCTATATTTATTTATTGCTGGCAATACAGGAAGAACACTACTCGTATTATGTTAGGTAAATATATTCATTGGCAATTTACTAGGGATAAGTACTTACTTTTTAATGTGTCCTTCAAAATAAAACTAAAATTCCGTTATGCAATACTACACCAAAGACGGCTTCTAAACGTTCAGTTAATACATGAGTATCACTGAAACTGGCGCTGGTTAATAAAACAATTACAAACACTAGTATTGATTTGTATGTCTAATTGTTTAACCTTTCTGTTTATTTATCACGTGAAAGTAGTGCTTAAACATAGAACTTATCTGATTCTCTGTTCCGGACAGAATTTGTATTTGACTAATCGTAGGAACACAATTTATTACTATAATTAAATAATAACACTCGTTAAATTTTGATTTGGTGTTAGTAAATATTTAATGAAAGGCGGTAGCAAAGCGGTAAGGCATTAAAGTAAATTGTACAACTGACGTTTACTTTAAAACTATCTCTTAGATATCATTTGCAATTATTTCTATTCTACAGTTAAATCTAATTATTTCATTTATTTTTATTTTTTATTTTATTTATTTTACTTTTTTATTTTATTTATTTAGATAAATTTACAATATTCTTACAGGAATACTCCCAAGAAAATATTGCAAGATTATGACTAATTTTCAAAAAATCTTAATTTTTTTTTCTCATTTTTTTCATTTTAAAAAAGACAACTCCCGCATTAGGAATATATCCTGTGTCGCGGGGGACTTTACAAACATACATGAAACGGACACAAAGAACACCCAGACTCAGAATAACAATTTGTGGATCACACAAAGTGTCATCCCATGTGGGGTTTGAACCCACAACACTCGGCGTTGTAGTAAGCGGCGTGGCGACCGCTTAAACCACTACGCCATCCGTGCAGTCAAATTTTTACATAATTGTATAAATGTTTTAAAACAAATTATTATTAATAGAAATAATGAATAAACATTATTTAAATGTCAGAAATAACACAACTCTGCGCTACTTCTGTGAATTTTGGCAGGCTATAATTATAAATGTCTGTATTTGTCGCAATAATGTTAATAATACATGAGCCATCGGTGCTAGAACACTAGGACTATACCCCTTTGCGAGACAATTTAAATTTTATGCAATGGGATATTGCAAATACTGGTTGTAAAGGATCTGCCACACCTTGTATAGGTGTATACATGGTTTGCACATACACATATATTATCCCTGATTATTAAATCTGTTCGTTTCTTGTGTTCTGTGCTCGTCTCTTCGGCTGATGTCAATGATGGGGAGAAAACTAAAGTGGCAGCTGGTTTTTTCACCGCTTTAGGACCATATTAAGGTCAAAAGCGCAAAATTACAAACCAGTCAAAACCGAATTGTCTATGTTGGACATTGTGCGAAAAAATAATAATATCTTAGCAGTTAACCCGTTTAAGTATTTTTTTAACATTGTGAGGTTTTGATAATTTGAAATCGTTTGACATTTTGCGCTTTTAACCTTAGGTTCATAACCATATTTCATATCTATATATTTGAGTCTTATAGGGCAAGAGAGCAGGTAAAAATAAACTACAAATAAAAGATAGATTAATTAATCACTTTAATGTGTGCAAACGTTTTGTAAAGAACAATGGCAGAAACATATTTACCTAAAACTTAAGCGTTTAAAAAATCGAGTCACAGTAAACTTAATCAAAAAATTTTCTATGATTTATCATTACACCACCATGTGTTGTATAAGTCTTATAAAAGATAAGATATTTTTGAAGATTTTATTTGACCTAAGTACGTAATGTCAGATTCGCCATCACGTATAACTGACTAGGGATGCGTGGTGGCAATATTATATTATGGAACAATTTATCGATAATCGATTCTTATAGCTTTGGCTGAAATATTTACCGAAGGTTCACTATTATGATTATGCATTTGCTTCTGCCCACGTCTTCACTCGTACGGTAGAGTGACTGAATTAACCTAATTAGAAATGATTTAAAATATTTTTGACTCTCTTTAAATGATTTTAAACACACTAAAGAAATAGAATATAGTTACGTTATTTTCCACTACACAGTGTGATGAGAAAAATACATTGTCATTGATAACGACACATAAATAGACATACATCGATATTTTTTAATTGTCGATACGTCGTCGTTTAGTACATATCTCTGAATCTGTGGTTTAGATCCTGTCAAGTTCCGGACTCACCACGTTTGTTATTTTATTTTTGTTTAATTTAGTGTTAAACTCGAATAGATGTTATGCTTTTATTTTTATTATTTCATATACTGTAATAATAATGAAAATAATATTTTCGGCTATCTGACACACAACGCCATCTAGTTTCAAACAAAACATTAACAATATGTTAGTACTTAACCTCGAAACATTTAAAATCCAATATCTTTTTACCTAGACTTCTTTCGCAAGTAATTTTGATATGAGAATGGTCAAGAATAAATTCTCAAGTATTAAGGATTTTTTGATATTTAAACGCTAACATTTCAGTTCAAATAAAATTATGTATAGGGACCTGCCATTGTCCTTTATGCTTCTATTAATGAAGATAATAAAGCTAAAATATGGTTTATTTCAAGCCGCTAAGTAAACCAAAAAGTAATTAATTTTGATGGCCTATAATAAGCATGAACAAAGACAAGAGTTGTGTTTGTGTAGAATAAAGAATTACAGTGCAATGTTTGTGCTTACCATAAACTGGTAACTATGGACTGTGTCACTGCCAAGGACACGACCTGAAATAGCAACATTTGCTTAATATATTAATATATGTTTGAAAATGGTAATTTTTACTTTTTGAATATTCTCTTCGTCATGATTATAGATATTTTAATTTTGCTTGCGACTAATTTTCAGTTTTGGGTATACCCACCGCCATTGAAAGATTAGACTTCAACAGATGCATTGAATAAAATCTGACTGGATCGAGTGAGATATGATATCAGGTCTTTATCTATGAAGTTGAAGATTTGTATGAAAATTTTAAAATATTAATATTTGAACGTCCAGCTGTCACTCTTGAATCTTTGCGATGTTCTGTCGTGAAGTGTGATCTCGCGCGTTGTCGTGGAGAAGCAATGGGGAAGAGCGATTGACCAGTCGTGATTGTTGAATAGCCAGCTTCTCCATCATTGTTTGTAATTCTTGGCAATAGACATCTGTCGTCACTGTTGTGCTGTTTGAAGCTGTAATGTACAAGTCCAATACTGGTCACCAGACAGTCACCATCATCTTCCTATGGGTAACAGTTTTCAGCACCGGGTCTCTCCACTGAGACTAATGGTTACGGTTGTCGTACAGGATCCACTTTTCATTACAAGTAACAATTGGATTTAGAATATTTCGATTCTGCTGTGTTATGCATGCTTAAACGCTTAAGTCTCGCTGATAGTCGTGTCTTAGTTCGTGAAGATACAAAAACTAGGTAAGGGGTGCCCACTTATCTAGGTTTTGTATCTTTCCCATTTGATGCAAGTGCTTCTATGTTGTTTTGACACCAACTCCAAAGTCCGCAGCAAGCTCAGTCATAGATTAACGACCGGATATAACGCTATTCCAAAGGTCGCGGTTTCAATTAACGCTCAAGTCAGACTTTTGTGTGCATGAACATTTAATGTTTGATTTTGTCTGGTTGTTTCTATGTAAAATACTCGTATGTATGTATTTACAAAAAAAAAGTATAGATGTATTTATATCAGTTGTCTAGTAGCCATAGTACAAGCTCTGCTTAGTTTGGGACTAGATGGCGTTGTGTGAATGTGGAACAATATTATCATTATTATTATTACTGAGTTGGATCCGCTTCTACTATTGCCTTCAATTCGTCGTTGTCAACTGTAGTTACCGGCCGACCACGAGGCTCGTTCTCCATCTCAAAATTTCCAGATCTAAAATGATGCAAGCCTGGTTAGGTCCGTACACTTCGGTAATGTTTTGTGTTGTTGGCTCATCGGTATTTCGACGTAGGAACTCATATCCGGATATTGTAAAAAAAACAGTTTATCCATGGCGCTTAGGGTGATGTGGTCGCCCAGCGACAAAGCAAAGTTTATCAAATACCTTCCTAAATACTTACATTGTCTTAGTCTATTTATTAATAATATTATTTTACTAAATATTCAATCTAGTAATTGTAGTAATAGTAGATCAAAGGAGATATTAATTAATTACAAAAAAATAGATTTATTTTTTTCTCTAAATTCTGTTTTTTAATAAAGCAAGTGACTGAGCTTCCAAGTGATACAATCAAATAAACTAACATTGCATTGTAATATTAGATACATTTAATGATTACATTTCTTTAATTCTATTAATTTTATCACTGATTACTTTAATCAAAAAAATCGGCAATTACAACAGTGTTCAAAAATTTCTGACGTTAATTTGTTTGTACATGATTTACAAAAATTTAATTAAAAATGTTGCTGCTTTCAGAAAAAAGATTTTGCAAAAACACAGTACATTTGTAGTGAAATTATATTCTTGCTAGAAATTTAAACAAAATAGTCAGACGCTGAGATCTTTATCTACTGTTTAAATGCTCTCATCACTCTTGACATTTCGACTTAATACTGATAATTGCCTTAACGTCTTTGTGTCTGAGAAGATCCTCTCTCCTTTGTGGCGCCGATTACATTGTGCTGCCACGAAACGAAGGGCGATAATAAAAAGCCATCTTCCATCCCGTCACCCACTCAACAGTGTGTTCAGAAAACGAATACTTGAGACCAGATTACGCACCGACTCAAGCGTGTCAACAAACTTTGCCGATCTTTCTTCCATTATTAAGTAATAAGACAATCTAAAAGGCACCTTATCACTATCGTGGCAAAGTGTTAGTTCTAAAACTTCCATCCTCGAGAACAATATGTCTTTCCCATTTTTCCTATATTTGTTCGACGTCCGAGCGCGACAATTTGGCAGCCAATAAGCGAGAGCTGCAAGTGGAACCAATATTCAATGAGAACGCGTCAAGCTGTGGTTTAGCGAATTGTTTGAATGCGCTTTAATTAATTGCTGGAATAGAATCTAATTGATTACAATGATAGCATTTTATATAATATATGTAGGATGGCTCGTTCAAAATGCAAGCGGTATATTATCATTTAACATTACCTTAAGTACTGGCTTTTAATGTGATATGGTTGTCCACTATAAAACTTTAATTTTCGCGTTATGAAGGTTAGGTTGGGGGCTTATTTTATGGATCTCCATATATAAATACATTATGATATCGGTAAGTATCGATACTATTTGAGCTTTGGAAGTATAAAATAAATATACTGCACGGATGGCGTAGTGGTTTAAGCGGTCACTAGTGGGTTAACCTCGCCACTTACTACTACGCTGAGTGTTGTGGGTTCGATCCCCACGTGGGACGACACTTTGTGTGATCCACAAATTGTTCTTCTGAGTCTGGGTGTTCTTTGTGTCCGTTTCATGCATGCATGTAAAGTCGCATTTAAACTTAATTTAAATGCCTAATTGATTATAGACCGTTCTCCAAATATTGAATGACTACACGAATGGTGTAGTGGCTTAAGTAGTCACTTCGTCATTTTCTACTAAGCCAAGCGTTGTGGGTTCGATCCCCACATAGGACAACACTTGTATGATCTAAAAATTGTTGTTTTGAGTGGGGGTCCGTTTCGTGTATGTTTGTGAAGTGCTCTGCGACACAAGATTTATTACTTGTCTCAAAAGATGAAAAATTCCTATCAAAATCAACTATCTCAATCAACATCAACTTTAGGGTATAGAACTTGTTGAAACAAATCAGAAAGAGACCATAGCCGAAAGGCTTAGTAGCAGCATTTGTGACGTTTTCCTCGTTCCTGATATATCTCCTAAAATAAAGAAGAAAAGTAAATCCAAATCTATTTAGTTCCAAGTGATATTATAATAAGCGAGTGTAACAAATCACTAGAACGCGTTACCCCATATAGGTACTGCGCGATATTTTCGCCACAACGCGCACCGCCCACCACTTAACTTCATACTTGGTAGACTCGTTCATTCGTATGTAAGCGAGGAGTTATTGCTGACACTTGAAACTTGTTGTTTTTATGTTACGAGCTCACCGAACACGCCGACACACAGATACACCGACACACGCTGACACACCGACACCGTATGTGCGGGGTGTGATGTAACGACTTATGAGCTATGGCTTGCAATAAATATCAACTCGACGAGTTATTCCAAAAGTTTGTTATGAGTTACTTTAAAGCTATGTCGAGAGCCCTTCAAAGGGCACTGCAATATTTTCTGTCCATGGAGGGATAAAACATGTGTGAACTCAAAAACCGGACGAATTAAACAATCCCTTAATATTACAGAGAATGTAAATTTGCTACTGGCATTATTTGCTTAAAGAAGATTACAACCAAAACTATCTGTAAACGAATTATTTGACACAATCAATTTTATCTAATCTTTTAATTAGTATTTGTGTTTAGTTATATATATGTATTATGATAAACGGGGACGCCCATGAATGTTTTGTGAGAGTTTTCAAAGTCAGTGTAACCAGCTATAAAATAAAAAAAATCGCAAAATAAAAAAAAAAACGTTACTTAAAACAGAGATCACTCTTTAACTTAATTTTTTTTTGTGTATTTTTGTTTAGCCATTTGCATACCGATATCAGTAATACTTTTTTTTAAATAAAAATGTTAGAGTTATGTCCATTTAAATTTAAAGAAAATTGAAAGAAAGCGATTGAAGAAAATTGAAAAATGGAAGTTAAAAGAAATACGGCTTACTGCCTGTGATTTACGTGCATTTAAGTCAGTAATACTTTTTTAAAACGAATTATATCTGTAAACTAAGGGTAAATTTAATAATTCCAACTCGTGCAGAACTACTAACCTCTTAACATATTAATAAAAACCAAAAAACGTTTTCAATGAAATTAATACACATACATACATACAACTTTAGTCAAACTCACATTTCGTAAGTGAGACATAAAGAACGGAAGGTAAGAAAGGAGGAGGGCAATGGTACAAGAGGAATATTTTTTATCGATAGATCAGACAATGTAAGCAATTGTGTGAACGGTTGAAGAGCTAGTACCTATAACTCGAACAATACCATTTCCGAAAAATCCGCGCTCTCTAAAATACTAGCCGGTATTAAATGATAAGTCCTATTATGTTGTTAAATAAAAGAGAAACCTATTTTCTGAGAAAAAGTTGGCCAATATTAAGTGGGATTCTAAGTTTAACCTACATTTAGGCATTCACTAACTAACATAACTAACAAACGTCTTGGCTCACCAATTTCTCTCGTGCGCGTAACGTGTTATCGGAAATTATTTTTATGACATTCAATGTTGAGATTAATACATAAATTTTTTTAATTTCAGGTTCTGTCTGTGGTTGTCATGAACTTATCCTCATTGATAAACTTAAAATAAAATTGATCCTGTTTTTTTGACGAGGGAGTCGTACATCGTTAAAATTGGAGAAGATCAAGTTAAACTAATATCTAAATTTAAGATTGAATTGATTAATGGATATATTTCGTGAATCGCTTTTAGACACGCTAAAGTGTCGACTTTTGTTTCATTTTTCAATATTTGTCTGTTAATTACTATATTTGTAAAAAAATTAACCCAATTTTAAGTTTTGCAGATGTTTAAGCTACTTCAGGAGATTCAAACTTACTTTGTAATAATATTCATTTGGTATATCTGCCAATATGCAGATATATGTACATACATATCATCATCTGCCTACCCTTATCCCAATTTTATTAAGAGTCGGCGCAGTAAGTATGATTCTTCCATTTTACTCCATCACTCGTCATCTCACTGTATACTCCCTGCCTAGCCATATCCTCAGTCACACAGTCCATCTACGTTTTCTTTAGTCTTCCTCTTCTCTTGTACCCCTCTACTCTCATACCTAACACTTTCTTCGCCACATTTTCCTCATCCCTCCGCATGACATGTCCATACCAAGATAATCTATTACTTCTTAACTTTTCATTCAGTGGTGCTACTTTCAGATACATGTATATATATATATGTAGTATTCAAATGTATAACACATAAATATTTAAAAAGGAAAAGTATAATCAAAATTTTATGATTTTGTTAATAATTCACCGTATTTTAACCTTAAAGTTTTTTTTAAAGGTTTACTAGCAACCGTAGTATTCCCGTTGACCATTAACAGCTGAGCTTAATTGCTTGTTTTCGGAGTGGGTTCACGTCGGTAGTGTATTGGTCAGGATTTGAACCCATGACCTCTTGATCACAAATCCAGTGCCTTAACCACTAAGCTACCGCCGCTTGTAAATTAGTTACTGGCCATCCAGAATTCTTACCGAAGCGTAGTCCGGAGATTTAAAACGAATGGAGATAAGGGAAGGGAATAAGACATTGTCCCCGCTTTCAATATTTATGTCACAAGTCTTTATGTTTTTGTCACATGTATGTGTATGTGTGTTATGTCAAGTTTATGTCACACTATGATAATTGGGTAGTCAAGTTTGTTGAAGACCATCACTATAGTAACTGAGCAAAACAAAGGTGGCACTTACAAGAAGCGTTTTCATTTTAGGCGACAAATATATCGTGATATATTAGTTACCCTCTAACTAAAGATATACATATATATGAGCTTCCTAATTAAACAATACGTCGATGTTCTGACCCTCAAGCAGTAGACCTATCTCATCCGTGTAGGCCGTGACCGTATCTGGATACATCCAAATTGTGAAAAAAGAAAACAATCAATTGAATGATTTTATTTTCCTTTTATCAAGTAAGCCTAATATTCTGGTCTGACCAGAAGAGTTAGTAAGGGTTTTTGTTTCAAATTATTTTACTCTTGCTAACTTTATCTACCTGCCTACCTAATTCTCTGGTAGTGGCCAACTTCAGTGCTATCGGCAAGTGAGGTCTTGATTGTAACTCATCAAAACAAAAATTTATAAGAAGTTTATTTAAGGGTAATTTGTGTTTGTTTCTAAGAAAATGTATAAGTTTATTCAAACGCCCACAATGTTTGTCGGAGAAGTTTAATTTACGTAAAAATATCCCCGATGCGATCAATGGTAATGACATGTCATCAATCAGATTATACGTGCGGTAGTCAAGGCTATCGATACAAACACTCATTTCATACTTTAAATAACTAATAATAACTTTGACATATGACTGTTAAATATAGTGTTTGAATTTTTATACTAAAACCTTAAATAATTTTATTATAATGGACTAAAGGTATAAAATTATGTTGTTGCGTGGAAGAATCATATTTCTATAATTTTGATACAAATAGTCTTGGCCAAAAATATTAGACTATGTATTTTTCAGATTACTTATTTTTTTAAAACTAGTGATAAACACACTCAACTACTTGGTAAGAGAAGATTAAATCCTTAGTAACTATAAGATACTAATGCACGGTCGTAGTGTGCTATGGGGGGAAATTGTTTGGCGGACAATACTACAAATAATAGAAGATTCACTGACATTTGCCTAAAGTGGAGGAACGACGACGGACTCATTGTGCACATACACTGCCATCAAGCAGGCAATCGCAGTAGCTTTGCCTGGGCATAATCTGTGTAACAGTTTATGCCCAGGCTAAGCGATAAGGCGATTGACACGTTAAATAAAATATACTTGAAATATGGTTTCATGAAAATGAAACAGTTGTTTTTCCTATTTAACCTTCTCATATCCCTTAAAATAACAACACAAAATTGAGTATGTTGCCGTGTGTTATTCTGTGAATCTAGATTGTGTGAATCTAGATACCCTAATAACTAGGTTTGTATGGAAAGATAATAATGACAGCCTGCGGTCAAATTATACATTTCTCCTTCACGTATTGCTGTAGGTTTTAGCGTGTGTTATTTGAATTTTACTGTAAATGGGTTGGGTTAAATGGTAAATTTTGAGAATCTTTGTTTTTTTTTTTGAAAAGACAACTCCCGCGCTAGGAATACATCCTGTGTCGCGGGGGACTTTACAAACATTAATGAAACGGACACAAAGAACACCCAGACTCAGAACAACAATTTGTGAATCACACAAAGTGTTGTCCCATGTGGGGATCGGACCCACAACACTCAGCGCAGTAGGAAACGGCGAGGTGACCACTTAAACCACTACGCCAGCCGGGCAGTCGTCAATTACACAGCGGTATTGCAAGACTAGGCTTTTTCAACGTAATCTTAGAACTATATCTTTGGGTCAGCATTGCCACTGTTCCAAGTCTTTCCCGAATCATCAGGCAGTAGTAAATGATTGGCTGAAGCAGCAATGTTTAGACTATCAATAGATCTTCATATCGGCTTCAGTAAGTGAATTTACGGATGCGTCTTGTTGTGCTCCTTTTATGGAACATCATTTTAGTTTATTATCATTCGCGGATATTTTATGGTCACAAGCGTGCAAAAATAGAAATTTACACTGAATATTCGGTAGAGTAGATGCATAGAGTAGATGCACTTTTCTCGGAAAACTGTAAATACAAACGGAAAAGTTACATGACAAAAAAAAAACAGGTACAGTAATGATACTAATAGCATTAAATATAAAGCTGCAAATAATTTTTCACTTCATAAACCCATGAACAAGTAACCTCCGAGTAAAATAATGTATATATAAAAACTTTTCTATGTACAGTTTTTCTATTCTTTTCCGATAACGACATTAAGTTGCCATGGGATGGGGAGGACTGTAGTCATTTTTCAAGCGCACTTCCAGCTTTACGACTTTAAGTTGGAAAAAACATTGATGGCATTTTTCCCCATCTTTGAACCATTGTAACTGGGAATTCAGGATTGTTTTGAAATTAATGAAAAAAAGATACAGAGAATGTACACGACTTACAATGTTAATTACAGTAAATGTATAATATTTTTACTTTCTCAGTAATAAACTACACGGTTTAACTCACTTTGTATTCTTGACCAGTATCAGTTTAATATTTTTATTATTATAATATAATGTAACTCTTTTAATTATAAAAGAGAAACAGCTTTAAATCGTGTGGAGAAATTAATATGTGGATCTAAAAAATACAGAATGTAATCAAAAAGAAAGTCGCTCATATAACCAATCTCAGTTTAGTTTATTTTATCCGCCGATATCTAGTCAGTTCCAATGACTCCCTAATTTACCATCGATAATCAAACATCATTCACAAAAGCTACCTCACAATGGGGGATGACTTTGAATAAGTCTCCGTGTCCTCCCTCAGTTAGGGTAGGTGTGAGGGCAGGAGGGTAGGAGGGCTATCAAAAACACATGTCCTGTAACGCGGCTCCTATCGGCTCGGCGCGAATCTTTCAATCGTTATCTTTTATTTTGTGCCGAGCCCCTGCCGTGATAACCGATTGTCCCATACATTAGAGTAAGCGGGATGGATACATAAATAGGTAAAATATTATTGACGTGACAACGTCTTATAATTCGATGGAGCCGGCTTCACGCACGAAAAAACATGACTCATGCGGCGTTACCTCGCTCTGAGGCGTTCCATTTAAGGCTTGAAGTGCAAGCGAGAGCGCGCAACGAGCGACAAAGAGGCACAATCGGCCTCCGCCTTCGGCAGCGTTTGACATCTCTCTCTCTCCTACTTGAGTGAGTGATGCGTCCGCGTGGACAGCTGCTATACAATAATACATTTACATGTTTTCGTAAAATGCAACCATTCCATCAATATTTTCTTATGACGTTGTCACGTTCAACAACCGACTTTACAGACAACCGATTTTTTCTGTACAGGAGGATATCTGTGCCTCGGCATCTACACCAGACATATTTCTTTATGCAATGTCAATTAAGCGTGTAGTACTAGTAGAACTCACGGTGCCATCGACAACGAACATCCCTAAAGACTACGCTTTAAAAAGAAACAAGTACTTTGACTTAACCAACGAAATAACTAAAAATGGTTATTTCCTTGCGATGTATGCCGTGGAAGTGGATGCGAGGGGTATACCAGCTAAATCCCTCTATAACTTACTTAAAGATCTTGGATTGCCAAGAGCTTTAGTAAGCTCTTTTCTTGAACCAATATTCAAAACGGCATTGTGCTCGTATCCAATATGGTTAGATAGGGGGTAATACAGTAGTGGAAAGTGAGCGGTGACGCGTCGAAAACGGTACTCCCTAAACCTATTCCTGGGTTGCAATTCCCAGTCACTGCCGAAGTCACATGTGTTGCAACTTAGGAAACTTATTTACAAAAAAAAGTATACAAGTATTCTATCAGTCAATTCTAGCTTTCATATTACTAGCTCTGCTTAGTTTGAAACTAGATGGCGTTGTGTGTCAGACGTCTGAAAATATTATTAATATTATATAATTTGCTAACAACACTCTTAGTTTAAGATGTCGATTACTTCTTCCTGCTAATACAGCATCGTCCTTCTCACTACTGAGGGTTACAAATCATCTATCGGATAATCGCTCTCTACTTGTTGCGATGTCTTCGCAGACTCTAACCTGTCTCATTTGATCTGTCAATACTATCCTTGCTATTGACCGCTTTTTATAACATCAAACAAGAATTAACTTTCCATGGTCTTACAATCACTGCAATGGTTCCCCACCGTATCTTCAGGGATAGTGTTTTCCTATTGTCTTCGAGTTGGTATGATCTTTTTAATTGGCGTTTCGATTCAATATATAGGTAATTAATGTTCTTAGGCCGTATTTTTACACTGTATACTTGCCATATTTGTAGTTTCTAAAAGGGAATAGACAGAGCCAGATACATTTGCCAATTATTATTTTTAGGTTTATTGTAAATATGAACTTACTGCATTCCAAGTTCCAGTGCAATTATCACTGGAACTTGGAGTTAATATTTACACAGAACCGCATTTTTTTTTAAATTGGGCCATAACCTAACATCGCTCTAGTTGGCGTTTACAGAATTTATAGCGGTTACCTACGGCATCTGCGTGAGATTTATGAAACGACTGCCACTCGAACACTTGCCGTTTTTGCGGCTTCACTCCGCTCGGCTCGAGACGTGGCAGTGATGGAACGGACCCGTGACGGGAACCACTATTGTCAGGGCACACACACTGTAACGGTGTGGAAACAACTAGTCTCTTAGTGATTGTTCTACAATTTTTATTTTTTTGTATTGTTTTTAAATAGACAACTCCCGCATTAGGAATATATCCTGTGTCTTGGGGACTTTACAAACATACATGAAATGGAGACAAAGAACACCCAGACTCGGAACAATAATTTGTGGATCATACAAAGTGTCGTCCCATGTGGGACTGTTGGCGTTGCAACCGCTTCAACCACTACGCATTTCGTGCAGTCAACAATACAAGCTAGTATACAATAATAAAAAAAATAAACTACAACAATGAACAACTTCTATTTGCATTTTTTAATATCAATGTACACACATACATTAGCTAACCAACATCCCCGAAAGGGTAGGCAGAGGCATAGTAACTGTTTAGTAAAGTTTTCCTTACTCACACATAATTCATTTACTAAATTTAAAATTAAACTAATTGCATAAGTTTAATGAACAAAAACTATTATTCCCATTAATTTCCTTAAAAAATAACCTATTACTATTAACAGATTCCAAAATAATACTACTGTACTACTGTAATAGTAACTTTGTGAAACCTGCTCCTTATTACTTAAAAATAACATTACAAATTAGATCGCGTTCGACAGAAAACCTCAGCAGAAAAAAATAAGATTTTATAAGAATTCATTTAACTAAAAGCATGTTTAGCGACATAGCTTTGCGACTACAAAGCAACAGCTACTGGTTACATTTACAACATGGAGCCTCGTAAGTTGCAAGTTAGGACACTAAAGATAAATGTCGTCTATTGGTGTCACTTTTTGTGAATCTAACGACTGGATGAGCAAACACCAAGTTTTTACTGACTGAAGCAAAATATGCAGTTTGTGTGTGTGTGAAATTTTGACTACATACGGTGGGTTATACTCGCTATAACCCACCGCTGAGTGTACCATTTGCACTGACGAACTATAGAAAAAATTCTTTTGTTATTCGTTCAACTAGAAGCCTCAATAATGTGTGTGAACAATTTGGAATTGATATTTTTAATGTTAGTGTAACGGGAGCGAGGAGGTGTTTAAGCCTTAAATTCTTCAGGGGTGATGGTGAGGGGTCTTAGTAGTTATTGTTATGGGTCCTGTCTGTTTTGTGTGTATATTATTACGTTCTGTGTAATTTGTAAGTGATATGTGCCTGTAACTTATATAATACCTCTTGATGCTATTCTGTATTGTCTTATGCACTGTAACTTATCTCTGATTTATATAAGTGAGGATTTGTTATTGGCTATCTGTTTTCTTGACTGTTTTTATTGTGATCATCATAGCTGTACATCCTCCATAGTTGTAATAAATAAATAAATATGTAGATGGCGTAGTGGTTTAAGCGGTCACCACGCCGCTTCCTACTACGCTGAGTGTTATGGGTTCGACCCCACATGGGACGACCGCATGCCCGCTGGTTGGCAACAGGTTTGCTTCTGTGTAGCACCAAACGTATATTGGAAATTTGTGCATCATTTATAGGACGGGATTAAAAACACATCATGTGTAAATATTGTTTATTAAATAAATTATAATCCTTAATAGCATGCCTATGATTTCTGGTGCGTTATAGTGCGTTGATCTTATGCCTGTGCGTTTATTTGTACGTTTTTTTTAAATATATTGAGTACTAAAGTGCCACTTCTTTTTCTATAGGTATTTGCACTTGTTTGTCTTGCCTATCGTGTTGTAAAAAAATATGTTGGTTACATTTCTCACTCTTCTAAAATACGTTATTATTTTTCCGATTCCAAATGCGGCTTAACATTCCTTGAGCCTCAATGAATGTCATGTTAATACCTGGTGTACATGATTTATACCATTTTGAGTTTTGATGGGTTTAAGCATTTTACATTGTACACAAACAAGGATATTTTATGTCGACCATAGTGTAGGACCATCCGTTAAAAATTAAACTGGCAAATTGGTGATGTGAGGTTATGTCTCTACTAATTTTAATTACAAATGCATCATAACGGTAATATTTGTGATGACAGTAGACACGGCCTGAAAAAGATCAAAAACCATATTGAAGTAATAGTAAAAGTAATTCGAATGTTTAAAGAAAGTAAATAATCTACTTTATGAATTAACTAGCGATCCGCCCCGGCTTCGTACGGGTGCAATGTAGATACTACTAATGTGGTGTACGTGTGGAATAATTAACTATATTATTGATTGTCCGTGTGGTGACGGATTAAGAATACAGATTGTCACCACCCCTATTCATCCCGTGGGTGTTGTAAGAGTCAACTAAGCACCTACTACACCTACACCACCTACTAACAACACTGCAGAGAGAAGGAAAACTTGACACAAACTCTATACCAACCCGTCTGGCCAGCGTGGTATAGTAGGCCAAAACCTCCTTTCTAAGAAGAGGCTTATGTCCAGCAGTGGACTATTAAAGGCTGTTGATGATGATGATGATGATTATTATGATAGGACTATACTACAGGACGTCTTTAAATGCAATATGTATAGGCCCGCTCAGATCCTGCCGGCCGCTGCCACCCGGGACGAATAAAGAATAATACTGTATTTTTCAAAATATCTTCGTAAATCACCCCTTATTTTTTGTAATATGTATAAGATAAAAATGGTTACTGTGGATTATCTTTAAGAGATGGACATACCATCGCACACTTTTTTGTAGATCTTTCTAAGATGTACAACTCCGTAGTACATTATTTTGATCAGGGAGTGATTGCAATGTAAACGCACAAAAACATGTTTTTTTACGATTTCACATTATAACACTTTAAAATTCTTAAATTCCTCTACTATAATATGTAAAGTGATGGTTCAAAAACTTGTCAAAAATATTTTTTCATACTCACCGCTACCAAGGTATTTCTATTAAATTTCAAAAACTGACACGGACTATAACTGATGGGGTTAAGCAAGATATGCAGTTGAAACACTTTCAGCTCATGTCTGATAGCAGCAGCCTCTGAATCAGTATAGCGCAGCAAGTTATTGATCAGATTCTTGGTGAGTGTGAGCTAAACAGAAGAAATAATAACTATAAATACAAGTACCACAAGTTGTGGCAAATTTTGAATCAGAAATTTGTATCTACATAATTTTACATCATGATGATACAAATTCTGTATAAGTTATAACTACAAAAAATGTGTTTGCTTGACTAATCCCATAACTTTAAACAAGCTCTTGCAGTTCTCTCGAGCAAATAAAGCGAAAAGATAAAATAAATATAAAATGTAAAGTAAAGGAAGGCGAGCTCGGTAGATTAAGTACTTCTAAAAATATACAAACACATACAAAATCGACCTATCCATAGAAAAAAGTTACTTTTGCAAAATCACTACTTTTCAAGAGAGTGATTTTTGTATGACAAATTTGGCTGGCACTTTTTCCATAATTGCTTTATATTCTTGATTCTTTTACCAATCATCCATAGTGCTATTAGGCATTAATTGATTTTGTCGATTAATGATCTATGAAAAAAAGCTATGTGGCAACATGATCATATGTAATTTTGTTCTTTGCATAGGTCGGAATTATACTCATATCCATGACCCTGAAACCTTAAAAGCCATGATGATTACGGTTTTAGTCTCATTTACTTAACAGATCGTGTTGCCGCCAAACGGGCCTTTTGAAACAAAAAAATACTATATCAAAAAGAAGTAGGTAAGAGAGACACGGAGGAACATTAGTAGAGGAATATTGCTTACACTTAAAATAACTAGGAATTCGATTAATAGGTAGATATTGCAAGAATCTTGTCCCAAGTCAATAAAGCACCTGTTGCTTACTTAATACAAAGTTGAAAAGATTCAACGGATATGAAAGCATAAATCAGCCTGTAAAATTTTGACTACTCAGAGACATACTTTCTCACTATCAAGTACCTGTTGATGTGTCCGATGGCAAGGCTCAACAGCGGTCGCAAGAACTATTAAGGCGAATAAAAAATAGATAAAAATTAAAATACATTTGGTGGTAGGTATCTCCGATCCACTTGAAACTGGAAAAATAATAATTGTATTGGCAGCTTTTTTATTTATTTGAATCCTGTAGATATATTTATAGGTAAAAAAAACATGTGTTAATCTCATTGAAGGCTGGTTCTGTGGGCTTATTAGTGACTTATATAAATACTCTCCTAAGTAGTTTTTTTACGGTTAAGGGGGCAAACGAGCCGACGGGTCACCTGATTGAAAGCGACTCCCGCCGCAAATGAACGCCTACAACTCAAAGAGTCACAAGCGCGTTGTCGGCCTTTGAGGAAGAAGTACGCTCTTTTCTTAAGTCACAATGAATATTCTAATGTTGATGACAAAGACATTCCATAATAGGTAATGTAAAAAACCACCGGAGCAAGCTGGGTTTCGGAGCGGATATGGCACCATAGACCACATCCACACAGTGCGGCAGATTATACAGAAGACCGAAGAATATAATCAGCCCCTGTGTCTAGCATTCGTGGACTATGAGAAAGCCTTTGACTCGATCGAGATCTGGTCTGTTCTGGAGTCCCTGCAGCGTTGCCAAGTAGATTGGCGATACATCAAAGTGATGAGATGTCTCTACGAAGCCGCCACCATGTCCGTCCAAGTACAGAATCAGCAAACAAGGCCCGTACCATTGCATCGAGGAGTGAGACAAGGGGACGTTATTTCCCCGAAATTGTTCACAAATGCAATGGAGGACATGTTCAAGACGCTGCACTGGAAAGGGCGTGGCATCAATAACAATGGCGAATACATCTCTCACTTGCGATTTGCAGATGACATCGTCATCATGGCAGAGACGTTGCAGGACCTACAGCAAATGCTCAATGACTTAGCTGACACTTCTGTACGCATCGGCCTACGGATGAACTTGGATAAAACCAAGGTCATGTTCAACGAACATGTACTACCGGAACCGATTGCGGTACACGGTGACGTTCTCGAAGTTGTTCAAAATTATGTGTACCTCGGGCAGACATTGCAGTTAGGTAGAAACAACTTCGAGGACGAGGTGAACAGAAGAATTCGGTTGGGTTGGGCAGCGTTTGGGAAGCTACGTCGAGTCTTCTCATCGTCGATCCCACAGTGCCTTAAGACGAAAGTCTTTAATGAGTGCGTCCTACCCGTCATGACATACGGAGCTGAAACGTGGACACTTACGGTACGGCTGGTCCACAAGTTCAAAGTCGCTCAACGTGCTATGGAAAGGGCTATGCTCGGCGTTTCTCTAAGGGATCGCATCAGAAATGAGGTGATCCGGCAGAGAACTAAGGTCACCGACATAGCGTAAAGGATCAGCAAGTTGAAGTGGCAGTGGGCTGGCCATATTAGCCGCAGAACCGATAACCGTTGGGGAAAACGAGTTCTTGAGTGGAGACCGCGTCTCGGCAAACGTAGTGTAGGACGCCCACAGGCCAGGTGGAGTGACGATTTGCGCAAGATGGCTGGCAGGAGCTGGATGCGAGAAGCCCAAAATCGATCTAAGTGGCGTGCAATGGGAGAGGCCTATGTCCAGCAGTGGACTGCGATAGGCTGATGATGAAATGTTTTGTAGTCGTAAAGTTTTAAAAAATCGGACGTTTTATTATTTCTAATGATTTTAAAATTAACAGTACAGTAGAAATGAACTCATCGGTTTACAGTTAGTTCAAAATATTAATTTAAATGGTCGTCTGGTCATCAAGAGCCTTTAGTAGTCCACTGCTGGACATAAACCTCTCCTTAGAAAGGAGGTTTTGGCCTACTATACCACACTGGTCAGTTGGTCTGGCAGGTTTTTCAGTTACTTAATACTCATTTTAATTGCATACGTCTACGTATTATTAAAGAAAAATACATAGAAAAACAAAGAAATGATAATAATGGTTTTCCTATTAAGGTACGACATTCTAAAATAATTTTAAAAAGGATCATACATAATACATTGAACATAAAGTAAGGTGTAGTGATCATGTACGTGAAGCTGAATAGAAGCGTCGCCAAGAGTGTGCTCCCCTCACTGATATTCAATCGTCGTACTATATCACACAGGGAGCAGTAGATAATTGCCAAGTAGCGAATTTTGTCCGGATTTGAGGATCCTGCCAAAAATAAAAGAAAAAATTTAATTACAGAACAGAACATCCTGCTCATCAATTATCATCAGCAGTTTTTATTAGTCCACTGCTGGACATGAGCTTCTCCTTACAAAGGAGGTTTTGGCCTACTGAACCACGCTGGCTGGACCAGTTAGTATAGGGTTTGTTTCAAGTTCTCCTTGTCTTCACAATGTTGTTGTGGTTTGCTCCCTTAGTCGGTTTTTATGACACCCATGGGATGAATAGGGATGGTGAAACTCGTTATATTTGATCCATCGCCACACTGAAGTCATTTCGAATGGCTCTCAAACAGTTAAAAACAACAAGGCACCTGGTGAAGACGGAATTACGACTGAACGCCAGAATGCAGGCAGAAAGTCGGTATTGAAAATCCTTTAGAAAATATTTAATTCCGGTATATTCGATGAGAAGCCACCTCAGGCATGGCTCAGAGGTATAGTGGTGCTTTTCTCAAAAAGGGCGATAACACCCTGTTGAAGAACTAGAAACCTGTTTTTCTTCTGAGTCATGCCTATAAACTATTCTCGAGATTCATTACGAAACGTCTCGCACGCAAATTTGACAACTTCCATCCTCTCTAACAAAACGGTTTCCAAAAAGGCTTTATTACCATAGACCACATACATATGCTGCAGCAGGTTATACAGAAGTCCGAAGAGTATAGTCTTTAATTACCTTTGGCGTTTGTGGACTATTAGAAAGCTTTTGCTTCGATAGAAACTTGGAACAGAGACCAGACCAGATACTTGGATTAAAAAAAAAACCGAAGTGTCTTAAGACAAAAGTCTTTGACCAGTGTGTGTTGCCAGTAATCTATACTAATATTATAAAGCTGAAGAGTTTGTTTGTTTGTTTGTTTGTTTGTTTGGTTGAACGCGCTAATCTCAGGAACTACTGGTCCGATTTAAAAAATTCTTTCAGTGTTAGATAGCCCATTTATCGAGGAAGGCTATAGGCTATATATCATCACGCTAAGACCAATAGGAGCGGAGCACCAATGAAGAATGTTTCAAAAACGGAGAAAATTTATTACTATTGAGAGACGCAGACGAAGTTGCGCGGGTCAGCTAGTGACATATATGGAGCAGAGACATGTTCACTCACAATGAGCCTCATAAAAAGGCTCAAAGTCACCCAAAGAGCAATGGAGAGGGTAATGCTCGGAGTTTATTGAGTAATCAAAGCAGGAATGAGGAGATCCGTAGACAAACCTAGGTCAACGACATTGCCCGGTGAATTGGTAGACTTAAATGGTATTGGGCGGGGCGGTTGTTGCCACAAAGTTCTAGAAAACGCAGCATGGGTAGGCCCCCACAAGGTGGGCCGACGACCTGGTGAAGGCCATGAAAGACCATTGGGCTCTCTCAATCCTAGCAAGTGTGGTCCCAAAAGAAAGGATCGTAGATAAAATCAAAATCAGTTCAGCTGTTTGAATATTACAAGATTACTTAAGGATAGGTATAAGATCCGTCACTACAAGGACACCCTACTGATGAAGTCATCGCAATTTAAGAACTAAGAATTAAAAAAGCGCGTCGCACCTCATGTGAAGAATTTCTGTACAGTCTGAATAAACAATGACATACAAATTATCGAGTTCTTTATTTAGTATATGTTTGGGCTTAAACTGCATTAAAACGCTTAGGTGTTCAAAATGAGTTGATGATGTCATGATACTAAACTTTTAAAATATTTTTATGGTGGAGTAAAAAACAGCTTATATTTGTAGTTTTATTGTTCGGCCTCTTGTTCTAGTGCCTAGCGATCCTGGTCAATAAGTCAGAGATAGCTAGCTATATTCCCATTCAAGACAAATAATTATTTGTGCAACGAGCACGATCGTTTGTTCTAAGTCTTAGTCGCATTTATGTGAACGATGTAGATAAATATAATTAGATAAATTTAAAGATAAATATAAATATGAAGATAAATATATATCAGAAGCTGCAGCTGCAGCAGAAGTTACCAAAATACATGATCTGCCCATTTTGAAATCTGATGCTAGAGTGTCAGATCTGTCAAGTTTTTATTGTTAATATTATTTATGTAAAAAATTATTAGGTGCTTACCTCCAACTCCTATTACTGGCACCAAATCTATGACACAACTAACATAACGAGGTATTATATCAGCTATGTCCGTTTGATTATCTTTGTCTATCGAAACATCCTTCACGAGTGAATATTCTGATACTGATGCTGAAAAATTAACATTAGAAATTCAGTTCATAGGCAGTTGTTAATAGTCCACTGCTGCACATAGGCCACTTCTTAGAAGGAGGTTTTGGCCTACTATACCACGCTGGCCAGACAGGGTTATTTTTGTTTCAAGTTTTCCTTCTTTTTGCAGTGCTTTTTTCCTACAGAATTTGCTTCGTTGGTCGGTCTTTCTTTTTTATAATCTGATGTGAACTTAAGATAAGAATTCTCGGTGTGCAGCTTTCTTTTAATGGAATAAGGAAAAAACTACACGAGTCTTTTGATGGCGGGCGACTACCGCCGCCCATTGACATCTGTAACTCAAGAGACACAAGGGTATTGTAAGTAAACATACTTACATGTGTTACGTATCTCGTAAAGCATCACCTTCAAGCTGTTATTAACACGCTGAAGAGTCGACACCACCAGCATAACGACTAATGCGAATTTAATTGCATATAAGTGCATTACAAGACTGAATAAATACGTCGATATCACTGAACAAGATAGAAATCCAACTGAAATAAAACTTTCGCAATGTAAATAGTTAATCTCGAATTAACATATAGATCCGTACTGTAAGATATAATATATCTAAATATGTAATACTCGTCCAGGTTGCAATGATTCTTTAAGATGTCATATATAATTAAATAAAACTTGTGATTACAAATTAATCCTTTTTAATAAAGATACGATGCTATATTTGTTTTCTATTGCTTTCTTTGGACCACCGTTGCATTGAATGGGCCACGCCGTTGCCATCAATAGACTTAGAAACATTTGTACTAACGCGGCATGGAAATTTAATTAAAACACTTAATAATAATAATATTCCTCGACCTAAGTCTCTGGTGCAATTACTGATGAAGTTGTTATGACGAATAATAATGGAAGTATATCCTGAAGGACGGCACAATAGACATTTGTCGGGCATGTCATTGTCCTGGTGAAAGCCTTAGACATATAATTTCCGGTTGTTCTCGTCTTGCTAACGGCGAGTACTTGCATAGACATAAGTGGCCAGGATTGTCCATCAGCAACTTGCTCTTAAGTATAACCTTGTGACTGTAGAGTTACCGTACTATAAATATGTGCCCGACCCAGTTCTTGAAAATGGTCGTGTAACGTTGTACTGGGATCGCCCTATTATCACTGACAGGACTATTGTTGCCAATAAACCTGATATAGTGGTAATAGACCGATTGGAGCGCCGAGCAATGATTGTTGACATTACCATTCCACATGACGACAATCTCTTGAAAGCTGAAAAAGATAAACAAGTGAAATATTTGGATTTAGCCCACGAGATTGTCGACATGTGGGATGTTGATTCGGCAATCGTTGTACCGATAGTCATATCAGCCCATGGATTAGTTGCTAAGAGCCTCGACCGACATCTTCAGAGGCTCGCGTTAGGCAGTTGGATTAAGGGTCTGATGCAGAAAGCAGTTCTTCTCGATACGGCACGTATTGTGAGGAAGTTTCTGTCTCTGGAGTCCTAACCACCGATATCTTGGTCTCTGTACCCGATACCGATGGGATACTATTTTTTATATTTTTAAATGTATTTTTTTTTTTGTTTTTGTATATAAATATATTTAAAAATGAAATTTATATGTATAAAGAATGAAATAAAGAAATAATAATAATATATCTCACACACTCGCATACGGCAGTCTCATCCCAAACTAGGCAGAGCCTGTACTATGGTAACCAGACCGCTTACTTATTTTAATCACTTTTTTATTAATAGTAACAATAAGAATGAACTTATCATCAATAAGGCTTAGGATCAGCGGTAGCAATAGTTCCATTTCTGGTAGGTATTTTAAGTTGTTGAAGGAACAATGTTCACGTCACTACTAATTTTGTATGACGATATTAAAAATGTAAAGTTGTTACTCTGGTTGCGCAACTCTGCTCCATGATGAGGTGTGAATTCGTGTATGATAAGTAAATATTTTTTCCTACCTCTAAATGTTGTTTCTGCATCTTTGGACCTAATGGTCGGGTGAAGTAATGAAGGTATACCTTAGAAAAGGTGGGAAATACCTTTAACACAGGTGACATTTCAAATAAAGGATCGTACTTGAGGCTCAATTTTGTTATTAGGTTCTTTTTCGTCGGCTATGAACTTATGATCAGTGAACATCTTTGATGGAGGGGTAGATTCTTTTAATGGAAGGGGGAGCAAACGAGCAGACGGGTCACCTGATGGAAAGCGACTACCGCCTCCCATGAACGCCTGCAACTCGGGAGTCACAAGCGCGATGCCTGCCTTTTAGGAAGGAGTACGCTCTTTTCTTCGAAAAGATCACTTTCTGTTCCCATTATTTGAATCTCTTTCACAGCTTTCTGGTCTTTTCAAATAAAATCTGCTTTCCAAATCTGCTTCCGGAACACTATGAATTCCATAAATTCGAGATGCTTTTTATAATGACTGTTTTTTTCTAATAGCCTGTGTGGCAAGTGTAATGTATTTATGTTTAACCACATAGGTTTAGAATGTAAGTGACCCCATATAACAAGACACATTTTTTGCAACCGGACTCATTTGTTACTCACTCACTCACTCTTTGATTTCAACAAGACTGTTCAAGTGGCGACGAGGATTAAATTTTTAAAAAAAGATTACGATTTTTCAAACTGTGGCATGATAATACTGAGATACGAATGAAAGCCGCCAGGCTCGACACTGTTGCCTAGCAA
Organism: Arctia plantaginis; assembly: GCA_902825455.1. NCBI lineage: Eukaryota > Metazoa > Arthropoda > Insecta > Lepidoptera > Erebidae > Arctia > Arctia plantaginis. The sequence goes on along the minus strand of CADEBD010000294.1, from coordinate 13,263,268 downwards.
CTGAACACGTTCTATTATGCTTAATTATAGAAATACTTAGGTGGTCCAAAGAACGCGCTGGTCCATGGATCGCAACCTTCCCTTATAATCAAAATTGTATGTCTCCACACATAGCTAAAGCATAACATCCAACGGGTATTACTTAAAATATTCCATTTATTTTAAAGGTAGACCATTCAAATTCTCATTAGGAATATAATACAACGTCAGTCAAAAAATCACGGTAACATTTATGTTTTAGTAAATTTCAAATAAATTTGAATATATTAAAGTTTTCTATTAAGTTGGCATTATAATATTGTAATAACGCGTGCAAAATAATTTTTGAACTTTAGAAATCGTAATGTGTCAATAATTTAAGTTCCTCATAAAGTTTGTTTAGAGCTGGTTTTTGTCAAAAAGGTATTTACATCACAATTTTTCTTTTTAAAGCTTATAACTAAGATCTTAATTTTAATCTATCTGAAAGGAGAAAACTGATTCCAAATAAATATTAGAAAAGGGTTAGAAGATAATGAAGATAAAAATAAAGTCATTTAAATAGTTTAAGATCAAATATATCACTATAGGAATAAACTTAATAATCAAAATATTATAAGCGAATCTAAAAAGAAATGCTATCCATACAGACTGTTTTTATAGTACATTATATGGACAGGTCTATTTCTAATTCCCATTACTTGTGTCCAAATAATTGTCTGATTTTATTTACTGAAGTGATAACTTCTTATGGAAGGGTAAACCCCTTCGTTACGTAACGCGTTACGACGTCAGTCTGGTCTGGTCTCTCACTCATACGGCAGCGGTAAGCAGGCTCCACAGCGCCAGCCGTATTTCGGCCAGACGCTTTACATAAAATTTAAGTAATAACCTAAGCGTTTTTCAAGTTAAACAATTTCAATATTAAATAGTTTAACTTAGATTAGTTTAAGTTATCACTTCTGTCGGGCGTCCCGAGACGAACACGTTTTTTTTTAAGTTATGTATTTGTGCCTTAGGTTATTATTATTATTATTGTTGTACCTTTATTTGCGAGTATCATGTCATACAAGTAAAATCCGTAATCAAGAAAAACAGTTAGGTATCCAAACACTAATGACATGAAAACGAAAATCCAAAGTGTTGCGTTATTTGTAGCTAATGAAGTAAAGTAATGGTTCATTTTTTTATTGATCTGAAAAAGACAATTTTAAATATTATCATAGTATAGAATCGTTAACACACATTTACTAGACAAAAGTTTATGAAGCATAGAATAGCTGTTAATTTAAATTAAATAAAAGTAACATAATGCCGTACATTGAATATTGCAACACTTCAACAGAGACAGTTGGGACAGTTAAAAACCAACGAAATCTAACAAAACTGATATGTTTGATTGAAAAAAATGGATATTTATTTAAGAATTTTAAAGAAATAATTATTATATTTTCACATTATTGTTGCAAGTAACGTGTTTATTGTGTAAGTAAGCGTAAACTTGTCTTGAAACTTGAAAACAAATAAAAGTAATTGCACTTTATAGATTCGAAATCCTTAGATGAGCCTCTTTACTTGTTTAAAAGTTTATTTATTTATTTATAACTGAAAATATAGAAGATATCAATAGAAAGAACTCGTTCTCTATCTAGAATTGTAATTGGTTGGTTGGTTTTATTTATTATCATTGGTCTTATTATAGGAGTGGGACTATACACAATAGCTCGAATACATCAAATCGTTGCGAGATAGTTGAAACTCTCCAAAATTATTAGTTTAAAGATTTTTTCAATAAACTCAAAATTAATAAACCTCCTATGAATTCTAGATTTATTAATATTTTTTTCGTGAAAATCGATAATATCCTTTTATAAATTGTTTTACAACCGCCATTATTCACTTCTAGGTTATATGTCACACAACACCTATTACATTGGGAACCGGACCTATATTAAATAGTCCTTAATACCTTACGAAACACGGTCAATGATTTATCCGTGCTAACGCCATTATATATTAGTCAAATATGAAGTATATTTACTAGTGTCAACTGCGATATACAATCAACCGTGCAGCACATCCTATTATAACCAGTGTGAAATATAGTACAGCCAACTACAATAAAGACAATCTGACAAATCCATCCGAGAATTCGCATTACGTCCGAATAGGTTCCCCATGAAGCTCGATCTTCCTCAATTTCATCTCCTTTACCGACATAGTAAACCAATGTCAGGATTACTGAAATACAAATATATATTAGACAACTACACATATGCACATAGACTAAATTCCTATATTCTGCGTCTTCTAATACCGTCATGACTTACTAAAAGTAATCAACAGGATGTAGCTATAGACGCAGTAAAACCACGAAACTCGTACACACCAACCGTCGTGTTTTCTCTCAAACTTGAGCGGTGCTATACCAGCTATTCGTGAGAGAAAAAAAACAAAACAGAGTGGTCCTGGTACCACGCATTCAGTTTGTAAACGCATTTTAAAACCGCTGTAAATAAAACTAACATTAATACTTCGCAATAATAACAGAAATGAATTGAAACATTTTATTCCAAATCGTATCATACTTACTGGTTCATTGCAGAAGAATGAGAAAAACTAAAATAATAAAGAAAGTAATTAGTATGCATCATAAAGCAATAAATTACAAAGTGCGAAACCTCGTACTCTTCGTAACCAAACCTTGGTAAGTCAGTAAACAGCATGTTCGATGGTGGTCTTTGATATGTTCCAACTACTGCTAACACTCTCTTAACCACCTATAAACAATATGAGGTACCATCTGGTTCTCTTTTTAATATACTCCTATATTTCAAATGTCCAATAAGTAGCATTTTCACGAATACAAGTTGAAGGATAACTTGATTATTAAAGGGCCTGGTTGCCATTTTATTGTTGTAATACATCTGTACATACTTCAACTTCAAAAGTGTAATTTATCTATAAACCTTCTTAACACTGTAGTTCTTCTACACAATCGTTAACACAATTATCCAGGTGTTAATTATGTATATTATTTGATCGGAGTGTCAAATGTATCGGACTTTTAATAGTAAAAAGTCATATATTCTTATTATAGAATAAGAATAGAAAACTTGATTGATAAAGAAATAATAGTGCACAAATACTGCTGAGTGCTGATCCTGATAGTCGTGTTCAATAGTGTTTAATAGTTGAGTGACTGTGTATGTAGTTACGAGTAAGTTTAACTACAAAAGGGTCGATAGCATTAATAACATGTCTTCACGTCTAGGCACCGTGCATTGGGTTTGGCACCGACTTTGAACAGACTAGAACGTATCTATTGCTATTTTAATGTTACCTGTTATATTGAGGGTCGCACTCATTTTGGTTTTTTCACTTACATTTGTAATTATATTAAATTTTTTGTGCTCTTGGCTAGTATTGTTTGAAGTCGGTTCAACTTCTATTTTAAAATGATTAATTTTTCTCCATCCAGTGGTTGCTTGGAATTGATCACAAATCGCGATCAGGCCGCCAATTTCATAACTTTTTGTTTTTTTATTTTCTTTGCTTTTCTTACATAACTCAGACTTATACCAATGCATTGACACTGTTTTATTATTATATTTTTATTACACAGTAAAGAATAATCTATCTATTTATCTGCCTATCTAGACTGACAAAGTTGCGTTCAATGTGGTTATATCTTCTTTTTGTAAAAAACTATACTTACGTGAAACAGTCTTCAATTCAATTAGGACGGCATTTCGTATCAGATACTGATAATTAATGACTATTTAATATAATGGAAGTTTGCCAATTTTTTTAACTAACCAAGTGTGTCCAAGTTTGGTGATTACAAATGGAATACTGATGAACACGAGTATTAAGTAATATTTGTTTTGCATGTTTCATTGTTTAACCTTTCTTTTCATGACGCAAACGACGTGTTTGTTTATTACTGTTTACTGAACTTAACTGATCATTTATTTTGTACTAGCTGTGCCCGCTACATCGTACGCGTGAAATTTGGTTTTGGGTATTATAGGAGACTACTAACTGTATTCGGGTCCCTACACACAAATCCTAAAAACTATTTGTTAGTTAGATTTTTTTATTATATTCAATACTTAAACTTTGAAATTTATTTGATTTTTCATTACGATTTAACTTTTCTAAAATAGGTAGGTAGGTATTATTATTAAGGGAGCATGGAGGTTCCCACACAGGAGAGGATCTACACGCCGCATATGGCCCGAGGTGCGTCGGGGTACCAGAGATTTCCTTTCTAAGTTACACCTCGTTACCCGGCAACTGGTCCGCGAGACGCGGTTTTTGGTCGGTTCGTGTCCGACATAACCACCCCACCGGTGCGTGTTATCCGAGAGATTTTCCGCACAGAAAAAAAGGTGGGTACTATTATCGTTCAAAGGTCCAAAGTCTAGCTTTCTTTATGGACTGGAATCTGGTTTATGAAAAAAAATGCAGTAAATTCTAACGTCTCGCTAAAACGGAACGAAATTATTCGCTATAAATATACAACACATCCCGTCAAGAATCCGCTTCTGTAAGGTTCCGCTGCAAAGTGGTTACTTTAAGCTGTGTCCCGTTGCATAGTTTTGGTGGACTTAAGTTACGCAGCATGAAATAAGCAGACTGACTTTTAGATTTAATATATTAGTAAGGACCGGCGTATATAACAAATTTAAAAATTCGGCTATAGAATTATAAAAAAAATCGTCGCCCTCAATACAAATTTAAATGGCGTTGTTTATTATAAAACTTTGGAAATTGTAGGTAGTCAATACAACGCGCTCACAGAACCAAGAGTTATCCAAATTTGACACTCTGTAGTTCACTGTATACTGATGATATTAGTTCTTCTGAAAAATAAATCATCTGATTTAAGCGAGATATAGGGCTTTCAGTTTTATTAAACGGTTCAATTACATAGCAATTCAATTTAAGTTCCTAAACTGAATTGCGTTACTTTGTACCATGGCATACTTTATACAGCAACGCATTGGAATCGCCACACTTACTAAAACAAGTGTAATTTGATCGCTGGTCTGCTTCTGATTGGCATTGCGAGAAAGAGATCACGCTATACGAATTTCGTATGTTGCATTTCTTTCGCTTCCTACGACGTCGTTCTATAACGTTTACAAAATGGTTTTAAAACATCGATGTAAACATTTGGTTTCTTTTGAACGTATCTGTCACAAAGTCGTAGGTGGGTACACCTACACACTGTTTCGGTCGATCTCTGATTTTGCTGTCGAACCAGGGCTTGGATCTGTCACCGATGGGAATTAATGTAGAAGGAACGAATAGTAAAGTCTATGAATGTGTGTAAATCTATGGAATTATGTAGTTGTTATAGCTTTTTGATGTCATGTAGTTCTCCGTTTCCACATAGTTTTTCTTAGAGATATGTTGAGTAATTGAAGCATAGTAGCAGGATTTGTATATTGGAAAGATTTGGTTAACTTTACTATACAGAAATGGTCCTAGTTAGAATAAGAATCGTTTTGTAAAAGTAAAGTAAGTGTGAGGTGTAGTGTAGATTTTGATTCTTCGTTTATGTATAGCGTGTTCATGTATGTGTGAAGCTTGTGTGTGCTGCTGGAGTATAGAGCTTAGTATGAATATTTGTCGAACGGCAAGAAACTTGCAGTTTTGATATAATTCGAAAGTGGGATACCGTGGTTGACGAAAACTAGCAACTCTAAGTACGGCTCTCTGGGCTAGCTCCAGTAGTTTTAAAATCGGCACCATGAAAAATTGTGATACAGTAGGAAATAATTGACTGACACAGCATAATACACGGTACGATTGATGTGAGCATTGGCAATGTGATGTAATTTAAAAATGTAGATGAGTTTTCGTAGTCGATTTGCTAAGTGTGTAATGTGTGTTTTAAAATTGAGATTCTTATCCAGTATGCCACCCGGGTATTTGATAGTGTTATGAGCGGGGTATGTAATAAATAAAGGTTGTCGGATAATTACTTTTATTGCACTTTTCTACAAACACTCGTTAGTCGCACTAGAAATTCACTTCGATGTCAATTCGCTGTGTCGTAAAACGATACTGTCGTGTACGGTCAACACGCTCCTTTTTTATAGTGCTATCGAATTTACTAGAATGATCCCTAGTATTCGATAGTCTATTCCAGGCAAATAAAAATATTCCACTATCAGTTACGCGTTACCTGCAGCGCCATCTAGTGCTGCAAGTATCAGAATTATTAATCACAATCTCAATAGTTGTACTTTACGTGATGCTAGATGAGGCTGTCCTCCACATTCCATACAATTCTGGAACAATCGAACCATTTAATCCTGTGGCGCAACAATAATATCGATAGAAGTTATTGATGAACAGTCACAATTCGGTTTGCCGTTGAAGCAGGTCTGTGCTTGTAGAATAACGGGTGCCTTCGGTTGTGATGAGGCGTTAAGTGAGAATGTGATCAGTTTTGTTTTGGAAGTGTTCAGTGTCAGTGAGTGTGAGATCAGCCATTTATAGATGGTGTTGAATTCATTTAGAGCTGTAGTTTGTGTTTGTGACCATGTCTCGCCATAGAAAGTATTAGCAGGTCGTCGGCTAAGGAAATGATGGATGTTTGACAAAGGTGAAATGTAGACCAAGAATAAAGTAGGGCCAATACATCACTTAAATATTTGTCAATTTTTACTCTGGGCGAACGATCAGTGAGGTAGGATTTAAAGAGTTGAAGCTGGATATCTCTAAATTTGGAAGATCGTTGAAAAGCAAGAGGGACCGTATCAAACGCTTTTGCAAGATTAAGTAACACTGTAAGCAAGGAACACTCTCTTATGTTGGTTAAGTCTCTCTACTATTCCATTTACAACTTCTAAAGCTGCAGAGAAAGTTTCATTTTTGTAAAGCCGAACTGATTCTGGGACAGTAACACATTAGACTTCAGATGATTAATAAGCCTCTTATCATTAGACGTTGTAAAGTTTTTATGTGATCAGCAAGATCCTTTCCAATATTCACAAAGAACTAATTAACCTCGTTAACAGATTGAGAGTAGGCTTTGGTAGAAGGGAATAGCTCTGTTGATGTACGTTTATTGTTGTACTGTGTGTTACGCGGTTTACAGTATCCCATATGAATGTAGTATTAGTACCAGCTTTGCATTACTCCTCCGCATCAAATTGTCGTCTCACTTTATCCAAGATTTTGTTACAATAATTTCTATATCTTGTTATTAATACTAATGAGTTAGGTTCGTTTTATTTTCTCGGTTAGTAAACAAATTCTGGGTACAATAGATTGTTCGTAGAAGTTCAGTAAACATTAAGAACCTTTAGTATTACATTATAAATGGGCACCACAGTACCAGCCAACGACTTGCACTGATATTCTTGTGGCATTCATTCTTGTGGATAGGCATATAGGACGGTTAGCACTGAGGCTTTGCCGGTGTTGGTGGGTGTGCTTCCGGTCGATCTCGAGGTGCAGAGACGTGCAGCCATGTACTATTCAAGACAACAAAACATGGAATGCGATTTTTTGGGCGCGCGGGATCGCGGTGAAATTACAAGATTGCTTCAACAGCAGCCCGATGTCTATAATGACCTCATAGACGAATGGCAACAACGCTGGGATGAATCATCCAAGGGGCGCCATCTTTACCAATTCTTTCCATCTGTTCGCGAACGGTTGTCGAGGATATGGCTTGAGGTGGATCACTGTGTCGCTCAATTTCTTACGGGTCATGGTAACTTTAAGAGCAAGCTTTCTTCATTTAAATTAGTCGAGTCACCATTGTGTCAATGCTCAACACCTAACTCTCACTATGAACAGTCTGCTCATCATATCCTCTGGGAATGTAGTCTTTGGTATAATGAACGTAATATAATGCTGAATAGCTTGCAAGTGACATCTGGGGCGGTATACTATGGGGATCTTGTGTCAACTAGGGTGAATTTCCGTGCGTTTAGGCGATTCTGCCATACATATTATAGAAATCAAACATAACTCACGTAGGACCCGTAATATTTGTGGCCGTGGTGCTTCCCTGTTTAAAAGGGTGTATGCCCATTTTTACTTCATTTTGTCTCCCGCTTTGCTAAGGAGGGAAGCGGATTTACTGTATTTCCAACTCCTCCAATTTTCTTCTGATTAATTTCGTTGCGGGTTCCAAGACAGTTTAATTTCTTCCTGGGACTGCCCGAGTGTCATAACTCGATGTGTTCGTGGGTCACTGCTGTGGATCCTGGTGTACAGGAGTTACAGTGCTGGGCGTGTGGGTGGGATTAGTCCCATAAAAAAAAAGTACCAGCTTCTCCCTCTGGACCGTATCCAAAGACGAACAAATCGAATCGTCGATAGCCAAAAGATTTGTGATCATGGAGAGTGCTCCGAGGCATTGTTCGGACTAAAACCAGCCGCAACCTTCCGCGATCGTTCCACAAGTTGCAGGCGTTTATTGGCGGCGCTAGTCGCTTTCCATCAGGTGACCCGTCTGCCCCCTATTCCATAAAAAATGAACGGTTTGTCGAAACATGTAGTAAAATATTAATTAAAGTTTAAATGTCAGCAAATTAGTAAAACATTGTATCGACGTTTTGCTCATTTCCTGACATTTGCACTGCAAATTCGGTGTATTGGTACATCCCCATAGATGTAGATGTAGTAGATGAACCAGCAATGATGACACGTTGTTACTGATAGCGAATAGATTTATTGCAGTTATTACAGCGTTGTAGTTACATAACAACACATTAGTACGAGAGATGAAGTAACCAGGCCAGCACCCCGCACTTGCGGGATGGCGGGGTGAAAGGGGTATCTTCCCCACTTGAATCCCTACTAAAATTTGTAATTAATTATTTATATATCTTTAAACAAAGGTAACATAATTTATGAAACGAGTAGGTATGGTATTTATAGCTAAAATTATTATTTTGAATTTTATTTTTCAATAAAATCGATTAAATGGTTTTAAATTGAATCAGCAACGTGTTGGGACCAATTTTTAATAAGTTGCTGTAGGTATCTAGTTTATAACTACTGCAATTTAGTTAATTCCTATTTTAAAAAACAGTGTGTGTTGAGAAGCAAAAAAGAGGAACAGAAATATATTAAATTTTAGTAGCCGAAAACCCAAAATTTTACATCAATACGGTACAAAGGGCGCATTGGACATGTAAGTCGACGACTCAGTTATTTAAGTTGCTATCTCTTGTTTTGCTCACTACTTCCACGAACTAGACCAGACGCTAGACTTTGATTGACATGACATTATCCATAAGTCTTTGAGGCCCTAGGGTGTGACAGAACGTGTAGGCTGCCAAAGATCCTTAAAATGGAATCTTGAAATAAGCGTTTTCAGATGGAACAAAAGGTCAGGAAAACGGATTGGGCGAGGTACCTGAGGTAAATAATATTGCAAATCACAAGCCTTGGATGGGAAACAGGCCTGAAATTGCAGTAACGTAAAGAGCTACTGAAAGAACAATGGCAGAAACATATTTACCTAAAACTAAAGCTTTTAAAAAATCGAGTCACGGTAAAGTTAATCAATAGTTTTTCTACGATTTATCATTACAACACCACGTGTTGTATAAGTCTTATAAGAGATCGGATATTTTTGAAGATTTTATTTGACTAAGTAATAATGTAAAAATGTCAGATTCGCCATCACGTATAAATCACTAGGGATGCGTGGTGGCAATATTATATTTTGGAACGTTTTATCGATAATCGATTCTTAAAGCTTTGGCTGAAATATTTACCGAAGGTTCACCTATTATGATTTTGAATTAGCTTCTGCCCACGGCTTCACTCGTACGGTAGAGTGGCTGAATCAACATAATTAGAAATAATTTAGAATATTTTTGACTCTCTTTAAATGATTTTAAACACACTAAAGAAATCGAATATAGTTACGTTATTTTCTGACGTAAAAAATATACACTACACAGTGTCATGAGAAAAATACATTGTCATTGATAACGGCACATAAATAGACATACATCGATATTTTCAAAATATCAATACGTCGTCTTTTAGATCTTGTCAAGTTCCGGACTCACCACGTTTGTTATTTTATTTTTGTTCCATTTAGTGTTAAACTCGCATAGATGTTATGTTTTACTTTTTTTTATTTCATATACTGTAATAATACTAAAAATAATATTTTCGGCTATCGAGTCCTCGTTTATTTATTGCTAGGTAAATCGTCCAGGTAAGTTAGATACATAATGTCTTAACATATTCGATTGATTGCGTGGGTAATATTATATGATATTTTCAAATATTAGTATTGCATAATAAATTAAAAGATAAAAGAATGTAAGTAGAGCACACAGTATGTCAATTTTATTGCCTTTTATTTTATCACCGGGGTTGCCACTTGAAGTTTCTACCTCTCTATCTGCCACGAATATTATCTATCAAGAATCATATGATGTAGGCACTTTTGTAACAAAACTACGCAGTACTACTGTAGTTGTCTGTTTAACATGGTTTTGAATTTTTTTATTAAATAAATCATAATATATTAATAAAAAAGTTCAAAATTACGTTGTGAATTATAAGTTTTTTCTTCTTTCAATTGATGAACATTATATTATTCGATGTGCCATGTGACAAAATTGATGAATGTGGGCAAAGGGATCGCACTATATTGTACCGTTCTTATGGTAACTGGGCCTTATTTTGTAGTCACTGTAATGTGAATGTTACTTTATTTGAGTATCTTAAATAATAGGCGACTAATATCGTTCGTATTGTAAGTTTTTAAAGACACACTAGAAGAACACTAACAATAAAACATGCTTAGAACATTGATCAATTTAATTAGATATTCAACAAAATAGTAGTGATTTTAAACTACAATTCTCGCCCCCAACCCATGGTCTCAGAGTGATTCGAAAATGCAAACTATTACTAATCAAAACTTAAAAAATACTTAAAAGTTAAAATTTCATAAATGTTTTCTTTTTATGTTCCATCCCACGGAAAGTTCATTTTGATGTGATGATTTGAAGTCTACAGGCCTAGTACGAGTTAATGTCGCATCACTTCGATGTTAAAGGCGGCGGCTGCGTTTGGCGCTTTTTTTTTTTGACCAGACCCTGACCCGCACTGAACTATTCACCAATCCGTTTTTACCAACTTTCAAAAAGAAGGAGCTATTCGACTGTATGTATGTTCTTCATTACAAGTACATCATAACAGTAATATTTCTAATGACAGTAGACACGGCCTGAAAATATAAAAAAATATTTTGAGGTAAGTAATAAACATTATTTGCAAATTAATAAAAATATATAAATTAATAATAATAAAAAAAAGAATCTGATTGACGTATTAATTAGTGCACCTACTCCCGTGTCAGTCATTTACTATAGGCTTTAGACTATTTTAGGCTCACGAGATGACTCATCTCAAGGATTTTTGAACTTTAATATGACCTGTTAATTATTAATAATTGGCAGATTTCAAATAGTAATGATATTAAAATGATGATGCTAATAAAATGGTTCAAAGTACAAAAGTTATCAAGGCAAATAAACTGAAATGAATTGAACTTGTTTCAATACTCACCGCCACTAAAGTAGTCCTATTAAACGTCAATAACTGACACGGACTAAAACTGACGGGATTTAGCAAGATATGCAGTTTGAACAGTTTCAGTTCATATCTGACAGCCGCAGCTTCTGGTCCAGTGTAGCGCAGCAAGTTATCAACTAGATTCCTGGTGACCAAGAGCTAAAACAAGAAAACAGTACAACTACATGACTAAAAAGTTTTTATGTATTTAAACATGCAACACGTATCTTCAATCCTCTCGATAACGGCTCAATTGAAAAAGAAGATTTTCAAAATAATAAACACCGACCTCGGTAGCCTCAATTCTTGAGGCTGTGAATTTATAACTACTTAAGGACCTAATTATTTATGGAATATCAAGTACCTGTTCATGTGTTCGATGGCAGGGCTCAACTACGGTCGCAAGAATCATAACGGAGAACAAACAAAACACGAAATTAAATACACATTTAGTAGTAGGTATTTCCGATCCACTCGTATCTAGAAAAATAATAATCGTGTAAAGCAACTTATTTATTTATTGGAATCCTGAACTTACTTTTATAAAATGTAAAATTTTGGTATAAATTTGAGATTATTTCATTCAATGCTAGATTAAACAGACCTATTCGTGACTTATATAGAAATAATGTCTCATACAATGATCAAGACAAAGTAAACTTTTCAAACGTAAAATTATAAGTTTGTAATCACAACTAATTTTGTTTTATTGTTAGATAACAACAAAGTAATTCTGGGTATTTTTAACTATGTTTGTAGTCCCACACGTTAATATAAACAAGTAATTTCTACTCGATATCTCCTTCACGTATTAGTAATACTGAGGGAAAATTCTTTGACAGACCAACAATGAAATGGCAAAGGTCCTTTACAATTTTCAAAATAATTAAAATGCTCATACATAATACATTGAACATGCTGTATGGTGTAGTGATCATAAACGAGAAGCTGAATAGAAGCGTCGCCAAGAGTGCGCACCCTTCGCTGATATTCAACCGTCGTAGTATATCGCACAGAGAGCAGTAGATAATTCCCAAGTATCGAATTTTGTCTGTATTTGAGGATCCTGCCAGAAGGAAAAGAAACAAGATAAGTACAAAATAGAATATTTGTAGAAAATAAGAATTAAATTTATTACCAAAATTGTCAACAGGTTCTTCTTATAATAATTTAATTGAAACATAATATTATATAGAATACAACTAACGAAAAGAGCCTGCTGATGTCAGGTTTTACAAAGGCTTCCTACCCTGGGTATGGCCTGTCTCGCGTAAGAAGACTTAATATTATCGATTACCACGTAAGAGAGCAAACTACGCAGGACAACAGCACTGTAATGCTCACTTGACACAAGCCCTATACCAACCCGTCTGGCCAGCGTGGAATAATAGGCAAAAACCTCCTTTCTAAGGAGTTTATGATGGATGTTTATGTCCAGTAGTAGACAAATTGAGGCTGTTGACGATGATGAAGAATTGTCTCGAGTAGTGTAACAGGAACGCTTAGAAGTGAGATAGATCTATAATAGTTATAATTATTTGTAGGGCTGCTTTGTGAATCAGAGTAACAGTAGCTGTTTTCCATACGTCAGAGAAATTGCCTGTTGAAATCGAAAGGTTGTTTATGAGTGTTAGTGGTTTAATAATAGTTTCCAATCGATTTCACAAGATGATTAGGAATTCCATCCACTTGGAAACTTATTTCGTGTATTATGTTTTAACTATTACTTGAAGTATGTTATTTATGGTAGTCGTGGAAAAAAAGAAACAAAGATATAACTTTTATTAGTTTATAAGTCAGACAGGGAAACTGATAAGCCTTATTAATAAAATTTAAAAAATTCTGAAGTCTTCCATAGCGATCCAGTTATTTAGAATGAGTTGCAGATGTCAGAACTACACTTTCATGACGCTTTTATGATAAAATGAGTTATTTTCATTACAAAATATTTAATTATATTAATTATTGTAATATTAAACATAATATGTATTAAAAAGATAATATATGAATGTTCTAGAACGTTTATTAGCCTGGTTACTCCAATACAAGCTCTGCCAAGTGTGAGATGTGTCAATTTATTGTTTTTGTTATTTTGTTGTAATATTTTTTCAGATGCTTACCTCCACTCCCTATTGTTGGCACTAAATCTAGGACACAAGTTACATAACGAGGTATTATATTAAGTATTTCCATTTGATTATCGTTGTCTGTCCATCCATCTTTTACGAGCAAAGATACTGGCTCTGATCTTGATTCCAAATTTGAAATTGTTACTGAAAAATAACAATTAGAAGTTACCTAAAAAGCAAACAAGTTTTTGAACACTAAGTCTTGCGTCAGAATTTTATATTGGACTGCGATGGTTTTCAGTTTTATTGGTACTTTACTTTTTTATTAGAATTTTCAAATTCTAATAAAAAATTTCGCTTGCAAAAATAGCCTGACTTTAATCTGTCTCTCCGAATCGTTGGAGACACATTCTTCCAAGCAAACAAGCCGGCTTAACGGGAGTTTCACTACAGTCTCACTAAAATCCAGTGTTAGGTAATTCTTTAGTTGTTTTAATCGAGTCAGTGAGATTGAAACCGTTGGAGGAGACAGAACCTCTCCCTCTTTTCTAACTCTATTGGAGATGGGCCATTAAAGAGCTGCAATACCATTGTGTCGCTCAAGTTGTAGGTCTCCATGGGCGTCGGTAGTCACTCAACATCAGGTGATCGACTGCTTGTCTTCCATAACAAAACAAAAATCATGATTTCCAATTTAAGGTTCTCCGAAGTTAAAGGATTTTAAGAAAAAATAAAAGATTTGGCAGTCGCCATAAGGTTATTTTTTGTACAAAATCTGTCTGACACATGCATGTATATTTTCTACAGCGCTATGATGTATAAACGAATAGTTATATATCTGTATTTATATCCCAGAGTAAAAGGAGAAAACTTAGAACAAATGACTAGAGAATTAGTATGCGTTTAACAATTGATATTTTGTAGCTGTTGTATCTTAAAGGTATCTAAAAACATCCTCCTACCTATTGTACAGCTTTTTTTTTATAACATAGAGGGCAAATAAGTCAAATCAGTGCACGTTCCATAAAATAAAACAAACATTGTCTCGCTGAACTTACGGAAAAATAAAATATAAACTTTTTATGCAACGTGTTTCATAACGTCTTAATAATTTTTAAACGGCTAATTGAGATTTTAGTGCAGCAATCGATTTTCGCATTTCTGAAGTAATAAACTAAGAACAGTAAGGATACGTGCTTACCTTCGTTACGTATCTCATGAAGTATGATCTTCAAGCTGTTATTAACACGCTGAAGAGTTGACACCACCAGCATAACGACCATTGCGAATTTAATTGCGTACAAGTGCACAATAAGACTGAATAAATATATCGTTATCAGTGAACAGGACAGAAAGCTAACTGAAATGAAATGTTGACAAATAAACATAAATACGTACACCACACCTTAATCACTTCCTGTATAGGTAGAAATGATAGCGCGCCATTTTCCACGAGCCTGACATAAAGTTCACGTCTCTCCTACATTCATCGAACCTTTCGTATACATTAAGTACATTGGCGATCTGGTCAGTGTAGCACCTGACCTGGTCAGTGTATGTCCCTGGGCGCTGTCCGCACTCATAAGGCCCAGGAGACATATATTGTGTTAGTCATTCTCTCTTTGCTCATCTGATCAGCATGCCCAAAAAATTGCAGCATCCCTTTCTCATTTATTATCACTACATTGTCTTTCAACGGTGACCTTGTTCTTTAATTCTAAAATATAATACCATAATTTCAATTGGTTGTAATTTACGAATGCAACCAATAAATGAGAGCAGAGAACTTGAAATCTCTATCTCTGGTGTCATTAATCTGTGTGATCGTTGTTAAGAGGTTGATCTTTCGAACATACGTGGATTAACTATTAGTATTTTTAAGAAAAAAACAAAGGTAAGCACTTTGAAAATAACGGCTTCTTTATATTAAATGTTTAATTTAGTCTCAATTAAACAATTCTTTTAAGATCTTAAAACAACATGGGATGCCTAACCACACAGACCGTGTTTAAGGTATAAGATTGTACTGACAGGTCTGTTGCTAATTCCCTTTCAGGACAAATAATTATGTGATGAGCACGATCATTTTGTTTAATATTTATTTAAACTATAGTGCAGAGTCGTTCTTGTACTGAGGTGTGTCACTTTGTTGTTATACTACCTTTGTTTGCGAGCATTATGTCATACATGTAAATTCCGTATTCCATAGAAACACTTAAGTATCCAATAAATAACGATATTAAAACTGAAATCCAAAGTGTTACGTTATTTGTAGGTATTGAAGTAAAGTAATGGTTCATTTTTTTATTGATCTGAAAATAAAAAAATAACATCACCGTCGCTTTGATAACAACACACAGTGGTTTGACAACAAGTCTATTAAACGTGTAAACACGCTATGCGTCAGATTTAAATTTAGATAAAGAAATATAAAATGTATGTTACATACAAAAAATATATATATTATAAGTATTCTATCAGTTAATCTAGCTTTCATAGTACAAGTTCTGCTTAGTTTGAAACTAGATAGCGCTGTGTTAGATTTTCGAAAATGTTATTATTGTATAATATTCCATATGATTCAGTCCAGAAGAGTGCAAGAAAGCATCGTATGCTGTACTGGACAAGTTCAATAGGGATGTCTCGTAGGACGCATCTACCCAGAGTCGTCTTTTTCTTGTAATTATGTAGCAATATTAATTCGTCGTAAAATGACGTCGTCTGCAAACAGCATGCACCATAGTGTCTTTTCCTATATTGACGATGTCAGACCGATGTCAGACAGATATGGATTAAGAGCCGATCCTTGGTGCAAGCCAACAGAGATACTGAACTGTTCCCTATTTCCTGTGACTAAACTAATATAGGTGCTGGACTCTATGTTTATAGCTCGAATCAATTCCATTTACCAAGCAGGCACTTTTTCGTATTGCAAATTCCACCATAAAACCTCTCAGGATATTTGCCTAACCTAACTCTCAGGATGTTACCTCTTTTATATTCCTTAGCAATTAAACTGACAAAACTCATTGCACCTTAAACTACTACCGTCTCTCCGAAACATTTTGGTCCATTCTGAGATTGTCTGGAAGAGATTGCTCTTAGCAGTAATGCCGCCGTTTGTCTATAACATGTCTGACATTTTAATAAATCATACTTTTTGTAAAATGGACCACAAATAAAGAGTGTTCTATCTATCTATGTAAGAAGCTTTTCAATATTCATATTGCTCGTAAAATTTCCATATTTCAAATAAATATATCTAAATTCGTCAAGTATATAATATAATATATAACCACCAAGTTTAGAGGGTATGGTTAGTTTGAGTCACAGGTATTCAAACCTGACCAACTCGAGCACTCCTCAAACTATCCCTATAAGCAATATCCTTCAAGCAATCAATTTCCCTTTAAAAAATATTCCCGATTGCGTAAATAGATGAACTAGGCCAACTGAGGGCGTACAATATGCCACTGCTCCTGTCATATTATGTAGTTATCTCACAACACTTTTGCAATCCAAATATTTGATAAAAAGGTATTTTTCAAATTATTGTTAGACTAACGTTTAATATCTAAACACTTAAAACTTGAAAACACACGGAAAGTGTTATTCCCGCTTTACAAAATGAAATGGGTGTTCAGCCTTCGAACAAAAATATTTAAAAAGTAAATGCATTTTTTGTTTGTTTTAAACGGGTAAAAACGAAAGTATACTTATAGTGAGAACTCACTACATTTATGAACTCCCTCTGTCAAGGACATTTAAATACAGCTTTATTAGATGAATTTTAGGACACGCAATAGCTCGAGCAGGTCAGGTTGACATAGTAATTATCTTGAATTCCTGAGTGTAGCCGCGGGTGGACAGGACAGGTTTTCCGGACCGGATCTCTTAATATTAGCTGTTCCGGGGCCCTTCCAATTTGCACGGAGAGACACACTGGGGGGGGGGGGGGGGATTTACTTAGTTCGATGTCCACACACCGCCCTGCCGCAAACCCCGGTGGAGTGAAGGCCCGAGGAGGTTTCCAAACGTTAAAAAAAAAGTAATTATTTTGCATGGGTCGTCGCTGAATAGTTCAGAATATCTAAAATTGTAATGTTGAATCATTTTCAAGATAAAATAAACTAAATTCATGTGCAGTTTTTTTATGTTAGAGGGGGCAGACGAGGAACGGGTCACCTGATGGAAAGTGATCATCGCCGCCCATGAACGTCTGCATCTCAGGAGTCACAAACGCGTTGCCGGCTTTTATGAAGGAGTACGCTCTTTTCTTGAAAGTTTGAAGGTCGTATCGGTGCGGAAATACCGCAGACGATAACAGGTTCCACAGATTGGTTGTGTGGGGCAAAAAGTGTCTCGAAAAGCGTACAGTAGTGAAGCGCCAACCATCCAGGTAATGAGGATGAAAATTTTGCCGTGTGGAACGATGGCGGAAATTTGCGCTAAATTTGCTGCCATTAGTCAAAACAATTCCTCGGAGCACTCTCCATGATATATGCGATAGAGAATGCAGAGTGAAGCCACATCTCTACGTAACGCCAAAGGATCGAGCCGGTCGGAGATGTTTGGGCTATCGACGATTCGAATCGCTCGTCATTGGATGCGGTCCAGAGAGAGAAGCTGGAACTGAGGTGCCTGATCGTGCCCTGCATAGAGATAAAAACAGTATTCCGTATGCGGCCGGACTTGCGTCTTATAGAGCTGAAGGCGGCGGGCCAGAGTGAAATACTGCCTCGATCTGTTCTGCACACCGAGCTACTTCGAGGCCAATTTGTCCTTACCCTCTAAGTATTCCGTATATATTCCCTAGAAGAAGATCGATTTGTCGTAAGAATCGATTGAATTTACTTCGACTTCATATTACAAACAAACGCATTGGTATGATTACATACACTGTCTAAGATCTACCACACTCGATTTTTTTTTGTACGTTGATGGGTCGCAATTAATATGAATAATGACATAATTTCATCATCGTTGATGAGTCTTTATAATATATGCCTCACAAGTTGACAATTAGTTAGAGAATTATCCTCTTGTCATCTCTAAGCATTATCAGCTAAGAGTGGGTAATAACATTTTGCTGCTTTGTTCTAATTCTATGATATACTAATTAAATTTCAAATATATTTACTAATGTCAACTGCGATATACAATCAATCACACAGCACATCCTACTATGGTCAGTGTGAATTATAGTAGAGCTAACTATGACCATGACGGTTACGCAAATACCATTCAGCAATCGCATTACGTCTGTATTGGCTCCCCATGAAGCTCGACCATCCGTAATTTCATCTCCTTTACCGAAATAATAACACATTATCCAGATTACTGAAATACAAAGATATTTTAAACAATTAAACGTATGCACACATACTATATTCCCATATTTCGTTAATACTGTCATGGCTTACCAAAGTAAAATAAAAGAATGTAGCTGTAGACGCAGTATAACAACGAAAATCGCACACACCAACCGTCGCGTGTTCTCTCAAATCTGAGTGGTGCTATACCAGCTATTCGTGAGAGAAAAAGAACAAAACTGAGCGGTCCTGATACCACGCACTCCGTTTGTAACATTGTTTTGAAATAGCTGTAAGTAAAACTAATGTAAATGCTCTGCAATAATAATATAAATAGATAGCAACAATTTACCGTCAAGTTGTTATAATACTTACTGGTTCATTCTAGTAGAATGCGCTCTTTTTGTCATTTTCATTTTTATTCATATCAATATTAACATGACCTGCAGGGATCATTCCATTTTCTGAGATTTGTTTTTCAGAATTTTTCATGTTGCAATTTTTTGATTTTTCTTTTTTTGCAGTACTGAAAATAAAATTAATAAAGTAACTAAATATTAAATGATCGCTAGTCAAACCTAGGCTGTAGTCAGTAAACAGTAGTATGTTCGAAGTAAGAGTAAGCGACCCTGATCTTTGCAACTACTTCTTGCACTCCTCTTTGTCTTAGTTGTCAGAGTGGTCGTAGGTGTTAATGGTCAGGGTTGCAGCTCGCGGCCATCGCTCACTTCCAAGATTGGTGTCTATTACAATTTTCAAAAATTAGCTCTATGTAAATCCTAAAGTTTTTAGTTTGTCTTGTCCTGGTTCCTCCAAATAGAATATTTGTTTGAAGTTATTTGCAACACTATGGTCTCAGTGAGCATTTCGTAATTTCATATATGTTTCTTCTTTTGACATTAATTTTGAAAAGGTACTTACATTAAACCTCCTTTAGTTAATTCTGGAATTTCTTCCTGGAATAGTGTTGCTATACTTTATGTTATACTGATGTGCGAGTCCGGCGGTGACAAATAGAATAATGACATAAACAATCAATGAGTAGTATTTGTTTTTGATAAACTTGCACCTGTCGTTGTTTTAACAACGTGTCTTGTCTATGATTATTACGAAAAAGACACGTTTGATTTATACGTGTATTATTTACTGAACTAAACTGATTATCTTTTTTATATCAGATGAATAATATATTAAACTTTTTTTATCAATACTCATAGTCGAATTAACGATTGAAGGTCACGCAATGAAAAATCTCTTGATTGGCTAAGCAACTCTACTATGGATCTAAGAATTGTGATACAGTAGCAAATACTTAACTGACACAGCATAATAGACGGTGCAAATGATGTGAGCATTGGCAATGTGATGTAATTTAAAAATGTAGATGAGTTTTCGTAGTCGATTTGCTAAGTGTGTAATGTGTGTTTCAAAATTGAGATGCTTATCAAGTATGACACCCAGGTATTTGATAGTGTCATGAGCGGGGTATATAATTAATAAAAGTTGTCGGTTAATTACTTTTATTGCACTGTATTTACAAACACTCACTGTAACAAACAAGAAATCACTATATAACTCGTTAGTCGCACTAGAAATTCATTTCGATGTTAATTCTCTGTGTCGTGAAACGATACTATCGCGTACGGTCAACACGCTCCGCTTTTATAGAGATATCGGATTTACTAGAATGATCCCTAGTATTCGATGCTCCATTCCAGACGAATAAGAATACTAGATGGCGCTGTCCTCCACATTTCATATAATTCTAAAATAATCGAACCATTTATTCCTATGGCACAGCAATAGTATCGATGGAAGTTATTGATGGATAGTCACAATTCGGTTTGCCAGTGTCTTCGGTTGTGATGAGGCGTTAAGTGAGAATGTGATGAGATTTGTTTTGGAGATGTTTAGTATCAGTGAGTGTAAGATCAGCCATTTATACACGGTGTTGAATCCTTTTAGAGCTACAGTTTGTGTTTGTGACCATGTGTCGCCATAGAAAGTAATGGCAGTGTCGTCGGCAAAGGAATTGATTTTCCCCGACGGTAAGGATGTTTGACAAATGTCATTAATGTAGACTAAGAATAAGGTAGGGCCTTAAACGCTGCCTGTTTGGCTCCGTATGAAATGGGCAGCATTTTCACTCTTTGCGAGCGATCAGTGAGGTAGGATTAAAAGAGTTGAAGCTGGGTATCTCTAAATCTGGGAGATCGTTGGAAATCAGGCAAGCAAGAGGGACCGTATCAAACGCTTTTGCAAGATCAAGGAACACTGTAAGGACTTTCTTATGTTGGTTAAGTCTCTCAACTATTCCATTAACAACTTCTAAAGCTGCAGAGGATGTTGATTTAATTTATCAAAACCGAACTAATTCTGGGACAGTAACGCTTTTATCCATTAGACGTTCCATGACCTTGAAGAGGGCGGTAGTTGTTGACAGTGGTACGGTCGCCAGCCTTAGAATCGGATGAACGATTGTCTTTTCATAAGAACATGGGAAAGTGATGGTGGCAAAGCACAGATTAATAATGTGGCATAGTACGAATGTTAGGATTACAAAGTATCTTTAAAAAAAAAATAGTTTAAAGAAACTAAAAAACACACTTTCAATACAAAAACCAACCCTGGTGCCTGTTGTCAATAGTAAAAAGCACAACACGCTTTTTTTAGTTAACAAACAGTGTATGGTAGAGCTCAAGAGAAGCAAAACAGAGGAACAGAAACATATTTAATTTTATTAGACCAAAATTTAACATCACTACGGTACAAAGGGTGCATTGGACATGTAAGTCGACGACTCAGTTATTTTGGTTGTTATCTCTTGTTTTGCTCACTACTTCCACGAACTAGACCAGACGCTAGACTTTGATTGATATGACATTATTGACTAGTCTTTGAGTCCCTAGGGCAGCCTACACGGTGTAACACACCGTGTAGGCTGCCTATGGCAAAACCTCCTTGAAATGGAATGTTGAAATAAGCGTTTTCAGATGGAACAAAAAGAAAAGATCAATGAATTGGGGTAAGGAAAACGGATTGGGCGAAGTACCTGAGGTAAATAATTGCAGTAGCTTAAAAAGCTACTGCAGTTTCAGCCCCTTTGAAATATTGTGCGATTTAGTGGTAATTAGATTGAATTTAACAAATGCTTATTTCGTTTCGTCTAGTCTTCATTTATTTATTGCTAGGTAAATCGTCCAGGTAAGTTAGGTACATGCTGTCTTAGCATATCCGATTGACTGCATGGGTATTGTAGTATTGCATAAGAATTAAAAGATAAAATAATGTAAGTTGAGCAGTAAACAGTATTTCAAGTCTAATGCCTTCACTTCACCGGGGTGGCCACTTGAAGTTGCTACCTCTCTATCTGCCACGAATATTATCTATCAAGAATCATATGATGAAGGCACTTTTGAAACAAAACTACGCATTACTGCTGTAGTTCTCTGTTTAACACGGTTTTCAAATTTGTTATTAAAATACATCACAATATATTAATAACAAATTTCAAAATTATGTTGTGAATTATAAGTTTTTTCTTCTTTCAATTGATGAACATTATATTATTCGATGTGCCATGTGACAAGATTGGTGAATGTGGGCAAAGGGATAGCACTATATTGTACCGTTCTTATGGTCACTGGGCCTTATTTTGTTGTCACTGTAATGTGAATGTTACTTTATATGAGTATCTTAAATAAAAGGCGACTAATATCGTTCGTATCGTAAGTTTTAAAGACACACTAGAAGAACACTAACAATAAAACATGCTTAGAACATTGATCAATTTAATTAGATATTTAACAAAATAGTAGTGATTTTAAACTACAATTCTCGCCCCCAACCCATGGTCTCAGAGTGATTCGAAAATGCAAACTATTACTAATCAAAACTTAAAAAATACTTAAAAGTTAAAATTTCATAAATCTTTTCTTTTTATGTTCCATCCCACGGAAAGTTCATTTTGATGTGATGATTTGAAGTCTAGTACGAGTTAATGTCGCATCACTTCGATGTTGAAGGCGGCGGCTGCGTTTGGCGCTTTTTTTTTTACCAGACCCTGACCCGCACTGAACTATTCACCAATCCGTTTTTACCAACTTTCAAAAAGAAGGAGCTATTCGACTGTATGTATGTTCTTCATTACAAGTACATCATAACAGTAATATTTCTAATGACAGTAGACACGGCCTGAAAATATAAAAAAATATTTTGAGGTAAGTAATAAACATTATTTGCAAATTAATAGAAAATTAAAATATATATATACATAAAAAAAGAATCTGATTGACGTATTATTTTATTTAAAAAAATCAGTCTAATTAGTGCACCTACTCCCGTGTCAGTCATTTACTATAGGCTTTAGACTATTTTAGGCTCACGAAATGACTCATCTCAAGGATTTTCGAACTTTAATATGTCCTGCAAATTATTTATAATTGACAGATTTCAAATAGTAATGATATTAAAATGATGATGCTAATAAAATGGTTCAAAGTACAAAAGTTATCAAGGCAAATAAACTGAAATTAATTGAACTTGTTTCAATACTCACCGCCACTAAAGTAGTCCTGTTAAACGTCAATAACTGACACGGACTAAAACTGACGGGATTTAGCAAGATATGCAGTTTGAACAGTTTCAGTTCATATCTGACAGCCGCAGCTTCTGGTCCAGTGTAGCGCAGCAAGTTATCAACTAGATTCCTGGTGACCAAGAGCTAAAACAAGAAAAGAATACAACTACATGACTAAAAAGTTTGTATGTATTTAAACATACAACACGTATCTTCAATCCTCTCGGTACACCGACCTCGGTAGCCTCAATACTTGAGGCTGTAAAATAGTAACTACTTAAATACCTAATTATTTATGGATCATCAAGTACCTGTTCACGTGTTCGATGGCAGGGCTCAACTACGGTCGCAAGAACCATAACGGAGAACAAACAAAACACGAAACTTAATACACATTTGGTAATAGGTATTTCAGATCCACTTGTATCTAGAAAAATAATAATCGTGTAAAACAACTTAACGTGCCGTTAATATAATCAAGTAATTTCTACTCGATACCTCCTCCACGTATTACTGAGGAAAAATTATTTGACAGACCAACAATGAAATGGCAAAGGTCCTTCACAATTTTCAAATAATTAAAAATCCTCATACATAATACATTGAACATGCTGTATGGTGTAGTGATCATAAACGTGAAACTGAATAGAAGCGTCGCCAAGAGTGTGCACCCTTCGCTGATATTCAACCGTCGCACTATATCGCACAGAGAGCAGTAGATAATTCCCAAGTATCGAATTTTGTCTGGATTTGCGGATCCTACAAAAAGGAAAAGAAACGAGAATTAAATTTATTACTAAAATTGTGTACAGGATCTTCTTAAAATAATAAAATTTTAACATATTATTATATAGAATACAGCTTACGGAAAGAGCCTGCTGATCTCAGGATTTACAAAGGTCTTCTATCCTAGGTATGGCCTGTCACGTAAGAAGACTTGTTATGGATTACCACGTAAGAGCCGACTAAGGGAGCAAACTACGCAGAGCAACAGCACTGTAAAGAGCACTTGACACAAGCCCTATACCAACGCGTCTGACCAGCGTGGAATAATAGACCAAAACCACCTTTCTGAGGAGAGGTTTACGTCCAGTAGTAGACAAATTGAGGCTGTTGACGATGATGAAGAATTGTCTCGAGTAGTTTAACAGGAACGCTTAGAAGTGAGATAGATCTACAATAGTTATGATTATTTGTATGGCTGCTTTGTAAATCTGAGTAACAGTAGCTGTTTTCCATACGTCAGGGAAATTGCCTGTTGAAATCGAAAGGTTGTTTATGAGTGTTAGTGGCATAATTATAGTTTTTAATCGATTTCACTAGATGATTAGGAATTCCATCCACTTGGAAACTTATTATGTTTTAATGTTATTTATTATGTTATTTATTTTAGTCGTGGCAAAAAGAAACAAATATATATAACTTTTATTAGTTCATAAGCCAGACAAGGAAACTTGTAAGCCTTACTAATGAAATTAAAAAAATCCTTAAGTGCCCCTACATACCTCGGGCCATCTACAGACGAGTAGACGACCCCCTCCGTGTGGGAAGCCCATGTTCCCTCTGCTCCCCTCTCGCCGCCAGCCCGGCCTGGTTCTGCTAGGGTTACAGATGGTCCACCTGTCACCGACAGGCCTGCGCTTATGGAGGACGGAGGTCATTCTGTGACCTCCGGCGCCTGAGTCGCCTGCGGTACCTGGCCCGTTCCCGGGCCTGGCGGGCCGGGAGAGTTCTAAACCTCTCCCGGTCCCGCTCCGCCGTCTCCTTCGCGAGCATAACTTGCTCGCATAAGGAGACAGCAGAGTTCCACGCACTCTCGCTCCGCACGATAGCCGCAATCAGGCTATCGAGCGAGAGAACTCCCACTCCGATGGCCGCCACGAGCTCTCGCCTTTGCTCAACCCACGCTGGGCACTCTGCCAGCGTGTGGAGAGCCGTATCCACGGTCAGCCGGGCTACACTAATACAAGCTCTGCCGAGTGTGAGATGTGTCAATTTATTGTTCTTGTTATTTTGTTGTAATATTTTTTCAGATGCTTACCTCCACTCCCTATTGTTGGCACTAAATCTAGGACACAAGTTACATAACGAGGTATTGTATTAACTATGTCCATTTGATTATCGTTGTCTGTCCATCCATCTCTTACGAGCGAAGATACTGGCTCTGATCTTGATTCCAAATTTGAAATTGATACTGAAAAATAACAATTAGGAGTTACCTAAAAATCAAGCAAGTTTTTAAATATTAAGTCTTTTGTCAGAATTTTATATTGGACTGGGATGGTTTTCAGTTTTATTAGTTCTTAACTTTTTTATTATAATTTAAAATTTTATTCGCGTGTGTTTTTGTTAACAAAATAATAAAAAATAAAGTTAAATTACGATATTGAAACCGATGAACAAGTTCTCCTTGCTAAACTAGCCTGACTTTAATCTGTCTCTCCAAATTATGGGAGACGTGTTTCATAACGTCCGAATAATTTTGCAACACCTAATTGAGATTTTAGTGCATAAATCGATTTTTGCATTTCTGATGTAATAAATTAAGAACAGTAGGGATACGTGCTTACCTTCGTTACGTATCTCATGAAGTATGATCTTCAAGCTATTATTAACACGCTGAAGAGTTGACACCACCAGCATAACGACCATTGCGAATTTAATTGCGTACAAGTGCACAATAAGACTGAATAAATATATCGTTATCAGTGAACAGGACAGAAAGCCAACTGAAATGAAACGTTGGCACATAAACATAAATACGTACACCACACCTTAATCACTTCCTGTATAGGTAGAAATGATAGCGCGCCATTTTCCACGAGCCTGACATAAAGTTCACGTCTCTCCTACATTCATCAAACCTTTCATATTAAGTACATTGGCGATCTGGTCAGTGTAGCACCTGATCTGGTCAGTGTAGGACCTGGGCGCTGTCCGCACTCATAAGGCCCAGGAGACATATATTGTGTTAGTCATTCTCTCTTTGCTCATCTTTTCAACATGCCCAAAAAATTGCAGCATCCCTTTCTCATTTCTTATTACTACATTGTCTTTTAACGGTGACCTTGTTCTTTTAATCTAAAATGTAATAATTAAAGACATGTTTCAATTGGGTGTAATTTACGTGGATACAATTGGGGATAATTTATTTCTGTCCTTGTAGTGACGGATTAAGAATACGGAATGTCACTTCCCCAATGCATCCCGTAGGTGTGTTAGTGCCGACTAAGGGCTCAAAACAACGCAGGACATCAGCACTGCAAAAAGAAGGAAAACTTGATATAAACTATATACCAGCCCGTCTGGCCAGCGTGATATAGTAGGCCAAAACCTCCTTTCTAAGGAGAGGCCTATGCCCAGCAGTGGATTATTTAAGGCTGTTGATGTGATGATCATGTGATTTAATTTACGAATGCAACCAATAAATGAGAGCAGAAAATATGAAATCTCTATCTCTGGTGTTAGTAATCTGTGTGATCGTTGTTGATCTTTCGAACATACGAGTACGTGGAAATAAACTATTAGTATTTTTAAGAAAAAACAAAGGTAAGCGCTGTGGAAATATCGGCTTCCTTCTTATAATGTTTAATTTAGTCTCAATTAAACAATTATTTGAAGATCTTAAAACAACATGGGAACAACAAAGGAATCCAAGACCGAACTCAATGCCTAACCACACAGACCGTGTTTAAGGTATAAGATTGTACTGACAGGTCTGTCGCTCATTCCCATTCAGGACAAATAATTGTGTGATGAGCACGATCATTTTGTTTAATATTTATTTATACTATAGTGCAGAGTCGGTCGTGTACTTCGTTATTATTATACTACCTTTGTTTGCGAGCATTATGTCATACATATAGAATCCGTAATCCATAAAAACACTTAAGTATCCAATAAATAACGATATTAAAACTGAAATCCAAAGTGTTACGTTATTTGTAGGTAGTGAAGTAAAGTAATGGTTCATCTTTTTATTGATCTGAAAATAAAAAATAATAATATCACCATCACTTTCATAATAACACACAGCGTCAGATTTAAATGTAGATAAAAAAATATTTAATGTATGAAAAAAAAATCTATCAGTTAATCTAGCTTTCATAGTACAAGCTCTGCTTAGTTTGAAACTAGATAGCGTTGTATGTTAGATTTTTGAAAATGTTATTATTGTATAATATTCCATACGATTCATTCCAGAACAGTACAAGATAGCATCGCATGCTGTTCTGGACAAGACTGAATAGGGAACCAGGACGCATCTACGAAGAGCCGTCTTTTTTTTGTAATTATGTAGCATAATATTGCTACACCTTGCACCTACCGACTATTACTTTTTCCAAAATTTAGACAACTTTTTAGTGGGTAAAAAATTCAATTCCCGAGAGGCAGTATAAAATGCTTTTGAAGAGTTTGTTGCCTCCTGTCCAGCTGATTTTTACAAGAAGGGCATCAATAAACTGCCAATGCGTTGGCAAAGATGCGTCGATTGCATGGGTGATTACTTCGAATAACAGAAATAAAAAAGTTTGAAAAAATAAGTACTTTCACTTATTGCATACAAAACGGCAATTTCATAGGTAAATACCTATTATAACCACCAAGTTTAGAGGGTATGGATCCCGGCAATAGACAGTTTGAGTCACAGGTATTCAGACCTGACCTACTCGAGCACTCCTCAAACCATTAAAAAAACAAAAAGTAATTATTTTGCATTGGTCGTCGCTGAATAATGATGAATTTGAGAGAAGATTAAATTTACTTCGACTTCATATTACGAACCAAACCGGATCTATCACATTGTACGATAGTATACACTGTCTAAGATCTACCACACTCAAACTCAAACTCAAACTGTCTTTATTTCATAAAATTTGAAAAATTGTATGAAATCGTCTTCCATGTAGACTCTAAAGTCATAGATCAACACACACAAAAGCAACAATCTCTGTTTTGTCAAATAGTAACCAAATAAATTTAACAAAAATCAAACCCATATCAAAGGCATATCATAGATTTTGTATATCTATGATATGCCTGTGCCGATCTACAACCGCCCGTTTCTAAGGGGTTGAGCCTTATGAGAAGAAAGGGCAAACAAACTCATGGCCATTCTTTTGCAATTCACATGTAGATACAATGGTACTATTAAATATATTACAACATTGTTTTGATGTGTGCTAGTATGTCCGTTATTAAGGACTAAAAGGTGAAAAGACAATGAAGAGAAAACAAGATTAAGAAGAAAAAACGAATACAAGAGAAAATGAAGTGAAACATAAAAAATAGAAAAAATAATCTATATATATAAAAGAAAGTGGTGTTAGTTACACTATTTATAACTCAAGAACGGCTTTACCGATATGTCTGAAAATTGGTGAGGAGGTAGCTTAGAGCCAGGAGACGGAGATAGGATACTTTTTATTCCGTATTTTTTTTTTGTATCGGCGTCGATCACCAGATGACAACGGTGGAACTGTCACAACAAAAGTGAAAAGAATGGATTTCGTTGTCGACAACAGTTGGATTGTTCCATATTCGCCACTTATTTCTAAAACGTTCAAGACACCAATGTGTCTTGAACGTTTGTGAACTTTACTGAATTGCAATACTCAACGTTGCAATCAACGTTGAGTATTGCAATTCAGTAAAGTAAATAAAATACATTTGCAAATATGTCACGAAAGGCAGCGATATGGCGGTTTTTGGATTGCAATCCTCAAATACCAACGATGAAATTTCACGCTATCAAGTTGGTCGTTATGTAAACTGTAATGAAGCGATTTGGCGTATATTCGCATTCCCTATTCACGAACGTCATCCTA
This sequence comes from Arctia plantaginis, assembly GCA_902825455.1. NCBI lineage: Eukaryota > Metazoa > Arthropoda > Insecta > Lepidoptera > Erebidae > Arctia > Arctia plantaginis. Next base: position 13,233,921 of record CADEBD010000294.1, on the reverse strand, counting down.
ATGTTGTGCATTTGGCGGTGCATCTCAAGAATGATCAACGAGTATATTTCACGGCTTCGAATGCTATGCAACGTGCTGAAACACCTCCAGCAACTACATTGACCAGTTTCTTTGCGATCTGCAAAGCGATCCGTTTCCACGAACTTTGCTTTACTCGGAGATGCCACGTTATTATACTTGGAATGCTTCATCGAAGAATTTCAAAGACGGAAGCAAGGCGATGCGGTTCCTGGGTATCCGGATGTGCGTTCTACTGATGCTCTTGGTCGTATGTATACAGTTCATCCAAAGAATGATGAATGTTTCTATTTGCGGTTGTTGCTGGTAAATGTGCGTGGGCCAACGTCATTTGAGACACTACGGACTGTTAATGGTGTAATATTCCCAACATATGCATGCACGTGCTGCATGTGAAGAACTGAACTTATTAGAAAACGATACCCATTGGGATACGACAATCGCTGAGATGAATGAGGAGATACATAATCGTGCTTTACTCTTGATCGAAGATATGTGTTACCTCATGTGCGGTAGTTTATTAATCAGGTTAGGAATGCCAGCGCCCAATCGTGAAATGAATGACGCATTTAATCGAGAATTGGAACGGGAACGTGAAAATGATCACCAGGAATTAGATTTAGTAGTTCAAAAGAATGTACCCCTGTTGAATTCCCAACAAAAGGAAGTTTATGATACTTTAATTAAAGCAATCGATGATGGAAATGGTGGTTTATATTTCCTAGATGCCCCTGGTGGAACAGGTAAGACATTCCTCATGTCAGTAGTTTTAGCCACTGTTGCGTTGCATTTGCTCCTTTTGGAATAGCAGCCACATTGTTAGAAGGATGCCGTACGGCTCATTCAGCATTAAAATTACCGTTAAATCTTCAAACTATTGAAGAACCAACGTGTAATATTACGAAAAATTCAGCAATGGCCAAAGTTTTATCGGCATCGAAAATCATTATCTGGGACGAATGCACAATGGCGCATAAACGTGCATTAGAAGCACTTAACCGAACATTGAAAGATTTACGGAATGAATCGAGATGTTTTGGAGGAGCAATGATTTTACTGTCTGGCGATTTCCGCCAAACACTGCCAGTAATTCCAAGATCTACGGCTGCCGACGAAATAAACGCTTGCCTCAAATCGTCGAATCTATGGCGCTATGTGAAGAAACTGCAGCTGACAGCAAACATGAGAGTTGCATTGCTTAATGATACATCTGCTGAAGATTTCTCTGAGCAATTGCTGACTATCGGTAATGGTCAAGTACCTGTCGATGTATCGAGCGGATTGATATCATTTCCAAATAATTTCTGTAATTTTGTCTCATCAAAAGACGAACTTATCAACAATGTATTTCCAGACATTATTTCTAACTACAAAAATAATGAATGGTTGAGTGAGCGATCAATTTTAGCGGCTAAGAATAAAGATGTAGACGACCTGAACTATATAATCAAAATAAGATCATTGGAACAATGCATTCATTCAAATCTATTGACTGCGTCACAAATGAAGATGAAGCCACCAACTATCCAATTGAATTTTTAAACTCCTTGGATGTGCCTGGCTTACCACCGCACAATTTACGCCTAAAGATTGGCTCCGTAGTAATCATGCTTCGAAACATAAACCAACCAAAACTGTGCAACGGTACGCGTTTGGTGGTTAGAAAATTGATGAACAATGTAATTTACGCGACGATACTGAAAGGAAAATTAAAAGGTGAGGAAGTTCTCATTCCGAGGATCCCGATGATCCCAACCGATTTGACGTTTGAATTTAAAAGACTTCAATTTCCGATCCGTCTTGCATTTGCCATGACCAGCAACAAATCACAAGGCCAATCCTTAAATGTTTGTGGTTTGAATCTAGAACATCCATGTTTTTCCCATGGTCAATTATATGTGGCATGTTCACGGGTCGGAAGACCATCTGCGTTGTTTGTTTTTGCGCCTGATAAGAAAACAAAAAATATCGTGTATCAAAAGTACTTAAGTGAAGAGCAACCTATGTACTGAAATGCAAAATCGGCTTATTTATTGCCTTTAAGGCGGAACAGAGTTCGCCGGGTCAGCTAGTAATAATAATAAACATACTAGCCACACCACATTTTTACTTAAGAAAGAAATAGCCTGCGCTAATTAATCCCAAGCATTCTTGTCCTCCATGTAATCCACAATCGAGTAGTAGGCCCTCTGGCACAAGCCACGTTTTATTGCGGATTTAAATTTGTTAATACTCAACTCCTGAATATTATTTGGGATTTTATTATAAAATCGGACACACTGACCTCGAAAAGACTTGTTTATCTTTTGGAGCCTAGAGGCGGGTACAACAAGTTTATTTTATACGTTGATGGGTCGCAATTAGGATGAATCATGACATATTTTCATCATCGTTGATGAGTCTTTATAATATATGCCTCATAAGTTGACAATCTGTTAGAGAATTATCCTCTTGTCATCTTTAAGCATTATCAGCTAAGAGTGGGTAATAACATTTTGCTGCTTTGTTCTAATTCTATTATATACTAATGAAATTTCAAATATATTTACTAATGTTAACTGCGATATATAATCAATCATACAGCACATCCTACTGTGGTCAGTGTGAATTATAGTAAAGCCAACTATGGCCATTACGGTTACGCAAATACCATTCAGCAATCGCATTACGTCTGTATTGGCTCCCCATGATGCTCGACCATCCGTAATTTCATCTCCTTTACCGAAATAATAACAAATTATCCAGATTACTGAAATATAAAGATATTTTAAACAATTAAACGTATGCACACAAACATACTCTATTCCCGTATTTCGTTAATACTGTCATGACTTACCAAAGTAAAATAAAAGAATGTAGCTGTAGACGCAGTATAACAACGAAAATCGCACACACCAACCGTCGCGTGTTCTCTCAAATCTCAGTGGTGCTATCCCAGCTATTCGTGAGAGAAAAAGAACAAAACTGAGCGGTCCTGATACCACGCACTCCGTTTGTAACATTGTTTTAAAATTGCTGTAAGTAAAACGAATGTGAATGCTCTGCAAAAATTATATAAATAGATAGCAACAATTTACTGTCTAGTTGTTATAATATTTACTGGTTCATTCTAGTAGAATGCGCTCTTTTTTTGTCATTTTCATTTTTATTCATTTCAAAATTCCCATTACCCGCAGGGGTCATTCCATTTTCTGAGTTTTGTTTATGAGAATTTTTCATGTTGCAATTTTTGGATTTTCTTTTTTTGCAGTACTGAAAATAAAATTAAGAAAGTAACTAAATATTAAATGATCGCTGGTCAAACCTTGGCTATAGTCAGTAAACAGTCTGTTCAAAGTAAGAGTAAGCGACCCTGATCTTTCCAACTACAGCTTACACTCCTCCTTTTCTTAGTTGAACACATGCCAGAGCGGTCGTAGGTGTTGATGGTCAGGCTTGCAGCTTGCGGTCATCGCTCACTTCGAAGATTGTTGTTTATTACAATTTTCGAAAATAGTGTCTATGTAAATAGTTTTTAGTTTCTCTTGTCCTGGTTCCTCCAAATAGAATGTTTGTTTGAAGTTATTTGCAACACCATGGTCTCAGTGAGCACTTCGTAATTTCATATATGTTTCTTCTTTTGACATTAATTTTGAAGAGGTACTTACATTAAACCTCCTTTAGTTAATTCTGGAATTTCTTCCTGGAATAGTGTTGCTATACTTTTTGTTATACAGATGTGTGAGTCCAGCGGTGACAAATAGAATAATGATATAAACAATCAATGAGTAATATTTGTTTTTGATAAACCACCTGTCGTTGTTTAAACAACGTGTCTTGTCTATGATTATTACGAAAAAGACATGTTTGATTAATATTATTTACTGAACTAAACTGATTATCTTTTTTATATCAGATGATTTATATATTAGGTCGAATTAACGATTGAAGGCCACGCAATGAAAAATCTCTTAATTGGCTTAGCAACTTTACTAAGGACCTGGCCCAAAAAAATTTATTCTGAATTTCATTACGACACTGTGTGATTCATAAATTGTTGTTTTGAGTCTGGGTGTTATTTTTTTTTATGGTATAAGGGGGCAAATGAGCAGATCGGTCACCTGATGGTAAGCAACTAGCACCGCCCATGGACACCTGCAACTGAAAAGTCACAGGTGCGCTGCTGCCCTTGGAGTAGGATTGGGGATTTGGGCTCCAGTAACCTCACTCACTCAGTAAAGGCAACGCCAGAATTGCTTAACACCGGTTTTCTATGAGGCCGTGGTATCACTCCGATCGAGCCAGCCCATTCGTACAGAAGTATGGCTCTCCCACGGTATCTTTGTATCTGTTTGTGGGGATTCGCAGGACATACGACCTCTGTACATACTATGGTAAGTTCTGAACTATGGAAAACCTCCAAGGTATCAAGGTGCGTATAGAGTTTCAGATAGTTCTAACCGCCTTGCCCACTGAACTGAATAGAATAAAAATACAAGTAAATTGTATTAAATGTATTGCTTAGATCTGTATTTGAGTGTATTATATCGTAATTGTACACTCATATGTAAGTACCTAGTGTCTGTACTCATGTGCATTTGTAGTGATGTTCTGACCTGCTTCGTCTAAATTAACAGGCTAAGTGCAGCAGGCTTACAAGCTCCAACGTGCGGCTACTGCACCTATTAATAAAGTAGGCTGATAACGGTGAAGGATCTAGCCATCCAGGCAATGAACGCCCGATTTAAGAAAACCTGGTACAGTATAGCCTATGCCGCAGTCAATTACTGCTGAGGACATCCAAGATGCTGGATGATGGAGTAGAGTTCAATAAGGAGTTTCCTTTTAGAACCGCATTTCTTAAATTTAAAACCTAGGTCATCTAACAACAGCCTTAAATATTCCAACGTTTTCAGAGTAGGTATTTTTTTATCAATTGTATAAAACTGAGTGACTTTTCTTCTTACCACTCCTTTTGTGAAATCGTCTATTTCTACTCTTTTTTTGCGAACCTATTTTGATTTTTTCGGTGATTTGAATCTTTTGTTGTCTTTCAATAATTTCCCTTGATGTACGATTCTAGATACAGTCTTTTCCGATAGTCCAGTAACTTCTGCTACGGTTTTGTTTAAATGTATGTCTTGTTGATATTCAACAGAATTTGGGTCCAGTTTCTTTTTTCTAAAATATTCGTACACGTTTAAAGCCATTTGCTTGCACTGACTATTCACTTTATGAAAGAAGATCTAACGATTCATCTTGAGATTGTTATCACATGTGTATCTCTCACAAGGCGTCCGCAGAAATTAACACGTGCGATCGCTGTCCGCGTTGCTATCGAAATGAGCGATTACAAAAATTCGCCCGCCGACCGCACCTGTCTCAGTCCCCTTTGTCGTCATACCCCCGCGCCCCTGTTACCGCGCAGGCGAGGACTCAGATAAACGGTCGGCCTATAGTACATGTCCGATTTACTTGGTTGTCAATCATAATCACGATAAATTAAGTGCTTCATTAACGAAGTGTGTACATAACACTATGTCATTTAGACTTGAAAGTTATGTTCTTGTATTGTTTTGGATTAATAATAAATGTGAAAGTAAAGAAAGAAGAAAATAATTAAACAAAAACCCATTAACTAGTCATTAGACATTTTATAGTTGGAATCACTAGTAACAAATTGGACTAATATAGTCTTTTAAAACCATACAAGTGTTAAGAAGTGAAAGTGTAGAGAAGAAAGCATACATAGATAGCAAAGATGCCGCAAGCATATGTCATCAGTCAACCTACAGCTGAGCGCGTGTAAAATCGAAAGCTGCAAAATCGAATAGAATTTTGTGTCCAATCTAATCATGTAATCAAAAATATGAATCCAGGATATTATGACAGTTTAAGGTTTTTTGTGTTATGAACATCGGATATCGTTGCATTTGCTTAATATTAATGGTTTTCTTGACTAAATTTATGGTAGTAAACTTGATTATTTTTATTATACATTAATAACTATTAAGATATACACTAAGAGACGAATATATAAGACTATACACCTGAGACGGAACACCTACGGAAGTTTACACGTACAAAACGTTTGTACGGTACAAAACAAAGGGCTCTTTAGTTCTAATAGCAACTAGTTTAGACCTTTTTCATCATTCATTTCAGTCTGACATAATTTTGTTTTTAATTTAATTTGTTTATAAAAATTACTACACGGACTGTGTAGTGACGGACTAAGAATACGGTATATCACTACCCCAATTCATCCCGTGGGTATCGTAAGAGCCGACTAAGGGCGCAAAACAACGCAGGACACCAGCACTGCAAAAAGAAGGAAAACTTGACATAAACCCTATACCAACCCGTCTGGCCAGCATGGTATAGTAGGCCAAACCTCTTTTCTAAGGACAGACCTATGTCCAGCAGTGGACTAGTAAAGGCTGTTGATGTGTGATGATGTGATAAAAATTACACTTTAAGTGAGTTAGTTGTTACTTTTTAGATGAATAAGGAATTTGATGGTCCTCATCTACCGTTATATCATATATAGTAATATATATATATAGTATAATAAAATATGGCTTGAATAATTTTATTATTTATTTGTGGATATATTGTATCGTTTATGGTCTATGGGATGTACACATATGACGTTATTGTTGCAAATGAAAAAGGTAGGTCCAGTTCGTCTTATCGAGCTTTGTTTGAAATAAATCTTTTTAGGCTATTGTATAGCTTCTATCGCGGGCCTTGAGCGTGGAGACCGAATCCAGAAATTCAGTAACGAAAATAACCTAACACACCCCACGTGATACTTTTTAGTTTTGCCATCTATCGATGAATAGCAGAACTTTCAATGACTTTTTTGAAATATCACGCTTGTCTCTTTAGTTCAGCAACTCGCCTCTAGGTGGCATTGGTTGTGGCCTTAGTCGAGGAGGTTCTCGAGCCCCGACTGCGAGGGTTCTTCAGCGCATGCCTCGGGCGGGGCCAGTTTTCGAAACTGTGGAAGACGGGGAAACTGGTCCTCATCCGAAAGGACTCACCGTCCGCCTACCGGCCCATAGTGTTGCTTGACGAGGTGTGCAAGCTCTTTGAAAGAGTGATTGCAAGGCGCCTCGTCAAGCATCTCGTAATGGTTGGGCCGGATCTGGCGGACAACCAGTACGGTTTCCGTCAGGGGCGCTCCACCGTGGATGCGATCATGCGCGTGAAGGCTCTGGCGGAGGAAGCAGTCTCCCGGTGCGAAGTTGGGTTTGACGGTGTCCTTGGACATCGCCAACGCGTTCAACACTATGCCCTGGAGCTGCATCAGGGAGGCGCTCGTGTATCACGAAGTGCCACTCTACCTCCGCCGCATAGTCGGGGCATATTTGTCGGAGAGAGCCGTCGTCTACCCCAGTAGGACCGGTCTCCGCAGTCCGGTGTTCCGCAGGGGTCGGTGTTAGGGCCACTCTTGTGGAACATCGGCTACGACTGGGTGCTTCGTGGTGCCTTCTTGGGCTGCTGCCCAACATGAAGGGACCCGATGACTCCTGCAGGAGACTCTACTCGGGGGTTGTGCGGTCCATGGCCCTTTACGGGTGCCCAGTATGGGCGGGGGCCCTGAAGGCCAGCAACGTCGCGATACTGCGACGACCGCAGCGAGTGCTGGCCATCAGGATCATAAGGGGGTACCGCACGATCTCCTTTGAGGCGGCGAGTCTCCTGGCCGGAACTCCACCGTGAGACCTGGAGGCGAGAGCCCTTGCGGCTCTGTATCAGTGGCGCAAGGAGGCGCGGGAGTTGGGTCGATGCCCCGAGATTCGAGAAATCGATGACCGGAAATCCCAACTCCGCCAGGTCATCATAGGGGAGTGGAGGGAACGACTCGGGCAACCGAGCGCCGGGCACGCCGTCATCGCGGCGGTAAGACCCGTTATGGAGGATTGGCTCGAGAGGCGTCACGGGACCCTCTCATACCGATTGACGCAGGTGATCACTGGGAAGGGATGTTTCGGGGATCACCTGTGTCTGATCCGCAAGGAGCCAACGCCTGAGTGATACCACTGCGATGGCCAGACCGTGGACACGGCTCTCCACACGCTGGCAGAGTGCCCGGCGTGGGTTGAGCAGAGGCCAGACCTCGTGGCGGCCATCGGAGTGAGAGTTCTCTCGCTCGATAGCCTGATTGCGGCTATCGTGCGGAGCGAGAGTGCGTGAAACTCTGCCGTCTCCTTCTGCGAGCAAGTTATGCTCGCGAAGGAGACGGCGGAGCGGAATCGGGAGAGGTTTAGGACTCTCCCGGCCCGCCAGGCCCGGGAACGGGCCAGGTACCGCAGGCGACTCAGGCGCCGGAGGTCACAGAACGACCTCCGTCCTCCATAAGCGCAGGCCTGGGGGTGACAGGTGAGGTCATCTGTCACCCTAGCAGAAGCAGGCCGGGGTGGCGGCGAGCGCGTTGCGAAGCGCGCTCGCTTCCAGGGAGCACAGGGAACATGGGGTTCTCACACGGGGGGGGGGTCGTCTACTCGTCTGTAGATGACCCGAGGTATGTCGGGGCACCAGGGACTTCCTTTCTAGGGTATACCTGGTTCCTCTGCTAGTAGTACCCGAGACGGCGTGCGGTTTTAGTCGGTTCGAGTCCGACATGCCACCGACAGGTGGTATTCGAGGGGAGTTCCGCACGGACAATAATAAAAAAAAAAAAAAAGGTGGCATTGGTTGTATCGGCATTACTGCGCATACGTAATTCCCCTCTTCGCCCCGCAATCTAACTAATATCAAAGAAAAAAAAAACAATGGAAAAAATAATTATAATTGCATAAGTTGATAAAAAATGCTATGCAATAGCTTTACCGCGGCAGTCCCCGAGTGCCACACGTCTTTTTTTTTTATAAATATATCTCACACATCTTACATACGGCCGTCTGATCCCAAACTAGGCAGAGCCTGTAATATGGTATCCAGACTGCTGATAAACATACTTAGATATTTTAAATTGATACATATTATTTATGTTTTCAACATCGAAGTAAAAGCAAGTGATATTTCAGTGCCGTTTGCAGCAAGCGTTGCAGTATTTACCCACTTCTTTATACTCCAGTTGCAGTTGCAGTCATGCCTTTGGTATACACTCAACAACGGCTGAATAGTTATTTGAAGACAATTCTTGGGTAACTAAAAAGTAACTATTTCATGAAAATTATTTTAAAAATTAAATCAAAGTATACAAATTAGTGTTGACCCAAGAGTTTCTTTTATACATCTAATCTACTATAATATAGCTAGTAAAAAATACAATTTATTGTTTATCTCTCCATGTTTTATTTTATTAAATAAAACTGCAGTTCCGACTGATTTTATACTTTTTTTATGGTATCATGTACAATCACTATAACATATAAACACAACTAACCCAGACACACACACACACACACACACACGCACACGCACATATCACCTTAGAATGACATAATGATGACAAAAAAATGTATCTGTTGATGTTATTTTATTTCCTTGTTTGTTTATTATTATATTTATATATTTTTCTTATTTGCCTATTAGTTTTGTAGTTTGTTTCTAGATTAACGCTGTGTTTGTCTAACAAGTATTAGCGACGTATGTTATGTTATAGTGTGCGCGAGATCGCTGGTACCCTAAACACAAGTTGAATCTTATTCTGGGTCAATTGATGAACACGTATGCTTTGATAAGACTACTAAATGAGGGCACTCATTCCGCTGATTCTATACTGATGTGTATGTTATCTTCTATGACTGCTATTCTTATATATAACAAAATTACCACACATTCTCAATAATTGATCGTTTTGCAGTTCGAACTCAATCCGAGGTTCCTTTTGCAAAAACTATATCAGTAGCTGCTTGAATCATTCTTTGTTATATTATGCTTGCAACGGTCACTGAACCATGTCACCGAGCTTTATTTTTACCAATATAGAATATCATCAAAACGTGTTTTAAAGTAAAAAAATCTTATAACCTTGTAAATAATAAAACTAAACGTAAATAAAACTGAACTTAATAATTATTAAAACAGTGTAACCAGTGGTATAATCAGTACTAAGTATAGAATTTACCCGCGGATACTATCTAATTATGGGAAACATGGATGTACCTGCCATTAACATCGAACCTAAAAATGGATTAATGATAGTATTCTAGGAAGTAGAGAATGCTTTCCTAAAACAATAAAAAATTGGTTGCCTGTAAAGTCGGTATACGGGCGAAAGTTTTACGTGACAACGACTATGTCTGTCTCTCTCGCTCTTAGCGAGAGAGCGGGCGGGCTAACCATGCCCGATTGGAAGGGACGCGTGCCTCTCACTCGCTCTCATTGTGAGCGCATAACGTGAGCGGAGCGTAACGCAGTTTCTTGAAGTGTCACCCGGCAAACCAATTTATAAGACGTTGTCACGTCAAAAACGGTGTTACATTTTTCATTTGTAGAGATTGAATTATTGTTTCGTTTTCTTTTAAACCAAATAGGTGTTAATTGTAAATTTTAAAGGTAGAAAGGTATACATATGTAGTTTTTACATTATAATCGACAGTTGGCAGCAATGAATCCATCCAATATTGTAATTTTTTTTTTGTTTTTTTACAAATTAGTCCATAAAACTAAAACCAAAAAAAAGTGATTTTAAATAACAAAAAAACTCGCTAAAATAACACTTTTTTTTCTGTGCAGAAATCCCATCGGATACCACCTACCTGTCTCGGTGGCTATGTCGGACTCGAACCGACTAAAAACCGCACGCCGTCTAAGGTACCAGTAGCCGGGGAACCAGGTGTACCCTAGAATGGAAATCCCTGGCCCCGACGTACCTCGGGCCTTCTACGGCGGGTAAATTACCCCCTCCTGTGTGGGAACCCCCATGTTCCCTTGGTGCTCAAAAAAGGACGCGCTTCGCAACGCGTCTAACCGCCACCCCGGCCTGCTTCTGCTAGTCACCCTAGCCTCACCTGTCACCCCCGCACCCCCAGGCCAGCGCTTATGGAGGACGGAGGTCACTCTGTGACCTTCGGCGCCAGAGTCGTCTGCGGTACCTGGCCCGTTGCCAGGCCTGGCGCTCCGGGAGAGTTCTAAACCTCTCCCGGTCTCGCTCCGTCATCTCCTTTGCAAGCATAATTTGCTTGCAAGTAGGTTATAGAAAAATATTTTCAACCAATCATTTGTTTTCTTTTTCGAATTGATTGCTTGAATGAATGAATTGATCGTCATTGCTGAATAAATAAACTTTGTCTAGTTGAAGCGGACGAAGTACCTAGTTAAACAGTTAGTTCGCTACACTCCGAGAGATAATTTAGAGGTTCATGATGAATTGAGGATATTCAGATGATGTGCCATCTGAATATCACTCAATCCCGTCAGCTTCTACTCGATGCATCTGTTGAAGTTTGACAGGAATCTTTTATTTACAGTAAGTATTATCACTGTGATTGTTTTATACCAATGACATTGCAAATCTGATGAAATGTATTGGTTATGAAATTACAGAAGGTTTAGGAAAAAATATTAAGTGTTAATCTTATGGTTTCTGTAGTTATAATTATGTATGGTTATATAGGTATGTTTATAATTTTGAGAACAATGATCCGTATCTGACGTATGTGTCCGTTGTTATCAGTTTATAAAAAGTAACACGTCGGAACTCAAATCAACACTTTATTTTGCAGAAAGTTCTTATAATAATATCAGTCTCATCATGTTCCGCTGTCACAGCAATATGCAAAATTAACATAACAAACACTCTCGGAACGTTGATCGCGTGCAACCGACAACTGACGCACGCTTGTCCGCCGCCGGTGGCGTACGAATGCTAGGCGGGCAGTGCGAGCGTGTGACGTCAACACACTGCATGCGTCAATCGGGATCATTTTTGTAGAATAATGCCTGGTTTTAAAATGAGTTTTAATAAGATAAATGACGAATTGTTGATTAATTTTGTACGATGTAATACTATTTTGTTAAAAGCATCAAAAAACAATTCATGCCGGTCGGTGATTGATGAATATTGCATAAGCTTTTTTCGTTTCTTTGGGAACATCTGTCGTAATAATGTTAATATATTTTTGTTCATTATCCTCCGAGTGGAACACGATTGTTCATCATTCATCACGACTACCATACCATGCGCTAGCGTCCTGAGAACCCGTCACGTAGCCGTCGCGTTTCCACATGTAACCGCGACATCGGCGCATGCAATGGTTCAGAGAATTCAGCCTCAACCAAAGAACAACGAGCTTTATTACACAGCTACATAGCCTGTTCATTCTTGTCATCTTAAATATTATGATAAATTATAGTTTTATTCCAATCTATTAACCCTTTAGTTGTTTAATTTGAATGGTTACCCCTCTGGTTACTAATAAAAATCCCTGCAACAACACCATTAGCCTGGACTTCATATTAAATTAACTGGCCTACATATCCCTACAGCCTAGATATCCCGTCAGTTAACACAATTGTTTAAATGACTCACCGTGACGGTAGGTAATACCCAACGGGTTGCAACAGTGCACAGATCCACTCTTAGTTCTATGCTGTAGCTTCCTGCGTAGTTTTTCAAGCTGCTGCTACAACGGGTTATCGCGGCTGTAAATCGGGTAATTATAAAAATCTTTTTCAAACACTACAAACTCCTTTCATTCTTAAAATCATTTGTCAATTTATTATAAAATATAAACTTTATGTAGGTATTATTTATTGAACTTATCAGATTCTCTACTGTGTATTAAACAGCGCTGCATTAACTACTAACAAACAAAAAACATGGAGAGAGCTAAATTATTCATTTCTGTTTGTATTTGAACTGTGACAGGTGTTTCGTATAAAAATTGAGATTTTTATCTAACTAAAGGCACTTATACACCGGTGTGTATTGAGAAGCAAGCAAGGAAAAAAATGTATCACGAATTATTTATTTTTTCTAAGGCTGTTGAAATAAAAAATCGTTTTAAAATAATCGACACATAATTTACTGTCTCGAACAATGGACAAAACAGTATGCTGTCGCAGCTGGCTAGAAGCCGAGTGCCGGCCGCGATCCTCATGCTCGCTGTCGCTCGTTGCACCCTTTCTTGAACTTGGTACGCATAGACAGTGCCAGAAGTATTTAAGAGTAGAATTGTAAAACTGCTATATTAAGATGATAGGACAAATAACATTTTATATAGTCTGGGGTCAATAAATAATGGGAACAGACACAGAACAGACAGGCTGTAAGTATTTCCAAAATTCACATCCATTTCATTAATTAATACCGAGAATCAACATGAAAAATAAACTCGAGAGGTTCATCAATATGATAGACATCTGAAACATACATGACCAAACAACTTTGCTACTATACCTATTATGTATTTCATTTTAAAATAAACTTTAATTAACTTGGGGTAAGGACTTAAGGTTTGAAGACTCGAAATTGCCTAAAACATTATTTTTTATAGCCATGGCCTAAATGCAAAAGATGACTGACTCAGCTAAACCTGGATAATTATATTATTTGTATGTTCGAGCACTGCAGCAAGGTTTAGAGGATAGAGCAACGCCGAACCATTCCTAAATCTATTAATCTATCTTTAGGTATAGTTTGTTTGATCCTTATAAACTGATTTACTTAGTCATTCTACAACTGCGTCTAATTTAGACAGAACAAGCGAAGCCAAAGCTTTGGAATATCTTTTGTGTCTTTATACTTTCAATTATTACCCATTCTACTTAATTAAATTAATTAAATCACGTATTATATTATTTTGATCAGAGTTTATTAATAACTTCCAACTCTTTTAGATCTGACTATGTCAACCGTTTGGTTCTTCCAATAGATGACACAAACCCACTCTAACCCAAACAACTTATCCTTAGTCAATAGATTTTATCTATTTATTTACTTGGAAGGATCTTCGAACATTTCCCTTCCCCAAAACAAATGCCAACCTTGCTGTCTTTACTTGATACCGTCCTATTTCCATACTGCTATCCCTTTCAAAACCATCGGTGCAGAACTTCGCTAATGATCGCAACCGATGGAAGCAGATGGACAGGATGAAAGAGAGTCATTATCCTCAACAGTGAGGGAAAGATTAGGAAGAGATCCCTTTCAAAAGTTTTCATAACTTTTGAAATGGTACATAGTCTAATTATTACCTCTTTTAGTTTAAACAACCTCTCTGTTGCTTTTTATTTTGGCTTTCTTCCTAGACACAGTACTACCACAACTTTTAATAGCCTTACTTGACTTCAGCAATGCATTGAACATAGTCGATTTTTACACAACACACGGTCATGATCACCTCTCGTAACACAATTTCAGCGTTTAGCGTCAGCAATCAGCATTACGTCTGCTCACAGGAGGTTCTCAATTCATCGGAATCTTTTTTTCTTTCACGCCGGAATCTTTCACGCCTCTTTCCAAAACGCACGTGCTCGTTTTATTTTATTTAGGTGACGGATTTTAAAACCTCTCCGGATCACTCCTGACCGGGCCCTACCCCTCTGGAAGTTACCAGGTATCCCCCCCCAATCCACCTAATCTCCTCCTGATGAGATCAGTCCGCCACTTTATCTATGTAGACCGGATTGAAAATATCTATAAAAGGTTTATCAAATATTAATGTTTTCATCAGAAAGTCCTGGAAATCGACCCTGACAGAGAAATTGACCCTAGAGCCAGTCTCCAAGAGTGAGAGAGTCGCGGTTTGTTGTATAAATTTATAACACTACTAGCTGGTACCCGCGACTTCGTTCGCGTGGAAATTGAAAAGCGCTGCCTTAGTCAGCTAGCCTTAGGGTTCGATGCCCGGACCGGGCAAAATTTTAAATAGTTTTTTTGAGAGGAAAAAAGCTTAACTTATTCCTTATGTAGACAGCTACCTGGTAGTAAAATATTATTGAAATCGGTCCAGCCGTTTAGAAGATTACCCGGAACAAACAGACAGACAGACAGAGAAAAAAAATTAAACTGGTGTTTTGGCATAGGTATCGTGCCGCGTAACCGCGTAAGCATGAAAAAAACCTATAATTTTGACATTCCAAACAACACCACTTATATTTATTTGTATTGATATTTATATACACTCTCTTAGAACGTGTGTCCTCGCGGCGATGTTATCGCGGTGGCGATTCGACGAGTGCCTGAGTGTCAACATGGTAAACAATAAACAATGTTTGACGTAGAAAAGTATATAGACAATTGAAGTTTGAAGCCATGAATGATAAATAACTAGTTCGAATTACAGTTATGCAACTATGACTTGTACTACAACATTAATAATAGGTTAAAGTATGAAATTGCCGTTGTATAGTAATAGATAATTTGAATTAACATAAAACCTTCATGGTGTGAGATTTTCGTGTGAAACTTTTTTCACATGATACCTATGAGGTTCTTCTTTTAAAAAATGGGCAACATTCGATTTTCGAATTTCAATTGTTTCTTTTTATTCAGTTTAGACATGAAAGATGGATACTTCGAAAATCCTAGTCATTTTTGAATACTAGTTCCGACGCGGAACTAACGCGGCAAGAACGGCTCGCAATATCAATGCTGCGTTTGGAGAGGAGACTGCTAATGAACGCACCGTGCGTTTTTGATTCATACGCTTTTGTAATGGAAACTTCGACTTGAAGAACGAATCACGTGGAAGACCGCCAACATAGTTGAATAACGCTGAATTGAAGGAGATATTGGAAGCCGATCCGACTCAAACTACCCAGGAATTAGCGGCATGGTTTAACGTTACCCTATCTACAATATTGAACCTTTTGCGTCTAATCAATAAGATATAAAAATATGAAAAATGGTTACCTCATAATTTGACTAATCTGCGGAACAAAAATGAGTGCTGAAACTTGTGTTGCCTTGTTGAATCGGTACAGAAATGAAGGAATATTAGATCGAATTATGACAAGTAACGAAAAGTGGATTATTCACGATAACCGTAAGCGAAAAATGCAATGGCTGACCACAGTTCAAACACTGCAACAGTAAAGCAAAGCTTACCAATGAAAATGTCTCTTTGTGGTTTTATTCACTATAGCTTTCTCAGATCTGGTCAGGCAATATTAACAGATGTTTACAGTGCCAAACTTCGAACAATGATGGCGAAACTGCCAGTGAAACAGCCCCGACTCGTGAATCGATCTTCACCATTATTGCTCCATGACAACGCAAGCCCTCACACTGCACAAGAAACCGTTGTAACTCTATAGGAGCTGCAAATTTATCTACAGATTGAAATTTGATTTTCAAGTTAAGTGAATTTATAGAGTTTTTTCCTTTACAGTTGTCATTCCTTGGATTTGACAACACCTTTACAATCAGAGTGTACGGTTGGTGTCAGGAACTCTAAGCTTCGTTCTGTACGTTTCACATATAGCTGCCGTAGCACCAATCAACTTTCAGAAAGTAGTTCGCGGTTGGCAGTTAAGCTTGTCACGTTTTTACTATGGATACACTATTTCGTACTGTTAGAGATGCCTTATGTAAGCATTCCTGCACACCCCACACTTCTACTCTGCACACTCAGCATTTCTCCATCAATAGCCGAACGACCCGTCCACTCATGACCAGTCTCATCCCGATATCCAAGCCAGACGGTTGTCTTAACCCTATTTAGTATTTTATTTCTTTTTAAAAAGACAAGTTCCCCGAGACTCGTAACATATTTGGTGGCAGCGTTAAGGGATTCGAAAAGAGTCCCCGGTACGTCTCTTAAAAAGTTCAAATTCGGCGCGAGTGTATTTGAGTGTAATTGCCGACTCCATAGTGTACAAAGTGTCAGTGCACCGAGTTCGAGCCCGACTCCTGGACGTCAGTGTTCGTGATAAAGCTTGTGAAAGGCCCATTGCTGTGCACCACCCGTGCTGCAGCCGGTCTTTGTCCAGAACCAGAAGGATTACACCCATTGTCACGCCAAGTTAGTGCTGTGACCGGTGTAATATCTCCAACGACGCGACGACCTTCGGCTTATCAACGCCTACGCTTCGCCTGTGAATCTTCCAAGAAACCATGTCCGTTATTCTTATCGCGCTGTCCGCATTCCAGTAAGTGAAACCATACACTTGGTCATTGCTAACATCTTATTTAAAACTAATACATTATATTTGAGATTTTTAAATATCATTACTCTATTCTGTAACGTATTCCGTCACATACGTATATTGTTCAAATTATTGTTATTTCAACCTTATTGTGTATTTGTAATTGTTAAGATGACTGAGAGATCCCAAAGTCCAAAATTGGAAATTAACATTACTGATACCGAAGAGGAAGGCCAAGGCCTCTGCCCTCCCCCTCAAGGACCTTCTACTAGATCACAATCAAAAAAAATTAAAACTGTAACATCTAAATTAGAAATTGAGCTTTCCACGTTATTAAAATTCATAAAGCCATACGATGGCTGCAGAGAAAAACTAAATTCCTTCTTAGTAAACTGCAATAACGCCTATGAACTAGCATCAGAATCACAAAAAGACATACTCTTTAAATACATTCTATGCCAACTACAGGGCAAGGCGGAAACCGCATGCTCCATCAAAGAATTTTCAAATTGGCAACAACTGAAAGAATTTCTAAAAACACAATTCAGTGAAAGAAAGCACTATGCCCATCTTTTAACAGATTTACAGGAGTGTAAACAACAAATAAATGAAAATGTAAGTCAATATGCTCTAAGGATCGAGACATGCCTGTCTCATCTGTTAACCGAAATATCTATCTCACACGGTCATAAAGGTCGAGAGATGATAGGACGCACAGCAGCCATGGAGGAATTAGCCCTCCATCATTTCCAAATGGGATTGACACCCCGTATCTTTAACATTGTCAGGGGTAAACCAATAAAAACTCTAAATGAAGCCATAAATATGGCCATTTCAGAAGAAAAAATACAACAGTCCCTATCCAGACAAGGTCCGAATTCGTTAAGCACTCAACAACCACGACAAGATAGGTCAAACGCTACAAAACTAAACACTCAATTTATTCGTCGTAACCAAAATCAACAACCCTCGACCTCAAACCAGTACAACGTAAAACCTAACTTTAATAACCCTAACAGATCTAATAATAACTACAACAATTCTTCTACTCAATTCTGTAGGTACTGTAAAACGCCAGGTCATACCTTAGAGCAATGTCGGAAAAGGGAGTTCAACAACAACCGTTTCAAGAATTTCGACCCGAATCAGCAAAGAACGCTACAACGCGTCAACTTCATTTCCGACGAATCCTCAGACAATAACGATGGATATTCGGCTAACCCCACAGAGGGTTATGATACCGTTGATGCCGATCCAAAAAACGAGTAATCGTCTCGTCCCGGTGCCGTGCGGGACGTCATAATTCAAAAAACGGTATCACAAGTCCAAAATCCACTGTATCCGTGCAGCAACATCATGTTGATCTGCCAAAATCCTCTGTATCCGTGCAGCAACATCATGTTGATCTGCCAAAATCCTCTGTATCCGTGCAGCAACATCATGTTGATCTGCCAAAATCCTCTGTATCCGCGCAGCAACGTCATGTTGATCTGCCAAAATCCTCTGTATCCGTGCAGCAACATCATGTTGATCTGCCAAAATCCTCTGTATCCGCGCAGCAACGTCATGTTGATCTGCCAAAATCCTCTGTATCCGTGCAGCAACATCATGTTGATCTGCCAAAATCCTCTGTATCCGCGCAGCAACGTCATGTTGATCTGCCAAAATCCTATGTATCCGTGCAGCAACATCATGTTGATCTGCCAAAATCCTCTGTATCCGCGCAGCAACGTCATGTTGATCTGCCAAAATCCTCTGTATCCGCGCAGCAACGTCATGTTGATCTGCCAAAATCCACTGTATCCGCGCAACAACGTCATGTTGATCTGCCAAAATCCACTGTATCCGTGCAGCAACATCATGTTGGTCTGCCTAATTCCACTGTATCGATACAAAAACAAGGTAAACCGCCAAAACCTTCTAAATCAAATATTTTTGAAATTACAAATAACCCTGCAAAAACATTATTACCACACGTTCTAGTTAATTCCTCCGTATCAGACATCCCGCTATCCTTGTTAGTAGACTCAGGGTCATCTGTAAGTTTGATAAAACATTCATGCATAGAAAAGCACCCTAGACTTATCAAAGAAACGATTCAATTAAAAGGCATTGACTCGAAAGAAGAACCCATCAATACTCGAGGCCACTTCCGATTAAAATTACAGCTTTCTAAATCCACAATATCACATCCCTTCCACGTCATTGACGTAATACATTTACCTTATGATGGAATTATCGGCTCCGATATGCTGAATATGCATAACTGCAACATTAATTATAATAATAATCTGCTCCATCTGGGTAATTCATCCTTAAAATTACACTTTCATGATCCCGCTTACTTAATTCCTGCTAGAACCGAAACCATTATTGAGTGTTCTGTGTCTAATCCTGAGATAAAAGTATCCAAAAATGGAGAGTAGTAATCGACTACCGTAAGCTTAATGACGTAACAATCGGTGATACTTATCCTATTCCCCAAATCACCGAGATCCTTGATCAACTTGGTAACAGTAAGTACTTCTCAACCCTAGATTTAGCATCCGGGTTCCATCAGATTGAATTAAATGAAGCCGACAAACCCAAAACCGCTTTCACTGTTCCTGAAGGACATTTCCAATTCTCAAGAATGCCATTCGGACTTAAAAACGCTCCTTCAACATTTCAGAGACTTATGAACTCCGTCCTATCAGGTCTCCAAGGAATCCGATGTTTTGTGTACTTAGATGACGTAGTCTGCTACGGGTTTGACCTTGAAACGAGTATCCGCAACCTAAAAGAGATTTTCCAAAGAATCCGAGATTTCAATCTCAAACTACAACCAGATAAATGCGAATTCCTTCGACGTGAAGTTGGTTATCTCGGGCACATCATTACCGAAAAGGGGGTTAAACCAAATCCCGATAAAATCAAAGCTGTAACCGCATTTCCAGTTCCAAAAACGCCTAAAGATATAAAATCATTTCTCGGTCTTGTTTCGTACTATCGTCGCTTTATTCCCAATTTCTCCAAGACCGCAAAAGCCCTTACTAACCTCTTAAAAAAGGATACACCATTCAAATGGGAAAACCAACAACAACTTGCTTTTGACACATTAAAACACAATCTGACAACCGCACCACTTCTTATCTACCCTGACTTTTCCCTACCTTTCATTCTTACCTGTGATGCATCCAACTATGCCGTCGGTGCCGTACTTTCGCAGGGACCTGTTGGTAGAGACCAACCCGTAGCTTATGCTTCGCGCACACTTAATAAAAGTGAATCAAATTATAGCACGACTGAAAAAGAGTTGTTGGCTATATTATACGGCTGTAAAACATTTCGTCCCTACCTCTATGGACATAAATTCCTTATCATTACCGACCATAGACCGCTTAAGTGGTTATTTAATCATAAAGATCCTAGCAGTAAGCTCCAACGATGGAGGTTAAAGTTGGAGGAATACGATTACGAAATTATTTACCGTAAGGGTAGACTAAATTCCGCAGCCGATGCCCTCTCCAGGTACCCAGTGAATCCTATATATCCTGATAACAGACGCTCTCTAAATCCTAACTCTCCTGATAATATTAGTCCTAATGAAGAAAATCCACTACAAACATCACAACCTTCAGATTTACCTAATGAACCAAGCGATGACTTACGAAGTCCACTTGTATCTCCACCGTCCAGCCTCGAAGCAAACCTTATAAACCCTGAAATTGAAAATGAGGTAATGGATTACCTGAGTTCCGTTGACAAAGAGCAACCTGCTAGATTTGAGTCCGAAGCTCAACCTTCAACGAGCTGGCAATATCCTGAAACCTTACCCGAGTGTGTGCAACCTTATGAGCCCCCAACTAGCCGTCAAGATCCCGAAACCTTATCCGTTCCCAATCAACCTTCTCTGTCTCAACCTGACGTAACGTACAGCAGGTTCTTAAAATTACCCGTAAGAGTGTATAATACCTTAATAATGGAACATAATGAAACTCTTCTTAAAAGCACACAAAGATTAATAATTATACCTACCTCAATAGATATGGACGAGTCCATGCCTTATGTTCAAGAAATCCTTGATAGTTGTCCAGAACCAATCCGCAATGAATTTCTACAATCAGAAAGAACCCTGTGCACATTTTCACCCCTTGTAATAGAAAACAAAACATATCTTTTCCTATTCACTAAAGTTAACCATTTTGATGATTTCTCATACCCATATTTAAATCACTAAAATACACACGTGATCAAATAATGATGTCCTATCCTACGATAAACCAAATTAGCACATCGGACTTTAAAAACCCCTTTGACAGACACTCTTTTGTAAAAATTTACAATATGTTCAACTATTTATTCGATGGAACTAATATAGGAATACACATATACCATAACAATATTATATATCCCTCATTGAGCGAAATACCAAAGATTCTTAAAGAAAATCATGATATTCCCGTCGCAGGACACCTCGGATCTATGAGGATGATAAGTCGCATTAAAGAAAGATACTATTGGAAAAACATGCGTAGTGACATTGAAAACTATATTAAAAAGTGCACATCATGTCAAACAAATAAGGCATTACGGAAAATAAATAGGGCACCAATGATAATCACTTCCACTTCTACATCTGCATTTGAGAGAGTAGCCCTCGATATTGTAGGTCCTCTACCCGAGTCCGGCGCGGCCAAACTTAGATTTATCCTAACCATGCAAGATGACCTTACTAAATTTTCGTTAGCTTATCCGCTACGAAGTAATACTGCAGAAGAATCGTGTGAATGTCTACTTCATTTTATATCGCTATTCGGAATCCCGAAACATATACTCACCGATCAAGGTACTAATTTCACGGCCGAGTTATTTAAGAAAACATGTGAGTTCCTCAAAATAAAGCAGTTATGGTCCAGCCCCTATCATCCGCAAACTCAAGGCGCCTTAGAGAGATCGCACTCAACCCTTAAAGAATATCTAAGATCCTATACCAACGAGAACCAAGATAATTGGCCCCGATATGTCTATACAGCTATGTTAGCATACAATACCGCAATACATGCGACTACGCACTACTCACCATACGAATTAGTATTCGGACATAAATCCAATATCCCCGACTCTGTCTACAACGACACTTCCACTACTACCTACCCCGAGTATGTAAAGATGTTGCAACATCGAATGAAACATACTCGTGATCGGGCTAAACAATTTATCATACAATCCAAAACGAACTCTAAAACTATATTTGGGACCCTAGATGAGAACGACGCTGTCAAATATGACAACGCCATTCAAAATATTCAAGATAACGAAAAAAGGATGAGTTCATTAATGAAAGAAAACATCTTAGTTACTTCTACTATTTTATCCAAAATTAATAACACGTTACACGAGATTAAAATTAATGAAGCCAGCCTTAACCTAGCTATCGACAATTTCTCTTCAAAATTGCAAAACATATCATTAATTTCTAACGAATTAAACATTAAATCAAAAATAAATTCAATCATGAACAGTTTAGAAGCATCCATACTCACCTTATCATTTCGGTTAGAAGACATAACTACTGCTGTCTTGTTGTGTAGTCAAAACATCCTGCACCCGATTATTATAACGCCCTCGCAATTATACCAAGAGATTGTCGATAACTATCGGTACTTACCTGTAGATATTAAGTTACCTGTAAGCTTAGCGTTAAGTAATATTCATAGTCTAATGAATATATCTAGTGTAGTATGTTATAGTTTAAATGACAGGATTGTTTTTGTTTTAAGAATACCTTTAGTATCCCCTAAGGAATACAGTTTGTACCATAGTATTGCACTACCGACCCCACATAGTAATGTAGACCCCCAATCTTTTAGTTTCATAATTCCTAGTAGTAAATACATAGCAATGACCAAGGATAAATCTGAATATTGTAACCTTGATTCACTAAAGGAATGCATACCGATAAGCCAGCGCGAGTATATCTGTGACGTATTGACCGTGTTCCCGACGAGTGCGAAATCGAGCTGTGAAAGTGAATTGTTGTCAAATGTGATAAGAGTTTTACCATCGCAGTGTCAAACTGATTTCCTTCACGGACACATAGATTTATGGAAACCACTTTACAATAATAATTGGATTTACATACAATCTCAAAGTAGTAAACTGTATATAGAATGCCCAAATCGAAAAATTAACGATATTAATATTATTGGTACAGGAATTTTAACTATTCCGAATAATTGTATCGGATACTGTAAAAATACAAAATTAATACCTAAATTTAATAATTTTAAAATTAATGTTACTGTAGCGCATTCAGACTTCAGTATAATCAACGACTCCTGTTGTAACCTAGATAAGTTTAGGAACTTGATGAGTGATGAGCCTCCTCTAAAATTACACAACATCGACCTTGACGTTTTTACATCAGAAACAAAACTAAAATTAAAATCTTTGTCTGATGAAACAGATTCTATTCTAAATCAACACCAGATAATAAAATATGAGACTCATTACTCAATCTTAATTATTTTAAGTATTTGTATGATTTCTATTTTTTGTAGTGTTAAACTGTTTTTATACATTAAATCGCACAACCGTCTTTCCCGTCACTTTTCTATATTTTCCAAACCAACTCCAGCCGACTCACCTCCAGAACCAACTCCAAATCCCGACACGGTAATCCCGTTAAAGATCACCAAGCATCTCCCGGAACCGGAAAACTTACCATCTCCTAGTATTAGGAGAAATGTGTAAGCATACACTCTCCATCTCTTCTTGATTCCTCTTCTACCCTTTCTCTCTCCCTAAACATCGAAATTTCTACCCCGATGTTTAGTTTACCCCAGGGAGGTGTTAGAGATGCCTTATGTAAGCATTCCTGCACACCCCACACTTCTACTCTGCACACTCAGCATTTCTCCATCAATAGCCGAACGACCCGTCCACTCATGACCAGTCTCATCCCGATATCCAAGCCAGACGGTTGTCTTAACCCTATTTAGTATTTTATTTCTTTTTAAAAAGACAAGTTCCCCGAGACTCGTAACAGTACGCAATTAATTCAAGTACAGGAAATGTTGGCTATGTATTACTTTTGTATTCACGAAATAAATATGGAAGTTTGAATCTTCTGAGAACGTACTTTTTTCATTGAAGTTGTGGTTGTCCAAGATCTTAAAGACATTGAGTACGTTCAGATGATGGATGTTAGCTCGTCTGACTACAATTTAATACCTAGAGAATTTAACAAAGCATTAAAAATTTAATGCTCTAAGACAAATGTAATGACATGTACAGTATAGTGTGTGTTTTTACGAACAATGCAAATTATTTTTGGCATTTAACGTTTAGTTTTTATTAAACAAAACAAAAATAAAGCAAACATTTAAAAACTCAGAAACTAAAATTAGAAAAGTAAAATTTGCCATCCTTTATCAAGACAATTAGGAACGATCACTCTTGTGCCTACGGTTGATTTTTATTCTCACTTTGGATCATGGTCTTTAACGACAACAACGTCCCACGGCAATACGCACCGTTTGGTCGTAACGTTGTTGCGTCCACGCTGAGAACTATACTAAAGTGTGGAGAGCAGTATCCTCGTGATAGCATACTGCGAGAACTTGCTTCTAATAAATTATTATTAAATAATTCTAGGATACTAGTTCAATG
Organism: Arctia plantaginis; assembly: GCA_902825455.1. Lineage (NCBI taxonomy): Eukaryota > Metazoa > Arthropoda > Insecta > Lepidoptera > Erebidae > Arctia > Arctia plantaginis. The sequence goes on along the minus strand of CADEBD010000294.1, from coordinate 13,209,222 downwards.
CGAAGTATCTCAGAGGTTAAGATTATTTTTCTTATTGAAGGAACGGAGCACTAGAAGAGTTAACTTACTTCAATGCCACTATCTCGTTATTAGTTGTAATAGTTTACCACAATACTTAATTTTCTAACATTAGGAGTGGTATTTTATTCTTTACATTTAAATAGGACCAAAGAGGAAGTATACTCTTCCATAATCAAGAATTTTCCAAATCAATTTTAAAATTAAGTACTTCAAAGGTAATAAAGATACATTTTTTATAATCTAATTTATTACTTTCTTGTGCACATATCTTTGTAACACAACACAAACACCTAATAAACATCTTGAAAGAATAAAACAAGGTCTATACGTGATTACATTATTGAAAGAGTTATACTCTAGTTAGAGGATAACTCTTTAAGTTAGAGGATAATGGTCCTTGACCTTTAGGAGTTCCTAAAGGTCAAGGACCATTCTATCATCAACTCAGCAATATGAGATAATGACTACAAAATGATACCTGTATAGCTAAAGAAAAAAGCTAAAAATCGTTGTCAGGGCTCTGAACTGTGTGACTAACTTGGTGATAATGGAACCACCTCGAAAGTGTACCCTTTCGATAACAATAATAATTTAATTAATTTATTAATTTAATTTGAAAATCGGTCTACACTGGACGGAGAAAGAACCTCCTTTTTTGGGTTTTCGATTAAAAAGGCAAACAATTTTAATATTTTCATCAAAAAATACATCGACTAATTTGATTATTATTGTTAGCCTAAGGAAACTCTTCAGACAAATATTTGAAATCGAAGCTAACAATACGTTTAAATTGATAGAAAAATGAGCCCGAATAAAGCAACTGCTGCAAACCGTTGAAGATTTCCTTGTCAGACGAACTACAGGCTTCCGTCACCTTATAGTAACATTAGTTTCAGTATACATAGAACTTTATGTCACGTACACAATTGTGTAGAGATATTAGGGAAATCGGTTCACAGAATATTCATAAGCTTTCAACAAAATTTAAGTAAACTTTATCTGTGTAAGTGATATTCCTTCTGTCTCTCTGTCTGCTCCTTGACTACGCATGATAAAGATCGATTTAACCCTTATCAAGAGATCACCAGATCTTCCTGCTCAACAACACGTTTGTCCACACAATGGCCGGAGTTGCCGCTCTCGATTTAGACTTACTAGTCATATTCGTAACTGCCGAATATCCAACGTATAAATATTTTTTTTTTTTTTTTTTTTTTTTTTTTTTTTTTTTTTTTTTTTTTTTTTTTTTTTTTTTTTTTTTTTTTTTTTTTATAGACTGTATTAATATAACAGCAGTTCCTCCTATCACAGGCGCAGAGTGGTACTGCGATGGCCAGACCGTGGACACGGCTCTCCACACGCTGGCAGAGTGCCCGGCGTGGGTTGAGCAGAGGCGAGACCTCGTGGCGGCCATCGGAGTGGGAGTTCTCTCGCTCGATAGCCTGATTGCGGCTATCGTGCGGAGCGAGAGTGCGTGGAACTCTGCCGTCTCCTTCTGCGAGCAAGTTATGCTCGCGAAGGAGACGGCGGAGCGGGACCGGGAGAGGTTTAGAACTCTCCCGGCCCGCCAGGCCCGGGCACGGGCCAGGCAGCGCAGGTCACTCAGGCGCCGGAGGTCGCAGAACGACCTCCGTCCTCCATAAGCGCAGGCCTGGGGGTGACAGGTGAGGCCATCTGTCACCCTAGCAGAAGCAGGCCGGGGTGGCGGCGAGCGCGTTGCGAAGCGCGCTCGCTTTCAGGGAGCACAGGGAACATGGGGTTCCCACACGGGGCGGGGGTCGTCTACTCGTCTGTAGATGACCCGAGGTATGTCGGGGCACCAGGGCCTTCCTTTCTAGGGTATACCTGGTTCCCCGGCTATTAGTACCCGGCGAAGGCGTGCGGTTTTAGTCGGTTCGAGTCCGACATGCCACCGACAGGTGGTATCCGAGGGGATTTCCGCACGGAAAAAAAAAAAAAAAAAAAAAAAAAAAAAAAAAAAAGGCGCAGAGTGGTATACCGTGCGGTTTTAGTCAGTCCGATTCCGACACACCACCCCGCCGGTAACCGAGGATAGGTGACGGCCCGAGGGGGTTTCCATTCATAAAAAAAAGGCATACGACCCCTTCGGGAATGTAGATATGTACGTTTGTAAAAAAATCGTTTTTCATAGTTTTTGCGCTAATTGGACCTACTCTAAAGTAAGTTAAAACATCAAATTTATTGCTGACAATCAATTTATTCTTCAAGAAATACGTGTTACACAGCAAAAGACAATGTGATATCAAACAAACAACAAATTAGAAAACAGCTGCAGTTGAAAGAGTCTCGGATCCCAATCGGTACTTCTTACAAATTGATTACAACCGATAGATAGGTCACCACAAGGGACACGGCCTGAAATATTTAGACATTCGTTCATTTATCTTTTCGTAGAATGTAAGTACAAGGACTGATAAATAAAGATGTTTCGACGGAAAAAAGTAGTAGGTATGAGTACGCTCTTTTCTTAAAGGATTGAAGGTCGTTTTGTCATATAAATATCTTATAGGCTTATTATTTTCAAAATCATATTAATTATTGCTACTTTTGTGTATAGGTATTAGGTACTCTTTGTGTATTTGATACCAGTGAAGGATTTATTTTATGTTTTTTTAGTTTCGCACAGAAGGGTTAATATTATGGATTTTTTATATTTTGGTACCTATTATTGGTACTTGCGATAAGAATAATAGTGATGATACTTACTGCAATAGCAAGATTCCTGTTAAACTTCAGCAGATGCATCGAGTAGAAGCTGACGGGATTGAGTGAGATGTGCCATCTGAATATCCTCAATTCATCGTGAACCTCTAAATTAGCTCTCGGAGTGTAGCGAACTAACTGTTTAACTAGGTACTTCGTCCGCTTCAACTAGACAAAGTTTATTTATTCAGCAATGACGATGAATTCGGGCGGGGGGGGAAGGTACAACTGCGCTTAACGAATCTACCCGCGGCAAGAGCAGGCACATCAAGTTACTTATTACCACGCTTGACGTGGACTTCTGCAATATCAGAGACCAACACTCAGTAAAGCCGACCTTGCTCTTTTAACCGAGACCCAGAAATCATCTCTATCAGACACATCCTACCTCTCTTACCCTGGCTGTTATCTGGAACACTCTTTTGTTGGTAGGGCTGGAGTGGGTGTGTACGTTAGAGGTGATATCAGTTCTCGCCACCAGCGCAATCTTGAAGGACGGGACCTCTCCATCTTGTAGCTCCGTGTAGACAGTGACGACCATCCCTGCGTATCTGCATGCCTCTACAGTTCCCATAGCGGTGATACCGAAACTGACCGACTGATGGACCGCGTCAAATTACCTACAGATTCTGTGCTGCACCAAATCCCATCCACAGAGATCATGGCTTGCCTCACGCAAAACCGATCTGTTCACGATTTCGCCCTGACCTATGGTTTGTAACAACTGGTATCAACGCCCACGCGAGTCATGAATATGGAAAGTCATAAGCTTTAGCTTTTGGCCCTTCTGCTGACCTCTGACCCGGACGGTTATAAAGTCACCGTTGAGGCCTCACTTGGCTCTTCGGATCATTGCCTAATCTGGAGTACGATGCCACTCAAGTGCTTGCCGCAGCTGCGAGTTGTAGGCTGCCGCCGCGTATGGTACTATAGGGCAGTGGACTGGGTTGGGAAGCGTTCTTTTTTTTTCGTCCTACCAATGGAGGCTGATTAAACCACTACGCCATCCTTTCTAAGGAGAGGTCTATATCCAGCAATGGACTATTAAAGGCGGTTGATGATGATTGATGAAAAGTTATATTTTATACAAAGAAAGTGCTTTAGTTTAAACTAGTACCTGAATGTGAGCTGTGTGACATGCTTCAGTGACCGTTACAACCATCAAATAACAAAGAGTGACCCAAGCAATTATTGATATCAATTTTGTAAGAGGCAACTCGGATTGAGTTCGAACTGCAAAACAAACAATCATTGAATTTGGTGTGTTTAATTGTCTGTGTCATGTCAAATAGTAGTTAATTATAAAGTAACATACATATTGCAGTGACTACAAAATAAGGTCCGGTGATCAAATATCCGATACAATATAGAAGCAGCATGATGAGTGTGATCCCGTTGCCCTCATTCAACAGTCTTATCATGTGGCACATTGAACAATACATGTTTATTAGTTGACGTAAAAGTGCAAGATTCATTTTGGATCCTGGAAGAAGTAAACTTATTATTCATAAATATCACTGTCATCAGTTTTTCATACAGTAATAGATAGATCGCATAGATATAAACTCGGTTCCAAATATAACGGGTCAGTCACATAAACCCGAATATCTCCCGAACTACGTATGCCATCCTAATTAAACGAAGACTGTTCAATTGAGAATGTAATTATACAGATAAAAAATAAAATAAAACTTAAATCTAAACTCTCTAACTCTTAACTTATCTCTAAATAAAAAAAACTAAAGTATTATCATATTTTTCTTAAGATTACATTTTTTTATGATTGTTGTTTTGCTGTTTTTCATCACTTTCTTCATTTAATACTTTGTATCGCCTCCACGAGCTCTTCTGACAGCTTCCAGGCGATTAGGCATGCTGTACACCAAATTTCGGAGCCGGTGCTGAGGAATACCTTCCCATTCCTCCACCAGCGCTTGTTTGAGCTCGGGAAGCGTGATTGGTGGGGGTTTCGACCTTTCACGCATCTCTGAAGCTCATCCCAGGCGTGCTCGATGGGGTTTAAGTCCGGGCTTCGCGCTGGCCACTGCATGAGTTCGATACCGACCTCTTCAAGGTAGTCATATACCATTCTGGCGGTATGGGGACGCGCATTATCATGCATTAATATGCCATGCCGGTCCATCCTGGCCATGAAAGGACCTACATGTTCATTGAGGATATCTTCCACGTACCTCTTTGCATTTAGAGTTCCATTTTGAATGAGTACCAGCTCGGTGCGGGCCTCAGTAGAAATCCCAGCCCAAACTTGTACGGAGCCTCCACCGTACGCCACTTTTTCCTCCACACACGCTTGATGGAAGCGCTCCCCTGGTCTTCTGTACACCAACTGCCTACCATCATGCTTATAAAGCATGAATTTAGACTCGTCCGTGAACATTACCCTAGACCAATCGTCTAGTGTCCAGTTTAGGTGCTCGCGCACGTATCTCTGTCTTGCAATTCGATGTCCCCGTTGCAGTTTGGGGCCATTTGCGGGCCTCAATGGTTTCAAATTTGCTTCAGCAAGTCGTCTTCTTACTGTTTGAGCGCTTAAATTGCCACCTCCAAAGCGAATAAAGTGAGTTTTTAGACCAACAGCAGTTTGAAAACGCTTTCGGAGCATTGTAGCCACCAGTTGTCTGTCTTCCCTGGCCGTTGTGCATCTTGGTCTGCCATTTCCTGGTCTTTTAAGGTGTGATCCGGTCTCTTGGTACCGCTGAACTACCCGCTGAACAGTCGACAAAGATACACCAATGTTTCTGGCTGTTTCACGCTGGCTCCGCCCAAGTTCCAAAAAAGTTAGGATTCTGGTACATTCCTCTAGCGTGACTGCCATGCTTCACCTCACAGAATAATAATTATGCACGTGGAAGACGTTCACGATAATTTTTTTTGTGACAGAATAGAAATGGAAAGCATCTATAATGAAATGAAACAAAAATTTTGTTTTTAAAAATAGTCATTTTTTTAAATTTTGTCTTTCTAATGAAGTGTTTTTCATCAACCAGTTTAAATAATATGCTATTAGAAGAGCAAATAAAAAGTCTTTATTCTGTTTTTTATTTCATTGATCTAACTTTTACAGTTCTGGAGGTATTTCAATTTTTGTGACTGACCCGTAATTTTTGGAACCGAGTGTAGATAACACTTTATTTGGATAAAAAGTCTGTAGAATTGTCATACATTTAAACATAAGAGAGAGAAAGAGAGAGAATGAGAGAGAGAATATAAAGAATACTTCTTATTCCTACTATTGTTCACATAACAAGAATCTTTCTCTGTGAGCAGAAGTTCTTCTTATTTGAAATTTGTAAATGTGTACCAATTTGTATGGGTCTAAAATACCTGAAGAAAAAGATTATTATTCACTTTATTCAATTATATATACATATTGATTACATTTTTAAATAGGTATATTACAAAAGAAAAAAAAATACATTTAAAAATATAAAAAATAGTAGACCACCGACATCGGGTACAGGGACCAAGACACCGGTGGTTAGGATTCCAAAGATAGGAACCTCCTTACTATACGAGCCGTGTCAAGGGGGTCTGCCTCCTGCATCAGACCCTTGATCTAGCCGTCCAACGTGAGCCTCTTAAGGTGTTGGTCAAGGCTCTTGGCTATCAAGCCGTGAGCAGATACGACTATCGGAACAATGATGACTGAATCAATATTCCACATATTGACAATCTCGTGAGATAAATCCACATATTTTATCTGTTTTTCTTTTACGGCGATATCAAAAATAATTGCGCGGCGCTTCAAACAATAGTCCTGTCTGTGATAATAGATCGATCCGCATACAACGTGGGCCGACCATTCTCGAGAACTGGGTTGGGCACATACCTGTACTATAGCACCTCTAGATTTACAATTTGGTATTTAAGGGAAAGCTGTTGGTGTACAAATGATTATTATCATTATTATTTGCGTTAATATTACAATAAGCAATTCTAACCAATATCAAAAAGATCTGACCGTTGATTAATAACTTGTTGGGGTTGTGAAGAGGTAAAAGAATGAATAAAAGCAGAAAGTGTAGAAATCTCACCTCTAACGGCCGATGGTGAATAAAGTTTAATAAAACTTTTACCGTTTAGCATGTTTATTCGTATTTCTTTGTCGTTTATCTTACTTTTAGAATCACCACTTTTTAACGCTGCAAACGAAAATAAAGTTATTGTACCCCTTTTAAGTTTTGCAATTTAAGTCATGTTTCTGGTACATCTAACTAACTCCACCCTACAAAGTGACTTTATGAAAATTGGAGCAAATAACATCAATTGTTTAACTTCCTGAACTAGAGCTAATGCATATAGATGCATGCAATTGTGCTTCCCTGGTAATTTGTATCCTAAGTGGAGAGTTAATCCTAAAGTACCATACGCGATATTTTTTTTAGTCTTTCAATTGAAGTTAATTACAAACGTATTATTGTTTTTAAAGGAAGAACAAACTTACGATCTTGTTTTACTTCTGCAAGAAGTATCTCCAAACAACTATTCATTCGTTTTAGGGTATGTACCAAACGCATGATAACCAGATTGATCTGTATCGTAACCAACTGCATTTGGAGTATGTTTAAGTATGTGATGATTATAACGATCGCAAAAAATGGCACTGAAACAATACTTTATCTTTATTTTGATAATAAACACAAGAGACATAAAACAAAAAGAGAAAGTAATCAAAGGCAATAGATATGGCTCATATTTAAGACAAAAAGAATACAGTGTCACCACCCCCATTCATCCCGTGGGTGTCTTAAGAGGCGACTAAGGGAAAAAACAACAGCACTGCAGAGAGAAGGAAAACTTGACACAACCGCTATACCGACCCGTCTGGCCAGCGTGGTATAGTAGGCCAAAACCTCCTTTCTAAGAAGAGTCTTATGTCCAGCAGTGGACTATTAAAGGCTGTTGATGTGATATTTAAGACAGAATTGCATAACCCTTTTTTGATCTTATTCGAATGTGAAGCACACTTTTCAAGGATCCCCACACATTTTATTCTATTTAAGAGTATAGTATCATCTGGAAACCAATGCCATTGAAATTCATTAGACAATCATAGACTAATTCTAGGTCAAACTAGCACACGGATCCCCTGATGTAAGTGACTGCCACTGCCCATTTGTCCAATTGCAACTCAGGAGACAGAAGTGCGTTAACGCCCTTGAAGTCAAGCTATAAACCCAAATGCATTCCTAAAATATCAAATACATAAATAAACAAAATGTTCACCTTCTTCATTTGCAACTATAACGTCATACATGTATATCCCATAGTCTACAAATGATCCAAAGTATCCATATACCATCAAGAATATTATTTTCAACCACGTTTTAAACTCAATGTCAAATTGTGGTAGATAAAGACGATCAAATTCTTCATTCATCTAAAAAAAAACTTGAATATGGATTTAACATTGTCACTCCCTTTTTACTTAATCGCTCCCATAGATTCCAGAAGAGCCAGCCATGAGAGACGTTACATAAAAAAGGAGTCAAAAATAATAATAAGAATAAATAACATTTACATCACGCAATAGTCAGTCGTTAATTACTGACAGCAACTATTTATGATGATGATGTCGGTCCACGACGTATCCGTCGATAGCAATCCTTATTGTAGATTTTTGATATGGGCACGGATATGACTGGCGAGCCCGTATTTGGTCTTAAAGATTCTATCACATGACACACAGTGTAGTTGACCAGCTGAATTATAGGTGTAGTATACGGGCTAGGGTCTTGTTTTTGAAATCTGTCGTTTAGCGTCAGCGACTATTACAGTGACATTATTTAAGCGAAAAGGGACGAAATTGTATAGCTGCTATTTGAAGAAGCGCGCGCTATTTGATTTGACCAGAAAGCGCACGCGGCACTGACGGTACCACATGGCCAGTTTTCCGTGAGACCGTAATATCACTTCGGTCGAGCCCTACCCCGAAGCAAGCCCATGATCAGATCAGATTTAATATATTTATATTAAAATAAAAAATTGGAATGATTCATTTCTCATCTTATAACACAAAACAAGTAACTAAATGAGTAAAATTATTGACGATTCTGGTGAAGCTTCTGTTTAACATACATGGTTATTTCTTTTGGCGATATTTTGTAAAACACATCAGACTAAAAATCTCAAAAAGGTATCAGCTATCGGCTTTCTTTAACGACTCCATCTGTCCATATTTTGGTATTTCTCTAAGATTACAAGTGCAGTCCAGACGGTGGAGAAGATTTTACCTTGTTAAGGAAAATTTTGTAGAAAATTTATACTTTTCTACTACGAGTAAATTTTCCTTAACTTAGTTACTATTAGAAAAGTTATTCCGTTTTATTAAACAGCCGAGTGCTGGTGTAATATTCGAGTTACTAACATGTTCTAAGTGGATCAAACAGTTCATCATATAGCGCATCCTCTTGTAGCCAGTGATAGCTATTAATAGTCCTGAAGAGAATTCAATACACCAAAGAGTCCTTGTAATAATGGGCATGAACCGTGTGTTCGACGCAGCTTCATATCCATCTACTACATCTTCTCTACTATCAAAAGATGAGCGACTTAAAATAGCACCTGAAAGAATAAAAGAACTGAAGTTATATTCGTAGGCGATTCCGTAGAAACGGCAACGCATTCAGCCGACTGCTGCCATTGCACCGATAAGAGAACAAGAGACAGTAGTGTGTTGCCGCCTTTGAGCACCCCGTCCCCCTTTTTTGCGGGTGGGCCGATTCTTCTGGCCTCGGTTTGCAAAATATACTTTATTTAACATGATAAATTAAATATACCTTAATTAAAAAACAAAATGCAACACTACAAGACAGTAAAAATGATGTTAAAAAATCGAGCAGGTAAGCCTATTTTTTATTGTTTGTGGGCAAAACTTTGTAATAGACACCGTTGCGGTCAAAATGTTTTATCATTTTCTTTTGATAGCTTATATGTGGTTCTTCACAGTATTATTATATTTAGTAAGAAATTCCCTGTTTCAAGAGCATTAAGAGAAGTTTCTTGGGGACAAGATCAGTAACCAAGTACAGCTAGTGAAAGAAACTGATCAGCTGAGACCCGTTTGAGAAAAGTAAACGGTGGAGTTCAAGGTAGGTGTAATAAGCTACTAAAAGAATGTTGTAGTGACAAAAGAAGAATTGGACAAGGCTAAGAAGGAGCAAGGAAAATGTTTCTCCTCGAGTGATGTCGACCATCTTTGTGGTGAAGTATTAAGAATACGGAATGTCACCACCCCTATTCCTCTTCTGGGTGTCGCAAGAGGCGACTAAGGGAGCATACTACGCAGGACAATAGCTCTGAAAAAAGCTGTTGTATTGCGTAGAGAAAAGAAACTTGACACAAACTCTATACCGACCCGTCTGGCTATCGTGGTATAGAATTCAAAACCTCATTTCTAAACCTATGACTAGCGGTAGACTATCAAAGGCTGTTGATGACGATGATGGTGATAATAATATGGACATAGGGAAGAAAAGAAAAGTTTAGCACAATATTAACATGAGAAATGAACTTTTGTTTCGTCAGCGATCAAGCGGAATATCGGTGGTAGGACAGAAAGAGATTGATCCCATGATTGAAAAAATGACGAAATTGTAAATGATCGACTATTCTTGGTTATTGTAAAGAAGAAGGCATGATAGCCATGCGATTTCATGTTAACTACACTCATATGATTGTTGTTATTAAACAGAACAGCTGTTGTCTGCCACTCGTCAAATATACCTTATTTATGTTGGATACGATATGAAGTTAAGTTGTTGGGCCTAATAAAGCTTTTATTTGCAACATAGTCTCTTTTTTCAGTTCTTCAAGTAATTGGTTATAAATAGTGGTTAGTCTCTTTAACGTTGATAAGACATGACTTTTCGTCTTTTTTGTTAACTGTTATTTACTCCATTTTTTTCCGCCTGGTAAGTGATAAGATCTTGGACCATCATAATTTTGATATACATGTTTAAGTACGTTATCAAAAGCACCAAATTTCTATACCTATCTACTTCTTGAATAACTTATATTATTCACCAACCTGAAACAAGTTTGTAAATGACAGTGTAGATGTAGTAAAATTTTGATAAGCTTATCCGCCAACCACCGGGTACTCTCCGAAACTTAACTGGTGCTACGGCAGCTATACGTGAAACATGCAGGGTAAAACTAAGGGCTCCAGATACCGTACACTCAGATTTTAAAAGTGTTGTCAGATCCAAGTAATGGTGACTGTAAAGAAAAAGTGATATTTTAGTGATATAAAGAAAAACTGGGGCCTTCAATGTGTCGCTACACTTGTAGATACAAATAATAATAGCTCTCATGTCATCTGTGATATTTAAGCAACAGATTTTACAGTTGACTGTGTTGCACTTCCTTCTCTACTCACCTAACTCACCTACTTATTAACATCACACCTGCAATATTTCTGCTCTAACCATGACAGAAGCCAGATCAGAAGCTGATATTTTCCTCCTTCTTGGTCCTTCACATAACTCCCGTATCGTACATTCTTCCTTCAATTCTTACTTCTTTCAACATCCAAGCGGTAAATCTTTGGAACTCCCTTCCCCTACAGATCGGGACATCCACCAACCGAACAACTTTTCAGATTAGAGTACGGAAGCTCTATGGAGACTTGTTGACGGTCATCAGAATATCCCCTTGTGTCTTCATCATTGAGGGCATACATATATGTATGGATGTATGTGTGTATTATTATGTTTTTTATAGTATTACATAGATTGTATAAATTATATTTACATCTATATATGTATGCCCAGTATATCTATGTAGTATAACATCTTGCAACTTGTCAATCTAAAATAATTTACCTCTTTATACACATGCCACACACAAATCTCTGCATCCCCAAGGTTGACTGGAAGAAAATGCCCATGGCATTAAGTCCGCCTTATGCAATGTATTTGCAGGAAGTATAAATAAATAAATAGTTTGTAGCAGTCACGGCATTTACTGGGACTTTACATTAGGATAACTTTCATCCTCATCATGAATTCAGCCCTAGGATGTTTATTACTACATATAATAGTCTACTACTAATAGTCTAACTCTGAATAACTTCTAAAATGATCGCTTGGAAGGCTCCCTAATATACTGTAGACACTGCGTTGGTCTTATGCAGTCTTACGCTATACTTTCCAGTCCATTGTCTCCATGCCAGACCCTTTCGACCTCATGGGCTCTCAGTCCCTCGAGATGATACTGACACTTTAGATGTTTGTAGGTCTATGTCGGTAATTTTTATTTGTCTGCGCATTACCTCATTGCTGGCGGGAAGGTTCAAGGAAAAGTGGATAAACTATGTCAAAATGATGTAGTTAGATGGTGTAGGCTATTAGCTTTATGGCAGTATTAACATATATTCTTATTATTAAGTTTATTTCTATTAAGTAAGTTTAATTATCTTAAGAGGTATATTGGTGATATTGGTAGTTCCTCTCAAATGAAGATCGCATTTAGTTTGTATTACAATATTCATACACATATTTAAATACGTTCAGAATGCTAAAAAAAGGTGAAAGAAATTTAAGCATCACCTCAAAGCTGACAAATCTTCATAATTTCTGTGATTTTTACATGGTACACAGCGAATGCGTTTTAGACGATTTCTCTATAAAGACAAGGCTTATTTTTTTTTACTGATGTTTTTTTAATGATTTGATGCACTGACAAACTAAATACATCATTCCACGTTTCTTTTTTAGCTTCTTCTTCTTTAAACAAAGGTCGAATAATAAATAAGGTACTATTTTAACTGTAATCAATGTGCAGATTATTCGAAGCTATTTTATTGTTTAATAGTATTAAAGTACTAGTTAGTATTTAAAAGATTTTTTAATTCTATCTGTTACAATTATTTAAAAATAGTTTTTTTTTACTAATTGCTGAAATAAACATTAATGGTTTAATATAAAACAAATGTATTTATTTTACCTCGGCTGAGCCCAAGAATGACTCGTTGCAAATAGATTCGACATCTTTGGTATATTTGCCTGCTTTCTTATTTACACGTTCATTTCTTATTTCTTGTATTTTGCAGAGGATCTCGTTCCTTTCAAGTCTATACTAGTCACATAACTTCCAACGACAACCTATGCTTGTGTATGTTGTATTTAGGTTGACATGACTAATAGTCGATTATTTTCCTATCTTACATTCACATTTATTATTTATAGAAAGCAAATATAAAGACATACCTTTCTAAGGAATAATGAAACCTTGTTTTTTCTAAACGTTGAAGTGGTATTGGTTAAATTACTTTTAATGATCATGTAAATATAATTCCACATACTATTGAACTCCATAGAAAATATCAAAATAAAACAAAGGCTGATGAAATAACTAGTAACCAATTCTTCAAGACAACATGGATAGATGAAATAAAAAAAATACCTGTTTTTCTATTGGTTAGTCTGACTGCTAAGTCAAAGGTGGTGAATACGATGACGCCCAGAACAAATATTTGTGTGATGACCATGGTTTTTTGTTCTGTGTGTGGGTGTAATTTATTTATAATGTGTTTGTGTTTAGATATTTAAGTATGTTTATCACCAGTTTGGTTACCATTTTTTTTACGTGTGGAATCCCTCTCGAGCCGTTACTCTTCCGGGGTTTGCGGCATCACCCAAATATCTTCGGTGAATCTAAGTAAACACAGGTAAACTTAGGTTTACCTTAATTTCTAGTATTACCCGTTAAATATATATATATATATATATGTATATATATATATATATATATATATATATATATATATATATATATATATATATATATATATATATATGCCTAAACCACTAAATCGATTTTATAAATTCTTTCACCAATGTAAATCTACATTATCAGCGAGTACTGTTACTTTTCACCGCGATAACCGACATAAAGCAGCCTTTAATAGCCCACTGCTGGACATAGGCCTCTCCTTACAAAGGAGGTTTTTGTCTACTATACCACGCTAGCCAGTCGGGTTGTTAAAGGGTGCGTTACAAACTTTCCTTTTCTTTGCAGTGTCGGTCGTCGGTTACGTGTTACAGAACCCCGCGCCTTATGACACCCACGGAATGAATAGGGGTGGCGACACTTCGTATTCTTAATCTGTCACCACGCGGTCTTAGCTAGCTAGTATTATAATATCATTATTTAAAGTGAGTTGTTATTAAAGTAAAACTCAACTGCGTAGGTATCCAAATAAAATCTTGTTTTGTTCAATGTAGTAAACTAAACCTGAAAGATAATTATTGCACCATCACTTCTCTCTATTACCATTTCGTAATGTTCATGCACTTTTGCAGTTCAGTGTACTTGACCCAAATCGATTTAATTTTAAAAAATGTATGCACAATCACAATAATCAATAATGGAACACCTAAAACCATAAGTTAGAGCATGCCTTAGGTAGGTAGGTAGGTGGTAGGTGTACGTAAAATTAAATATTTTTAATAAGTTAGGCCTGTTTGAAAACTGGCCTATCTTATTTTTTTTAAATTCATTAATAATACATGTGACAGTCTTGAAATAACATGACACTAATAGAACTTGCTAAAAACAATCGTATTTAAATTGCAAGAGTGTTCGTTCATGTAGTAGAATTGATCAAATTTGACGACCGGATGGCGTAGTGTTTTGTGTAACGGACTACTATTCCAAAGGTCGCGGTTTCGATTCCCGCTAATTTCAAACATTTGTGTGCATGAACATTTAATTTTTGATTTGGTCTGGGTGTTTCTATGTCATAATAAGTGTGTATTTACAAAAAAAAAGTATTTATGTATTTATATCAGTTGTGTAGTAGCCATAGTACCAAGCTCTGCTTAGTTTGGGACCAGATGGCGTTGTGTGAATGTGGTACAATATTATTATTATTATTATGCTGTATTATCACAAGCTATCAACTTTTCAGAGAGTTATTATCTTGATAGAAGATGCAAAATTTCTACTTTCCTGGCTTAAGTTTCTGAGTTACATTTAATTTATATTTGTTTAATCAATAAGCCTAAAACGATACCAATATTTGAAAAAATACCTTCGTTACATTCAACCTATAGATTAAGGGCATGCCCAGATAGAAATATTGTATTCGTTGTAGAAACGTCACATGCTTATGCTAACTAGATACTTTCTGGAACTTGATTGGTGCAATGTTCTTGACAAGCAAATGTCACGCATTTCTACTCAAAGTCATTCACAAAAGTTATAAAAAGAAAACAGATAGTCATCTGTTGAGTGTTGCTGTTGTGTTGTTTTTTGTAATACGCCTCCGGTAGCAACACATTTTAAATAGTACGTACTCCTGACGGGGGCAGCTAAAGAGACGTAGGCGGATCAATTAAAATCGCCAGCGCTACAAAATACAGATAATACAAAAAATTAAACGAAAATGATTAAACGAACGGCACGATGGATGCGGACCGCAAAATACCGGCAAAGTTGGCGCTCGTTGGAGAAGCTTTTTGTTCAGCAGTAAACGTCGATATGCTGATGATGCATATCAAACAAAAATAAACTACCTGCAAACACTTACTCAAAGAAATAGATCAACAACCTCTGCATAGCGAAAATTGCACAAAAGACGTCCAATGCTGGTAATTATTATTATTATTGGGCCATAGCCAAAGGGCTCAGACACTAACTGTAACGTCGTGGCTGGGCACTTGTAGTTAGGGGCTGCGAGAACGTACGTGTTTGGCTTGGCACCGACTAAAAAAATATGCATAAAATAAAAATCAAGTTGATTCTTATCGACTGACTAAGGTTATCGGAGGAGGCTGACTGCATGGATGGCGTAGAGGTTTAAGCGATCACCTCGCAGCTTCCTACTGCGCTGAGTTTTGTGAACTCGATCCCCATACGGGACAACACTTTGTTTGATCCAGAAATTGTAGTTCGAAGTCTGGATGTTATGTGTGTCCGTTTCATGTATGTCTGTAAAGTACCCAGTAACATAGAAAATATTCCTAGAGTGCAGGAGTTGTCTATTAAAAAAGAAATAAGATTACCAACAAAAAAAAGATTTCTAAATCAGGTATGTTGAGGATCATCTCGACATACCTGATTTACAAATCTTTATTTTGTACTAAATTTTTTCTATAAGCTTTATTTAGACCTTAATAAAAAAATCACGTAAGTGCCTTAACTTAGATAAAAATCTTAATTTTATGTAGAACCATTTAGTACGCTCTTTGTATTTTGTTAAATGGTAACTACTAACCAACTTTTTCGTAAACAGTGGAGAATCAGATAAGTTCAATAAATAGTACCTACACAAAGTTTATTTTTGATGACAAATCGACATATTATTTGAATAGTGAAATGAGCTCGTTTTATTTCCTACTGTAATAGCCGTAACTTGCCGAAAAAACCATTGGCACGAACACTTTGAACGACCATGGCAATGAAAAAATATCCAAACTAAATTATTTTTCATGTACCATCCTACGAATTTTAATTATTTTTTAACGATTTGAAACACAGTTTAGTAAAAATACATTTATTTACCTAACAAATTACAATCTTATGAACACAATACAACGTTATACAGGTTGACAGTTAAATTTACTGAAGTTTCAAGGTAAGATAAAACTTGTATTTAGAGAGTTGTGATATGTTCAATATTTTCGTTTAATATTGTTATTAGTTTTTGCCTAGATTAGATGGATAGATTATCAGATAGATAGTATTAGTGGAAGTGCTGATAACGTGCATCTTTACACCAATAAGTTTATTATCTTATATGTATTGTAGTGCGGTACCTCCGGCGGGAAATGAAACTGGCAAACTATTAGTGATGTGATGTCTAATCGCCATTAATTTTCCTTACAAAGACATCATTAGGGTAATATTTTGCACGACAGCAGACACGACCTGAAAAGATTATTTTAAGTTTTAGTGAAAAGGTTAAAATTCAATTAACGTGGGAGAGCCATGCTTCGCCACAAATGGGCCGGCTCGACCGGAGTGATACCACGGCCTCACAGAAAACCGGTGTTAAGCAATTCTTTCGTTGCCTTTCACTGAGTCAGTGAGGTTACCGGAGAGGGACTCCAAGGGCGGCAACGCACTTGTGACTTAAGTTGCAGGTGTCCATGGGCGGCGGTAGTGTGTGGTGACCCGTCTGCTGGTTTGCCCCTTCTACCATAAAAAAAAAACAAATTGACATAAAAAAAATTAAGGTATTGAGGTAAAATATGATTTTTTAGTACGAGTAATATAATATAAAATTAGACTTCAATACCGAAGGTTAATGTTGGCAGATTTAAAAAAAATGTATGAAATTTAAGATGCCAATGAAATGGTTGGTAGTGTAACAATATTTCAATACTCACCGCTACCAAAGTAGTTCTATTAAACCTCAATAACTGATACGGACGAAAACTGACGGGATTCAGAAGTATGTGTTGTTTGAACAGCTTCAATTCATATTTAATAGCTTCAGCTTCTGGTCCAGTATATCGTAGCAACTTGTCGATCAATTTCCTGGTGAGCAACAGCTAAAGAAAGAAAATTAAACCAAAGAAAATTAAATATACATTATCATCATCATCATCAATAAATAGCCTTTAACAGTCCACTGCTGGACATAAGCCTCTCCTTAGAAAGGAGGTTTTGGCCTACTATATCACGCTGGCCAG
Source organism: Arctia plantaginis (assembly GCA_902825455.1). Classification (NCBI taxonomy): domain Eukaryota; kingdom Metazoa; phylum Arthropoda; class Insecta; order Lepidoptera; family Erebidae; genus Arctia; species Arctia plantaginis. Next base: position 13,191,814 of record CADEBD010000294.1, on the reverse strand, counting down.
ACGGATTGGTATAGGGTTTGTTTCAAGTTTTCCTTCTCTTTGCAGTGCTGTTTTCCTGCGTAGTTTGCTCCCTTAGTCGGCTCTTACGACACCCACAGGGTGGTGACATTCCGTATTCTTATTCCGTCATTACACGGACAACATACATACAATATAATACCTGCCTACTTAAGATTCTTATTCGGTTTGCGACGGTGTGGTGTGTCGGAATCGGACCGACTAAAACCACACGGTGTGCCACTCTGCGCCTGAAATAGCAGGAATCTGGGAACTGCTATTATTAAGATATCCGGACCTCTCCTAGCGCTTACCCGCAACGGCGCGGGCGCCACCTTCGGACTCTCCTATATACCTAGCCCCAGCTATGCTTCTTTAAGTATCTGAGTATTAGCATTTGGAGTTATGAATCACGAAATTGCCGATTTGTACTGAAAAATTGAAACTTTTTCTAAGACGTAATATATTTATTTCATCAAAAAATTTACTCTCATTATCTACACGTTGCTGCCATCTAAACGGAAATTCATTTATGCCTTTACGATAGAACTCTGGGGATCTAGAATCGACAAACTGTGTGAAAGCATTTTGTACTGCCTCCTGGGAAGAATTCGTAATTAGTAGTTAGTATTTTTTTCACGAAGAAAGTTGTCCAAATCACGAAAAAGGGGCAAGATCTGGCGAGTACGGTGGATGACGTATAGTTTCTAACTGCAGCTCCTGTAGAATTACAACGGTTTCTTGTGCAGTGTGAGGGCTTGCGTTATTATGGAGCAATAATGGTGAAGATCGACTCACGAGTCGGGGCTGTTTCACTGCCAGTTTCGCCATCATTGTTAGAAGTTTGGCACAGTATACATTTGCTGTTAGCTATAGTGAATAACACCACGAAGAGACCACCGAACAGTTACCTTTTTATTGGTAAATTTTGCTTTAGGGCACTGTTACGGCGTTTGACCTGGGGTCAGCCATGGCATTATTCGCTTACGGTTATCGCAAGCAATCCGCTTTTCGTCACATGTTACAATTCAATCCAATATTCCTGTACCGATTCAACAAGGCAGTACAAGTTTTAACATGCATTTCTTTCTGCAGATAATTCAAATCATGAGGCACCCATTTTTCATATTTTTTATCTTATTGATTTCATCCAAATATATCTATATTGTAGGTAGGGTAACGGTAAACTATGCTCATAACTCCTGGGTAGTTTTTTCTTTTTTTTTTTGATCAGCTTCCGTCATCTCCTGTAATTCAGCGTTATTCACCTGTGTGCGGTCTTCCACGTGGTTCCTTCTTCAAGTCGAAGTTTCCATTACAAAAGCGTTTAAATAAAAAACGCAGCATTTATATTGCGAGCCGTTTCTGACGCGTTAGTTCCGCGTCGGCACTCGTATTAAAAAATGACTCGTATTTTCGAAGTATCCATCTTTCACGTCTAAGCTGAATAATAAAAACAGTTGAAAGTCGAAAATCAAATGTTGCACATCTTTCAAAAGAAGAACCTCATAGGTACCATGTGAAAAAAGTTTCACACGAAAATCTCCCACCATGAAGGTTTTATGTCAATTCAAAGTATCTTTTACTATACTGCTATACAACGGCAATTTCATATTTTAACCCCTATTTACTCATATCATTCTACTGTGTTCTTTACCTGTAGTGTGACCACAAGTCCGCATTCTTCACACCTATGCGATATGGTATACCTAAATTTGCTGGATGCGTTTGTAATAACAATTCAGGCTGACTTAAAGACCTATTTTTTATTAACTATTAAGTACCTACCTGGTTATGTGTCTGATAGCAGGGCTCCATAGCGGTTGCGAGGATCGTTGAGATGAACAAAAAATACACAAAACTTAATATACATTTGCCCATAGCTACCTCCGATCCGCTTTTAACTAGAAAAATAATAATTGTATTAATAGTTTCTTTATAATTTGAATCATGTATTCAATTTTATAGGTAAAATGTGAAATTTATGTAGGTATAAGTATGTGATCAACACACCAGTTCGTGACTTTTTTGAAATAATATACTTTCTCATACACTGATCAAGAGTAACAGTAAACTTTCCTAACATAAAAAATAGGTTTGCAATCACAACTAATATTGTTTTGTTATTAAAATACACTAAGAAAGTAAGCACTGATTTTAGTTTTTTTATACGAGTATCTATGATTTACAAAGAGTTGCTTCTCGCCGAATTTTATTTTTACATTTGTACAACAGAAAGTACCTCTTCGGTTTAAAAATGGTCAAAATATTAAAAACAACACGGTGGTACATTTTGAGTGCATTAACTTAGGTGCTTGATTGTTTTACAGCTTAGGAACTGTTATTTGAAACTCATTTTAACTTTATACCTCCACAAATTATTGAGGAAAATGCTTTGACAGACAGAAACTGAACGAAGGTTCTGCTTTTTCCTCTGAATGAAACCCTGAAATAATTAAAAAGGGTCATACATAATATGTTGAACATGCAGTAGGGTGTAGTGATCATGTACGTGAAGCAGAATAGAAGCATCGCCAAGAGTGAGCCCCCATCGCTGATATTCAACCGTCGTACTATATCGCACAGGTAGCAGTAGATAATCGCCAAGTACCGAATTTTGTCAGGATTGGAGGATCCTGTCAAAAGAAAAGAAACAAGATGAGTACAAAATATAATGCCCTTCTACTTTTAGGAAACTTTTATTTATTTATATTTTATGCACAAACGTGATAAAAGCGGATATACATTTTCTCCCAGTCAACCTTAGGGCGATGCAGATCTAAAACATGGTAAATGCACAGAAACTATAAATGGGGTTTTATAAAAAAATATAGTATTTATTGAATATCATTTACCCAGAGTGCTTCTATAAATTATATTTGAATTACATTTTAATAAAAAACTTAAGTAGATTATCTCTATTACTAATAAAAAACGGTGAGGTGTAAGATAGATTCACATGTGTTTCATTTGTTGTTGTAGTGTAGTAGGGTGGCAAAAGAAAACAATATCTGTCATTGGTTCCTGCTCAAACATTTCAGTTTACAGCATTTCAAAACTTAACCTACCAGTACAAGCGTGTTACTTAACCTAAAAATATCCGAGCACGTGACGATTGTGGTATAAATATGTACACGGATGGCGGCGGAGGCATTCTCGTTCGGATCACTGGATAGTTCGGACCTAAATATCTAAGGCATTATCCGTGTGGTGATGGATTAAGAATACGGAATGTGATCACCCCTTTTAATCCCGTTGGTATCCTAAGAGCCGACTAAGGATATTACGCAGATTATCAGCACTGCAAAAAGAAGGAAAACTTGACACAAGCCTTCCACCAACCCGTTTGGCCAGCATGGTATACTAGGCCAAAACCTTTTTTCTGAGGAGAGGCCTATTTCCAGCAGTGGACTATTACGTTATGCCTCGGTTGGTAAGCGAAGTGTTGTCGAGATATTATAAGTATAAGTCGAGAATTTCATTTGTAAATTAGAGTAAGTAACGATCGAGTGAATAGCAGGCTCATCGTATGCTCTGTTGTGAAATGCTGAAATGCAGCTGACAACTGGGGCGGTATACTATGAGGATCATGTATCATCAGGGTTAATTTCCGTGAATTTGCGCGATTCTGTCCTACAAACTCGCAGAGGAATCAAACATAGCTTACTTGGGACCTATAATATTTTTGATTCCGTTTTGCTTGCCTGTTTCATAGGGTGTATGACTATTTTGAGTTTATTTTGGTCTCCCACATGCTAAAGGAGACAAATAGATTTATTTATATTTCCGTCCTCCAATTTACTTCTGATTTATTTCGTCGCGGGTTTCAAGACAGTTTAATTTTTTTCCTGGGACTTCCCAAGTGTCAACACTCGGTGTGTTAGTGGGTCACAGCTGTTAATCCTGGTGTACAAGAGTTATTTTTTTTTTATGATATAGGAGGCAAACGAGCAATCAAATCACCTGATGGAAAGTGACCGCCACCCATGAACGCCTGCAGCTCCTATGCCTATGAGGAAATACTGCAGGCGAAAATTTGTTCTACAGATTGGTTTTGCGAGGCAAAAAGTGTCTTGAAAAGCATACAGTGGTGGTGTGTCAAATATCAAAGCGATGAGGATGAAATCCTTATCCCCATCACTTGGATAGTTGATGGGGATTGGCCGTGTGGAACGACGGTGGAAAGTTGCGACCGGCACTAGTCCGAACAATTCTATTATTATTATTATTATACACACAATAGAGAATGCAGAGTGAAGTTACATCTCTACGTAACGGTAAAAGGTCAAGCCTATCGGAGATCTTCTGGCTACTGACGATTCGAGTCGCTCTCCGTTGGATGTGGTCCAGAGGGAGAAGCTGGTACTGGGGTGCTGCAGTGTAGAGATGAGAATAAAAACCATATGCGGTCGGATTAGCGCCTTATGGAGTTAGAGGCGGTGGCCCGGAGTAAAAAACTGCCTTGAGCTGTTCAGCACACTGCGCTTCTTCGAGGCTAATTGAATCCTACCATCTAAATGACCCCGAAACTGGACTGCGCTCGATGTGTCTGTACCTAGGATTCCGATACTGGCTGAGGCAGTTAGGGGAGTGCTCTTAAACCGAGGTGATATTACAAATGGTATATTCAGTCTCAAAAACTATTGAAATAATAACGTCAGTGACCTTTCTGTAACTTGCGGAGGACGATATTGCGTCATACACGGTATTATCAGGTGCTTACCTCCAATTCCTCTATAAGGCACTACATCTGTAACACTTGTAACATAACGAGGTATTATATCAACTATATCCATTTGATTGTCGTTATCTATCGATATATTATACCTAAAAAGTGAAGATGCTGACTCTGATTCTGTTGCTGAAACATAAAAGTTAGAAACATAGTAAGAAGTGTAAGTCTCTAGTCTTTATTTAGACAAAAGTCTTTTATCTCCAAAGTCGTCCCATACAACCAATGTACATGTGATTACATAACATGTTATGTTTACTGACTACAAGTTTATTCAATATTCAATTCTAAAGGTGTCAAAGTAAAACATCAATTTAAATCTTTTTCTTTATGATTGATATAGAGAGCAATCGAGCAGACAGGACAAATCTATGAATCTTTATTACACTAGGACAAACAGGCAACTGTCATGAAAATACCGAAAAATTTAGTACTAAACGCTATAAAGAAACATGCTTACCTTCGTTACGTATCTCATGAAGTATGATCTTCAAGCTGTTATTAACACGCTGAAGAGTTGACACTACCAGCATAACGACCATTGCGAATTGAATTGCGTACAAATGCACCATGAGAGTGAAAAAATATATGGTTATCAATGAACAGGATAGAACGCCAACTGAAATGGAACTGTCATACATAAACATACGGTCATACATACGCAAACGCCTCAATCCAGGGTAGGCAGAGATGATAATAAGTCTGATGGACAGCACGCGCTTCTTCACACAGTGAAAAACCACTAATCTTCACTTTTCTCACTCTAACGTTTTTCATTTCTAATAAATGCTAAAATTACGTGATAAATGATACAAGTCCAGTTAAAACACATTGCACCTATAAGTTGTAAGCGCAAAGTTGCTTAAACAAATGGTAAAAATACTACCCCAAAGATGAGACTTTTACTTATCAGTCCTGTTTACATAATTCAGCTAAATGGCATCAGTTTGCTAAAATCTTGGTCTTTTAGATTTGGATCTGTTCAAAGTAATACAACTCTAATTATATCAATATTCACCATAAATACACAGAAAAATAAAATTAGAAAATTTATTTAATCGCACTTATACCAAGAAGCACTAAAAATAAATATATTTACGATATTTTTGCAAAAGTGCTGCCAGTTAGGTACTTCACTGCACAAAATTATCTTCCAAATTATAGTAGATTAAAGAACGTGAGTTAAACAGAAATCAATTGAATTTTTTTCTGAATATTTCTATGCAAAGTCCCAAAAAAGATACAACTCGACTTAAATTACTCATCACAAGAGGCACAGATTTAAATAAATTTAAACTACTAGATAAACTAGATTAGAAAAAACTCCTAACCACACAGATCGTGTTTGAAGTATAAGAATGTATTGATAGGTTTGTTCTAATTTCCACGTAAGACAAATAATTGTGTCATAAGCACGATCATTTTTTTAAATATATTTAGGTATGTTCAAAGTCGCTCAACGTGCTATGGGAAGGGCTATGCTCGGCCTTTCTCTAAGGGATTGTATCAGGAATGAAGTGATCCAGCAGAGAAACAAGGTGACCGACGTAGCCTACCAGATTAGCAAGCTGAAGTGACAGTGGGCTGGCCAGATCCGACAACCGTTAGGGAAAACGAGTTCTTGAGTGGAGACCGCGTCTCGGCACACGTAGTGTAGAACACCTACAGGCCAGGTGAAGTGACAATTTCACAAGATGGCTGGCAGGAGCTGGATGCGAAAAGCCCGAAATCGATCTAAGTGGCGTGCAATGGGACAGGCCTATGTCCAGCAGTGGACTGCGATAGGTGATGATGATGATGTCCCAAGTCAGTATTACTATTATACCTTTGTCTGCGAGCTTAATGTCATACATGTACAATCCGTAATCCGTAAAAACAGTTAAGTATCCAAAAATTAATGATACGAAAACGAAAATCCAGAGTGTTGCGTTATTTGTAGGGAATGAAGTAAAGTAATGGTTCATTTTTTGGTTTATCTGAAAATAGAACAATTTTACTATTACCATTACTTCAAGACTTTGGGTACAAGTTTTTTATAACATCTAAACACAGAATCCATCAGTTTTAACTCTTTATAAAATAGATATTGACATAGAGATGTAGATGAGATGTTCGGTTCGATTCTGCATTTGTGTACTATACTGGACGAGATAAAAAAATATATATAAAAGATATGAAACAGAAAAATATATTTAATTTTCCGAAAACCTCAAAAAATTATAATAATACACACACACATCTTCTTAGTCTAAACTCATTGCTCCTCAAACTCCTATACTTGAAAATAAATTATTTATTGTTATGTATAACCACCATGGTCACAGTTAGTTCGAGTCACAGGCGAATTTGGCCTAATCGAGGACTCCTCCAACCACCCTTCTAAGCTATATTCCTCTCTAACTATTGCGCCCTAATGTAACCTATCTTTACTTTTGAATTAAAATGTGTTCGATTCGTCGTAAGAATCAGTTAATTTCTTTAGCGAATTGTTTTCTAAAATTCGACGTCATGTGTCAAACCGGACTAATTATATTGGGACGACAATACTGACTAATCTAACACACGCGATATCTTTTGTAAGTTGATAAGCTGCTATAGGGATTAGCGATTGTTCCTAAAATGCCTTTTGCTTTCCTTGTTCGTTGGAGATTTATCTTCTTGACATCTTTAGGCACTTGACAGCTGAGAGTGAGTGATAACATTTTGCTTCCTAATTACTGCTCATGGTATTGTTTGTTCTGATTCCATTAAATACTAAAAATAATATTAGATATGTTTACTAATGTCAACTGCGATATACAATCAATCATACAGCACATCCTACTATAGCCAGTGTGAAACATAGTAAAGGTAACTATGATCATAACGATCTGGCAGATAGCACTCATAATTCGCATTACGTCTGTATAGGTTCCCCATGAAGCTCGATCATCCGTTAATTCATCTCCTTTACCAAAATAGTAGACTACTGTCCAGATTACTGAAAAAAAAAAATGTTTAGACAAATATATACACGGTTGCCATATTTCTATATTCTGCATTTGCCAATACTGTCATGACTTACTTAAAACAATGAACAGAATGTAGCTGTAGATGCGGTATGGCCACGAAACTCGCACGCACCAACCGTCGTGTGTTCTCTCAAATTTTAGTGGTGCTATACCAGCTATTTGTGAGAGAAAAAGAACGAAACTCAGCGCTCCTGATACCACGCACTCAGTTTGAAAGGGTATTTTAAAATCGCTGTAAACAAAATCTAAACGTTAATGCTCTACAATAATAAGAATAAACAGAAATATTTTTTTGTCTCGTTTGTATTCCACTTACTCGTTCATTTTAGTATTTTTTGTTTCATATTGAAATTCATATTTTCGTCAAGGATGATATCATTTCACTTTAAAAGGTTTCTTGCAGGACTGAAAATAATTAAGAAAGTTATTATTGTACATAAGGACTGAAACCGTGTGATTCATTTAGAGAATTATTACAAAAAAAACTGTGGCACTCCGGGAGAAGTGAAAACTTGAAAGCTCAAATTTTTTCGATTATAAAAGGTTTTTTTTGTTTCTTTCGATTCGAAAAGTGCCGATATGAATATGATTCTATGTACGTACATACACAATGTATGTTTACATTATATATAGTATATATAATGTAAACATACATTACATATATTATCAATGTATTTCAACCCAAACTCTTGTGTAAACGGGGCCAATAAATGTTATCTACATATATTATATAATAAGTATCATTATTATATAAAAGCTTTATTGTAAACTAAAACAAAGGAAACAGTTACATTTTATGCAAAAATGTATGCATTAGTCAAGAGACCTCCTCAGAGACATTGATACCACCTCTGGCCTGGGGCCGTCAGTTCCATCAATAACCATAAAAAATTAACAAAACAAAATATACTAAATCAGAATTGTAAGTGTGTATGTGTTTTGTGTGTGTGTGTATGTGCTACTATAAGGGTGGAGAATTTTGGAGGTTTTTTTTTTATTTAGCCATAAGTTCAAGTTCTTCAGAGTTCAGGGTGTGCAACCATTAATTGGTAACTAACTTGCAAGTCTTAAGCTTGACTGGATTGACATTCAGTATAATATTTACTCAGTTGTATATAGCAGACCTCAAAGCTGGCCATTTCAATATGGCACACTGTATCTGACCTCCGTACCTAGGAAAAGGATACCACGTCAAATGGCAATTCTACATGCTTGCGCAGTATGATGCTCAGCAAGAATGAGTGTTTGACTGTAAGGACTTTACATAGGTCATATAGCTCTCTAATTGGGAAACGAATAGGCTTACATGTTATGACACGTAAGCCTATTCGTAACACATAAACACAGTCCGCTGTGACCGCTCTAAAGGCAATGTTAGGGATTTTACTGAGCCACCCCATGCAGTAACACAGTAGGTTAGCATAGAGTAAGCGAGAGCAAAGTAAACCATTTTGCCAACCAGAAACCAACCAAAGTAAACCAGAGTTTGCAGGTTGGCAGCCGCCCTTAAATGTTCGAATACAAATATTTATTTACGCACTCTTGGTATCAATGATCTAATTTGCTCCTTCTAGATCAACATACTATCAACAACATACCCCAAGGTAGGTTTTGATTAGTAGCAGCCGTGCACAGGTGGGCAATTAGGGAAAAAGAATAGGGTGGCTGAGATGCAATTCTCCGAGAAAAAGTGATGAATTTCGTTTTTTCTAAATTGAGAGTAAGTAGATTATTGGCTAGCCAATTCATAAGAAGATTAGTAGTAAACTCCTCTATCATAGGCCTGCTATTAACATCCTAAGAGCGAGGGCGAAAAATATCCTTCACATCATGTAATTGCACCGGTACATTTATGAGAAAACCAATCTTGAACCGACCATTGCAGCAAGAGATTCCTTGGACTCCTGAGGTTTAACGTTTACATTTCTTATTTCCACTCATGTCGACCTAGCTCCCGGCTCAACTTTTTCTAGATTGTCTTCCAAGTTTTGTACACTCAACAAATTAGATTTTCTTTCCGTCTCTATTTGAGTGATTTGATTTTGCAGCGCATCGTAATTCAGTGACAAAAAAGTGACCGTAGATTGAGTAGTCACATTTTGAGTTTCAATCTCCTCAATTGATGGGTAAATCTTCTCAATTATTTTGTCCTGCAGTTCCTTAAAGTCAAGAAACATGGTTTTTCTTTCAGACATAAAAACTGATATTTGATTGTTGTGTTGGATATCCAACTTCGTAAAATCCAAAATATCCATCTCCAAACACTTATGTTTACAATTTTCTCTTCTTTAGACGTGTCGGTAACGGTAACAGTGTCGTGAGTTCACTGATTTTCTCCCATCTCAAGAAACTGTCATTAAATATTATTAATATGCCTTTATATAATTTCAATTTCAGACTAAAAAGTAACTTAAGTGTAATGGCTATAACACAATAGAAGACTAGATTTGTAGGTATGTCAAATAAATAATATGTTTGCTGCTCTGCACTTGTTATCGTTTGTTACCTTAATATATTTGTATTCTAATTGATATTTAATACTATTGAATAACATTTTGCTATTATAATAATATTTATGAATTTTATTAAGAAATGGGACGAACGTTGAGTTTCCTCTACAACAGACTGTTAACATCGAGACGCTCTAATAGGAAAAAACATTGATGGTCTTAAATTTTTAACAGGTTAGAGGAAGCGCAGGCAGAACTTTAATGGTAATTTTAAGTGACCGACAGAGAGCCAAACCAATAGAAAGACAGACAAATACCGATAGACAGGAAGACGAACAACGAAATGATCCTAAGAGGTACTATGGCGTTTACATATTGAAAGTATATTTTTTAAAGTATATTTTAGAAGACAACTCCCGCATTAGGAATATATCCTGTGTCGCGGGGGACTTTACAAACATACATGAAACGGACACAAAGAACACCCAGACTTAGAACAACAATTTGTGGATCACACAAAGTGTCGTCCCATGTGGGGTTTGAACACACAACACTCGGCGCAGTTACCCACTGCGCCATCCGTGCAGTTTAAAAAGCTAGTTAAGCTCAGAAATTTGAAAGTCAAAGTCAGGCAAAACACTAAGACTAAGAAATAACAATGGTATTTAAAATTGTACTTACGGTTTGTGTTTTGTACCAGAATATACCTTCTAATTTCGCTTATCTATGAATAGGACGAGATTAAGAACTTTATTAATAAAATCTGATAAAGTGATTTAATGGATGTGGTTGCTTAACTATTGTGATACTACTACTATTCACAACGAACGTTACCACAATATTGTTTTATTAGAAAGTAAATCTAAACTATACTTACGAGGGCAACTAATGATATTTACTAAGTGGAAACAAATGTTTTATAAATATTTATAAAAGTAAAGGTTATAATAAAGTCACAACACTGGTATGTTTATTAATGCGTGCATTTTATGGTAAGTTAGGAATAATGTTCCTTCCTACTACGCCGCTTCCTACTACGCCGAGTGTTGTGGGTTCGATCCCCACATGGGACGACACTTTGTGTGATCCACAAATTGTTGTTCTGAGTCTGGGTGTTCTTAGTGTCCGTTTCATGTATGTTTGTAAAGTCCCCCGCGACACAGGATATATATATATATTCCTAATGAGGGAATTGTCTTTTTTAAAAATGAAATGAAATGAATGAAATGAAATGAATGTTTAGCCTACACCTTATTGAATCCTAAAAATATAAAAATTTAAGTAAAGGCAGCAAGGTTGGTATGTTTGACGAAGGGAAAGAGATCCATCCATGTAAATGAATAGGACCTACTGATTAAGGAGAAATTATTTGGGTTAAAGTGGAATCATTGTGTCTCAAACTAGGAGAACCATACGGTTGAAACAGTCAGATCTAACAAAAAAATAAAATATTTTGTTATTTCCGTTCTCTTTTATTATTTTATTAAACTCAATACAACGTGTAATTTTCCCTATTACTCCGACATAAAAGTTTTACAGATCCACTCATAAACATTTCTGTCGCAGTTGCAGAAGGTTTAGAAAAAATAAGTCTGGGTTTCGGGTTAAATCTTGTCTTCTTGTTTTATCTGCCTCTGAATATACACAAGCACACAAGTGTCTTAAGTTAGATAGAAATCTCAATTTTTATGTAGAAATAAAAATGAATAATTTAGTGCGTTCTAAGTTTTTTGTTTAATAGTTGTTAACCACGCGCTATTTTGTGTACAGTAGGAAATCAGATAAGTTCAACAAATGGTTTACACATTTTCGTAATTCAAACTATCTTTATTTCCTTTAAAAAAAAAACATTTGAAATCGTCTTAGACTCTGAGGTCATAGATCAACACACACAATAGCAACAATTTGTTTTCTATAATATTTAGCAAAATAAAGTTAATCCATTAATACATGTGTCGATCCACATGTTTCTAAGGGGTTAATCCCTTTGAGAAGAAAGGGCAAAACAAACTCATGGCTACTATTTTTTAATTACAGTTAGATACAGTAGCATCGTGAAATATATAACAACATTGTTTTGATGAGTGCTGGTGCTGGCGCGTATGTGAGTTATTAGGAACTAAAAGGTAAAAGCAATGGTGAGAAAACAAGATATTGAAAAAAGGTTAACTATAACTAACGGTAAAAAATGAGAAAAAAAAATAAAAAATACACTAGGCCAGGCATATTTTTTTTTTGTAAATTAAAAAAAAAAACCTATTCAAATGATATATAAACAAAAGAAATTCAAATTATACATACAATAATTGCTCGTATAAATAGATTATATCTTTTTAAAATAGCTAAGATATTTTCTGTGTCTGCGTAATTAACCTCTTAAGTGTCATACTCTCGACGGAGAATATTAAGCTTATCTAAATATTCTCCTTCGAGAGTCTAACACTTTGTATACGATACGGCGTATATTTTAATATAAGCCTTAATATTTGTCTCATTATATAGATAGGGTGCTATGAAAGTCGCTCCTTCTTTTATCTATGGACATAGGATTAATTGTAATTCCGCATGTTGTTTTACTATGATGTGCAATCTAACTAACTATCTTACTATTAATACTTTTGCAATACGGATAGAGTTCATGACTTCAACTAAAAATTCATCTATAACACGTTCAAAACAATCATATTTAGCTGAAGGAGGTCTGTATACATGTACTACTATGCAACATTTTAGTTCTAAACAGGTTATTTCTGAAGTTCTATTTTGTATAAAATTTATCCAAATATTATTTTAATTCTTAGAAAAGATAGAAACCAGCAAAAGTAGCTTTTGATGTAATATAGTAGATGCACAAGTTATTTACCAAATTTTTTTTTGCACAAAATTATGTAAACAAACAAGATACAAAAACTTCCCCTAAAGGTCATGGTATCCATCGCGTATTAATGGGCCTTAATCGAATGACCTATCTTTGTACTATGGTTTAGACAAGTTTTACAGGAACGACGTTTATTGTTTTAACGTAAAATGGTACTCATATACATATACGTCATTTCTATTTTGGCAGCGGGCTAAAATTTAACTAATAATAATAATTTTATATATATACAGTTGGCAGTCTGATCCCAAACTAGGCAGAGCCCGTACTGCGGTACCCAGGCTACTGATATGACTTAAACATTTCTAAATATATGTCTAGTATAGATTAATTACTCTTAGACACGGAACAAATGTTCGTGCTCACCACACAATTTTTTTTCCTGGGAAACCACGACCTCTAAATTGGCATTTAGGACAACCGCAAGACCAGGCCAAAAAATAAATAATTTCCTACTGGTTTAGTAAAATTTTCCATAAGAGTAATAGCGTGACTGTTGCGTGAATAATCGTTTTATTGACAGCGGTCAAATTGACAGATGACAGGTGAAATAAATGATGTTCTTTGACATACAGGTTGATGTTGAAATTCAGAATTAATTCGTTTTAATAAAAGGCTGTGTGTGACAGTGAGACAGACAAGTGACAGTATCTGTTTACTTATGTACCTTTTTGCAATACCTTGGTAGAAATATGTGTTAATTTGTTTTAACCTGGAAACTATTTGCTAACTCTATTGAAATGGGGAGATGATTTACAGAAATAAACGTTTACCAATATTGAAAAACATTTTATTCGTGATAGAGAAAAAGACATTTGTGTTTAGGTATACAGTTAAGAATAAGATACTAATTGATTCTAGTAATAGTTACTAGAATCAATTAGTTTCTTTTTCTTAACTATAATATTATTTCTGGTTATGGTAGTTTTGGACCTGGGCCTTGTTTTGAATAACTGGTTATTCAAAAACAGGCCCAGGTCCAGGTTTGCTCATAAAGATAAGTTATAGACAGATAAAGAACAAAATGATATGTTCATATATATATGTACACATTTGTTGCCTACAAACTTCCAAGAATTTATCTCCGAGCTCAATCGCACTTATTGTAAACGAGGCACAGCAAAAGCCCCAAAAGAATTTTAATGTTATGTTGGAAATCCATGCTCTTTCCACAACAAACTAAATAAAAAGCAACTTGACCGAAAACACACTAAGTGGGTGTATAACTTTTCACTTGAACAAACTTTTGATGTAAAACATCATACATCAAAGCATAACCGTCGCTCCTCGCTCATTAAACTTTCATATATTTGTGAAGGTAGCTGAACTAAATTGGTTTTACGTGTATAAAATGTTTCCTATTCACTGTCGGGCAACTGTAATCAAGGCTAAACGACGGACGGAACGAACTAGACGTGGTATAATACCGATAAATTATTTTAGTAACGGTGTAGCAATTTTCTGGGACAGGTAGCGCACGTCCCTTTTTGGCCAAGTTATAAGCGACCCGATTAAAGGAGCAGTAAAAAAAAATCGCCAGGATAATAATGTGGTCAACAATTTTAGATTTTTTCCTTTAGTTTTACTTAAATATTTTTTGCTAAATTTTATGATTTTAGATCTAGTGTGATATAAGGTATCATTCTTTGTATGTTAAATGATATTATATACCAAATATGCTTGAATTATTCAGCCAACAGACCTAATAAGAACCCTTGCAGGATCAGGACTAACTGCGAGATAACAATCTCGCAGTTAGTCCTGATCCTGCAAGGGTGCCGCTGTTATCTGTGTCGCAAGGTATTATTCCTATGGTCGAATCTATGAAGACACGACTATAGGAATGATTGACTTCATTCAGAAATAAAGTTGATAATTATTGAATAAAATATTTATTGTTTTTTTTTTCATGATTACGTCTGCTTGGAAAACTAATTAAAATTTCTTAGCCATTTGATTATGGACTAGAAAAGTTTATTAATTAGTTTTTCAGTCTAACCTAACAACTGACTGAGTAACTTCATCAAGAAACAACAACTCAAAAATAACTTCCTGATATCAGTTAAAAATACGTCGGAAACAAGGAGCATCGCAATGATATTATAAAAATAATTTCTATCAGATGAGGGGCTCGTTGAAGCAGCGCCGCCGTTCTCTACTGCGGCGTCGAGTTACGCGAATTCGTATGCGCGTTGCATGAAAACTTACCAATCGGAGCGTACATTTTTAATTAATACCACACATTTTTATTATTATATTTCTATATTTTAAAAATGAATTTTATTTATTATGGCCGACAGTCGTGAGAAATATTTGGTTGCGTAGATATTTTAGTTTTCTATAGAGTTTTATGGCCTAATAAAGACTAAGTAGGCGAAAACCTCCTTTTTGAGGAGAGGCCCATGTCCAGCAGTGGTCTATTATAGGCTGTTGATGATGATTTAAACGATATCTTAACAAATTATTTTTTAATCATTTAGTTTTTTTGTAAAGATATTATTCCGATAAATCCAGATCCTTGATCAACATTCTCACTTTATTACCTAGTTTCATTAATTTAAGCCGCCATCTGTTGTATTATCGTTATATTTTTTAGGGTTCCGTACCCAAAGGATAAAACAGGACCGTATTACAAAGACTCCGCTATCCGTCCGTCTGTCTGTCTGTCCGTCTGTCAACAGGCTGCATCTCATAAACCATCATGATAGTTAGACAGTTGCAATTTTCACAAATGATGTAAATTTCTGTTGCCGCTATAACAACAAATACTAAAAACAGAATAAAATAAATATTTAAGGGCTCCCATACAACAAACGTGATTTTTTTGCCGTTTCTATAGATAATGGTATGGAACCCTTCGTGTGCGAGTCCGACTCGCACTTGGCCGTTTTTTTTTTATATTTTTATGGCATATTTCCCGTAGTACTTAATTTTTTTAGTTTCGAAATAACCATGCTCTAAATGAAATTATACCAAATAATGATTTTATGTTAAAGTGTACATTTCCATATTCCTTATTAAATAAACTTAATACGAGTTAGGATCAAAATGGTTTAACCCAAAACAACAACATTTGGTATAATTCAGAAATCGGACGAATTATTAAAATATAATAATAATTAATTGTATAGTACTTAAATAAACCAATAAATTCTAGGCAATGGTCGTGTAATTACGTATACTCGTATATTATATGTACATTTAATACGAGTAATAATGTAAACGTAATAATGCGCAGTAGTAATATATGTACATATATGCCGTTCCAGAAGCCAAAATTTTCCCCTGGATAGGTGGCGCTCCAATACTGTGCGCTTTTCGAGACATTTTTTGTTCCGCACAACCAATCTGTGGAACGGGTTATCGTGTGCGGTATTTCCGGACCGATATGACCTTTAAACCTTCAACAAAAGAGCGTACTCCTTCCTAAAAGGCCGGCAACGCGTTTGTGACGAGTTGCAGACGTTCATGGGTGGCGTTGGTCACTTTCCATCAGCTGACCCGTCTGCTCGTCTGCCCCCTCTAACATAAAAAAATATATAGAAACAACTAAACAGTGAACTGCACAAAGAATCCTGTACAAAGTAAATAAATAAACAAAGAATTAAAGCTTTTAATTAATAGTGGGTAAAATTTAATTCAGGAAATCCATTTGTATGATAAATTCTCGCTATTTAGTGCAACCTGTACATGAAGGACAAATGGTACCATCAATTTTGACTGTCGTTAGCGCTCGTTAACTGAAGGTTAACCTTTGGCTTTAGCGATGAGCATCCCTGTATTTCATAGATAAACACACCTTATAAACCAGTCATTACGCTTTTATTGAGATGAACTGAATAGGCGATAAGCAAATAGAATGTTAGTTATTACAAATTACGATATTCTTAATTCAAAAACTGGAATATAGTCAGTTATTAGTGTGGACTATGAAATGTAAACTAGTAATTTGAATCCACTGAGAATATATTGTGTATGTTTCTAGGCATTTGGTGACAGTCATATTCTAGGTTTTTCTTTTCTTTTCTGGGTCACCTGTTTTTAAGCGACTACCGCCCGCCACCCATGAACGCTTGCAACTCGGGAGTTACAAATGCGTTGCAGGCCTTTGAGGATGGAGACGATAATTTGTTAAACAGATTAGATGTGAGAGGTGTTCCCAAGATGTGTCTAGCAAGGGTATATTTAAAAGGCATAACATAAAGTAATAATAAAAACATCCATAGATTTATTAATTGGAGATTTCAACCTCTAAACAGCGCCTATTATTATAGACAAGAACTGACTGTAACTTTAAATATTCCAGTTAATAAAATAAATTTTGTTAGCTCCTAGTATTTTTATTTCGTTGTCAATTTAAATATTCTCAGCTAATACTGAATAAACTTTAAACGTTCGTTAATCCAGTGCCACAGCCTTCTCATAGAGACGCAGAGTTGAATTTTAATGCTGTACCTACTACGCATTCAGTGCTAATGGCTTCTTGAGTAGACAGACAGACAGAGCGCACTGTAAATACTGTCTTCACCGTTGCTCAGTCCTCGGCATGCGAATGTTATACCTTAATATATTCAACTTATATGTCACTTTAATCATCCAAAGTTTTGAATACTAAACCGTCCCTTAAAAAATTTAGAAGCTGTTATAAATAGGTTTAGAGGTACCCTTTATTGCATGCTATTGGTAGAAAACATACAGTTTAAAAGGCAACCTGTTCGCAGTTTGTTATCTCTCCCGGGCAACTTTCAAATGGACTATACTGTATAGTCTTAATCGTTTGTGGTGAACATTACAATATTCGTTTGAATATTAAATTACATAAGTATACAACAATTATTTGTGTTTTTAGACCAAAACAATATCATTAAAATTCTTATTGATTTCTTTAGATTTTTACCAGTTAAAGCTTTTATTGAACCAGTTCAGATGTTTCTCGAATAGATCTAAGATCTATTTAGATGAGCAAGCAACACATTTTATCCCACCATGCAAACCATACAGTGATCATAAACCGACCCATTCAGCGCCACCTAATATTTGTTATTGCCGTTCCAACTATTCACAACCCTACATTAAAATCACAGCCATAAAACGTACGCAAACAGCGCGTATTCATACTAGGATTTATGAGAACGCTGGGATAAAGGCTTCAAACGATGTTTAGTAAACTATTAAAGTTATGTAACGTTCCTCTTAAAAGTATTGCCGTTAACAGGGAACTTTTTTCAGGTCATTTGTTGGATGGTCATAACTAGTCAGGAAAATTATACATTATTAAATGATGATGATGAAAATTAAATGTTTATTTGGCCTCCCTCACTCGTAAAGTACTTGCTAGAACAAAATGAGATGGTAAACATAATTAGCAGCTCAAAATCAATTGATCGCTTTGTTACGTACGTTCTTTGAACTCAATTTATTACTTTCAAAATAAAATTTTCGAATAATCAAAACCATTTTTAAACTTGTTCCTTTTTGACTTCTTTTAATGGGTCCACCTTATCACCCTAAAACTTAATTTTCTGTAACATTTTGGGAAATAAAATATAATTCATACCGCAAGTAAATCACAGACAGTCTTTAATTTAACTACAATTAAAGAGATCAAAATAATTTCCAATTCTATTGGACTTGTCATGGCCCTTGTAACAATAGGTACCAAACAGATTGAATCTAATTTATATCTGTTGATGTTTGTTTAACAAATTAGCATAGAATTCTAATCACAGATTGAAAATTCAATTATTGCAAATCGTATGAATAATAGACGCGTTCATTATAGGATTGTACGAAATCTGTGTCATACGACTGAAGAAGTCTGGCAGTTGGACAAATGCATTGAAATTTATTACCACTGTTTGTTGCAGCTTTACTGTTGATGGTTTAAGGTTTATTTTGGTATTAAGAAACACATCATTCACTTTTCTGCATAAATATATGATATGTTTGATTTGAGAATTATGATAGACTGTAAGTTTATCAATAATTAAATAAATAATAAAAACTTAACACATATTATGTACATCCGTTTAATCCTGAACTGACCTTGTACCATGGTAACCAGACTGCTCATCCGAGTACATATATTTACATGCTTACTAGCTTTTGCCTGCGGCTCTTGCCGCGTGTAAATCGGTTATTTTGGTAAAAAAATACCTTATGTTACTCGCTGATAATGTAGCTTTCCTTTGGTGAAAGAATTTTTAAAACCGGTTTAGTGATTTAGGCGTGAAAACGTAACAAACAAACAAACTCACTTTTACATGTAAATTATAAGAATGAAAGTATGTATTAATTACATCCGTCTGGATGTAATTTATTATTATTATTGTAATTTATTATTAATTGGATTAAGAAATGAAACAGATAGAACAAACAAGATAATTATTTATCCTGAAAATCAAACTGACTTAAAACTTAGTCCCAGACCATCATACAATGTACAATATCAATCTAATCTATCTATGTACCTAATTTATTAAAGATAATATTCGGTTTAATATTTTTGTGGTCGTACATCGACCCGTTTTTTTTTCAATAAACTAAATTATTTACAACATTTTCACTATTTAAATACAAGCCTCAAAAAATTCCTCCACATCATCGCCTACTCGTAGGGTTCCTACAAGACTGGCAGCATTGAATGGCAATCCTAATTCTCTGTGCTATAAAAAGATCGGCCTTCTGATTACGAGAAGTGTCGATCATTAGCTAGTTGTTTATGCATAGCACGAGCACTCAGAACCCGTTCTTAACAGTCAGGATCACGTACGAGTACCTAGTGCGCTGATACAAGCACGGCCGGGATACAAGTGTGCTGCTACTCTTAGAGTTATGGTCACTTCTCGGTGAAAATCTACGAAAGAATTGCTTAACACCGGTCTTCTATCGCCGTGGTATCACTCTGCTCGAGCCAACTTACACGTACCTATATACCTTATATCTTATATTGAGTATAATAATATACGTGTAAATGTCAGTGTATCGCAAAAAGTTCTACGTTAGAAAGTGACAGATTAACAGTGTCATTCTATAGAAGCGTCGTGTCGATGGTAGCGGGTCGTCTGTCTATTGACTGAGAGAAGAGAGAGCGACCAACGCACCACGTTTGCAACGCTGCTTATTTTAGCAATAGTAATAGTGATTTCCAAAACAAATAAATGTTGTTTTTTTTTAAATTACATTATAGAATAAGTCAAGAGAATTTACTCGTAGAATATTTGTATTGCAAATAACACATTTAATTAGTTCTGATTGCCCAACTTTATATAGTAAGTCCTCCCTGGTATATATATAGTTCGTTCGTATATAGATAGTTCGGAAACACCACACAAAAACTAAAGCTAATATCGCTGTAGCAAAACTTTCACAGTTCTTAATATTACCACGTTGGATAATGCAATCTCGGATCGATTTAAAGTTTGAGTTGGCGGCAAAGGAAAATATTTAATTAACGGGATCAATTAGCGAACGGGAGATAACCACGTTATTAATATTTGAGTCAACGCTACTACGGTGCGGTTGCTTTTCGTCTGCGTTGCGGCCGCGTTAAAGCAGCGGTTGCCATAAAGAGGGCGAATTTAATAGGTCGTTAGCACGTTAATTATTATTTTTCAATTAGGTACAAATCTGTAAGGAGTAGATTGAAAACACGAGGATATTTGGACAAATGTACCTTTAGGATTTCTTTCATTCTTTCATGACTGTTTTTTTTAAACAAGGAATAATTGCAGTTCATTTTAACGTCTGGTATATTTAAATGTAGCCAACTATAGGCTTACATTCAGCTAAAAATAAGTGTAGTTACTAAGTAAATAAGTAAGTGGTAATTTGATTGTAACATAAATTAGTGGCTTTGAAAGGTAACCTCCAGAGGCTTGAACCGTTATACATTTCTCATCAAAACAGTAACAACAATACCCTCTGCTCTTAGATCCAACTTACATCATCAGTCAATAAAAAGAGTGATATATTTCCATCACGTTACAAAAGCGCTTTCTGCGACACGACAAAATGCGCGACACGCGACATCAATCACTGACATTTTGTCGTTTACCGTGTTTTTGTCGCACATTATACGTACACATTACACTTAAGATATTGTTGTGGTTCGTTGAGTATTTCTCTCCTTTATTTTCCTATTGTTTGGTGAGAATTTTGGAGCGTTCTCTGCTGAGTTGTTCGGGTTTGTGTGTGACTAAAATTGACAAGTTGGTGTCGATAACATGCCTTGTGCCTAGATTTGGGACTATCATTTTAACTACCTCCTTTTTTTCTGTGCGGAAATCCCCTCGGATATCACCCATCGGTGGTTATGTCGGACTCGAACCAACCAAAAACCGCACGCGGCGCCGCACGCAACTGCGCGATGGCGCGCCGTATCGAGTACCGATAGTACCGGTAGTTGCCGGGGATCTAGGTGCACCATAGGAAGGAAATCCCTGATACCCCAACCTACATACCTCGGGCCATCTACGGCGTGTAGATGACTCCCTCCTGTGTGGGAACTCCTATGTCCCCTTTGTGCTCCCGAAAACGACATTGTCACCACCCCAGCCTGCTTCTGCTAGGGTGACAGAAGGACAAAGGTCGTTCTGCCAAGCGAGCGCTTCTCTGATGCAACTCCAAGGCAAAGTGTTAAACGCATTGGCGATGTCCAAGGACACCGCTAACATAATTTCGCCAAGGGAAACTACTGCATCCACGGTGGAGCGCCCCTGACGGAAACCGTACTGGTTGTCCGCCAGATCCGGCCCCACTATGACGAGATGCTTGGCAACCCGTCTGGCCATGTTCCGTCTGGTATAGTATGCCAAATCCTCCTTTCTGAGGAGAGGCCTTTGTCCAGCATTAGACTATTAAAGACTGTTGTTGATGATGATTATTATTGAATCGACATTCCACATATCGACAATCTCGTCAGATAAATCCAAATATTTTATTTCTTTTTCAACTTTTACGAGATTCTCGTCATGAGGAACGGTGATATCAACAATCATTGCGCGGCGCTCTAATCGATCTATAACTACAATATCAGGCTTATTGGCAACAATAGTCCTATCTGTGATAATAGATTGATCCCAATACAACGTGGCCCGATTATTCTCGAGATTATATTCTGTGTTGTATGTGTGTTCTCAGAGTGTATTCAAATGTTGACAAATCAAATGACAACAAAATACAAAACAACTCAATAATAATTATATTTATAATATTTGCTTGTCACATTAAGAAAGAAGCCAATTATTTTCGACATTATGAATTATTTTATACATAAATGCTAGCTAAAAGAACAAAATAATTTGACCCTCTAAAAAACCTTCGCAGCAAGTCCTTCGGGAGTAAAACAGATATAGAATGTACGATATTTATTCTTATTGCGTTCATAAATATTTTAGTAATGCATATGGGGCGTTGGAAGAGCAGTGAAGAATATGCAAACTGGAATATAAAATTAATATTTCAGATTGTTTTGTTGGCTTTTTCCTTATCAATTAAAATAAAATTCCGTAAAGGCAAAATGACACTATTTCAAAAAAAAAATAATGTGTTAAATATTCACATTACATTATTTTCTTTAAGAAATCAAAGAAATCAATCTTTAAGAACAAATAGTATTAATAAATCAATTAATATTAAAATGCTAGAGTCCATTCCGGTCTATTCGGTCTAAATTGCACATATTCTCTGTTGAAGACTGAAACGTATAGAATAATGAAAAGAATACGTACCATTTTGTATTTATCACATACATTACTAGCAACTAGTATATGAATTATTTTAAACCACTTTTACCTACCTGGTCCAGTTTTTTTTTTTTTTTTTTTTAAAAAGACAACTCCCGCACTAGGAATAAATCCTGTGTCGCGGGGGACTTTACAAACATACATGAAACGGACACAAAGTACACCCAGACTCAGAATAACAATTTGTGGATCACACAAACTGTTGTCCCATGTGGGGTTTGAACCCAAAACACTCGGCGTAATAGGAAGCGGCGTGACGACCGCTTAAACCACTACGCCATCCGTGCAGTCCGAAAATATATAGAGATCGCCGAACTTTTTGAATGTCTTGTTTTTCCTAATTGGATAGTATAAACTTGAACTATCATTGTACAGACTTTTGTACCACGACACATCAAAATAAATACTTGATCCCTATACTCGTATAGTTTTACGAATTCATTTTATACAATTAATTTTTAATCTGAATCTCGGAAACGGCTCCAACGATTTACATGAAATTTAGTATGCAAGAGGTTTTGGGGGCGATTAATCGATCTAGCTAGGTTTCATTTTTAGAAAATTTAGCAAAAAAAAAATCATATTGAGCAAAGCTCGGTCATCCAGGTACTTAATATTAAAATAGAGATCATTTTATTACTATTACCGTGAACCATAAAATATTTTACAAACCAATACTAAATATTAAGAGATACCAAACAGAAGATTATGATAAAATAGAGATAGCAGTATACCAAAGAACCAATATAAAAATGTACAATACATGCATTGACAAAGTAAAATAAAACGTCCTCGTTAAAATTTGGCCACAAGCCCCGAAGCATAATTGAACGAAAAGAATTTTAAAATTCATGAGTTTAGTTGCCCAACAATTCCTCTTCCGGATTCCACTCTTTGTGCGTAGTAAACGTGTGTAGCTATTACTACCCAAGGGTCCCAGCAAAGGGGTGAATATCAATTTGGCACGTATCAAGATTTTAATAAACTGTAAGCCTTCAAAATTACACTCCGTAAGAGATATACTTGGTGCAAATGTAAACGAAGGGACGCCACGTGCTACGGGCCCTATAAATAACGGCCGGGTCTCGTCTTATGAGCTCCTGTATCTAATTTTAGATGTCCTGAAACACACCTGAGGTCTGATTAATGGGTGCTTCTATTTTGTTGGGAATTTAAATAGCTGTCTGATGTTTGACGACGTCTCTCGGGTCCCTTGATAATGCAAATACATTTGTTCTCAGGGACGTATTTCATTGAAAATTGAATTAGGGTACACACTTAACAGTACGTGTATCTTGAATGTAAGAACTCCTAACAAAGTAAATTAAATAAAAGCTTGTTATCATTTAATTAGTCTTAATTGTTTCAGAAATTAAGGAATTGAAATAATTACTGCTACAAGCTTTATTGTGTAACAATAAGCGATATACGTCCTGTTCTGGTGAATAAAATCACCACTAGACTACTGGTTAGACTAAGGTAGACTAACGTAATAATAATAATATAATAATATATCTCACACATCCCAAACACTGTCGTCTGATGTCAAACTAGGCAGAGCCTGTACTATGGTAACCAGACTGCTGATAAAGATACTTATATATTTTTAAATAGATACATATTATAGATAAATTACACCCAGACACAGAACAAATGACAGTGCTCATCACTCAATATATGTCCTGGGTGGGAATCGAATCCACGACCTCTGGTTTAGCAGTCAGGGTCACTAACCACTAGACCAACAGGCCCGTACAAGCCTCATGTCTCTTGTTAACGTATTCATGTCTCATGTTTGTAGGTATTTATAAAACAATCAATAAGTTGTTTATCTTATTTTATTATTTTATTTGGGTAGGTATATTGTATACAAGCTATCCTTATTGTAAGTTGCGTCAGATGAGTCCAGAATATAAATATGATAATTGCAGTCATATCCTGTAAGTTTGCCGACAAGTAGCTGTAGAGTTTTGAACTCCTTGAAAAGGTTTTAATTGGCTGAATATGATCCAGACTTTGTTGAAAGTTGGTATATCCCTTCCGCCACTGCTTGTAAACTAGCAAAAACTCAAACTGCAATGTTATTAATATCTTTATTTTCTAGTTCCTTATCAGCTCAGTTTACTCGACTGCACGGATGGCGTAGTGTGCGTAGTACTACGCTAAGTGCTGTGGGTCTAATCCCCACATGGGACTACACTTTGTGTGATCCACAAATTGTAATTCTGAGTCTGGGTGTTATTTGTGTCCGTTTCATGTATGTTTGTAAAGTCCCCCGCGACACAGGATATATTTATTCCTAATGCGGGAATTGTCTTTAAAAACAAAAAAAAAATGTAAAGGAAAATTTTATTGTTCATACAGCCTAGAAAGCTCTATCAAAAGGTTATTATACACTGAAACTTATTCCTAGAATGTAGACATAAAGACAATCAAGTTGCGAACAATGTATTTTAGAGTGGTTTTTACTTAAGATTCAGGGCTTAGAGAGGCGCTGGTGCCAAATGTTCTGGTGAGCCAAGTCGATGCCAGGACGCGTGCCAATTCTAAACGAACTTTATCCCTATTATTAGTCAGAACAGACCAGACTCATTTACTTTCGTGAAACATGCTTACAATGTGAAGATACAAGTTACTCCTATTTTAAAGATTAATAATATAGATGGCATAGTGAAGACACATTGAAACAGTTAAAAGCTTCTAAGCAATTAATTAATAACTTTGTTTTCTTTTTATGAAAAACGAGTAACAAAGAAATACTGTAGGTATTTTTATAAATAACAAGGTAAAATGAATTAAATGTAGTAATCCTACACAGACGGTGCCCACTACAGCAGGACTTGACAAAATGGCGAGACGAAATTACTTCCAAGACAAATGACGTTATTACATCTATCTATATTTGCAACAAAATGTCGTTCACTCCATCACAGAGATTTCAATTAAAACATCTGATGCTCCAGTCTTATTTCCATCAATCCATAAATAGCTACAAATTACTGTGTAATTGCAGTAATCCGTCAGTTCCCGACTATGACGAGGCAATCACTCCCCTGCCCCGGGCGACCATTTGCATCACGGCGAGGGACTTGGGAGGGGCCTCCAGAGCTGCACTCTTGAATATTAATACTCGCTTGTGCCAGTATCACTTTGATATTTGGTAGTCTGATGAACTTTCAAGATGTTTCGTGTTTCTGTCATGTAAATATAAATAATTCTGTTTGTCATGTTAGTCTAGCTTATCATTTAAATGATTTACTGGACGAGACTATTTTATTTGATGCAGTTATGCTCCATGCGTTTGAGAAATAAACTACAATAATAGATAAACAATAAAAAAAAAAATATAGTGTTATTCTGATGACTCCGGCAATAAGTCTACAGAGCTTGCATACTACATTAAAAGTAGATCGGTTAGTGGACATTGGACATCCTGATTTATAGTGGGGTGCAATCAGAGGTCCATTATTCAATATTCCTTACGTAGGGCATTTTACTATTCCCCGCCAGCAATAATTGCTGCCATGCTGGCGGGTGAGGAGGGCTGGGGCACAGTGGTCTCTTTCTGTGAAGCTGTAATGCTCCAGAAAGGGACCGCTGAACGGGATCGGGGACGCTGAATGTGTGTGGCGGCCCGATCGCAAAATGCGATCATGCCACAACAAACATTGATTGGGCCGATAGGCGGGAGGAAGCCTTCTTTCCCCATAATAGGGCCTGGCTAGGGGACCTGAAATAACATGGTCCGAGTCCTCCCCAGAGCAGAGCGCCTGAGACCGGCTGTCGGGGTGGTCTTTAATGGCAACAGCACATACTCCTGCCTCCTGCGTCCCCGAAGAGCCCGGGATTTTCCACCCCGTCAACGAAAAAAAGGCATTTTACTATTGAGTGAATATTTAGCCTCTCGTGTGGCCAAGATAAAGCATCATAGTAGGCTTTGTTTTCTTACTGTACTTTTATATAATACATAGTAATGTAATAAAGCCATAGTCGATCTTCTCATTATGTTTTTTTTTCTCAGAATTGTTGTTATTGTTGACTTTACTTTTTCTCAGAGCCGTTGTAATCATAAAAGCAGTTTCCTCGATAATGTTACACAAAACACTCGCGGGCTTACTTTAGTTAGCCAATTTCATATAAATGTATGATACCACAATTATTAAAAATAGGAAAAAAAAAATATCTTAGAAGAAAAAGATGGAGTAACCATTAACAGATTTTTGTTTTTCTTCTTTTACTTTGCTGTCTATAACTTTTTGTCAAATGTCATGCTTCAAGGTGATGACACTCTGTTAGGTTTTTGATTGACTTAAGGGTACCAAGATCCGTGTGGTGACGGATTAAGAATACAGAGTGTCAGCATCCCTATTCATCGCGTGGGTGTTGTAAGAGCCGACTAAGGGAGCAAACTAAGCAGGACAACAGCGCTGCGAAGAGAAATAAAACTTTACACGAACCCTATACCAACCCGTCTGGCCAGGCCTAAGTCCAGCAGTGGACTATTAAAGGCTGATGATAATCAAGATGACCAAAAAAATGGTTATCATAATTGTTAAGATATATTCTTACCAACAATGTAGGTATTTTATTTTTACAAGAAAAATAGCGAGGGCATTAACGTGTTTGAAATGATACGATCTGCCTAAAATATTTTAATACAAACTCTGTATAAGAAGATTTTCTATTAAACTTAAAAACTTCTCAATTAATCTTTCCGCAATTTCATTTGGCACTTTACACTTAAATATCTGACACAAACAAATTGCTACATGTCCAAAAAAAGAAAAGATCCGTCGTCGATAAAAGCCACGGCGTTTGTCGCGCCCACTAATCCAACGAGAGCTACTGGCTCAAGTTGTTAATGAATTAGAAGCTCGGAGTATTGAGCTACTTACTTAAATAGGAAAAGAATTTGCTACCGGCAATACAACCAATACAGGATAAGATTATGAGGAATAATCTTTCACTGAGTGAGTGAGGTTACCGTAGCCCGAATCCCGACTTTTGAGTTGCAGGTGTTCATGGGCGGCGGTAGTTGCATACCATCAGGTCTGCTCGTTTGCCGTTTTAAACCATAAAAAAAAACGTGTCAACGGTGGGGGCGTGTCCAAGTCAACTGATTTGCGATTAAATAGTCAACTACTTACAACCTGGTACATAATATATTTTGACGGGCCTGTTGGTCTAGTGGTTAGTGACCCTGACTGCTAAGCCGGAGGTCGTGGGTTCGATTCCCTCCCAGGACAAATATTGTGTGATGAGCACGGTCATTTGTTCTGTGTCTGGGTGTAATTTATCTATAATATGTATTTATTTAAAAATATATAAGTATGTTTATCAGCGGTCTGGTTACCATAGTACAGGCTCTGCTTAGTTTGAGATCAGACGGCCGTGTGTGAGATGTGTGAGATATTATTATTCTCTTTATTAAATTATATATACATATTAATTACATTTTTAAATATATTACAAAAGAAATAAAAATACATTTAAAAATATAAAAAATAGTAGACCACCGACATCGGGTACAGGTACCAAGACACCAGTGGTTAGGACTGCAAAGATAGGAACCTCCTCACTATACGAGCCGTGTCAAGGAGGACTGCCTTCTGTATCAGACCCTTGATCCAGCCGTCCAACGTGAGCCTCTTAAGGTGTTGGTCGAGGCTCTTGGCTATCAATCCGTGAGCAGATACGACTATCGGAACAATTATCACTGAATCGACATTCCACATATCGACAATCTCGTGAGATAAATCCAAATACTTTATTTGTTTTTCTTTTTCAACTTTCACGAGATTCTCGTCATGAGGAACGGCGATATCAACAATAATTGCGCGGCGCTCTAATCGATCTATCACTACAATATCAGGCTTATTAGCAACAATAGTCCTGTCTGTGATAATAGATCGATCCCAATACAACGTGGCCCGACCATTCTCGAGAACTGGGTCGGGCACATACCTGTAGTATGGCACCTCTAGATTCACAAGATGGTATTTAAGGGCAAGCTGTTGGTGTACAATCCTGGCTACTTGGTTGTGCCTATGCAAATACTCACCGTTAGCAAGACGAGAACAACCAGAAATGATATGCCTGATTGATTCCCCAGGACGGTCACATGCCCGACAGATGTCAACCGTACCATCTTTCAGGATATATTTCCGATAGTTATTCGTCATGATAACTTCGTCCATAATCGCACAAACAAAACCTTCAGTTTCTCCGAAGAGATCACCATACCGTAGCCAAGTCGTAGATGCTTTAAAGTCTATATCGGACCCGTTTAGGGCCCGATAAAACCGGCCATGGAGCTCTTTGCCCTTCCATACTTCCCTACGATCATTAGTACTAAATACTACAGGTTTGCGCCAATTCTCTTTAGCCAGAGCGAGAGGGGTGAATCCGATATCCACTGCAACTACATTGCGATGCATTCCCACATCGGTATGTAGAAAATATTCTCTGAGATTGCATATCTCCCGATTGTGTAGGGTCTTGATATTTAATAATCCGCGACCCCCTAGCTTTCGCGGGATATACAATCTCATAACCGATGAACGTGGGTGGTGCATTCGAAATGCAGTCAGCAATGTACGGACTCTCCTATCAAGGGCATCTAGTTCGGTCTGAGTCCATTTAAGTATACCAAAGGAGTACATCAGAATCGGCATGACCCAACCATTGCAGGCTCGCACCTTGTTGCCCCCCGATAAAAGACTTTTAAGTACTTTTTTCAAACGGCCAAAAAAGCGTTCCTGCAACGTTTGTTTCATGTCAGATTCTGGTATGCCTAACGACTGTGATATACCCAAATACTTGTAAGTTTCAGTGGCAGACAGAGATCTGAGTTTTGTTGAATCGGAAAGCTCTATTCCTTCAGATTCTACTATCTCACCCTTCTTTACATACATGACTGCACACTTGTCTACACCAAATTCCATTTTGATAGAATTACTAAAGTTTTCCGTCACCTTCAGTAACGCTGACAATTGTAATTTGGTGGGGGCTAGTAGTTTCAAATCATCCATATAAAGAAGGTGAGATATAACTTGATCGTCTTTCTGCAACCTATAGCCTAGCCCTGAACCCTCTAATAAAGTGCTAAGAGGGTTCAAAGCCAGGCAAAACCACAAGGGACTCAGACTATCACCTTGAAATATACCCCGCTCGATCTTTATTGGTGCATCAATTACCGTCGTCTGCCGACATCCTGGATAACGAAGCACTGTTCTCCATTGCCCCATACATGACATCAAGAAAGTGCACAGAGTTGTATCAATTTTATACAACTCCAGCACCCTCAAAAGCCATGTATGTGGAACCGAGTCATAAGCCTTCTTATAGTCTATCCAACATGTCGCCAAACTCTTACGATTACGACGCACCTGTTGGCTAATGGCCCTGTCTATAATAAGGAGGTCTTTAGTGCCACGGCTCCCACTTCTACATCCATTCTGAGAAACTGACATAATCGAATTATTATTAATGTGTAAAGTAATTTTGAGTCTCATTATATACTTCTAAATAAACATTATGTACTTATATTTATTAAATACATACATGTTACAGATAAATTACAACCAGACAGAACTCATCGTGTTCACCACTCCATTTTTTCCTAAATCCACGACACCTGACTCGACAATCAGTATCGCTAACCACCAGACTAATATATACAGGTTGTGACTCCTGAGTTGCAGACGGTTATGGGCGGCGATGGTCACTTTCCATCAGGTGACCCGTCTGCTCGTCTGCCCCCTCTAACATACAAAAAAAAAAGGTATATTACGAGTATTTCTGCACCGCCATTGTGTGTGAGTGTATCAGAAGAAATGTATTTTGTGCTTCACTAGTCTTTAAGTGAAGATATTTTGCAGAAGTACTGATTGTAAATAGCTCCTGCCATCCAATAGCGTGAGCTAGCCTCGTGTTTGCGCACGCCATTAGGTAATCGTGTGACGAATAGACTCCGAGTTGAAAGTGCTCTGATGTATGGCTATCCAGCTGATATTCACGTCCCATTTGCTATGATATGTTACTTGGTATGGGGGATTGTAATACGGGGAGATAATGATAAGTATGAGACTATAATATATGAATGGCACGCGAAGTGAAAACATTTGAGGCCATTTGCATTAAGCAAAGGAAATCACTATAAGCACGCACACACTTAATAACGCTTGAGCTACAGAAGAAAGGGAAAGAAGAAGAAATGTAGACAAAATATTTAAAAAAAGTAAGGAAAAAGACGAAGAAACCCTCTTCTTTATAGATAGGGGAAGATGACATAGAGACCATTAATAACTGACTAAGGTGCCACGAGCTCGTTTTGCCTTTCATATACACAGGAGTATATAATATGAAGAAAATAATTCAAGTGTTTTAGAATCAAATAGAATACATTTTTCTGATTTATCACATTCCGTTGTATTTAAATTGTTTAAAATATTTTAGCTAATTTTCAGACCATTAATTTACACTATTCATCCGCAGAAACTATACTTTGGAGATA
Organism: Arctia plantaginis; assembly: GCA_902825455.1. Classification (NCBI taxonomy): domain Eukaryota; kingdom Metazoa; phylum Arthropoda; class Insecta; order Lepidoptera; family Erebidae; genus Arctia; species Arctia plantaginis. The sequence continues at coordinate 13,160,485 of CADEBD010000294.1, read as the reverse complement.
GTTTCCCTACAAATTCCATAAATTGTCATTCAGATCCTTTTTCGATATCATAGGCATTTAATTTCATTATCCGAATGAAGTGTTAAACTAAACTCTTGAACAAATTAATTTCAACTTTACAATTTAAGTGACAAGGTCTAATTTCCATTGTAAGTGGTGAGCTCGTCGGTGTTAATTAAGGAACAAAACTGTGCGATGGCAGTTTGCTGTTGATATAATTAAACAAGCGATTTAGTAATTACTATTATTGTTATTATGTTGTTATAAGGATTACAACTGTAATTATTGTTACGAGAAGTGTAACGGATCGATATAAGTTTATTATTGGGGTGTGTTTAATTTCTTTGAAACTGCCTGATGAGTAATAAAATGAAAAAGGTGTGTTTCAAGTACCGGCGTATCTAACTGTGTTGGCAGACGTTTTGGAGTTACTGACTTAGGAAGTAAACCAGTTTACACAAAAATTGTTTCCTCCAAATAAAGGATTACATAAAACGTCATTTTAAGAGATGTACATTAACACGCCATATGAAACATTTAAATATACACATGTCATACTTGCGCATTAAAGAATTCTCATATTAATACAAATGAGGATAAACAAAACGCCACATAAACTACCACAAACTACAAAGGACGAATCATCAGCAACTTGCATTTGTAATGAACCAACCGTGCGGGTGCGACGCAGCCTCAGGCGCTAAAAATGAATTTTAATGGTCACTTAGACCCGAATAATGAAGACAGCACGCTGTATGAGCGGCTGCCTGCCCAAGGCTAACAATCCCCTGCTATTTTCTATTTTATGTTTGAAGTTATTTTGCAAAGGGTACGGCTTCGAAGTTGATGTGAGCCTGTGTAAACTTTGTCCCGTCTGTCACAGATACGTAAAGCAATTATGTTACGACAGGTCTTTTACTGTTATAAAGTTTGCAAAGTTTTAAAATACTTTTAAATCGTACAATATTTTTGTTGGTGAATATACGTGTATTGGAATGTCTAGTTTCCTTTGAATTTCCTAATCCTTATTATAAATATTCCTGGAAAATCATGTAAAGAAAATTAATTAACAACATCGGTCTAATCCTTCTCATAAACAATCACTATTTAGTTATTATTGCTTATTTTAGACGATTCATACTGTTGAATTGTTGTTACAATATTTTTTTTATTTTTGAAAAGTCTTTAACACGTTTTTTTCTTCGTTCTTCTTCGTTCTTCGTTCGTTCTTCGTTCACACGTACATCATCACATTACAAAATAAATCTGTAGTTGCAAAGAGGAGAAGTATTATTTACACAAAAAGGAATCATTGTGTACAAAATACTTCTCTTTTTGTATAGAACTGATTGCAAAAATCAGCAGAGCGAATATCAAAACAAGCAAAATAGAAGTGATTGTGGAAATCAATTTGTAAGAGGATTCGAACAAACATCATGTTATGAATATAATATAAGACCGCAAAATTTTACCAACCCATATTACAAAGAGAAATATTTATGAATGTGTATCAGTTTTATGTGCGCTCGGATTTTTTATAATATTTTAATTGAAAATGAAAACGTTTTGTAAACGGAGATTGTAGGTCTAGTGTAGTAATATACACCTGATCCAAATTTATATACCTACGTACTCCCAAAAATATCACAAATGCCTAAGTTTATGTGTTTTTTGAAGAAACATTAAACACGGCTAAAATTATCACTTAGTAAAAACTCTACATAGATGAAGATAAGTTTCACCATATTTCTAAATTATGTTACATAAAAAGTAATAACTTATCTAATATCTATCTTTCTAAGTAGGCGGGAATACCGTAAACGAAGAACTTCGTTACTGTAACCACTCATCAACATAATTACTTAACCTATCCTACCAGTGAACCAAGGCTCACGAATAGCAATATTACAATATTTTAATTCACAACAGTGTTACAAAAAAATACACTACATAGCATCACTCAACGATGTCGATAACAAGATTCGGATGATAAATTCGCATCAAGTGCTGTGACGGGTTGACGCGACCCCCGTCACGCCATTGTCGTATTGACGTGTCTGACAGCTCATAGCGGTGGAAGGGTTACGTGTTATTCACCGATGTTCGATTTTTGTTACGCACTGTGATTTTCAGCAGATTTTTTGTCGATATTTTGTATTATATCGTTGCGTCACACACATATGTTATATGGGTACATTTTTTCAAAGATTAATATAAAATAAATTTAATTTTATAAAATCATACAAAAAGAACTTTCATACACATATTTTTTGGAAAAATCTTACACAGTAATGCTGCTAAACGTTTCACTGAGAAACGTTGTCAGTATTAAAATTTACGAAGACTAAGAACGCAGCAGAATTGACGAGTGACGAAATAAAAATGATCTGCAGAACGCGACGGGCGCGTGGGTGGTACCAGGCGCACAGGTGCCCGCGATTTGAATTTTTAACAGCTACCGCCATTACCGCGCCCTGTCTGGACCGCTAAATACTTGAAACTCTAATTGAATAAACGTGTCGTGAATTCAGTGTAATCGGTGATGGCACCAATGAGACGGAGGATGCCTCGTAATCCGATTGTCCGAAGTTTTAAATTTATTTAGATTGGTGAAAGGATTTTCGAATATCTAACCAACCTTCCTCGTTGGTCCCCGATGTCGTAACAAGCCCCTTGTTCTAACTTTTGTTGAATATCAAAATATCAAATAATTCTCCCGGTTGCGTTTGTGTAATTACTCCGGTGTATTTTATATTAGCTCCAAGCGTGACGAAGAAATTACCATTTTAATAATTCATTTGTTACGTTTTGTTCATAATTCATGGTATAATTTGCTGGTAGATTTCTATATTGTTGAAAATAGATTAGGGACGGTTTGTGTAAATGTTCTACATATATTAATTACGATTTCATAGTTTTGTAGATTAGAATAAGTTGGTTTAAGAACATATTGGAACAGAAAGGATTTCTTAAACAAAATCCAAGGTTTAGAAAATGAGTTTTAATAGAGTAGTCTCTATTCTTATTCGTTTTGTGCTTAAGATTATTATTTTTCTCTATATATTCACTACGTTAATTATGATCTATTTTTTACATGAAAATACTAACTAGACTAATTTTAATTACATTTAAATCGAAGGACTATTAAGCTAAAATAATATAAAACCCAAAGGTTTTAAATATAAATTATGTAATTATAAACCTACAGTAAAAAATTAAATTAACGATTAACATTTAATTAATTCTATGGAGCACAGCGATGGTTCCTTTAACCTCCACTTTTTTGTTTTAAACTTTTTTAAGGTTTTCGCTCAAAGCGCTCGCCTCGTCATCCGCAAAGTGAGTAGTAGATCTACATAATAGCTGAGATACGGTTCCACATCGTTCGTCCGATGTCGGTATTTGTATTCAAATCTGTGACCAAACCGCTGTTAACCGTGCAAACGGCGGTGGGCCTCTCGTACCCCCACCATTACCGTAATCTCGAAGACTGAGTTAATGGTCTCTTCTACCCCCTCCCCGCTCCGCTCGTACCCTAGTCTCGTCCCAATGATGTAAGACGACAATTTTAATGAGACACCTACAATGCCTTTTGTACGCATTAGGAATGCCGTGCCTCAGTGAGATGGTTAGACCGCACTTGTTATCTCTCAAGTGATGTGTTGGGTATCCTTAAAGTTAATTGAGCATAAAATTAACGTCTTCAAGTTTACTTTGATGTACATTCTCTCAATTTACTAAATCTTATTTAGAATAATCAACTTCATTTTTTTATTAACAGAATTGTCCAATGTATCACGACCTTTACTCGTAAATATGGCCAGTCTTTTCATGTACTGAAAAGAATTTAGTAGATTTTAGTTAAGCGATCAAATTTATTTTTCAAAAATATTTTAATGTAATAGACAATGCGCGAACACTAAAATATTAAGGTGATACACAGAGACAGTGTGAGGCATAAAAGGGCAAAATCTACATACATTTGGATTGTGTTTTCAAAAATATTCCGCTAAATAAAGACGTTTTAGAATATATTTCTGGAACAAAATACGAACAGGTCTTAGTAAATGTTCGATCGTTAAGCTGGTACCGTGCTTGCCCGATAAAGCGACCGCTGCAAGGGGTCGGAATGTCGACTTCAAAAGGAACTATATACTGCATAGACAGCCAAGCCCGTACTCTGAAATACTACACTTCTTTGGTAAATTTCACCGTAGTCCTTTAATAGTTCCGCCTTATATATGTTTACCTTTAAATTTAATTAGTTAGGAAGATGATAGGAGATTTTTTAGCGTAAGGAACTATTTAAAGAAACAAATGCCTCACTCAAATTTGTTACGTAACGATTTAAATAACAATTCAAAATGTTGTCATCAATGCAAATTATTCAATAAAAAGGCAATGAAATGTAAGAATAGCATAAAAATCGATTACCAAAAGTGGTTATGTGTGAAGCTAGGTTAGGTAATAAAGTGCAATCTAAGCAAACGGTATAACGTGCTTAGAAAGAAGCAATATTTTAGAAATGAACTCATCGATACGCCTGGGTCGAACGACTTGACCCCGACATTTGCGATAGAGGAAACATAAATATAAGTTAATGAGAAATTAAATAAATATAACGGACATGTGATACACACTACTACACTATGAAAGCTTGATTAACCGATAGAATACTTACATACTTCTTTTTGTAAATACCCTAAATTTCGAAGCAAATATTTGCAGTTCATACAAAGTTTTTGTCCGACCCGGGAGTCGAACCCGAGACCTCAGCACAGCAGTCGCATACGCTACTACTGCACCACCGAGGTAGTCTAACTTTTACTTGTATCTTATTTAATTAATTTATTTTATTTTATTTATACTTGCATTTGTACTTTCCTTTTAGTTTAACGATTGTTTTTAGTAATCGGTTAAGTTATTTTTTTTTATATTTCTTAAAAACTAATTCAATAATTTATTACCTACTTTATTTAACTTATTTACCGCTTCTCGCTCGCATAGCAAACCCAAAAACGAAACACCGACAAGGGTGAAATAACGATCTTAAGGATAAACAAAGGGGTGGGGATTTTTTGCGGACTGCCTCCATTCACCCCTTGTTCGTAGACAGCGGGCAGATGCTGAGCCTTGCACCTTCGTGGAGATTTTATTGGCGATCAATTATTTTAAGAGCCGCGCTAATAAAATCTAAATTCCTTTACTTTAAAAGTTTAAAAAGCTAACTGAGTAAAATATTACTCTATGTTTTAGAGATAGGTGGGAATTTAACACGCAAGTGATTGAATTTCAATTAACTTACATAACAATTCCATTAAACACAAATAAAATCATAAGTATCACAATTGATAACCACCATACAAATTTTATAATGTCTCATTGTGTAATCAGTTTTTGTAGGCACTGGCAACTGGTAAAAACCTAATCACCGATATTTCAGATTCAGTGTTTGCCATGTTGGCCATTGCAGTCGGTGCGTGAAGGAGCCTCCCCACGGCTCATCTTAATACAATGGTTCGAACACCACAAATTATTAACATATATAAAATACCATTTAACTGTGGAGGAGAACTTTTTGTGATCCTATTACAATTAGTCAACGTAAGACAGCCCTAAAAAATATTAATTATATTTATATAATCCAGGCAAATTAAAAGTTAAAAACCTTTTTAAATGCACTATAGAGAATAAAATTAACTTTTATTTTAAAACTTTTACTAACAACTTATAATGTAATCAAGTTGTTAGAAAAAGTTTTAAAGGAAAAGTTTAATTTATTCATTTAAATAAAAGCTTGTTTTTAAACAGGTTATAAAAATATAAAATATTGAAGAAAGCTTAAAAAGTTATTCCGCCATATTTAAAAGTTCGTCATATTGGATTTAGAGTGACGTCACTTTATTTTTCGAGTTATTCTCAGCAAGCCTATTTTAATTGATACCCATATTTTAATAACTAGTCTGCCATCTTGGGTGTTCCTGCATGTTGGATTTAGAATGAGGTCATACAGCTAACCAGCTTTGTCTTTAAACCTAAACGTGTACAAAAAAATCAGCTCCAGTGGTTGAAGATATCTGCTTCAAAATTGAGTTGCAAGATTCCATACAAACAAACATAGTTAGATACAAAGCAAGTTAAATAAAAGTTTGTGATAAGCTAAAGGAAAAGGCAAGTTGAAATACTACTTTTGGGTGAAATTCAGCTTGAATCTACTCTTTTTGCTCAATCCTGCCTAGTATCAGGTCATATCAAATTTCAAACTGTATTTTCCTTACTTTTGTCGTGCTTTTTAAAGAGCATTCTGTATAAACCAGATCAGATAGTAACTATTTGTATAATTTTAGTAGAACCAGCCCCTCGTTTTGAGTGTACCAACTCACCGGCTTAATATTTCATAGAATTTCATCCCTTGAAATAATAACGCTTACTTCCAACTCATAGTACTTCAATATTATTCCGTCTGTCGCGGTTTTATACTGTGTGTTCAAAGGGTAACTTAAATACAAACGCATGTTAACATCTTAAGGTACAACTAAGTATTATTAAGTTTGGGTGGTTGGCTGAAAACAAAACATCCAAATTACGGTAAGGAACCGTTTAGTTTTGTCACTTTATATCGAACCGGGCACTTTCCATCAGCTACTCCTTCTCCTCCTGACTCCTAAGTTGCAGACGTTCACGGGCGGCGATAGTCACTTTCCATCAGGTGAACCGTCTGCTCGTCTGCCCTCTCTAACGTAAAAAAAAACTAGAAGGACAGAATTAGGCCGAAAAGATAAGACATCCTGGTATGCTTGACTGTCGACTAGTATAGGCGCCTACAGAGAGTATCGGCGCTTTTATTGTGTTGATTACAGTTTTATTTTATATACTTATTCTCATTTATAGGCGTTGTACATAACACTAAATAGGTGTTCTGACAGTTTCGACCGATCACCGCACAGATGGTGGTAAAGTCACATGAAGATTTTTACATGCACGAAAGAAACTGACACATATGACCCTGAAATAATGCGATAATACAAAGTTTTTCCGGTTTTTTCTTCATAACACGCTGAAAGATCTAACACTAAATAAACAAAAGGGCTTGTGTATAAAATTTCAATTTATTACGTCAGAAAAATCCTTCGTTCAGGTTAATTTATACAGGTACCCCTCAGGAATGGTCGTTTGTCTGGATGTAAGGTCCGTCATACCCTTTGTCTTTTCTGAACCAATGCGTACATGTTTATGCATGATGATCGGTTAAGTAATCAAGGCGATACACAAACTCACATTAAGTGTAATAAGGAAGTTTCTACAAATAAATGAAAAATAATTCCCATAACTCTTACATACGAGTACTTAACGTCTTCTAAAAAACCGTGGCATTTACTCAACTGAGTCCGTACAAAATCTAAAACAAAAACAGTGGCACTCCATTAGCGCCGACAGAAGTGAAAACTTGTTTTTTTTTTTTCAATAACACAGGAAAAATCTGTTTTTTTGTATTATACAATGTTTATATTATATTGAGTTATATTATAACTATCATTATATCAACACAGATTTATTATTTTAAAATTAATAGAAAATTATTAAGTTCAATTTAAACAAACCATAGACAACATTACGTAAGGTGTCAGTGGAGTTTTGTAATACCTTTTATAACAAATGAACGGCTAGACTCACTTTTTGACTGATGTTTTTTAATGATAGTTTTTTATTGATAAATATCATATTTCAATACTTATTATCCTATTCCGGACGAAGACAAATCCAAAAACACAAAAATCATAAAAATTGATCCAGCCGTTTTTGAGTTATAAATAGTGTAACTAACACGAATTTGTTTGTTTTATATATAGAATATTATCAATGTATTTCGATCCAATATAATACTATAATAGATACTTATATACAGAGGTGTCGGTAACGGTAACAGTGTCACGAGTTCAATGGATTTTTTCTATTTAAAAAAATACTTAATTTTGTTTGTTGTTTAAAAATGCCCAACGTGCCTACAGTGATTTTCACTTCAAATTGACCAAAATAATAATAATAATAACTTCACACATCTCACACACGACAGTCTGATCCCAAACTAGGCAGAGCCTGTACTATACAGTAAGTCACAGAAATCGTAATAATATCTACTTATTATTACGATTTCTATGCAGTAATTAGACAACTGATAAACAATTACGATTTCTATGCAGTAATTAGACAACTGATAAACATTTACGATTTCTATGCAGTAATTAGATAACTGATAAACATACTATATATTTTTAATACATACAAATCGGTCTAGACAAATAAATAAATTAAAGAGTCTGTTTATAATGTCAAAATAATAGGTTTTTTCATGTTCACACGGGTAGTTGCATGATGCATGAAAAACAGTGTCAATATTTTTTGGCTGTCTGTCTGCTTGTTCAAAATCTATTTTGATAATATTTTAGTACCAGGCAGCTGTCTATATAAGGAGTAACTTAGGCTATTTTTTTCTCTCAGATAAGCTCTATAAAATGTTGCCCGGTCCATTCATCGAACCCACTAAGGCAGCGCTTTTTAAATTCCACGCGAAGTCGCGGATACCAGCTCGTAAACAAACAATACTCAGATAATATTATCTACTAATCAAAATCAAGCTTCTCATCCTACACTCAATTTTGACTTCACGGCTGGCGTAGTGGTTTAAGCGGTCGCCATGCCGCTTCCTACTGCGCCGAGTGTTGTGGGTTCAAACGCCACATGGGACGACACTTTGTGTGATCCAAAAATTGTTGTTCTGAGTCTGGGTGTTCTTTGTGCCCATTTCATATATGTTTGTAAAGTCCCCCGCGACACAGGATATATTCCTAACTCGGGAGTTGTCTTTACAAAAAAAAAATAACTTTAAAAGCAATTCTAACAAAACAGTAAATATAATGTACAGGAGGATCAAGTTGATTGTGCAATAGACGAGTTCAGAGAGAACTAATAAAACTCAGCTCCACATGTTGGGGTTTTTTACTTATTTTACACCCAGTGCAGTTGCAGTACGGAGTTACCGCGGGCTAGCGAAAAAGTTACATTGGAAACAGGAGCGCATCAAATGTGATCGTAAAATTTTTAAAGAACTTCTATACTGTAATCGTATCGCTAACTAAAAAGTTTATTGTTATTATCATTTGTATTTTAATATTTGATATTATATTTATAACGCTTAAAGATGTCAATCCGTATCTAAAAAAACTAATATATATTAAAAGAAAAAGAAACCAATTGCGGGATTTTCTCGCAGTTGGTTTCTTTTTGTTTTTTTTTAATTATAGGTTGTATTATTTTTGGTAAATAAATGTTTTTTTTTATCTTTGCTTTTTATAGTTACCTCATTTGATCGTGGTTATGATAGACTACTCAAATTACAACGTCAAAAAACATAATTCACCCCAATTTAATCACCTTATACTCTGTTTTTTTTTTGCTTTTGTAACAGCTGCAAATAATTATGCAAATCTCACTTTTGAGCGCGATTTCACTTGTATTTAAGTTGATATTGTTCATCAGTTTTCCAGGATATATGTTTGGACCTATGTACTATTCCACACTGTAATCTGTCTGTGTGCCAAACTTTATCCTGAGCTGTTCATCCGATGTTGCGCGATTGAGTAACAAATATAAATCTATCCACACTCAGAAATTTATAACTTAGTGTCAACGATATTACTGTATTTTCCAACTCATCAAATAGCAGATGTAATTATCTGTACTGCATAGCACCATGTTATTTCTTTAAAAAGCTATAATATACAAGATGCACTTTAACTTTACATAAATATTGAGTATTTTAAATATTATATGCTTCCTTGCTCCATATTAATTTAACTCGTGTTTTGTTTATTCGTAATGATAATAAAGATCTATAAACCGTGAATATTTTACCTAATACGTGAGTGGTACATATATATGGGGCACGGAATCTATGGCCTGCACGTGGGTGCCCCACATGTGTCCACGTAAAAAAATCTTAAAAAAATGAAAAGGTGATGTTTAATTTTTCTTTTTCGTATTTTATACGTCATTACCTATGCCTATCTTATCAAATTTCCGCAAAACGTGTTTGCACGTGAGGCGTCATTTTCAGATTATACATCCACTGTTAACGTGTTAAGCAAAGGATTTTCTTTACGTATTCATGCATAGATAAATAATATTTCTTGTTAATAACCTACAACCATTGATTTTGTTTTAAATACGCCAACAAAGAAGCAAATATTTAATAGTTTATTATAAAAAATAACTTGCTATCAAAAAATATATTGTATAGAGGGTTTCCTAGCCACTAGACGGCCCTCTTGGTTTAAGTAGCTAATTATCGTCGGATAACAGAAGCTCTCCAGTGAATTGTGTGATTAGTTAATTATATATTAAGTGCCCCAGAACCTCCCAAGTAGAAACCACCAGCTAGTTTCAGTGTCACATATCGGTATACTTTTAACAATTTTACAGGTACATTATAAAAAGAGAGGAATTTCTCAGTTCTGTTCTATTTGTGTGTGTCTCGGGACTTCGTCATTTACAAACCCATTTAGAAAAAACTTTTTTTACTTGAAAGGCCAAAAAAATCCATCCCTAAGTGAACAATACACTTCACTTTTGTCATCATCATCAACAGCCTATACTAGTCTCCACTGCTGGACATAGGCATCTCCTTAGAAAGGAGGTTTTGGCCTACTATACCACGCTGGCCAGACGGGTTGGTATAGGGTTTGTTTCAAGTTTTCCTTCTCTTTGCAGTGCTGTTGTCCTGCTTAGTTTGCTCCCTTAGTCGGCTCTTACGACACCCACGGGATGAATTGGGGTGGTGACAATTTGTATTCTTAATCCGTCACCACACTTCCGGACACTTTTGTATCGAGATGAAATTAGTACGATGAATTTTTAAGAAAACAAAAGTAAACATGGATGTGAATTTCTGGCAGTAGACCTTTGGACACACTATCTCTGCAAATGATTTAATCTTCATTTCTCATGGAGTTGTGAATATTGTTCTTGTTTGATCTAAGTTTGAATTAATCCCGCCAGGCGAACAGCCTTACAACGAAGTTTAGAGTTTTTTATGGACAACGCAAGGCAGATTACAGACGTATAAGAAACCAAAATGATTCTCTATCATATTACGGTGGTCTGTGTAAGTTATATCTGGGAGCTCAACGTTTCCACTAGAAGGCCTCTTCTCGTGATAAAAGTTTGGTCAAAATTCAGTTCCGACCTCAAAAATATCATAAAAGGTATTTTCGTATCAAATAGTAAAGTATTACTAAGACTAGCAGACTACCGATTCAACTTTCGGTCACATTACGATATGATCACATTACAGTCAACGTTGGATGTTTAATATTTTACTACGAATATAATACTTTATGCCATTCGTGAGACCGACAGTAGATCGGAACTGAATTTTCATCAAACTTTTATCACGAGTATTGGCTTTCAAGTAATACTATTTACTACAGGACGAGAAATAGTGACGAGAAATGAAAATAAAAATTCTTTACATAAGCTTCATATTTATGAATTCTTAAAAATAAAATGGATTTTTGAATGACTTAAAAACACCAGGTTTCTAATTCATTTAGTAGTACATTTTTTTAATGTACAGGTCTACTTTTATTCAAATTTGAAGAAGTCGTGATAAATAAGGAATTACGACACCTACTCTAGGTGTCTTAATTCCTTAGTTATCACGTCTTAGGCGGACCCCCATAAGGCGAAAACTAAGGAATTTAAAAAAAACTAACTCGACTGCACGGATGGCGTAGTGGTTTAAGCGGTCGCCACGCCGCTTCCTACTACGCCGAGTGTTGTGGGTTCAAACCCCACATGGGACGACACTTTGTGTGATCCACAAATTGTTGTTCTGAGTCTGGGTGTTCTTTGTGTCCGTTTCATGTATGTTTGTAAAGTCCCCCGCGACACAGGATTTATTCCTAATGCGGGAGTTGTCTTTTAAAAAATAAATAAAAAATAACAGTTATTCCATTATGATGATTGATTTCTAAATATAACTTACTCGTATATCGTATTACTATAACATGAAATGTGTGTTTATAATTTTTCTATATAGCCTATTAAATTTTACACTTTTCTTGCATGGTCACTCTTATTGGTAATTGAAAACCTTCTGAATACAGTTTGCATATATCAGTGCAACGTTAAAAGTCCAATTGGATCTGGACGACAACATAAAATGCCGAACGTTGGAGGAATATACCCCTTGTCGTGTCGCATTTTATCAGCGAACGTAATAAAACGTTCGCGTTCCGATTTATAAGATACTCTTGAAGCCTGTCGTCAGTTGTACGTGATCTGCACTTTTATAATACTAGATTATTTATTCTTGTGGGCCATTTTACTAACACAACTTCTTATATCTTCACACTCCACAGCTTTCTGTCACTCTTCATTCTGATTGTTATTATCATCAACTTCTTGTCCTACTAATTTTATTTTGGGTCGGCGCTACGTGTAATCTGGTAAAATGTTTGTCTAGTTTCTATTTTGGCCAACCATCTGCCTAATGCCTTTCCTTCTTGTTTGCAGACGGGAAAGGAAGAAACAAATTAGGAAATGGGAAACATGACTGAGATTGTAGAAGAAGCCGGGGTCGCGCACCTGTGAGACCTTCCTGAGATTGGAGAGGCTACTGACACAAGGCGAACAAGCAAACTGACTGACTGCACGGATGGCGTAGTGGTTTAAGCGGTTCCACACCGCTTCCTACTGCGCCGAGTGTTGTGGGTTCAAACCCCACATGGGACAACACTTTGTGTGATCCACAAATTGTTGTTCTGAGTCTGGGTGTACTTTGTGTCCGTTTCATGTATGTTTGTAAAGTCCCCGTAACACAGGATTTATTCCTAGTGCGGGAGTTGTCTTCTTAAAAAAAAAACCGATCACCTGATGGTAAGTGACTACTGACGCTCATAGATACGCGCTGTAGCCCTTTCAGTCTTTATACTCGGTGAAAACATCGAAAGAAGTGCTTAACACCGGTTTTTGTAAGGCCGTTTATTACTCCGGCCGACCTGGCCCATTTGTGCAGTAGCATGGTCGTAACTATCAAAAACTTAAAGTGAGTAAATAAAAGATCGCGAATTTCCTGCTGATCGTCAGCTATTGATAAGATATGTATACCTATACGTCTATAGATTTCCATTCCCATAAAAAAGTGTAACGTAAAAATATATCTAGACATAATATATACATATACATATGTGTAGAGAAATATATATAGACAATTTGATAAAGACTTGTAACATAATTGGTTTACTCGTATTAAGAAAGCTACTGATGATGTTCCAAACTTTCTGTAACATAAACAAAATTATACAGGTAGCCAGTGTTTTGGCGCCTTTGATACAAGAATAAACAACGTAAAAATCGGAATATTTATGTAAAAATTGTATTAGGTTCTCAGACGTCAGTAAATTTTTGAATAAAGTCGAGTACACTCAGCTTTTTCATAATAAAATTTTCCTTATTACGCATTGTTTCAAGTTCTCTTGTTTTGAGAGGATTTCTTGTGAACCTACTTTTGTTTTAATTACCACCAATAGCCTCAAAAGATTAGAAATATAATATTTTCTTTTCTTTTTTTAAGACAAAAGGTTCTTTAACAAGTTTTAAAATGAAACTACCAAAGTTAGAGTAACAAGTAGTTGATCCTTTTGAAAGCAATTTAGTTTTAATTTCACAAAAGTTTTCTTCTGGCAAGCTCCTTTTTTAAATTTACTTCGGGCGATGGCGTCTATAAAGCCTTAAGCTGTCTAGATTGTTATAAGAATCAAAAATAACATAAACAGTTTATATTAAGCAGATCACCATTTTAATATCATGAGTATCTATCCAATTATTCATAGGTCTTCAATTTTCCGACCTCAAATTTACGAGGTGGACTGAAGTTATGTACGACTGGTAACAAAACCCTTCTTTTTGTGAAATAGCGGGAAAACGAGTGGAACGAGCCCATGAACTTCTGTAACTCAGGAGAAAAAAGCTCGTTGCTGGCGCGTGAGGAAGAAGTACACTCTATGTTGAAGATTGTATCGGTTCTGAAATATCGCAGGCGACAATTCGTTCCACAGATTTGTTACATCAAATTTTACTCAGGAGGACAGTGCCCCGCAGAACGACCTCCGTCCACCATAAGCGCAGGCCTGGGGGTGACAAGTGAGGCCATCTGTCACCCTAGCAGAAGCAGGCCGGGGTGGCGGCGAACGCGTTGCGAAGCGCGCTCGCTTCCAGGGAGCAGAGGGAACATTGGGTTCCCACACGGGGAGGGGTCGTCTACCTGTTGTTGTAGATGGCCCGAGGTATGTCATGGCACCAGGGACTTCCTTTCTAGGGTATACCTGGTTCCCCGGCTATTAGTACCCGAGACGGCGTGCGGTTTTAGTCGGTTCGAGTCCGACATGCCACCGATAGGTGGTATCCGAGGGGATTTCCACACGGAAAAAAAAAGGAGGACAGTGCCCAGAGCTGATTCATACTATTAATCGATAGCATAAGCGTAGACACTAATTAAATGACCCATGATCGTGTAGATACTAAACTAGATCATACACATTGATATTAACTTTTGCTTGCTGTTGTTATTTGTACTTTATACTGTAATAAATGTGTTGACAGCCAGTACTTAATTTAATGCGAAAGTTCACAACACTTTTTTGTATTCCAAGAAAATACATAATAGTATTCACCGACGTCTTATTTGTCCGAATGTCCTTAAACTTCTTGAAACGTTTATTGCACTCCCTCGAGGCTTGAAGGTGAAATAAAAAAGATTATTTCAAATGAAATTTCGCTCAGAATGTCATTGTTCTTTTTTTAAAGAGAAAACTAATATGACGCGCTTAGCTTATGTGAAACATCTTTTTTTTTTTAAAGACAACTCACGCACTAGGAAGAAATCCTGTGTCGCGGGGGACTTTACAAACATACATGAAAGGGACACAATGAACACCCAGACTCAGAATGACAATTTGTGGATCACACAAAGTGTCGTCCCGTGTGGGGATCGAACTTATAACACTCAACGTAATAGGAAGCGGCTTGGCGACCGCTTAAAACACTACGCTATCCGTGCATCTTGCCCATAGCAAAGGGTTTTTGACTGGTTTACTTTACGGTTAGCCTGACGCCAACTCTTAAAACTTATATATTTTTTATTATGTTTTGGATGGGCAACAGGAGTGAGTTGGCAGAAGCTTGAAAAGATCACGATCCGTGCTCGTACGTCGTCCTTGAGAACTTTTTTTTTTAAAGGTCTACTAGCAACCGAAATTACTAGTATTCCCGTTAACACCTCCCGCTAAGCTAAATTTCTTATGTTAGGAGTGGGTTTACGTCGGTAGTGTATTGGTCAGGATTGGAACCCACGACTTCTTGATCGCAAGTCCAATACCACTACTCTTCCGCCGCTTTACTAATAGGACAGAACTAATAGGACAGAGATCGTAACTTACACATACACTAATTTATGTGATGTGAAACAACTTGTTATCACAAATGCTCAGTTTAAGCCTTGCTAAATCACTGGTCTGTTGGTCTAGTGTTAAGCGATCTTGATTGCTAAGCTTGAGGTTCTTTTTTTTTTTTTTTTTTTTTCCGTGCGGAAATCCCTTCGGATACCACCTGTCGGTGGCATGTCGGACTCGAACCTACTAAAACCGCACGCGTACCGCACGGTACTAATAGCCGGGGAACCAGGTATACCCTAGAAAGGAAGGCCCTGGTGCCCCGACATACCTCGGGTCATCTACAGACGAGTAGACGACCTCGCCGAAGGAGACGGCAGAGTTCCACGCACTCTCGCTCCGCACGATAGCCGCAATCAGGCTATCGAGCGAGAGAACTCCCACTCCGATGGCCGCCACGAGGTCTCGCCTCTGCTCAACCC
Organism: Arctia plantaginis; assembly: GCA_902825455.1. NCBI lineage: Eukaryota > Metazoa > Arthropoda > Insecta > Lepidoptera > Erebidae > Arctia > Arctia plantaginis. The sequence continues at coordinate 13,144,554 of CADEBD010000294.1, read as the reverse complement.
ACGCCGGGCACTCCGCCAGCGTGTGGAGAGCCGTGTCCACGGTCTGGCCATCGCAGTGGTGGCACTCAGGCGTTGGCTCCTTGCGGATCAGACACAGGTGATCTCCGAAACATCCCTTCCCAGTGATCACCTGCGTCAATCGGTATGAGAGGGTCTCGTGACGCCTCTCGAGCCAATCCTCCATAACGGGTCTTACCGCCGCAATGACGGCGTGCCCAAAGCTTGAGGTCCTGGGTTCTATTCCTACAAATACTTGTGTAATGTCATTTGTTCTGTGTTCAAGTGTAATTTATCTATAATATCATTTATATTAGAAATATATATATTTAGAAATATATAAGTATGTTTATCTGCAGGCTAGTTACCGTAACAACTGATTTGGGATCAGACAGCCGTGTGTCAGATGTCTCAAGTTATTATTATTGTTATTTATGGCACATATGTGTTATCCTAGAAAACAACGAACTCTATCTGTTTACATGTTAGGATGAATATATAAAGTCAACCCTTATGCCATTTTTTACAAGATATGATTAACTAGAGCAGTTGGACAGTTAAGCAAAACACACAATAGGTAGTGATAAAATATTACAATTCCTGATATAAACATCCCAAATCTCTATGACTACCTTCGATAAAAGTCAATCGCCAGTCAAAGATTATGACATACAATAGCAATCGACATTCCTGACAATATCTTCTCGCAATCATAGACATTATCTCCTACATTTTTCCATCACATTGCAATAATATAAAGACTATCTCCCACTATTCATGTCCCCATGTCGACGTCGAGGAACTCCCGCTATGAAAACAATCAGAGCGAGCGACTGTAAATCACGCGAGTGATACATTAAGTTTACGCAGCGGGGTTGCGCAATCACTTCTAGTTGAATAGTTTTCGATTTAATCATATTTTGAAGTGGAAATACTTATGTGAAGATACGACACATTACGGTGTATTTGATATTAGTCACACTATAGAATCCGATATCGGATAGGATCGTAGTTAAAAAAAATGGAATCCTAGAAAGGGCCGGTTCAACCGTAGTGATAACACGGCCTCACGGAAAACTGTTACGCAATCCTTTGTTGCTTTTTAGCGAGTGACTGAGGTTACCTACCATAGACCAGCCCCCCCTGATATAAGAGGGGGAAAGGGGGCTCAAAGGCCGGCAACCTATATCTATCAAGCAGTTTGACTGCACGGATGATGTAGTGGTTTAAGCGGTCGATCCCCACATGGGACGTCGCTTTGTGTGATCCACAAATTGTTGCTCTAAGTCTCGGTGTTTTTTGTGTCCGTTTCATGTATGTTTGTAAAGCCCTTGCGACATAGGATATATTCCTAATGCTGGAGTTTTCTTGTTGAGTTGAGATGTCTTGTAAAAGCTTGATGGACACATACACTTGAAATACCTTCTTAGGCAGTCGGGTAAAAATAACTGTCCCTATTAGTGAATTTGTGTATCGTTACATTACCAACAATATCCCTTGGAATTGCCCTAAAATACATTACTATCACGAGATAATATCTTTCCATAATTAATATCTTCACGCTGTTAGTTTCATTTATCTCATTAATTCGGTATAAGAGACGAAAACATTATTTCGTACCTAAAACATCGCTGGAAGTTCCCCTCCCTAATTTAATTACAAATAGTTTTGACCTTCGCAGAACTTGTACAATATATTTAACGTAATCGAGTTACAAACGAACGCTGTTCTCGAAGTGTAATTGTTATTTATTTACCGTCAAACCTAATTTTAACGAAAAACTGACGTCTGCAAGCTTGTAAGCAAAAAAAATTAGTTGACATACTTATTGTGTGTAGAAATTTAATCACGAAATCGTACAGAAAGCCATCTGCTCTGTTTGTACAGCTTTGTATTCTGTTTTTTTTTTTCAATTCTGTAAAACTTTCGGCTTGTTTAGTAAATGAACATCGTTTGAAATTTTAATGAGAAAAGCCTTTGTGGTTTTCAAGATCAAAAGCTAGACCCATCGTTTTGTATAAAATCTTAGTGCCTCAAATTTAGAACTTAAAGTTATTTTTATTCATGATTTATAATCCGGTTTAGACAGGAAAAGAATCATATTCATCTAAGTTGGCTTTTTTTCTTTGCTGGTGTAGGGAGGAAACAAGCAGACGGGTCACTTGATGGTAAGTAACTACCACCACCCATGAATATTCAGTGCTCCCCCATAATAAGGAGAGGGGAGTTGAGATGGGCCACTTGTAATCTGACTTACTTAATGAGATGCAACGAAAGAATTATTTTCTGTGAGGCCAGGGTACCCCCGTCGAACCAGCCCAGTTCTGCTGAAGCATGGCTCTCCCACTAAACTATAAGATAAAATTCAATACCAATTTATTTCGTTCCTTCCACCATTTAACAAAGAAGATTTCGATTGAAAGTACTAAATGCTCGAAGATAAACCCTAACACTTTTAAGAGTTGACACTGATACCTTTAGATTTATGCGATACCAGGGGTGGGTTTCACCCCTGTGGGACGGGAGTCACCCCCTAACGATGTTAAGGATATCGCCAGTTATAGACTATTGATACGAATGAAGATTCTGAATGTTACAAAGTTAGTTTTTATTACTGTTTTTTTTTTGGGAAAGGGTGTGCTCATAATACGAAACAATTTTGTGTTGAAGTTCATTGTATATAAAATATAAATTAGTACTTAAATGTGTTACATTGTCAAAGAGGAAAAAGGAGTGGAGATTATAGACATTTAGAATCAAATATGACAGTTCATTGTTAAAATTAAAACAACTTGTCATCTTGTTTAACTATTATTTAATGGTGATAATTTGATTATTTCAAACCATGACTAAAAATAGGTAAAACTTAGTTTGGTTCTTTTCAATGAGGTTTCGTATTCTTCTTTCTTCTTCCTATTCTACTTCTTTCGTAAAAGATGCAACAAAAGTAAAGATACGACATAATCAAAATAGGGTTAATTATTAAACTAAGTCCATGTTTGCTAACTCGTGATACTATAACGAAATGTGTTTTAAATACATAGAAAAATATCACATCATCATCACATCAACAGCCTTTAACAGTCCACTGCTGGACATAGGCCTCTCCTTAGAAAGAATGTTTTGGCCTACTATAGAAAAATATAAATATAAAATATCCATTGTATGAAATAGCTTGGTTTGTTTAATGTTCACGTTATTAAAATTCAGTAACACAGTATGCACACTAGTATTGAATATATAATATAATACGTAGATAAATATTTACAAGCATTAGGCAAATCTAAAAACATCATTTCAACATTTAACTTTTTGTCATTAATTCTTAATAATTAAATAGTGGCAACAATCTCGTATTTTCCCCAGTTTTTTACATTTTTCATTTATGCTCGGCACCTGTTGATTGTAGCGTGATGTTATACAACCTATAAAATTTAATTAATTTAATTTATTAAAATTTCTCGAAAAATAGGCTATCTAACACTGTACGAATTTTTCAAATCGGACCGGTAGTTCTTGAGATTAGCGCGTTCAAGTATACAAACAAACAAAACTCTTCATCTCTATAATATTATACAGTACAGATTATAAAACGGAGTCGTAATGAAAACTTTGATTTTGAATTTAATTTTACATAAAAAAATAGCACACATATAGCAAAGTAGTACACATACAGAGAAATAGTTAGGAACGTGAACAACAGAATCTTACAGACAGTTGGGATTAGTTGGGAACAGTCGCACAGTTACAGCAACATTGTGAACCCATGGATCTCACGGCCGACGTAAACTACAACGTAAAAGCACAATTTAAAAATAAAGATTGAAAATTACAAATTTCGAATAGTTTCGTTCACTGTTTTTGCACCTATCAAACATATTAATCATCTTCAAATCTCGAACACTAATTTTGATACAAAAGTTCATAAAAGTTATATTCATTTCTATTTGTAGAAACGCACTAAGTTTGGGCCTGAAACGTACACATGTTCAATTTAAACAGAAACGAAGTTCCCAAAATGTGTTATTAAAACGCTGAACACGGTCTGATGTTGCCTCAGGCAGTATGCGGTGGTGTGCCTACCCTCCTACACGGCCCTAATTAACTTGGGTTGAAGCATTCTGCTAATTACTCCTGGTTGTTCTATAAAAAGTGATGCTGAGACTTAAGAATACGGAGCTTTTACTTAGATTTTTGATGAATAACATTTTTAAGAAAAACAAATATAGCCTTAAGCATTTTTTTTTAATTTTGATTTTTCTAGATAGATGTTATATTTTTTTGTGTTTTAACACCGTAAGCGTAGGAGGTACACACGCGCTAAAAATATAGTAGTATCTAGCTCTGACATAACAATAAAATAACTTTATGGGTTACTAGGCGAAGCGTAGTCGGTCGTAGAAAAAGAATTTAAAGATTCTACGATAAAAATACAGAAGTGACTTAAATGTTAAACATAATCTAAAATAAATATTTGTATGAACGTAACATTATTGTTCTAGCAAAATGGAGTGAAGCATAATTTGTGAAAAGAATACATAGAATACAGAATGTTTGGCCTTGGGATTAATTAATTATAATTAAGAAACTACTCCGTGGATTTGTAGTTTTTAACTAGAACAGATAAGTCATAGGAATAGGATACCGTATCTATCTGAACCGGTTCTGACACTTTTGAAAGTAGACACTCATTTTAGCCGTTTTAAAGGCAACAAAATTATGAAGAGGTACTCTTATTACGAGTACGAGTATTTACGATTAAACCGTTAATACGCAAAAGCTACCGGATTAGAAGATTAATTTAAATTTCATTCTGACGCCATTTTGTATATCTCGGAGTGACAAAAACAACGTGATACGCAACGATTTGTTGACAAGATTTCATATCTTGTAAGTCTATTTTTGTATTGTTTTATTGATATACAGTGGATAGTTTCTCAAATAGTATCTAGTTTTAACTTCGATGATCACAAATGACTTCCTGGTAAGCAGGAACTATTGTTATGTTTCTTCACCGCAAAGGAAGGATCGTCGAGGCTTTGAGGTAAGCTGGCTGGCTGCTAGGCCACGACACAACGGTTGACTTATGGAAGTTGTACAAAAACTAATCATGTATTCAGAATTAGTAGTTTCTTTGTAGTTCAGTGTATCTTTGTTGGATGGTACTGACATATGTTTTTGTGTCATTGTATGTGGAAGTTGCTACACTGATACAAAAATGAGATAGACACAAAAGGGGAATATCATTTTAGTGCCCTTTTGTTAGTTTGTTCAAATCTTAGTTTTCCTCCTATTACGAAAACAACAAAAATAAACTACAAAGAATTCATTGAAATAATTGAAATATTTATTGAAATAAAAGCGATTAGAACTCCTTCAAGATATGCGTCACACCATAACCACTTTCTTCTCCATAAACACATCTTTATCTTAGTAATACTCTTTATTTTCGACTACCCTCAATTTTGGAAAATATAACAAACCTTGCTTAATTTTTAATGTACGACTTACCATGAGCGAAAATGTGCAAGACCGGCGAGAAAGCTCTCGTAATGCCTCTGACGTAATCAGTTGATCTCTACCTTCAGAGAAAAAGTATTATGCTCTAAGTAGCAAGGATCTACGTTTTTGTAGCTTACATTTATTTTTCGGGGGATAATCGGCAGATTTGATTGCGGCTCGGCAAATATTAAGTACTTTTGTTTTTGTTTTATTCATAGGATAAAACAGTTGAAGGGATTTTCTTTTATCTGTTGTGTTTTTTGTTTCTTTGTTGTAAAGGGGCTGCCTCACATTACGAAGGTTTTTGGAAAACTTTGAAAGTTTTTATTTCTTACTACTACTGTCTATAACTGGATGAACCAGGAATATGTCAATAGTATTCGAATACAATTATAATACCTTCAATTAAATATAAATATGCTCACGTCTATATCTAGGAAAGGGTAGCAGAGGCTTATTAAAATTCACACATTTGCCTTACTCACTTAATGAGAGGTAAGCGCTTTTGTAACTTACCCTATGGGTTAAACAGGGACAGACTTTTTATGTTTATATTAGAGACCTAAAAGTTTGTTTTAGAGTTCAACAGCCTTTAATAGTCCACTGCTGGACATAGGCCCCTCCTTAGAAAGGAGGCTTTGGTCTACAATACCACGCTGACCAGACGGGTTAGTAAAGGGTTTGTGTCAAGTTTTCCTTCTCTTGCAGTGTTGTTGTCCTGCGTAGTTTACTCCCTTAGTCGGCTCGTACGACACCCACGGGATGAACAGAAACTCCGTTGTAACATGTTGTTCATTATGTCTAGTACTTTTCTTCTTTCACTAAGCGCTAAACTGTAACATTTTGTAGCAGTGTACATGACAAATGTCTCTAAAGTGTGAAGTAGATTGACAGACAAGGCTACAATACAAAATTTTAATAGTTTCCTTTAACTACAGAACCCACAAAAAATAGAAGTCTTTTATATCCAACACCTCAATTGATTGTCGATTCGGCTTCGATTTTTTTGTTTCTTCAGAACTCAATCCGTTCCTTTTTTTATTCGGTAATTTAAATGAAATCATACGAGAAAAATACCCATATGATGCCATTAAAATTTAAAGAAGAAACTACTTGTAATTTTGTATGACAGTTCTAGTATATGTTGCCGTATGCTATTCTTCAGGTAATCGAATAAACATATTATTTGAACTTTAGGAACCGCTGAAGTAGTCGATGTACTCGCTAAAAGTATTTTTTTACAAAACGAACTGTGTAGACTTCCTTAGACGAGAAATAAATAAGACACAGCTGACGGTATTTGGGAAGCATTTCCAACAACAAAATAAATATATCAGAGAACAATAAATAGCATGCAACGTGGTTAAAAAGAAAACAAAACGTTTTTAGTATATACACATACAAGTTAGCTACAGTTATTATAAACAAGTTCACACGTTACAAAGCAAAGAGTAACATACTCCCAGATTGACTGCTTCAGTTCTAGATGCAAAATTTTTTTTATTTGCCTATATAGACCTAGGTTGGTTAGAAAGTTGAAAATGTGGTATAGTAGAATAATTCATCATTCATTTAATTTTCATGATAAATAAAATGTAAATCTATTGTTTTTTATGGTATAAGGGGGCAAAGAGCAGACGGGTCATCTGATGGTAAGCAACTACCGCCGCCCATGGACACCTGCAACTCAAAAGTCACAAGTGCGTTGCTGCCCTTGGAGTCCCTCCCGCTCGAGTAGGCGGGCGGGGGGATTTGGGCTCCGGTAACCTGACTCACTCAGTGAAAGGCAACGAAAGAATTGCTTAACACCGGTTTTCTGTGAAGCCGTGGTATCACTCCGGTCGAGCCGGCCCGGTAGAATAATCAAAACAAATTAGTTTATTCATATTTTAGGGAGATTGATGGGATAGACAGTTTACTTTTCTTACAATTTTAAGTTTGGATTTTTAAATTAGGAATGAAATTATTATCAATGAAATTAGTGCTTATGGTTGAATATTGAAGTTCGAACCAACAAATTAAGTTTGTAGGTACACGCTTAATATTACTGAGAAATGTTAAAATCAAGCGATTAACAGATAATGAAGTAGGTGCAATGCGTTGTTAAACCGTGTTTTCTTGAACGACAAAAGTATTTAGTTGAAGAATAGGAGCCATATATCTTACCGCAGCGCTGAGCGCTTGCTGGCTGCGCCCCAAGCACGTACTCAACCTCTTTTTAGCTTTCAGTTGTTCTCTGTACTGTTAATACTATTTTTATTACTTTATTCATTCTGGCTGTTGTTTCTTGAATGTTTTATTTTATTGCTACTCGTGAGTCGTTTTGTTTCAGTGTTAGAAAGGTTTATGGTGTGTGAATAATGGAAGCTATGATTCATATTTAACATGCTTTTATTAGCGTAACATCGAACTAAGTAACTACATTGTAATATATTAGGAAGTCTTTCAAGACATCAACCTTAATAGCCTCTAATAGTTTACTACTGGATATAGGCATCTTCTTAGGAAGGAGGTTTTAGCCTACTATAGCACGCTGGCCAGACGGGTTGGTAGTTTGCTCCCTTAGTCAGCTCTTGTGACATCCACAGGATAAATAAGGTGGTGACACTCTGTATTCTTAATCCGTCAACACACGGACAACTTAGAAGTCAAATTGAACCTAATTCTAGTTGCCGTTGGAATGACAATGTCATAATTTAGAATCTTTTAGCTAACCTGATGAGTATAGTAGAACTCTTCAGTGACTTCTAGTAAACCACTGGGATTTGCACATTATAGTTTCTGCTTGTAACATATTTACCATCAGATCTTTATCTTTCTTGTAGACCTTTTTAACTTCTAAGCTTTTCTTGACAATTAGACTAAAGGTGTAAGGGACATCGTACCGAATGCTGAAATAGTGTATTCAGACCATGATTCTGAGCCGAACATCATTGAATTTTTCTGCCGGAAAATTCATCTTTTTTTTTTTTCCATTTTCTATTTGAAAATAATGAAAAATGATATCGCAATGAGTAGACAGAACATTCTACCAAAAACTATTTAATAAATACCAAAAAACTGCAATATAATTAATCAAACAGCCGAAGCGCGCGGGGCCTCCTCCGGCTGAAAATTGATTGTATAAAATGTTTAATTTTCCGGCAGAAAATTCTAATGATTTTCGACTCAGAATGATGGTCTGAATACAATGTTTCAGTATTCGTTACGACGTCCCTTACACCGTGTATATGTATATTTAATTACATTATTCTATTAATAAAAAACTATACCCTTTTTTTTTTTTTTTTTTTCTATTAATAAAAAACTATACCCTAAATCTATAATATAATTTACCGTGAAGTACTTACATGAACATACATTCAGAGCTCGTTTGAGCCTCGAACAGGTGAGTTTGTTGTTTGAATATATTTGTAACTAAAAATAAAATAAAGTGTTTAAAAGATCTTTTATCGAGAAAACTACTTTTAGAGCAATTTATTACGATAAAATATCACGTTTCTGCCAGCCAGTGTCGGGTCGTTAGCAAGCCCCGGGAGCTTAGTGTCGTAATCCCTTCACGACGTCATAATTGCACAAATTGCAACGACCCTTACAGATACTTTCATACAATAAACGATTTTCCGTTCTGGGACCTGCAACACTGAATGATTGATAATAACTGAGCGTATCAAAGTACAATTTTTTATTCTTCAATAAAATTATTTTGTACGTTTGCAATAGACACTGCATTTGCTATGAATTGAGGATATCACTATTTCTGTGGCATTTAATATATTATGATCTTAAATAGAGACACTACTCTAATGTGGTATCTTAAATTAGGACAGAAATTTGCTTCGGCATATGTTGGTACATATGCCAAAGCAAATTAACAACTTCACAACTACACAATAACACTTTCTAGAATACGAGTAGTCTATTTAAAAGGAAGGAAAAACACTTGCCAAAGTAACTTTTGAAATAGGCGACTCTAATACTTTTTTCTTTGCTTTTTCGAGTTCTGCATTACACTCCAAAAAATATATTGTAACACAAGTATATTGGGTGTTCTTACCCAATATACTTTGATTAAAAATATTTCAATGTTTGCTACCCCGCCTGGAACACCTTATACACATCACTCATATCAGCTGTTAGTCAGCTGAATCCATGGTCCAACTAAAAATATGAATACTGCCAAACTTAGCGCCAAACTTAATGCTTGTTAAGAAATACAGGTAGGTTATGATCTGGCAGATCTCGATCAGCACATATTAACGATCGGCGGATCGGATATACACGAATGCTATATAAATAAATAGTAATAAACTACTTATGATTATTCACTAGGATCTAACCGATAATTATATAAACAAGTTGAACAGTAATAAAACTAAAAGATTTAGTAAGTAAGTATTTAGTGAATCCAACTACAGAACGTCCCGATCCAATTATACTCGCCCGACGCCGTAACGTAACGATGTAATAATAAAATCAAGTTGGTACACCACTCAGCTAAATGCAAGAACAAATTACACAAGGCTAGGATTTTCACTATTTATATCATAGCAGCATTGTACTCTATTTTGCAGTTTAACTTCAGTGTATTCTTCAATAAACCTACTTGACTTATTCCAATATGGTTCAGGGTCGGCGTGATATAAAACACTGTAAAGTTAATTGGCTGCTTACGAGTACTTTATCGTTAGCTGATGTAATTTCCTTTAAAATGGGAGAAAGGAAGGGAATAATCTAGAGTACTAGGATACTCAGAGTGTCAGATGGGACAAGAAATTGAGTCCGCAGAGGCTCGAAGAGACCAAAGTGGAATCTGTTTTCTGATTGGTTTGGTCTATTCTGAACGACTATACTTGACTTATTTATCAATTTTGCTCCCACATGTTATTTCAAAATGATTGATTTTGTTCAAACTTTATAAAAATGGAAGTTATTAGGCATAAGGCAGATCTAACTGTAGACATTTATGTCGTGATTTTATTTTATCATTACTTTCCACATTGATTTCACTTTTGTCTTCAATTATTAAAATTGGTTTCGGTTTCGAGTAAAAATATTAAAGGATTTAATATATTTTTAAATTTGACGGTTATTAGGTATGCTTTTAAAATTTTGACAGTTAGTTTAGTGGTTACTGCTGCTAAGCCACAGGTCATGGGTTTGATTCCCATCCAGGATAAATAATTGTGAAATGAGCATGATCATTTGTTCTGTGTCTTGACGTTGTTTATCTATAATGTGTATATATTTAGTATTGTGATAGGGCTTAGCAAATGGCAAAGTTAAGCAATCCTAGTCAGGTCAGTCTAATGATGGGTGATCATGTTTAACACATTGAGACCTCTCTGAGCCTCGGAGAACACGTTAAGCCGTTAGTCCAGGTTGCCATACGAACATCTGGAGCAATCGCTGCAGTCTTTCTAGAGAACTGCGATATCGCCTAGCGTCACTCCCCGTCATTAAATAAAAAAAATCCGAGTAAAAAATCGAAGTTCAGCCTTGTCAAGGGAGACTTACAGCCTTTTTTTTTAACGTGTGGAAATCCCCTCGGACCGTCACCCCGCCGGGGTTCTCCAGTCGGCGGGGCGGTGTGTCAGACTCGAACCGACTAAAACCACACGGTGTGCCCTCTTTGCGCTACTATTTTAGGGGGGTCCAGGTAGTTATCGCCTTCTGGACCCCTCCCAGCGCCGGCTCCGTCTCAATTATTCTCTCTTTATAGGCGACGTCCGGCACACGCGGACGCCGCCCCCTCGCGGCTGGCCAAACTAATGCGGGTGGAGGGGAAAACCCATTCCGTCCACGCGCGGCCACCCTCAGGGCGGCATGAGGCGCAGATGAGCGCGCCTCCGCCGCCCGGTTCGCCAGCGGCGGATCGGGTCCGAGTGGAGGTCGTCCTCCCGGGCCTTCTCCGCCGCCTCCTTCTGCGAGATTACTTCCTCGCAGAAGGTTGCGACCGCGGTAAAACAACTGTAGCGAGAGATCCACTCCGATGACTGCAGTGAGGGCCCGGCGCTGCGTCGCCCATGCGGGTCAGACCGCCAGTGTGTGCTGGGCCGAGTCCTCACTGCAGTAGCAGTGGTGGCAGGCGGGACTCAATTTCCTCCTGGCGACCGAGTGCAGGTACTTTCCGAAGCAACCGTGCCCGGAAAGCACCTGCGTCAGCCGGAAGGAAAGGGTCCCGGAGACTTAAAGCCTACCACAACCTAGTTTGGGAATAAAGACTCGGACGATATGAATGGTCTATGTATTTAGTAACAGGCAAGTATGTTCATCAATAGTCTGATTACTATAGATAGCACATGCGAAGCGTAGCTTGGGATCAGACAGTCGTATGTAAGATGTATGAAGTTATTACTATTATTTTTAAACAAAGGATAACAAATACATACATTTATATGTTGATGTATATGATAATATTCCATACTATAAAATTATAAATGCGAAAGTGTGTCGGTCTGTCTGTTACCTGATCACGCTTTAACCGCTATACCGATTTAGATTAAATTTGGTATAAAGATAGTATAAGTCCCGGGAAAGGACATAACATTTTTATCCAGTAAATCAAGAGGGGCTCTTTTCTAAAGGGGTAAAAAGTTTATATGAGAAATCAATAACCGCTGAACCGATTTAAATGTAATCTGTCATGGAGAGACTTTGCTTCTTGAAGAAGGGCAAATGTTACTTTTTACTACGATAACCGTGTACTATACATACGTATATTTCGTACCTAGGTATATTATATATTCGTATAATTTATATTCGTTATGCCAATCGCGTGCCAAGTATAGATGGTCATGATTTCCTTTGTTAATAGACATCGCACCTTGTTGTTAATCATCAAGTCAAGTATTGTTACGACATCTAATTAACTAAATTAATTACGTACCTGTCAAAATCATAATTCGAGATGGTTCGTGTTCTGCAATGAGACTACGGTACTGTTACCATTCAGTCCCATTTAATTTTGAAGAAAAAATACTACCAATGATTGGATAATCAAGGAGTGAATTATACAGTTTTGCCGCATGGACCAATGGCAAGAGGTAACTAAAAGAGTCATTCATTGCTTTTCACAACAGAGTGAGGTCACGAGAGGCCAAATAAAACTGCCCCCTACCTCTAATTGCAGGGGGGAGGGGGGCTCTATGCAATTGTGTCTCTTGAGTAGCAGGTTTTTATTGTTGGCAGTAGCCATTAACCGTCAGGGCACACGTTGTTTTGTAACGTATGTCACTAGTCGCTAAATAAAACGAAAACTTAAACCTTATAACTAAACATGGCAATAAAATGACTTCGCAACAAAAGTTCCTTTAAGAGTTTTCCCTTTGTCCAGGAGTAGGGCACACCGCACAATGCGTTCAATCGATAGCGCTGGTGCTCAACTCGATACGGCCCAGTTACAATATAACTATTACTGTTTCCTGTTTAGATTGTCGTATCGGACTACTTATAGTTCTATTTAGTTTTATTTTTCTAAGCGTACATAATACGGAGTTTTAGATCATTGATATACCTATAACCAACCTTTTTTTTGGAACGAAGTTCTTTGTCGCGCATTAGACGCTCTGAACGGATGGGAGCGAGACCGAAAAATTTGTTACAAGACTTTTTTACGACACTACTTGATATAGTGACAGCCGTGTATGAACTACGAGTAGGTATATACTCGTACATCGCCGCACACAGCTCTCCCTCGCTCCGAAATAACTTTATTATTCCAGATCATTCAGTGTCTAATTTATCATTACTTATTTAAAACATAATAAATATATTTTATCATAAGTTCTTCAATTTAACTTTTTTAACTTGATATTTTATAATATAAATTATAATGACTGTATAGCAAACGTCTACCGAAAAGCGAAAGAAACTTCGTTCCGACCGGGTGTCCATAGAACCCTCACGTCGTATTTATAAAAGTACACAAGTTATCTCTTGAAATACTCACACAATGGGAATACAACCTCTCACACATAACCAAAGTAGGTAGAGCCTGTACTATGGTAACCAGATTACTAATAAACATACCTATAATATGACTAAATACATACATACACATATTATACATACATAGTCCATAGTCTGGTTACCATAGTACAGGCTCTGCCTAGTTTGGGATCAGACGATGAGTGTGTGAGATATATATAATAATAATAATATTATCCTGGGTATAAATCGAACCGTCTGGCTTACCCTTAAGGATCATCAGCTACTGCACCAAAAGTCCAGTCATGTCAATTAAAATTGCTGAATATTTAATACCGACACGAATGTCTACATGTCACGGTGCCCAATTTGCGTATTTCGTCCAATTGGATTATCAAAGTGTCAGGTAAAAAGGGGTTTTCACCTATAACAAGGTATAGGATATGAACCGCAATCATTCGCACTCATTTCAAAAGTGGAAAATGTCGGGATCCAAGATTATGTAAATTTTTGGTTCGGTTCGCTGTTGTAGACCCTAATCTTGGTCCCTGGGGAGCGCGGGGGTTGCAACCCTCTCTGCGCGAAGGGGAACCGTTCAATAGAAATTCTATAAATCAATCGGTATTTTATAGAATTTTGTTTTGTTTGTGAGAAAAGTGTTTTCTTTGCCAAGGTTTTAAATATCAGTTACTAATTATTACGCGAAAAACTTGTAGAATACTTAACTAAATATCCTATAAATTACAATAATAATATGAAAACAAATATAAATTCATTACACGTGTCTTCTATAGTTCCGGTTAATACAACTTTCATAACGAGATATTAACCTCTAGTGTCACCTACCGACAAAATTGAAAACTATTTTGTCGTCCTAAAGTTTTTAGACACGCATATTTTTTGTGCATTGTTTCATTTACCACCAAAACTTTTAAGAATCTTAAAACTATAATTAAACTAACTGTAGAGATTACTTATGATTCAGTCGAACACCTCACAATTGTAATTATTGTAAATTGTTTTTACTTGTATGCACTGCATGCATTTGTAAGTGGCGAGATGTTTATTCTTAAGATTTATAATTTTATATTATTTACGTTGCAATAGTGTACTTGCCGTTGGTACAAATAAATAAACTAAGGTAATACTTTTTATCGCGCATGTTTTTTTGAGAGTAATTTCCAATCCTTAAATGTATTTGTGACGTAGGTATGTTCTGCAGTGAAGACAATTAAAATGATTTTAGTATTTCATATCAAATAACTTTATATACTGCAAGTTGTAAAGTAACACAATTAATACAGATAATCACATTCTAAAACGCGTAAAGATTTGCAGTTTGCTCGCTAATTTTGTGATTAAAGGATATCATAGTCAGGCCGGCTCGACCGGATTGACAAGGCCAAGAAAACCGGTGTTATACCATTTTTTCGTTGCTTTACCGGAGTTACCGGAGCCCCCCTGTTTATGGGGAGAGGGGACGCCAATGGGCGCTCACGCACTTATGACTTTTAGGGGTGCAGGTGTCCACTCCTTCTGCGAGCAAGTTATGCTCGCGAAGGAGACGGCGGAGCAGGACCGGGAGAGGCTTAGGACTCTCCCGGCCCGCCAGGCCCGGGAACGGGCCAGGTACCGCAGGCGACTCAGGCGCCGGAGGTCGCAGAACGACCTCCGTCCTCCATAAGCGCAGGCCTGGGGGTGACAGGTGAGGCCATCTGTCACCCTAGCAGAAGCAGGCCGGGGTGGCGGCGATCGCTTTGCGAAGCGCGCTCGCTTCCAAGGAGCAGAGGGAACATGGGGTTCCCACACGGGGGGGTCGTCTACCTGTTGTTATAGATGGCCCGAGGTATGTCGGGGCATCAGGGACTTCCTTTCTAGGGTATACCTGGTTCCCCGGCTATTAGTACCCGAGACAGCGTGCGGTTTTAGTCGGTTCGAGTCCGACATGCCACCGACAGGTGGTATCCGAGGGGATTTCCGCACAGAAAAAAAAAAAGGGTGCAGGTGTCCATTTGCGTCGGTAGACACCATCAGGTGACCAGTCTGTTCGTTTGCCCCCCTATACTACATCAGATGGTACCTGATTAATTTCATATCACACATCAACAGTTTTTAATAGTCCAAGACTGGACATAGGCCTCTGCTTAGAAAGGAGGTTGAGGCCTACTATACCACGCTGGCCAGACGGGTTGATATAGCGTTTGTTTCAAGTTTTCCTTCTCTTTGCAGTACTGTGGTCCTGCAAAATTTGCTCCCTTAATCGCCTCTTACGACACCCACGGGATGAATAGGGGTGGTGACACTCTGTATTGTTAATCCGTCAGCACATTAGGTTCATTTTAGTCAGGGTATATATTGATGTTGCTTATTATGAGCTCCTAGCCTCGAGGAGCAGGAGATCCGAAGGGATTTTCCAAACCGTCAAAAAAAAAAGGTATTGTTTTATCCGTCTCAAAAACCTAAGTGTCCTTAAACCGCTTTTTTGAAAGTTAAAACAAAATGGCAAATTTTTGGCGCAAGACAGTAGATAATAGGTTAATAACAAAAAACCAACCAAACGTATCGAGTAGGGTATCAAAATTAAGATCATTGAAAGGGGATTACAAAAATATATATGAGTTACGATTATATATTTAAATTCAATAAGGAATAATAAAT
This sequence comes from Arctia plantaginis, assembly GCA_902825455.1. Taxonomy (NCBI): domain Eukaryota; kingdom Metazoa; phylum Arthropoda; class Insecta; order Lepidoptera; family Erebidae; genus Arctia; species Arctia plantaginis. The sequence continues at coordinate 13,128,468 of CADEBD010000294.1, read as the reverse complement.
TGGTATAAAAGGTTTTTGATAGTGAATATAATTATATATTTGGGTATATTTGGACCGGACCTCGTGCTGTTTAGGTATTTTTAGTGCATTACTTTTAAATCGTCAAGTCGCTGTCGAGTTTTTCATTCTTCAAATTATCAACATAATGTATGTATTCAGTAATACATAAATATGTTTTAAAGCTGTATGTTAACAGTAGTACTGAGTATTATAAGCCATCACTATTGTTATTAAATTAATTGTTAGCGAAAATTGAGGAAAAACAAAACCTTACAATCGAATATATACTTCTTACTAAAATTGGTAAAAATACAAAAAACAAATAACCAATACCTTTTATGATTTCTCACTCAGTTGATTCCATCATTTTTATGTTCGGGTTCGGTACGACCTTGTGGTTTTTCACAGAATTTCATCAAGATTTGCCAAGTTAACTCAATACGTAAGCGTGGCAGAGGTCAATCCTGTAATGGGATTAAACGGTGACCCACATTCCCTCTTAATAGGGGGCCTAGAGTTGAATAACACGGATCTCGTGAATTACCTTAGCAAATACCAAGAAGTCGATGTTACTCTTGTATTTTATTCGATTTATTATTGTAAAGGTATCTTGAACGTCCAAAACGAATACAAAAAATAATCTTTTTGTTCTTATTGAAATCTGTAAAAGTCAGCGCTTGTAAATATCATACTATACACGTAAAATATGTAAATGCATAAATTTATTATTATATGATGCCCGGGTTAGACCAAATGTTTGTATGATCTGCAAATATTTGTTTCGGAGTTTTTTTTTAAATATAATAATCATTTATTTGCATGAATATGAGTACAGGGTTGGACAATTCAATTAACAAAGGTTCATCATATCCTGCCGGGTAGGCGTGCAAAACTTTTCGTCAGAAACTGATACCTACAGACCATGCAATACATAAATTAATGACAATCAGTTTTATTGGTCAAATATCAGGCAATTACAATAACAATAATTAAGTGGTCAAATAAATGTGTTAAGTCAAATTATTGATAATATGGAAATGTCACCGTCAAACCACACTAGTATCACGGTCATTTAAAAACTCATCAATCCTGTAAAAACATTTATTAATGAGATATTTTTTAAAGTGAACTTTAAATAAATGTAGATGGAGTTCTCTTATGGCCCCAGGTATTCTGTTGTAAATTCTAGGTGCCATGCAAAAAATACTCTTGCTCATTAGTGCAGTTTGAGCCTTTCGCATGCATAACCTATCATTATCTCGTCTGTTCCGTATCGTTTTGTCTTGAAGACGTTTAAATATATTAGGATTAGACTTAACGAAGACTGCTGTTTCAAATATATAAAGTGCCGGAACAGTCAAGATACTGTTGTCTCTAAAAAATGGTCTACAGCTGTCAAGTGTTTGTAGTCCAAACATCGCTCTTATTACTCTTTTTTGAGATTTAAAGACGAGTTCTCTATTCGTTGAGTTACCCCAAAATATAATGCCAAATCTTAAGATTGATCCTACCATACCGTGATACGCTGTTAGTAGAGCATGTTTACTTAAAACCGGAGCCAGTTTAAATAGGGCATATGACGCAGAACTGATTCGCTTGGAGAGTTCTTCCGTATGAACTTTCCAATTTAAGCGTTTATCTATTGTGAGCCCTAGGAATTTAGTTGTATCTACATTGCTTAATGTGTTGTTTTCATGGTGTACATTAACATATGGCATCAGAGTACGTTGACCAAAGAACATTACTTTAGTTTTTTTAATATTTATTTTTAGGTTATTACTGTTTAGGTAATTTATGATACACGTAATAGTCTCATTAATGTCGCTCTCGTAAGTGTGTTCATTTTTACAATTTACGATAACAGTACTGTCGTCAGCAGTTTGGGTGTTTTCTATGTATAATATGTATGTATTTACGAAACAAAGTATATGAGTATTTTATCAGTCAATCTAGAGTAACGGATTAATTTAGGATTTTATTAAATACTCATTTGGTTACTCTTATTAAAAAGTTCCAAGAAAAATAAGAATCTACTTTTACACTATTTTAAGCTATTCTAATTTATAAATTTTTGTATTATTCTCTCGTGGAATGTCCCGTTTTTGTTTACTTAAACTTGTACAATGAATTACAAACGAAGTATTCATTTATATTAAAAATATATTAAATGTAAAAGTTACTTAAGAAGTACATACAAATACGTCAAAAGAAATTACGAAAAATACAAAAAAAAAAAATATAAAATTACTTAGCGTAGGTGCCTACGAGTATATAACAACGCGAGTATAGAACTCGGTTCTTTCATGTAAAATAACTGTTAAATACTTAAATTGACAATTAGTAAAAAAGTACTCAAAACGTATAAATCAATTATTAACATCACCAAGTTAATCATCCTTATTGATCATCAAATATTGTTTCTTCAAAACCATTATTATTGAAATCTTTAACAAACTCGTCCATTTATCACTATTCGCCTCAGTACTCTCCAATTTACTATAATTACAATTCAACATGCACATGTGCATAATTTATTACAAATGGGTGCCAACTTCAAAGCAATCTCCCACCCTACGATTCTTTCTCAAATGTTGCAACTCTCTCATTTCCATTAGTGAATAATTTTCTTTATTTCGGACACTTGTCCCCTTTTAATAAAACCCACTCGGCACTCACATGGCGGACCTAATGAGAGCGAGAACGCGATACCCCTGTGATCCCCCTCTTTTTTCCGTCCCTCGCACAAATCTTTCGCTAGTTAGTGCCACGACCCACTTATGGCACAAGTTACTGCCACACAACTTTTATGCGGGATTTGAATACTTGGATAGGAATTTATTGTCGTACTTTAAGATGAGATAAAGATAGTGACGAAGTGGGGCTTTGTGATGTTCTTCAAACTCAAACTCAAACTCAAACTCAAACTTTCTTTATTTCATAAAATTTTTAAAATTGTTTGAAGTTGTCTTCATGTAGACTCTAAAGTCATAGATCAACACACACAAAAGCAACAATCTCTGTTTTGTCAAATAGTAACCAAATAAATTTAACAAAAATCAAACCCATACAAAATCTATGATATGCCTGTGCCGATCTACAACCGCCCGTTTCCAAGGGGTTGAGCCTTATGAGAAGAAAGGGCAAACAAACTCATGGCCACTCTTTTGCAATTCACAAGTAGATACAATGGCACTATTAAATATATCACAACATTGTTTTGATGTGTGCTTGTATGTCCGTTATTAAGGACTTAAAGGTGAAAAAACAACGAAGAGAAAACAAGATTAAGAAGAACAAACGAATACAAGAGAAAATGAAGTGAAACATAAAAAATAGAAAAAATAATAAAAAACATACTAGCCACACCACATTTTTACTTAAGAAAGAAATAGCCTGCGCTAATTAATCCCAAGCATTCTTGTCCTCCATGTAATCCACAATCGAGTAGTAGGCCCTCTGGCACAAGCCACGTTTTATTGCGGATTTAAATTTGTTAATACTCAACTCCTGAATATTATTTGGGATTTTATTATAAAATCGGACACATTGACCTCCAAAAGACTTGTTTATCTTTTGGAGCCTAGAGGCGGGTACTTACTTACACAGTTGTAAAAGTTTCTTTTATAAATCTATATGATAGCGCTCATAAGTAATACTTCAATTCAAATTCATATAAAATTTAATCTCTTAGAGTTTGAGCTCAAATCATAACTTTTGAAGAGGCAAACAGATGGATTGATAACGATGTTTATTGATTTATTTATTAGTTAAGGTCTACCAACAATTTTTAACATTTAAACTTATTCCTAGCTGCATGCGAAAATACAAAACTTAATGTTACAATTACTTAAAGGTAAACACCGCATTTAAAATATTATAGAAAATACAGACAGTAAGCTAAAATAATGTAACTAGTAAATTTAGACATTCGTAAAACTACAATTTTAGCAAGTTTAATCAATCAATAGATACACAATGTAAAATCAGGTAAGTTCAACAGTATTGATTTAACTTTTGCCACAGAGTCAAAGTGAAGATCAATTTTATTACCATACCCATTAATTGATTTACACAATCTTGAGCATGGGGAGCTGGCACCCAGAACAGTCCTTTTATGTTCTGATGATGCAGCCACGAGGTGGACAGTGGAAGCCTTGGTTAATTTTTTATTCCGTTCACTATTAAGGCGTCTTTTTTACAATATATTTTAAATTTAACTTTTTTTATTTTTTGCATCGACATAAACAAGTAGCTTCTAACAAATCGCAAAACCTTTATCTTTACCTACAAAGAAGGTATCTGAAAAACGTTTGCTTAGGTATTTAAAACAAAAGTAATCTAGGATTCTCGTTATATCTCCTCGGAGAGCGTTGATTAATTCTTTGTGAATTAAGATAGGTAATTCTATTCAGGCCTAAGTATCTACGGCGAGCCTTTTGAGATTTTGTTTGAACAATTTTAATGATTTATTTTATTTGTAAACTTAAAGAAACAATTTAAATTAAGAGTGCCTCTTCTGAAAAGCCATCGCTCTGAAAAGTACTCACTTATTTTGTACGGATACAGAAACGGATCATTTCAATTGTTTTAAACATTATCAAGACAAAGAAGATACGCCTTTTTTATTCTGTTTATTTTTATTTTATTATATAAGTATTAATTATGATGAACAGCTTTTTATCATAAAACTAAAAAGTGTATTTGTGACATTGTGTGTTCATGTGTGTAGTAAAAAAGGATAGTGGCTCTTTTGCCTCCAACATCTTAAAAAAAAGCGTGCAACAGGGAGCTATTTGTTTTGACCAACAGCTAGACAAGTGCTGGCTTTAACGTATAAACTACTAACAAACCAATCTGTAATAACTCTTATAACCATTGTAAGCTTAATGACATACGCCTTAATTTTTATAATAACCCCTGTTCGAGTTAGCGATTTAGAATATGTCCCAGAGTACCACTATGCTTAATAGCCTGCTTCTTGCAATTAAACGTTATCATGATCATCACAAACATCTAAAACTTTTTCCCTTACATCCAGTTTTCCTTGGATTTTGTACCAGTTGTTGAATTCGACGGAGGCGCCACGGGACTGGCACTCCTTGATTTATGACGTCACTGTACCCTACTTCCACTTGCCTACTTCTTACACTGATTTTATACTGCTTACTGCTCTTTCAGTTTTAGCAAAGATAAAATCTCCACTGGAAGAACTTGTAAGGATTGTAAGAATTGGTTCACCGAAATGGACGCCTTGATTTGAAAGACATCCTCCATAGTAGTTGGAGCTCGGATGCTTCGGACTCTCTAGGGAGCGACCGAGGTATCCTAATCTCATCTTTACCATATATGACTCAGAATATAAATTACATTTTCCACTAAATTTAAAAAAAATATCTATGTTGGAACATGAACTAGCTGTATGCATATATTATTTACGTTATGATTTCAATTATATTTAGTTCGTAATGTGATTTGTGCATCTAATGAAAAAAACCGCTGCCTCAATTAGTCAATTATCGTACATTTTCGTCACTGATTATTTTGGAATACACACCTCAAGCAATAAGATCTGTTGTCACACTAATATTTTAAAGGTAAAAGTTTGTAATCGTGGTTGTTTGTATGTTTGTTATTTCTTCACGCTCAAACGTGTGGACCAATTTTATAAAACTGACAACCTGGATTAATACATAGGCTACTTTCTATCTCTTAAAAATGTAGTGTTTCCGTGGGATGAGTTAGTGCCCTGGTTTAGTGTATAGGATAAACCGCGGGGCGCAGATAGAAAGTAATAAACTATAGGCAGTAATCATTGTTGCCTGTGTATCAGCCGTTTACCTCATATTTACATAACATTCAGTGTATTTTATATTATTTGATTGACTAATGTATGCAAGTAGACTATGTAGTGACTACTATTTGCTAGCATATTTTGACGAAAATTTAGGAAAATGAATATATGTAAAAATAAATCTGTTAGGTGCGCTCAATTACTTACTATTGCTAGTTCAGCCTTTCAAAATAATACTGTCTCATCTTGTCTCAGTTTATATCCGTGTTCCACCCCTGGTAGGTAAGTATTCATCCTGAATTATGACCGTATTCTTCTGCCATTAGCTTCATAAACGGAACATTTGGCCCAGTGTGCGGCTCAATGCTGTTTGTCTCAAATAAGTGATATCTTGCTTCTGGCCCCTTGTTTTTGTACTAACGGTGAATTATGGATGAATAACTGAATCATTTACTTATTATCTTAGAATGTATAAGTGATAAGCGCTGTCACGCATAAAGCATATTGATTCAGTAGATGTTGGTAGCTTACAGCTTTATTTGTCTTTTGTATTTTGATGGACACTGTTGAACTTAAATTAACAAATTTCTTTAAGTGTTATGTAGCGTCCATCATGACTTTTATAAGTTATAGAAATATGATTAAAATATTTTATTCTTTGTTAGAATCGAATTGTTCCTTTTAACTCCTAATTTTCTATCAAGATATCACAGGTTCACTGCTGGACATAGGCCTCTCCTTAGAAAGGAGGTTCTGGCCTACTATATCACGCTGGCCAGACAGGTTGGTATAGGGTTTGTGTCAAGTTTACCTTCTATTTGCAGTGTTGTTGTCCTGCGTAGTTTGCCCCATTAGTCAGCTCTTACGACACCCACGAGACGAATAGGGGTGGTGACATTCTGTATTCTTAATCCGTCACCACATGGACTCATTATTATTATATGAGTATATTCTTTAAAAAAATTATCTTACCAAATGCAATACTTGTTCTCCGGTCATTTGTTGCTGGTAGTTTAAAAGAAGTCTAGTGTAAGATTAGAAGGAAACTAAGGCGAATCTGATGACAGATGCTAGAGGCAAAAATGCGAAGTAATCTGAAACTTGATGTCGAGATGATATTATCGCCCATAAAAAGTGAGCAATCGATTCAAAGCTTTAAAACGTTTGCTATCATTTCAAGCAATAAAATTTTTATCTTCGAAAAAATATTTACGATGAACCTTTTTGTGAATCTAAAAATTTAGGGCATCACATTTCGTTAAGAGTTCTGACTTTTTATATAAACATAAAATACTATAAGAGTTTATGTGTGATACTGTTTTCTGTTTTAAAAAAGACAACTCCCGCATTAGGAATATATCCTGTGTCGCGGGGGACTTTACAGACATACATTAAACGGACACAAAGAATACCCAGCCTCAGAACAACAATTCAGTGGATCACACTAGGTGTCGTCTGATGTGGGTATCGGACCCACAGCACTCAGCGTAGTAGTGAGCGGCGTGGCGACCGGTTAAACCACTACGCCATCCGTGCCTCCTTGATGGATACAGGTTGTCGGCCTTTGAGCCCCCTTTCCTTACTATCCAAAAGTTATAGTGCCTGAGTCGTCGAATGAAATGTTTAATCACGGGAGAGCCATGTCTCACTCTTTAAGTGGCCCGCTGACTCTTTGAGTTTCGAAACTGTGACTTTTTGAGTTTCAAGTGTTTATGAGCGGCGCTAGTCACCAACCATAATTCGATATGTATGCTTGTTTGTTTATGCCATATTATGGAAAAATGAAGAACCCTAAATTTCGATAAAAAGTTGGTTGATTTTGAAGAGCATTTCAAAAACATTTCTCGCACGGATGATAATGATATTAATTTTGCTGTTTATGTCAAATTACATTACATACATTACAAACACTCGGCGTGTGTGATGTCATTTACTGTCAATTAATTATATGCTGTGTTCATTAGAGCGTTGTTGATGTTAATTACTTATAATCAATTAAATAATTAAGTGAATACATAAAGGTTAAGATACTACATACATTTGTATAGTAAGTATATGTCAGTAGCGGGTGTATTTAAGATACTCGTCTACGAGAGATGAAATATGGCAAACTTGCAGATATTAATTATTATTAGATAGTAGCTCTAGGACAGGAATTGTCCACTCTAAGAAGGAGTAAACTCTTATAAGCTATTGAAAAGAAGTCTGAAAAATCTTTACATTTCACTTAGAGCTGTTTTTTTTTTATAAAAACTTGTTCTACAGCCTGAACATTCTTTATCTAATACTTAATAGAAAAAGATACAGGATATGAGATTGACAGGCCTGTTGGTTAGTGATCCTGACTGCTAAACTGAAGGTTGTGGGTTCGATTCCCACCCAGAACAAATAATTGTGAGATGAGCACGATGATTTGTTCTGAGTCTTGGTAAATGAAGCTTATTACGAAGAGGAAATACTAATTAAAAAGAACCCCGAAAAATGCCAACCTCGCAAAATATCTGCTCAAATAATAATCCAGTTTCTTAATCATTCAACCAAGACGGTCATTTATACCGAAAATTTCCTTTTTTTTACCACATTATTTACACAACGTTCAGGCAAAAACTCAACCCTTCGGAGCCCCTTTTAAATAAAAGGCAATTAAAAGTTTTTCACTTCACTCAGTTTAACCCTTTGACGCAATCGACTTTTGGTCCACGTTTTTGCTTTATCAATATTTCAACTTCAAAAACTGACCTTATTAATGGTCACAGTTTAGTTTTGTTTGCATTTGAAAAAAGAACAAGCTCTTTACTCTATGACACGTGATGAAAATTTTCAATTGTAATACTGTGATTGTTTACTATTAAAAAAGTGCGAGCTTAATAAACTTATTATATTCAATAAAACATAGTTTGTTATTAAACATATATTTTGCGAACACGGTCCGATGAATGATTAAAGGTTTTTGACGCCTATCTCTTATAAAACCTAAAGTCAATCAAGTTTTATCCATCTATACTGGCAGTGGTATTTTTTTGTCGTATGCATAAAGGGTCATCGCCAGAGCCCGAGGTAAGTTGGGATGTCGAATTGGAACTGAATAAACCCACACGGTATTCTACACATTTTTACAGTGACTCTAGATTCGACACACACTGAACATGAGTTTCTTAAATATATATTATATGTTTGAAAGAGCATCATCATCATCAGCCTTTCGTAGTCCACTGCTGGACATAGCCTTCTCCCATTACACGCCACTTAGATCGATTTTGGGCTTCTCGCATCCAGTCACTCCACCTGGCCTGTGGGCGTCCTACACTACGTTCGCCGAGACGCGGTCTCTACTCAAGAACTCGTTTTCCCCAACGGTTGTCGGTTCTGCGGCTAATATGGCTAGCCCACTGCCACTTCAGCTTGAAAGATAACTATTTGTTAATAAATCCTAAGTCTTAGATTACTGTATATTTGTATATTACATAATATACCTTTGTGTAAGTCAGAAAAGATTTCTGAAAACTAAGGCGAAGTGTAGGCAATTCATTTGCCAACAGTTCTACTACTACTCGCCACGTCTCAGTACTCTTCATCTTCTTTAAGTTTTATTATTTTAATTAAATTTCACTTAATCTCAATCAAGTAATTTCGTTTTCAAGAACCCCTAATTTCAATAGTTTGTAGGATAAATATATGTATTTAAATTGGTTTTCTCGCAGAGTTCGTCGTACGTCCTTTAACACTCGCATCAGTACATAATAATAATATAATAATATTCTACCACATTCACACAACGATATCTAGTCCCAAACTAAGCAGAGCTTGTACTATGGGTACTAGACAACTGATAAAAATACATATACACTTTTTTTTTTGTAAATACATACTTATTATACATAGAAACACCCAGACCAAATCAAACATTAAATGTTCATGCACACAAATGTTTGACTTAAGCGGGAATCGAACCCGCGACCTTTGGAATAGCAGTCCGTTACACAAACCACTACGCCATCCGGTCGTCATATATATATACGTCACATAGATATATATATACAGTATCATAATAAGGTAAATAATATAATGTTCTAACTTTGTCCCTCCTACACCCAAAACTTACAGTCATTTACAGCTAATTATATGAATAGGCGATTACCACCATCTGATTCACTGACCTCAAACTTAGCGACAATTTAGTTAACAAATTGTCCAACTATTCAACTACGTGAATGGTAGCTAATTGTGAGCGGCTTCTCAATGGCTCTGGATCACGCCATTAATCGAGTCCTACTCCACCGCTTTCAATCGTTGATTATCCTATAATTCTCAGCTTTGAACAGATTTGTTATATAAATAAGTCTCTGTCTTAGTTTGCCAAGTTTGTTGCTTTGTACTGAAAATGAAATGGATTGTTCTAAGTTTAGTTTTAATATGAAAGAGCGACGACAAGAATTTTAACAAACGATGAAGTTTGCGATTAGGAAATACCGACCAGGGTCCGCAGCTTTTGTTTGTCAATAGAAATTTTGATAAGGAAATAATGGTTTTCTTGAAATTATTTTGTTTTGCATTTGTTTTTGTAGAGTTTTGCACGTTGTATGTCTATGAGATATGAATCACTTAGTTAAGGAGAGACTGATCATAGCTCAACTACGCCTTCGTGTTTCACGATTTTTAACATATCGCATTAATGATGTCCATGAAAGAATAATAGTTGAAAATAGTTTTTTTTATTTTATGGTATAAGGGTGCAAACGAGCAGACGGGTCACCTGAAGGTAAGCAGCTAAGGCGGCCCATGGACACCTGCAACTCAAAAGTCACAAGTGCGTTGCCGCCCTTGGAGTCCCTCTCGCTCGAGCTCAAGCTCAGCGGGAGGGGGGATTTAGGCTCCGGTAACCTCACTCTCTCAGTGAAAGGCAACGAAAGAATTGCTTAACACTGATTTTCTGGAAGGCCGTGGTATCACTCCGGTCGAGCCGGCCCATTCATGGTTCTCCCACGGTAGATATAGATAGATATAGATATCCCACGATAGATAGTATTTAATTTACTCTTTCTGATTCTAAAATTGATTAAAATTAGTACTTGTAACATTGACAATTTCAACTGTTTCATGTCTCTGCCCAATCATAATAATGGCAGTGACTGTATTTATAGATTACATGTGGAAAATTAAATATTACGTTTAAGTTCTTAAGAAACTTATTGATTGTGTTCTAAAGTTGAACAAGTACGTGTTATATATTAATATCCTCATATCTCTTAATCTGATATTGATATCTTCCAATTCAGGTAAATGAGTATTTTCGAGAGGAGTAAACAACGCAAACCAAACTAAATCAGGTAGTATCTAACGGATTAATTGAAAATCCAGGTTATTGTGTCAGGTGTGTAGCGGCATTAAATTCAACACAATATAAAGCGCATCGTACCGGGCACAAAATAGGCCGGACACGCCTTTCTCTTGCTCGCACACCTCGGCATCAGGTTGACAAACGCTGTGTGTCCCAACCGCTGGTACTAATATAATCTGGACGAAGGTGTTAAAATGTGAAATGGGAAATGACCCAATTTGGTCAAGTTCATTTATTTTATTTGTCCGTGTGGTGACGGATTAAGAATACGGAATGTCACCACCCCATATCATCCTGTTGGTGTCGTAAGAGCCGACTAAGAGAACAAGCTACGCAGGACAACAGCACTGCAAAGATAAGGAAAACTTGAAACAAATCTTATACCAACCCGCTTTGTATAGTAGACCAAAACCTCCTGTCCGACAGTGGACTATTAAAGGTTATTAATATTCATTTATATCCCTTATAAAACCAATTCATAGTGTTACCCACCCACATGGGACGACACTTTGTGTGATCCACAAATTGTTGTTCTGAGTCTGCCTGTTATTTGTGTCCGTTTCATGTATGTTTGTAAAATTCCCCCGCTACACAGGATTTTTTTCCTTCTTCCAGATTTAACGAAAAAAAAAAACACAAATACGACTAATGTACATGAACCATTCTCGCTTTTCATACTTTCAAAATCTAAAATCATATTATTCACATAACGTATGCTCAAGCATATAGCTCTAAAGAGGTGGGCAGAGGCCACACTTTGACGACTGTAATTTATTACAGTAACGTTATAGCTTATTTCTGTGATGCAGTCACTTCAGGAATTAGGTTTGAAAATCAAGAGTATTTTGGAACAGACATTACTACAAAGCAGTGTACCTTTTGTGAGTCAGTATGCTAACTGTACATATCGAATAGATAACAATTGCGGATAATATTATTGGAGTTTGGAAAAAACACACCACAAAATAAAACATTTCAAAGTATACTCTTAAAATATGAATATAGAAAGATTAAATGCAGATGACGTCACATCATTCTTGTAGTTGAGTCAGACTCAGTTAATAATACTGATAAGCGCTGAATAATGACTTAATTTACTTAGTGACTTTACCTACTTACAGGAGAGCTAAACCGCCTTCCCATACGTGACTTAAATAAAAAAATAACTAGGTACTTATAAAGCATGCATTTCAGGTTCAGGTGAGGTAGAATTATTAATTATTATTTTAATTATTATTAATTATTATTATTATTTAATTATTAGAATTATTATTAGTTATGTATTTTTCTTGTGGGAACCCCTACTGGTCATCAGGTCATCATGGTAAATCAATACATAGTATAAAAATCCTTTTTTGTCTTGTACGCTTAGATCTTTTAAACTAAGCAACAGATTTTAATGCGGTTTTCACCCGTAGAGAGGATGATTCAATAAAAAGGTTATACGTATAATACATGTATATTATAGTAGGGGAAATTCTAGAATTTTAAAGATTTGTTGTAAAAAAAATATGTTTTTGTGGGGTTACATTGCAAACGCTTTCTAAACCTTACAAGATATACCAAAATAATGTACTACGGAATTGTATCTACTAAAAAGATCTACAACAAAAGTATGTCTATCTCCTGAGGATAACCTACTGTAACCATTTTTAATATTCAAATATTACAAAAATAATTGTTTTTTACGATGCTATTTTAAACAGTACATTATTATTCATTATTCAATTAATACGTTAGATACGTTGTACATTTAATGCAGATTAATATTGCTCTTTACAGCATATCATTAAAATTTATATTTTAAAAGATATCAGAGATTTTATATGCGGGGCCCAACGACCGTCGAGCTGTACGTCCGGGTGGCAGCCGTGAGTCAATTTTTATTTTTATTTTTGAAAGGTCTACTAGCAACGGAAATTACTAGTATTCCCGTTAACCCCTCCCGCTAAGCTAAATACCTTGTGTTAGGAGTGGGTTCACATCGGTAGTGTACGTACAGGAGTCGAACCTACGACCTCTTGATCGCAAGTTCAATGCCTTAACCACGGCTTCCGCCGCTTCAAACACAAATATAGATATCGTAATTTAAAATTACTTAATTTTTTATTCTTTCTGGCTGGCTTTCGTGAGCACAGGTGTTAAAAGCATTATGGCCATTCCTTTGTGACATAGCATTATATTTTATTAAAGCTAAGGCTTTATTACGATAACAAACAGCGTACAAACCACCCAACTACAACACTTAACTTGCACAAACATAAAGTTTTAACTAGTATTTGTTAAAAGAGAATACTATAATAATATATTTATCATCGAGTTTTGTTTCGTGAAAACCTGCGCTTTGTTTAAGTTCAAGCACAATACCGCCAATGTATTGTAATGTTAATGTTATGTAAATGTGGCCCTGGTGCGTGGGGGGGGAAAGGAGGGGGAAAGGAGGGGAACGAGAGGAAATTATTAAAAAAATAATACATCTAAACCGAGTGCTGCAAAAGTTTGCTGAAATATATGAACTTTTTTTTTTCAACTACCCGCCCGAGTTCATTTCATCTCGCAACATTGTTATTGACGGAATTTGATATTGTTTCTGAACAAATTCCTCGCTAACTTTTTTTTTGTATAGTAGGAATTTCGTTGCCGCAGATATTTTGCGGGGACTTAATAAGAAATGATTTTGACATTCCGCTTTAGTGAGATCGTAAGAAAAATAGCTGACAGCTGGATTATATCGCAGCAGAGTAGTTGTAACCGGCGGTTTGTTATATGAAGCCGACTGAACGAATACATTTACCATAAGAATTATCAGTGATTGGCTGAGGCCATATTTGCACAAAGAGAATAATATTTATGCTGAATTTGCTATAAAGAAAAACGTGTATTTTGACTTGGTTCTAGTTAAGGAAGTCCTTGAATATGTAGATAATAAACGACGTTAATAATGTAGGATGCTGAACATTCAATTTGTTTACTGAAAAAAGAAATAATAATTTTAACATTCATAATATATAATTGTAATAAAGACATAGCCTTTCAGAATTTTATTATTGAAAATGCATTATGGACCTATTTAAACATCGGTATTTTTGTATTATCAGTGTGGTGACTGATTAAGAATACAGAATGTCACCACCCCTATTCGTCTCGTGGGTGTCGTAAGAGCCGACTAAGGGAGCAAACCACGTAGGACAACAACACTGCAAAGAGACGGAAAACTTGAAACAGACCATATACAAACCCGTCTGGCCAGCGTGGTATAGTAGGCCTGAACTTCCCTTCTAAGGAGAGACCTATGTCCAGCAGTGGACTGTTTAAGGATGTTGATGATGATTTTTGTGTGTTGACATCGGACATATATACTTTTTATGCAATCTTATGACAGTAATGATTACTTAAGGACATTTTATAGCTTAATTTCTACTAAAAATGATATCACTCATCAAGATAATAGTGATAGAGCTGGCCAAGTGTAATCACTGATAAACACTATCACTGCGACACGATGGGTCGGCGATTTCAGGATCCAGGTGACTGGCAGCAGATGGACGCAGACTACCCAAGACCGAGATAGTTGGCGCTCCTTTTGGGGCATACGTTTAGCAGTGGACATCAATCGCCTGGTTGATATTAGATCACGACATACTGCCCATTCAAACGGAATCACAGAGCATTAGTCCAAGGAAAGAGTTGATCAACAAAGTCCATTCAAAGCCTGGAAGAAATTGCACTAAGCGAAAAGACCGCCCTTTGTACATTACATGTGTTGTTAATTACCTAATAATGTCTGTAAAACCCTGGTGTACAAATAAAGTAATTATCTATCTATCTCTAAGTAAAAAAACATATTTACGCTATAAGTACAGGATTATATACCAATATTTATAACGTAATGTATATTTATTACTGTTAGCATTTGAATTTTTCTGAATCGTTTATGCACATTTTACGTTACCTTAAACATTTTTCGGCCAAGATTTTAGTGATGAAGAGAGAAAAAGATATAGATCTCTGCACAGGTGTTAGTCTTACGCCGAGTGTGTGATGATTTCACTAAAAAACAAACCCCGACGACCAGCCTAGGCCGTCTTACTCTGCTAAGACCCGGACCATGTAATTTGAGATCCTCCTTGAAACGACACTAAGCTTCATCAGGCTCTATCAGGGGCCCACGCCGTGCCTACATTTCATGTTTATTTCTGCAAAAGATAACGGCCATATATACACATTCAGTAGTGTTAAGTGCTTCTGCTATGTAGGACTCTAGTAACATTTACGTGTTATGTGGGTATCTATTATTGACCCAATCCTATGCGTTTTCCTAACTTCAATTTTTGTTCTCCGATAGTCCCATCTGAAAACGATTAAATTCCTAAGGAATATTAGCATCAGGCAAGCGGATAACTACTAAGCAATAGTTAAATCTTTTACAATTTAACTCATTGCATCGAATCAGGTTACCTTGGATTTAAAGCAAGAAAGTGATAATGTTAATAATCCTGACATAATCCTTTTAACAGGTCTTGTTTTTTGACTTTTCTAACGTTTTAAAGATCGGCACCAGATGAACATAAAACTTTATCTGCCATGTAAGTTGAGTTTTATCTGATCTCTACAGATGCTAATGCTTACCAACATTGTCCTAACGCATCCTTCGTTTTAGACTCCGTACTACCTTTAGCCCCCGTACCCCTATTCATCCCGTGGGTGTCGTAAGAGGCGACTAAGGAAGTAAACTACGCAGGATAACAGCACTGCAGAGAGAAGGAAAACTTGACACAAACCCTATACCAACCCGTCTGGCCAGCGTGGTATAGTAGGCCAAAACCTCCTTTCTACGGAGAGGCCTATGTCCAGCAGTGGACTATTAAAGGCTGTTGTTGTTACTACCTTTAGCCTTGCGGCTCACGGTATTTGACACGTGAACACATCTTTTCCAATGTTTCTGTTACTGTTATAAATAATAGTATATATAAATACACATAGAACCATGTTCAATGCTAATTCTGGAATGGGGTAAAAGAGATTCAATAAAATCCTCATGTACAAATTACTATGATGTTTATTCATAATATTATGTTTACATTTAGATCAAGGATGATATACAGCCTGTACGGGTATGTAAGTAGTATGTTTGCTAGCGAAGATACTACAGATACATAATTATGTATGTTTATATAAATATACATGATACACCATTCGCCATATTGCATGCAGCAGTCTCACGCCTAGCGCTTATTATGTCATCGAAAAAAACTTAAAAATGAGAATAATTTAATAAAAAAAAATACTTATAATTATTACAAAATATGCTTTTTTATCCGATTAAGTATCCGATACCATAATTAGCGCACAAGAAAGCTCGCTGATGGCTAAAGACTCACACAACCCCTACTATAGAACAATTCACATTTAACCAACACGATCGATAACTACTCCTGGGATCATTATATTTATTGCTGCAACAAATTGTATATAGGAAGATTATATAACATATACAATTTTATTACTATTATTAAGAGATATTAAGCTTAATTATCCATCAAGCGGACATTAAATAAATCATCTTCCTTGAGTTTCAAGCGGCTGCTTAAAGTAATGTTTGGAAGAATTTTTTAAGGTGTATTAAAAAGAAAATTGAATCGACAGTATAATTAGATAGGCTCCAGATTTTGGTATGCTTAACCAGAACGTAGTAGTTATTTATTTGTTGCTTCGATATAATGATGGGAAATGCTTAACATCTCATAATAAAGATTATTAATATTCTCAGTAAAACTTCGTATAAAATGCACTTTATGTACTAGTGACTATAAATTGATTAGAAATTAATCGTTGTCAAATTTTTTACAGCTTTACATTTTATTCTACTCGTAAATAACACTTACTTTTATAATATTACATCTGTCTGAATGGTGACTAGATTATGTTTCGTTTTTGAATAAAT
Source organism: Arctia plantaginis (assembly GCA_902825455.1). Taxonomy (NCBI): domain Eukaryota; kingdom Metazoa; phylum Arthropoda; class Insecta; order Lepidoptera; family Erebidae; genus Arctia; species Arctia plantaginis. The sequence goes on along the minus strand of CADEBD010000294.1, from coordinate 13,111,395 downwards.
TAATAGTAATTTAAACGTTCAGTCTTATTATGCACAGCTAAATAACAACTAAAGGATAATTTACCTAGACAAACTTGAGCAATAAAATAATTTAATGTATAACAAATGTGATTGAGTAACATAACAAAACTAGTGTAATATTAGGATTAGTTGATAAACATCGCTCTCGATCGTAACTCGCATCGATAATTTTAAAGAAAGATCGTGAGATACAATGGTAGCGCTCTTATGATAAAACATCATGCCATTATGTCCGATGGTAGGTTTCTACCTATTACTACGGCATCAGAGACTTCAGTTGTAAAAATGTCTGCGGTAACTTGTTGTTGTTCAGTGAACATTAAAAGGAAAATGTTTTCATACATTAATTTTAATACAGCAAGATAGAACGAGATTACAAGCGATGTATATACGAAATAAACATGACTAGATACAAAACATAACATGGCTAAACAATTTCCTGCAAACAATCAGTTAGGGATTTTAATTTTCAAGTTGCTTTCACGGCAAGTTGGTGTAGTTGGCGAGATCCTTGCCATTTTTGTACATTGAGGTGATGATAGGGTCGAGGTTGTGATATTCTTTGCCAGAGCGTGGCCGCAATGTGTTTGTTGGCTGTCGACTAAGTCTGGAACAAGATAAATGATCATTTCACAAATGACTTTAGCAAATGTTAAATTGCAAATTAATGAGGCAAGTATAATTTTAAGGTGTTTAGAGCCTTACAAAATATTTTTTTTAATAATTCAAACGATTTACAGAATGACACACAAGAAATTATTTTTAAACAAGATGCAGGAATGCTGTAACTTTAACTTATATATATGTTGTATTTTAGCTCCTGAACAGATGGATCGATTAGATATTTTTTATGGTATATGGCAAACGAGCAGACGGGTCACCTGATGGTAAGCAACTACAGCCGCCCATGGATACCTGCATCTTAAATGTCACAAGTGCGTTGCTGCCATTGGAGCGTTGCCCCTTTTTTGATGAAACAAGGCGGCTTGATAGACAGTATAACTTAGATATAATTTATCAAAATCTATTCATCTGTTTGAAGATCATCAACTCTTTAGTAGTCATTAAGGGAATTTTGGAATCCCTGGTGATTTTAATTTTTAATATACAATTATCCAAGGTGTTGATTAATTTAATAATTTCTAATAGATACCTCATTCCCGATGGTGTGTCAGAGGATGAATGTGATGACGTCATTGAAAGAGTCTCGATATAGTCAGACATATCTGAAGTTCCACTTGATGTACTGTGAGTATCCATTACACCTAAAAATGTAAAAAGTATATACATGGTCATGAAACCAGAAATAAGAATTCTTGTAAGATAAATATGTTTAACAAAAGCTTAGAAATCGAACATACGTTTATATATTTATATAGAATACGTTTTAAAGACTACCTTTGAACTGCTTTGGCGGAAGAACAGGAACCTCTGCTTCAGCTGATGATGACTTAAGAGTCGTTCTGGGCAACTGCATCGGCATATCTCTCAAGAGATCAGAGGACTTCGATTTCCTCGGTAATGAAGAGTGTACACAACTTGACAAATTTCCTCTCATTCTTTTGTGCACCATGTAGTGATATCGTGAGTGACCAGAAGTCAATGGCATTTCAAATTCATTAAATTCCACTCCACCATGTTTCATTGAACAGCTGGACACTCCGGAATCATTCGAACTAGAGGAGTCTCTGTTACCTCCAGACTTACAAGGAACACTCGAAGATCTTTTAATTTGTGCATTGTCCATTAATTTGTTTCTCAAGTGAGGTATTTCTTTAGAAGAACTTCCTTCAGAAGTTTTATTTTCAGATCCTGACGACTTGCAGTCACAGCATTCTGGTTCATTGTCGCAAGGTGTCGATGATCTCCTATTTTCAACAGTCATGTTTCTCAAGGTTTCTAGGGAAGATGAGGTTGCGTGGCTCCCTACACTGCTGTCAAATTCTTTTAAATCTTCAAGAAGATGTGCCGAGTCTACCGAACTAGAGCGCTTCTGCATAGCCTCTTTGTTATTGTTACCAAAGGTTTGAATTCTGTTTTCACTACCAGTTAGAGTAGGTATGCTAAGAGACTTTTCTAAATCCACTTTATTAACTTTATGAATCGGATGTTTTAAGCTCTGTGACCAATTTGGAATTGGCGACATTGGCGTATAACCTGGATTCGGCCCAAGAGTTTTAGTACTGCATTCTCGCTTTCCTTCATTAGAAGGTCCCATTAATAAGTACTCGTCATTTTTGTTTTTTTTCGAGTCTATATTTATTGCAGTTTGTGAATGACCACATTTTGAGCAAAGTTTGGGTTTCTTTGATATAGAGTTTACAGCAAGATCTATATTTGCACTGAGCGCGTCTAACTCTTTCTGTGTTACTCCTGCTTTCTTTAATAAATCTTTTGCATTTTCGTAGTATTCTAAAGATAAAGCAAACTCTAAGTTTTCATAATTAGCGTGAGGACCTTCAAATTCTTTTTCTTCCTTTGGCTCAATATTCTGATAATTTGTAAAGTTCAGTTCACGAGCTGTATCACTAGATTCTTTTTCAGTACTAGCAGCACTTTGTCTGTTTGTTTTACGTGATACATCTATTGTGGCATAGAGAGCCATATCATCTGAGTTTTGATTTGTTATTTCAGCATTTTTTTGTTCACTTGTTGTTCTTTTGCAATAAGGAAGACTAATTAGATTATTTGCCCAGTTAGTTACTTTTTGACAGGGGCACTCTACAGGTTGAAGATTTTCATCGCATTCTACGATGACTGGTTTTCTATTACAACCGAATTTTAATATGCATCCACAGTTTTTTTGAAGTACTAAGTTGCCAGGGGCTGATTGTCTTGTTACTTGAAACAAATCATCTGCTAAGGCTTGTTTTATTCTTTTTGGAGTATCATAATACTCTGGATTGTCGATCTGTAATAGACACAAAATCTTTGTTAATATTTTAGGGTATTAAGTAAGAAAAAGTAACATTTGATATAGTTATACTTACTTCAACGTGTGTTGTTTTGGGCACGTCATAGTTTTCATATGGTCCAACTTTAGGATTATTAATTGGATGGTTATCATTTTTAAGACATGGGCAAGCGTTTGTAGGCAGAGGTGCAGGAGGCTTCTTTTGATCTAAATGAGCAGGTTTTGGAGGTCTCTCTGGTGGTTTATCTTGACAATGGCAAGCATCTAAAGTTTTTCTAATAGCTCTAGGAGTCAAATACTCTGTGCTATTTGAAGAATTATCAGAACTACTTTCTGCTACAGGTTCCATAGTCCAAGCTGGATTAAATGATGTACCAGGAGTGAGAGCTACTGTTGAAGAACGAGATATAGCTCCTAGTTTTGTGAGACAATTGTTGCATCGCTCCAATGTAATATGGTCAGCTCCACTCCATGGTGGCCGGGAACCTACTTCATCCCCATCATAATTACGCCTTTCATCTGACGGCCAGAATGGTGACACTCCCCCACAATCTTCACCGAAAAAGTTCTCTTCATAAAGTCCACTGGCCGTGTCTGGTATAGATTGCTCACCGGAGTTAAAATCCGATAGTCGAGTACTAGTGCGTGTTTTATTTCCTATAAAAGCATATATTGTAGTTAGCATTTCACAGTTAAGGTACAAAAGATTTTGAAGATTTAAATATTATAAGTAAAGGAAAGTTCATAAGGAAGTAAACTCAGTATATCACTGCAGCCTTTCATGCGTATATTTCTTTAGAAAGTTAGTATTTTTAAAGTCCGTAGAATTTTCACTTACCAGTACTTCTCCTAGATGCAGCAGGTGTGCGTTGCAGAGTTAAGTTCCCTTGAGCAGCGAGGTCAAAAGCATCTGTGATATCTTGCGCCTGGTCAGTTATAAGCATGTGCAAACCTTCACCCTTTCCGCAGTGAGAACCACCTTCGAAACAAAATCGGCCTTCGACTACTCCATAACGTCTGTAGGCATAAAAACAATGTCAATGGTTTTTAAGTGTACTTCGTGTGACAGAATCACCTAATAAACTATAACCTTCCTTAAACGTGATCAGTTATAACCAGTATACTACATATCACCATTCTACAAAATTACAGGATCGAGAAAAATCCCGACTAACATACAATTCATTCATAAACTAATAACGCCAAAAATTTCAATAAAAGTGATAAAGTGTCAACTAATTTAATAACTGGAGTTTGAACCGTCGAATTGTAAATGCATTATACCATGTTTGTCTCTCTCGAATCCCTAGTATTCACTATCTCTGTCTCTTTTCCATTGGAACAAAGTGCAGTTATATTAGCGAGTGTAATATGTTATGAAAGCAGTTAAGAACTCGTGTGCAGTTGTGGCCTAACATACAGACTTATTGGGACAGCAAATGGACATTAAATAATCATTTAGTTATGTTGGACTCGGTGGAAAGTTTGTAATACTAAATTATTTGGGTTAGTATAGTTAGTTTGAAATTTGGTTAAGGTCTATTAGATACTTATTATGTGAATCTAACACAGAAATAGGTTTAAAAGATTTGTTTTTTTTCGAATTAAACTACTCGGGACCTTTAACAATTACAACTATAATTGAAGTGTTTAAAAAGTTTATTTAATTAAAATATGAATTCTAAATGATGTGGGCTTAAATTATCCGTTCAAGAATTTTTGTACAAAGTCTCTCTTCTGTAATTCTCATGTTTATTTCATAACCCTCTAAGCATTTTGTTATAAGTCATTTCCTTAAAAAATAAACATTATCATGGTGACGGTACCTCGCGCCTACTCCACAAGATGGCGACCGGAAGCATCGGCCATTAGCGCATGATGGCGTCCGCTCGGCGGCGAAGCGCATAAAGACGTCACTACCGGATTTATGCGTCAAGGATCGCATAAACCGTTTTTACTGTCATGATAATATCTTTCAATGTTGTTTTACTGTTTACTTTATTACTTTATTTTATTTTAGGTTAACTGTCTCTTTATGGTGGTCATATGGTGTTATTGCTATTAAATTCGTTTTCGGGTAAATAATACGTAAAACGCACACAACACACACCTAACCTGTTACTTATGTTACTACATTTATTTGGCAAATAATATAAAACTCTATATCTCAATATATTGATTAAAACTACGATGAGCCATACCATACCAAAAGTTATTAAAACGGAACGGAACGGAACTTAAAACGGAATATTTATCATGTCTATTGTCGGGGGTTGATCATGGTCGTTGTGCCGAAATATCGAAAATATTGCATTAATAATAATTTATCTCAAAACTTTAAAATCGATAAGCCGTGTTTACTTAACTTCCAAATTGAATAAAAGATCTAAGACATTAAGATTATATCCAGGTGAACAATTAGGACTCCTTACCATTAAAAATGTGCAGACAGTCACACTGATGCAGTGACTGTCACCACATTTTTAATTGTGTTGTAGAAAAGTTTAAATTAACTATAAAACCTATCACAATGCTAATGTTCCACTAAGGTACCGCTGGTATATCAATAGTAAAACATGATTAAAGTATATTCAATAAAATAAAAAACAATCAAAATCAAAAGCTTCAAGCGTGTTAAATATAGAAATATCTAACACGCTAAAAATATATCTTACCTTAAATGCGCCAGCTCCCATAAACCCAACAGGCGTGGTGGTATTCCACTCGTAAGCGCAAATCGCCTGCCCTGAAGATGCAGTCTCGCCGGGCCTGCGGGTAGCTTCTTCGATCCTCCTCCACCAATCATCACCAAGTACTCTTTTGACGAGCCGAGCTGACCTCCTACTTTCACTTGCCAGGCTATTAGTCTTTCTCTTGTTTCGAAGGCCAGGACTACTGTGACATCTTGGCATATGATGGCAATGGTGTTTGACTCTTTGTCGAGGGTGAAACCAGATTCGAAGCCGAGGAAATGCTGAAGAGACAATGAAGCCTTTGTTTGACCTTTCTTGTAACGGTCTTTTGGGTCTCTGTAGAGTTGTAGGTGGAGGCAATCTGTAACGAACAGACATAAGAATTAAAATAATAAATATTTACACAAAACTTTCGTCTTACACTACACATAATGAAATAATATTTTTAGTCTTATTCTGCATGTCTGTTAAATAAAAGCATATTTAAAAAATATATCATGTTTGATAAATTATCCAATTTAATTAAATGACAAAAAAAAACAGGAATGAGGTGATCCGGCAGAGAACCAAGGTCACCGACATAGCCTGCCGGATCAGCAAGCTAAAATGGTAGTGGACTGGCCATATTAGCCACAGAACCGACAAGCGTTGGGGAAAACGAGTTCTTGAGTGGAGACCACGTCTCGGCAAACGTAGTGTAGGACGCCCACAGTAGGGTGTCCCGATTTTTTTTAATTCTTATTTTAGCTGCTTAAGACCTCTCAAAAGTTGCGCTGTTAGACGTAGATTAGCGTAAAAATAATTCAAAAAATATTTAAAAATATCCTTACGGCTCTACCAGCATTTTTATTTACTGAAAATTCGCAAAAACAACCTTGTAGTCAATGTCGTATATTCTATGTTTTATGAATCAATCCTGTTTTGTCTTGTAATTGTATCAATAAGAAAAGCCTCGGCTATGATTTGCAAGTATCGACAGGTTGTTTTAGCGATCAATCGGTTTGGATCGGACTTGCAAAATTCCTACAAAATTCATGTTTTGACTTGATTTTCGTACGTGCGCTACTTCTACAACAACAAAGTTCGTCTCATTTCTATTTCAATTTTACTCTTGTAAGGAGTTGTTCTATTCTTCTTTGAAAGAAAAACGTAATTTGCGTTACTTAATCATAAAAATGTGTTCAAGACGAAGTGAGACTACTTGTACTATATTGGGACCTTATAAAGAACTTGACGATCGCCAATTACCTGTTATAAATGACGTTATTAAGTGCATTTTATTTACTAAAAGTGAATTAAAACTACAGAAAAACGGAAAAGATCCATCGAACACAGAAGTCTTTTCAATAGTTTCTGGAAAACTTAACACAATTTGGACCAAAGCTTCAATTCCCATCGTTTCTAACGTACGGGTTACTCAACTGCTAACCGTATATTTTAACAAATATTTATCACTAATAAGATATCCTAAAAGTAAGAGAAATGATAGCTATGACAACAGAGTTAAGTGCATTTTGGAATCGTCAAATAAGCTTTTTGACATCGCTGCTTGTAAGTGCACTTCGTTTGAAAATTGTTCCTGCACTAAACCCAAGAAAGTTCCCATTTCTGAAAGAGATTTTTTACTGGACCAAAGAAATGATAGGAAAATGGCAATAAGCGGCGTAGACGCAAAAGGAACTGCAAGGCTTTTAAATAAACATCAAAGACAAGAAAATTTGAAGCGGACAGAGCAAGCATGTTTTCCGAGTACTTCACAAACCGATACTGTACCGGTACGCGTGTTGCCGCCTCGTTCACAGTCGCTTTCAATAGAACCTTCTACTAAAAGTGACTTAAAGGAGTCTCCATCTAATTCATTTAGTCGGAACACTCTGACGCTGCCAACAGTAGCTAAGGTATGTGATCGATACGGACTATCAACGCGTTCGGCAGCTGCAGTCGCTTCAGCAGTCTTAGTTGACGTAGGAATGGTATCTTCCGAAGATCTAAACCTTGCGATTGATAAAAATAAGATTCACAGAGCTGTTTCAAAGTCACGTACCCAAGCCAGCAAAGACATCGATAAAATTACTATAAAGAGTATTTACTTCGATGGGCGAAAAGATAAAACTCTCAAGATCAATAAAATAGACAGCCTGTACCACCGAAAAGAAGTCTTAGAAGAACACATTTCAGTTCTTACAGAGCCGGGATCTATTTACTTGGGACTTACGACGCCGAGTCGAGGTACTGCGAAAGGGATTGTCACTTCTATTATAGAATTGTTAGAAAATCAAGGATGGAACTTAGAAGAAGTAAGTTGTGTGGGTTGCGATGGCACTCCTACAAATACAGGTTGGAAAGGAGGTGTCATTAAATACCTGGAAGACTATTTGAAGAGACCGTTACAATGGTGTGTTTGTATTCTTCAATTACCGCTTCGCCATTTGTTTATTCTCTAGATGGTAGCACATCTGGGCCGAAAGAATACTCAGGACCTATTGGAAAACAGCTAAATGTTTGTAAAAGTAAACCACTAGTGTCTTTTTGTGCAGTGGCTGGCAATTTGCTCGAATTACCTGATGACATTGTGAAGGAACTAAGTACGGATCAAAAGTATCTGTATGAAATGTGTCATGCTGTGACGACTGGTTCTTGTTCCCCTGAGTTAGCGAGCCGCCAACCTGGAAAAATGGCGCATTCAAGATGGCTAACTACTGCCAATCGCATACTCAGACTTTATGTAAGTACTGTTTCGTCATCAAATAATTTAAAGCTGCTTGTCAATTATGTGGTCAAAGTTTATGCTCCAGTTTGGTTCCTCATTAAGAAAAACTCATCATTCAAAGATGGAGCCAATCATATTTTTCAAATGGTTACATACTCCCGATTTTTGCCTGATAAGCAAAGATCTATTGTGAATTCAGTGATAGAGAGAAACGCTTTTTTTGCTCACCCTGAAAACTTACTTGTTACCATGCTATTCGACGACAAAGAGCATATTCGAGAGCTTGCAGCTCGCAAAATATTAAAGGCAAGAGAAGCAGAAATAAGCAATACTCGCAGGGTATTTAAAGTACCAAAACTTAACTTCGATGCGCGATATTACATCGATTTGATATTTTGGCAAGAGTGTGAGATATCCGCTCCACCGATTTTGCGACAGATGTCCGACAACGAACTGAGAATTAAGGCTAAAGAACAAAGCTTCGATGTTATTGATTTCCCCTGTCATACACAATCAGTGGAAAGATGTGTAAAGCTAGTGACGGAGGCTTCTCTAAGTGTCACGGACGCTACAGCTCGGGATGGTTTAATCAGAAACAGATTAAAATCTCGCGCGGAAATGCCTAATTTTGGCCACAAGAACCAATTTCGTATTTGAAATAAGCACTAATTATAAGTATTTAAATATTATATATAATATATATAATATAAGTATTTACTGAACATTACCTTATGTCTTTGTAGTACCTATAAATTTGATTAAAACCTTTAAAACATTATTTTTGTATCATTTATAGTTTATGTTCGAAACCTCTAAAAATGGCAAATTTGAAAAACTTCTAGGATCGGTAGAGGCCTAAAGATGACAAATATTTAATTAAATTTTGTTGTATTTGTAATCTATTCACAAAAACGCAACTTTTGATACCTCTTGCGTAGCCGTCGCTTTAAAAAAAAAAAACCCATACATTGACGGGACACCCTAGCCCACAGGCCAGGTAGAGTGACGATTTGCTCAAGTTAGCTGGCAGAAGCTGGATGCGAGAAGTCCAAAATCGATCTAAGTGGCGGGCAATGGGAGAGGCCTATGTCCAGCAGTGGATTGAGATAGGCTGATGATAATGATGATGATTAGGTTTACTTTTAGCAAAAAGAAAATTATCTCAACTCATATTCATTCCCAATGTTCCAAATGCGTAGTGCTTATACTATTAAAAAATTATAATAAAATATTGTCATAAAGCAATCTCGTTAAATCCGTTCATTGACCAAGGCAGTGCGCCATAAACACATACTATATCTTATAAATTCTCATTTCTTATCTATCATAAACTAGTTACGGCCTTCTATGAGAATATTTAAAGTTATGAAGATATTCCGAGGTCGTAAAGTAGCCAAGAACAAGATATCCCTTTTTATACTAAATATGGTCCATATTTTGTTATTGACACTTACTCGTATTTGTAAGATTCCATCCTTTGTGTCACAAACAACATAGTTTTACTTTTATGTACGAATTATTGCTGTCGTAAAATAATTTGTAAGGTGAATATAGAGGAACAAGGTGCGGAGAGCGAAAAAATGACAGAATGTAAGATTTACAACTTTTATAAACATAAACTTGTATTAGAGTTAGAAGAAACGACACATATTTATGCCTTTTTCAATAGCCAAAGGAATGGTGTTCTGGTATTCATTTTTAGGGTTCCGTACCTCAAAAGGTAAAAAAGGAACCCTTATAAGATCACTTTCTTGTCCGTCTGCCCGTCTGTCCGTGTGTCACCACCGATTTTCTCAGGAACGGGTAGACCTAGCAAGTTGAAATTTATACCAGATACTGAGATTTATGGTCCCTATTAAGTGTCCCTACCAAAATATGCCTTAATTTTCAATTTTTTTTATTTTTCAGAACTTTCTCTTTACTTGTGCTGTAAGACCTTGCTTATAACCAAAATTGTCACTTCTAGGTCAACCGGAAGTACCCTATAGGTTTTGGGTCGAAAACCTATATGGTAGTTCCCGTTGACTTAGAATCACGAAATTTGGCAAAAAGAAACGTCTTATAACACAAATTAAGGGATAATTCCAAAAAGTAAACAAAGTTGAAATTTTCGCGGTACTGTAATTTGAGGTACGGAACCCTCGGCGCGCGAGTTCAACTCGTACCTGACCGGGTTATTATTTTAATTTCCATCCGTTAGACCGTCATGTTAAACTGTCCAAGAGACTTATTCTTCCCACTCAAAAGTAAGTGATTCCGTATTTGTTAAGATAATTATAGCTGCATGACATTTTTGATATTACATTACTCATATTCTTAAACAAATTGCCCGATAATGAGCAGACAGCGGTGTCTTATACTTCGGTGATACACGTGGCACACCGTCAAAGAACTAAGTTACAGCCTAATGCCGGTCATCATCTGCCTACCCTTATTAAAATTTTATTTGGAGTCGGCGCAGTAAGTGCTTTTCTTCCATTCTACTTTATCGTTCGTCATTTCACTGTTAACTCCCTTCCTAGCTATGTCCTCTCTCACACAGTCGATCCACCATTTCTTTGGTCTTCCCCTTCTCTTGCGCCTTTCAACATAACACTTTAAAGCTATATATATAACACTTTAATGCAGGTGAGGCTTGAACAAAGAATCGTATTATGTACTCGTACATTTAAATGTATTATCTCATATTTATTGTTAAAATGTATGTGAAATGTATTTGCTTTCTCTTTCTTGCTTGGGTCTTCTTTGGGTCATTAGAGTCAGTATCAGGTGTTAACACCAATATGTATCGTGTATACCTACGTGTCTACAGCAGGTATACAGCTGATGTTGCCCTTGTGTTTGGTTATACCAAATATAAATAAATGCAAAAAGTAAAGAAGGTTTGAACTTAATAATTTATTCTTCTCTGCTCTCTCTCAAATTCGCAATGCCTGGAAAAGGTTAGTAAGTTGAGACAAATTATTATTATAAGACCATTTATATACACTTGGTTGGAAAATAAAGATTGATTTGATTGGATGTACTGAAAAGAAAAAAAAGCTGTTCGCGGTAAATCAGTTGAGGAGTATCTTTTCAAAAGGGCTTATTTCATCACTAACATATTTTTCAGAATATCAAAAAAACTTCAAACAATGATTTGATGATTAAATGTATTTTGAATTTTAATACTATGTTTACATAATGTTGACATGATTTTTATAGCACTGTTATTTTTTTACCACCGACCCCACGAAAGTATTATTTAAGGCTGTATCTTAGAAATAAGCACTTTTGACAAAGACTTTTAGAATTAAGTTGTTTTGTTTAGTACCTGTTGGAAATAAGCTGTTTTGATCTGTACTAATAAAACCCTTTCATAATGAATTATTTTTTATTAAGTCTCACAATTAGAAAGAAAAATCAAGTTATTTATTGTAACCTAAATACGCACTTCTCCTACATCATCATCAAGGCAATTACACAAAGATTCATCTGGATTTTTTTTGTCATCCGCCGGGCCCTTGTGACTGCTAACGTACCCGCCGTTCTAGAGCCTCGTGGCGTGGTGCGTAGCGATGGTAAGAGCATACAAAGAGGACAGATCTTTAGAGGACGTTTTTTATTTGTAGTTTTAATTTATAAATCTAATATTATTTTTAAGTTAGTTTTAGTTTATAAATTTGTTATTATTTTCAAGTTATATTTAGATAAAGTTGAGTAGTGTATTATAGCATCTGTTGTTGTAAAATAAAACCGTTATGACAGCAAAACAATGCGCCTAAAATCTTCCACCGTTTGACATTTGACAATCGTTTTTTTTTATTAACTTAATATAGAATAAGCAAGAGCCTCATAAGCCATACAGCCAAGTGTGATGTATCTGTTCAAAAACTTAAATGGGGAAAAAGCATCAAAAAGGACAGCGATGTACATATATAAATTATATAAGCCCTTTTGTTCCGTAAATATTAGAAAAAAAACAATTTTCTATTAGAATTAAGCTGTTTTGAAAGAGAATGTTTAAATTGATTAAATGGACTAAAATGCTATGGATATAAGTCTATTTGACGCGTAAGGCTTTTTTTGTAATCGATTTTCTAAAGGAAATAAGCTGTTTAGAATCAAAATATCATTGAAAATCATTGAGAATATAGTGTTAGGATCGAATCGCATCAAAAAAAGGAAATTTTCCAAAATGAGAAATAAACCCTTTTGAAAAGACACTCCTCAGTTCACACGATCGTGGGGCTCGGTAATCTCCGTCCACATACTTCGGGCAGACGACGTTACAGTCCTGTCGTGCTTTAATTTATACAAGTCCAGACTTCCCTCCATACTTATAAAAGGGCACTGGGCCCACACAAGCTTTTATATAATGATGTTTGGCATGCATTCATTAGCTTCTATTATAACTTACTAATTATCTATGTATATTGCCTATAATATCGTATTTAATTTTAACTTCTTATTATCTTACTAATACTTGGAAAATACTATAATAATGTGACACCGTCGAGCTGGTCCAATTATAGGTCATTTTTTATATATTATTTCCTTAAAACTTGAAATTTAATATCATACGGGCCTGTTGGTCTTGTGGTTAGTGACCCTGACTGCTAAATCGGAGGTCGTGGGTTCGATTCCCACCCAGGACAAATATTGTATGATGAGCACGGTCATTTGTTCTGTGTCTGGGTGTAATTTATCTATAATATGTATCTATTTAAAATATATAAGTATTTTCAGCAGTCTGGTTACCATACCACAGGCTCTGCCTAGTTTGGGATTAGACGGCCGTGTGTGAGATGTGTGAGGTATAAAATATATGTGATTAAAGATTCTTTATTCTCAATAAAAACAAAGTCACTTACTTGAGAACAATAATAACTTAAAGTATTATACAGGTTCGTTCGTCATTTCACTCAATAAATAAATAAATAACATCATTGTGGGTAGGTACTAATTTAATGTATTCATTTACCCGAGGTCAAGTTATGTGAATGATGTACGTACATATTGGGCTAATCGAGTTTTGAATACATTAAATGAGTTTACATTTTTAATGTACGATGGTAGTTTATTGTATAGTTGTGCCCCTTCGTATGTCAGCATTTTTTTACCATAATTTGTTCTAGGTTTAGGTAAAACCAAAAAACTAGCTCGGCGAGTACTACGTTGGGTTGTATGTTTTATTTTAGTGAATGATATACTAGATTGAATTTTTTTGTTTAGAATTTTTTGGGTAAAAATGCACGTGTTATATGTAAATAATTGTTTTAAGTTCATAATTTTGGTTTCGTTATAAATTTTGTATGTTGGTGAAAGATGTGGATAATTAAAAATCAATTTCACGAGCCTGTTTTGCATGATTTGTAATTCACCTAATTTAGTCTTAGCTGCATTACCCCAGATTTCTATTAGGTATTGTAAGTGTGGTTTAACTAAAGCATTATATATATTATGGCGTAATGTGCTAGGAATGCATTTAACTATATTTCGAAGTGATCCGTGTAGGGACGAAAGTTTCGTTTGTATATGATCCAAGTGAACATTCCACGATAGTAGACTGTCAATTCTTAAGCCAAGGTATTTTTCACACGATTTTTGTTGTAGGGGTTCATTGTTTATTAGTAATGGTGTATGTGTAAGAATAGTTTTATTTTTGCTTTAAAGATAATGTAACACGTTTTTGAGATATTAATAGTTAATAGGTTATATTGAAACCATGAGTATAATATGTTCAAATCAGCTTGAGCTTGGGAGATTATCGTATGAATAGAGGATCCAAAGTAAAACAAACAAGTGTCGTCGGCGTAGAGCGTAAGGTGGCCGTGTAGTTTTAGTTCTTGAATATTATTTATGTAGATTAAAAAGAGCAAGGGCCCTAAAATAGATCCTTGCGGAACCCCACAAGTAACTGGCAGTGCGTCACTTTGATGTATATTGTCTAATTTAACTATTTGGGATCTATTTTCTAAATATGACTGTAAAATTTTAAAGGCATTCCCAGTAATATTCAACAATTCTAACTTTTTTAACAGGATTTTATGCGATACAGTATCGAATGCTTTTTTTAGGTCGATAAAAATACCTAGGACTATATTTTTGCTATCTATATTATGTTTTATTTTTGTTACAAGGTCGATAGTTGCTGAAAGTGTGCTACTTTTTGGTCTAAATCCATATTGTCTGTCAGATATAAAATTAAAAGAAGTTAAATGTTTTTCTAAACGGCTATACAAAATTCTTTCCAATATTTTTGATAGAACGGGTAGCACCGAGATCGGTCTATAGTTGCCGGGGTCTGATGTTGTACCGGATTTATGGATAGGTGTAACTTTTGCCATTTTTAGGGTATCAGGAAATTTTCCAGTGAACAGAAGTTTATTGAAGCATTTACTCAAGGCGCTAGCTATTAGATTTTTTATACTTTTTATTGCTTTAGTGTTTATACCATCTAATCCAGTACTGCAGTTGGAGTCGAGTTTCTCTATTATTTTAGAAATTTCAGCCTCAGAACACGGATATAGCCTAGATAAAACTGGAGTGTCACTAGGGGGATTACAAGGAAGAGCGCGAGAAGAGTTGTCATGGAAGTTTTTGGGTATGTTATTTGCTAATAGTGGGCCAATAGTAGCAAAGTAATTATTAAAAATTTTGCACATGTCATTCTCGTCAGTTACATATTTTGAATCCATAAGCAGTTTTGAAGGAGCACTAATTTGTTTGATCTTGTTATTCGCTAATACATTTACTAGGTTCCATATTCTTTTTGGCTTATTAATACAGTCATTAAATTTCTTGTAGTAATATGAATCCTTTGTGTTTTGAATTTGTGCAAATACTTGTTGTTTCTTTTTAAAATATTCTGCTTTGAGGTTGTTGTTATGTGAGTTTTCTTTAAGTGTGGTCCAAAGCTTGTTTCTTTGATTGATGCTGTTTATTATATCTTTGTTTATCCAGTCGCTTTGTGGAGTATTTAGGATTTTTGATATATATCAAAAAAGACTTGTAGTTTGAATTGATACTTAAAGGTTTGGTGACAAGGTTTACTTACGTATGAGATAAATATGTACAAGGGTAGATATGTAATAAAACAAATGAAATATGGAATATTTGACAGAAGAGCTGTATCTGAGAATACATAAAATAATTTAATCAAAATATCTAGATTTCTTACAATCTCGTTTTGATAAAAGAATATGTAAAACATATTAAATTTCCCTGACATTGTAAGAAAACTGCTCTTATTGTGATAAAACGATGAATATTAAAATATTGTAATATAGGATTGGATGAAGACAGATGAATAAAGGTATATTCACATCTTGTTATACTATTATTCAACCTATTTTTAGGGTTTCATAGTGAAATACATGCGTCTAGGGCCTGAGAGCATCGCAAGGATTTTTTTCTTGTTGCAAAGAGCGCAGGGTCCATGAAGCCCTCGGGGAGCTCAAGGCTAAAGGGACCAGAAACTTTTATCATAAGATCATGTGACACAGAATATATATTCCTAATGCGGGAGTTGTCTTTATCTATATTTTGTTTGTTTCTAAAAGATGTCCTTACCAACTGAGAAAAAATATTAGTAGGCAAAAGTACATGAATATTTACTTGTTCAAAACGGATTCTAATAAACTACGGAACCTACACTGTAGGGGGCCAACACATACTAAAACAACGAACTTTTTAAATCTATTAATCATATGAAATGATAATAGAAACGTTTAAGAGGAAAACATCTTATTTTTCACTTTAAAGAGTTATTTTATTATTTGAAAAGAAAATAATAGAAAAAGTTAATAAAAATTCACCTACATTTTTTTTTTGTTGACGTGATGGAAAATCCCTTTAGATCTCCTGCTCCTCGGGGACTCAGGAGCCAGAGTTTGTAGTGATTTCACTAAAACCACCCCGACGGCCGGCTCAGGTGCCCTACTCAGGGAGGACCTGGACCATGTTATTTCAGGTCCTCCCCGAATTGACATCATGCCTAATCAGGCCCTATTCCAGGGGAAAAAACACTTCCCCCCTCACTTACATTACCTAGACGAATATTTCTTTATTGGTTTTTTATTAATAAATTAAAATGAGCAGCAGAGAAATACTTTCTTCCTGCTAACAAAGCGAGTCCTTTAATTACGAGTACAAGACTAAGTGTTTGCGGTGAAGGCGTCGATTCCACGGCTCTCGCACACACTAATTAATACAGCTTGAACAAGTGCTGCACCAGAAGTCAATTCATAGCAGTAGTTCCGCGAACGCTTCTTATTACTCTGTACTTTTATTATCAGAGTTTTCATTACTCTAGAAATACAACTACGTACTTATTTGAAATGTATTTAACTATTTCTTATAAATCAAGAATACGGAGTCTCACCACCGCTATTCATCCCGTGGGTGTCGTAAGAGCCGACAACAGTACTGTAAAGAGGAGGAAAACTTGAAACAAACTCTATACCAACACGGCCAGCGTGGTTTAGTAGTCCAAAACTTTGTTTGTAAGGAGCAGCAGTGGACTATTTAAGGCTGTTAATGACGATGATTAAGAGTTCTACAGAGATCTCGTTAAATACGTTCTGCTTAAAAGATTATTTCTATCTAATAATTGGAATAAAATGAAACCGTAATAATGATTAAAGACAAAACCAAACCGTGTGACAGCTATGCCGCATCGTGGCAGAGCCGTGCATCTGCACATAATGGGCCAGATTCGATCGGAGTGACATCACATTCTCACAGAAAACCGGTGTTATGTAATTTTTCGTTGCTTTTCACCGAGTGAGTGAGGTTATAGGGCCTAGACCCTGATTCTGAGGGGTAGAGGGTGGGGAGGTACTGCACTTGTGACTGTTGCAGTCCTAATCAGATGACCCGTCTGATCGTGTGCTCCCCCCCCCCCTGCCATAAAAAAGTGTCTCTATCAGGCCCGAAACATAGCCAATTACATAGCAGAATACATAATACAAGCGTATATCTTAAATAATTTAAGAGTCTTAGAGTGATAGCTGAAATAACAGACAAAGTGATTAATACAACCAAAATTACTAGACCAAAGCTAAACAATAAATACATCGTGTACATAATTGTATATTAAACAAATGAATTTAACGTATTGTTAACACTTAGGTGTAGACAATTGAAAGCAAATCCCGCATTTGTCTTGTAAATTGTTACATTTACAATGTAAACTACAGACACCGTGGTACAGTCGTTTCACATCTCACTAACCTATTTACTTATTCAACCAAATAATTTAGGAGATTCACTAATACGTTTATCCACATCAATCGAAATTTCAGCTTGAATAAAGTGTTACGTACCTAATACATAAAACGAGTTATCTATTTTAACAATGGTTCATCTTTGTTGTATTAATCCATACTTTCATACTTACTTATATTTGTGAAAGTGAGTATGTTTCTATGTGACGTTTTCACGCCTAAACCACTAAATCCATTTAAAAAAATATTTTACCAAGCTTCATTATCAGCGGGTAACATAGGCTTATTTCTACCGCGATGACTGACATACTTGGGGGCGGAGACGCGGACAAAAGCTAATATTTTATAAAAGTGTGGCAATTTCCACATTATAATGAGCCAAAATAGACAGTGCCATCTAATGAAGAAACACTAAACTACGGAGTAACTACAAATCCTGCATCGCGATATAAAGAGTAAAAAAAAAACACTTAGGTCGCCACCCGCCATACATGCACGCCATTACCTCCTGGTCGGAGGATCTTCTATTTGTGTTGGAAGGACATGGCGCCTCGTTCTCCATATAATTATAATTTTGACGTCACTCTTAGTTTTTCCTCAATACATTTTCTTTTGCAAAAACTCAGAAGAGACTTAATTTTACTATGACAAGCACAATCTTTCATTATCGTTAATATTATTTGCCGAATATATGCCTTGAAAACAAATTATAAGTCACCGGTACTCATCACTCGATAATAAACGATCGGGTACAATCGACCGTGCCTACAATAAATATCTTACACAATTAGCACCGCGCATTTATTGGTTACGTGGCACTCTAATTTGACGCGCCATTGAATCAAGTGCCTTTTATATGATTACGCACGTAACTATGGAACAAGTTAAAATTAAAAGGACGCAGTCAATTTGGTCGTGAACTTTTGAAGTTAGAATTAGAAATTATGATTGAGTTTGGCATTACTGGTATATATTAATAGTTAATACTTAACTGCCATTCGTTATCTAGTTAGTAGTAGTAAATAACATAAACAACATAAAAAAACTACAGACAAAATAATATACATAGACTTATATATATAATATATAATAATATATTCTACCACATTACACACAACGCCATCTAGTGCCAAACTAAGCAGAGCTTGTATTACGGGTACTAGACAACTGATATAAATACATAAATACTTTTTCTTTGTAAATACATACATATTATACATAGAAACACCCAGACCAAATCAAACATTAAATGTACGTGCACACAAATGTTTGACTTGAGCGGGAATCGAACCCGCGACCTTTGGAATAGCAGTCAGTTACACAAACCACTACGCCATCCAGTCGTCATATATATATATAAATAATATATAAATATATATAGACTTCTAAAAGGCAGTCATTTATAGATTGACGAAAGGTTAACTAACACTTTTCAGTTAAATTAAAACAATCCAAATTCAGTAAGAATATGTCCAGCAGTGGACTGCGATAGGCTGATGATGATGATGATGAAAGAGAGAAATTATAATTTTGTTAATATTGCTACATACCAAAAAAAAATTAACTTTCTGTATATTTTGACATATTTATCTTAGATACTCTAAATTTTACATTCCTATGCGAGCAATAAAAAGGTTACAAAACATTTGTAACTTCTTATGCAGAAACGATTAAATCCATAAATTTTATAAATTAATGATTTCAGTTTACTTTAAGAATTTATCTGAATTCATTATATCACGTATTTGTGATAAAAAATCTAATTAATTATATAAAAAGGGATTTTCACAACTACTTCAATTTTGTGAATTTGATCATTTTTAAATACCAAGGTTCAATTATCTTTACGTATTAATTTAGATCTGGTGAAATTTGTTTCTAACTTTAGAAATCAATTAAGTAATTACCAATTTCGGATGTACTCCTAAAGTCAAGACGAGGACTATTACAGAATTTCAGCCCATCCACGTTAACCAACTAGGTCAGAAGTTAATAATGAAATTAATATCGGAAATGTAAAGTCTATCTCGGGCAGTGATACACCAAAGTAAACCATT
Source organism: Arctia plantaginis (assembly GCA_902825455.1). Lineage (NCBI taxonomy): Eukaryota > Metazoa > Arthropoda > Insecta > Lepidoptera > Erebidae > Arctia > Arctia plantaginis. The sequence goes on along the minus strand of CADEBD010000294.1, from coordinate 13,091,791 downwards.
GACGAATTCCAAACTTGTTTCCATTAGGAAACACCCTCGCTTTTTCCTCGGAGACTACCCGGTGAGTCAGCTTTGTCAAACTTTGGGAATACATTAGCTTTGCCGAGCGACAGCACTGATAAATTCAACTCGACGACCTTCCACATCTCAACAGCAGAATCCACAAATATCTCAAAACAACCATTCCAATGCTCCTTTAGAAGCTGCTCGCCGGAAATTTCCTTTATAAAACCAGCGATGTATCCCCCACTACACATTTTCGTAGAACCCTTTCAAACGGAAATTGGTGAGAGTAATTCGAGTTTTCGTTGCTTTGACACCGAACTCCGAAAGGGACTGTCTCCCTGTAATTGTGGATCGTGAGTTAAATTAAATCGCTCAAAGAAACGGTCTCGTCGCCAGGTAGACGGCCGGTGCGAGGGATCCTATGAAAAATTCAGTAGTTTGCAAGTTTATTTTTTTATCTTGTTTCTCAATGGGTACATGAGACCCGCCGTGATCGTTAAAGGGTTGCTTGCCTTTGCTATATTGAAAAATAAAAACGTTATTATGTAGCTTTTTTCACAAGTAAGGATCATTTTGCTATCGATAGGGATGGTTTGGGTTTTCGGTATATATTAGAACGAGGAGAAGGAAGGGAAAGCGGATTTTTTTATTCAAATAGGGCTCGTATTCTTGATAATATATATATATATATATATACATAGATATATGAAACTATAATTTTAAGGATCTTTATGAAGTATTTTTTCTTTTCTTATGTTAGGGAGGGGGCAGGCGAGCAGACGGGTCAGTTGATGGGAAGTGACCATCGCCGCCCATGAACTTCTGCAACTCAGAAGTCACAAACAAGTAAATTAAATCCTAACAAATATTGCTTAAAAGTGGTGTCAACAACAGTATGTATTTGAAAATCTTAACAAAATATTTTTCAGTCGCGGTTGTCACAAAAAGAAAATCGTCAGTACAATCAAATAAATTATCGTTCTGCAAATTTGTCTAACGAAACAAAAAACATCAACAAAAAACAGTCGAGCAAACATCCTTCTTTTAATTAATATCCATCAATCAACCGAATGACTTGAACAAAACATTTTGATGAACAAAATGGAAGGCAAACAGGCCATCAACGTATTCATCGCAGCGGCAGCGTACCGTTTACAGTTTGCAATTATCATAAAAGCAAATGCTTATAAACAAGTCTGCAAATACATCACAATCGTTCGCCGTTTGTCCCGTTAATATTATGAAGAGCTAGAGACACCATCATTTTGATAACAAGCCTACACACACCGTTGGTATATTTAAAACCATTTATCAATAAACATTTAGAATATTATATTAATCTAAGGGAATAAGCTTTAGAAATAATATTTTAAAATCAATGATAATCGCTATTTTTCTGTCCCGCTATATACACCTTCTTTTTTTTTGTCTGTGCGGAAATCCCCTCGGATACCACTTACCGGTGGCAATGTCGGACTCGAACCGACTAAAACCGCACGCCGTCTCAGGTACCAGTAGTCGGGAAACCAGGTGTACTCTAGAAAGGAAATCCCTGGTGCTAATGCTATATGCACCTAACATTTTATTTGAAGCGTATTTTTATTAGTGAACTAAGAATTTACTTAATTTAAATTTAACTCTGTGATTTCAATCTTTTCGCAATAATTGCCTCGGTGGTGCAGTGGTGGTGTATGCGACTGCCGTGCTGAAGTCTTGGATTCGATTCCCCGGTCGGACCAAATGTTTGTTTGGACTCCTAATATTTGTTTCGGAGTTAAGGTGTTTTTAATGTATAACATATACGTATTTACAAAATAAATGTATATAAAGTATTCTATCAGTCAATCTAGCTTTCATAATACTAGATCTGCTTAGTTTGAAACTAGATGGCGTTGTGTGTAAGATGTCCGAAAAATGTTAAAAATCTCGTTTACATTGACTAAAGAAAGAGATTTAATAATAAAAATGTCGGGAACTAGAGAGGAGAGATTTGATATTACGTATATATATATATATATACGTATGTATATACGTTTGAGGCAAAAGCGCAGGCAGGTCAACTGTTAGTAAGTGACAACCACTGCCCATTGACACCTGAAGCTAAGAGCCACTAGTGCGTTGCCGTCCTTTGGGAAGGTTTGAAGGTCGTATCAGTCCAAAATTACTGCAAGCGATTTTATTTTCTATTTACTGGTTGTGAGAATCGAAATGACTCAACTGATGGCACATTTATTAATTTATAAATAAAATACTGAAGTCTAAGACTTATTTACCGTTGTGGATAAACCGTGTGGATAACGTCCCACTAAATCATAACTATCATAAACCCTAGCGTGATATTTGGCGTATCATTAATAAGTACGCACTGTTTGGCGTATAATTAAAACGCGCGCGTATCGGACGCGTTTGCTACTACATCAAATACGAGTAGATTATGCGGCTATTAGGAATTACTGTGTGTAATGTTTATGTGTGAGTGTAATGTTTACAATTATAAGTTACGCTATTGCGATTAATGTGATTTGGGTGTATGTAATGGGGAGGTGGGAGGCAACTAGTTATATTTCTACTATTGCTTCTATAACTTTATATATTTTGATAATTTTATCGTTTTACTATTATCTCATTTTTTTTAAAGAGACTAACTAGATCCTTCTAGTTTGCCTTTTTTTTTTGGAAATAAACGCTGTACTGAGTGCAGACATGAAGGTCATAATTATTTTCCTTTTTTTTAATAATTCATTTTGTTTTTATGTCTACATTATTTTAAGCTAGTGATGAACTTTTAGGGAAACTTTTTTTTTGATTTGGCCAACAGATAAAAGGTTCGACTTTTTACTGTTTGTCACGGTTTGGTCTGTAATTTGTTTATGAATATAAAATGTAGTTCTTTTTATAGTTGTTAATATATCCGCAATTATTAGAAAAAGAAGATAATTTCTTTAGAGGAAAGCAACAAACTGTAGATTACTAATTTTAAACATGAATTTTACAATATTTTTTGTTTAACACGTTAATATTGAGTTTTACCAAACTGCAATATTTTTGAATGTCCAAACAAAATCCACTCAGATAATAACAAGGCAGAGTATAAATTATAAATTCAGATTGGTCGTAAATAAAATCAGTAACTGTGTCCACATCACTTAATTAATTAAAACATTGGTCAGAGGAACAATTAGTTAGTTTGTGGGTTGTGTCACGGGACACCGACGCGACGGCGGCGACGCGGTGACGCGACGCGCCGACACCGAGGCGTGACGCGCGACAAATGATGTGTCGCCGTCAGGCGCACATTAGCGGTTACTATTGACTGAATACAAATTGATGCTCTTTGCTAACTTTACCTACAAAAAGATTAAATCAAATAAAAGCTAGGAAATAAATAGGCTAAAGGCTATATGAATGCTGCTATAAAAATACATAATGCTATATATACACACTTCAGAGAAGGAAAACTTGAATCAAACCCTATAGAACCCGTCTGGATAGCGTGGTATAGTAGACCAAAACCTCCTTTCTAAGGAGAGGTCTATGTCAAGTAGTTGTTGTTGATGATGATGATGTATATATACCGACTCGCCTATAATTATGAAGGGGTAGGCGTATTAAACGACCACAATTTATACAATATAAATTCAGTCCATTTTACGTGATAGGGAACGAGCGTATTGCGTAATAATATTGAACGAGTGTATTAATATTAAATTAGTGCCATTATATTAATAGAAAAGGTCGAATAAGGACGGACGGCAATGGTAAGAAACAGATTGATTGTGGTATTTAATCAATAGGTCGAGCAGGTCAGGTTCGTATACCTGTAACTAGAACGGACTGTTACCAGGAAGCCAGGGCAGAATAAAATCCAACGATTAATTAGCTATTATAAGTGTAATCGTAATAATTTGTAAATTTGTGAGTTTGGAAAAACCGGTCATTATAAAAACTAAGCATTGGAATGTCTGTCGTCGTGTAGTCGATGTGAGTTACACTCGTACATAAAACTAAACAGCACAGTCGATAACGGTGGCAAATTCATAATCATAATCATCAACAGCCTTTAATAGTCCACTGCTAGACATAAACCTCTCCTTAGAAAGGAGGTTTTGGCCTACTATACCATGCTGGCCAGACGGGTTGGTATAGGGTTTGTGTCAAGTTTTCCTTCTCTCTGCAGTCTCTGCTGTTGTTCTGCGTAGCTTTCTTCCTTAGTCGGCTCATACGACACCCACGGAATGAATAGGGGTGGTGACACTTAGTATTCTTAATCCGTCACCACACGGTCTCAAGTCTATATGAATAATAAAAATTTATAGTAAGTAAGCATATAGTTCTTCAAACCTTTATGTTTCAGTGGTTACTTTACACTCTTAATTTTATTACTTTTACTATTAACTTAGTGTAGGATTTATGTTACGTCTTCCACGTATTTAACTTTAAAATATAAACATCCATCCATCCATCCATCCACAGCCTTTAATAGTCCAGTGCTGGACATAGGCCTCTCCTCTGAAAGGAGGTATTGGCTTACTATATATAAAAAATATAAACAGTCTGTTATAAATGGTTCAATTGCATTGCGTACATTTAGTTCAAAATTGTATTACTCGCTAAGAATGACTACTACCAATAAGCTGACAGCTACATATGTAATTAACAACATCCTTTAATAATCTTCTGCTGGATATAGGCCTCTCCTTAGAAAGAAGGTTTTGGCTTACAATACCATGCTCTCGTAGGCTGGCCTGGCACGACTTGGTATAAGATTTGTGTCAGGTTTTCCTTATCTTTACAGTGTTATTGTCCCCCGTAATTTGCTCCCTTATTCGGCTCTTACGACACCCATGGGATGAATAGGGGTTGCAGCGCTCCGTATTCTTGAACCGTCACCACACGGACAACCACTAACAGCTACTGTTATCCACAAATCACCATTTGTAGAAATTAATAAACACCTTATAAAATAATAAATCTTTAAGTAAGATATTGGACGGGCCTGTTGGTCTAGTGGTTAGTAGCCCTGACTGCTAAGCCGGAGGTCGTGGGTTCGATTCCCACCACGGACAAATAATTGTGTGATGAACACGGTCATTTCTGTGTCTGGGTGTAATTAATCTATAATATGGATGTATTTAAAAATATATATGAGTACATTTGTCAGCAGTCTGGTTACCTTAGTACAGGCCCTATCTCTCTTTTTAAAAAAAAAAAACCAAAGGCCCTATCTCTCTTACATATAAAATAAAGCGGCAGATTTTTTTTCTCATGCACTCCCTCTGCAGGTTTCAAATCCATCGATAGGGTGGTAACACTTTTTTCATTGCGATTTGCGAAACACTAAACTTTTGAAGTGCATATATTTGTTAGTCGATTTTTAAAATTGATGGTAAAATGAATAAATTATCACGCCTCTGTCGATACTTACTATAAAACTCTTGCGTTTCATCAACAGCCTTTAATAGTCCACTGCTGGACATAAGCCTCTCCTTAGAAAGGAGGTTTAAACGAAACTTTTTTAACGAAACTCTTGCGTTTCGTTACATATAATATGTTTAGTTCAGGAATTAACGCAACCAATAGGTACTTACATATCTTTGAATACTTTGTCTGTCTGACGTTTAGACCAAATTGCAGAGTTCAGAACAGTTAATCTGTTGGTTTGAGAAAGCGCCCCTACGCACTTAACTAATTTTTTACGGCATCTACACAAACAAGTATACACCAGTTAATAATATACTCTATTGACTAGAGTCCTTTAAATTAAATCCACACATAAAAATTTATATTTATAACCGATCACCTCAAATCCTATCCGAAAACATTATACAGTCAGCGAATCATTGTGATTGATCGTCCCCCGTTCATTAGCTGTGAGTGATCGATGCTTTGAAGAGTATACATCATCGACGACACAACGCATTAGATACAAGAAGGGTGTGAAAGCTCCTCCTTTTGTGATACACAGCGGCTAAATTGTGTTCGTCGTGTTACCTTAATGGCCTTATTGTAGCCTAATATGCGAGTTTTTAGCAGAGAAGAAAAAAAAAGGGGGGAATACACACCAATGTACTTTTTGGGATTTTCGATATTCTTTAAAAAAAAACTTTCATTAAGAAGATTTAAAAGACAACTTTAAGGAGCTTAATGTTAAAAACTGCTACTGTAGCAAGCACCACCCATCTATAAAAATACTTTTTCTGTTTCTCATAGACGTTTTTTTAAAACAACTCCCGCATTAGCAATATATCCTGTGTCGCCGTGGACTTTACAAACATACATCAAACGGACACAAAGAACACTCAAACTCAGAACAACAATTTGTAGACCACACAAAGTGTTGTCCCATGCGAGGATCGAACCTGACACACTCAGCACAGTAGGAAGCGGCGAGGTAACCGCTTAAACCACTACAACAACGAAATCATAACAGTACTTAACCCACAATAAAGAAATTAAATCTTGGAAAAATAAATTTATTTGTAAAATAATAATTTTGGACAGCATTTGGTAAATTACGTTGAATTGCCTCATCGGTCATACCGTAAAGGCTTAAAACAGGAATTAAAATCTTCAATAAATGAATTTTGGCATAACTGCGCGACGGGACAATAACGGTAAGGGTGAACCATAAACTAAAAGTGGAAAATCATACTTGAAGTTTCCCTGAAAAGAGGTCTCCCAACAATGCTGAAGTGACAATGAACTGGTCACGTATGCGGAAGAACCGATGATCGTTGGAGGAAAAAGTTTCAGAATAAAGACCGTGGATCGAAAAACTGAAGGTATGAAGCCGCAGTCAGATGTACCAATTACCAGTGTAACTAAGATAAACTGGATGCAGAAAATGGAGAACAAAGTACAAATTGAAAGAGGCCCATCTCCAGCAATAAATTATTACTGGCTAATTGAATGATTGATATCGATACAATTTACAGATCGATTCATCAATCATCATCATCATCAGCCTTTAATAGTCCACTGCTGGACATAGGCCTCTCCTTCCAGAGGAGGTTTCAACAGATCGATTAATGAATTTTAATTATTGATTACAATTACCATTCGATTACAAAACAGTTTTACGGTTGTAAATTACTATGTGTTTCAAGTAACAAAACATTGACTGTTACTTTGACTATGTTGTTAATACATGTACTCGTACAGCAATTTTATTTTTCTATTATTATTTTTCTGTGCGGAAATACCCTCGGATACCACCTACCGGTAGCTATGTCGGACTCGAACCGAATAAAAACCGCGAACCGTCTCGGGTACCAGTAGCTGGGGAACCAGGTGTACTCTAGAAAGGAAATCCCTGATACCCCGACAACTCGTACAGCCCTATAGCATAAATAGTCTACAGAACTATGAGTCTACAAAATTATGAGAGTAAGAATTTCAAATTTATGCGATGAATCTTAGCCTTATTTGAACTAGTTATAAATGTTATAAACAGGATCGAACGAATACGCTCGTTCCAAGATATTATCCGACTATCTAACAATTGTTATATAAACTCAGGTTGTTGTTCCACCGTCAGGCGATTCGATCGATTGGAGCCCCCTTATTCCTCTGGCAAGAATTAGGGGGCTGCTCATCAATCGATAATCGATATTTATTACCAAAAAACATATTTATTACGAAAAATCCAGCGATAATGACTAACTACAATACTTTATTTGTATATTTCAACAAAATAGTGCTCAGTCAAGGTCATAGGGGCTCCTTAATCCTAATGTGCCAAGGACTTCTAATAGGCTTTAGACGGGCCTATCCGCCATTGTCTTTTTTTATGGTGTATGGGCAAACGAGCAGACGGCTGGAGTTGGGTCACCTGATGGTAAGCAACTACCGCCGCCCATGGACACCTGCAACTCAAAAGTCACAAGTGCGTTTTAATCGTAATCATCAGTTATGTCACAGTCAATGTCGCTCAAAAATAATAACATATGATAACCACGTTAGCCATATTAAAAAAACAAAATGGCTTATGTGGTAAATATTTATCCCCATCACTTGGATAATTGACACTCCACAACTTTCAAGAAACTCTTTTGTATAGAAAAATTAAATACCGTAGCGTGTTTAAAATTTTGCAAAACCGCGCAATTTATGCACATTTAACCTGAATAACCCTGTACCAAACAGAAATGGAGATATTTTTTTTCTGGGTGAACTAGGAGAACTCCTTGTGATACGTCAAGATGAAAACCCCGATAAAACATAAAAATACGAAAAGAATCCGAATAATACATACTACTATTTATATACTAGGTAAGTTATTAACGACACAAGATTCCGTTACGAATAAGCGTTTAATAGTAGTCCTTCGAACTTTTTATTTAAACTAACTCGTGTTTCTTAAGAACTTACCAGGTGCAATTTTTATTGTATCGATTCGTTGCTTCAAATTTGTAATTTCCATAACTGAAATCTGCGAAAACTGAGTTTTCTTTACTCAACTTTCAATAAATTTACCTTCCTAGTTTTGAATTCTTGTGATCATCTGCAAATTGCTTCTCTTAACACCTTCAAACCTTCTACTTCGTCAATTATTTGCTCTATCAATTCAATATCCAATCAGTTGACTGCATGGATGGTGAAGTGGTTTAAGTAGCCACCTCGCCGCTTCAGAAGGCAATTCATTTTGTCTCCCGCTGTATCAAAGAGGGAAGTGAACTTTTCCTTGAATATCCCGAGTGTTATAACTATGTGTGTTTGTAGGTGGCCATGTGAATGGGATTGGTATTAATTTGGTACAATGGTACACAAAGGTGTTGGTACAATGTTACATATTGTAAACTGTTTCGACTTAGGGACGAGTGAGAAAGAGAGAGAAAAATACAGTGAAAAGCAAATAGATGCAAATTAATTAATACATTAATGAAATTAATTACTATATTTAGAAAAAAATACAAATAACTCATTGCAAACCTCCGCCCATACCGCTTAACGTGCATCCCTGCCTTTTATTGCATTAGACATTTTTCATATAACATGATGAGACTTGAATAAAAACAAGTTCCGTATCAACACTAGTCATGACTATAGGTACGGGCGTAACCCTTTATCATGGGTTTTAAAAAAAACAGCTTCGTAGCATTCACAGCCGAGTATGCCGCATCTTCTGAACGCTTAACGCAGCGTTGCTTTACAAATTTGTTAGAAACAGAAAACCGCTCAGACGCAAGAGCAGGAGACCTGCTCGAGGCAATGGGCGGCCTAATCGTCCTCAGATGCAATAAAGTTTAGCAGTAAATTGTGATAAGGAAAATAGATGGGACTAGGGAGCTAGGATAAGGAATACCTCAGATTTCCAACCCTAATTTTCGGATTATCGGAATCTCCTATTATTATTAATTGTAGATCAAACCGCCACAAGCCACAGAGACTATACCCTAACTGTACCTTCTCAAACTGTAAAAGCATCAAATTTTCGAAATAATAGAAATATTATATTTCTGCTTCATGGATGGAAGGGAAGCCTTAGTGCCGATATAAACGTATCAGTACGCGAAGGTAAGTATATTAAACTAGAATTTAATAATTTATTTATTTTACCTATTTACACTCGCTTGCCTCATTTGGGTTCACTTCTTTAAGTACCCACATATTTTAATTTTCCAAACTATCGTTTGTTTTTATGCAAATTCGTAGTGCAATAAGTAGTAATTTACAGGTTATATTGGTTGAAACTGTAGTTTTTCTTTACTTCATTTAGCATCTGCGTGAAAGATAAAAGGTAAGTATTATTTTTTTTGTAAATTTGGATTTGGAATTGGATTAAGAATACGGAGTGTCACCACCCCAATTCATCCCGTGGGTGTCGTAAGAACCGACTAAGGGACCAAACTACGCGGGACAACAGCACAGCAAAGAGAAGAAAAAACTTGACACAAACCCTATACCAACCCGTCTGGCCAGCGTGGTATAGTAGGCCAAAACCTCCTTTCTAAGGAGAGGCCTATGTCTAGCAGTGGACTAGTATAGGCTGTTGATGTGATGATGTGTGACATTATAATGTTTTACAGTATTTTTTCACTTGCCTATACTTTTCACTTATAAACTTTGCTATTTAATTGGGTATCTCTTGAGACCAGAGCATACATATGAGAAGGTCTTTCTGTACGATGTCCCCAAATGGGTCCAATCGGCTAAATGCTAATATTTTTGTTTTTAGGTTACATAAAAAATGACGAAAAGATCGTTTAATGCTGCAAATGACTATAAGGGCTCTAAGAAGCCAAAGCCTGGAAGTATTTGGAATGAACAGACAACTACAATAACAGAGCAGTCTATTATTTGCAAACTGTACTATCCTATATTGTCTCCCCTTATCTAAAGCGAAGCTAACGCATTTAGTTTTATTGACTGCAACAAAAAAAATACAATAAATCTACCCGATTAATGTGCACGAAAAAAAATTTAAGGGGTACCTTATCTTCTTTGAAAAGCAAACACCCTCGAAGTTCCGGCGATTTGGTTAATGGACATGTTATCATAATTTGTTTTTTTAATACTATATTTTATATGGTTTGTATCGATAATCTTATCTAATAATAAAAATGGCAAAGCGGGTTATGTTCTCACGCTATAATTCTCAAAAACCCAAGAAATTGTATACTTATTACTGTACCTTCTATCTAATAATATTATTGTAATTATCAGCATCATCATCAATGCGTTCGGTCTTCATCATGATGAATAATAAACTCATAGAATAATAAGAATAAACTATGTTCTTCAAAATGAGACCTAACAGGAAACATACTCTGTCACATAAAAAAGATTTTTCCAAAGTCCTGAAGTAACAAATATTTAAAAATAACAATGATGAATATAAAAAAAAAACCCGGAGAAGTGTGAGCTGAAATCGCCGACCTAGGGTTCCGTAAAAATTATTAATAGTTCAGGCATCGAGATTCGCAGTTTTTTAAGAAATTCAAAACCTAGAATTACTTATAATATTGTGATTTATAACTGAAATTGTACATTGATTAGGTACGTACTTTGAAGAAAGACTATGTTGTACGATACCTCCTCCTATCAAAAAGATTTATTCAATAAAACACAGCATACGAAAAATAAAAGATAAATAATAACATATACAAAATAAAACAAAAACCTCAAATTTCTCAATATGTCATTCTTGACATTGACATTAGTGACAATTGACAAGACATGGCAATGTGCCACGTGTATTTAATTTTATTTTTGTACAACAATATTTTTTTTATGTTGCTGAGGGTTGTACGCCGTGTTTCAGAAAATCTCTTATTAATTGTACACTAAAATAATAATAATAAATGTTTCTTTAAATTCAAAAACAGACGTAGAGCAGACGTAGCTCCCATGTTATCATATTGTTATTACACTCTTTAATATAAATTAAATATTAAATTACCCGAAAATATAATAAAATAAATTAACATAATAAATAATAATACAAAAACAAATAACATCACAATTACAGTAATGATCATTATATCTAATTAATTAAAATTGAGTCCCACATACTTTAGGTTCCTGTCATTTGTATAATATGATACAGGTAAAAGAAAAATGCAGTATAATGCGGCTACGGGACAATTGACAAAACACAACGGAATTGACAAAATCATTCGTTTTTTTTTGCGCGGTTAAAAATTTGCTACGATCGCAGTCAATGTTTGGTATAGACATTTATCTTCGTAACCATTCATTTATACACCTGCTACACTATTATGCCTAGCCACATTGAATTGAACACCATTCATATTATTGGCCCTTGAAATCGTACACACACAGGACAATTCCACGATAACCTGTATCAAACATAATTATTCAAATACTAGTTAATCGTCAACCAAGCTCACTAATAGCAGGCTAATACACATCATGCGTTACACTTGCGGACATAATCCCGTGTACAGCACGTAAATGGTTTGTCGACGGACCAGTGACAGCTCGTTAACACATAATTGGGACACAATTGACACAACTTATGTATGGAATTTGCTGATCACCTGATGGTACATTGAGACGTATTTATACGGGTGTATTTATACGAGTTTATTTATACGGGTGATTGAACTGTTGCTAATATATCAGATAATGGGGTTCGTTTTGCTTATTAAGGAATATGCATCTATACACAGTTAATAGTGACTCCTCAAAAAAGGACATCGCATTATGATTAATGTTTTTTTATCTTTTTTATCAAAATAAATATATAAATTGATAGAAAAAAGTACTGGTCACCCTGAAACATCTTAAAAAATGTTTACTTAAAGTTGGTAAAAAAATTATTATTTTTTACCTGTAAAGTAAACATTTTAGTACGCGAGTAGTACGCCCCCATAGTTTCACCTGTGTTTATGGTCACTGCCCCGCTTTCAAAGGTCATAGCATGATTTTATAGAGAATAATATTCCGCAATAAATACCTACAAGTACTGACTCGAACTAGCTCTCGCCGGTTAGCCCGAACCGCGCCAAAAAATGCTTTAATTAATACAAAGTGAATTCAAGTAATGAATCGTAGTACCAGGAATCAACGATTTCAACAAAAAAAAACTTTAGCTGTAATGTTTTTTAGAGTAATATGCACAATTAAATATCAAGTTGAGGAATAAACATAAACATAATATAGAAAGAAAAAACACGAGCACGAGTTAAAATGAAAGAATGAATTAATTTTCAATATCAACAGAATTTCAGATGAGCAGCTTTAGGTTATAAAAGAGTAACACGACACGAAAATTAATGAAATAAAAGCTAGAAAGAAAAAATGTAAATTTGCTTTAACGAAGCAAAATTTATTTTTATTTTTTCGGTTGGTACCCGTTTTTGTTTGACCACAAGTATACGCTTGACAACTTTTAATATTACCTCATTCAAGCTAAAATCTACGTTAGTGTACTGGTAAAAAGGGTAAAATTAAGTGTACATTAAAGTCTGTTTGGGCATTCCATTGAAATGCGACAGTCGCCTTCAGGTTGTTTTTGTATCTATTTGTACACTGTCTGGTCTACGTACTTGTGAATTGATAGCTTTGGTACTTTTACAAGATTCAGTGCAGCGAAGCAAATACTTTGAAACAAATGTTAAGTTGCTTTAAGATTCACGACACGACCGTTGTTTGTTAATGTATTGGTGGCGAAAGCTGTTTGTGGAGAGAGTGCTATATTTACTTTGAACTTCAACGAGTGTCTGAGTTGGTGTAGTGTATTTTATTATTTTTAGTCCTCAGTGGTTAAGTAGCGTTGTTTCATAATATCCGTTTTTTAAGGCTAAAGCAAGATAACCAAAACAGCTTCTTTTTGCAGTGCTGGTGTCCTGCGTTGTTTTGCGCCCTTAGTCGGCTCTTACAACACCCACGGGATGAATTGGGGTAGTGATATTCAGTATTCTTAATCCAGGCCAGTCATTTAAACCTATTTCATATTGAACTTATGAAAATATAGGTTGCTTTAAATTCGACCTAAGTTTTAGGCTTGCAGTAAAATCCTTACATTCGCAAGTTTACCAATCTAATACTCCAACTTTCTAACTTAAGAATTAAAATTCTTAAGTAAGAAAGTCGACCTCGTATTTGTTTACAAGAAGTCAACTTGTCAAGTCGATGTAATGGATAATAAATATTCATAAACGGTTCAAGTTACGTAAGTAAGTGTGCCCGGAGCACGCCATTTGCTACTAAAACCACCCTCGGGATGTGATACTTTGACATTAAGGGAATGGGCTTTGAAGGTCAATCAGCTATTATATCAGGATACCGTTATTGATATTTCCAACTCGAATCTTTTATTTTTGCCCATGTGTATAGTTGTCGTCGGTTCAAGCATGGCCCTTGTGTATCGCTCTCGTTGGATATTAAAATTACAAACGTTTTTAAATAGGCAAATACTATTTTTTTATGTTTTAACCAACTTCAAAAACGCAATTCGACGGTTTTTTTTTGTAATCACGTTTAAAATATTTTTTAAAGCTATTTGTATGTCGTGTCAAAATTTGAGCTCAATCGGTGCACATCGTTTTGAATTTTGAAGCGTCATCATCATCAGCCTATCGCCACTGTTGGACATAGGCCTCTCCCATTGCACGCCACTTAGATCGATTTTGAAGCGTACACTAACCAAATTAACATTTTTATATGGATAGATAAGTAAGTTTATCAGCAGTCCTAACACAGCACAGGCTCTGCTTTGTTGGGATTAAACGCCGTGTTCGAAGTGTGTCAAGTTAAAAGTTATGGGGTGTATAAAATAAATCGTAAATAAATATTATTAAGAAATAAACTACACTTTGCTGTACAATATACAGCACATCATCTAAAATTAATTTCTGAATGGAAAAAGTTCTCCCTAAATGTAAAACTGGGGTGAAGATTTTTTTAATCAACATCTGTTTTATAATACCGTATGATTTAGTATATGATATAATAGTCTACTATGAATTACTTGTAATGTAACACACACACACATTTAATAATAACTGCCTTCCCCCCAACTCCCCTTCATCTAATTTTGGGAGAAGCACTAAATGGGTAGCAATGCACTTATAACTCTGAAGGAAAGCGACGTGCTCGTGAACGCTTGCAACTCAGGAGTCACTTCAGGAGAACTTTTTTCTTGAAGGTTTTAAGGTCGTATCGGTCCAAAAATACCGCAGACGATAACTTGTTCCACAGATTGGTTGTGCGAGGCAAACGGTGTCTTGAAAAGCGCAGTGGTGGAGCGCCAACTATCCAGGTGATAAGGAAAAAAAAAATGTCGTGAGAACGGTGGCTAAAAGTTGCGGCCGGTATCAGTCCTACCAATTTCCAGTCCATTCCATGGAGCACTCCTCGGAGTGCTCCATGATATATACTGTAGACGATGCAGAATGAAGCTACATCTCTACGTAACGCCAAGGCATCGAGCCGGTTGGAGATATTTCGGCTATCGACGATTTGAGCCGCTCTTCTTTGGATCCATGGTGGTGGTCCATGGGTGAAGGTAATTACTTACCGTCAGATGACATGTCTGCTCGTTTGCCACTATGCCATAAAAAAAGTGAGAATGGACAGAAAATTCACATCTACACGTTGTTCGGGTTTGTTCTCACTTTTACTCATATTATATTCTATAGCTATCTCTATCGTAAATATATAATTCAACATTATTTTTT
This sequence comes from Arctia plantaginis, assembly GCA_902825455.1. Lineage (NCBI taxonomy): Eukaryota > Metazoa > Arthropoda > Insecta > Lepidoptera > Erebidae > Arctia > Arctia plantaginis. The sequence goes on along the minus strand of CADEBD010000294.1, from coordinate 13,076,639 downwards.
GACAGCCATTTAATATAACAATTCCGAGCCCATTACTCACAAAATGATTTACTGTCGGATCAACATAAGCTATTACAGATTTATGGCAATCGAAATTTTATGCCATTAACATTATTGATTCATTTATGTAGAACATTAATACATTTAGGGGTGAATTAAACGCATTCTAATTTCGCCCCTCGATTTATAAAAGGCGATTGTAGTATTGGAGGGTTAAACACAATGGTGTGACTTTGACTCATAGCAATTTTATAAATTTATGATGCGTGAATAGTCAACACGCTGTATTACAGTTTGTATTTCGAAATCGTGACTAATAAAGATATTGAATCTGTGCATCAAAGTGTAAAATGCTATCTGTGTGTCATAAAAATATAAAAATAGGAAAAGGGGTTAGGACATAAGAGAGTTCGAGGACCTCACTTAAAACTTCAACACACAAGATTGTTGATAGCGATCACTAATACTGTACAGTCAGTTTTAAGAGTCAGAATGCTATATTTCAGTGCCTATGGGTCGACTCGACCGATGTTAAGATACACAGAAGTCCAGTGTTGAGCAATTTTTTCATTCCTATTTTTAAATGTAGGTTCTTAAATTTATTTTGGGTCGAAGCAAAGAATTTTCTTATTTGATTCTCTATCACTCGTCGGTTTATTTATTTAAAACTTTATGCACATGTTGTACAAAGGCGGACTTAATGCCATTAGGCATTCTCTCCCAGTCAACCTTAATATGATGTAGAAATATGATGCGGTAAAAATAAAATACTAAATTTAACGTAATGGAAGTCCAGAGACATACACAATATAGTAACACACATACATACATAAACCTACATAAATTTAATAAAATATATAAATACTCAGTCGGGTACTAACGTTGTGACTGTTCTGCCAATTCACTCCGAAGAAGATCGCGCACTTTTCTCTTGAATGCAAGGCGGTTTGTGGACATCCTGATTTCGACATGGAGAGCATTCCAGAGAAGAACTGACTGGACGTAGAAGGAGGAGTTGATGAAGTTTGATGTGTTAGGTTACATATCTAAACATATTCAAATGACCACAAATCTTTTTAAAAACATTAATTATGCATAATATTAGATTATTTGTATGTAGATTATCCTGACCTCGACTTTGTCAATGTCAATGGTCTTCTTTTAAAGTGTTGAGTCTTCATCATTATGTTCGTTTTCTCCCGTTTTTTCAGTTGTACGTTACTTCTTTTTCTAAACGCGCTTGTCTTTAGCTTTAGCTGAGTTTTATATCAAGTTTGTTTTTTTATGAAATAGGATATCGTACTCATGGTAAGGATACCGGCTACGTCACATCACCCTATGACCCTTGAGAACGTATCAGTGACCATAAACGCAGAAAAAATTACGGAGATAGACTAGTTAGGTATACCCATGGCTGTATTTAGTGATAAGAAAATAGTCTAATAAAAAAAGTTAAACTAAGCAAAATCTGTAGTTATAACTACTAGGAAAGAAAATCGCCAACGCAAGCACTATTTTTGCTCAGTAAGGACATGACCGTTTTCCTTAATTAAATTAAAGATACAAGTAATCTTCTTTGTGAGACGACTCGACCTAAAGCCGTATACTTCCTACATGAGACTATTGGCTATTTGACGATTTACGAACGATGTAGTGGAATGTTTGTCAGTTACTTGTCGTAATCGACGGGCCTGTTGACCTATTGGTTAGTGGTTAGTGACCCTGAATGCTAAGCCGAAGGTCGTGGGTTCAAGTCTCACCCAGGACAAATAATTACGTAATGAGCACGATTATTTGTTCTTTATCTAGGTATAATTTATCTTAAATATGAATCTAGGTTATTATAATTATTGTAATGGCTTCTGGGACAGGGTAAATATATAGTTATATAAATATATTGTTGTTAAATGAATTCAGATTATTTTTAATATAGCTAAGTATTCACGGACACCAATATTTTTATTAAATGGCCATTAAACAAAGTATGCATACAAAGCGCTTTAGAGACAGCTGAAATATACGTCTTAGTAAAATCAAACTTGGAACGAAACAGTTATATTTATGTTTTCTTTTTCTGTTTAATTCTGTAAAAAAATATAGATAACTAGCTGACCCGCGCAACTTCGTCTGCGTCTCTCAATAGTAATAAATCTCCGTTTTTGAAACATTCTTCATTGGTGCTCCACTCCTATTGGTCTTAGCGTGATGATATATAAGCCTATAGCCTTCCTCGATAAATGGGCTATCTAACACTGAAATAATTTTTTAAATCGGACCAGTAGTTCCTGAGATTAGCGCGTTCAAACAAACAAACAAACAAACAAACTCTTCAGCTTTATAATATTAGTATAGATTAATAATTTAACTAAAAAAAGCAACCGACTTTAAAAGGTAGGAAGTTTATGTATTGATTATTTGACAAAACAGAGATTGTTGCTTTTATGTGTATTGGTCTATGACTTTAGAGTCTACATAAAAGACGATTTCAAACAATTTTAATTTTTTTATGAAATAAAGAGAGTTTGAGTTTGAGTCAAAGTATTAGTAACAACAATACCTTTTTATTACCATATCTGACATAATACATGAGTATACTTATGCAAAATCAAATAGGCTTACATAACTTTCTTACGTACAACTTACCAAGCGTCCTCATAATAGCTGTCACACTTGTAACAAGCATGGCCTCACCGACACTCGACATTCATTACATCAAACTGCTTGCAATGTGTACATCATTACGACAAGGAACAACCCTAACTAATTCATCCACTCTATCTTTACCTCGACGGCAGTGACAGCCCTATTAGTAAGCGCACTCATTGAGCGACATGAGACGTGACGCATTAGACACTTTGTCTACAAGGAAGCTACGAGGTTTTCACTAATGCTCGATGCCATGGCACTAGGGTTGTGCTTTACTAGATATTAGTTAAAACTATCATTAATCACTCAGTCTTTGCGTACGTCTGTTCGTAGAATACTTTACTTAAATAGGCATTCTGTTAGTAAAATGCAGGATCATCGTGTAATGTTCTTCTCGTGGCCATTTTCTCTACAACTTTTTCTATACATTCATACATACTATTGACTGCCGCGGTGGTGCAGCGGTAGCGTATACGACTGCTGTGCTGATGTCTCGGGTTCGAATCCCGATCAGATCAAATCGGTCATCGATCGGTCAGATCAAATGTTTGTATAATCTGCAAATATTTGTGTCGGAGTTTGGGTGTTTTTATATATTACTAGCTGACCCGGCGAACTCTGTTCCGCCTTAAAGGCAATAAATAAGCCGATTTTCGAATTTAGTAAGTTAATTTATTTCTTAGAAAAAAAAATGCAGTACATTAATCATTTATTATTGTTTCTGCATTTCAGTACATAGGTTGCTCTTCACTTAAGTACCTTGTGATACACGACATTTTTTGTTTTCTTATCAGGCGCAAAAACAAACAACTCAGATGGTCTTCCGATCAATACTCAACGTTGCAATGTGTCTTAAACGTATTAGAAATAAGTGGTGAATATGGAACAATCCAACTGTTGTCGACAACGAAATCCATTCTTTTCACTTTTGTTGTGACAGTTCCACCGTTGTCATCTGGTGATCGACGCCGATACAAATAAAAAAAACGAAATAAATAGTATCCTATGTCCGTCTCCTGGCTCTAAGCTACCTCCTCACCAATTTTCAGCAATATCGGTAAAGCCGTTCTTGAGTTATAAATAGTGTAACTAACATGACTTTCTTTTATATATATATATATAGATATGTGTGATTGTTCAGCTGGATAGACTGACGCCTTAAGAAGATTAGTAACAACTAATCAGAGAACTGTAATTCAGTAAAATATTTTTAATAATTTGCTACACTGTACCATAAATATAGTTTACCAATGAGCTATGTGTAATCACTTGGTTGCCGCGATACAAGCTACGAGCTTAGTGCGGAAACTGTTAATTCCAAATTTTTGTAAATTGTTTTATTGTAAATGTATTAATAAATAAATAAATAAAGTTTATACTGTACCTTAGGTATGACAAAACGGATGGCGTAGTGGTGTAAGCGGTCACCTTACCGTTTCCTACTGCGCTGAGTGTAGTGGAATCGATCTCCACATTGGACAACAATTTGTGTGATCCACAATTTTTTGTTCTGAATATGGGTATTCTTTCACCAATGTTTGTAAAGTCAAAAGATTAGTTTCATAAGTATCTAAACCTACCAAAGTAACTATTAATTACGTGCAGCTTTGGTTGAGTAAATTACCGGTAATTGCAGTCACTTTTAAACGTCTATCTGACGAAAACACCAGCCCTCGCTAAGTCACATAATATCCTTTCGTCAGTAATTACTCCTCGTAACATTTCAAGTACGGTTCCAGTTAAATAGAGGTACGGTAACGCTCTACTTTGGCCTTTAAAAAGGCAGAGGTAAGATATACGCGACATCAAAAAAGGTTATTCAAATTACGCGACATCTTCGTCAATTCCAAAGAGATTTTAATTAGTCTTAATACATGCAGTGTGACATAAGTGAGACATGCATATTATTTAGAGTTAATATCAATGTCAATACCTAAAGAGTATTTTTATACTGTTACTTTGTCAAAGAAGGTAGTTTAATTAAAGCATGGCGTAATGTATTGTGTAGCCATGCTTCGACACGAATGGGCCGGCTCGATCGGAGTGATACCACGGCCTCACAGAAAACCGGTGTTAAGTAATTCTTTCGTTGCCTTTCACTGAGTGAGTGAGGTAGGGGGGATTTGGGCTCCAAATCCCCCCTACCGCTGACTCGAGCGGGAGGGACTCCAAGGGCAGCAATGTACTTGTGACTTTTGAGTTGCAGGTGTCCATGGGCGGCGGTAGTTGCTTACCATTAGGTGACCCGTCTGCTCGTTTGCCCCCATCCATTCTTCCATACTGATATCATAAATGTGAAAGTGAGTTGGTTTATTAGCGTGTCACGCCTAAACCACTAAACCGATTTTAGACATTCTTTCAACAATGGAAAACTACATTATCAGCAAGTAACATTTACTACTTTTACCGCGATAACCGAAATACACGCGGGCGGAGCCACGGGTAAAAGCTAGTTAAAAATAATTTGTAAAGCGATACATCCCTACGCCTACTAAGCCTTATCGTAGTAGTAGTATGCCGTTACAATATCTAGCGTGGTATAGTAAGCCAAAACCTCCTTTCTACTGAGATGCCTCAGTCCAGCAGTGGACCAGTAAAGGCTGATGATTGTTATAATATCTCTGTTTTTTTCTAAAATAAAATTAGTAAGGAACAAGTAAGTTTTACGTTAAAAATCCTTTCAAAGAAACTTACGTTATAAAACAGTCATAAGTTAGATAATAGTTCTAATTCAGTTGTTTGAAAACTCTCTAAACTAGACTAAAAATCACTAAAAATTTGTTTAGTCCTGTCAAGTACTACGTTTTCAGAATAGGAAACGTTGTTTGAGAGGACAAAACTATTTTTTTCTGATTTTTAATTTGGTTTAGAGAGTTTTTGAACTTTAAACATACGAGTATAAAGACACACCCACGCCTTAATTGAATACATAAACCCGAGAAAGCGTTAGTAGTTACAGCAGGTCTTCACTGCTTATCCCTTATAAAATATCCACGAAAACTAATTACGGGACATAAGTTACGAGGTCGTCCTGTTGCGACAGGTTAAGGACCAGATATTGCAAGCCTTCGCTGAACGAATAAAAGGACATTTAAATGAAATAACGTTGGGGCTTTTTAAGAAAATTTAGATTAAAAATCTATATAAATGTTAAGTTGGTTTGAGCACGCTTCCAAAATTCAAGAGGTTCGGCACCGATTGAGCTCAAATCTTGATACTACATAAAAAAATGTTTTTATTTATTTTTCACGTTAATTTTGTTCTGCATTACTCATCAATGCAACTAGAATGTAGCACCGTACAGCTAGTATGGAATAAAGATGACGTTGTGACGTGAGTCGAACATTTGACGGGCCTGTTGGTCTAGTGGTTAGTGACCCTGACTGCTAAGCCGGAGGTCGTGGGTTCGATTCCCACCCAGGACAAATAATTGTGTATTGAGCACGATCATTTGTTCTGTGTCTGGGTGTAATTTATCTATATTATGTATGTATTTAGAAATATATAAGTATGTTTATCAGCAGTCTGATTACCATAGTACAGGCTCTGCCTAGTTTGGGATCTGACGGCCGTGTGTGAGATGTGTGAAATGATTATTATTATTAACATTGTATTTTTAATCCCTTCAGCAAAGCTGAATGCTTGTCTTGGTGATTGAATTGAAGTGAGTTCACGTCGAGTGCAGCCAACCGTTTTCCCTTCCACTCGACTCGAAGATAGTCCATATTGAGGAAGATCAATGGTCTTAACAACAGCTGTCCCATACCCTCTACTATTTTAGGTGCAGTATATACTGCACCATCGAGATGGGGTGACGGCCTAAGGGGGTATACACACGCATACAATAACAAAATGGAGTCAGTAGTGTTAGTTAGGTAAATTTTTTATTTTTTATTTTATTTATTAGAACTCACACTGAATTGCAAGTCTATTGGTACACTAACAAAACGTTTAAAAAAATAACTTTAAAATTAATCATAACATACGAGTACATCTTAAAACAATAACTGACAAAAAATATTTTTTGTGCAATCTGGTTAGTTTTTTTATTACAGTATTGTTAATGATAATAAGAAACTGAACCATTTAACACACGGCCGTCTGATCCCAAACTAAGCCAAGCCTTTTTTTTCTGTGCGAAATCCCCTCGGATACCACCCACCGGTGGTTATATCGGACTCGAACCGACCAAAAACCGCACGTCGTCTCGGGTACCAGTTGCCGGGGAACCAGGTGTACCCTAGTAAGACAATCGCCGATAGCCCGACATACCTCGGACTATTTACAGCATGTAAATGACCCCCTCCTGTGAGGGAACCCCTATGTCCCCTTTGTGCTCTCCTTTGTGGCGGCAATCATGTTACCGAGCGAGAGAATTCCCACTCCAATGGCCGCCATGAGGCAAAGCATCTGCTCCACCCACGCCGGGCATTCTGCCAGCGTGTAAAGCGCCGTGTCTACGGTCCGGCCCGTACTATACTAACCAGACTGCTGATAAACATACTTATAATATATTTCTAAACGCAAACACTTTGTAGATAAATTAAACAAAGACACAGAACATATCATCATGCTTATCACCTAATTATTTATCCTGGGTGGGAATCGAACCCACGACCTCTGGACTGCTTGTCAGAATCGTTAATCACTAAACCAACGTGAAAGTTCAATTAATCAATGTCTTTATTTGCAATTTAATAATTCATATTTACAAAGATATATAATATATAAATACCACTAAATCATGTAAAATAAATGGCAAAAGCTAAAAGGGAGCATCGATTAATATTCATTACTTCAGGTACGACTTCAGAAGTAACAAGCGCGATCCTTAGGGAGTTTATTGTTACGGCAAAATGTATCCGACAAATCGTTTGCCTTATGAGGAGGCACCTTTACGGGCTTTTCCCAAAGGAGGGAGCTTACGCCCGGCACCGGATCCTACTGGATCTTGCGGATTAAACCGCATTGAGCCACTCGGCCGGTCCCGTCGCTGCTCTTAAATCTGGCGCTACACGCTTATTGTAGCGTTTGATTAAGATACCTAGCGTTCATCATTAGATCAATTATTATAAAAAAAACTAACGACAGGTAAAAAATGGTAGGTATCTAAAGTTTTTATTTTTAATATGAAAATAATAATAACTTCTCAATCCTAAACTAAGCAGAGCCTGTACTATGGTAATCAGACTACTGATATATAGACTCATAGTGACACAGACCAAATGATTGTGCTCATCACACCATTATTTGTCCTGGGTGGGAATCGAACCCACCTGAACTAACAGGCCAGTCAATGAAAAGGTGAATAAAAGGGCTACAATAATTGCTAAATAATTAGTTAAGTACAGCTCATAATTCTGGTCCGGTTAATCAGATCCTGGTTTACAGGAGTTACAGTGGAGGGCGTGTGGATGGGATTAGTCCCAATTAAAAAAACAAAAAGGCCAAAATGATGGTGACGTAAACGTTATACCTATCCATGCTTATTTTAAAAATGTAGAAGTGAGTTTGTTTGTTTGTTACGCTTTCAAGCCTAAACCACTAAACCGATTTTAAACATGCCTTCACCAATGGAAAGCCACATTATCAGCGAGTAACATAGGCGTCTTTTTACCGCGATAACCGACACACGCGGTGGAGCCGCAGACAAAAGCTAGTATTGTATAATATTTACGTCATATACTTACTATTTTTTTATATTTAATTTAAAATGTATTAACTTTTGTTATGAACTTTAAAATAGAAGGAAACACGCTACGATATAATTTAACCGAGGCGATTATATAACGAGAGAAACGAAATATCTACTCTTAAATGGATCATCCTTATTTCAGGGTTCCTTGTTTATACTGTAAAGAATTTGAATATATTATAAATAAAAAATTTGGAACACCCCACACGAACATCAACCCAAGGAAATACCACTAAAGTAACAGTACAACAAATTACAAATCATTTGGAGTTGTGTAAGTTACTGAGATCCTTTCATCAACTAAGAAATGAGATCATGATTTTACATATTTAATAACTATTTTAATAACTAAGAACTATCTCGTTTAAATCAGCTTTCAATAAAAAAAATCGTATCATAATAGGTCAATTTGTTTAGGAGCTTCGATGCCATTGACGAACACTCAGACACGTCAAGCTTATTACACCCCTCTTTTTTCGTCTAGAGTTCAAAATGAACCAACACCATTCACTATCTTAACCGAAATTAACTATTTCGTCAATCAACATATCCTTTTCTGTTGAATCTGTGTTATATTTAAAAGGCTTTAAAACAGTAACATTCTAGCAAGAAATGGAATGTTTTAATGCTTTAACCGCCAAACGAGTCCGCAATCTAACGAGATAAGAATTAATTACCCCAGTGCCTAAGCGCCAATACTCACTACAGACGGTTTGGATGGACCTAAAACGTTAACAGCTTAGTGTTCAGAACTTGATAGCTTTTACTGTGTAGTTTCAACGTTTTCTACTAAATTTGTTCCTTTCGGCTCAGTTTCATCGCAGAGTTTTAGCTTTAGACGATCTAAATCTCTTAATAGTACTTTGTTTAGGCTGTATGTCCCTTTAGAAGGTTTAATTTGAATTGAGAAATAGTTCAACTGTAAATAGCATTTAGCTTTAGATTAATTTGGAAAAATTATAGGTGTTTGTTAGAAATTTGCTTATCGTTAGGAGGACGGTTTTAGAAACTTTTCTGCTCATAATTAAGCTATTTATTTATATATATGTAGGTACTCATACCTCGGGTTCAGGTCGATTAGGTTATATATATGTATATATATAAATATATATACGAGTATAATATATTTATAATTTCATGCTTTTATTATATTAATTAATTGATGTTACTGTCATCCCCAGCCTTTTCGAGATACTGCAATTTTAATTCCCTTTTCCACGTACGAGACTTGTCTATTTCCTCTATTTCGTACGTGTGGAAACCCTGACCCTCACCGGGGTTTGTGGTGTGTGTCGGAATAAAACCGACTAAAACCATCTCTCCTTTTTAAGGCCATACTGCGCCTTCAAAGATAGATCCGGGAACAACTTCTGAAGCAAGCGGCAAGGTGTGGTATCCCTAACCCTACCTCCCTCGCCTTATCCATTTATCTTACCCCAATTTACTGGGGTAAATATGGGTAAAAAAACCGGATAAGGTAGGAAAGAGGAAGTAAGGGGTTACTTTGTTTCGTTACAAACGTATACAAACCCATGGAATACAGCCAAATACGAATCCGACTCCTAAAAAAAATTATGAATGATACTATTTACGGATCAGTAGCGGTCGATAATTAAAAAATAACAAGAACACAGAATTCATACAGTTCATACAGAAATAACATATGTAGTATGTGTGTTGGATAGAGTGAAAACAATACTCTTTTTCATTCTTTTTCCCGCGGGAACACAGTCCCGTAAAAAGATACGAAGTTTGCATTTTCATTTGTATATTTTATTTCTTTCAACTGTAACTAAACACACTTTCGAAGGGGCCTTTTGAATACAGAACCCGTCAAAATGATACGTCACACTTGGCAGGGTTTTTTCTCGCGAGGGTGTAAGGGGGTGGGTGTTACGATAAATCGTGGCGATCCTCAACAAACAATGTTTTTGAGCGATATTAATGGACGGGGGAAATCCACTGTCATCGTCTGTCATTCTTATTCTTTTGACGGTACACAAATAATTTGGAAGGTTTTTTTAAGCTCGTCTTACGATATAATTACATGGCTCCGTTGTCAGTTCATTTTGTGAAGATTATTTAGGAAAGATTTTGGTAATAAGAAAAGGTTGTTTTTACTTAAACCTAGAAAAAAATACAGATTCGTTACGTTATCTAAAGGAATGTAATTATATATATATGAATCCCCAGAGACTAGTATGGGGACAAAATTTAGTATAAATTGTAAATTTTGAGGATATCTGTATAGTTTGAGGACAATCCCCAAACTATTATTGTATCTATTGTATATAATGAAATCACTTCTACCATCTATAAAATTGTATGTCCCCAATTTATACGAAAGCCCCGAAAACAATTTTTTTGGCTTTGTTTGACTACGTTGGACATAGTAATAAGTAAGTAATAAGGTATGGGTTGTTGGTATGGGGTAACGGTACAGACATAGATAAGGCCTTTATAGCACAAAAACGGTGCATTAGGTCCATATGTGATATCGCTCCGGACGTATCTTGTAGGCCATATTTTAAAAAACTAAAAATCCTCACGTTACCGTGCTTGTACATCCTCGAGGTATGCAAATTCATAAGACAGCACCCTCGAACATTTAAGCAAGCGAAGGATGTCACCAAAAGGAGCAACATTAGAAATCCAAATAGACTTGTGTTGGACATGGTACCTAGGTCGAAAAGAATTCAAAAAAATTGTTACGCGATGTGCATTAAAATCTTCAATAAAATCCCAGAACGATTTAAAGAACTACCATTAAATAAGTTCATTCCAGCCCTGAAAGATTGGTTAATTACAAATACATTTTATTCGGTCAAAGACTTTTTGAATGGTGGAGAGTAGTAGGTATAATTAATAAAAGTGAAATTATAATCAATACACAAACACTGATGAATAATGATGATAATAATAATAATAATATATAATAATGTTAAATTAATAATAATAATAATGTTAAATTTGCATGCTATCTTTATGGCTAAATGGGCCTGTTCGCAATATATTGAACCTTTAATACCACAACATGTACCACCCCATTTATAGCAAATATATAATTTGAATTTGAATTTGAATACTTATATTTATTTGTACTTACATACCTGTATATACAATTTGCATATATTATACATACGTAAAATTTATCAGTCTACATATTTACTTCGTGGAAGAGTTCGCTTCGGTTCATATTAACCAGGGGGAGGGCTTAAAGTTAGTAAACGCACTAGTGAACAGCGATAGTCGCTTATAATCAGATTTTTTGGTATAGAAGACAATTGAACAGACAGATTACCTCGGGTTTGTTCGTTCGCCCCTGTACTATAAAAAAGAGAGCCTGCAACTATCTAATCTGTTATTTTAATAGATAATTTGTGGCAAGTACGCTGCCATTTTCTTACATTACTTCCACACAAGCTCTCCGCGTATGTTATTAACATAAAATAAAGTACTTGAAACATCTGTTTCGTCAAATCATCTTAACGAAGAAGAATGAGATTGGTTATTTAAAAAGAAATTTCAACATTACGTCACAATCAATATCCGCCAAGCTTAAATGTGCTTCTGCTCAGCTAAGAGACGGAAAACGCAGTGATTCATTAAGCACGGAATAGGCCTACAATCGCGCCTCTGGGAGTCATCTCCTTCCCATTAAGCTTGATAGCATCATACACTTTGTGTTAAGGATTTTTAAATGTCTAATTGGCTATTTGGGACGCAGAATAAGGATTCAAAATCGGTAGAAATTTATGTTTTGAATTTATGAGAGAGCCTTACTTCGGCACATATCAGGTATTTATTTACCTATAAAGTTAGAATTTTGTATGAAAATTTAAAAATAAAAGAAATGGTTATTTTTTTGTTTTAGCCAATTGAAGTACTGGCCCAAAGATTTGTTTATCCCTTTACTGTAGAAGTCTGCTGGACGGGAGGTGATGCAGTCGGAAGATTCCACAGCGGTATTTCTGAACTGAACTCATATTCGAAAACTGTTTGAATTTTCAGTTTATCCATGGCACCAAAAACTACCGTAATTTTACAAAAACAAAACACTATCTGAAACAAATAACTAAATTTTAAATTAAAATAACATGGCTTTCGAATAAAGTTTATTTGAATTTTAAACTGCGCGCCAATCTACAGATAATAATATTAAATCTGAAAATGCTGGTTTTAAAAACTCCAACTTTATAGTTAAATACCTATCATTATAAGCTCAACTAGAGTAATACCTCAGCCTTCCAAGAAACCGATGTTAAGCTACTTTTTCAATGAGTGAGTCTGGTTACCGCAGCCTTAAATCAGGAGGCAACTTGTGTCTTTTGAACTGCATATGTCCACGGGCGGTGCTATTCATTTACTATCAGGTGACTCGCCTGTTGGTTTGCTCCCTCCACCATTAGTACTATAGTTAAACCGCCGTAAGCTTGGCCCTCCTGATGGTTTGGGGGACGCGGGGCGGGGGTGCATTCAACCAATTAGCTAGTGCGTCGCTGTCCGCCGGCAGTGACTGACGTGAAAGCATGGCTGTACGTGTTATTTTTCTTAAGACTGCTACACACGGTATTATTCTACTGTTAAAGTTCTAATAAAGAATATTAATTATTTTACTTAATTTTTAAATTGTATCTGAATATAATTTACATGATGAAGATAAGGTGATTTTATTTTACAGTATTAAATTTTACAATTAATCATAAAAACTTACAATACACTGACATTATAATACATGGAAATAAATTCGATTTTTATTACATCGTGTGTAGATTAAATCTCAAACAAATAAATCTGAAGATATCGAGTTAGTACATCGTGTCATGTATAGCCGAGCGCATCACCCGCCCCGCGTCCCGCATACCATCAGGAGGGCCAAGCTTACGGCGGTTTAACTATAGTTGTATGATTAACACGAGAGTTTTTTTTTGGTGACGGTCGCTACCATGTCGAGGTCTTCGGTGCGACGACCCCCTAAGTTATTCCTTTACCAAAAATTGCTCAACGCGGCTAAAGAAGTTTTCACTTAAAAAATCGTTACCAACTACAGTGATGACAAATTTGCTTTTTTTAATGATAGAGGGCGATAAAAATTAAACCCTAAATCCGTTCCATAAAATCTAATACGCTACGATAACAAAGGGTTATTAGAAAAAGAAGCACGTACACAAAGACGTACGATATTTACGGGCGGCTCGTCAAAGGGACGGGTATAAATATCTTGTAAACAACATCATTTAATAAGAGCTGGTGGAAGGGCAACCACCTACAGAAAAAGTTTTGAGACAATTGTATGTATCTATCTATCTATATACATAAAAATGTTAAGATGGTTTTTGTACGCTTAAAAAATTCTAAAAGTTTGTTTAAAATTTGGTTTTTATCTATTTTGCCACAAGTGCTATTACGAAACGATACAGGATACAACTAGTACACTTCGCTCGCGTGCATGTAAATTTCGTCTATAAAATTGGGCGGTGTAAATAGTAGCATCTGTGTTATTCTAGATTATATTCTATGTGCGGCGTGGTGGTGTGGCGGAGCGGTCGCCACGCCGCTACCTACTGCGCGAGTGGTGTGGGTTCAAACCCCATACGGGACGACACTTTGTGTGAGCCACAAATTGTTGTTCTGAGTCTGGGTGTTTGTGTCCGTTTCATGTACGTTTGCAAAGTCGCCCGCGACACAGGATTTATTCCTAGTGCGGGATTTGCCTTATTTAAAAGAAAAAAAAGTCCAGATGCAGAAAGCCGTTTTAGTGGGATGGAGTAACAAACATATGTACGTTTTGAAAAGTAAGAAATAGGTGTCTAATTATTATTATTTTTAATAGAAAATATAATTATTCTGAGTTTGGAATCGATAACTTAAAAAAATTTGGTCCCTATACAAACTTGCAGCTGTTTTAAGGATAGTTTTGAAAAAATAGTAACAAATTTTTTATCACTTTTAATAAATATTTGTTGCCATATATATATTAGTTGCCATAGATTTAAGTAATCTAAGGCAGTTTCATTTAATTTTCAACCCCCATTTTGCACCTTTAGTAGTAGAATTTTTAAAAATCCTTTCTTAGTGCACACCCACGTCACTTAAGAAACATTTGTGCAAAGGGTTATGCTTGTAGACCCAGCGGTTACAGCTGTGCATTGATCAATCAGTCCATACTGATTACTGATTACTCCGACGAAGGACGACCAAGGACTCATTGGAGTCAGTCTGTTAGTTCCTTCTTTTATATATAACATAAATCTAGGCCCATCATCCATTAATCGTTGGAATGATTGAGCTGCGTTTCGAAGTCCTAAACCCATAAACGGGAATTCAAACATTCCAACAGAAATATGTTTATGTATTTTTTTTGTTCAACTGTGTGTAGATCGATCAGTCAGAGAATCAGTCTGTCAGTTCCTTCTTATATATATATGTATACTATACACATCGACTGGACGGATAGTTATAACCCGGCTAAATCGTGCGCGACCGTCCCGCGGGGTGACAGACAGTGGCGGGGGCGAGGTAGCGCGTCATTCTAGCACACGGGTACACACGAAGAGAAGTGTTTCCCTTCCGCGCTACACCACCCGCTACCCGCTGACATCTTGAGTACCTCGTCCCCGCCACCGTCTGTCACCTCGCAGGACGGTCGCGCACGACGTTGATGGACTATAGTCTAGTGATTCTGATTGCTGAGTCAGAGATCGTGAAATCGGTTCCCGTCCAGAGCAAATATTGTGTGACGAACATCATTGTGTGTGGGTATGTTTATCTATAATATGTAAATGTTTAGAAATATATAAGTATGTTTATTTAGAAAAATATACGTTGACGGCAACTAGGTCTGCCATTTATTACGAATTGAGATTTTAGTCTCAGATTAGGGATGGCTTCAGTCTTAGATTAGAGATGGAATCAAATCACAATCACCTGTGATAAATCATATATGATTACATGCGTCACAGCTGCGACTTATCTATAAAATCACAGCGTCACGTGTGATTATAATGAATACGCTAGCGCCGGACTCACGTAAGGTATATCATAGGTGAAATCGCAGTGACTAAACCATTAATTTAATCATAATTATAATTAAAAAGTTGCAAAAATTTCCATCACTAAAAATTATAGTCTACAAAATATGGGCGTTTAATATGCTTCTGTCCAACCCTTAGTGTATAAAGACGTGAGTATACAAGAATACGACCGCATATAGGTAGGTATTTTATCTTGTAAACAACATGGGGCCATCGCGACGACTGCTTAAGTGGCGCCCAGCTACGAGAGGTGGCCGCTTGCAATAAAATTAAGTTTTTATATATTTTTTCGACTTAAACGTACGTTTATTAGTATTTATATATTTGATTGTTGTCTTCTTGTAACATAGTCTTGTGACGTTGGCTTGACAAATAGTTTTCGAGTTATTTATTAATTTAATAATGACTAGTACATGTTGATAAATGATTTATGAAATTGAACTATTGTTACAATCCCCATATTATTAACTTCTGCTTATTACTGGGTTCTAGACATCAGACAGACTTATCCGTATTAAAGCTTATATTAATTTTTTTTACAATATAGGCGGTAAACGTTCAGACGGGTCACTTGATGAAAAGTGACAACGACACTATTTGTAAAGTGAATAGCAATTTGGTGGTTTTAAGCTGGATTATGGAGATGTGTAGGATATTGCTTTGATACTATGAATTAGAGTTGCAGGCATTCGAATGCCTGCAACTCAGGAGTCACAATCGTGTTACCGGTCTTTGTCGTAAGAGTACGCTCATTTCTGGAAGGTTTCGAGGTCATAGCATATATTGGAACAACATCACAATATTTGAAAACACAATCATCTAATAAAAAGCCTGCCGGCCCTGGAAATAGTGTCCAAGTGCAGATGCTAGTCTCCCACAACGGTCTTCAGCCATTATTGTATTAACCTATATTAAGTAATCTTTGTGGAAGAGAAAATAAACTTTATCTTATCTAATTACTAGAATCTAAATTTGTTTGGCTCTAAAAGCGACAATGCTAAAATACACATTTGCACCTTTTGATGAACGTTCTATACACTCATACTAATTCATAGTAACAAAGCAACCTACACATCTCCATAATCCAGCTTAAAACCACCCAATTGCTATTCACTTTACAAATAGTTGGTAGCAACTGACGCATGAAATACGTCTCCACTACGTTCTCATACATTCATTGTCCGGCTGTCGGAGGGTGTCCGGTCAGCTGTTGATAATCTCCTTACTGTGTTGACTGCTTTAATTGAATACAAAGGTATTTTAGCTCGATTGTAGCGTATTGTTTCGTTGGTAAACCACAATATTAAGCTACGTGACAAGGTTATACCAATCGAGTTATATTAATCGAAAACAAAATTATATTTAAATGTCAATGCTTTTTGTACAGCTTGCTTTTGTGTTGATATTGATAATACTACCAGAGACATGCTTATGTGCATGTCCACATTGACGACTTATGTAAACTCTGATACATCCATTATTTTCGAATCTTAATTTGTTTTTTTTTTATGTTAGAGGGAGCAGAAGAACAGACGTGTTACCTGATGGAAAGGTACCATCGCCGCCCATGAACGTCTGCAACTCAGAAGTCACAAACGCGTTGCTTTTCTTAAAGGTTTAAAGGTTGTATCGGTCCGGAAATACCGCAGACGAAAACCCGTTCAACAGATTGGTTTTGCGGGGCATAAAGTGTCTCGAAAAGCGCACAGTAGTGGAGCGCCAACTATCCAGGTAATGAGAATGAAAATTTTGCCGTGTGGAACGATGTTGGAAAGTTGCGGCGGTTATAAGTCCGAACAATTCCTCGGAGCACTCTCCATGATATATGCGATAGAGAATGCAGAGTGAAGCCACATCTCTACGTAACGCCAAGGGATCGAATAAATTATGAATTTTGAAATAGAGGCAACGCTGGTAGTTAAACTAAAGAAGATGATTATATGCCTATTATATAAATCAATTGAGAATAAAATTCACATACCTGACTTGATTATTGTTTTTTTCTATACCAAATATTTAAAAAGGAAATATTGTTCAGTGGTTTGATTAAAATATATATACCCACGAGCTTTTCGCAACGTTCAACTCATTCAGCAAAATATTCGGTGAAAATTACCTTAAAGCGGCTGTGTAGATAACACATGATAGGGAAAAGGAATTAAAATGACGGCCTACCCCTAAAGGGCTCGCTGCCCTTCCTATTATTTTATCCACATTTTACCCTCATTTTTTAGTATGGACGCTTACAATTAGATTTTTAAGTGACAAGATTATAACGTTTTAAACAATGAAAAAAGTTTTTATACCGCAAAAATTGTAATCATCACAATTATTATAGTTTTTGCGTTTAATCTAAATAAATATTGATTTTAGTTTTGTTCCAAAACATACATAATATACGTAGATAAATTAAATTGAGATTATTTAAGTCCACTATTTTTTATTTGTGGGTAAACCATTTAAAAACATCTTCTTTGTTTTTATTGTCAACTAATATAAAAATAAATAAATAAAGTTAAACGAATTATGAAAATCTTTTTTTATCTTTTATAAAATTCATGAATATATTTAAATAATACATACAAATAATAACAATTATGTACATATTACTCACAATCTGATCGAAGTAACCTAATTAATATATACGTATTGGTAACATCGTCAATCATTAACTTTTCTTCTCTTATCCCAATTTTATTTGAATTTGGTGCTACATTGCAAAAGAGTTTATCTTCACACGGGAGTAAGGACAAAGAAGATTAAGTAAATATCCATATAGTAAGGATATATATAATTAAGTCAGAAAATCTGTAGTTATAAATGCCCAGGCACACCACACAACTTACTGACAAGTCGTTCTCAGTGCAAGTTCGGCTGTGGAATAACTTACCGGAGGCAATTTGACAAGCTAAATCACTGCAAATATTTAAAAAAGTAGTCACCAATCATTACCTGACACCTTACAGGAATTTGTGTATTAATGGACCTCTGTCTGTATGTATTTATATATGTTGTATGTTTTTAAGTGTATTAGTTGTATGTATAATGTAAACGTATATAGTAACCTTATATTAATTATTCTTTTTTTGAATTTGTTGTAATAATACATCGCAGGCTACCCAAATTATTTGACAACATATAAAGGTTGCCTGTAAGAGATCGCCGTGAGCGATAAAACCGCCTATTGCTATACCGAAATAAATATAATATCTGTACAAACAATACTGCAGTGGTGTACAAAAAAGAGATAAATAAAAGGGGTAAATTAAGTATCGCGAAACCTTAGTGAGGCTAAAATTACAGTAGCACGAAGGGGCCGTGATCACATACCCGAATGTCTGCCCTGTGATATGAAACAAATACACCGTCAGGCCACATACTGCCCTTACCGCATATCGCCTAAGTTTAGACCAAGCCCCATAACCATATTCTCGCGTAGGAACCGCCGGGTGTACCCCGACCAGTTTCGGACCTCATTTGGTCGTAATTGATGGCGGCTAATCTTATTTTGGACGATTTATACACGACAGGTGCTTCACATTATACGACACACTGTAATTATAGAGATCAAAAAGGCATTTTTTAAATGATATCATTTGGAATCTGTGGCCAAACCAGAGATAACGAGATTTAACATTTTTTGATTATGGTTCATCTTTACTTATTTGTGTTCAATGAATTATTAAAACAATACTTCACTGGATGAATTCGGGTATGATCAGAAGAAATATTGTCAAAAGTTTTGATGGAATTAAAAAAACGTTAATTCCTCTTTAATTGATTACATATTTTAAAAACTTTGGCAGCTTGCATGTATTATTTCCGCAAACGATGACATTTACTTTAAAGGACTGATAACAAACAGAATGGTGAACGGCTACAAGGTACTTGTTAGTAGTTGGCGCTCCACTACTGTGCGCTTTTCGAGACACTTTTTGCCCCGCACAACCAATCTGTGGAACGTGTTATCGTCTGCGGTACTTCCGGATCGATACGACGTTCAAACCTTCAAGAAAAGAGCGTACTCCTTCTAAAAGGCCGGCAACGTGTTTGTGACTCCTGAGTTGCAAACGTTCATGGGCGGCGGTTGTCACTTTCCATCAGGTGACCAGTCTGCTCGTCTGCCCTCTCTAGCATAAAAAAAACATTCAGGTCTTAATTTTTGTTTTTAATCTTCTATATAAATTGAGTATCTTGCAATCAAAAGTATACATATTATGTTTTAAAACTTACCAAGTAAAAGATTACCGCATTTATAGAAAAAGCATTTACCTGTAAGAAATAAAAAAGATTTCATTAGAAATGTATCAACGTACACATGCACAAAACTTAACCTCGTGACATCAATTCAAGAAATATTTAATACATCTTAACGCTTATTTTTACTACAACATATTTAATTATTATTTTTAATTGAAAATAATGTTAATTATAGTGGATTAATTAAAGTAGTATCAATTAAAAGCGTCCGCATAATGAATGCCTTAATGTGGTACCAATTTTATCCGGATATAATATATCAATATGAATCAATCAAAAATTGTTTTTTTGTTGACGGGTGGACAATCTCCTCGGATTTCTGACTCCTTAGGGTCGCAAGAGAGTATGTGGTGTTTCCTCTGGCAACCACCCCGACGACCGGCTTAGGTGCCCTACTCTAGGGAGGACCCGGAGCATGTGATTTCAGGTCATCCCCGAATCTACAGGCATACGGCCTGTCATGGGTTCGGGGCAATCTAATTTAATTTATTTTAATTGACCTAATTTGAATCAGACCAAACTAAAAGCAAACTCTTTTAAATAAATAACGAAATTTTGAGATAACAAACATGAAAAAACAAATTAAGAACCTCATTTCTTTTTGTAGTCGGTTTAAAAAGATAAATAAATACGTACCCAAGGACTGTTGCTAAGAGATCAATAATCGGTACATATATCTTCCCAAGCACATAGAACCTTACATCTCACGGTACGATATGAAACTCACCCGTTACCACCCCAGTGTAAACAATATCTAATACCGCGTCATATCTATGACGTCAATCGTATTCCCACGGTGGTGATTCAAGCGAAAGGTAAAAATTCTCATATAAATAAAGCCCCGTATTCAACTGTTGGCTTAAGATTTATTTTGCAATACGTATGGATCCAGCGTTACAAGGTCTATATCTAGAAACTGTTTATATAACGCCTGACGGGAGCGACACGACTTTTCAAGGCAAATACTTCAGTGTGTCATTGAGATTTCTTGTATACAGAGTTCTTATACAAATATTGTAAATCTATTGTTATGATTGCAATGATTGTGGTAAACAGACCTCATTGAATAAAAGGACGCTCTCACAGATCAATTGGTTGGTCATTACCAAACAAAAGTAAAAGGGTCAAGATCTTAGATCTAGTTGCGAATAGTCCTTTGATTCAAAAATCTGCTTTCTGCTAAAACCGATAAATTACAATTCGCAATAGATTAAAAAGTCTAAGGCATTTAATTATTATTTTGGTATAGTTTTTGATCTGTTAAAGCATTATGCAATAAACGAGTCATCATCATCAACAGCCTCTAACAGTCCACTGCTGGACATAGGTCTTTCCTTAGAAAGGAGGTTTTGGCCTTCTATACCACGCTGGCCAGACGGGTTGGTATAGGGTTTGTGTCAAGTTTTCCTTCTCTTTGCAGTTTTATTGGCATGAATGGGGGTGGTGACAATCCGTATTTTTAATCCGTCACCACACGGACAACGATTATTATAGTACATTACTCTAATCATTTTTTTGTTGAGGTATATTTCTCGTCCTTACTTAGTATTCTTACCATTAGCAATCTTCAAAGATCGTCAAAAGCCAGCCACTGTGCTAACTAACACTTTAACCAAAGTCGTGTGATGTAAAGTACCTTGCTCCTAAACTCAGAAATACGTAGCTATCATTGGTATATTTTCCTGTCATACTCTGTTAGACGGTGTTACACATACCTTCGTTTATGAACTCAGACAACCCTATTTTTCATGGAAAAATGTGATTTGCGCCCATGATTGTGTTATGGCCAAGTTTTCTTTATTTTTTATTGGGCGTATATTTTTAATGCGAGATAATTCTTTTATTATGCTGTAGTAAGAAATATCTATAACATGTTCGTTTATTAAATTATATTTTTAAAACGTGTTCTCCTCCTCTTTTGTTAGACCCTTTCGTTCTATTTCAGTCAACTGCTTAATACTCGTACACCACACATAGCTAGCCAAACCAAGAAGGTGTTTTATCTTTGTCTTAAACAGATGATATAAAAACTCTTTCAACAGGAAAACACTTAGATGTCAATGTTTTTATTGAAATCGTTTCAATGTTTTTAGAAATATCCGTACATGGGTCGCATTTAGGAAACTCTGCAGGAACCTTTTCTGAAATTTCTATAGGCCATTAACGGTGTTTATATCCGAAATGTGGTTTCTCAGTTTCTAATAGAAACATTGCCAGGAACCAATTTTGCGTCTATTTCTGTAAACTACAATTGCTTCAATACTGTTGTGAAAGATAGAAGGACCTGGACAGAATTGTACCAATACAGGCCTTACAAAAGCCGAAATTGCCCCGATGTGATAGCTCCAACATTTTTCACTTAACTGAACAAAACGTGCAGTCGATATGAAAAGTTGGTTTCCAATAAAGCGCTCTTGTGAAATCAATTTTAATATAGGCAAATTTCATTGGATGGCCTATTCATTTCGGCGACTACGTCGTTAGTTCAATTTGTTTCGGACTTCGCTTGTTACCCATCTGTGTGGTACAAGTTTGGAGCATTGAGAATATGATTACCCAATTTAAAACTTACAAATTGTGGTGACGGATTAAGAATACAGAATAACACCTATTTATTCCGTACGTGACATGACTAAGGGAGCAAACTACGCAGGACAACAGCACTGCAGAGAGAAGGAAAACTTGACACAAACCCTATACCAACCCGTCTGGCCAGCGTGATATAATAGGCCAAAATCTCATTTCTAAGGAGAGGTCTGTGTCCAGCAATTGACTATTAAGAGCTGATGATGACTATATTTTAATATCCAGGTTTTAGTATCCTCTGGAATCTCTGATACACAGTGTGGCATAGTAGGCTAGCAACCTCCTTTCTAAGGAGAGGCCTATGTAAAGCAGTGGACTATTAAAGGCTGTTGATGATGATGAAACTAACAAAATCACTTAAGAGAGTGAAATTGTATAATTATTTTTTGGACGAACAACAAGCTTTTAAATACATTAACATTGCTTCACTAGTTAATAGTATACTATTTACAAATTTGCAGAAATTATGTTTGTAAAAGTTTTTTTTTTAATAATTAGCTGGGTAATACGGAATAGTAATTTAAGTTTTGATCTCCATTTAAAACTAGTTTCAGGCAATCAGAGTTCAACTGATACTTGAGACGTCTTTTAAAACACGGGCCTTAATCAGTTTGTTTGAAATAAAAATCTAATTAATAGCAATGTATTGTACTGTTGTGTACGAACATAACACGAGTCGCCTTTGAAATGTTTGCAAAATTCATTACAATGTTCCTACAACAGACTAACATAATTAAAAAAAAATTCATACACCAATTAAAAGAGTTTCCAACTCATTGTCTGTTTTACATCCTCCGCAATAAAAAGCTTTCCCAAAAAAAAAACGTAAATTAAAAACATATATGATCATAAATCTACCAAAACAGTAGAAAGTGTTAAAAATGGCAACACCGGACCCGCTTTTACTCCTATTATTGTTTGATATTCAAATGCGTATATATCCGAGGCTTCCCTTTAATTATTCTAAGAGTGTTTTAAATATTTTATGTTTGTTTCATGTGAATGGAACAAAACAGAATGACAGATTGGGTATTTTTCGACGTGAGTGTAAAAAAACAATTACATTATACTTAATCGATGTAACGTACTTCGGAGCATTCGTGTGTGTATGTGTGTGTATGGATGTAATTTTTTCTCTTTTTAAAAGACAAGTCCCGCACTAGGAATATTCGTTAAGAATACCCAGACTCAGAACAATTTATGGTTAACACAAAGTGCTGTAACATATGAGGATCGAACCCACAACACTCAGTGCGGTAGAAAGCGGTGAGGTAAACTTAAACCACTACGCCATCTGTTATATATGATAATTAAAAACTGTTTTTAATACCTGTACCTCTGAAAATAAAATAAAGGATAGATTAAAACAATACGAGAAATACCATTTCCATAAATTGTGCGAAAACATAAAATACAAATATTGGATTTTATTGAGATTAAAGTGAAACAATAAATGGCCTTGTTATTAATCATAACTGTGAAATTTTAAATGTTTAATTCGTTTCAGAATATTTTTTGTTAAAATACTCTAGCCGTTTCAGAGCGATGACATTTTAATTACAGGGGATTATTGCCTCATACATCTACTGACAATTCTCAATGATACCAATTTCGAAATTCTGTTTCCAACTATCCATTAAAACATTTTTAATAATTATCATTATTTTATAACATAGGAGGCAATCAAGCAGATAGGGCGTCAATTCTACTTTTTTGTGTTAATGTACAAGCCACTGTCATTTCATCATCATGCTAATGAGACGCCATTGAGATCGGTCAAGATTTCGATATTCTACTAAAATAAACTGACGGGATCGATGTAGTGACAATGGCTCATCAATAGTGATATCAACAACATTGCCCTATCTGGAAAATTAAATAAATCATTTCCTAGCAAATTTAAAATGTACCGTTTACCAAACTATTACAAAGACACCAACGACATTTGTATCAGCGGCAGTTCAGTGACAAGTCATCGGGAGGCCACTGGTCTTACACAGTTAGTGGCATACGAAAAGTGCAAAACTATTCCGACGACATTCCGTTTCATGTATGTTTATAAAGTCCCCTCCGCGACACAGGATATATTCCTAGTGCGGGAGTTGTTTTTTAAAACAAAATAATAATTATAATGTATCACCTATGTATCATCCTATTAAACCTTTCAAAAGAGCTGTGCTCGACACTCAATACATCAAAAAATAATATTAATCAATTCAGTTTTTTTGCCATGTACGACTCTACTCTTCTCATAATACGTTTCATATTAAAAAGCGATCTTTTTGCAGATCCGTGTGATACTTTCCAACCCTGATCAGGAAATCAGTCTTAATCTTAACTCTTGGAGCCAAGAATTATCAGCGCGGAGGTCGTTGAGTGAGCCACATTTGTCACGACTGTCACTCGCCGTAAGATTGATGAGCCCAACGTTTGTGTATTACAATTCTTCGCTTTTATACATAAATATATTTTGGCTTGCACTTTGAGTATACAACTCAGAATATTAAGTAGTCGTGCGTTACAATCTACTTAAAGTGATTGTTTTTAATGTGACAAAGCGCTGTCTAGATACAGAAAACACTAGAAGAAGTGACTACACGAATGGCGTAGTGGTTTAAGCGGTCGCAATGCTGCTTACAACTACGCTGAGTGTTGTGGGTCAGATCCCCACATGAGACGATCCACAAATTGATGTTCTGAGTCTGGGTGTTCTTGTGTCCGTTTCATGTGTGTTTATAAAGTCCCACCCGACACAGGATATATTCCTAATGCGGGAGTTGTCTTTTAAAAACCAAAAAAAATTAAAAATACTAAGATTAATGATAAATATACGATATGATATGGTATATATGATATTCTAGTTCTAGAATCTGCTTTACTAGATGTTTTAATGCACCATATGCATGTATTCTTGTGCAAATGAAGGTATAATAGCAAGTTATACAAAATATTATATTTCCGCAAATACAACAAGTATTATATTTCGTGAATCATATAAATTGCCCACAATTTTTTGAGAAATCTAGGTCCGTTTCATAAAATATTCTTTTCTCTTTGTTCATTTATTTATTTTTATTTTTGGTCATTGTGAAATTAAAATAAATAAAAAAACAGCATGAGGGTTTATTGACCCTGGAACGAAGTTCCTTTCGTTTTTTGCATAGAAATCGTGATAATAGTCTTATTATTATGATTTCTGTGGTTTTTTGGAAAGGAAATTTCGGGAATCTCGGGACATTTAACGATTCTAGATGACCCCTTCCTGTGTGGGTACCCTGATATTGACTCAGTAATCAGGATCTTCTACTCCCCCGATGATGTGGGAACAGAAGACCCCGAGTAACGGCACCATAACCCACGTTCGCCTGGAGGATTCGGATATGTGGATCCTTTTTTGCAATTACATCTCCGCATCCCGCTGCGGAACTTGTCGCTCTCCAGCAACGCCCTCTGTCTCCGTCTACGACTAAAGGGCAGAAGGGCGGCTCCCCAGCTTCAGTCCTTACCCGGGGCAGGCCCTTACTGCCAACCCGGTGGTCAGCGGGCTTGCTCCCCGCTGCGCACCTAAAGCAACGCAGTTTGGCACTTGCTCTCCACTGTGCCCTCCGCTAAACAGAGGGACACCTAGAAATCTTTCGAGCAACCCTCGAGCTGGGCTGCTGCTGCCGCCTACGGCCAAATCCGGTCGAGAAGGTGGGACTTCTCGACCGGATTTGGCCGTAGGCGGCAGCGCCTCCCCCACCCAAGGCGAGGCCGCTGCGTGTGCGTACACCAGGCGTAGGTTCTCGACCCCGCACCCCTCATTACTTAGCCCCTAAACTTTACATCATTATCATCATCATCACATCAACAGCGTTTAATAATCTACAGCTGGACATAGGCCCCTCCTTAGAAAGAAGGTTTTGGCCTACTTTACCACGCTGGCCAGACGGGTTGTTATAGGGTTTGCCTGAGGGCCGTGACCGAAGAGGCCGTGAGCTGTGGCGGCGTGCTGTTGGCGGTGTCATTAGACATCGCCAACGCATTCAATAGTCTGCCATTCAGCTGCATCAGGGAAGCACTCCACTATCATGGGGTGCCAAAGTACCTGAGGCGGCTAGTGGCAGACTATTTAGAGGAGCGTACCGTCGTGTACGAGGACCGAGAAGGTAATCTGAGGTGTCGGCCCATGTCGTGCGGTGTTCCACAGGGGTCTGTTCTTGGACCCCTCTTGTGGAACATAGGGTACGACTGGGCCCTTCGCGCCGATTTCCCCCCCGGGCTGGGTGTAATCTGTTACGCAGACGATACCCTGGTGACAGCCCGGGGGGCAAACTTCCAAGAGGCGGCGCGCCTGGCCACAGGGGGAGTCTCCCTGGTGGTCGGGCGCATTGAGGCGCTGGGCTTACGGGTGGCCCTAGATAAGACGGATGCCCTGTTATTTCATGGGCCCCGTCGTGGTCCACCCCCTGGCGCCTCAATCGTGGTCAACTCGGTCCTCGTACCGGTTCAGGCCCAGATGAAATATCTGGGCCTGATCCTCGACGGGAGGTGGCTCTTCGACGAGCACTTCCGACAGCTTGCTCCAAAGCTGGTCGGCGCTGCGTCTGCCCTAGGGCGACTTTTGCCCAATATGGGTGGACCCAGCGTCGCGACAAGACGGCTGTACACGGGGGTTGTCCGGTCAATGGCACTGTACGGTGCACCAGTGTGGGCGGCGGCTCTGACCGCCCAGAATAGGGTACGCCTCTGGCGCCCTCAGAGGGTAATGGCGGTCAGAGCCATACGCGGTTACCGCACCGTTTCGACGGAGGTGGCATGCGCGTTGGCCGGAACTCCCCCGTGGGATTTGGAGGCGGAAGTGCTCGCCGAAGTTTATCGGCGAGTGGCTGACTCCCGGGCGGAGAGCGGATTTCGCCCTCCGCCCGAGGATGTGCGCGAGTGGCGCGAAGCCGCTCGCCGAGCCACGATGGCTCGTTGGTCGTTCCGGCTGGAGACTCCACGCGCTGGCTTCGCCGCCGTGGAGGCTCTCCAGCCGGTCATCGCCGAGTGGGCAGGGCGGCAGCACGGGACCCTTTCCTTCCGGCTGACGCAGGTGCTTTCCGGGCACGGTTGCTTCGGAAAGTACCTGCATTCGGTCGCTAGGAGGGAACTGAGTCCCGCCTGCCACCACTGCGACTGCAGTGAGGACTCGGCCCAGCACACGCTGGCGGTCTGCCCCGCATGGGCGGCGCAGCGCCGGGCCCTCACCGCAGTCATCGGAGTGGATCTCTCGCTACCGGCCGTAGTATGCTCCATGGCCGGTAGCGACAGTTGTTTTACCGCGGTCGCAACCTTCTGCGAGGTAGTAATCTCGCGGAAGGAGGCGGCGGAGAGGGCCCGGGAGGACGACCTCCACTCGGACCCGATCCGCCGCCGGCGAACCGGGCGGCGGAGGCCCGCCTATCACAGCCTCATGCCGCCCTGAGTGTGGCCGCGGGTGGACGGGGTGGGTTTCCCCTCAGCTGTTCCCGGATCCCTCCTGTTACAGGCGCAGAGTGGCACACCGTGTGGTTTTAGTCGGTCCGACTCCGACACACCACCCCGCCGCAAACCCCGGAGGGGTGACGGTCCGAGGGGATTTCTACACGTTAAAAAAAAAAAAAAAAAAAAAAATTGTGTCAAGTTTTCTTTCTATTTGCAATGATGTTGTCCTGCATAGTTTGCGCCCTTAGTCGGCTCTTACGAAACCCGTGAGATGAATCGTCACAACACGGAAAGCTTCGCATATAACAATTTTGAAATACATACTTTTTATGTATTTTTACAAATATTGTTTATTGTTCATATTAACTTTTTAGAACGCGTCATTCTTAACTTTAATATCACAGAGCAATCTGATTGTACACAAATAAAGTCAGACAAAACCGAGCTTGAAAGCTTAATAACACGCCAGACAAAGACGTTTTTATTCCATCTCTGTATGAATAAATTTTAATCGTCGTAGCTTTCAGTACTCCATTATTTATGTGCCTGCCTTAAACAGGAACGGATAAATAATTCATGTCATATCAGGCTATGAATGTTCCCGTTACTCAATGCTGGGCTCTCAATAAGCATTTTGACAAAAGTTTTGTAGGAACCTCTACAATCAGGAATAGATTTATGTTGGTATTGTTTGTCGATGTACTTTAAAACGGTATAGAAATCAATAATAGACACTTGATTTTTGATTAACCTTTTCCTAACATTTAAAGTAAAAACACTAAATACTCATCATCAACAGCTTATAACAGTTCACTGCTTGAAATAGGCCTCTCCTTAGAAAGGAGATTTTGGCCTACTGTAGGTTAGGTTAAGTTGATATAGGTTGTATGCACACACACACACACACACACACACACACACACACACACACACGCACACACACTCACACACGTATGAGAGAGAGAGAGAGAGAGAGAGAGAGAGAGGTTTATATGCACAGAACAACTGTAACTACCGTTAATACACAAATGACGATTTGCACAAGACGGCTGGCAGGAGCTGGATACAAGAAACCCAAAATCGATCTAAGTAGCGTGCAATGGGAGAGGCCTATGTCCAGTAGTGGACTGCGATAGGCTGGTGATGAAACACACACACGTCAAGCTAAACCGTCTAAACACACATATGTCCTCAACATAAATATAATTTACAGTATTTTGAGGTATGCAGCGTCCCACCCTCTAACTAATCAGTCTTTCAACTCATCGCCCAACAAATTGTAAAGCAAAGAAGCTTCAGATATTACATAACAAGTGAGAGGCAACATTAAAACGTGGTGCACCTGCAAACAACACAGACAAACTGTATGCTTGTAGCGGCGTGATTAATAAGCATGCGGCCGACGTTGAAAACCTCCTAATGTACAGGCGACGGCTGAAATGAAATGTACGTTCATATTCGAGTGTTATTTCAATGGATATTACTGGTAGAAAAAGTCGTCGGCAGTATCACAAGTAAGCCGTAAGTAACTATAAATAAGCCGGATAATAAAACAATGTTTCATTAATATTATAAGATGGCGTAAGTAGCAATTGCCAATTGGTGATCATGAATTGATATGAAAAGTTTATAATAGGTCTTTACCTATGAAATTGCCGTTTTGTATGCAATAAGTGAAAGTACTTATTTTTTCAAACTTTTTTATTTCTGTTATTCGAAGTAATCACCCATGCAACCGACGCATCTTTGCCAACGCATTGGCAGTTTATTGATGCCCTATTAATTTATAGTAATAATCCTACAATGTATACGTGTATAATCTTGGTTTTCATCATAACTTTATATCAGTTGAGTTGGAAGACGAATGGCTATACCAATACCAAAACAAGAAAAAAGGTCTGCAACCAAAAATCTAAAAGGTTACCAAATCGAGTATTGTATTCTAATTGACATATGAAACCACGAAACCTTATTAGCTTAACATCTGTTTAAAAATTTAAGTTCCTAGCTTTTGTTTACAATTATTTCTTTGCTTGATTTAATGTACGTAGTAAATTGACAATTTACTTTAAATATCGTTCAATGACAGTTTTTTTTTTGTGTTTTTCTGTACGTGAAACAATTTATATATCATCATCATCAACAGCCTTTAGTAGTCTACTGCTGGGCATAGGCCTCTCCTTAGAAATAATTTTTTAGCCTACTATACATATATGTTTGTGTACAATTTCATGATAGTCGATTGAGAATTTAAAGCATGAATGCGAAACAAACAAAGACACCAACAAACTCATATTCATATTTGTAATATTAATTAGGATAACGTAACTCCACTTATTACCACTTAAAACTGTTGCCTACACCAATTTCGAGCTCCAACTATATACTACGAAAGATAAATCTACATTTATCTAGAATACTCCAAGTCTAGTCTATTACTCTCCTACGCTTCAACAACTTGAAAGATAATTACGTCTAAGTTTATATTGAATAAATACAATAACTTTCATCACAATGACAGAATTGTTACATTTATTAAAATTATTCTTAGATTTTAATTAAATAAATAAAATTAAAGGCAAGCTTCTAGCTTGCCTAACTTTCCTATCGTTGAATGTTTGAATAACTTAGTTGTGAATAAAGTCACAGGAAACTTTTAGTAACGCAGATGAATAATAAATCCTTAAATTGAATAACCTGGTTTTGTTATATGACTTTAGTAACGGTTTTTGTGAATTCCTACGTGAAATACAATCAAAGTGGCTAAGTGGAAATCATTAAGGGCAAAGAGTATGTTGGAAATAAATTATGTGTATGTGAAAAGGGTTAAATTAAACTTGAATCGCAATTAGTATTTAATATCATCATACACCTTGTTCAAATGTAAAAGGCAAGTAATGAAAATAAGACACTCAAATTCAATATCCCTATGAATTTGATTAGCCATAAATGTTGTCGTGCATGACATAGACTTTAATTTTATAAGTGACTATATTTTTCGTGTGGTGACGGATCCAGAACACGTAGTGTCACCACTCCTATTTCTACCCGGGAGCCGACTAAGGGATTAAACTCTGCAGGACGACACCACTGCATAAGAAGGGAAACAAATCCTATACCAACCCGTCTGACCAGCCTGATATAATAGGCCAAAATCTCCTTTCTAAGGAGAGGTTTGTGTCCAGCAATGGACTATTAAGGGCTGATGATGACTATATATTTTAATATCCAGGTTTTAGTATCCTCTGAAATCACTGATGCACAGACCTGTACCCTTCGAATGGCTGCAGACCTAGTCCCGTCTTCTTTACCCCGTTACCTTAACTTTCTTTATTATTTACCATCGTCTGAAAACGCGTCGTGAGAAAGCCACATTTTGGCACATATCGGCCAATCCTTAATCTCTGGAAAGAGGGGACTAAGAAAGCGGCAGTAATTTTGAAACGGCATCAGCTTGTTCCTTAGACCAAGTTCACCGTGGGAACGTACATACGCCGACACGAGATATATTCCATCAGCAGTAACGTTCACTAATTATACTGCACGCAATGCTGCTACGTTACCGAATCATAAATGTGTAGACGTGTACTTTTTTTAATCAGTCTATAAATCGAGATTCAGAAGGAATGTTGTGGAGACTTATAAATATACAGGTCAGTGAACAGGTTTTTACCCGCGATTTCATTAGTGATATTGTAGAATTTGTCGGTTTTAATTGTCTGAACTGTCGGTTCCGGTTGCCATATCAACATCTCTGGCAATCGTTGCTTGTACTTGGAGCTCTAAGAGTCCAACAATAGTTCTATAGAAGAGTTTCAATAGAACTTTGATATCGTTTAGTACTTTGGGTGTGGAGGTTCGATGGCAGTCGCTTCCCGTAAAAAAGTAGAATTAAACCCGACTCTGCAAGGCCGACCTTCAAGGCCGACCGACAAATGCGTTGTCGTCCTTTGAGTCTTCCTCCCAGAATCAAGAGGAAGAGGGGTTTGGCCTCCGGTAACCTGTGAACGGTGAAGAACAACGAAAAAAATCCGTGAAGAAGATCAGAGCTATCATTCTGGTCGAGCTGGCTTATTTGAGCTAAAACTAAACTAAAAACTTGTAATCCCTTATTAAAACTTTTTAGTTTCATTATAAAGACTCAAACAAACCGTGATGTATGAGTATTGTAGTTGACGACATGTTAATTACTTTGTAAAAAGTGTAAGTTGTAAATTTTGATTTTGAGTTCGAATGGCTGAAGAGTATATTTCAAGTCTGCGCTTGATTGAATCACCTTCCGAACCAATAAATCTAACTCAAAACTGATTTGAAATTTTGAATTGATTGACTTTTATCAGACACTTTTTTTTGTACTCTCTGTGTAGTTTCCGAATCAGCAGAGGAGTGTAGTCCCTCTTGAAAATAATACTTAAGAATACAAGAGATTTTCTTTTAAGCCTCCATGTCGAATAAAAAAAAATCATAAAAATGACAGTCACTTGTTTATTTGGCTTATTCTTCGAACTGCATTATGAACCACTTTTCAGGCTTCTTTCAATTTTTAAAACTTTATGGCTCTCCTGCTCCATTAATCCACAACAAAGGGACAGACATACACACTAACTTTAATATAAATAATAAGTATGACAACAATAGCAGTTACCACAGGTGGTCACAGTGTCACAAAAGCTCTTAAAGCTGACGAGATTATAGAGACACTTGGGTAACTCAACATTTCAACTTACTACAACTTGAAACTTAGAAATTAGACATCAGTATTGTATTAGACGAATAAAATGACATACCTATCTGTCAGACATAAGAAAGTTGTTCAAAGACAAAGTTTTAGGCGAACTGTAAACTTTTCATCTGTCTAAATGTGACACCGTGATATTTTAATAAAATACTTGTAGGATATATATAATCAATGTAGTATAACATTATTTTACAAGCTGGGTAAATTTTTGTTTTCCTTCATCTGTAATTTAACTGTTAGTAAACCTCAAAAATAATAAATTTGAAAAAAAGCGTTGGGTGCTTTTTACTATTGACAACAGGCACCCAACGCTTTTTTTCAAATTTATTTTCTATTTTTTAGTTTGGTTTTCTATAGAAAGCGTGTTTTTTAGTTTTTTTAAACTATAATTTTTTTTTTTAAACTATAATTTTTTTCATTTTTTTTTATATTAGTGTATTGTCATCGGTCCTCGATATATCTACAAAGTTTAAACGAATTCTGACCGTTTAAAGTCCGTCAAAATTACGCCCAAAGGAGTCGGTTACATACAAACAAACATACAGGTGAAGCTAATAAAAGCGTGTTAAAAATACTAATTACTGTAAAAAGTTGAGCCGTCACGGGAGGAGGCAGATTTAAAACATCAAAATTGTTTCGTAGAAATAGTGAGTCTAAGAGGATAGCTTTTGAAAGGGAGTAATAAATATATCACAATTACACCGCATTACA
This sequence comes from Arctia plantaginis, assembly GCA_902825455.1. Taxonomy (NCBI): domain Eukaryota; kingdom Metazoa; phylum Arthropoda; class Insecta; order Lepidoptera; family Erebidae; genus Arctia; species Arctia plantaginis. Next base: position 13,043,524 of record CADEBD010000294.1, on the reverse strand, counting down.
TGTTACATATACTATCCCACAAAGTGGCGACGCAAGCCGTGGTGACTCGTTGTCATGCCAACAGCCGGTCTAGTCATCCGCATTAGATCCACATCAAAACCTGAAAACAGTAACTTTATTGTAATTGAAAACTTTGAAAAGTAGAGTCATGTCTTACATTTTCACTTTTTTTCTGTAGTTTGTGTACAGAACAACATTTTTCTATTTTCTTCTGTATTTCTGTATTTTAAATATTATATTATATCAATATGATCCAGTGTACTCGGATGATAACGTGTCAATATATTATGTTAATAGTGAGGCTAGGCTTCAAATATAGGCTTGATTAACCAGAGTTCTATCCTGTCATTGGAGACGCGACTAGGACAGGAACATCAACAACTGGTCGAGTGTGTGTGTTGTGTCAAAACGTAATCGTTTAAAGTGCGTGGTCTTTCTTGTACCAAGGAATTAATGGCAGTATTTATAACTAATTCTGAATTAGAATCTCGTCTTTGCAATCTGCATCTACAACCTTCTGTTCTGTCTAATTTACAACTTGATCTCACCACTTCGGTCTATTCTTAACCGAACTGAGCTTCCTTCATGTAGTCAATGCTAATTTAACAGTTGCTAGATGTGAGAACATCAAGTTCTAACTATAGCCGGAACTAACCTCCGCGTGGTTGTTAATCTATTGTAAAACTAAGTGTACACTCAATGAAAAGTAAATAATAAATCCATACAAATATAATTTTATAACTGCGAAAGTGTGTCTGTCTATCTGTTACATCTACATGCTGCATCGCTGAACTAATTTAGATTAAATTTGGTATAGAGATATTTTGATTCCCGGCCTTTCCCGGGAATCAAATATCTCTATACCAAATTTAATCTTGAATGATTTATGCCATAAAACTATCATATGTTACTTACATATGATAGTTTTTATGGCATAAATCATCATTTAAGGGGGTGAAAAGGTGGGTGGTGGTATGTATGGGAAATCAATAACCGCTGTACAGATTTATGAAATTTGGTATGGAGAGTTTTATTCTTGAGAAAGGACACACGCTAATTTTTACCGCGATAATAAATCAACAAGGGGACGTTATTTCCCCGAAATTGTTCACAAATGCAATGGAGGACATGTTCAAGACGCTGCACTGGAAAGGGCGTGGCATCAATATCAATGGCGAATACATCTCTCACTTGCGATTTGCAGATGACATCGTCATCATGGCAGAGACGTTGCAGGACCTACAGCAGATGCTGAATGACTTAGCTGACACTTCTGTACGCATCGGCCTACGGATGAACTTGGATAAAACCAAGGTCATGTTCAACGAACATGTACTACCGGAACCGATTGCGGTACACGGTGCCGTTCTCGAAGTTGTTCAAAATTATGTGTACCTCGGGCAGACATTGCAGTTAGGTAGAAACAACTTCGAGGACGAGGTGAACAGAAGAATTCGGTTGGGTTGGGCAGCGTTTGGGAAGCTATGTCGAGTCTTCTCATCGTCGATCCCACAGTGCCTTAAGACGAAAGTCTTTAATGAGTGCGTCCTACCCGTCATGACATACGGAGCTGAAACGTGGACACTTACGGTACGGCTGGTCCACAAGTTCAAAGTCGCTCAACGTGCTATGGAAAGGGCTATGCTCGGCGTTTCTCTAAGGGATCGCATCAGAAATGAGGTGATCCGGCAGAGAACTAAGGTCACCGACATAGCGTACCGGATCAGCAAGCTGAAGTGGCAGTGGGCTGGCCATATTAGCCGCAGAACCGATAACCGTTGGGGAAAACGAGTTCTTGAGTGGAGACCGCGTCTCGGCAAACGTAGTGTAGGACGCCCACAGGCCAGGTGGAGTGACGATTTGCGCAAGATGGCTGGCAGGAGCTGGATGCGCGAAGCCCAAAATCGATCTAAGTGGCGTGCAATGGGAGAGGCCTATGTCCAGCAGTGGACTGCGATAGGCTGATGATGTGAATAAATCAACACGCGGGCGGAGCCGCGGCTACTTCATGACAAAGACGGCTATCAATTAGAGGGCAGATAATTATGTGGTAAAAGAGAATAGGGCTATGGAAAGATCATCGGTATAAACACTATTACATCACCACTGGTACTGGTTGGCATTTTCCTTTAGTAAGAAATCCCATCCCATCACTTTACAGAGGCTCACGGTGAAGCGGTGTGTCAAATTCGAATCGATTGAAACGACACGGTGTTCTGTTACATATGAGACCATTGCAAAGAAACTGGGGTATGCCCTAAGAAGGAAGTGTTCGAGAACGCCGGTTTACTATTTCCGTCATAGGTACCCACACTATTGAGTGTAGAGTGCGCTGTCCTTTTTGCGATTTAAAAGGAGCGCGCGGGATCCGTCGAATGACCATCCCTTCCTTTAAGTTACCAACTCTTAGAACTTAGTGACTGTAAGCACCGAAATAAAACTTCGTAATATACTATATAGATTTTGCGCTTTTATGTGGGTTATAGCAGTAAAAATAGTCTGTAGCTATCAGGGATAATATACCATTCTAACAGTGAAATATTTTTTAAGTTGGATCAGTAATACCGAAGATTACCTCAAACATACAAACTCACAAACTTTACCTCTTTGTAATGTTAGTATAGATTATTTTTAACAAAAATCAAGAAAATAATTCATTGTATTATTGTGTGACTACGGTTTAAGGAAGTTCTAAATATACTCTTCAAGTAGAAACGCTAGTTCCGACAAAGTCTATGAATATTTTAGTTTGACTTCGCATTTCTTGGAACTTTATAGCGGAGAATTAAAATTCAGTGTTTTAATTAATTTTTAAGAGTTTCTGTTGCAAATTTTTAACTGAAAATTTAGTCATTAATTAAAAGAGTTATTTAATTACAAGTAAAAGTTGAATTTGTAAGGCGTAGAACTTTGTTATCACGGTATATTAGAGAACTCGTTGTCACCGGTACCTTTTCTTGAATAAAACTAATTATTAACTTTTATAAAAAAATCAGCGACTTCAATGCGCATACGTTTTAATAAATTGTATCCTTTATTCCTTAATTTCTCATCCATTTAAGGTAATGATACAATCCCTATGGTATCATTATTCTAAAATCTTCTCATTTTCTTTTTCTTTCATCAACAGCCTAAAATAGTCTACAGCTTTACATTGCCTCTTTGGAAAGGATGTTTTGGCCTACTATACCACGCTGGCCAGGCGGGTTGGTATGGGGTTTGTTTCAAGTTTTCCTTCTCTGTGCTGTTGTCCTGTTTGCTCTCTTAGTCGGCTCTTAAGACACCTATGGGATGAATTGGGATGGTGATACTCTGTATTCTTAATCCGCCACCACACGTACGCCACTAATCCGTCCGGGAAGTCAACACTCCCAACTAATAAACAATTTTTCCAAATCTGCTTATCTCTGCTAATCTGCTTACATATTTCACAGTTTTTATCTATAAACTTACTTGAAATGGATTATATTTCCTTATTCCTTTGTGTAATAAAACATCATAAAAATTGCTTAACATTCAGAGTCTTTCACCCTTTACTTTGACATTAACACATCAATATTCCATTCAATAAAATGGAGTCACAACGGAACAATTTGAATACCCATTATTAATAAAACCTCCCTCATCTCCAATCACACAGCGAATGGGGAAACTTGGAAAAAAATGAGAAAATGTCAATGACTTCCTTATTTCCCAATATCCCTTTAGCTAAACGGCTTTTAATCCCACCAATCAGTATTCTAAACCTTACCCGTGCGCCATTTTGAAATGCTAATTTTTTTCCCAATATTTAAATAGAACTCGAGTTAAAATCGATACATGTTTCGGTGAGCCGGTGCCGAATTTATTCGTAAATAAAACTGACCAGTTTGAAAATTATTTAGTCACAATTTATAAAAAACCAACAGGCATTTCTTTTTAAAGCCGTTTATATTTAAAAATGTAATAGGTAGGTATTATAGAGAGTGTATTACAAATTACAAATTTTTAATTTATTTTTTATGTTAGAAGGTGCAGACGAGAAGACGTGTCACCTGATGGAAAGTGACGCCGCCCATTAACGTCTGCGACTCAGGAGTCACAAACGCGTTGCCGGCCATTTAGGAAAGAGTACGCTCTTTTCCTGAAGGTTTGAAGGTCTTTTGTTTGAAGGAAATACCGCAGACGATAGCCCGTTCCACAGACTGGTTGTGCGAGGCAAAAATTTAGTGACGTTGATAAGAACACAGTAATGATTATAATAATTTGGATGTGTGTTTTTTGTGATCATTGTTTATTGTGTTTGCCAGTTAAAGTATTATGATGACATCCGTGTGGTGACAGATTAAGAATACGGAGTGTTACCACCCCTATTTATCCTGTGGGTGTCGTAAGAGCCGATTTAGACAGCAAACTACGCAGGACAACAGCACTGCAAAGAGAACGAAAACTTGAAACAAACCCAATGCCAACCCGTCTCGTCAGCATGGAATAGTAGGCCAAAACCTCCTTTCTAAGGAGAAGCTTATGTCCAGTAGTGGACTATTAAAGACTGTTGACGCTGATGATGTAATAATTTTAAAACCGTCTCCAACAAAAGGATTGAATTGTTATCTTATTTTTTATGTTTTTTACCTCAAAACTTGTCACTGAAGATTAGTTACTAATTAAGTAAAATAATTGTGTCCAAAAATTTTCAAAGAAAGCCTTCTAAGTAGATAATATAACCAATATCATAAGGTAAATAAATCAGTATCTACCCCATATAAATCAAAGCAATAAGATATGAGTAATAAACATATTACTGGTAGCTTGCTAAACCACACGATACCAATAATCTAACGGAAGGGTTAACCCAAGACAGCAGATTATAATCGACCCCTAATCCGAAACGTTATTGGAATATGGTTTTATCACTAGCATCTACTTGGAACAACTCTGATACCAAGTAATCGCTCAAACGATTTTCTACGAAAATGTTTAAACATTTAATAGTACATGGGTTTATGTATAAAATTATAAGATTATTGATTACAATGTGCCATCTTTGTGTCTGTTTCATGTATATTTGTAAAGTCATCCGCAATACAATATATTTCTATAGCGGGACTTGTCTTTTAAAGGAACATTAAAAAAATCTAGACCTAACCTAAAGACAGCGTGTACTATGAATTCTAAAATATTGATAAACATACAATTAAATCGAAAACTATCGAAAATTTATTATATTTTACATATATTTTAAAGTAAATTTTATACGTGACTGTTTCAATTGGATTTATTTGAATTCAATTTAAGTATTTATCTCCTATACACAGTAAGAGAAGTGATTTAAATTCAATTCTTAAGCTCTGCAACGAAGCAATGTTAATTTGATATTCCCGCGCCGTTTCCCACTGTTACTGGCTAACTATCTCTATAACTTGCACTGCACTTTACTCTCTAGGGATAGGCGGCTGAACCATGGAAGGGAGAGTTAAAATAGTCAGAACTACTAAATAATACGACGTTTATATTCAATTGTTTATTTTATTGCACTAAAATATAAAACATTGCATTTAGCTCTAAATTAAATAATCTAATTGCTGGCGGATATATTTATAAGAAATCCTGTCTATCTCTTGGTTCCCTAACTAACGGACACAAAGAAAACTTATTTCTGAATAGTTCAATTCACATATTTACACACAGTTAGATCGCTTCCATGTGGTGACGAATTAAGAATTCGGAGTGTCACCACCCCTATTTATCCCGCGGGTATCGTAAGAGCCGACTAAAGAAGCAAACTACGCAGGACAACAGCACTGCAAAGAGAAGGAAAACTTTACACAAACCGTATGCCGACCCGTTTGGCCAGCGTGGTAATAGTAGACCAAAACCTTCTCTCTAAGGAGAGGCATATATCCAGCGGTGGACCATTGGTGGGCTGATGATGATGATGAGAAGTAAAAATAAATGAATAAATAAACATCTGCCGATAATAACATATCTTGATACGTAGCTCGTGTACTCGTCCAAGGCAAAAATTGAACAAAAATAAGCAACGAATTGCAAGGTTGAAAGAGTAAATAATATAATTAATAATAATAATATATTAATAATATAATTAATTAATATCAATTGTTATTTCAATATTCAGTTAGTCAATCAAATGAAGATGGCACTTAGTCGCCCATTGTTCAAAGCAAAGGTGGCTCTCTCTTCCGTAAATTGGTAATATTCAGTAATTTATATATATTAATATTACTAAACGTAAATTAACTCGAGCGTCATGGGGATCTATTGCATTTGAAAGATTAGGTAATAGAATGAATAAAAGTTTTATAATGTATCCACTTTCAGCGGTAGGAAAAGCTTCTACGGGTTTTGAAAAATTTAAGGAAAGGAAACCAAAAAAGAAATATTCAGACGCATGGGATATTTTGGGGATATGTTTTTTGGACGCCAAAAAAAATCAATGAAAAGTCTGACGATTTTAAAGTGACACAGCTCGTAGCGAATTATCGAAAATGCAAACTGCAAATTCGAAAAATCGCCATTTCGAAATACCCGAGCGTGTTAAATTTTATACAGACGGTTCAGCTTGATATTCCCGTCATACTAGCCAAAAATCTGACGGTAATTTTGTAGGTTATTTTAAATCTGACGGTTAGAAATATTTTCATTTTTAACAAAATGTGACAAATAAAGGCACCAAAAATTATGTACACATTTGAAGAAAATTGCATTATTTGCTTCAAAATAAAAAAAATTGTCAAGGTCAGGAGTTCTTTTTGGGAACTTTGTGACCTTGATGTCAGATTTTTTTAATACACACTAACGTATATGTTATTGTGTAAGTGTCTTACGTCGATTTTTTTAAACTAATCCGATAGGCTGCCCCAGACCCCTGCTCCCCCCTATGTGTAGGGCTCATGTATGGTGGGAGTACTCAACTGGGTGTAAGGTATTACTCCTCCTATCTTAATCTGACACGCTCGAGTAAATCCCGAAATCCCTGCTAGGGCTCCCCTACTATAATACAAGTATATAATATATATTTAAGAATGTATTATGTGTTTCTTTTTTATTTTCTTCTTTTCTTAATACACTTATTAATTTCTATTATTACTTATTAATTACATCAATCTAATAAAAGAGGTGTAGCAGTGAATACCTTTGGAACTAGTTTCGCTTATACAGATTGAGCATTAATTTATTTATTTATTTTTGTTTTAGAGGGTGCAGACGAGCAGACGGGTCACCTGATGGAAAGGGACTTTCGCCATGAACGTCTGCAATTCAGGAGTCACAAACGCGTTGCCGGCCTTTTAGGTCTTTTATTCAATCATTATCATCAACAGAGTTTAGTAGTCAACTGCTGGACATAGGCCTCTCTTTAGAATGGAGGTTTAGGTATTCAATAGATAAATTATTAATTAACTACATCATTTACAATAATTCAACCATTAATAAATTGAATTGAATTACTTATTAAACGGAAAACCCATACTAATTTTTCAAATGTCGTCTGATGCTTAGCAAAAGTTACTTACAGTCTCAGCAAGCCAGCCACAAAACCGCTCGTAATAACCGCAGTTAGCGGGACAAAGGATTGTCTTCAACGCTTTAAGACCAGATCAATCTTATGTGGTAATCATATTACATCACAATAGGCAACGCTGTCAAACAATAGGCAGAAATAGGGACTTATTCAATACGAGTAAGATACGATAGTAAGTATCCATAACAATAAAACCAACAGTTGTTTATGATTTCTTTTTATTAAACATATAAATGTACACACAAACTATTTACATTTGTATGAAAATGAGTTATTTCTAGCCTTTTTAGGCTATTATTATATAGCTTTTTTTAGGTACATGATCATCACTTAACTTAAAAAAAATTAGATACTCATATCACACATACGGGATGGCAATAGCACGAAAGGAATATTGCTAACGGATTTATTGGGGAGATGAGCAAAGCTCTTAGAGATCAGAGTACATACTAGACGTAATATGTCTAAGTCTAATTGGCTATTGCCGCTCCTATGTCCTCCTAATGTTATGACATTAAGAGGAGGACATAGTCTTTTGTTTTGCGTTAAAAAAGGCAGAATATTACGATATTCAACAACGTACATACGAACACGTAACAATGGTCATGAGTTCTGTTATTGGCTAACGAAATTGATGTCGTTGTAATCATTTATGATTAACTAGCTTTAGTACACAGCTCCGCCCGCGTATATGTCGGTTATCAAGGTAAAAAGTTAGTCTTAAGGTAGGTTTATCAAGAACTAAACTATTTCCATACCAAATTTCATCTGAATCGGTTTAGCGGTTATTGAATCCCCATACAGGGGTCGAAGCCCTCTTTCCACCACCATAAAGGATGAATTCTGAAATAAAAATTATGCAATGTCCTTTCCCGGAACTCAAACTATCTCTATACCAAATTTCATGTAAATCGGTTCAGCGGTTTAAGCGTGAAGAGGTAACAGACAGACAGATACACTTTTGCATTTATAATATTAGTATGGATTAGTATAGATACAGAAACGTATTATATTTTCGTCCAAAATAGATAAATTAATTAAATGTTAGATTTACAAAACTATAAAAGTATGTAGGCTAAGTTAAAGTTAAAAAGATTATATCTAAGTATGGAATGTAAAAATTGTGTCAGTTTTACAAGAGCTGCTTTAATAATATTGCGAGGTTCAGTCAGTTATCTACTGTAATCCAAACAGATGCCAAAAAGTCATACCTATATTATTTAGAAAAGCAAGTGCTTATATTATACAAATATATTTGTGTCTTTTAGAAAAGACAACTTCCGCATTAGGAATAAATCCTGTGTCGCGAGGGACTTTACAAACGTACATGAAATGGACACAAAGAACACCCAGACTCAAAACAACAATTTGTGGACCACACAAAGTGTCGTCCCATGTGGGGATCGTACCCACAGCACTCAGCGTAGTAATGAGCGGCGTGGCAATCGCATAAACCACTACGCCATCCGTGCAGTCAAGTCTTATATCTAAAATTCAAAAAAAAAATGGATCGATGTTGATTTTCTACTAAAACGCTTTTAATTAGCCCTTCATTCTTATTATATATTCACCCTTGGGATGCCCTAATCGACGCTGGAAATTCAAAAACTTGACTAAAGTATGCTCTCTTCTCCACAATCAGCTGGAACATTAGAACTTGCTACATTTTGCATTAATTCAATTCGCCCAGTAACTATATAAAATTAATTTAGATGTAAAAAAACTTTTTTTCTGCTTGATATTAAAAGTTTTGAATTTAATTATGCCTTAATTTACGTTTGGTGATGGATTAAGAATATAGAGTATCACCACCCCTATTCATCCGTGTGTCGTGGAAGCCTACTAAGGGAGCAATCTATGCAGGACAACTGAACAGAACTGCAAATAGAAGGAAAACTTGACTCAAACCCTTTACCGACCCGTCTGGCCACCGTGGTATAGTATGCCAAATTTCCTTTCTAAGAAGAAGCCTATGTTCAGCAGTGGAGTATTAAAGGCTGTTAATGTGATGTGTGATGTCATCCGTTAATAATGGGTGATTATGAGCTGCCTCTATTCACTGTTTTAATGTGTATAATGAGACCACCAAACATATATAACACCAACCACCACCACACACATATATACACCACCAATATAATAAATTAATAATTATAATGGAACTTGTACAAAAATAAAATAACAAGGTATAAATTGTAGATATACTCGTATACACTGCTCACGAATATATCGTGGGTGGGATAACCAGAGCCTTATTAAACGCTCACATTTTGTCAATCCCACTCAGGTAATAAGAAGCAAGGCTTTCACTAGACCCTTTAGGCATCACTTGGTAAAAGACAATCACCTCTCCGAGAAAACAATTTAAAGTTATAAAATGGATATTTGTTATTCTAATAATGAAATAAAATATTCAAAATATTAAAATAGCTCTTAAAAGCTTTGAAAACAGTAACTATCTTAATTTCATCATCATCGTCATTACCAACCGTTAGTCATCCACAGCTGGACATAGGCCTAATGTTCCAAAAGATTTGCCCAAAGTAGAGTAAGTATGACACTATCAAAAAATTACTTTGAGTAGACTGACTGATGCGATCTAAACAAATGACAAAATCCAAAACCATTTATATCTGTTACACTGGTCTATTTTGAATTGCATCTCTCTTTCTCTTTTCCCCTACATTTTAAATAGTAATACTGGTGAACATGGTCTGCTGATGTCACTTCCGAATTTTAGTGATCTTCATTAATAATTCCTTATTTGGACGTTTTTAAAAGCCTCAAATGACGGTAGATATACGATGAAAAATCTATTCTGTGAACTGAAAGCCTACACACAAAACGAATGCCATAAACAAAAAATGTGTGGGAATATTTTTTGTCAAAACAAAGGTGTCAATAATCCCCCTGGCAATAGAGCGTAGAGCGGATATATTTTGTATATTTGTCCCGATGCGGATCCAATCTCGGCGCAATTGTCTCACTCACAATGTGGCCGGATTAAACTACGAGTTTTTTTTCTTTTGTTTTCATTGCGTTTAGGAGTAACCTTTTTGCGTTGGTATATTGTTATTGTTTATACACTTGGAGTATATGTGATAAACATTTTTGGGGTTTAAATTAGTTAATTTTCTTAAATTTATTGTGTATTTGGTGGATTTTGAAAACAAAGTCTTAGGAATTTAATTCTTATAAACCATTTTTTTATAGTTGTTAATACTATAATATTATTTATACGTTAAGAAGACTACATCTAAGAAAGTATTCTAGGTACTTTAGCTGGAAGAACAGACAATGTTAAATGTAGGTAACTGTATATTTTTGATATTTCATCATCATGAACAACCTTTAATAGTCCACTGCTGGACATAGGCCTCTCCTTAGAAGGAGGATTTGGCCTACTATACCACGCTGGCCAGACGGGTTGGTATAGAGTTCGTGTCAAGTTTTCCTTCTTTTTGCAGTGCTGTTGTCCTAGGTAATTTGCTCACTTAGTCGGCTCTTACGACACCCACGGGATGAATAGGGGTGGTGACGCTCCATATTCTTAATCCTTCACCACACGATTAATATTTACAGACCACTAATGCAGAATTGGTAACATTTCTTCTCCAAACAGCAGTGGGTAGAGTAGTTGAGGGGTTCTAAGAGGGGTCTATCTGTTTCTGTACACAAAGTTTTTTGTAAAATAAAAACAAGTTAAGAAGTTCAGCAAAATTTAAATCGTACTTATATACCAGTAATATTTATTATTTATCTTATTGATAATAAAACTTTATATAGGTATATTGGTACATGGTTTGATCGTGGATACAGTATTGAATCAGTTGTTATGGTGCAAATAGTCTCGAGGATATAAAGGCCTTATTTATTCTCATGATAAAATAGCTAGGGATTCTCACCAACCACTTACCACAACCACAATAACATAAAATTTAAAAGTAACCATCGAGCCTGTTTGAAATGTATTATTTCATTAAACCACAACAATAGCACATATCAATCTTCCCAAAGATTGATACTCGTATCGAAATAACTCGATCAGAATCATCACAATACATATGACGATATTCAGCATCGCTCACAGAACATTTATCAAGTCGGAGAACGATCTCTTTGCGGGATCAGTCCGCCATCTCTTTGTGCAGTCGCTGTGGGAAATTCTATCAATTTTTTGAAGTTACGATTCACATCTTTGGCTCCAAGTTAAATGCGGGGTGAATTTTAAACTTGCAACTAGAAAAATGTATGTAAAGTGAACAGGCTTACTCTTTGTAGGATATGCCTTTTGAGGGTTTAAAAAGAAGGAAGGGTTTAGTTTGTTGCAAACAATATCAAACAGAAGATGACATCTGAACTAGAATTAAATACTTCATGATTTTATGCTTTGTGTTCGACAATAGTACCTAAATATTAAAAGCAAGGCGTAAGTTTAATCATGTTAAAAAGTTTGTATTGCGTACTGGTACAAGCATTAGTTGGATTAAATGATTCATTATAATGATAATAAATTGAAAAATCTTAGACATGGTCGTCTGATCCTTGATTATAGCTGAGTCTGTACTAATATGGACAGGTTGAACGTATATTTAAAAAATCATTAATGTTATTTATAAATAACATGCAGTCACGTGAAAAATGATCGTTGTTAGTTCATCTTTGACCAATTATTTCTCAACCACCGAACCTGAGATATTCGGTTTAGTCGAGAGGATGTCTAGCCACTTGACCAACGGGTTAATAAATTTACCTGATGCACATTGATATTTTAGATTGGGCCAACTTCTTTTATAAATTAATTGTCTCTTTTATCATCATCATCATATCAGCCGAATGACGTCTACTGTTGGACATAGGTCTCCTCCAAGGTTCACCACAAAAACCGGTCCTAAAATCTCGTTTCGGTATCTCTTTAGAGATAGACTTTGTTCACTAGAACTAAGCCTGCTGCTAAAAGAAAAATACCTACATATTCTATTCTAAGACTATCCCACTTTCTAATTTTGTGATCTTAATTAATAATTCCTCATTTTGGAGTTTTTAAAATCTTTAAGTGATGACAGATAAAATTATTCCTAAAATAAATTTTAATTACAGCGTGGTGTAAGAAAAATTGATCTAGTTTTAATTTGATTAAAGCGCTGTATTGGGATCACCATTTCTCGAACAGAGTTTTATTAAAAAGGTATTATAAATATTCAAAAGATCGACTGTATAAAAACACTAAACGTTGAGATGGCCAGGGCCCGATTAGATGCTCTTTGATTTAATTAAAAAGATGTTAAACGAACCAGGGTCCCTTGCAATGAAGCGAAATCAATTTGAAAAGTTCGGTGGACGCCAAGAGACGCCCAAACTTTTTTATTTGCCTTTAAAATGTTGGCGGGAACGCCTGTAAAAATGTAATTATTTGAGTGCTCTGTAGATGTTAGAATATACAACATCGTCTATAAAATAAAATTGAAGTGTCTGTTTGTAATGTCAAAATAATCGGTTTTTTTATGCTCACATGGTCATTTGCACAATACCAATGCCTAATAACCAGTTATAATATTTTTTGTCTGTCTATCTTTTTGTTCTGGGTAAACTACAAAACTATATTTTACTACCAGATAGCTGCCTAAATAAAGAGGGACTTAGGGTTATTCTTTCTGTCAGAAAAAATCTAATAAATTTTGCCCGGTTCTGGAATCGAACCCGAGACCTCATGGACTACAGTCAACCACCTAATTCGTATAGCCCTTCTAAAATACCCAGTCAAATGAGAGAAATTGTTATTATCATAGGAGAGCCCATTCAAGGCTCGGCCGGAATGTTACACATTTCTTTCGTTACTTTTCATCGAGTAAGTGAGGTTACCGGAACCCGAACCCTCAATTCCTCATAATTGAAGGGAGAGGGACTGAAAAGGCGTCAATGCACTTGTGACTCTAAATTCGCAGGTGTCTATAAGAGGCGGTACTCACTTATAGACACCTTTTTTTTTTTTTTTTTTTTGTTTTTTTTTTTTTCGTGCGGAAATCCCCTCGGATACCACCTGTCGGGGGCATGTCGGACTCGAACCGACTAAAACCGCACGCCTTCGCCGGGTACTAATAGCCGGGGAACCAGGTATACCCTAGAAAGGAAGTCCCTGGTACCCCGACATACCTCTGGTCATCTACAGACGAGTAGACGACCCCCCCCCCCGTGTGGACACCCCATGTTCCCTGTGCTCCCTTTTTTTTTTTTTCCGTGCTGAAATCCCCTCGGATACCACCTGTCGGTGGCATGTCGGACTCGAACCGACTAAAACCGCACGCCTTCGCCGGGTACTAATAGCCGGGGAACCAGGTATACCCTAGAAAGGAAGGCCCTGGTGCCCCGACATACCTCGGGTCATCTACAGACGAGTAGACGACCCCCGCCCCGTGTGGGAACCCCATGTTCCCTGTGCTTCCTGGAAGCGAGCGCGCTTCGCAACGCGCTCGCCGCCACCCCGGCCTGCTTCTGCTAGGGTGACAGATGGCCTCACCTGTCACCCCCAGGCCTGCGCTTATGGAGGACGGAGGTCGTTCTGCGACCTCCGGCGCCTGAGTCGCCTGCGCTGCCTGGCCCGTGTCCCTGTGCTCCCTGGATCACTTATAGACACCTGCAAATTTAGATCAAGTGACCAGTGTGCTCGTTTACTCAACTATGCCATAATAATTCATTGTTGAAATTAGGTTATAATTTCTTGAAATAGTATTTAATTGTTGATAAATCAAACAAAATCTGTAGAAAATTTAATATGTTCCTACTACATTAGAGATATGTTTTATTGTTTGTGTACTTTTGCAAATTTAACAAGTATCTAATGATTTTTTTAAATAAATAATAGCTCATACATTAAAGTGCACACGGGAACTATTCATACTAGGCAACCACTGTAAAATAATGACACCATAACCCTGCAGCTTTCCACCACACAATATTTTCATCTTTTCAAAGGTTTCTTTGACGGACAATCGATAACGCACAATGCTCGATTGTCAGAGTCGAGTCGAATAATCGAGAGATCGAGCGCTCCTTTGTAGCCCGGGAACTCGTTAGGGCCGGCTTTATCCTCATATTCTTATCCGCTGGTACTTTAGACATATATGGATAAGTCTGTTTTTGATTGACACTAAACCCTTCAATAAGGCCGTATCGATCGCCCGGAGCCTGATTACGCGGCGTTTTATTTAATGTTTTGGTACTTCATGGAAATGAGCTTTGGAATATACGTATTATGTTAAAAGGTTTATACAGAAAACACATATTTTAACATGTAACCATATGATGTCGGTGTAATTTTAAATATTTTGTCTGAACCTATGTCAAACGCAGCTATTGTATTATATACATTTATAGATAAGTTAGATAATGATATATCATTCAGATAATTATATTTTAAATATATTTTATAAACCTTTTAAGCTTGTTTATATTATGTATAAGGCGTTTATGGGACTGACATAGTCAACTATGTAAAATATATATATGTGTAAACTGTAAAATAAAAATAAAAACATGTAACCAACTCATACGCTATCGTATCGAAGTTAAACTTTGCATTAATGTGTTGTTTGGATCCCAATACTATAACATGGCATAATGATGGTGGACCCTAATAGTAGAAACCTTCATAGCCCGGTGACAACTGAAGATTATTGATGTCAAAACGATAGAATTAGTAACAATAATGTGATGATGCAGTCAGCAAGAACTATTTTTTACTTCTTTAACTAGTTCCCTATTATAACTGTTTGTGTTTTGTGTCGTAGTGTTGAAGAAAGACGAGATCACAACAGAATAAACATCACATCACATCAACAGCCTTTAATAGTCCAATGCTGGACATAGGGCCTCTCCTTAGAAAGGAGGTTTTGGCCTACTATAACACTAACTATAACAAAACACGGTATAACAATAATGATATCTGATTTTAAAACTTTAAAGAATAATCTGATCGTATCACACAAATGAAAATGGCGAAAGTTCGGAATATACCTGTTATCTTTAACAAGAGTTTTACTTTCATTGCAGTTGTAAAATTATTTTATATTTTAAAATAAACGCTTTAGTAAGTTTTTAAAGTTTACAAACCCTCTGATTCATACTGAGAGCTTATTTCATAATACTACGACGTGATAACCTAATTTAAAAACCTCTCAGAATTTGGATACTTGTTATGATGGTTTGCTTTTAAACTAAAATTTTATGAACCTTTTTTATCTAAAAATACGGTTTTAGTCCCGTGTGTATTTCGAGGACGTCCGACTAGCTCGTAGTAGCCACCGACAGGGCCCTTTTATAAAGTGAATACCACTTCCAAAGGTTTTTTTTTTAAATAATGTTAAACTTATAGAGACAAAGAATCCTAAGCTTGTTGAATTGTTTCTTAACTAGATCTAGCTAGCTGCCTTCTGCGTATTCAAGAATAGGGATAAAAGAAACATTTTTCAGCGTTTTTCTTTATTTTCCTATCAACAAAATGAAGTCACGTGTCAAATCTTAACATAAATGTTAACATAATATTATGATAATTAAGATTATATGGATGATTCAATTTGTTCTGTTTTTAAAACTAAAATTAAATTTTCAAAATGTGCATACGTATTTCTTAAAATTTGATACTACATTCTACAAAGGAATATTTACATATTAATACGGGAGGAGAATTCGTTATACCTCGTTTCAGCAAGTTTTGCGAACGAAGGTAAAGGAAATTTAAAATACTTTATGTTTAGAAGAAGAACATAAACCTATTTTTTTTTTATAAAAATGTGGAATGCAAGGCTTTCGCAGTCTTGGGGTTGTTTCTCCTGGATCTCACTCAATAAAAAGCAAGGAAAGAGTTAGTTAACACCTGTTTTCTGTGAGCCCATGGTGGAGCCCCCGGTCAAGCTTGCTAAATGTGCCGAAGCATGTCTCTTCCAGACTGCGCGGATAGCGTAGTGGTTTAACTGGTCGCCACGCCGCTTCCTACTGCGCTGAATGTTCGATCCCCACTTGGGACACCACTTTGTGTGAACCAGAAATTGTTGTTCTGAGTCTGGGTGTTATTTGTGTCCGTTTCATGTATGTTTGTAAAGTCCCCCGCAACACAGGATTTATATTCCTAATGCGGGAGTTGTGTCTTTAAAAAAAAACTAAGAACTATAAGACTCTGACGGAGAACCTTGACCGAGACTACAGCAGCTTGAAAGCGGGGTTGTATATCCAAGGATAGGTCATTCCTATCCTGTAACCTTTTAATATTTATATCGACAATTATGTTTTCGAACCATTTCAGGTCGAGACGCTATTGTCATCAGACACTAGTTAAGTCATTCACACTTCTGATCATCAGAATGCGGGCTTTTTGCTTAAACGGATCTTGCGAATTGAGTTACAAGGGCAGTTATCAATGCCACATTGTTAGTTAGTTTGTTATAATTTACATTTAACATTAAGATTGAGAATTTGCTGTAATTTAAGTCCTCATAGACCTACAGCGGTTTATAATTAAGTCGTATAAAAAGAGATTTTTAAGGGCCATAAAGAATTTTACAGCATTCTGCCAGTGAAGCATATAAAAGAGAATGGCTTCACAATCCGCCATATTGGATTTAATTTAAGTCCTTGTGGCTTTTACGACAGAGCAGGGTTTCAATTCTGTTATTTTATGTTCACGTCAAGCCACTGTCATACCACTGACACTGCCACTCATGAGCCACTGCCATACCATCGCCACTGTAAAGACACTGAGTTAGTGTAGACTACCGATATTTATACCGATACCAATGGCCACTCGATGGCATCTCAATAGCGTGTCAGTGGTATGACAGTGGCTTGGCGTGAACATAAAATAGCAGAATTGAGGCCCTGGTTACGGTATTATTTTTAGCTAGCTGTAGCTGGTATCTCGTTGCTGTATGTCAAATTGTATATATCGTGGGCACCATCGGTGCGTATTTAGTCTCGTAATAGATATAATTGGTACTTGTTAATTATACAACCTGTTAGTGACAGATCTAATACTGATATTGTGTAAAGATAAGAGACGGTACCCTAGTGTTTAAGGCATCGGACTTGCGATGAAAAGGTTGTGGGTTCGAATCCTGACTCACCAGTATACTACCGACGTGAACCCACTCCTAAGGAAAGGGTTAACGGGAATGCTAGTAATTTAAGTTGATAGCAAACTTTAAACTTAAAAAAAATGTACAAGTAATGGTGTTTTCGTTTGTTCATCTTAATCTTAATTTTTCTTTTAAGATAAATGTTACAAAACTCATGCCTAAATTCACAATCATGATTTAATTTTGTTTTTACTGAATGGTCATGTTGTGGAATTGCAATCAAATACTGTAAAAATTGTAACTAGTTTGTGCATAAAAAAAAAAATGAATATCGCTCACGACAGTTTTAATTCCAAACTTATAGTGTACAAATAATTACACCTTTACATTCTAGCATCTAATATCGCGTAATAACTATGTAAAACGTGTACAGACCCCTGAAGGTAGGTACCTACTTGTCATAACAGCCGACCGGGCCCCGCACCACAAAAGAGCTTGGCCCACATTAAAAAGGGCCCAGCGAATATTATTCCAACCCTTGCGGATTATTTAATATTCTCTTAGAAGAACTTCTGAGTATTTTTAATATTACTTTTTTTTGTGGTGGCCAGTAGTATACAAGTATATATTTATTGCTAATATAATAATAATAATAATATTGTACAACATTCACACAACGCCATCTAGTCCCAAACTAAGCAGAGCTT
This sequence comes from Arctia plantaginis, assembly GCA_902825455.1. Classification (NCBI taxonomy): domain Eukaryota; kingdom Metazoa; phylum Arthropoda; class Insecta; order Lepidoptera; family Erebidae; genus Arctia; species Arctia plantaginis. The sequence goes on along the minus strand of CADEBD010000294.1, from coordinate 13,025,228 downwards.
GTACTATGGGTACTAGATAACTGATATAAATACATATATACTTTTTTTTTTGTAAATACATACTTATTATACATAGAAACACCCAGACCAAATCAAACATTAAATGTTCATGCACACAAATGTTTAACTTGAGCGGGAATCGAACCCGCGACCTTTGGAATAGCAGTCCGTTACACAAACCACTACGCCATTCGGTCGTTAAATATATTTGGACCTATATATTTGGACCTTTTTAATACATTTCTGTAGTCTTCGTATTCTTTATTGGACATACGAAATAAATAAAACTGATCATACATTGGAAGGAAATTACATGTACAGAGAGCTTAATCTATTGACGAGTTTTCTTTCAGCGAACCTTAAGAGTGAAGAGAGGATAGCATGAAAAAAAACGTGTGCGTCTTGGGCCGCCCGACAGAAGTGATAACTTAAACTAATCTAAGTCGAACTATTTAATATTATAATTGTTTAACTTGAGAAAAGCTTAGGTTATCACTTAAATTTTATGTAAAGCGTCTTTCCGAAATACGGCTAGCGCTGTGGGTTAGAGTGAGAGAGGAGGAGCCTGCCTACCGCTGCCGTATGCGTGAGAGAAAGGGAAGCCAGACAGACTGGCGCCGTAACGCGTTACGTAACGAAGCGGTTTACCCTCCCATAAGAAGTTATCACTTCAAATAGAGGCAAAATCCTGTGCAACTTACACACAAAGTACACATACACAAAGTCAACAAATAAAAATATAATGTGCTTGCAATGCTTAACGAAATGTTTTATATACATGTTATGTAGTTTAAAGCCATCTCTGCAGTTTTATCTGCGTTTATGTGCACTGATATTTTATAACCTTTATTGTTCTTCAATAAATATTCTAGACAATAGAATAATAATAATTTAAATATGTTCTATAGTTCTACAGATTAACGTGTGTAAGAAACAAACAAAAATTTAAGAGTATTTGTGTAGTTTTTTTTTGTTTTATTATATCACTATAGAAATTTATAAAACTTCCCTTTGATTGGTTTATCTGACTGAACTACGGGCAGCTGCAGGTCAAATTTATGTTTTAGTTAAAACGAATTGCAACAGGGTTGCCTACCTATCTATTCATAGCGGAGAGGTAGCGGAAGAATGCCATTGCTTTACGATTCTCGCTCCTCCGGGTGGTTTTTAGTCGTTAAGAGGCCAAAAGACCCCTTCGCCCCCTCAATGGGCGAAGGAAATCCATGAGGATCTTCCACCCTCTTAAAAAAAAAAAAAGACGTGTGGCACTCGGGGACTGCCGCGGTAAAGCTATTGCATAGCATTTTGTATCAACTTATGCAATTATAATTATTTATTTATTTTATTTATGCAGTAAGTATTTCTTTTTCTTGGATATTAATTCAAGTTACACTTTTTGAGCGTGGTGACCGATAAGAAAACATTTTTTTTTCTTTTATTAAATAAAAATATTGAAGCATATATTACAATTTGTTTTTAAATAAATAAATAAAAAATATTATTATTAAATCAAATTACATATCCATGTAAGATTTTTCGGCATTATGTTGACGAAATTTCCTTTGACGTTCAGCATTTGATTTTGGTACTTTTTTGTTTTGTTTTTAGCGTGAGGTTTTTTTTCGTTACGGAATTTCTAGATTCGGTCCCCGCGCTCAAGGCCCTCGATAGAAGCTATGCAATAGCTTAAAAAGTATTCAAGGGAGGCGATAGTCACTTAACATGAGGCGACCCGTCTACTACTTTGCCCCTACAGAATAAAAAAGCCTCTTATATCTGAACATCTTACTAAGCTTTGAAGACAATTTAGAAAATCTTTCTGTTAGACAACTAATGACGTTCATTTCTAACAATCTCACAAGTCATTTCTATAACAAAAATGTTCCCGCACGCAGAAAATTCCAACGAAATGTAAACTATTATACGAAATAAAAAAGCCCCGTAGACTATCATAATGATCGTAGCAAAAAAATTACGTACGTGAACTACGTTTATATTTGTCTCGTAGGGTGACTACAAAACACTTGAAGTGTGAGACCGCTTGGAAGATTAGAAGCGCACTTGTCTAAACATTGTTATAAGACCATATAGTTGAAGGGATTGTTGGTTTTTTGGTTAGTGACCCTGACTGATAAGCCAAAGGTCGTGGGTTCGATTTCTACCTAGGACAAATATTTGAGTGATGAGCACAATCATTTGTTCTGTATGTGGGTGTAATTGCACAGATGGCGTAATGGGACAACAATTTGTGTAATCAGGAAATTGTTGTTCTGAGTCTGTGTGTCTGTCCCCTACGACACAGGATATATATATATATATTATAAATGAGGGAGTTATCTTTAAAAAAAAATGTCTATAATATGTGCATGCTTAGAAATATATAAGTATGTTTATCAGTAGTCTGGTTACTATAGTACAGGCTCTGCCTAATTTGGGATCAGACGGGTTATTATTTGACATACACTTAAGACCCATTCCCATGCAGGGTAAACAGAGACGATAGAACGCCATTCGTTACAAAGAAACACAATATCGTTGCTTTATACCATGTTTTCTAGGTACCAAAGTGGGAGTCAGCGTGATTAGCCAGTATGCCATGCTGTTTAATTAATAACTTTTAATTAAATTAATTTGTTTAATTAATAAATAACGTTTAATTTAATTACTCTCAAAGGGTCGCTTAAATCGGTGGAATCACTGTTATAAAATAAATATTTAGAAGCTGACACGTGATAGCTTACCACTATATAGACTGTTTTCTTGTTTGTGTAAGTTATTCGAACAAAAGAAACGCATGGCATATTTATTTATTTATTTAATAATTGCATACAGTGTATTGCAATCAATGATTATGTTAAAACTAACATGCGTGAAGTTAACATAGTCAAATAACAATTTTATTTAGGGTATTGTATTAATTGTATACCGACACATTATAATATCGGTGTGGTACAAAAAGCAAAAAAAAACTCTGGAGTGTAACTACCAGTGACGGACTTCTTTCGTTGTTATTATTGTTATTCCTTTATTAAATTTTATATACATATTAATATATTACAAAAGAAATAAAAATACATTTAAAAATATAAAAATAGCAGAGATCATATTAGAGATAAATTACACCCAGACTCGAAACAAAATGATCGTGTGGATTACACAATTATTTGTGCCGGTTTTGAATTGAACCCTCGACATCTGCCTCAACAGTCAAGATCGCTAACCACTAAACTAACAGCCCAGTCTACATTAACGGATCCTTACATAACATGTCACGTTCTAACAAGAGAAAAATTAAATGAACGAAAATTATGGACGCTTCCTTGTAATACCTGGTTACCCTACATGTGTCGTATGAGGAAATAGCAGCAATTCCAGCGGTCACGTTTGTCTTACCTAACGGAGGTATTGCGCAGATTTCGCTACTTAGATAGATACGAACAGAAATTGTGACGGTAATCGACAGTAACACCGATGTCGGGTGGCGCGCTTCGTACTCGCGTGTTATCTTGCTGAAAGTTATTTACATACATGATTTTACATCTTATTATTGTGTGTGTGTGTGTGTTTCTGGATCATTGATAATTTACACAATAAGCTTGTGTTTATAAATCAATCGTTCTCTGGTTCCAATTTTAAATTTTATTACCATTTTAAACCACACGATGTATTTAAAAATATACTGAACCTACGAGAGTATACTGGAAAGACTTGCATTAAGCTTATTTAAGCAATATATAGTGACAAAAATGTTTTTAAAAGTAATAATTAGCTTTATAAAAAGTAACACCTGAACTAGTCACTGAGCAACTGAATTCTTCATTTCCTAATTTTCATGATATTTTTTTAATTTTAACGGGACCTAACGAGAACTATACTCTCCTAGATGAAAAAATGAATCCAGGTCGGTTTAAAACTGGACGAGTTCTGAGGTAAAAAACCAAAAAACAAGTCGTTTATGCAGTCGGTTTAAAATAATTTGTATCCCTAATGCTAATTTTTACCTAAATATCTGTATTACCTAACCTATATATTTAGTACAATACTTTATTAAGTATCGTTCGCATTCAATCAGCCCTATAAATATCTAAATACTAGGTAACAGCGTTCCAAATCGTAACAAGCTAAAAAACATACTATAAAACACTAAAATCATAGATAGCATGAAAACAGGCGCTCTGCACTATCTGTATATTTTATTCAGTAGCGTCAGCGTAAAAGCCTTCAGCAGCTAAATTCACCAGCGAAATATTTTTGTTTTTCAGTAGTCCGTGCCGGTAGGCCTATGTTGTCTCCCTACTTGCTCTCACTGAATTCCACTAGTTTTGTTTTGGGAGTTTTTTTTTTCAAACGTGTCGTGATTTCGACCGGGGCGTGTAATATTCAGAAGTATTGTGGATTTCATTACATTGCGGACAAATGAAATTTTCAATAAAACTGAATTGTACTTTTTCAAATTTGAACTTTTCGAGGTTTCCAGATTTACGGCGTAGGGAGGAATCTGTATTCAATTTCCAAACTGTTGGTTGCAGTATCTGTGTTGAGTGCACAAAAGAAACAAGCGTAGACTGAAAACTTCCAGTTATTTTTGTCTTTTTTCAAATGTTTGAGTAAAAATGATGCGTTTTAGGGAATAAACATCATCACATCAACAGCCTTTAATAATCCACTGCAGGACATAGACTTAGAAAGAAGATATACCACGCTGGCCAGACGGGTTGGGATAGGGTTTAAGTCAAGTTTTTCTTCTTCTTCTTTTCAGTGATTTTGTCCTGACGACCCCCACAGAATGAACAGAAGTTGATTAAACATAGAAATGATTGAAACAAAGGCACTTTTTTGTATGACTGTGACAAGCATTATTGAATGCCATGTCTAACTATACCTACCTACAAACTTAACACCAAATGTATTTTATATCTCTACTTCAAAATAAAATTCGTCTATCGAAGTAAACTTTCACATTTTTGCTTACAGCACAGCTTAGTCGTAACTTAGGCTATTAAACTTAGCCTACGTACGACAGACGAGCTCACCAGTATTTTGCACTGGTGACATCCAAATCTACCTTAGAAAGCGTTATATAATATGTGATGAGGGATAAAAAACTTTAAGGAGAAGTGTTAGAGGTGGGTTTTCTGTGTACAAGCGAATACAAGCGCTTCTAGTTGCACAGGTGAAGAATGTGTCAATACAAAAGACGGAGCGAATTACTCTCTAACATTTATTAAAAGAAACTATTCGATATTTTCTTTATGGACGAGTTATATAACTTTTAAAAGGGACTCGCATACCCCTCAACTTCGAATTGAACATTGAATTTGAGTTTTTAAATTTATATTGCGTTTGGTGAGGAACCCTTTTAAGTAGTATGTAGTAATGGTTACCAGTTACATTTTTAGTTTGAATAATTTCACATGTTTAATTGAAGAAGGAATTTGCGTTTTAAGTGTAAATCAATTAGTTGCCTTATTAAAAACATTTAGGTTTTATAATTGTGTAAATTATGTTCGGATGTGATCTTTTTAAGACATACATTTAACTAGTAATTCAGTTACTCAAAATATTAAATCTAAACTTCCTTTTTTTTTCTTATTCAAGCAACTTGCTAAAGGTAAAAAACACGCTAACGTTTATGTTTTGTGTCACGTTCAGTTAAAGCCAGCGCTAAATTGTCAGACGCAGCTCGCAGACTGTCAGATTATCTGACTGACACACGGCGTCGACTCGCCGCATCTTCCAGCTAGCCACACAATTACATCTAACATACTGCAGTAAATATCTTAACGACATTCTAAACGTACTGCAAATATTATCACTCAAATTGGAGCAATGTATTTTGACCATCGTAAAATTCTATCTTTATAGTAAACTAGCTGACCCGCGCAACTTCGTCTGCGTCTCTCAATAGTAATAAATTTTCTCCGTTTTTGAAACATTCTTCATTGGTGCTCCGCTCCTATTGATCTAAGCGTGATGATATATAGCCTATAGCCTTCCTCGATAAATGGGCTATCTAACACTGAAAGAATTTTTCAAATCGGACCAGTAGTTCCTGAGATTAGCGCGTTCAAACAAACAAACAAACAAACAAACAAACTCTTCAGCTTTATAATATTAGTATAGATTAAAAAAATAAAATGAGTGAGAACCTTGCGAGGTGGTAGATCATAAAAATGATCATCTCGGATGTAAAACCTTAATAAGAGGTAGACTTTTAAGATTTATCATCCCTGCTAGTATTTTTTATAGCTGCCTTCCTCTAATACATGCAAGAGGAAAAAACATAAACATGCCAGCCATATGCTTTCTGATCTCTTTTACAAATCAACAATATGACCAAAAAAGGCAATAAATTTTTATTTGTCTCACTGCGACACAGTTTTTATTTTGTCTAGTTTTTATCTAGTTACAAGAAAAGGGGAACTCTCAGGAAGTATCTTCGTTCTTCAAGTGATTCAATTTAATATATATTTATTTAAAACTTAATGTAAATGTGGTACAAATGCGGTCTTAATGCCATGAGGAATTCCCTCTCTAGACTCTCGTAGGTGACGTGGAAACATAATGTGGCATGTGCAAAGTAAAAGTATTAAATCTTTGGTAGTTCATAATAGTTTGGTAAAAGAAAGATTAACCTACATTAGAGATAACTAATATTTATTTTTATGAAAGAGGGGGCAGATGAGAGAAAGGTCACCTGATGGAAAGTGACTACCGGAGCCCATTTTGTCATCAGAGCGCGCTGTTTATAGCTAGTCTGATATCTAGTCCCTAGTAGTAACCGCTGCAAGTAAGTTATTAAAACAAGTTCAAACTTTTCGAATCCAATTTTGTCTACCTAAAACTTTTCATAGATAGAATGTTGTGTTTTTTTCTATTAAGAAGAATTAGAATTGCCGTTTAAGTTGTCAATGCTATTGGATTCTTTACGTCACAACTCTAGTCGCACCGAGTCCCCGGTAGGCGTCGCTGTGAGATTTATCCGTCTGTTGCCTGACAGTGAGTGAGGCAGGACCAGCACGGATTACGGCACAATTCCGATACACCGCGGTACCCGTGGAAAAGCTGCTTAGGTAGATTTTTATCAACGGCACCTGGAACCGTACTTATACGATGTGTTCGAGAAACTTAGACATATTGTAGTGCAGTATTTGGTGCTTAGATTAATCTTTAAACTGTATTTATGGCTAGATGGAATTACACAATGACACTACTGATAGATCGTTTAACAGTTCAAAATCAGATACATGGATTAAATTTAATAATACTAACACTTCTAGACCTTAAGTTTTATGCGTCCTTAGTATGGCTTCTTTTGTCCGTGGTGGTTTGTTTGTGATTTTACCTGTTGTAGGAGAAAAAAAAGGAGTATAAAGTACCAAATACCATTTCCAGACCCTGGCCATTACGTGCGGGTTTAGTTTGAGATACAGTATGTATTTAATTTGTTCACAATCCTCGACAGAAAATTTCAATCATGGTGATGATCTATGGAGGTATCATAAAATAATTTTAGTTTACGTAGATAAAGTAATAAATGAATAATAAATCTGAGTCTTCCAAATTATGAATCCAATATTTGAAGCATAACATTGTCACGGTCAGCCGTAATTAATATGCAGTGGACTGTATAAGAATTGGCTTTTTTTTTTCTTTTTTTTTATGGTATAAGGGGGCAAACGAGCAGACGGGTCACCTGACCGTGAGTAACTGCCGCCGCCCATAGATACCTGCAACTCAAAAGTCACAAGTCCGTTGCTGTCCTTGGAGTCCGTTAACCTCACTCACTCAGTGAAAGGCAACGAAAGAATTGCTTAACACCGGTTTTCTATGAGGCCGTGGTATCACTCTGGTTGAGGCGGCCCATTCGTGCCGAAGCATGGTATATTGATTCACATTAAAAGGTATATTATACTGGTGTGCCATGTATCGTGTTCGGTAGCGTAGTGCCCGACGCGCCGGCGAGGACGAAGACAACCCAAACAACATTGTCACCTTTTCCTTCAAAACTTAACAAACCTGACTCATGCATTTCCTAAATAATTATCATTTTTCTATAAAAAAGAAGTAAATGAATAAACAGTTAATTATTCTTCAGTAATTATCTTCACGTAGAGGGGTTCACTACAGGAGTTGTTCCCTTTATCTACACCCGAAACTGCACTGACTCATTTCTTTCCCTAACCCCATCCCCGTTTAAAACCATCTATCATTCCGCACATAAATTACCTCCAGAAAGTCGGAACAGCGTCCGACTAGTGATTACCAGTGGCGTCGTCCGTAATTATCTTCACGCGCCATTTGTCGCGGCGATTAACAATTTGCCGACGGTACCCTGGTCATAGTTCATTGTACAGAACCCCTTTATTAAGAATAATGTGATGTATTGAACGATTCCAGTTGAGCGAACCTTAATTGACTTTTTCTTAGGTTTTCTGGATTTGTCGGCTGATTTTGTTCTAGGACCTATTAACATTTTACCTATCAGATACAGATACAGAGTCCAGAATTGATGAGATTCTCTTATTTAATATATTTTGTACTATATATTAGATGAAGATACATAGACATATTTCATAATGCGGTCACATAATGTTGTTATTGTGGTCGTGGAATAAATTAACCCAAAATGTCACAGTCATTGCCAAACGTATGTAGGTTTAGGTACACCATTAGTTCCCCACAATAACAGTTCTACCGGATTATTCACCAAGTCACTTATGATTGTTTGACACATGCATACACCATGTCTATCTCCCCGGAGTGTTAAGGCAGAGTCTTATTAAATACTCACATTGTGTCAACTGTAATTTGGTTAGTTATGTAGGGGAAGGCCCTTATCAATCATGGGTCCATTTTGGGAATTAAAGATGCAAAATTGAGAGGGTCTTAAAACAAAATGTAGCTAAAAACGTAGAAGGCAATAGTTGGCTTAAGGATGTTGGTTTTGCGAATGAATTCGAAAAGATAAGCCCTATCTGGAGCAGGGAGAGTCGCCTGCCTGTTTTATATTTATTTATTATTACTTATAATTGCAGTAGGCGCTTTATGCGTATCTTTATTCATCAAGACATCATTATCAATCTGTAATAGTATATAACGAAAGGAAAGGAACTAATGCTTCTAAATAGCTCTCGTAGCGTTACGTGCTTTAGAAATTTTTCACTCTGAATGTTTTAGAACACAAAATACTTTTATGCTCGAATCAGTTTCCCAAATTGTAAGTGAATAATTTACTAAGTAGGTATACAATACCACTGAGACATCATCATCATCATCATCAACAGCCTTTAGTAGTCCACTGCTGGACATAGGCCTCTCCTTAGAAAGGAGGTTTCGACCTACTATGCCACGCTGTCCAGACGGGTTGGTATAAGATTTGTTTTCCTTCTCTTTCCACCGAGATATAAGTTACACTAATATTAACGCTCTAATGAATTTCTTCGTTTGTTTGAACACGCTATCTCAGTTTCAACCAGTGTGATTCGAAAATTTTAGTTTTCTTCTTGGTGTAACACTCTTCGGAGCGGATCAGTGACCACGAACGCGTTTAAAATGGCGGGGCATGCTTAGTGCAATATGATTTTGTGGTGTGAGATTTATATATAACTGCTGACTACGCGTACTAAAATTATAAATGCGATAGTTTGTCTGTCTGTCTGTCTTTCTTTCTGTCTGTCACATTTAGTTTAAGTCCTTATCTAGTCGTTTTTAGACTCCGGTCAGAAGACGGGCGTTCGCCGCACGTCGAAATCGCGGTTAGGTTAGGTTTCTGTATCAATTACGTCACCGTACTCATGCTACGTGAAAAGTTGTAGACAGGCTATTACGTAAATTGCAAAAATTTTATTTACCAAACCAATAAGATTTCAAAACAGGCGTCAAAGCTGTAGGTCGCCACGTCAACGCTCTTTGGATCAAACCGCCTGTGAACAACTCAACAACGATTTTTTTGAACAAGACCTTACTACTTTAACAATACCTGAGTTTTTCTTTTTTGTCTTTTCCTTGAGCTTATTTGTATTTCAGAAGCAAAAGAGAATATGTAATATATAGTGTAAGATGATTGTCATCTGAATAGAATATCACATGAAAGGAAGTTTTGCTTCTCAAAGTCGAGTAGCGAGGAAGATACATTATTATTTTATAATAAAACTCATCATAGTCGCTATTTGAAAGGATTTGCTCAGTACCTTGCACTGAAGAAAAGCACCTTTGAAAATAGTGTTTCTTTTGTTATTTTATTATTTCCAACAATTGTACAATCACAATTCGTTTTTGATGTCATATTTTCGAGGCGTACAGTCAACAATAAAAGCCACTTAAAATGTTCCGGTTCACAGAGTACAGTAACACTAAAAGCCATTAACTGGATAGGTAATTAATTGTTCTCACAAGTTGGAAAAATTCTGAAACGCTGATTATATACTTCGTAGCTATAACACAAAATATATTTTTTTCCTGCAAGCCCCTGCAGACACCGGGCATCCCTCGATTACCTAGTAGGGGGTAACAACTTCTTCTTAGCTCCTCTGTCACGTCGGACCACTTCCATTAAGATACTTTTTTTGGGGTGAAACTCCTCGGATCAGCACCTCAAACGGTATGTAGTACTGGAGCCAACTAAAACCACAGAATATTTCATTACCAAGATTTTTGCTGGGGCCTCGGGAAATCCCTTTAAACTCCATCAGAGTAAGCAGCATTTTGAGCAGGAGTTCCTCACTATGGTTTGAGTATAGTCCCACATCCTTCAAAGAGGAGCGCGAGGAACACGTCGCGCTGTCACCTAGGACCTACTGAACTGATAGCTCTAACCGATGCTCTCAGACAAGCGTTCATTGAGGGCCAGAGATTCTCATTTACGACATGATAAATTAAAAAAAGCTACATCGCATGACCAACAAACATAAATCACTATCTACCCTGAAACTATTTCTGATATACTCATCAAAATGTCCTCCATCACACAAGAAGTCACAAAAATAATGTCATATTCGCATCACTTTTACGTAATATTTCTCAGCGGGCTTTCGCCTTGTAGCACGTACGGAGCCGCGGCGCTGAAAACAAATCAAATTGCCTCGCGCCGTCGACGTGGGCCGGCAAACAGAGAATTTAAAACAACAACACTACATGTTCATGTTATCTAACAAATGTAATAACGAGGGGTAACAAGGCTATTTCTTTTGTATAATATAGATACTGACATGGCATTGGTCTGTGTTTCATTTGTGATGTTAGTTGAATACATTTTAGTATTTTTCTTCACAATTACGAATGTTTGAAAAAAAAGACATGTACACGTCTTAATTCCCGTAGAGGTGACAGAGGCGAATACGCCCACATTTTGCCGACTACAACTTTAGTACCACTTACACAAAAATAGGCAACCAAGTTATTCCTTAAGAAACACAATTATTAGTTGGTTTAAAAAGACAACTCCCGCTTTAGGAATATATCCTGTGTCGCGGGGGACTTTACAAAAATACATGAAATGGACACAAAGAAGACACAGACTCAGAACAACAATTTGTGGATCACACAAAGTGTCTTCCAATGTGGAGTTTAAACCCACAACACTCGGCGTAGTATGAAGCGGCGTGGTGACCGCTTAAAATACTACGCCATCCGTGCAGTCAGGCATATTATGTTGGTCCCTTATTGTTTGTGTCAAAGGACTAGCAAATATCTAGCTACACATCACCTACAATATTAACTGAAAGCGGATCTCACGTTACAATTCTCTAACAGAATACCTTATTAGGTAACAAAAGCTTTCTGTCACATTTTTTATTGAAGATATATCTTATATTCTTTCGTTTGACACACTTGAATATTTTTTTATAACACAAATCACAGGTATAACGTGTATGTCGGTTATAACCGGAACAGCACGGTACAGGTATGACCGGAAAGCGAGATGAAAAGAGGACTGGGACTTATGACCTTAGCGTTCCATGGATTCACCGTGCGGGTGCCGGGTCCATCGCGTGGTACCTCGTCGACAGCGCCTAGGAATTCCGACCTAGGTATAGGTTTAGGGAGTACTCCTTGCGATTGTTCGGCGCTCACCTCCACTGTCTGGTGTGTTACCCCTTCTACCTAACCATATTTGATACGAGCCTAGCAATGCCGCTTTGGATATTCGTTAAAGAAAAGAGCTTATTGAAACTCTTGGCAATCCAAGGTTTATAGGTAGGTAATAGAGGGATTTAGCTGGTATACCCCCCGCACCCGCTTCCACGGCATACAACGCATCACCATTTTTAGTTATTTACTTTTTAGCGTGGTCTTTAGGGACGTTCGTTTCTTACGCTAGCGTTAGACTCGCAATAGGTCTAAATCTAAAAAAAAGGTTTTTTGGCAAAGTTTTTGATGGTATTTATCTTTGTCTATGACCACTTCTCAGGAGTAATTTATCGCAGGTGAAATCGCAGTGAGTAAAACCAATAAATTCATCGAATGATTGAGATATTAAAGTAGCAATAATTTCCATCACTAGCAAGAGTCTTTTTTTTTCATTCTTATAATTGGGCATTGCATTGAGCAGCGGTAGTCGCTTACCGTCAATTGACTTGCCTGCTTGTTTGCCCCTAATCCACAAAATTAAAAAAAAAATACCTCATACATCCCACACACGGCCGTATGATTACAAACTAGGCAGAGCCTTTACTATGGTAACAAGACTGCTAATAAACATAAAATTATTAACAATAGCAACATACTAGTTCATAGCTACAAAAAAAAAATTGGGTTCATTTAGAATCGGTACATTTCCTTAAAAATATTTCCAACAATTTGGTCTACCCAACACCCATACCAACCCATTACAAATACCCCATTAAATTCAATTCACGTATACCACATTCAACAAATTCAGCATTCATATAAAAACTAGCTAATTCAAATTCAATCTCAAACGGCTTGTTAGATCCTGTCCTATGAATAACGGGGGTGAGGTACGGAAGCGGGGAACAGGTCACAATAGCCGCACCGGTGCTGGGCGGTATAGTGATGGGACAACCGGATTTACCGGAACAGATAATTCATCTGTTTGAGGTAATTTATTGTTCGAAGATTGTAAACTTACAATTTGATTTTGCGCTTCTGTGGTTGAAGTTCGTGATTAATGCGTGTAGGAAAGAATATTATTGTTTAGTAATCATTATCAAAATAAAAGGTGGGAACTAAAAATGATGGTGAGTTGACATTCGTCAAATTGTACTATAACAGTCTTCAATACTAAAAGTAAGTTCTTTTTTTGGAACGTAGTTCCTTATCGCGCGTCACACGCTCTGAAAAAAAAAGGGAAACAAGACTTTTTTCCGACACCTCTTGCGGGTTTTATCATAATTTTTTCTTTAACTTGATATTTTATAATATAAATTAAAATGACTCTAGGTATTGCCAAAGCCTACAAAAAAGCGAAAGGAACTTCGTTCCAACCGGGGGTCCATAGACCCCTTACACCGTTTTATTTATTTATTTATTTTAAACTTAATGCACATACTGTACAAAGGCGGACTTAATGCCATTAGGCATTCTCTCCCAGTCAACCTTCAGGTGATGTAGAAATATGATGCGGTAGGTGCAAAATAAAATATGATATTAACATAATTTTATTAAAATATTTATTTGGGTAATAGATGTACTTTTAAATTCCTAATGTAAGAAAGATTTATTTATGAAGTAATAAGATGAAGAGTTCTGAGAATATTATACTTGATATTTCGTGACGTCTTTGTTTTAAAATGGTTCGGTAGAACTACTCCGGCTTAGATCAATTTATTAGGTCACTTACAACAATGTGAATACATATAAATATAAAGAGAATGTAGAAAATATAATTTGCATTTACTGGTTATAATAACCCTTCCGTGATAGTTGATAGATAGATTAATTCTGAAAGAGAAGGAAACAAATATACATGATTAAAGCACCATCGAGATAAAGCTCTCTTTAACTCTAATGGCTTTCTATAATACCACAGATATTCGCAAGATAAAAACTACAGACGTCAAACTAATAATACCTACTATACGTACGTCATACTAATTACCTCATTAGTTAAAATATAGCGATAAAAAGTTTGATGCAGACTTACACCTGAATTTAATGTTTCAATAGTTTATCTTATGTAAACTTGAAAGAAGCACAACTTGACACAAACCCTATACTAACCCGTCTGGCCAGCGTGGTATAGTAGGCCAAAACCTCCTTTCTAAGGAGAGGCCTATGTACAGCAGTGGACTATTAAAGGCTGTTGATGTGATGTGTGATGTGATGCAAAAAAATGTGTACAATATGTACAAATACGTTCTTTTTTTGCATAAGATAAACTGTTAATAAATATTTTATCGTAGCTAAAGGTTAGTAAACATATAACATTTACAAAAATAAAAGGAAAAATCGCAGAAAGGAAACTGATGTATTTTCTGTATATTACACCGTTTTTCCCTTACCGGTGTTTGTCAGCAATATATGAGGGAAACTTTAGCCTTACCACAATTTACAAAGCTTTAGGGCTTAGTGCCACATTTTATATATAATAATAGATAGGTAATAAAGTTGAGAAACGTGTTTCAAATATAAATATATCCCGGGATGGTGTCCAAAGTACATCACTATTTAAACAAGATTGAATCACACCGTTCTCAGAGGATTGTCGGCGACGTCTTGACTGAATGGAGTAAAAAAGCGAGGCACCTCTACGAAGCTAATGAATTCACAGGAATCCGAAACCTGATGTGGAAATTTGAATGATTTAGTAAAGAGAACATGTGAACTGTTTGCTCATTAGGGAGATTTTATAACTTTTAGGTTAATGGATTTGACTGCACGGATGGCGTAGTGGTTTAAGCGTTCACCCTGCGTGCGTTCAGCGTTCAGCGTGTGTTTAAGAGTAAACTACGTAAATTTCTTACTACAGTGTAACAGGATTTTTATCGGAAAGAAAATTTATTGAAGTGCTATGATTATGGGTATATCTTGATATCTATTGTGGAGTTTGTATTGTATGATTACTATTGTGTCATTACTGATTTTATTACCTAAAGTTGAGACTTAAAATTAATATTATTGCGAATTGAGTCAAAAAGCATGTTTCTTAGCCTAATACAAAACATGTTTGCACGCCACTGGTAAAATATGGTTAAGCTTCAATGTACTGTAACACCTATCATGTATTACCCATATTTGCAAAATAAAATATTCTGTTCTATTCTATTCACCTATGTTTCCTACTGCTCTGTGTGTTATGGGTACGATTCTCAAATTGAACAATTCTTTGCCAACTTTGTGTGATCTACAAATTGTTGTTCTGAGTCTGGGTGTTCTTTGTGTCTGTTTCATAAATATTTGTAAAGTCCTCCGCGACACAGGTTATGTTCCTACGGTAGAAGTGGTATTTAAAAGAAAAAAGATATAAAGTTGCTTCGTAAAGAGAACCTATTATTGTTTTTAATCGAATCTGCAACTAATAAAAAATATAAAAAAAAAAAAGCATAATTGTTAATTCTAGCGAATTATATAAATAATATTTATACTTTTGACCACTTTTTGTGCTCCAGTAGGCATGATATCTAATGGGTTAATAAATTAATAGTTTTATTATGGTCCAGGGGCAAACCACCTAGTTTCAAACTAACTAACGTCTAAGATACAGGCTCGGCCTAGTTTAGACGTTAGGGAACATCCGTTATTGTAAACACCCAGTACATCACAACTATTTTTTATGTTAAAAATCAAATGTATTAATGTGGTGTTTTTATTGGTATCAATAAATTATTATTAAATTATTAAAAACTAAGCAGAGCTTGTTGTATGAAAGCTAGACTGACTTAGAATACTTATATACTTCTTTTTTGTAAACACATACATATTATACATAGAAGACAACCAAACACCGAAACAAATATATAAAAAAAAAATGCAGATCTTACAAACAGCAGTCCCATACCCTACCACTGTACCACCGAAGCAGTCAAATAATGGTATATGTCGAAGCATGGTTAATATATTATACGCTATATACATTTCCAGGGATACACAAAAAGAGAAAGGATACCATAGCATTCATGCAATAATGTATAAATAAACACAAATGAAGAATCGAGCAGCAGCTAGCTCTTTAATAAATAATATAAAGTGTTAGGATTCGTTGATTTATAATAATATACCTTTTGACGACATATGAGACTTTATTACTAACACCCTTAAGAACGATCAAACAATACTGGAATTGCGCGGTTTCATGAATTTTCTCTTTCTTTCTCGAACTTGATCTTATTTTAATTTGTTTTTTTTCTCTTTACCTCGAACGGGCAGAAACAATAAACAATGTAACTAATGTATTGAAAGGTCATAGTAAACAACTATAGACGACAGCACAAGACATCCCAGTCTCTTAACAATAGTCGATTCTGCTGCACTCGAATAACAATCGATTCGATCTATCCTTCCCGCGAAGCGGATATCAATATAGAAGCAATTATTCGTTGTACAATGCACGTCTCTCGGATGCTGTAATCGATCTGCAGCTTGTTTTGAGTTCGATATTCACTATCAGCAAGAAAGTGTCAATGAAAAACTAGATATTTATGTTTTTTGTTAGCTTATTGCAGTTAAGGTGCCTAATCCTTAACCTTAAATACCAAAAACGTTCTTTGAATTTGGAGTACACATTCAATAAACTTGATTGCGTAAATAAATATCGATTCAAGTCTAACTTGGAAATCACATATACCAAAGGGTAGTGGTAAACTATTCTCATTCACTTACGCCCTTGCTGAACTGAAAAAATCTACATTAAATCAAGCAAAGCTGCCTACTATGCGCATGCCCACTTAATACGACTTCGATACGGCATCATAAAACTATTTAAACTACAGAAGAAATGCATACGAATTCTTACTAATATAGGCAGCATGGAAAGTTGTAGATCATATTTCATAGAATAGTTTGCTGTTACATCGCTGTACATTTTTGAAATGTGCAACCACGTCAGGCAAAATATATCACTATATACCTTAAACTAAAATCACTACACCCAGCCAATCTAAGGCACAATAACTGATTGGCACTGCCTACATCGAATCTGTCCATGTTCCACTCGGGCCCATACATCATGTCCATAAATATTTATAATAACATACCACAGGTATTAAAGGCTTTAAAAAGTGACTGAATATTTAAAATTAAGTTGCAAAAATACTTGTTATCAAAGTGCTATTATACTTTGCAGGAGTTTTTTAATGATAATACATTGTATTCTATAGAAAATTTATATTAATGTTATAAAAGAACAATTAAGAAATTTATTCAACTGTTCAATTTTTTATGCAATTTAACCTTTAATTAATATTTTAATTAGAATTATATAATTTATAATACGACAATAGATAAAGTAGAATTGACGATTCTTTATTACAACTATGAGCATGTTTAAAACGAAAAAAATATCATATTTTATTATTTGTATCTACTTAGTTTTAACATTTTTGCGGTGTCCTAACAGGGCTTCATGTTGAGACTTATATTGTACCTAATAAATAACTATGTACATACATGAACGCAATAAAGATTGGGTTGATTATCCTGTCAAGGTTTATGTAAATTTAGAAGATTTATTGATGAGCGAAATATGTATCCTTAATGGCTCTTCTAAAACAAACAAAACCTTTCTACCTTAAAGATTTCATACCCAGTTAAGTTTTAAATTAAGCTTACTATTATATTTTCACAGAATATTCTAAATTAATATTAACCAATTTAAAACAGTTGATCATTATTTATTCTGTCCCCAAAACTAAATTTCACCGTGGTTATAGACAATGCTTACATGGTATACTCAGTCCATTATCTTGTCATCAACACGTGATGTATTCCAATAAACATTGGTTTCCTCTTTGGATAACCACAATAAATGGGAGCGGAGGAAAGGGTCCGTGTTTGAGCGTATTACTGACCTACAAATTGAACAATTCACGACCTCTGCGAGTCACTGTACAGGGCTAGGTATAACTGAAATTGATTTGTGGTTGTTTTTAATTATTTTTTATTTCATTTCATTTACATTGCATTTTACATGCCATATCGATAATAGTTATTATCGTATTAGGAAGATATTTTAGGATTGATATAAAAGAAAAACTTTTGATCCTCCAGATTTCGCTATTTAAGTTTTTGAATTCATAAACATAATTTATGAATAAATGCCGTCGTTACTGTCGCTGTCTATAGTTATTTATTTTTTTAAAATAACTAAGATTGTTTACGAAGCATAACGCGTAAGATTAATTATAGTCGTAACGCAAACACAACCTACAAGACCGGCTTGTAAGGATACTGAAGAAGTCTTAAAAACTAAAATCTGACAGGTTACTGAATTACACACTCATACACACACACTCACACACTCTCTCACGCACGCACGCACACGCACACACATACACACACGCGCACACTCATACGCATACAATTAAGAACAGTACAGATATATAAAATAAATGTATAAATATTAGTCAAGTCCTAGGCATAAGACAATCGTATTGTTCGATAGCCACGACACAGGCTTTGCCAAATTTGGTTGTCACAGTAAATGTAACATGCTATGTAAAATATTTGAAAAAAAAATATTATTATTTTTTAAAAAGAATAGCGTATTGTAATTCGTTTATATGCCTTTAACATAATATAACGCTATCATAAAAATGATCATTACACTTTCTGTGGCAAACATATGGAATTATCTCTACACAAGTCCTTCGTTTAAATTACATTCCACAATAAAATGATTCTACCTGCATTTATCCGTTCATAACGCTTCACAAGCAAAGGATTAAAATTTCCTTGCCAGCTGGAGCCGGAACAGAACACGGGATCTTTAATTTAATAACCGCTGCTAGAGAGGATTTATTAAAAATCCCGGGACCGCATCCCGCTTTAGCACAAAGAGTTTTTGAAGTTATTAAAGCATCGATTTTACAAACAAAAAAGTTTTCAGTTTTTATTGATTGTTTGTGTGGTATTATATACGTGCTTTGGTTGATGGTTGAGTAAGTAAGTAAGTAACAGTTATTATAAGTAACATTTCATAGACGCGTGGTTGGATACGTGGCACACTGACGTGTCATGTCAATTCTGACAGGTATGAAAAATTGACATATTGAAAAATGTTGCCTTTTTTTTCAATATGCATATTTGAATTTTAGTTTCTTTTTGTATGTTGTTATTTACATTTTGTTTTATTTTTGTATGCTGTGCTTTATGAAATAAATAATATGCTATTTTATTCTTTAGGGTAAGGGTCTTTAATTCAAATACCGATTTTTTGTAAGGCCGTGGCCATGCTTACGGCTAGCTCGACCGGATTGATACCTATCAGAAAACCGCTATTAAGCCACTCTTTTGTTGTATTTCACCGAGTATATAAGGTTCGGGTTTTCTGCCAAAGGCCTTTAAGGGCCAGCGCAGATCGTGAGGAGCACTGTGGAGAGGGTTTTTTAAGACACTCGAAAAACTTTAAAGAGTGGCGACCGCTTAAACCACTACGCCATCCGTGCAGCCACTACGCCATCCGTGCAGTATTAACAAATTTTTTTTAATCATAAAGAATCAAATATTCATTTTCAAATATCAAGTATGCATATTCTACTAAGATGTGCTTAGTAGAATATGCATAACGTACTTATTTTGGTCCAGGTGACGGCAGTAGACTTGTACCCTATTACGTAAGTGGGACTTTAAGTAAAGTTGGCGAATTGTGGACATTTAATACATCTTTGCCTACCCCTTAAGGGATCAAGGCGTGATTGTGGAGGAACGTGTGTCATGTCCCTCCTACACAAAGGAAGGATCCTCCGACCAGGCGAGATTGGGAAGTTGTATATATGCTAACCGGTGTGAGAATTATTCATACCAGATTCTATGTGATGATGATGATGTATCATGCAGTGGCAGGCTGCGCGGAACACCACTATGACAGGCCGTAGACCTGGAGATGTCACCCCGAGACCCTAGCTGGTCTAATTCACTGACATACGCAACTCACGTATGTATACTCACTTTTATAGTTCAGTCACATTTCAGAATTGTATCACGTATCGAGTAAACCGTAGACGAATTTATCAAATGTTGTTATTGAAGTTTAAACCCCTGTGTGATTGTACCGCTAAACAGTTAAACCCTTAAGGTGGCATGAAGGTTAAGGTTATCAAACTAATGTATTAGAACTTAACATAAAATGGCTTCGTTCTGCGATATTTAAATAAAATAAAAAAGCCTTTTATTCAGAATTAAGTAGAAAAACATTTTTTATGAATCGTTGAACTCAAATGAACTACCGTTGGGTATTCCAAGCGTTAAATATAAATCTGTAATAACCTTTTATCAAATATTTATTAAATTTTTTTTGAATTACTCATCAGTATTTAAACATCACAAACATTATGGTACTAAATTACGTCTAGTAATATTGTCATATTTTATATTTATATTTTAAATTACATATGTTTTTCTAGATAATTTGACGATGAGCAAAGAATTCACTTGGGTTCATCATGTTAAATATTTATAACATAAAAAACCTCAGTGACGGACAAGTCAATAATATATCGATTTCCATTGTATCGTCATCAAAAAAAACCGGTCAGGTCAAAAATAAAAAAAGTTGAAAATTAAGGTAAATTTTGGTAGTTACAAGTTTTCGTGAAAATCGAAATTTGCCCATATCTTTAATCGTGTTGACTCAGGACCTTGATTTTCATACACCTAATAGGGACCATAGACCTCAGTATCTAGTATAAATTTAAACTTGCTTGATCTACCCGTTCCTGAGAAAATCGGCGGTGACACACGGCAGACGGACAGACGGACAGACGGACAAGAAAGTGATCTTATGAAGGTTCCTTTTTTTACATTTTCAGGTACGGAACCCTAATAACCTGTCTATAATTATCAAACGAAAACATATTAATTTTTTAACCTATTACGGCAATGTATTAAAGTTACTATTTAAAATATTATAACTAAAGAAATGATCTGTTGCATTTTATCTGTTAATGCGTTAATATCATATTTAATAATAAATAATTAAAAATGAATGTTCACGAAATGGAACGGACCCTTTGGCGTTAGAAAGAGAGGTCGCCCGTGCGCCCGGTGGCAGGACGAGATTGTGGCCTACGCAGGAAGAGACTGGATGACCAAAGCCAAAATCAGAAAAACATGGAATTCTTTGGAGGAGGCTTTCACCCTGAGGGGGTCTACAAATTAAACATGCATGATTATATAACTATTACTATTTCAATTATCTTATTATAAAATAATTAAATTTTACCATCTAATAATTGGCAACCCATAATTGTAATTTATATTTTGTGGAATAAATAAAGCTATTTTATTATTATTCTCTTTATTAAATTATACATACATATTAATTACATTTTTAAATATATTACAAAATAAATAAAAATACATTTAAAAATATAAAAAATAGTAGACCACCGACATCGGGTACAGGTACCAAGACACCAGTGGTTAGGACTGCAAAGATAGGAACCTCCTCACTATACGAGCCGTGTCAAGGAGGACTGCCTTCTGTATCAGACCCTTGATCCAGCCGTCCAACGTGAGCCTCTTAAGGTGTTGGTCGAGGCTCTTGGCTATCAATCCGTGAGCAGATACGACTATCGGAACAATTATCACTGAATCGACATTCCACATATCGACAATCTCGTGAGATAAATCCAAATATTTTATTTGTTTTTCTTTTTCAACTTTCACGAGATTCTCGTCATGAGGAACGGCGATATCAACAATCATTGCGCGGCGCTCTAATCGATCTATCACTACAATATCAGGCTTATTAGCAACAATAGTCCTGTCTGTGATAATAGATCGATCCCAATACAACGTAGCCCGACCATTCTCGAGAACTGGGTCGGGCACATACCTGTAGTATGGCACCTCTAGATTCACAAGATGGTATTTAAGGGCAATCTGTTGGTGTACAATCCTGGCTACTTGGTTGTGCCTATGCAAATATTCACCGTTAGCAAGACGAGAACAACCAGAAATGATATGCCTGATTGATTCCCCAGGACGGTGGCATGCCCGACAGATGTCAACCGTACCATCTTTCAGGATATATTTCCGATAGTTATTCGTCATGATAACTTCGTCCATAATCGCACAAACAAAACCTTCAGTTTCTGAGAAGAGATCACCATACCGTAGCCAAGTCGTAGATGCTTTAAAGTCTATATCGGACCCGTTTAGGGCCCGATAAAACCGACCATGGAGCTCTTTGCCCTTCCATACTTCCCTACGATCATTAGTACTAAATACTACAGGTTTGCGCCAATTCTCTTTAGCCAGAGCGAGCGGGGTGAATCCGATATCCACTGCAACTACATTGCGATGCATTCCCACATCGGTATGTAGAAAATATTCTCTGAGATTGCATATCTCCCGATTGTGTAGGGTCTTGATATTTAATAATCCGCGACCCCCTAGCTTTCGCGGGATATACAATCTCATAACCGATGAACGTGGGTGGTGCATTCGAAATGCAGTCAGCAATGTACGGACTCTCCTATCAAGGGCATCTAGTTCGGTCTGAGTCCATTTAAGTATACCAAAGGAATACATCAAAATCGGCATGACCCAACCATTGCAGGCTCGCACCTTGTTGCCCCCTGATAAAAGACTTTTAAGTACTTTTTTCAAGCGGCCAAAAAAGCGTTCCTGCAACGTTTGTTTCATGTCAGATTCTGGTATGCCTAACGACTGTGATATACCCAAATACTTGTAAGTTTCAGTGGCAGACAGAGATCTGAGTTTTGTTGAATCGGAAAGCTCTATTCCTTCAGATTCTACTATCTCACCCTTCTTTACATACATGACTGCACACTTGTCTACACCAAATTCCATTTTGATAGAATTACTAAAGTTTTCCGTCACCTTTAGTAACGCTGACAATTGTAATTTGGTGGGGGCTAGTAGTTTCAAATCATCCATATAAAGAAGGTGAGATATAACTTGATCATCTTTCTGCAACCTATAGCCTAGCCCTGAACCCTCTAATAAAGTGCTAAGAGGGTTCAAAGCCAGACAAAACCACAAGGGACTCAGACTATCACCTTGAAATATACCCCGCTCAATCTTTATTGGTGCATCAATTACCGTCGTCTGCCGACATCCTGGATAACGAAGCGCTGTTCTCCATTGCCCCATACATGACTTCAAGAAAGTGCACAGAGTTGTATCAATTTTATACAACTCCAGCACCCTCAAAAGCCATGTATGTGGAACCGAGTCATAAGCCTTCTTATAGTCTATCCAACATGTCGCCAAACTCTTACGATTACGACGCACCTGTTGGCTAATGGCCCTGTCTATAATAAGGAGGTCTTTAGTGCCACGGCTCCCACTTCTACATCCATTCTGAGAAACTGACATAATCGAATTTTTATTAATGTGTAAAGTAATTTTGAGTCTCAGAATAGATGTAAGAAGTTTGTACATGGTTGGTAAACATGTAATAGGTCTTATTATTATTATTATTATTAATTAAAAATGTATACCGGTATAGTGTTGTGTGTGTGGTACCAGTATAGTGTTGTGTGTGTGGTACCGGTATGGATTTTTGTTATCCTTTACAAAAATCCAGATTTATTAATGTGAAAGTAGCTTTGTTTGTTTGTTTCACTTTCACACCTGAACTCCTAAACCGATTTAAAAAGAAAAAAAAAAAAAATATTTCGACATCTAGCACACAACGCCATCTAGTTTCAAACTAAGCAGAGCTTGTACTATGAAAGCTAGATTAACTGATAGAATACTTACATACTTTTTTTTGCAAATACATACACATTAAATATAGAAAACACCCAAACCCCGAAACAAATATTTTTAGATCATACAAACGTTTGGTCCGACCCGGGAATTGATCCCGAGACCTCAGCACAGCGGTCGCATACGCTACCACTGCGCCACCGAGGTAGTCAGAGGTTTTAAAAATTCTTTTACCAATAGAAAGCTACATAAAAAGCAACACAGTTTATTCCTCTACTGAACTCTCTCCACTAAAACTTTTGACTAGATACAGCCAATTCGCCAATTTGCCCTTTACACAGAGTACAGTGTCCGATCAATTAACTAGATCCCGGGATATTCCCGGCCTTTCCATACTCTACTGGATTGGATTTAAAAACTGAATATTTGTTGTAACGAGAGAAATTTTTAAGGTTAATTTTTATGTTGAATACAGTTTTATTTGTGAAGGAAACTGACTGCCAATTGAGTACTCGTTCTGCTGAAAGAACACGAATCAAATATTCTCGTTAGTTTGTTTGATTGGTTTGAATATTTAATTTATTTTTGTACATGATTTCTTTTGCTGCACATTAGAAACACGGCTGTCTGATAGTAAATTAGGTATAGTCTGTACCCAAGGTAACCAGACTGCTGATATACTTAAATATTTTTAAATACGAACATCTAATGGGTCATCATCATCAACAGCCTATACTAGTCCATTGCTGGACATAGGCCTCTCCTTAGAAAGGAGGTTTTGGCCTACTATACCACGCTGGCCAGATGGGTTGGTATAGGGTTTGTTTCAAGTTTTCCTTCTCTTTGCAGTGCTGTTGTCCTGCTTAGTTTGCTCCCTTAGTCGGCTCTTACGACACCCACGGGATGAATTGGGGTGGTGACAATTTGTATTCTTAATCCGTCACCACACGGACTCATCTAATGGGTACGTACATCTAATACCAAGACAAGGGGCAAAAATGATCGAAAAACAATTTTTCTATTTGGGAATCGAAGCCATGACCTCTTATAGTATGACTAGGACCAATAGACCAACAAACGAGTGCTTTATTATCTGTAATACATGATTATATCCACAGTATTAAGTAGTGTTCGTTCTACTCTTATGATAGAGATTGCTACTCTTTTGTACTCGTATTAATAATTTCGGGTTCTAAATCTCAATTTAAAGGTATAATAAAACACAAATCACACCAAACACAAAAATAAAACACACTTCCAAAAGTTAAAGCATCGCAACATTTAAATAAAACTGTATAAATTTCAGTTATAAATCAATTCCAAACAGCCCATTCAACAATATTACTTCCGACGAAAAAAACGCACTCAAAAAACCAAACCATTTTTTTTCTCACATACGTCATCAAAAAATCCGCATCACACAACTGGCTGTTAAAATAACAGCAGCTATAAATAACCGTTAACGTTATATCTGCTTCACACGTGAGAGAACAACGTTATTTGTTGTTCAACGAGTTATATCTCACACAAACTGAATTTGTTGTCAGTCGATAATTTAGTGTAATTTCGTATGTTAGATGTTAGTTCACTTTCTTCAAGATAAAGTTTTTCTTTTTTTCCATAGAATACAAGGTAAGTGACTCCGCAACCCATGAACACCCAGGAATTGTTCGGACTAATACCGGCCGCATCTTTGAGCCGTCGTCCCACACGGCAAAATTTTCATCCTCACATCACACACACATCAACAGCCTTTAACAGTCTACTGCTGGACATTGGCCTCTCCTCAGAGAGGAGGTTTTGGCCTACTATATCACTCTGGCCAGACGGGTTTTCCATCCTCATCACTTCGATAATTGGCACTCTAAAGACACTCTTTGCCTCGCACAACATATCTGTGGAACAAGTTATTGTCTGCGGTATATCCAGCCCGATACGACGTTCAAACCTTCAAGAAAAGAGTGTACTCCTTCCTAAAAGGCTGTCAACGCGTTTTTCACTCCTGAGTTGCAAGCGTTCATGGGCAGCGGTAGTCACTCTCGGTTTAGGCATGAAAGCGTAAACAACAAACAAACTCACTTTTACTTTGATAATAATACTAGCTGACCCGGCAAACGTTGTACTGCAAAACAAAAAAAAATTAGGGATGGGTCACTCTTACCATTTAGGGGTATGAAAAATAGATGTTGGCCGATTCTCAGACCTACCCGATGTGCACACAAAATTTCATGAGAATCGGTCAAGCCGTTTCGGAGGAGTACGGGAACGAACATTGTGACACGAGAATTTTATATATAAGATAAGTATGGTTGTTTATCAGCAGTCTGGTTACCATAGTACAGGCTCCTAGTATCAGACGGCAGTGTGCAGTGTGGTATATTTTTGTTTTTTTTTTTATGTAATTGGGGACAGACGAACAGACGGTTCACCTGATTGAATGTAACTACCGTCGCCCATGAACGTCTGCAACTCAGGAGTCACAAACGCGTTGCCATATATATATACAGTTAAAGAAAATCTTAAAAACTCAATAGAAATATAAATGAAAGAAAAGTATATCTACGAGCCACCACCGAAAAATTATTTTCCTCTGTCATATTAATCTATACAATATTGGCCGGCGTATAATGTACCATGTCCCGAAGGAAATGAGATCTGACCTCTCCCCTTCGCATAAAGGAAAGGTCTTTATATAACACAGAATTAATATACTTTGTGGTATATATAATTTAATATGTAGTTCACTAGAATAAATATATTTTTCCGTACATTATCCGGCCTGCTTTCTTCTTAATAGATTTGAATATTATATGCTAGATATGATAGAAATAAAGAGATAGATACTGCTTTACGATTGTAAGGGTTTTTGTATCATCATCAATTACTATGTATTGGTGTAGTGTACGACAGGTTTGTATATATGTAAATATGTGATTTTGTATTCAGCTCTAATTGCTTTTAGTATAAAATTAACTGTAACCAAAATGCATCTACTTCGTGTTTTCTCTGCGTAACCCAATGGTTGACTGGTAGATATTGCCTTTGGTATTAAGTCCGGCAATGCACCTAATGTGAATGACGTGTAAAGACGTCTGTGTCTATGTGTAATTTATTTATAAAATGTATGTATTTAGAATATATAAATTGGTTTATCAGCAGTCAAGTTACTATAGCACAGGCTCTGCCTAGTTTAGAATCAGAATATCGTGTGTGAGATGTGTAAAGTTGTTATTAAAATCCTTTTTTAGTATGGTTCCGACACCGTATAGTGTAAGAATGGCTCTTCTTCACTTCTTCTTCTTGCTTCTTCTTCTTGATAATTTTCTGTCCTGGACATAACTATTCCTTGTAAGACTTTTTAAATTTCTCCACCTATATCTATCTATTGACGACCGGACGGCGCAGTGGTTTGTGTAGCGGACTGCTCTTCCAAAGGTCGCGGGTTCGATTCCCGCTCAAGTCAAACATTTGTGTACATGACGTTTAATGTTTGATTTGGTCTGGGTGTTTCTATGTAAATATAATATGTATGTGTTTACAAAAAAAAAGTATATACGTATTTATATCAGGTGTCTAGTAAACATAGTACAAGCTCTGCTTAGGTCGGGACTAGGTGGCGTTGTGTCAATGTGGTAGAATATTATATTATATTATTTTATTCTATCTATGTATTTAGTTTAAAGTTTTGCTAAGATAAGAGAATAGAGAATAACAATGGGATCAATTGGAAACAATTATCCAAATAAAAAATATTACATTAAACTTAGTAGCTCCTCTTTTTTTGAATTTCCCAAAAACATATAATCAACAAGGGATTTATGTACAACATAAACTATACAATAATATATAGGTGCGGTACATCCAGCTCCGGAAATTTGAAAGTCAGTGGCAGACAGATGTGTTAATTAAGTCTGTTATATAATTTAATATTGCGTACAGATGGCGCTGCGAATGATAAATACGCTTGACGCAATGAGTGACGTCATCGTATTTCCGCTGAAATTCTGTTTACATAAAAATAAATAAGAGGAAACATTAATGAAAAGTTTTGTAGCAAAATGTTACTTACCGTTAGTGCTTTTTGAAAATCTGTACTTTTTAAATAAGTATCTGGGAGTATGAAGTGTCTTGACTAAAGAATAACAGAAAGCATAAATTTTTTAAATCTTCGTGATAGCTTCGTAATGACACATTGATACATATTATAAACTGTGTGGCTCCAAACTTGGCAGCGTCTTTACAACGGTAGACAGATTTCTGATAAACATATATTAAATAAATATATTTACATATCTGTTACAGACAAATTAAACCTACAGAACTGGTCGTCGAGTTCATCATACAATTATTTGTTCTGCGAATTCAGTCTAATTTCTACTTTAGTAGTGAAGATCACTAGATACTGATAGATTGACGGTACTGTTGGTTTCGGTATTCTGACGAACAAACCAACTAGACCCACAGTCTCAGGAATCAGCCCCTTTCTTAAAAGATCTTCTTCAAAAATGGTATCTTATAAAACTACAAAATGTTCACAAATATCGTTTACAAACTGTTTCTAAGCGTTTTGCAAGCCCGTGTTCTCTCCCCTCTCTTCCATTCGACAGCTCTGTAGACCTTATTAACTACAAGAATATAACTTACTATATCGTGGGATTTATCTATTGTCTTATTTTCTGTTAAAATTACTAAGTTTAAGACAGAAAGTAAATCTTTGTAAGCTGTTTAGTTACGTCTTATCCAAAAACTAATTTCGATACCTATACATATATAAATGTTAAGTTGATTTCTGTACGGTTCCAAATCTCAAAAATTCTGCACTAATTGAGTTCAAATTTTGACACGATATACAACTCGCTTCAAAGATGGTTTTTATCTATTTTTTCTCAACCATAATGTGCCACAGCAAAGCGTGGCAGGGTACAACTAGTATTAGTTTTATAAAATAAAACGAAATTCTATGTAAAAAAAACTAAAAGGTACCGTAAATTCCTTCAGATAATAAACCGTATTGTCTACTATATTATTTAAATATATATTTTCTATTTTACCTTACTAAAAACAACATAACAAAACCAGATTTTCGTAAAATCGTTATCACTTCGACGCAAATTCAATATTTTTGCCAGAAAAACAATCTGATAAAGCCAATGTACGCAACGAGGCAGCAGCACAAAACCGAATGACAAAGAAAATGACAATTTCAAAGCGAAACTAACCATTTTTATATGTTCTATCAACATAAACTAACAAAAGCATCTATAAAATTTTCAATATTAAAGAATCGCAATTTTCCGGATAGCTTTATACACGATAGCTCGAACAAATATAGAATGCCTGAGACAGTATATAAGAGCACTAACACATCGGCGGTAACCCGCATTACCAGGGACGTTGAAATTCTCCTATTCAATTTATTTATGCTAGCCATATTGAGAGAGTTAGGGTTCCACAGATTGGATTGGCGGTAATGTTATTTAGCTTCTAGAAGACTTTAAAAGATGTGTACATCAAGATTTAATACTTAATTTACTTCTTTAAATAATAAATAGAAGACAGATGTCTCTTTTGTGTGTTGTTGCATTTATATAGTATCAGACCCAAAAAATAAAATGATTAGTTTTTTAAAGATGATTTAAAAGTAAAATTATCGAAATATAATCATAGGCACAGGCTTACTTACTAAAACCAACTCTTTCTTATTTGGGAAGTGAATGTAAGACGAGTGTTGTGGAAGACCTATTAATCAGAACTCCTAGCCTATGCTATCAGTTGCTCACACAAACCTATGTCTATATAGGCAATGTTGACTAGAAGGTATCTCAATCGAGCCATTTCAAATGTCCAGTATCGAAGTTTTAGTAACCGCATGTCGTTAAACTTAAAAAAAACGGGTTTAAACCCAATTACTGTTTATAGTACTGTATGCTTTGCTATTTACCCAATTCCTGTTAACGTACAAAATCGTTAGAACGAATCAAAAATTACTTCAAATTTCTGTAAAAGTACGAATGTTTTCATTAAAATTTAAATATTTGCATGTTGAACCAAAGCCATTGTATCTAACAATGGCTAGAGACGACCAATAATGAAACGAGCGATTTTCACATTAATCGTATATGATGACTACATCTCTTCTACCACCTGACGTTCAAGTCTAGATGCGCTCAGTGGTCAAATCAAATGTAAAGCGCTTCCCAGACTTCCTGTTCATGAAAACACACTCACTGAAAGAAATATGTTCCATCAAAAATAAATAATTAAAAATGTAATCTACTACGTAGGTAATTATATTACTCCGAGCAAGTATCCGGCCGAACTGAAACTACAGTTTGTCTGCAGCGTCCACAAAAGCGGCAGTCGCCTCGGGCTTTCATTTAAACTTCAAACTATTTGCTGATCCGACGGGTTGTAGCTATAATGAAATTTTAATATTTCTTTATGGAGTCCCAGTTTGAGTTTCGTAACACGACATCCAGGGTATATTTTATTGCTGTTGGGATTAAAATAGCGGTTTCGGCGAATTTGTGAATGATATTTTAACCGTACACTTAAAATGTATTAACTGTGATGCATGTTTGTCTAGTTATATTCTATAAAGAATACTAGCTGGTACCCGTGGCTTCGTTCGCGAATTTGAAAAGCGCTGCCTTAGTGGGTTCGATTCCCGGACCGGGCAAGGGTTTTTCTGAGAAGCAAAATAGCCAAAGATACTCCTTATATAGACAGCTACCTGGTAATAAAATATAATCAAAATCAGTCCAGCGGTTTAGAAGATTACCCGGAACAGATAGACAGACCAAAAATGTTTAACCTGCTTTTTCTGCATAGGTATCGTGCAAATAACCGTGGAGTATTAAAAACCTTTACCGGTTTCGAGCCTCGGCCTCGAGTTTTGGGTGGGGGCTCCAGTAATCTTATTTCTTGTTTAGTCTTATTAAGTAAAAAGACCACTCCTGCATTAGGAATATAAATCCTGTGTCCCGGGGGACTTTACAAACATACATGAAACGGACACAAAGAACACCCAGACTCAGGACAGCAATTTGTGGATCATACAAAATATCGTCCCATGTGGGGATCGAACCCACAACACTTAACGTAAGTTGTGTTTTTGTATTTGATTTGCCTATTTTTATCTTGTAATGTGTTCGTTTGGTTAATCGAACGCTTTAATCCCACAAAGTACTGGTTCGAATTGAAAAAATATTTTAGGATAGCCCATTTATCGATGAAGGCTAAATTACGCTACGACCAATAGGAGTCGATCATTAATTATTTTTTTGGATAAACAGGGTTTTTTTTCATTTCGAGAGACCTATTTACAACCTATTATCATGCCCAGCTCGAGTTGTGAAGCGGTTATTGCTGCACAATTGTTCTTTTTGATTGAATAGGGGGCGAACGAGCAGACGGGAAGAAGAAGAAAGGAGTACGCTCTTTTCTTGAAGGTTTGAAGGTCATATAAGTTCGAAAATACCGCGGACTACAACTATAATTATAAAGTGTTACCTACTCGTCGTTGCCACCTCTTTCCTCATGAGCGTTGACATCAAAATTCACAAGCCCGGAGGCGCTGTTTAACTCATCCCGTAACTGACGTGCACTGGTTTCTAACCCAAGTAAGTTAGCTTTGACGATACTCACTATTACTGCACATGCAGGTGCATCTGTGAACCAACAAACATCTGTACAAATGAGGGGTTTCTCAAGTTTAATATTTGTATGTGTCTATGGGGTTGAAGCTGGATAGTAATGAAGGGAACTTAGGTTAACCTAAGCTAACTTCGACTCGACTGCACGGATGACGTAGTGGTTTAAGTGGTCGCCACGACGCTTCCTACTGCGTCGAGTGTTGTGGGCTCAAACCCCACATGGGACGACACTTTGTGTGATCCACAAATTGTTCTTCTGAGTCAGGGTGTTCTTTGTGTCTATTTCATGTATGTTTGTAAAGTCCCCCGCGACACAGGATATATATTTCTAATGCAGGAGTTGTCTTTTTACTTAATAAGACTAAATAAGAAATAAAATTAGTAGAGCCCCCACCCAAAGCTCGAGGCCGAGGGCGAGGCTCGAAACTCAAAGGCCAACAAAGGACATAGGACTTTTGAGTTGCAGGTGTCCATAGGCGGTGGTAATCACTTACCATCAGATGATCTGTCTGCTCATTTGCTCATTTGCTTTGGCGGAAAAACGGATAGGGTATTGTAATAAGGACCCGCCACTATGACATCAAACTGTCAGTGTTAATAAATCCAGAATAAACAAATTTTACATTTATCCTGACCATTATCACCATAAGTGCACCAGCCAATCCTCCACAAAACTCCACTTTTTTGCTTTATTCTGTATTAAAATATTAAATACAGAATAAAGCAAAAAAGGCTCAAAATTAAATGTTAAAATGTGTTAATATACTCGTACTGTACTGCGGTACTGTAGCCCCGCTACTTCCACGCGGCGGTTCCGCAGCGCCCGCAACGACCACGCGCGACCACGCGCGACCACAGCCCATCGTTATCCACCATCATTTATTTGCATTTCAGGATCTCTCCACTTGAAATAATGCTATTGTGTATATTGTACACTCACTAAATAAATTATTAAAATTATTCAGTTGTTGT
The DNA here is from genome assembly GCA_902825455.1 of Arctia plantaginis. Lineage (NCBI taxonomy): Eukaryota > Metazoa > Arthropoda > Insecta > Lepidoptera > Erebidae > Arctia > Arctia plantaginis. Next base: position 12,992,802 of record CADEBD010000294.1, on the reverse strand, counting down.
AATTTAATTGTGGGTTTTGGATGTGTTTGTGAAAATGCATTGTTTTGTGTAAACATTTTGTTGTAAAATGTAAATAATTTAATAATATATTAGCTTAATGTGTGGTAGAGTATTGTCTAAAGTGAATGTACATTACTAGCCCTTTCCAGTTAACCCGCATTTATGTTCACGGCTTCGTTCCCAAACGTGCCAATGTAATGTTATCTATAACTTTACCTTTCTCCACGAATTCTCTATACAAAAGCCGCAATCCGTACCACTAACCGCTAAACAACAACTATGTATGTAATAGTGTGGATAGACAGATGTTCTATATAGCATGTCTGTTCATAAACTACAATAAAAAGTATTTATTGGCAATTTTGAAGTACCACATTACAGAACGAACTAATACAGTAACAAGTCCTTGCAAAGTCTGAACTGGCAGAGTAAGCCTCATTTAAAATCGCACAGTTCGCCACCGTTTCAATTCTATAATTTCCAATGCACTGGAAAATTACTCCCATTGAATATCATCTTCAGATAAGCATGAAGTACCTACAAACAGGGCGCAGTCAATTAAAAAGGAATAGCTGCAACAAAACCCACCTTTTTGTCTCTAATTAAAAGCTGCAAGCTGTACGTCCATAATGTGCCCGCACGTGACCATCGACGCGTGCGTTGACGTGCGCCGCGACGTGCACATTGTGAGCCGGCGATGTGTAAACAAGTGTTGTTTGTTTACAGCTGACGTACTAATTGCCTAGTAATTGAATGATGACTATGTAGTGATACTGGAGCGTGATTTGAGATGATGATCATGCAGCTTCGAAACACTAATAGCTTTGCAAAACTAACTTACTAATAGTTACTAGAGAGAAATCGAAGGTTCCCCTTCGGGTCGAATTCTAGAAGTATTTATTTAAAACAGAGATGACAATACAGCTTCTATCACCCCCTTAGGGAAATTATCACTATCATCGTATAATTTGCCCTTTCCAATTATTCGATTAGTTAAATTAGTTACCTGTGTTTTTATTGTAAATGTTTATTATCATGCACTCCGCATGAAACTCCCAAAAGCACGCTAATGATTAGAAAAGAAAGAAAAGTTCTACATGTTTGCCCCCTTTTTTTTCTGTGCGGAAATCCCAGTACGACCATCGCAGTGGTGGCACTCAGGCGTTGGCTCCTTGCGAATCAGACACAGGCGATCTCCTTTGTCAGTGATCACCTGCGTCAGTCGGTATGAGAAGGTCCCGTGATGCCTCGCGAGCCAATCCTCCATTACATGTTTGCCCCCTGAACGGTTCTGCCAATTAAGGCTGAGTAGAAAATACTGATGATGATGATGAATGATGATATGTTACATCGTGCCTTTACGTTTTTAAGATAATAATTAAATACATATATTATGGCCAGATCTTAAAATTCTATTTAGTTCAACACATTGGGCTGGGAAAATTCCACAGTCCTCACTAAACTGAGTAATTTACTGTAATTTTGTCATCTAAAAATTAAATTGCTATTGGTATACCTGCAATAAATGATTATTATTAGTAATGTCTTATGAGTTAAAATAAGTTATTCTTAAATAAACTTAGACAGGAATGATTTGAAATCTTTGAGAGCGTATGTATAATTAAACAAACACATAAAATATACTCAACGATGCGATTCAATAAAATCACTGGCCACACAAAGAGTTTACGGTTGAGCCATGTAGCAGGAGGGTCCTCGAGGTTCGAGCCCTCTCGTCTCTCTACTGACAGTTGGCAGTGAGCGCTTGCACTACTTAACTGCATCCATTGATGCATATTTAGATGGACAAATATTTTCTTATGGGTTTGTGCAAACACAATTCAAATTGTAATACATCCTAAAATAGCTTTTGCACTGTCGGAAACAGTACCTTTTCTGTGTGAGATCCGTGGGAGAGACATAGTCGGCCGGAGTGAAACCACGGCTTCAGAGAAAAGCGGTTTCAAGGAATCCTTTCATATTTTTGAGAAAGGCTGAGTAATTATAATATTTTTTCGGACAACTGACACACAACGCCATTTAGTTACAAACTAAACAGAGCTTGTACTATGAAAGCTAGATTGACTGATAGAATACTTATATACTTTTTTTCGTAAATACATACATATTCGACATCATCAACAGCCTATAACAGTCCACTGCTGGACATTAGAATACTATACCACACTGGCCAGACGGGTTGATATAGGGTTTGTTTCAAGTTTTCCTTCTCTTTGCAGTGCTGTTGTCCTGCGTAGTTTGTTCCCTTAGTCGGCTCTTACGACACCCACGGGATGAATAGGGGTGGTGACACTCCGTATTCTCAATCCGTCACCACACGGACGACATACATATTATACATAGACTCCTAAACTCCGAAACACAATTTTGCAGATCATATAAATCGTGAAACATAGGTCTGACCTAGTTCGGCGGTCAATGCTGTTCGTAGTTCTATTGTCTACAATGTCCTATTCCGTGCATGTGAACAACAATCTTGTAAAAAAGCTGCCAATAAAGTTATTATTATTATGTTTGGTTCGACCCACCAGTCGAACCCGACACCTCAGCACAACAGTCGCATACCTACCAATGCACGGTGCATTGTGCATCACCGAGGCAGTCGATGGCGTAAGTGTCAGATGTCCGAAAACCAAAAATAAACTTTGCCCAGCTTTTTCATTACTTTGCCAACATTCCACGATGGTTGGTTTAGCAAGACGTGAACGGATTTTCTATAATTAATAATATTTGGTTAGGCTGGCTTCTGTAGCTTAGTGTACTAAATACACACGTACAATCATTGTAATTTAAATTACAATTTCTCATTTACCAAATGATTAATGTATTTCGTAGTTAATACTGTAGAACGTGCGGTATTCAGTCCAGTGGATTACCCACAATTTATTCGTTAATTCGAAAACACAATGTTTAATATCGTCCAGCCGTCAGTGATAACAAGTACCACAAAATATTATGATACAGTTACACAGCCATCAATCAAACATGCAAATCTGTTATGGATACAGTTTCCATTTTTGCAATTCTCATTTTGTTGGTAAACCGCAGACGGAATCAAAGTTTTCGCGCGGTGGAGTTTTACGGTATGCACATCAGGAATAATAAAAATACAGACAGAACACAAGCGTGTTTAGAATAGCTTTTCTTGGTGAAGCTTGCTTTCTCTCATATGTGATATTTATTTCCCTATTCCTTTACCTCTAGGCAATATTTTGAAATAGTTTTACAGGAATAGAAACGTCTGCGTCCCTGAAACTTTTGACCTATTTATGCATAAAAATTTCATTGATACTCTATTTCATTGCGCAAATATGCCGTCATGTGTCGTGAAGTGGTGTAGAAGCCATTCAGATTTGAAAAACACTGGAATCACCTTTCATAAGTAAGTAAATAAACATTTTGCTATCCCATACTTAACGACTCTGGATTTTTTTATGTAAGAGGGACAGACGTGCAGACGGGTCACCCGATGGAAAGTGACCATCGCCGCCCATGAACGTCTGCAATTTAGGAGTCACAAACGCGTTGCCGGCCTTTTAAGAGTTATGCAACATTTGAGATATTTTTTTTCTAAGCAGTGTCCGTTTCATTTCAACTCACATAAAGCAAACATGAGCATGATATTATGCAAAAGTATAATACATTTCATTACTACAGATTCCCAGCAAATAAAATTTAGCGAGAAAAATGGGTAACAGTGGTTCGTTTAGAAAGAAACGAATCTACACAGCATACACTTTCGAAGTGAGGACATGTACACGCTTAGCAACGGAAGGCGTAAACGATTATAAAAAACTGTGTTGCCTATTTGCACTGTAAGTTTTGTATTTCGATTTCACGCTTTACAGCCCCTGGTACTGAATGTACCATTGACCTGTGCCATCAATGGTGCAGAGGAGACAGATTAGTTTCGTTTGCACCATTATTATATTAATACAACTACTTTACTGTACTTTAGTTCGATTGTCGAACGGTTTGGAAGTTATTTTTCTTTTTCAAATATACTGGTGTCACCCACCATAGAGATTAAATGAGTTGTTTAATACTTGTATCCGATCGGTAAAAACAAATGAAGATTGTAAGGTGAAAAGGATCATAAAATAAGAAAAAAAATACTGTGGAAGTTCATAAGGTCGAAAATTTCATCATCATCATCATCATCAGCCTATCGCAGTCCACTGCTGGACATAGGCTCTCCCATTGCACGCCACTAAGATCGATTTCGGGCTTCTCGCATCCAGCTCCTGCCACCCATCTTGCGCAAATCATCACTCCACCTTGCCTGTGGGCGTCCTACACTACGTTTGCCGAGACGCGGTCTCCACTCAAGAACTCGTTTTCCCCAACGGTTGTCGGTTCTGCGGCTAATATGGCCAGCCCACTGCCACTTCAGCTTGCTGATCCGGTAGGCTATGTCGGTGACGTTGGTTCTCTGCCGGATCACCTCATTCCTGATGCCCTTTCCATAGCACGTTGAGCGACTTTGAAATTGTGGACCAGCCTTACCGTAAGTGTCCACCTTTCGGCTCCGTATGTCATGACGGGTAGGACGCACTCATTAAAGACTTTCGTCTTAAGGCACTGTGGGATTGACGATGAGAAGACTCGACGTAGCTTCCCAAACGCTGCCCAAGCCAACTGAATTCTTCTGTTCACCTCGTCCTCGAAGTTGTTTCTACCTAACTGCAATGTCTGCCCGAGATACACATAATTTTAAACAACTTCGAGAACGGCAGAGTGTACCGCAATCGGTTCCGGTGGTACATGTTCGTTGAACATGACCTTGGTTTTATCCAAGTTCATCTGTAGGCCGATGCGCACAGAAGAGTCAGCTAAGTCATTCAGCATCTGCTGTAGGTCCTGCAACGTTTCTGCCATGATGACAATGTCGTCTGCAAATCGCAAGTGAGAGATGTATTCGCCATTGATATTGATGCCACGCCCTTTCCAGTGCAGCGTCTTGAACATGTCCTCCATTGCATTTGTGAACAATTTTGGGGAGATAACGTCCCCTTGTCTCGCTCCTCGATACAATGGTACGGGCCTTGTTTGCTGATTCTGTACTTGGACGGACATGGTGGCGGTTTTGTAGAGACGTTTCATCACTTGGATGTATCGCCAATCTACTTGGCAACGCTGCAGGGACTCCAGAACAGACCAAATCTCGATCGAGTCAAAGGCTTTCTCATAGTCCACGAATGCTAGACACAGGGGCTGATTATATTCTTCGGTCTTCTGTATAATCTGCCGCACTGTGTGGATGTGGTCTATGGTGCCATATCCGCAACCGAGCTTGTTCTGGTGGTTGGAATTCGTCGAGTCTTTGCGCAAGACGGTTCGTGATAACTCCCAAAAATAGCTTGTAGACGTGGCTTAGAAGGGATATGGGTCGATAGTTCTTCAACATGATCTTGTCACCCTTTTTGAAGAACAAGACGACCACACTCCTACTCCACGCTTCCGCAGTTCTCCCTTCAAAAAGGACAGCGTTGAAGAGCTTTTGGAGCTAGAAAATTGCTTGCACTTATTTCTTATCATGTATATGTGACGACTATTGTAAAAAATAGGTGCCATCTACACGTCTGTTACAACCTGCCCTCATGGGCGGTGGTGAACTTGATGCAATCAATCGCGTGCAAGTTAGCATAGGCAACTATGGGCCAGTGTTAGTGTTACGTTATACATGCTGTTAGTTTATGTGCGTATTGGAACTGAATTCAAAGCGACAATTATAAGAGGGTTACTGTTTTAGAGAAATTATTATTCGAAGCTATCAATCTAAGCAGCCACTGCTGCGTATAAGCCTCTTCTCTATCACGCCACTCCTGGCGGTTTTGTGCCAGCCGGATCCATTGGTCTCCTAACGCTCTCACAATGTCGTCTGACCATCGGGCAGGTGGTCTGCCTCGAGGCCGCCGCTTAGCTCTTGGCCACCATTCAGTAACTGCCTTAGTCTATCGGTCTGTGTCCCGCCTGGCCAAGTGGATACAGATTAAACACCATAAAACGCTTCTTGAGGTACTCTATCATACCTTTTATAATAATTTAAGATCTTTTAACGAACTAGTTTACGGTGTAAAAAATATTGTGCATTCTTACATACCTCTGGTTTAATATTTGATCAAAGCTCTTACTTCATCCGGATATCTTAAAATAGCTAAGTATAAGCTACGTAGACAATCTTTCAGTAAAATAACTTTCAGTTAAATAACTAATTAAATTAAATTATACCACAGCGTAATTGTCTTTACCCTAAACAAGTGCAAACATCCTTAATCCCTCAAAACAAACAAATCAGGTATTGATACCGATTCAATATCGTTCACCGTAACCACACAGTACACTTACGCGCTGTTTAAGTTGCTCGTCAAATATCGTTAGTTGAGGTCATTATTTCTGCAGCCGAGTGTTCGGCAAACACTTCCAGGGCGGACTGGGGTGCGAATAAGAGCGATTCCGATGGGTATTGGCAGTAGTGGTAATTAGACGGTGGCTGTTTTATAAAGTGTTTGGTTTCATTCAATAGCCAAATGGTTTAGGAAATAATGATTCGTTACGCTACATACTCGTAAATACTTTTTCAGCTTATGCTAATAGATTTGGTTTTCATTTTTCAATTTAAGCCGTCCTCTGTGTTCTGCAACTTTATAGAAAGCTCATGAGGTGTGTTAGGTAAGATGTTGTTCTGTTCCGTAATGGGAATAAGGCCTGAGTTTTTATTACTATGTAATTGTCAGTTTTATTTGTGAACTTTGCAGTTCAACATTCAGTAACGCTCTTGACAACACTGCTGCTATCAAAGCCTTAATAAAGTTGCGTCCAAACTTGTATTTTACAGTAGATTCTTTGAAGCATCTTCCTACATCTCATTCTACATTCTTTTTTTGGGATTTCATAGTTATAATAATCACATTGAAATCTATAATACATAGGTAGTATTACTTAGAATGAAAGTTTTAAAATTGAGTAAGTAAAAATCTATTTTGACCAAGCACCAAACAGTTTTGATTTTATCAGAATTGCAGGCAATATTCCTAAATAGCATGCTAAGCACTCATCTGAATTCACCATTCCATTTAAGAACAAACTAAATGTAAAATTACTGCAGCCCATAATTAGATCCAAATGGTTCAACTATACACAGTTCCGCAGCACGCAGACTAGCTCTGGGTGTGCTATTTGCACCATTACACCCTTCATCGAACTCTAGTATTACCGCGTTCAAATTTCACGGTCGGTGGGTTTGTTATAGTTGGGAATTTCAGCTTGTGGTTGTGTAGTACAGGTGTTTGGTGTTGGGTAAACTTGTAAAGAACTTCCAGAAACTTGTGACTTCACCCAAATTATATGGAGGGGGCTCAGAAATGTTTGCATGGTAAATGTTTGGTTGGTTTATTAGGTTATGTAATTGGAACTTGGGTTATAGGAAAATTCTCTTACAAATATCTTATAAATAACATACTGTGTTATCGGGAGTTGGTAATATATAATAAATAATTCACTTGTTTTTGAAATTTGTTTATATAACTCGGTTTTGTTAATATAACTCGGTGACAGCACAGGATTCGATTGAGCCGCTTGTGGTTCTGGATTCGAATAAAACTGAAACAGGCATGTTGAATGTATACTCAAACTCAAACTCAAACTTTCTTTATTTCATAAAATTTACAAAATTGTTTGAAATCGTCTTCCATGTAGACTCTAAAGTCATAGATCAACACACACAAAAGCAACAATCTCTGTTTTGTGAAATAGTAACCAAATAAATTTAACAAAAATCAAACCCTTACAAAATCTATGATATGCCTGTGCCGATCTACAACCGCCCGTTTCCAAGGGGTTGAGCCTTATGAGAAGAAAGGGCAAACAAACTCATGGCCACTCTTTTGCAATTCACAAGTAGATACAATATAAATATATTTACTTGTATTTTTATGATCTAATAATTGCATTATGCAATTATTAGATCATTGATGCATTATGCATTAATATTGCAATTACATTTGATCATTATTATTTTCGTCATGTTTTTGCATCTCTTGTCCATGTCTGCTCTTGCCCATATCCTAGAACCCATGTGTGATGAATGCAATGATGCGACTGCATGGACTGCGTAGTGGATAAGCGGTCACCTTGCTGCTTCCTACTCCGTTGAGTGTTGTGAGTTCGACTCTACATGGGACAACACTTTGTGTAATCCATAAAGTGTTGCTCTGAGTCTGGGTGTTCTTTTTGTCCGTTTTGTAAATTCCTAGCGCGGGAGTTGTCTTTTATTTAAAGGAAGAAAGAAATATGGCTGTTACTAATCCATTATGTATGTTATTAATTTAAAAAAACTGTTGTACCCAGAACCATATACGGCCTACACTTTGAAAATCACAAATATACAAAAAACTGTGAACAAACAAACCAGCAGACCAGCAACATCCAGCTATGTAAACAAGTGCGTCGAAGCACTTGTCTGTAAACATAATAATTATTTTGCTATGTAAAACTCTTGAAGTAATGCTACACTTTTATTGCATTGTAATAGAGTGCAAAATTGTTTGATATGAATGTAAAAGTAACTTTGCATAGTTAGTATTGTAAAGCCAGTGTCTGAATATTGGAGGCAGCATCGCGGCAGTTGGAGCCTATCGTGTGTGTACGCCTATACTTTACGATCCAGGGCTGTCAAAAGTATGAGAAAATATTTTAATGATTTTTTTTCTTGATCTACTGAAGATGGCTTTAGATTTTACCTACCTATCATTCGAATGCGAGCAAATTATTATATATTTATTTATTTATTCATCATGCACTTTTGGTGCATTGGCGGACTTAATGCCTAAGGCATTTTTACCAGTCAACCTTTGGGTGATGCAGAGAGAACAGGAAGTAGGTGCATTTTTGTTAAAGTTTGTTTGCAGTTATACTATCAAATACGCGTACATAAACCTATCATACACTAGAACCCACACACATTATACATACGTACATACATATACCTAAATACATATAAAGTTACATAAATACATACATAGCTAAATAAATACTATTAATAATAGTAGATACCGCTTGAGAGCCATGCTTCGGCACGAATGGGCTGGCTCGACCGGAGTGATACCACGGCCTCACAGAGTACCGGTGTTAAGCAATTCTTTCGTTGCCTTACACTGAGTGAGTGAGTTTACCAGAGCCCAAATCCCCCCTCACGCTGATTCGAGCAGGAGTGACTCCAATTGCAGCAACGTACTTGTGACTTTTGAGTTGCAGGTATCTATGGGCGGCGGTAGTTGCTTACCATCAGCTGACCCTATGTCAGTTGATTCTGCCGGTTGTTTTACTTATTATATTACAAAAATTAAAATGAATACAATAAGAAAATAAAAAAAAAACGATACGAAGTATTAAAGAAAGGAAGGCTAATATTCTTATTTGTTACGATTATATAAAGAGGTCAACATTTATCATAACTGTTATGAGATAGAGCCTTCGAGCTAAAATTGGTCTGTAAAGTTTAGTGGTAAATAAGATTTTATTACAAAGGAAGATTTATTACGAGGGAAAATAGCCTATAAAAATAAATATATAGACTATGTAAATAAAGAAACATACAAATTGTTTGACAGAAAGTAGCTACTGATGTGAATAACCCAATTTCCTTGTCCTCTACCATAAAACTCTGAGGACCGTGGTCATTAACCAGAAAAAGTGGTCATTAAATGAATCGTGATAATCGTAGAATAGTGTCGGATCTGACATTTATTAAACTTATAATTATGTTATTTTTTTGACATAACTTTTCAATTCCAAATCTATAATTTTGAAAATTAGCATACAAGTGAAAAATAGGGTTTGTTTTAAAATGCAATAAAAATAAAAACTAATAATTATAAAGTTTTCTAGAAAAAACAACGTGCTTCATTTTACTTTGAGCGCCTATCAAACAAACACTGAATAATTTAAAATCTAAAATACATTTTGTTTTCTTGAATGTAGTAATAATATTTAGACAATTTAGTATCCAAATATGGTTAAAACTGAATATCGTATTTTATTTAAAACCGACATTATTTTATGATCATGATTAATTAAAGACTTATCGCTTTCTATAAAGTAAATGTGAACAAAAATATACTCTGCCTTCTATAACATCTTTTAATGAGGCTACAATTAAAATAGTGCTATTGTTTAATACAAAGCACAGATGTAGGAGACAGAAAATGATTCAAGAATGTTTCCTTTCCTAGTCTGGCTCTACTACGTTCTTGAAGCCTTCTATTAAATTTAAAACTATACATTTATTAAACTTATTTCATGTCGTTGTTGTTATGATGACACATAACATTTCTATAACCAATTTCAGACGATAACTATCTATACTAATATTATAAAGCTGAAGAGTTTGTTTGTTTGTTTGTTTGAACGCGCTAATCTCAGGAACTACTGGTCCGATTTGAAAAATTCTTTCAGTGTTAGATAGCCCATTTATCGAGGAAGGCTATAGGCTATATATATATCATCACGCTAAGACCAATAGGAGCGGAGCACCAATGAAGAATGTTTCAAAAACGGAGAAAATGTATTACTATTGAGAGACGCAGACGAAGTTGCGCGGGTCAGCTAGTAGTACACAACTATTTAATTGTCGCCATATGAAAACTCTTATTTATTTTATTGAAAGTGAGGATAAACTTTAAAATATAACAAAACATGATACTCAAAAATGAGTTAATAGACATAAGCACAACTAGTTATACCGGTGGCGTAATGCCGAATAGAAATAGTGGGTAATGATGGTAAAATAAAATGTAGGCATCCAATATAGGTTCAATAATGTTCACATTTTTGAACACACAGAATATCCGTGTGGTGACGGATTAAGAATACAGTGTCACCACCCTTATTCATCCCGTTTGTGTCGTAAGAGTCGACTAAGGGAGAAAACTACTCAGAACAACAGCACTGCAGAGAGACGGAAAACTTGACACAAACCCTTTTTTTTTTTTTTTTTTTTTTTTTTTTTAACGTGTGGAAATCCCCTCGGACCGTCACCCCTCCGGGGTTTGCGGCGGGGTGGTGTGTCGGACTCGGACCGACTAAAACCACACGGTGTGCCACTCTGCGCCTGTAACAGGAGGGATCCGGGAACAGCTGTTGTTAAGACATCCGGACCCCTCCTAGCGCCAGCCCGCTCCTGGTGCGGGCTCCGTCTCAATATTTTTGTTTTCCTCTCTTTAGGCGACGTCCGGCACACACGGACGCCGCCCCCTCGCGGCTGGCCAAACTAATGCGGGTGGAGGGGAAACCCACCCCGTCCACCCGCGGCCACACTCAGGGCGGCATGAGGCTGTGGTAGGCGGGCCTCCGCCGCCCGGTTCGCCGGCGGCGGATCGGGTCCGAGTGGAGGTCGTCCTCCCGGGCCCTCTCCGCCGCCTCCTTCCGCGAGATTACTACCTCGCAGAAGGTTGCGACCGCGGTAAAACAACTGTCGCTACCGGCCATGGAGCGTACTACGGCCGGTAGCGAGAGATCCACTCCGATGACTGCAGTGAGGGCCCGGCGCTGCGCCGCCCATGCGGGGCAGACCGCCAGCGTGTGCTGGGCCGAGTCCTCACTGCAGTCGCAGTGGTGGCAGGCGGGACTCAGTTCCCTCCTAGCGACCGTGTGCAGGTACTTTCCGAAGCAACCGTGCCCGGAAAGCACCTGCGTCAGTCGGAAGGAAAGGGTCCCGTGCTGCCGCCCTGCCCACTCGGCGATGACCGGCTGGAGAGCCTCCACGGCGGCGAAGCCAGCGCGTGGAGTCTCCAGCCGGAACGACCAACGAGCCATCGTGGCTCGGCGAGCGGCTTCGCGCCACTCGCGCACATCCTCGGGCGGAGGGCGAAATCCGCTCTCCGCCCGGAAGTCAGCCACTCGCCGATAAACTTCGGCGAGCACTTCCGCCTCCAAATCCCACGGGGGAGTTCCGGCCAATGCGCATGCCACCTCCGTCGAAACTGTGCGGTAACCGCGTATGGCTCTGACCGCCATTACCCTCTGAGGGCGCCAGAGGCGTACCCTATTCTGGGCGGTCAGAGCCGCCGCCCACACCGGTGCACCGTACAGTGCCATTGACCGGACAACCCCCGTGTACAGCCGTCTTGTCGCGACGCTGGGTCCACCCATATTGGGCAGAAGTCGCCCTAGGGCGGACGCAGCGCCGACCAGCTTTGGAGCAAGCTGTCGGAAGTGCTCGTCGAAGAGCCACCTCCCGTCGAGGATCAGGCCCAGATATTTCATCTGGGCCCTAACCGGTACGAGGACCGAGTTGACCACTATTGAGGCGCCAGGGGGTGGACCACGACGGGGCCCATGAAATAACAGGGCCTCCGTCTTATCTAGGGCCACCCGTAAGCCCAGCGCCTCAATGCGCCCGACCACCAGGGAGACTCCCCCTGTGGCCAGGCGCGCCGCCTCTTGGAAGTTTGCCCCCCGGGCTGTCACGAGGGTATCGTCTGCGTAACAGATTACACCCAGCCCGGGGGGGAAATCGGCGCGAAGGGCCCAGTCGTACCCTATGTTCCACAAGAGGGGTCCAAGAACAGACCCCTGTGGAACACCGCACGACATGGGCCGACACCTCAAATTACCTTCTCGGTCCTCGTACACGACGGTACGCTCCTCTAAATAGTCTGCCACTAGCCGCCTCAGGTACTTTGGCACCCCATGATAGTGGAGTGCTTCCCTGATGCAGCTGAATGGCAGACTATTGAATGCGTTGGCGATGTCCAGTGACACCGCCAACAGCACGCCGCCACAGCTCACGGCCTCTTCGGTCACGGCCCTCAGGCGCAACACGGCGTCGACCGTCGAACGCCCCGCCCGAAAACCAAATTGGGCGTCCGACAGATCGGGGCCCACCTCGCAGAGGTGCCGGACGATGCGGGCAGAAAGAACCCTCTCAAACAATTTGCCCGCCTCGTCCAGCAGCACGATGAGCCTATAGGCCGCGACCGAATCGGCAGGCCGTCCCGGCTTCCTCAATAGGACCAGCTTCCCGCTCTTCCAGCACTCAGGGAAGCGTCCCGACGCCAAGCTAGCGTCGAACACCTCCCCGAGGCGGTCTGCCATGTGGTTGAGGGCCAGGGCCAGCACTCGGGCCGGTACCCCGTCTGGCCCTGGGGCGGTGTTCTTGGAACGGATCCGTAGAACAGCCGCCCCTACCTCCGATTCCCGGACGGGCGGAACATTATCCTCCCCGTGCTCCCCGTCGTCTCCGGCCAAGGAGGCCATCGACGGGGGAGTGTGTTCCGCCCGTTGTGGGAAAAGGCCCTCAACCACTTCTCGCAGGAAGCTGGGCTGGAGAGTCTCCGTAAGGGGGGGGCCCGACGCGCGGAGCTTTTGTCGCACCGCGCGGTAAGGGCGACCCCAGGGGTCACGATTAAGACCCTCCAGCATTTCCTGTCTTTTTTCTTCTTTGGCGCGGCTAATGGCCAGCTTCAGAGTTTTCCGCGCCCGTCGGTACTCCTCATGAAGCCGGTCCTCCTCACCGTCTCCACGGTGACGCCGCCGACTGCGCGTGTAGGACCTCCGGGCACGTGTACAGGCCGCACGGAGGTCCGCCAGCTCCTGGGACCACCAGTAGACCTCCTTCCTTGGAGGCCGACGACCTCGAACGCGGGGCATGGCCGCATCGCATACATGCGTAATCGCATCGCGAAAGCGGCCAGCCCCCACGTCGACCTCCTCGGTCGGAGCCTGAGGAGACAGCCACGAGTGAATTATGGCTGCCTCCTCTAGTAGGTCCCGGTTCAGCCTGGCAACAGCCCACCGCGGAAAGCGGGATAAACGCCGCGCCACGTGACCCCTACTGGAGTCCTGGGTCCGGGAGAGCTCAAATCGGATATACAGGTGATCCGCCGCATAGGACAGCCCGCCGTCAGCCGCCTCCGGGGACACGGTCACAACTACAGCCGCGGTTTTGGGCGGCTGCAGCTTCCGCGGCCTCTTTGCAGAGGCCGTTGCCACCGGTGGCGAAGGCTGGGCTTGGGCTGCTTTTTGGGCAGCCTTTCTGGCCCGCCTTCGGGACTTCTTGGAGCCCCTCGCCTCCTGCCAACCCTCGTTGGAGGGGGCAGGTGCGGAGGGGCCCGGCAGGGGTGTCGGAGTGGGGAGCGGAGGGAATGCCACTCCGCTCCTCGGCGCCGTTTTAGGCCCCGTCTTGGCCGGCGCCTGGGGATGTGCCTTGGCCGGCGCCTTAGCCGGTGCCTTGGCCGGCGCCTGGGCCGGTGCCTTGGCCCCCCTCCTCGTCGGCTTTTGTGGAGCCGATGGAGTAGGGGCAGACGCCGCCGCCGCGTAAGAAACGCGGCCTCCCACAACGGGGAGCGCGGTCGGAGCGGCGGCCTTAGGCCGCTGTGCCGACGCGAGCGGGGGGCGCATAATCGGCGCAGGGGGCAGTCTCGCCTCCAGGCCAGCCAGGCGTCCGTCCAGCATATTCCCAACTGCGATGAGGATTTCTCGCAGTTGGGAGTCAAATGCCCCTGAGTTGGTGGTAGGGGCAGGCTGGGATGCGGACGGGGCTTCCCGCTCGGGGAGGTTCGCCTGGAAGCGGGCGAACTGAGCGCTCAGCTCGTTCACCCGCTCCGTCAGCTTCTCGTTGGCCACCTGTAGGCGCGATACGTCGCCCACTAGGCCCTCCACGACCTCCGACAAAGCGGAGGAGGAGTCCTTAAGGGCCCTCACAAACGAGCCCTTAAGGTTCACGGATTTGGTGGCCACCTTGTCGATGACGGCCACCGCCGCTTTCGCCCTCTCCTGCACGGACACGGGAGCCTGGGGGGCATTTCCCCCCACCGGCTCCCGAACCTTGAGCAGGAGATCCGCGATCTCCTCCTCCGCTACGGCCTCGCCGTCCACTCGCACGCTCCTGTAGGACTCCGCGTTTGAGAACGCGGAGCCTGACGGGGTCGAGACCGAGGCCGGTTTACGTGCCCTCCCTCGGCGGCTGCTTGCCACCTTTGGTGGCATCCTTTCGCCGGACGTGTCGGTCCCCTCTTCCCTGGAGTGTCCGCGTTTCCGGCTGTCGCTCCGCTCCGCTTCCATGGCCTCCGCGCCATCCGACGAAGCGGCGGATCCGGAACGCAGCCGATCCGATGCTCTTCGGCTCCCAAAGATCAGAGTCAGACTGACTTCTGGGAGCGCAAACCCTATACCAACCCGTCTGGCCAGTAGGCCAAAATACCTTCATTCTAAGGAGAGGGTGATATCTAGCAGTGGACTATTAAAGACTGTTGATGTGATGATGATGATAAATGTTCACATGAGTACTGATCGAGGTATAAACAACCTCTCAGTTACGGATAAATAAAATTTTATCCCTTAATCGTAAACCCTTTCTTTGGGGTGGGGACAGTCAAGAAGTATCTTAGACTCGAAGTGATTAAAACACACGGTCCGTCAAAAGTTAGTCCATTTCAGAGGCCCTAGGATACCCCAACAAGGAAGCCGCCGAGAATCCCTGCAGACAATTAGTCGACACATCTTAATCACAAGAGAATAATTCAAAAAAACTGGAAGTAGCAGCCCTACGCAATTAATCCACCACACGGCGAGCTATCGAGGTTGAATTTTTCAAATTCCACTCGGGCCTCTTCACTGACAACCATACAACGGTGGAAATTGTACGATGTGTACGGTACACAAAACTGCACAAATATAAAATTCTTGTCAGTGTATAGGTACCGCTACAACTGTATTTTTATTAAATGTAACTGCTTTTGGTATTACTACTGTCTACTATGATTAGGCAAAAATAAATTTTCACACATGTTTGTATCATAATTCATTTATTTCTTTAGAATAGAGGTGACCTAACTCAAAAAATTTTTGATCTTCCTATTTCAATATAAACTGACCTTTAAATCCCACTATAAAATTAATTTATGCACGGGAAAAGTAGATTAAAGTCTTAATTTATTTGCCTCCTCTGCCTACTACACCTCTACACCTAATACACCTCTGCCTAGCCCTTACGGGAAAAAGACGTGAGTATATGAATGTGTGTTTTAAAATATTTTCTTGCACATTTTACACAAAGTGCTTTTTGAGTTAGTTTCGCCTTATTCTGAATGTGTATGTACCTACAACTTATTTCATCAGAACACAACTCTCAAACTCCAAACACCCGCATGTTCCTTTCAATGTTCCAAGAAAGTAATCTGGGCATGAGTAAAAGGATTAAACATAAAGTAACAGTAGGCCGGGTAAAATTGGCCGAGATTATGGAAATTAACCCGGCCCGGGTCTGAATCTTGCCGTGTGGTGTCAGCAGCTTCAGTAATTGACCTGGTTTCAATTTAGCTGACCGATCTTTTTGTGGTAAGATTTAATTGCAGTCGTAACTGAGAGAATTTTGTACTAATAGCTTAAAATATTACGTGGAGTTAATATATTTAAAATTTATAGATATAATATATAATAATTAAAATAAAAACTAAATTAAATGTCTTGGTTAATAGAAACGGAGGCATCGACTGCATGGATGGCGTAGTGGTTTAAGCGGTCGCCACGCGGCTTTCTACTGCGCTGAGTTTCGTAGTATAGTTCGATCCCCTCATGGGACAACACTTTATATGATCCACAAATTGTTTATCTGAGTCTGGGTGTTCTTTGTGTCCGATTCATGCAGTTTCAATATTTGTAAAGTCCTCCGCGACACAGGATATGCTAGCAGTCTTTTGAAAAATCTAAGGTATCACTGTGTTTAACTAAATAAAGAAACGTCAGAATTGGATTTTTTTTGTCTCTTTTTTGTTGCACATTTGAATATATAACACAGTTCAAATGGTATTTGTATATTGTACAGATATTAGAAGTGTAAAAAGGGACTTAATCGTGGTAATTGTCACAAGGTACGTTACATATATATTATATTAGCTGACCCTGCAAACGTTGTTTTGCTATTGCCATTATTTAAATATATATTTTTTTTTAATTTCTTAAAATCCGTTCTTAGGTGCCCTCTACTCGGTGAAAAGAATATTCCTACTAAATTTCATGTCTTTAGCTCTTATGGTTCCAGAGATATCGTGATGAGTGACTATATACGTGAATCTCTTATATATATGGATATCTTATATAAATATATATAGATTTTTGCTTACGCAGCATTTGGGTTTATTAACGTAGGTCGCTTAAATTTCTATGGTTCGCAGACGATCTGACGATTCCCACTTTATAAGCGCGGATTACATTAGTGATAAAAAGGAATATGTCACTAAGTTATAATCATGTAACTCCTATCCTTGGTTTCATTTTCAACATCTATCCTTCTATGCTTTATTTTGTTCTCACTTTCCTTCTAGAAGGACGGTAAATGCAAAGAATACGTACCTTCTGATTAAATTAAAAGATTACTGCACCAATAGATAAGTAGAATTTTTAACTACGAGTAGTGATTCTTATTACAATAATTTAACTGACCGACTCATTTATATTTTAACATTTTATACTAACGCTGCAGGTTTTATCCCAAAAAAGCTTTTAAATCATCCATGATCAGTTGAAGGCGAGGATGGGCCGTAAGTAAGCAATCATTAAATTCTCATCACCACGAGCCGAGACAACACTTCCTGCAATATATCGCCTATTTCCGAACGCTGCTTGCTCCCTACAAAGAAACGACTAGGAAAATTATTGGGTCGTGGATACTACTATTTGCAAATTTCGAAGTAACTGTGAAAAAACTCCTGGATGCAAGTTTTCTTGGTAGCACAAGACACCGGTTTACTGTGAGGCCGTGGTTTCACTCTGACCTATTTGTACCGAATCATCGCTGTCATACGGCTAAGGCTACTTGAAATGAAGGCAAGTGGTGAATATAGATAACATTCACCAAGATGTTAGCATACTAATGTCAAATTAATCAAAAATAATTTAACTATTTATTAAACACAATGTTGATTTACCAAAAAGGAGACTCTATTCTTTTAAAATGACTGGAGATATTTTGTTAGATATCAATTGGATTATATTTTAACAAAGGATAAGTACCATAACCACGTCAAATCATGTAAAACCTTACCAGGGGTAGATCTGAACACAGATCATAAATTGTTAGTTAGTACATTTATTATAGAAACTAAGAAAGGAAAGAGGAAAGTTAAACCAAAATGTTAAGATCTCAATAAACTTAAGGATAAGAATTTTAAAGTGAAGTATAGTAATAAGTTATAATACAGTTTAGAAAACTATAAAGAAAACCTTACAAAATTGGAATACAGTAATATAGATATAGAGACCCGGTAGTAAAGGGTTAGAAATATTATAAAAACTTGTGCGGATGAAGTACTAGACAATACAGAGGGAATAACTAGTTCCACGAAAGAAATGGCTTAACGTAGAATTTAATGTCAGAAAAGAGAAAACTAAAGTGTAAGTCTGATGAAAGCAGTATTCAGAAATATAGACAATTAACTAATAGGATAACATCAAAATGTAGAGAACAAAAAGCAAAGCAAGCAAGCAATGAAGTTGTCTTTATATCTTTAGTTTTATATTACTGTATAGTGTATTAGCGAGGAATGGAACGCAGTATGTTAAATATTAAGAGAGTACAGAAAATAAGGCACACTAAAATAAGATCAAGAACAAAAGCAATAGATGCACTCAGTTACAGCCAAAAGTTAAAGTGGAAATGGGCAGGCCATATAGCACGTCTTAAAGATCATAGATGGACAAAAACAGTTACGTTATGGAAAGGCCCATCGGGTAAACGCTATAGAGGAAGACCGTTCACTAGATGGGATGATGACATTAAAAAAATTGCTGGTCCACAATGGCAACAAATAGCCCAAGACCGAGAGAAATGGCAAGCTTTGGAGGAGGCCTTTACCTGAGGGGGGTTCCAGTGGAATAATACTTAATACTAGTGCCTACCTACTTAAAACTGATTTCTATATTCATAATAATTAGATATGTGTATACTTGAAAAATTTAGACTACATAGATATAAATCTCTTTATTTTCTTGTTAACCATGTATAAAGGTAGATGCAATATTGCTTGTGCTAGATTGTAAACTGGAAATAAAAGGCTTTTTTATTTTATTTTATTTTATAGTGTATTATGATCACAGAGATACTTAACTAATTTATTGCGTTGTTATATTTTCTCATTCTGTAAGTGAACTGTATTGTTCTTTTTATGAGAAATAAATGTCTTTAAACCGAAGCACTTAAAATACACCTGTTCAATAGAAAACTTGTTGAGTCAGGGCAAACTAGATAAAGCGTATAGTTTAATAATGCAATTAGATAACAAACCTAAATCGAAAAGTACAGCAATTTTAGACGAGAATGGTAAAATATAAATTAATGGTAAAGATATAGCTGAACGTTGGAAAAGGTACATAGAAGGTTTGTATAGAGGTCAAGAAATGATTTAAGATGATGAAAAAGTTTAACTTGTAGTGAAAGACAAATTAGACCCTGCAATATTAAAAAAAGGAATTTAGCTCTGAACTCAAAGAGCCAGAGACAGGTTAGCAGGATTTTAAATGTGGTGCTATAGGCGAATGATGAATATCAGTTAGATGGACAAAACGACCAAAAAGGAGGTTCTGCTAATGGTGAGCGAAGAGAGACAATTGTTGAATGCCATTGAAAACAGAAGAGGCAAGCAGTAAGCTTCCCCATCAGCTCTACCAACCTATGCTCTAATGAAATCTAATGTATTATTTAAAGATGAGTACTATAAAAACTTAGACTTTATAAGCTAGTTAATCTTAACAACAAATAAATGTTAATATAGTCGAGAAGACGTCGAGTTTCCTTGGTAGAGGTCCACAAAGAACAACGTCTCGGTAATCACCATGGTTGACGACAAATAGGAACTTTATTCAAATCAGCACAAATTTATTTTAGCGAAATGGCAGCTGGCCGCCATTCGCTTTTGTTGTTCCAGAACGTTCGCCAGACACGCAATTATTAATTTTCATTGGAATGTGATTGATTGTGAGCTTGGAGTTCTGTAAAAGTTACACAGATGAATTTATTCAGTTAGAAAGTCACTGTACAGAAAACATCTCATTTATTTATTTTAAAATTGATGGCACTTGAAGTACAGGTGGATTTTATAGCATATAGCAATAGCATTTTTTGCATAATATTTCTCTGCATAATTGCAGAGAAAACAGGTGCATTACAGACCAAAAAAAGTAACAAGGTACAAATTGATATTATCAACGAAGCTAATCTTCAAATATGCATATAAAATTATAAAATTGCTTTAATTTAAACATTTAAGTATAAATAAAAACGTACACAAAAAATATGTACATTTATACGCATACAAATTGTATTACAACATTAAATGTTCAGCTACAGGCAACAATTGATTCTGCCAATTGCCTAAAAAGGTACTCTTAGAATTTAATCGTACCTATATTGGCTAACTTGAGTTTTATTAAGACGATTGATGATTAATGATCTCATATATTTGTAGGCATCAAAATGTATATCTGTATTACAAGCCTATCGCAATAAACGATAGAAACGCCCATTGAAAATCTTTTTGAAATTCGTTTTTACATTATTTTTATTTAAAAAAAACGCACATTACATTGTAGGCAGCACTTGTTTCGTTTTAATATAATTTAACCTTTTGATGTCGATCTCTTTGTGTGTAACAGAAGTGTATAATGTCTTTGTTCTGCCAATTATTTACATATTATATGTAGGTTCCTTGTTTCTTATATGTGGGACTGTCTTATATGTATTTCTTGTTTTCAGTCGTATATCTGTAACAACAAGATTAAAGACAAAGTGTACTGTAATCGAAAAGGCTAAACAATATTCCCAATTCCGTGTGTTACGTAGTTCGCATTTGTTTTTTTTTTTTTTTAAGTAAAAACTAATTTAGGCGCGTTGGGCATTTTTGAATAACAAACAAAAGAATGTATTTTATGGTTTAGTAAAAAACTCATTTTTTGAGATGGGAAAACCATTGAACTCTCGAAACTGTTACCGTTGCCGACACCTCTGTTGAAGTGAAAACTTTTTTAGGCCCGTTGGAGATGGGAAAAAACAATTGAACTCGCGACACGTTACCGACACCTCTGTTTATAAGTAGCGTGCAGTGTGTTCAACCAACTTCAAAGCAAAGGAACTGGCGACGCAGCAGACGTGTGGAAGATTACATGAACCATTTCGAGCTACTTCTGACCCCTTCACAACTCAAAAACCATTTCACTATTTATTTATTTATAGGATACCTATACTATTTACCCATTACAGTTTACCCACTCACATATATTTTACACTCATACACATACACACATATGTACACACGCATATTATTATTATTAGTGTTAGTCTGCAAGTCTTAAGTTGGTAGGTGAGTATTATTTTGTAAAATTTCATAGTAAAGAATTACCCAAACCCAAGGTCAAAACCTCCTTTCTAAGGATCTCCTTAGATGCCTATGTTCAGCAGTTCACTATTAAAGGCTGTTAATGAAATAAATATTTGAGTAATGAATATTGAATTAATGTGCTTATAGTTAAAGAGTGCTTAGTCGGCCTATTGCTGCAATATGACTAACTGACTAGTTGGCTCCAAGGTGGCAAATTTGCCTATTGAGTCAAGGGTCGCGGCGTCGATTCCGGCTCAGGACAAAAAATTGCGTAATGAGCACATATAATATACATGTTCGGTTTAATTATTAATTTTAATATTTAACAATTCAAAGTTTGTGTTGTTTGTTTTATTTGTATATGTTACGTTTTTTATATTTTGCCAAAGAAATTTATTATTTTTTAGCGATTTTTTTAGTAGTTGTTTTTCGTATGTTCGTTTTATTTTCTTTATTAATTTATTATAGTAGTTTCTATATCTGGTACGTGTTATCTTAATTATTTCATTGTGTGGCTCCATGCGTGTTTGTTCTTGTAATTTGTTTATATTCTTAATGCAACGTAATATTCCCGGCGCGTTCCATGGATTTATATTACGTTTATTGTTTAGTATTGGGGTAGTTGTCTGTCCGTGTGGTGACGGATTAAGAATACAGAGTGTCACCACCCCTATTCATCCCGTGGGTGTCGTAAGAGCCGACTAAGGGAAAAAACTACGCAGGACAACAGCACTGCAGAGAGAAGGAAAACTTGACACAAACCCTATACCAACCCGTCTGGCCAGCGTGGTATAGTAGGCCAAAACCTCTTTTCTAAATAGAGGCTTATGTCCAGCAGTGGACTATTAAAGGCTGTTGATGATGATTGATGATTGGGGTAGTAGTGTTGTTTTTTAAGCTTTCAATTAGTTTTTGTAACAGGGTATTATAAAGTAGTAACTACATATATGGGAAATTTATCACATTTATTAAATATCTTCTAGAATCCAAAATTTCATTTTTGCTCGAACAGTTATTTATTTATTAACGTTTAAAATCCGGCATTTTTATCACTGACTCACTGACTTATAGATCCTGTCCTGATAAAACCTAACCCGCTTCCAGATGACCTAGAAACTTGATATTTGGTATCAAGGTAGACTCATAGACTATTGGGTAGTCAGAGTCAGATTTTGAGCTTGTATTACATCTTAAGTGAAATAATTCCATTTTTTTAATAATTCTTTGTTAAAATTAAAGAAATTATATTACCTATTAAGTAGAATATATTGTGGTAGCACCAAGAAACAAGTAATTATGTTGAACTTGGCTTTTATGTCACATTTATGTTTTAAATGAAATATAAGTTTTCACTGCTGTCGTCACTCCCGGAGTGCCTCTGTTTTATTTTTATTGTGTAAGAGGGCAAACGAGCAGACGGTTCATCTGGTGATGAGTAAGTAACTACTGCGGCCCATCGACAGGAGTCGAAGAGTCAGAACTGCGTTTCGCTCTTTGAGTCCCTCCTCCTAGAGTCATGACAGAGGGGGTTTTTGGCTCCGAATACCCACACATCGAGAGCCTTTAATAGTCCACTGCTGGACAAGTTTTCCTTCTGTTTTCCTGCGTACTTTGGTCCTTTAGTCGTCTTTTACGACACCCACGGGATAAATAGGGGTGGTGACACTATGTATTCTTAATCCGTTACCACACGGAAACCCGCAGTGGGATAAAAGTCAAGAAAGCCCGTTTGTACTGGAGCATGACTCTCGCGGGGTAGAGAACAAGTCTACCGATGCTTCAAGTTATTGGTAGCGACATCTATTGCACAGTGAGAGTAAACTTCAATGAGCGCCATCTAGTAACAATAGAACGAAACAAACCTAACGACACACGGAATAAAGGTATAGGCTAAACAGTACAACATATTTTACATAGATGGCGCTCAATTCCAAAATAGTTCATCTTTTTGTGTTGATTTTACAGAAATTTTTATTTTACCTAACAAGTTTACTTCATTTAAGCATTTTCAATTAAATCCATCAGTAGTTAAACTGCAATTCAATTAGAAATTCCAAATGTATCTGGAAACTTGGCTCTAGGCTGTATGAAGTTAGCCCTCTCGGAAAATTTTACATTAAAAAATAGTTGTAAGTATAAAGTAATAATTACCTACGGATGTCTAAGTTCTCAAGTAGACGACTTGGCGAGGCAAAGTTATAATCTGGCCCTAATTAGTATCTACTGAGAATAACTTGGTACACTTCTTTGGCTGCAACTTGGATCAGTTTAATTGAATTCGTTGAGAGTTTAAAGTTTAACTTTTTAAACTAAAGGGCATCTAGGGACTTTAATAAGATGTTCATTGACTGTAGATTATTTAAAAGCATGTTTCTTTATACAGGTGGATAGTGCCTCACTTTATTACTATAGGAATATGATTTCTCGTTTTTCATGGAAGTATTTTTGATTTACTTGCCACCTATTGGCAACATTACGAACTTTGTATCGTGCTCTGCTTTAAAATTTTCTTGTATTTTTAAACTATACCAAATTCCTTATAGGTGGCGCGCTATTTAGTTCAACCAGTGTTTAATAGATGGCAGGTACATCAGTATTTTAACTAAATTAGAAATTTTAGGAATAAATTTTCTAATAAAATTCTCGAGTACTGCAATGTAAATCAAGTCACAATGTAAATTTTATATAAAATAGATTAGATATAAAGAAAATTAGATATAAAACTGTAGTAATTTATAAACTTTTAGTAAATTGTCCTTTAGTTTATTGCTTTGATTATATAATTTACTATTCTTACACTACTACATTAAAGTAAATAATTTGTCCACCGTAATTATCATACATATCAGATACTAGATTTTGACACGGGCAACGGCACGGGCGATTTTACTTTAGGTATACTAGCAATATATTGTATGCCTAGTTGTATACCTAGTACTTATATATCTGTAGGATGTTTTCTTTTCTGCCACTGTAACATTTCTTAATTCAGACTCGTCTTTACCTGTCCCAAAAATACACCTGCCACACACAGCTTTGCAACACCCAAAGGTTTGACTGGAAGAAAATGCCTGAGACATTAAGTCCGCCTTTTGCAATATGTTTGCAGGAAGACTCAATAAATAAATTATATATATACGAACAACAGTCACGAACCACAAAATATATATTTTTTTAAAGTCAACGCCCGCATATTATATATTCCTATATCCTGGGTCGCAGGGGACTTTACAAACATACATGAAACGGACACAAAGAACACCCAGACTCAGAACAACAATTTGTGGGTAACACAAAGTGTCGTCCCATGTGGGGTTTGAACCCACAACACTCGGCGTAGTAGGAAGCGGCGTGGCTACCGCTAATCGTGAATTCCAAACAAAAAAAAAAACGAAAAAAATATCATCACTCCGACACCTCACACGGTTCCCTCGCGTAAAAAACTGTCATCGCTATATCGACGTCAGCTATCACAGTAGGTGCGGTTCAAATACAGTAGAACTCCAATTATCCGAACTCCGACTATCCGAATCGCCGATTATCCGAATCACAAAAAATTGTCCAAAAAAAGTCTAAGTGCGCTATTATTCTTCCCCCCGCGAAGCCAGTGTTTGCGCGTCAAGTCTTGACTTGACTTGTCTTAACTTGCCGTTGTGCCTACACTGACTTCCCCCAGCGTGTGTAGGCACAACGGCAAGTTAAGACAAGTTCCGGCGCATTGCAGTCACGGCGCACCTGTCATTGTTTGTTTTGATTAGCCAGTGTGCTATTGACCTTGCTCGAAGACGCTACTCTTTCGCTACGGCTTACTTTTGTTTGTGCATGTACAATACTGTATTGTTTTTATATCATGGCTTCGAAAAGAAAACGTGTTGTGCTATCGTTAGCGGACAAACTGAAAATTATAGAGCAACTCGATAAAGGTGTAACGGGTAAGAAGTTGTCTGAGATTTATGGTGTTGGACAAGCAACAATTTCTGACATTAAAAACAGTAAGTCAACACTTTTAAACTTTGTTTCGGTGCTTGAAAATGAAGATGGAAGTTCCTCCAGGAAAACAATGAAGACAGCAACCAACAAAAATTTGGAAGATGCCGTGTTTAAATGGTTTTTGCAGCAACGTTCTATGGGAAATCCGATTTTAGGTCCAATCCTTTGTGAAAAAGCCAAAATCTTAGCAGAAAAGCTTGGTTATTCATCTTTTAAGGCTAGTAACGGCTGGCTAAGGAATTTTAAATTCAGGCATGGTGTACGCGAGTTAGATTTGGCTGGTGAGAAGCTTTCAGCAGACTCTGCAGCTGCTGAAAATTTTATTGAAAAATTTAAAACTGCATCAGAATCCTATGATCCGGAGTTTGTTTATAATGCCGATGAAACTGGCCTTGTTTGGAAAGCATTACCAAAAACCACTTTGGCTTCTAAAAGGGAATCTAGTGCCCCTGGACATAAGGTCAGTAAAGAACGTGTTACAGTGCTTAACTGTGCCAACTCCACTGGAAATCATAAACTGCCACTTCTTTTGATAGGAAAATCAAGAAATCCAAGAGCATTTAAAAACGTAAAAAAAATTCCACTCTTCTACAAAAGTCAACCCAAGGCCTGGATGACTGCAGCTTTGTTTACCGAATGGTATGATGAAGTGTTTATTCCTGAAGTGAAAAAGCACCAAAAATCGGTGGGAAAAGAAGGCAGTAAGGTGCTTTTAATTGTTGATAACGCACCCACTCATCCTACAGCAGAACTGTTGGAAAGAGAGAATGGGCAGTTTAAAACGACGTTTTTGCCTCCCAATGTTACAAGTTTGCTGCAACCCATGGACCAGTCTGTTATTGAAACAATGAAGCGCCATTACAGAAGGCAACTGCTGAGAAAACTGCTGATCGAAGGTGCTGAAGATGAAGAATTGGTTTTGGCAAATCATAGCAAAATAAATTTAAAGGACTGCTGTTACATGGTAGCGGAAGCTTGGAGTTTGGTTACGGCAGTGACGCTAAGACGTGCGTGGAATAAACTGAAAGGCCTACCGTCTGAGAAGAACAAAAAAAAAAGAATCTGAAGAAAATGAGAAACAAGAATATGGAGAGGATGATGATGATAAAGATGCGTTGTCACTAGAGGAAATAAGAAAAATGATTGTAAAAATTCCTGGTTGTACAGAAGTAAGTGCTGAAGATGTAGGAGAGTGGATGGCTTGTGACACGTCTGACCCTGGTTTTCAAATTCTCAATGACGATGAAATTGTTGTAAGTGTGAGAGAAGATGTTGAAGTGGAAGTGGAAGAAGAACTTTCTGCTGATGTTGAAGTAGACGCTGGACCATCAGCTAGTGAAGCATTTGCCGGCCTCGAGACTGCTTTGAAGTGAATGGAGCGTCAGCCCGAGTGTGACCACTTGCAACTGCTCACCGTCAAGCGAATGCGTGACCTGGCTGCCCGAAAACGGTTGAAGACCGCAAAACAGCTTACATTGACGGAGATGTTTAAAAAACAATGATTTTAATTTCTAAACTTGTACATATGTACATTTTATTTATATTTAAAACATGTGAAAATTTCATGTTTCTTTCATTTAATTCAATAAAAAAATAGTGCAATATCAAAACGTAGCTTTTATTCTCTCCAATGGCATTTTTTTTAAAAAAAATCCGATTATCCGAATATTTGATTATCCGAATGGGTCCCGGTCCCCATTAATTCGGATAATTGGAGTTCTACTGTATGTCAATTTGAGCTGTCGGCCTGAACATTGTTAACGCAATGAAACTGTCGAGTGTACAGACATCTCCTAATGGCTTACTTTTGTTACATTGTGTATAGATATATACTTTTCTGATTACGTATTGAGAACTAGCAAGAAAATATATTGTAATACTAGCTTTTGCACGCAGCTCCGCCCTCGTAGGTATCGGTAATCGCGGTAAAAAGTAGCCTATGTATTTTTTTCTTCTTTCTTTTCTTTTTTTTAAGGTTTACTAGCAACCGAAATTACTAGTATTCCCGCTAAACCACTCCGCTAAGCTAAATTGCCTGTGTTAGGAGTGGGTTCACGTCGGTAGTGTACTGGTCAGGATGCGAACCCACGACCTCTTGATCGCAAGTCCAAAGCCTTAACCACTTGGCTACCGCCGTTTTATCTTTCCTTAAGAATCAAAGTATCTTCATACCAATTTTCATCTAAATTGTTTCAGCGGTTTAAGCGTGAAGTGGTAACAGACAGACAGTCACACTTTCGCATTTATAATATTAATATGAACAGTATGGATTAAAAGAACACACGATAGATTGCAAATGAGATATACTATTAAGGGAGACCACAATTGAGCCAAAGACGACAAGTGTAAATTAACAGTAGAATAATCATACCTTAAAAATACCCAAAAGTCTGAAATGGCTTTAACTATTTCTAATCGTTAAAAGAGCTGATGAACTTCCAAGGAGGCTTCTGCACTTCTGGAAGGAGCTTGGTTGGCTCACCTATCTAACCAGTCCTCGACGCATAAAGGACCACTCTTGAGTCTAAATGCGGAAATCAACCATCCACTAGACCAACATGCTGTTGATTTTTAAGAATTCTAGTAGGAATCAAACACACTATTCTTTTTCTAGTTTAAGATTTTTCCATTAAACATTAAATTTAATTTTTTCTTGTGGAGCCATTTTACACCTACTTAAATTTAGGTTTTTCTTCAAAACCTAGATCATTATCAATACTAGTTCCGACTCTCTCATGTTGAATGAACTCAAAGTTGACGGTGACTTAAACCGGCTCATCGTCACGACCGGTTCCCTCTACAGCTACGGACCCCCTTCAAAACCTAAATTTAAGTAGGTGTGTTTAAGGAATGAAAGTTGTATATTTACAAGCCCACGCACACATAGGGCCGCGCGCACAACTGAGTTGAACTATCTATACCGCCGTGGAAACCTGCACCTGAAAAGCTATAAGTGTGTTGTCACCGTTTCAGTAACCTTCTCGATCTAGGAGGTCCTTTTCACCAAGTGACGTCCACTTGGTGAAAAGGAACGAAATAATTGTTTAATATCAATTTTCTGTGAGGATAGGTGACTTCTTTTAGATGCATTTAAGCTTTTTTTTTATTTTTTATATAAATCTATCCGTGTGGGTGTTTATCACGTGGGTGTCGTAAGAGCCGATTAAGGGAGCAAAACAATAGCACTGCAAAAAGAAGGAAAACTTGAAACTAACCCTATACCAACCCGTATGGCCAGCGTTGTATAGTAGGCCAAAACCTCCATTGTAAGTAGAGGCCTATGTTCAGCAGTGGACTGTTAGGAGCTGTTGATGTTTGATTGATTGATGACTTTTATAAAGTTTCAATTACTGGATGAAATAATAAGTTTTTAAATATTATAAAGGTTTAATGGATCGATTGTGTTTCGAAATGTACACGTGTTAAATATCTTTATAAGATGTCCAAGGCCTGCGCGGGGCTCTCGGGAACTTGCTTGCTTCCGAGTCCTTTGAAGTAGCATGCTTTCATGGGACGTAACTTTAGTTGGTTCGATTCCGACACATCGTGAGCCCCGGTGATGGTTTCCAGAGGGCCAGTTTCCAAAGGTCCAGGATAAAAAAATATGTATATTCTTATTTAAAGATTTATTGTAAGTTCTTTATTTTGGGCAATCCAATTAATAAGCATCTAAAATTGTCGGAATACCAAAGTTTCTAGTTGTTGCAAAAATAAAGTAGTAGATCTTACATGAAAAAAGCGGTCGCAAGGAAGTTAAGGGCTTCTCAAATAAGTACTCAAGTACTACAAAAATAATATAATATATACATAAGTAAGTTAGTGACCTTTAGAAAGTATTTTCAAAACGTCAAATATTAAATAATGGGTCGGTTCTTTGCCCTCGCCAACCCGAGCCCTCAAGGGATGAGAATTAAAAAACAAGTGTTTGAGAAATTTGAAGAATTACCAACCTTATTGAAGACTTTTTTCTATAATTTCTGTTCTTTGGTAGCTTTTGAGAAATTCAAACTTACCTGAAAAGAAAAATAATTACTTTTTAATAAATTACTAACCTATAAGTACTTAACTATGAAATACTTAAAAAGGTACAACGATTTTGTTACAAATATTAGACAAACAGTAAATGTAATATTCTGGTACATCCGGTTATTTATACAATACAATCGTATTTGGTGCGATGTATGTATATCTCACACATCTCACATACGGCGGTCTCATCCCAAACTAGGCAGAGTCTGTACTATGGTAACCAGACTGCTGATAAACATACTTATATATTTTTAAATAGATACATATTATAGATAAATTACACCCAGACACAGAACAAATTACCTTGCTCATCACACAATATTTGTCCTGGCAAACGCTGGCTGAGTGCCCGGCGTGGGTTGAGCAGAGGCGAGACCTCGTGGCGGCCATCGGAGTGGGAGTTCTCTCGCTCGATAGCCTGATTGCGTCTATCGTGCGGAGCGAGAGTGCGTGGTACTCTGCCGTCTCCTTCTGCGAGCAAGTTATGCTCGCGAAGGAGACGGCGGAGGGAACAGGCCAGGTACTGCAGGCGACTCAGGCGCCGGAGCCAACGACCTCCGTCCTCCATAAGAGCAGGCCTGGGGGTGACAGGTGAGGCCATCTGTCACCCTAGCAGAAGCAGGCCGGGGTGCCGGCGAGCGCGTTGCGAAGCGCGCTCGCTTCCAGGGAGCAGAGGGAACATGGGGTTCCCACACGGGGGGGGGGGGGGGGGGGTCGTCTACTTGTTGTAGATGGCCCGAGGTATGTCGGGGCACCAGGGACTTCCTTTCTAGGGTATACCTGGTTCCCGGCTCTTAGTACATGAGACGGCGTGCGGTTTTAGTCGGTTCGAGTTCGACATACCACGTGGTATCCGAGGGGATTTCCGCACGAAAAAAAAAAACCGATTTTAAGATGTTGGAAATTGTGGATTAGTCTTCGATCCGAAAATCAGTACAACTGATTAAAATATTAAAAAATCAGAAACAAAAAAGACGAAGAAAATTATTTTTCCTATTTACATTTAATCAATTGTAAAAGTTAAGCGAGAAGCCCAAAATCGATCTAAGTGGCGTGCAATGTGAGAAGCCTATGTCCAGTAGTGGACTACGATAGGCTGATGATGATGATGATGATGATGATACATTGGGTGTAAAACCCAACATGATTAAAAGGTAGAGCTGTGACTAAAAACGCAACTACGAGTGTTTAATAAATTCAAAGTTTCGATTTTCACTATTTATACAGGACAACATACTAAACTTCCCTACATCAGCAAAACTTAAAACATTTTCGATGTCTTGTACTCGACAAAGTTCCGCTAACTTTCACAAACTAACCCCAATGCTTCACACTTCGTTATACTAAAAAAAAATCGCAAACACTTGACAAAAGCGGAGAGTATTCCGTCAGGAATCAATTGTTAAAGTTATGGGAGGCGAAGGGGAAAGACACTTGTATTTTTATCGCGTCGTATCGTGAAATTGATCGTACCTGTATGCTTCCGTCCCGTAATTTAACTTAGGATATGTGTTTTTTCTCATATATACCGAAAAAAATTCATGCATAGTAAGTTTCTATGTAAAAATTTGCCGTTGCTGAACTGAAATACATCATCGTAATCATCAACAGCCTTTAATAATCCACTGAATTATTGAATGACTGTTCTACAGCTTTATCTTCAACTTGGCGTTAGTATAGATAGTTCAACTCAGTTGTGCGCGCGGCCCTATGTGTGCGTGGGCTTGTACATATACAACTTTCATTCGTGTGGCAGTCGTCGTCCGACTGCCGCGTCACTGCCACACGAATGAAAGTTGTATATTTACAAGCCCACGCACACATAGGGCCGCGCACACAACTGAGTTGAACTATCTATCCCTACTGTAGACAAGAAAACCGAGATACTATTTTCGTTTCTATTCCAGAGGTAAGCCTTAAAACCGATTAGTCACGTCAGTGAGATGGCATTTCGTCTAGCTCAGTGTCAGGCGTCAAGGTCGAGGTTACTGTAACGCGATCTAAAAGTAAATAAATGAGAAAAAAACATATCATTTGTCAACGTGTAATGCTGTTGTATATTTTATTTCTGAGAATATGAGTTTCTTTTCTGTTAGATCATTTGTTTTGTTATTTTTGTAGAAAATTTATATTACATTGTATACAATATGTTTACTTTTCGCTCTCCAATATAATAATATTAGTTCATCATCATGATTTTGTTCTTTACTCAGTTTTATTTGGAGTAGGTCTAATGTTGGGTTATGATTGGTTTCTTTCATGACCAGCCACTATGCTGATACAACCTCATTGGGAGTGTAATCGTTTTCAGACGGGACAAAGGAAGATTGCAAATTGCGGTTAGGAACTTAGATAGAATGAGAAAGCTACCGGATAGGATGAGAAAGATAGGGTACCGTCAGTCTCATAAGGGGGTACCGCACGATCTCCTTTGAGGCGTCTCAAGTCTCCTGGCCGGAACTCCACCGTGGGACCTGGAGGCGAGAGCCCTTGCGGCCCTGTATCAGTGGCGCAAGGAGGCGTGGGAGTTGGATCGATGTCCCGAGGTTCGAGAAATCGATGACCGGAAATCCCAACTCCGCCAGGTCATCATAGGGGAGTGGAGGGAACGACTCGGGCAACCGAGCGCCGGGCACGCCGTCATCGCGGCGGTAAAACCCGTTGTGGAGGACCCTCTCATACCGACTGACGCAGGTGATCACTGGGAAAGGATGTTTGGGGGATCACCTGTATCTGATCCGCAAGGAGCCAACGCCTGAGTGCCACCACTGCGATGGCCAGACCATGGACACGGCTCTCCACACGCTGGCGGAGTGCCCGGCGTGGGTTGAGCAGAGGCGAGACCTCGTGGCGGCCATCGGAGTGGGAGTTCTCTCGCTCGAGAGCCTGATTGCGGCTATCGTGCGGAGCGAGAGTGCGTGGAAAACTGCCGTCTCCTTCTGCGAGCAAGTTATGCTCGCGAAGGAGACGGCGGAGCGGGACCGGGAGAGGTTTAGAACTCTCCCGGCCCGCCAGGCCCGGTAACGGGCCAGGTACCGCAGGCGACTCAGGCGCCGGAGGTCGCAGAATGACCTCCGCCCTCCATAAGCGCAGGCCTGGGGGTGACAGGTGAGGCCATCTGTCACCCTAGCAGAAGCAGGCCGGTTTGGCGGCGAGCGCGTTGCGAAGCGCGCTCGCTTCCGGGGAGCAGAGGGAACATGGGGTTCCCACACGGGGGGGGGTCGTCTACTCGTCTGTAGATAGCCTGAGGTATGTCGGGGCACCAGGGACTTCCTTTCTAGGGTATACCTGGTTCTCCGGCTATTAGTACCCGAGACGGCGTGCGGTTTTAGTCGGTTCGAGTCCGACATGCCACCGATAGGTAGTATCCGAGGGGATTTCCGCACGAGGGGAAAAAAAAAAAAAAAAAAAGTGTACCGTCAGTGTCATGGGAAATAAATGTAGGGTACCATCAGCCTCATGGGAAATGGGACTAAGAATACAATAGTTCGAAGAGGCCAGAGTTGTATTCATAATTCCGTTCTGTGATTGGAGATGTCTTAGAACTATCACATTTAGTAGCCTAATAATATATTCAGATTTAGATGAGATGAGAGTTGTTGGTCGACTTCGTAAAACTTACTCGAATGTTCAGAAGAAAGGGTTGCTTATACTATCTCAAACTTCTACTGGACGCGAAACCTGGGATCTAAAAGGAAAGGATAGATGTTAAGAAAGAAAAAAATAATGGCGTGAGTTCATAAATTAATTATAATGCTAAATGAAGATTTGGTTATTTTGTCCATAAAAACTTCATCCGATGAAATCTTTTACTCAACAGAACAGGTTTTGTGTGACTCAAAGTTCACTCACTCTTAAATATCTCTCACCCTAATATATTGCAATATTGATTCATCAACAAATGTTTTTTTGGCAATTTAGCATAATAAGTTCTTAAAATACGACTGAATAATACTTTTGTCATAAATGGATTCTTTCAAAATATTATTTAAAAAAAATATATACTAAGGATTGCAATCAATTCATATTATATATATGTATAAAATTACTTGCCCTGATTGAAATTTCACCTCTGAGAAGTAAAATAAGGGATGAACGATTGTATGGAAGTTCGTAATTTTCAAAGTTAAAAACACCAAATAAGAAATAATCACGAGGGTTAAGCCGTGGGCGATAACTAGTGTTTATAAACAGTAATATGAAAATAATTCCGTGTCCGTGTGGTGACGGATTAAGAATACGGAGTGTCACCAACCCTATTCATCCCGTGAGTGTCGTAAGAGCCGCTAAGGGAACTAACTACGCAGGACAAGAGCACTGTAGAGAGAAGGAAAACTTGAAATAAACCCTTTTTTTTTTTTAACGTGTGGAAATCCCCTCGGACCGTCACCCCGCCCCCCCCGATGCGATTACGCATATCTGCGATGCGGCCATGCCCCGCATTCGAGGTCGTCAGCCTCCAAGGAAGGAGGTCTACTGGTGGTCCCAGGAGCTGGCGGACCTCCGTGCGGCCTGTACACGTGCCCGGAGGTCCTACACGCGCAGTCGGCGGCGTCACCGTGGAGACGGTGAGGAGGACCGGATGGTATTTTTACATTCACTCGTTCGTTCTCCAGAGATAATCAAAACAGCAATGCGGGTTGGCAGTTGATATTCGATTTAATGGACACTTGTGCTGTAACCGTTGTACTGTGTGGATTAAATCTCTTAATAGTTACACAATCTCTTGTTATTTACGTGAACCTGACCCGACTCCTTCATCTCAGAAGTGGGATTGAACAGGTTGGTACTATATCTTAAGCGGAAGCGCTCACATTGTAAAAAAAAATGTTGAAGTGCGATTTTATAACGTTAAAATATTTAAAACCTACCTTCATGGAAAACGAATACCTAACACCTCAGGAAACGGGAAACTCTCGTGCTTCCCGTTCGAGAAAAAGGAAACACGGTCGTATTAACAATAAAGTGACAGTGTATTCTAATGAAAAGAAAAGAAGAAGCCATAAAGACACTCCTAGCAGGAAATCTACGGATACGGAAAATTCGTTGCAAAGGAGCAGGCGTGAACGAGAACGTAGTAGTTCGCTATATCGTAAACACCGCAGGAGTACCGGTAGTCGTACCCGTCATTGTGTGAATCGCCGGAGGCGCCGCAGGAGCCCCAGTGGCGATACCAGTGGTCGTGAGTCTCACAGGCGACATCACGAGCACAGCCGACTGAGTCGGGCTGATGTACACAGTTGCAGAGGACTCAGTACACCACGTAGGCGATCTAACTCACCGGTAAGACGTTCCAATAATAGTAATGATAATGTGACTCATATGCTACTGACCCAATTAGTGAATACTTTAGTTAATAATCGCCCCGAAAGTAATAAATTCCCGATGTTGGGTAATGTGGTGCCGGATTTCGATCCGATGGTTAAAGGCCAAACAATACAGATGTGGCTCAATAAGGTTGATGAATGTGCAAAATTATACAAATGGGGTGACGATCAAATCATACACTATGCGATGCCCAAATTATCAGGCGTTGCTAAGACTTGGTACCAAACATTACCTGCCATGTCATTTTCTTGGCCTGAATGGAAAAATAAATTATCAGAATCATTCCCTAGTACCGACTATTATGCGGAGCTGTTAACAGAAATGTTATCCAAACGAGTTAGATATAATGAATCTTTAGAATTGTACTACTATGATAAAATTAATTTGCTACACCGTTGCGATATAAAGGGTAAGCGGGCAGTCGATTGCTTACTATACGGGATAGATGATCGTTCGCTAAGATTAGGCGCTAAAGCATTGAAATGTCAGGAACCTGAACAAGTCTTAGAATTCTTCCAATCGACTAAACAGCGGTTTAATGACAAAAGAACCAGTGCTTTGTCACACAATCCCAATTATAAAACGGCTACCAATGATTCAAGGCCTAAAACTAGTTCTAGTTCTATCGTCTGTTACAATTGTAATGAACCCGGTCATTTTAGTACTAAGTGTACGAAGAAAATACTGAGATGCAACATTTGTAAAAGATTAGGGCATACTACTTTAAGTTGTACTAAACTACCCTCTGATAGCAGCAACAATAGTAAGGTGACGAACCAAAAAGAGATATTACATATAGATTCCGTGGACATTGCTAATGACAATGACAAATATATAACACAGTTAACGATTAATGGACAATCGATATTGGGATATGTGGACCTGGGTAGCCAGTGCACACTGATACGATATAGTGATGCTAAAAAACTCGGTATAACGTGGTCTTATAATGCCGACCTACCTTCTATAA
This sequence comes from Arctia plantaginis, assembly GCA_902825455.1. NCBI lineage: Eukaryota > Metazoa > Arthropoda > Insecta > Lepidoptera > Erebidae > Arctia > Arctia plantaginis. Next base: position 12,957,093 of record CADEBD010000294.1, on the reverse strand, counting down.
GAGGTATAGGTAGTAATATTATATGGCCCTTAGGAATCACAACCGTTATTATTAAAATTCAAACTATAAAAGAAAAAGTGGACGTGTTAGTTGTGGAAGATAATGTTATAAAATACCCTGTACTGATAGGCCATAGTTTTACGGAGAAGCCGGGAATCGTAATCACTAAAACTTTTGATTCACTGGTTTTTACAAGAGAGGACATTAAAAAGTTTTCTAATCTAATTTCTCTAAAAAATCTAACATCCGTATCTGAGATTTCTATACATCCGAAAAAAATGTGCATAGTCCCAGTTTATTGTTCGGTTGAATATACGGGGACGGTTTACATACAAGGGTCTATGCGCGGAAAACCTGGCTATGAGCTTTACCTTTTGCCGGGCGAGTATGAAATCGTAAACAGTCAAGGTAGCTTACAAATTCAAAATGTATCGGAGAACATAGTTATTATAAAACGCGACTCATTGGTAACACGTGCTCTTAGAACTGATAACTGTTTAAATGTTAACATTTTGGCTGTAGAAAACAATGAATATTGCTCAGATCTTAATTATAGTCCTAGTTTAACTGCTAATCAGATTGAATTGTTAAAAGATATATTGGTCAAATATAAGGAATGTTTTTCAAATAATTTGATGGACTTAGGATTTACAAACATAGCACAGATGGAAATAGAGTTAATGGACAATAGGCCGGTTGTATATCGCCCGAATAGGCTTTCACATCCGGAACGCGAGTTGGTGAGATCAATGGTGGAGGAAATGATCCAAGCCGATATTATTTGCGAATCAAATTCTCAATATGCTAGCCCCATATTACTTGTACAAAAGAAAACGGGCGAGAAAAGGTTATGCATAGACTATCGCGCTCTCAATAGAAAAACAAAGAAGGAACATTATCCCCTACCTTTGATTGACGATCAGTTGGATATGTTAGCGGGGAACTCATTGTTTATTACTCTTGATTGCGCATCAGGATACTATCAGATACCAATAGCAGATGATTCTCAAGAAAAGACAGCATTTGTCACTCCCGATGGTCAGTATCAATTTAAGCGAATGCCGTTTGGATTGGCAAACGCGCCATCAATTTTTCAGAGGGCTATGAATAGAGTTTTGTCTAAATCGAAGACCAATTTCGCAATCATATTTATGGACGACATATTAATACCTGCTAAATAGTTTGAAGAAGGTATAGAACGATTAGAGAAAGTTTTGCAATTACTCTCCGAAGCAGGCCTTACACTGAAATTGAAGAAGTGTAACTTTTTCTTCAAAGAGATTGATTTTTTAGGATTCCAAGTAAGTGGTCAGGGTATCAGACTAAGGTCGCATAAAACTCTAGCTGTAACAAATTTTCCGGTACCGAGAAATGTCCATGATGTAAGACGCTTTTTAGGGCTAGCCAGTTTCTTTAGGCGATTTGTTAAAGACTTTGCTATAATTGCACGCCCTCTGACCGATCTCTTAAAAGCTAATTTCTTATGGGAGTGGAATGATTATCATTGTAGAGCTTTTGAACCCGCGAAACGTAAACTTACTGAACGTCCCATCCTAGCATTGTATGACGTGAGCTTAGAAACTGAATTGCATACCGATGCCTCAAATTTAGGAGTAGCCGGTATTTTAATGCAAAAACACGGTGGCGTACTTAAACCAGTAGCGTATTATAGTCGCAAAACAACTAAAGACGAGCAGAATCTGCACTCGTTTGAACTGGAAACGTTAGCGGTGATAGCATCTTTAAAACGATTCCGCGTGTACTTGTTAGGCCTAAAATTCAAAATAGTTACTGATTGTAATGCACTGCGTACGACCCTAACAAAGCGAGATCTTATCCCAAGAATATCTCGGTGGTGGACACAGTTTCAGGAGTGTGACTGCGAAATCGTATATAGGGCCGGTTTGCAAATGGCACACGTAGACGCTCTCAGTCGTGCTCCTGTGACTGAGCCCCTCGTGGGAGATGATAAGACCCCTATACTCGACGTATTAACTATTAACATGAAAGATTGGATCCCAACGGTTCAAAGCAATGACGAAGAGATAGCAAGAATAAGAGATATTTTGCGAGACAAAAATACGAGCTCTATTGCTGACATTTATTAAAACTATCAACTGAGAGGAGAACACGTTTATCGAAATGTTAGTGACAAAATAAAATGGGTAGTCCCACGGGCCGTTAGGTGGCAGGTTTTGAGAATTAATCACGACGATGTGGGGCATTTCGGCTTTGAAAAGACCTTAAGTCGAATACGCGAGACGTTCTGGTTCGCTAAAATGCGACGCTTTACGAAAAAGTATGTGTCAGCTTGCCTCGAGTGTGCACACCATAAGGCTCCAGGTGGTAGCAAAGAAGGAATGCTTCACCCAATACCGAAAGTAGACAAACCTTTTCATACACTTCATGCCGATCATTTAGGTCCGTTTGTACGTTCTAGGCGCGGCAACACATACATTCTTGCCATAATAGATTCCTTTACAAAATTTATAAACATCAATGCTGTCCGCGACACCAAAAGCTCTACAGCTATTAAAGTTTTCAAAGATTATTTTAGTTTTTTCGGGAGTCCATCACGTATAATAACTGATCAAGGAACATGCTTTACGAGCAAAAAGTTTAAATCTTTCATTGACAGCTCTAATATTAAACATATTCTGAATGCAGTTGCCACTCCTAGAGCAAATTGACAAATAGAACGTTACAATCGGACTATACTGGACGCATTAAGTACCAAAACTCACGGTAAAAATGATAACACATGGGCTGATCATATCGGTGATGTTCAGGTAGGTATGAACACCACCATGAATAAAGCTACAGGGAAGAGTCCAACAGAACTTTTATTTGGGTTTAAAGTTCTTAACTCCTCGGAAAATATAATTCATGAGGTTCTGAGCGAAGTTATATCTCGCGTTAGTGGTAATGAGTTAATAGATATGAGGTCAGCAGCTAAAGCGAGAATTGAGAAACAACAGAAAAAATCGAAAACGGAATTTGACAAGCACCGTAAGGAGAGTACGCCTTACAAAGTAGGTGATCTCGTTAGAGTTGAACAAACAATAATAGATAAGGAACATGTGGGCAAATCAAAGAAACTAATATCAAAGTTTCATGGCCCATACCGCATTAAGAAAATTCTCGCGAATGACAGGTTTGTAATCGAAGACACTCCTTTGACTAGGCGAGGTAAAAATAAATATGAAAATTTTGTGGCGATTGACAAAATTCATCCATGGTTGAGTTTTAAGAATATGTCTAGTGAGGGTAGCGAAAGTGACAATAGCGGTGAAGATAACTCGCTCCTAAATTAATTTAAAATAAGGGACTTGTACGATTAGTAGTGTTTGTGTGATAATGAAGAGGTAATCTACCTATAAGAATGAAAAAGTTATTTGATTTAGTTTCATCAATTAGCTGATGGAATGACTAAGACTACGTAATAACGCATAGGCTACAGGCAATCGGTGCAGAAACGAATGGTATCGGAAGCCGATATCGCACACATGAATGCAGATTGTAGCAGATCATGTGTGACATAGACATGACTAGTAAGTACTACGCATAGGCCATAGGCAATGAGTGCAGAAGGAGAATGGTATCGTTGAGCGATATCGCACAGATAATTGCAGATCATGGCAGATCATGCGTGAGTTGACATTACTACGTCTTTCATAGATATGAACGGTCAGTGCAGACAGTGAATGTTGTCAAGCAATTGACATCGCACAGATGACCGCAGATGTGAGTAGCATACCAGACACACAGTATTGTCACACAGTATGATTAAGTGAAGTAATAGGAAAGTGAAATGAAAAGAAGGGAAATTAGAAGTAAATAGGAAGTATTGTCATGTAATTAGTTTTAAGTTATACATTTGAAGCTAATATCAACTGTTGATTACCCTATACATTGTCAAATTACAGTTATTGTCGCCATAATTAATATTTAAATTATAAGCAAAGTGAGAGGACTCACTTTATTAAGGATGGCCGAGCTGTTAACTTACACTACATTTAGTCGACTATTTACTCGTAGACTCTATACCGATACTCGATAATGACAACTTGTATTAGTACTAAGATGGTATTTTTACATTCACTCGTTCGTTCTCCAGAGATAATAAAAACAGCAATGCGGGTTGGCAGTTGATATTCGATTTAATGGACACTTGTGCTGTAACCGTTGTACTGTGTGGATTAAATCTCTTAATAGTTACACAATCTCTTGTTATTTACGTGAACCTGACCCGACTCCTTCAATTAGGTTACAGAGTATCGTTATTACACGTACATATTAAAATAAAATAATAAAGAACTCCTTAGTGAGAGCTGGAGTCTATACTAGGCTCGAAACCTGTATGATAGATCATCAGGCGGTGGGCTTGGAGATCGGCCGACAATTGTCAATTAAAAAATAATTAAAAACATGGTAATTCTATTAATAATAATAATAATCATTGAGATATAAGGTACATGTGTTTGTGTGTAGTGTATGTGTAAAGTGTAGTTGTGTGAGCTCGTGGAACGACTAATTGGCGTGCACGTGTGTTGGTGTGCGAATGGTGAATGTCCAGTGAAATCGATATCTATGAAAATATTTGTAATAAATTGGTCTCAGTGATCATAACAAACGATTGGGTATATCTAAAATTTACTTTTTTAAATATATCTCAGCACTAAAGTGCATTGAACTCACATCAACAAAATTGTAAACAATAAACTCCCAATTGCCCCGGCTCCTATAAACTATATTTCCCTATAGTGCTCGTCCAATCCGTTCACAATCTGCCGTAAACTGTGTCAGGTTGTCGTGTTTCAATCCCTGGTCTCCGGGGACGGGCGTTCGATGCCACGTTGGGGACCATCCATCTCGGCATCGATATTATATGACGCGTGATATTCGATCAGCTTGGTCACATACTAAGCTTGTATATGCATATTTGTAAAAGGATTTTGAAAAAGGATTTGTTATTTTACGAGTACAATTTTTTACGCGGGGCTCCGCTTTGAGTTTACCTATTTTATTGTCCTTTTTTATTGCAAATTTTGTTATTCAGTACCATTTAAACTAGTGTAGTAATCGTGGTTTTCAAGTTATTAATTTTAAGACATATTAATGAAAATGATTTGAGAGGCTGAAGTCTAAATTTTATAATTGATGCAATCTTAATGACTTAAAACCTAATATTTTTCTTGCATTAGAATAGCATACATACAGTATTATTTAAACTACTACGAGAACATTTCTTTATTGTCTTAATTATGAGAATCCGGAATGACGATTACGTCACGGTTGATTCCGATTCCGATAAAGCAAAATTATACTGTTGCGATAGAATAAGATACTTTTTTATGTTAGAGAGAGGGGGCAGATGAGCAGACGGGTCACCTGATGGGAAGTGACCATCGCCGCCCATGAACGTCTGCAACTGAGGAGTCACAAACGCGTTGCCTTGCGTACTCCTTACTAAAGTAAGAAGTACGCAAACAAACTGTTCAGATTTATGATATTAGTATAAATAATTATGTAGGTACATGAATACAGAAATTAACGCTATTATGTAAATGTATTACATATCTTTAAATCATCTAAAGATTCGAGCGACTTGCACTTGCTATGGTCAAAATAAACCTATTACCAAAGCCTTTTGCAATACCTATTTCGTGTTCACTGCATTATAATAATATTTTGTCTACCCCCAAAAATCTTTTTATATTCACGTGATACTCACCCTATAATCCGTGCCTAGATGCCGATCAAAAAGTTTCTCTTGAAATCTTGAAGTGTTCTTATCATCCACAGTTCTTTCACTTTCTTTATAAAGTTCAGACATAAACAAAGCCCACGCCTTTGATTTTATTAACAAAGTTTATCGCATCAGACCTTACTTCACGTACTTCAGTAGTGTTGCCAGACTGTTCAACACGATACGTTTCACTTTATAAAGGTTTATGAAGTTTAAAATCAATAGTGTTCTTGAAATGGTTAAAATTCAATCAAATAAAATTCAAAAAAAGTGAAAAAAGTATGCTGTCCATTCAATTTGTGGGTTTTGCAAATGAGATCCCAGTTTGCATACTTTACGCCTTAATGTGTACTCTTTCAATATCGTGGGTAGCTTTTAGTTCCAATATATATTGTAATATAATCACAAAAATTCTATAGGTTGCCTTAAAACAGTCTTACACATTATTTTTAGCTTTCCTAGCTTTAGCTAAGATGGCATTAGAATTATTAAGCTTCCACTGTCTATCTGTCTGTCTATCATCGGGTGAACTTTAAATTTCAAATGTACAAGAAATGTACGAAATAATTTGTGGGCGAATTCTACTCAAACTTGATCGGTTTAATTTATTTTCTCTTCACCTTGTGCCGACGCAATGACATTATTATTTTATCTTTTATTGTATTAAATGTATGTAAAAAATATTGAGAATTTAGTTAAACATTTCATTAAACAAAAATTATGATTTAAATACAATAATATATATAATTTTAAATAATATCTACAGGACCGTCAAATTGATTGATTGTTAATTTACAGACCGCAAAATCAACGAAAAGATTTAAATGTAAAAAAAAAAACACGAAAATCCAAATTCGATATCTTCAGCTATTATTCACCTGATTAAAAAAACACGATTGAAAAAGTCGATTACAAAAAATTTTTCAAAAATTTTACCCTATTCGCATATGTAGGTACGTGTTTATAGATATAAAATGATAGAATCCTCTACAGCACATCGCTATCTCAATAGTACTGTCAATCAGTCCAACATGGCTCTATATAGCTGTCGTATTAATAATTCAGTACCGCTACAGGAGGGTTACACCCTTGTATAATCCAAGCATGTTGTGGTTTTTGGGCACTATACATCTAGAAAATGCGGGTAAGTCTCAGAATTTGACGTATAAATACGTATAATAATAATACGTATAATATTGTACCACATACACACAACGCCATCTAGTCCCAAACTAAGCAGAGCTTGTACTATGGGTACTAGATAACTGATATAAATACATATATACTTTTTTGTTTGTAAATACATACTTATTATACATAGAAACACCCAGACCAAATCAAACATTAAAAGTTCATGCACACAAATGTTTGACTTGAGCGGGAATCGAACCCGCGACCTTTGGAATAGCAGTCCGTTACACAAATCACTACGCCATTCGGTCGTATCCTAGTATTTAGTCCTTGAATTTCCACACATTATTATACGTATGTAAGCTTAATTGCATTTTGTAATATAAGGCCGCGATAGCTAAATTCTTACTAAAATATTTTTTCGATGTAAGTAATTAACATGTAGAACCAACTATATTTTTTTTTAGAATCAAGTATCTTGCAATAAGTTCTCGGATTATAAGCATATAAGCTTCGTCTTGTCTAGGAGGATCCCCACTGAAAGCCTCTCTTCTTTCAATTAGCGACTTTTCAGCCCTTATTATCAAGATAGCTAAGTCCATTATGGCTGGTCTTTTCAGGCGCTTTATAAATGAACTGGGTTGGCTAGATATTAAATTTGAGGAGAATTTATATAGCTTACGCCTCCCGGATCAGTATTATAAATCTATTGATACCTCATTTATCAAAATGGGCTCTGTAGTTTAGGTGTTACATGATATACACATACACTGCTAAAATCATTATTCTTTCTTTTCGTTTTGTATTAGTCATGTTAAAATTCGCACCTACACCGGTCAGTTAATACCGAACCTTTAAAAAATCCAATTGATTTTGCAAATAGTCATTTTTACTTTTGCATTGTATGCAGCTGGTATTACAATAGTTGACAATTGTATGAAGTATTGTCAGGGGTGCTCAATTCTCCTGGAATCAGAAACATGGATCCCACCAGCAACTGTGCAGCAATGATGAAAAGTATCTAAGTATATAACGGTTTACAACTTATGCGACTGCACGGGTGGCGTAGTGGTATAAGTGGTCGCTGCGCCGCTTCCTACTACACTGAGTGTTGTGAGTTCGATCCTCACATGGGACGACACTTTGTGTGATCCACAAATTGTCTTTCTGGGTCTGGGTGTTCTTTGTGTTTCATGTATGTCTGTAAAGCCTCCTGCGATACAGGATATATTCCTAGTGTGGGAGTTGTCTTTTAATAAAAAAACAAAAAAAAATTGCCTCCAACAAAAATCTTCAAACTGTTTGGGAACACAAAAGCCCCAACTCAAAAAAAAAGTAGGAATGAGAACATTCTATGTATTTTATATGACATTTTGAAAATAGAACTCCCGCAACCTAAGGTTCACAGAAAGGTGTCACCTGTAACATGTCCCAGGGAGGCACTTCAAATTATAATTAAGCTTCCCACATACTGCAACGTCTGAAGCATCTAATTTAAATTTTATACGCGCCATGTTGTTTTAAAGACTGTAACAGTAACCTGCTTTAATATCACTTGCCACCGCAGAGTTTGAGAGGGGTGTATTAAACGTCTAGTAGCAGCCTCGGTGTCGCAACTGTGGTAGAGGAAAATATATACATATGTACACACCGCAAAGGAAATGCCTGGTCAGTAGCAGAGAGTAACTGTGATTACAATGACGTGTTACTATAGAAATCTATTTATATATATAAAGCCGTGTTAGTTACACCATTTCATCACATCATCATCAACAGCCTATACTAGTCCACTGCTGGACATAGGCTCTCCTTAGAAAGGAGGTTTTGGCCTACTATACCACGCTGGCCAGACGGGTTGGTATAGGGTTTGTTTCAAGTTTTCCTTCTCTTTGCAGTGCTGTTGTCCTGCTTAGTTTGCTCCCTTAGTCTGGCTCTTACGACACCCACGGGATGAATTGGGGTGGTGACAATTTGTATTCTTAATCCGTCACCACACGGTTACACCATTATAACTCAAGAACGGCTGGACCAATTTTTGTGTTGTTGGATTACTCTTCGTCCAGAATAGGATAATATTTATATTAAAATATGATATTCATCAATAAAAAAAGATTAAAAAAATATCAGTGATAACATCAGTCTAGCCGTTCATTTGTAATAAATGCATCTGACAGCTCACGCAATGTTGCCTATGGTTTTTAAGCTATTGCATAGCTTCTATCGCGGGCCTTGAGCGTGGAGACCGAATCCAGAAATTCCGTAACGAAAATAACCTCCTCCTCCGAAAATAAGTCCTCGGACCGGCACAGCGGTGATACTTTTTAGTTTTGCCATCTATCGATGAATAGCAGAACTTCTTTTAAGGTAAGGTGTTCCTTTGACATGACAAAGGGGGGAGACCAGTTTATTTTTATTAATGTAATAACATCCACATACAATACCCCCCCCCCACCAAAAATTTTATAATTGCACTGAGGTCCCTTCAAAATACCTCCCCTTCTCTCCCCTCCACTTTTTTCATTTATCCCCCTTTGATTTTCTCGGTACCTGGAGCACTCACTTGGACTCATATGTTTGGGTTAGTCTGAACCGGGAAAAGGAGACGAACTATCTGGCCCCTACAGATTTTTTAGCTGGTACCCGCTACTTTGTTCGTGTAGAATTTGAAAATACTGCCTTAGTGGGTTCGATTCCGGAGCTTCCAAAATTCTATAGGGTTTTCCTAAGATAATTATTTAATACTAGCTGGTACCAGCGACTTCGTTCGCGTATAATTTGAAAACGCTGCCTTACTGGGTTCGATTCCCGGCCGGGCAATTTTCAATAGGGTTTTCCTGAGATAATTATTTAATACTAAGTTGATAAAAAATGCTATGCAATAGCTTTACCACACGTCTTTTTTTTTTAGTACCGAAAAAGTTTGAAATTGAAGTTAACCGGTTGATATGTTTGTTTTGTGCCAGTGTTACAAGTTTCTACGAGTATTATTATAATAAAACTTATTGTGCCGATATTACTGCGGCACGAAGTTTTCCGGGTCAGCTAGTTAATAATATTAATAACATTTTCGGACATATAACACACAACGCCATTTAGTTTCAAACTAAGCAGAGATATGAAAGCTAAATTTACTGATAGAATACCAATATACTTTTTTTTTGTTGTAAATATCAGACATATTTACAAAAAAAAAAAAAATATACATAGAATACATTATACATAGAAAATACCCAAACTCCGAAATAAATATTTGTAGATCATGCAAACATTTGGTCCGAGACGGGAATTGAGGCCGAGACCTCAGAACAGCAGTCGCATACGCTGCCACTGCACTAATTGAAACTAATAAAGATAACTCTCGCATTAGGAATATGTATATCCTGTGTCGCGGTGGACTTTACAAACATACATGAAAGAACACCCAGACTCAGAACAACTATTTGTGGATTACACAAAGTGTCGTTCCATGTGGGGATCGGACCCACAACACTCATCGTAGTAGTAAGCGGCGTGGCGACCACTTAGACCACTATGCCCCCCGTGCAGTCTAATTCAAACACATATAATATAATACACTTAACGAAATGACGCATGTGTATTTACTTGACCAGGTATTTCATTGGCAGTTTACACACATTTCTTTCGTACCCTAGTATCGTATCGCTTAAGCGACATGTTCCTTTTAACTTATCTGAGATGCAAATGTAAACACATGTTTTATTTCATTCAATTCCACACATACTAGTAAAAATTACTAATGACTATATTGATAGTTTTTTCAAAAAAAACATTTTATTTAAGGATTGAATTAAAGTTATTTGCCAGCAATATTTGTTTTCATATTAATTTTTTGACCATAGACTAATAGCGACGCTAAATTTCTATGAGTCTCATTTGGCACGATTTTTTTGACATCATACAACACAATAGGGTTTTAACAAATATGCTACTCTGATCGAATCGAGAAGAATTTCTTTAATATTTTTTTTGTGGACGGAGTGGAGAAAGGATCTCCGGCTCCTTGGGGATATAGGAGCCAGGAGTATGTAGTGATTCCACTAAAAACCACTCCGACGGCCAGCCTTAGGCGTCCTGCTCTGGGGAGAACACGGGCCATGTGATTTGAGGTCCCCCAGATCGACGCCGCACCTAACTAGGCCCCATCTCAGGGAAAGCCAGTGGCTTCTCCCTGCCTCACAGCCTATCAGCAATTAATCTGCCACCAGAGGTCCCCACTCTCTGGCGGCCCGCGGTCCCGTTGGCTGCTCATTACGCCGCCGACGTCTTCTTCGCTCGGAATCGGCCCTCTCACTATCCCGTTCAGCGGTCTCTTTCTGGAGCATTACAGCTTCTAAGAAAGAGACCACTGCGCCCCAGCCTCCTCACCCGCCAGCATTACAGTAATGATTGCTGGCGGGGACAAGTCTCGTCCGATTTCATCGGCCAGGACTTAGCGTTCATGATGCGAGATGCCCACGCGGGGCAGTCTTCCAGCGTGTGCTGGGCGGAGTCCCAGTCTGCTGTGCAGTGCTGGCATTGTGCCGTCTCCTCGCGTCCAATCCGATTCAGGTACTCACCGAAGTCTTTAATATTTACAAGTACGGTTGCAAATGCATCTTTTCTAGATTGAACAACTTTTTGATCTACGCTCAGTGACGAACAAAATTTTTACTCCAAAAAATCAACAAAAAGTGAAAATAAAACATTGAAAGCTGTTCCTAAAGTAAATGATAAATTACCGAAAACAATACTCAAAGGATTTTTTTTTAAAAGGTCTGAGAATAACTTTAGTAAAAGGTCCAAAATAGCCCTTTGTGAATTTTTATCAACAATTTGTTTACTTGTTAAAGTGAAATGTCAGTTTCGTCTTTTTTCTCTTGATAATGTTTCTGGAGTAGATAATCTCTTTAAACTTTTTATAGACATTAATTAAAAGGATCTTAGATTACTTGCCTGGATTTATTTTTCTTAGTCGAAACAGTAGGTAGTACGCAGTATTTTAATTCTACAATGGTTCTTGTAATATATTTTTTCTAGTTAGTTAGAAGTACCTAAACATTTTATGCTAATATTTACATACAACACAAAAATTAATTTTATCTAATGAAAACACCTCGAAATAGTGGTAGTAGTAATCACTAATCCTGTGTCACGCAATGAAAGTTGTCGCGCTGTAGTACAGGTATATTATTATACTAGCTGGTGGAATTGGAAAAGCGCTGTCTTGGTGATGTAGAACGGAACGTGACTGCAGTCCATGAGGCCTCGGGTTCGGTTCCCGGACCGGGCAAAATTTTTCTGGGCGTTTTTCTGAGAGGGAAAATAGCCTAAGTTACTCCTTATATAGACAGCTGTCTGGTAGTAAAATATTATGAAAATCTTTCTAGCCTTTACTCTCTTTTAAAATTAGTGGAGAAACGGGTTTTATGCATAATAAAGTCAGAGGAAAGAAGCGAGCCACGATCCACGATTCTACGTTGGTAGAAAGAGAAAGAAGACGGCGATTTACATGCGTCTCTCATTTGCCCAATTGTTGTCTGATCCTTGCTGTCTCTCCTCACCCCTCTCGTCCACTTCGGGCCAAAAAATCAGCGAAGAGGTGCGAGAGAGACGCAAGTAAATCGCCGTCTTCTTTCTCTTTCCACCAACGTAGAATCGTGGATCGTGGATCGCGTCTTTCCTCTGTCTGTATTATGCCTAAAACCCATTTCTCCACTAATTTTAAAAGAGAGTGATCAGAATATTATGATTAAGCTGTTGTTGTATTATGTGCCTGTAAGGTCTTATTGGAAAAAGACCTATGTTCAGCATTGCAAGACCATTTGTTCAGTTGTTCAAACGGTTGATTTAAACAGTTGCGTTGCTTGATAATACTTAAATTCAATAAAGTTTTATCCATTTAATTTCTATCCCCATCCGACCTATTTATAACCAGGGTCGGTGATAAGGAAATGAAATATCACACCTTGACATACTGCTCCCAGTAAGGGGCGCTTATCTATTGACACCGTCACCTCATCGTCATCCTCAAGGGGAGTACAAAGGATGGGAAGATAAACAATTTAACTTATTCAAGAAGCTCTCAAGTTGTTATCTCTTTGTACTTTCTTGTTGATGGTGTGTAACTATGATGTATGATGTTCGGTTATGTTAAATATTTTAATTCACTTTTTGATGAAACATGATACTGTGATGAAGGCTCCATTTGTTTTTTAGTAGGTAGTTGATGTTTTCCGAAACCAGTAATGAATTTCCGAAGATAGAGTATACGGAGAGATAACTTCTTTTTTTTCTAAATTTTTGTGTATATTTTGATGAAACCTTTTATTTTCACACTCCACATGACAGGTTTTGAAGAAAAAACAAATATGAGATAAATAAAATGGCGTCAAAAACGAAATTGATTTTGATATATGCAGTATCATTCACAATCATCATCATCGTCAACAGCCTTTACTAGTCCTCTGCTGGACATAGGCCTCTCCTTAGAAAGGAGGTTTTGGCCTACTATACCACGCTGGCCAGACGGGTTGGTATAGAGTTTGTGTCAAGTTTTCCTTCTCTTTGCAGTGTTGTTGTAAAATATATATATACAAAAATATTTATGTGGTCATCATACACACATACACTCGAAGAATACAACCAACTATATCCACTTCTGGACTGCTGGCCTCTTCTACGAAAGCAAGTTTTGGCCTTATTCTGCTACCGGAGTTTTTTAACAATGTTCTTGATAAATAAATCTTTTGAAAATCACTACAATATTAGTGATGTATTTTATATGATTAGTGGTGTAATCTATACAAAGCATAAATCACAAAAATGTATTTAAAAATACAATTCCAATGATAAATGTCATATAAGCTGTATGTTTTGGAACAAGAATTTCTAATTAAATTGGGGCGAAATGATCAATTTTATCGCCAGTAACGAAAACGTGGGGCCAACACGAGCTAAATTGGTTTGATTAAATTGTTCTGTGACACGTTCGACATAACGAGACCGCACCTAGAGCTTAACGACTCAAACCGACTTAAATGTGTTAGGCTTTGGGTAAGAGCTAAATTCCTCTCGAAATGAATGAAATGCTTTTGACTAGATTTAAATATATAAATGATACATCTAAAAATAATGAAATGCACTTTGAACATGGTTGATAAAACATTTTGTTATTTAATCACATACCAGTATTTAGACATATACAGCCTAATTCACATTTAATGAATTCTAACATTACGGTATTACAATGTTAATTTACGGTAAGTGGGAATGCCTTCTAACTAACATGTTACTTGAAATTCACCAATATTTTTTATGGAATAGGGAACAAACTAGCAAGGGGGGAGGTTGACTCTCTCTGTTTGCCTCTCTTACTCCGTGAAAAGCAAGGAAACTATTGCTTAAAAGCCAATGATATTCAACGACCAAAAGTAAGGGTCCTAATTAGGACCACTGCAAGCGAGCGTACGTACTAATTCATATATGATTTGTTCTAAAATGCATTAATAGATGTATGTACGGTTACGGAACAAATATTTTGTGCGTGCAGTACAGCGGTTTTTATTGGAGACTGTGGTATATTTCTGGGCGAGGCGGTTCAAATGTGCCGAGGCATAGCTCTTACACTTTTAAATTTAAAGCCACCGCATATTTTAGCGAAATCTCCGGTCATAGATGTAATGTATGTGGAAATATGAAATATTTTTAGTTGCAATAAAAAGATAAATCTGTAGCTCAAATGAAAATTATGATGGCTTAGCCAAATAACTTGAAGCTCTGGAGTATGTTGAAAAGCTCGTAAGCTTAAAAACGATGATGTACTTACGAATAGGGATGATGTACTCCATGCACTCTTGAATGTGAACGTAAAGTCGCCTGTTTACTGGTTTTTCATGGGCATCCACTTAGATGAAATTTGGTACAAAGATAGTTTGATTCTTGACGAAGGACATAGGCTATTATTTACGCTATGACCGAGATACACGCGGGCGGAGCCGCGGGCAAAAGTTAGTATTCTATAAACAAGTTTTAACTGGTCGACGAAGTGAGTCAGCTATAACTTGTCATTTCGTCTAATGTCCAAAGGTATCATTCTTTTGTCAATTCCAAAGCCGAAGTGGCTTTGGAATTGACAAAAGAATGAGTGACGAGGCATTTTAAAATTAAGTTCGTGTTGGCTTTCGACAGTCTACATCTAAAGTTTAAATTTTGGTTTATTAACTACTGGGATATACCTATACCATCCCGTTTGACCAGCGTGGTATAGTAGGCCAAAACCTACTTTCTAAGGCGAGGCCTATGTCCAGCAGTACACAAATTAAGGCTGTTGATGAACTACTGGGAAGAGAAATAAAAGGCGATAGATGTCTTTAAAAAAAATACTTTTCATTTTAAAGTCGGTTTGTTACCAATTTTTATAAATTTAGAACTTTATGCACTGTACATCGGCGGTCTCAATGCCCTGGGCATTATCTACCAGCCAACCTTTGGGAGGTGTAGAAATCACTGCAGAAGTAGAAGTCACACAGAAATGCACTTGTGAGTTTTACAGTTTCGAGTAGCAGCAGTATATTTGGTTTAACAATTTTAAAATAATAAGAAACTTAATAACAGTAACGGATACTTTTTAGTCATCCGTAGTCTT
Organism: Arctia plantaginis; assembly: GCA_902825455.1. Lineage (NCBI taxonomy): Eukaryota > Metazoa > Arthropoda > Insecta > Lepidoptera > Erebidae > Arctia > Arctia plantaginis. The sequence goes on along the minus strand of CADEBD010000294.1, from coordinate 12,941,569 downwards.
TGTTCACATTGAATGTTATAAAGAAATCTAAACAAGTAATTAAAACAATAAGAAACTAAAAACTTCATCAACAGCCTTTAATAGTCCACTACTGGACATAGGCCTCTCCTCAGACAGGAGGTTTACTTACTACAAACTTAGACCGATATATTCTTCACACTTTATTATTTTTCTAATCTATCAAGTTTTATTCAAGTATTTCTTCAACATTTTCAAAACATTGCAGGGACGGTTTACTAAGTTTATTGACAACATTACAGACTCATTATCCTAACTATTTATAATAAAACTATTATAAGCTAACAATACATCCAGGTAACAAAAAAACATGGAAAGAGAAGGGGTTTTGAAAAAAATTATCTCGCTGTATAAATCAGAGAGCGACAGAAACTAAGTAGGCCATCAGAACATAAATTGCGATATTCCCGCATTTCAAAGTTGTATTCCAAACTTAGACCCTTCGTCAAAGTCACTCAGAGTGGTAAATAAAAAAAAGTTTCCGAGAAAACGGGGGAAATACGAAGAAATGCGAAATTTCCTCTATGTTATCCTCTCTGGATGTGACGTTGGCTTTCGATATATTCAAATTGAACATGCCGCTTTCCAAGTTCTTTTTTGCATTTAATTATTACTTATTTTCCTAAATATTTATGTTTATTGAGTGTTTCTTTTGATATAGTATTTTTTATAAATATATTTTTGGATAAATTTAAGTAAAAAATAATAAAGAGAAGTATTTTTTAGGAATAATTACTCACATCATCATCATCACATCAACAGCCTTTCCAGTCAACTGCTGAACTTAGGCCTCTCCTTAGAAAGGTGGTTTTTATTCCTTTTCATCTCATTTTTAGCATGATCTCATATTATGATCTTTGGACGGCATCTAAAATGGTCCTGTGGTTAAAAAATTATAAAACGTGGAACTGTATCTTCGGGAAATAAAAATAGTATGAGTAATGTACTATAATAAGATAAAATGTGTGTAAAACCAAATACTGGAAGCATTAGATTCCATTGTTAAAGAAAATTGAACATGTCAATAATTAAATTGGCGGAGTCATTTCATTTTCTAGGAACTTCCCGCACTAGGAATATATCCTAAGTCACGGAAGGACTTTAGATACATTAATTAAACGTACACGAAGAACACCCAGACTAAGAACAACAATTTGTAGATCACACAAAGTGTTGTCCCATGTGGGGATCAAACCCACAACACTCAGCGCAGTAAGAAGACCGCTTAAACCACTACGCCATCCGTGCAGTCACCTAACAGAGCGCTGGTGTTTAATAGAGAGTGCGTGAATCTGGATTTGTTAATTTGATTAAATTTACTATTGTTTTTTTTTTTTTTTTTTTTTTAAAAAGACAACGCCCGCATTAGGAATATATATCCTGTGTCGCGGGGGACTTTACAAACATACATGAAACGGACACAAAGAACACCCAGACTCAGAACAACAATTTGTGGATCACACAAAGTGTCGTCCCATGTGGGGTTTGAACCCACAACACTAGGCGCAGTAGGAAGCGGCGTGGCGACCACTTAAACCACTACGCCATCCGTATAAAAATTTATTTTACACGTCATTCACATTAGGTGTTTCACATTCACATTTCATCTTACCCATACAAACTTTTATCCCATTATAGGATGATTTCTGGGTTAAAACTACCCTATGTCCTTTCCCAGACCTCGGACGATCTCTGTACCAAATTTCATTCAAATCTGTTCAGTGGTTTAAGCGTGAAGAGGTAACAGACAGACATAAAGAAAGACACGCTTTCGCATTTATAATATTACTCGTAGTAACGGTTTAGATTTCCATGTGCCTTATTTATATGTATTCCTTACAGTAATTTACATTCTTCTTTAGATCCTGTCTGCGATCAATTACATAGATAATAGAGGAAAGCATCCAATCCCTATAAAATCTTGCATACACATTGCCTGGGACACAGCAAATAAGAAAAGGTACCATTTATCCACAAAAATAATTACCGAGTGATAGAAACATTACCGTCTACACCATTCACGGAAGCTTTTATCGAAACAACCTGTCTTATTTCATCCACATCCATTCAAAATCATTACGATATTTCAACAGTAATTAAATTTACATTTTATGCTCCACACAATATATATGATACGATAGCTCCTCACGGTTTTACCTTATACGTATTATGCCTTCGGGATGAGTTCAACACATCGATATATATATTAATGGCGATATGTTTCGTGCGGTCATCAACCTGCGTGCCAACTGAGTTTATGGCAAATTGCCGGGCGGTTTAGTACTTCAATATTATATTAATTGAATAGTTTTGGATACGTTAGATAACTAGCTATTGTATGCAACTCGCTCACGTGATTATTTATTTTTTCGTGTGAAAGTAACGAACAATACAACTTAATTAGTTCATTCCTCATTCGAAACCACGCGTTTAAAAGACCCAGGACCTCGTACCTGTGCGCAATGGAACCGGACTTTCAAAACGAAGTTCTGTTTTGCAAGTCATATCAGAACCCATAAAAGGAAGAACCCAGGCTGAAGACGCAGGAGTCGCCGTCACCGGATACGGTGTGGATGGGTACGTTGAAATTACCAAAAATACTTTCTTAGTGGGTCTCAGCATAAAAAGCATCAGCTGTCAAAATTTCAGGTATGTAGACAGAGCTTTAGGCTCTGCGTTTATAAATTAATCCGTCAGGACAAGTAACTTTATAATGTATAAAATACTTATAGTGTTTTATAGCGTGGTAATAAAATATATTGTCCGTACATATACTGTCCGTGTAGTGACGGATTAAGAATACGGAATGTCACTACCCCAATTCATCCCGTGGGTGTCGTAAGAGGCGACTAAGGGCGCAAAACAACGCAAGACACCAGCACTGCAAAACGAAGGAAAACTTGATGCAATCCCTATACCAACCCGTCTGGCCAGCGTGGTATAGTAGGCCAAAACCTCCTTTCTAAGGAGAGGCCTATGTCCAGCAGTGGACTGTTAAAGGCTGTTGATGTGATGATGATGTGAATAAAATATATTTAGTTTATACGTCTGTGCCGTAGAGTTACTTTATATATCACGTTTCTGAATTTCCATCCCGTTATCAAACCGGTTTGCAGATCATACCAATATACCGGTTTCATTAGAAAGGCAAAAATGTCAAGATGGTTTCAGACTAAAATAATACATTAGACACATAAAACTTGAAAAGAAATAAAGTTTTCTTTTCTCCAACAAAATAAACAAAAGGTGTTTCGTTTTTTTAGTGCCAGTAAAATATACAAATTCACGCTGCAGTTCTTAGAAATATTCTAAAAGAAAGAAATGTTTTCCAGCACAAAAATACAACAGCTATTTTTATTCAACCATTTTATCTAGAAGCATCTTAAGCCTTGCTCTTAGATCTAGGATACATAAATTAACGCCACCCCCGGGGTGTCTATTAACCCTTTGACCTATCCAGGCTCCGTCTTGGCTTGAAACTCTGAGCAAACTTTAATTGATGATTTCTTTTCACATTTATTATTCAAATGAGTTGATTTGCATGATTTTCTATTCAGGAAATATAAAACTTAGACTCACAGGAGTACTTGCAGGTACTATCTATTTTATCTTCTTTTTGTAATAATACACCTATTAGGTCTTTACCTATGAAATTGCCGTTTTGTGTGCAATAAGTGAAAGTACTTATTTTTTCAAACTTTTTTATTTCTGTTATTCGAAGTAATCACCCATGCAATCGACGCATCTTTGCCAACGCATTGGCAGTTTATTGATGCCCTTCTTGTAAAAATCAGCTGGACGGGAGGCAACAAACTCTTCAAAGGCATTTTGTACTGCCTCTCGGGAATTGAATTTTTTACCCACTAAAAAGTTGTCTAAATTTTGGAAAAAGTAATAGTCGGTAGGTGCAAGGTCTATTTCAATTCACACCCAGGAGAAATAACTATTTCTCCTGGGTGTGAATTGAACCCATAACCTCAGGCTTAGGCGTCATTTTCACTAACCGCTAGACCAACAGGCCAATTAATATATGTCTTTATATATATATAATTCTTTTGTGCGTGTATATATAGGTATAACTCCTCCTAAACGGCTGGACTGATTTTCATTAAAAGTTTTTGTGTGTGTTAAAGTGGATTCGAGAATGGTTTACATTCACAATTCGGTCCACTACAAAATGTTGTTTTTAGTTTAAGACGTTTGTACAGGAGTCTTAAATAACACATAGGTTAGTTATATCCCCAAAAAAATTATGTATAGATATTACCGAAAGGGACGCCGTTTGGAAAAGCTAGTTAAAAATAAAATAATAATAATTCGGACATCCGACACACAACGCCATTTAGTTTCAAATTAAGCAGAGCTTGTACTATAAAAGCTAGATTGAATGACAGAATACAGACAGACAGAGAAGTCTTAGTAATAGGGTTCCGTTTTAACCTTTGGTTACGGAACCCTAAAAACCGCCTATCTAGACAAGTTTTTCTTTGCAATTCCCGAAACGAGATCAAAAATTAAATGAGTAAGATGACATAAGATTTTACTCGTTCGTTTCCATGTCTGTGTAACTCAAAGACGGGAACGTTCTCAATGCAATTTTCATATTCATATCCTCTGGGGTTCGAGAATAATATGCCATAAAATTTTAATCCCGTGCATACGGGCGGGCCCGGGAACAAAGACTAGTGCACGAATAAATTATTTATTACTTTGATTAGATGAGGCATTCCAATTTAGTAAGCTCACTCATCCTATATTTAATGAGTGGAAATTTAATAAAATTCCTTGTTAGAATTTTCTTTTGGACCAATTGGGATTTCCAATTATTTTGTATTGAGTTATTTTGATTAACGATTTGTTGAACAGGATAATTAAAAGTGTAGGCATATGTTAACTATCCAACACATAACCGTGATTGGTGAAATGAAATTTGCTTCTTTAATTCATCGCTTCTACCATACATCTAGTTTCTAAAATAAGTAGAAATATCTTTGTACATATTATACAAACGTTCCATGATATGTAATTATATATAATAACTAGTTGACCCTGCAAAGGTTGTTTTGCTATTTACATTATTTAAAAAAAAAAAAATTTGTATTTCTTAGAATCCGTTCTTAGCTGACCTCTACTCGGTGAAAAGAATATTCCTCCCAAATTTCAAGTCTTTATCTCTAATGGTTCCAGAGATGTCGTGATGAGTGACTATATACGTGGAAATCTCTTATATATTATATAGATATTATTTACCTTTACTTATTATTTATATATATATATAGATAATATTTCAGACATCTTACACAACGCCATCTAGTTTCAAACTAAGCAGAGCTTGTACTATGAAAGCTAGATTGACTGATAGAATACTTATATACCTCTTTTTTGTAAATACATATATATATATATTGTATATATATATATATATATATATTGTATATAGAAAACACCCAAAATGGCAGACGATGCCATCGAACAGCTCGAAGCTGTCGGAAACGTCTGTCCCGCCGCTGCTCTATTCTAATCCCGTAACAATTCGTAATTTTATATTTTGGCAGAGTATCTCTGTGGCACACCATTAATAAATTAAAGTAAATAAAAGTGTAAATAAACTTTATGATAACGAACTTTACCTTACACGTGCAATCGTTGCCGTTAAATATCAGTAGTAGGGAATCGAACCCGCGACCTTTGGAATAGCAGTCCGTTACAAACCACTACGCCATTCAGTCGTATGCATTTAAGAATGAAAAATTAGTGAGATAAACAGAGCACGGTTCGTCGACTTCCTGTCACGAGTTTCCATCTCTTTAAACAAAATCACTCCACAGATTATCGGAAAGCTAGAATGAATATGTTACACATCAAAAAACAACTCATAATTTAAAATAAATACTTAATTAATTAGAAACTTTTCCATTAAATCATTAGATAAACATGTATTTGTACACCTGTCGTGTAATTGTATTTCGACATCCAAATTATCATTAGAACCGCCGTTTAGCTGTCTATTCCAAAATTAACATAAATACACAAAATTAATTAGACGGAGCATGTTATAAGGGGCTTATCATTTACGCAATGTGGTATGTGGCATACCTATCTCAATATTGTATTGTTATCAAAATATTGCACACAGTTCATTTGCAAGATTTGTTTATTTAACAAACGGATCTGTTAATGTAAACTAGCAACACGTCTCGGCTTCGTACGAAGGAGGGTATTAATTCATTCAGACAGATTTTTTAAGAGCCCCACATAATAATAATAAATACAGAGTCTGTGTTTTCTATGTATAGTATGTATGTATTTACAAAAAAGTATATAAACATTCCATCAGTCAATCTAGCTTTCATAGTACAAGTTCTACTTAGTTTGAAACTAGATGGCGTTGTGCGTCAGATGCTCGGAATGTCCGAAAATATTATTTTCACAAAAAAAAAACACCTTAATGAATGATACACGGAGGATCTCATGAAAATCTGTTGGATATTCTTGGAATTTATCGCATTCAGACAGACTGACTAAAACAATAAACGCGGTGAAGATCTTTATTTTAAAATGTGTAACAAAAATGAAATGTCAAGTAATTTTTTTCATTGTTTTGCACCGAGTGAGTACGTAACCGAATCCCAACCCCTCGCTCCTCCTCCTAATTCTAGGGTGTACACAAAGGGTGACAACGCACTAGTATCTCTTGAGTTGAAAATGTGCATTACATGAAAAAAGTCAAAACCAGGATCTGGCCAAGTTTCTTCAATTCCTCCTCACAGTTTTTTTTCTAACTTTAGAAATGCCACTATTTTACATTGGTCAGCGTCTATTAAAAACCAATTTTAGTTCCGTTACTGTAGTATTGCGTGACAAACTTGTATAAGATATTGTATAATTAACCTTAAATTTTCGGAGGCTAGTTCATTAAGGTTTTGCGAGTGCGGTCTCGCTACGTCAATCACGGTTTACACTAAACGTTCTTCTTGAGAGCATTAATGAGTATTTGTGGTGAACTTTGTTGAACATTGGGGTTGTGAAGTGTCAGACAGAAGCAGACAGCCATTGTTCAAGATATAAACTATCCTTGGTGGTTGGGGTTGTTAGTGTAAAGGGTAAGTTTATGGGTTAGGGTGATAAATATGGTGGAAAAATAAATATTTACGTGGTTTATTACTCGTTAGTCAAATACATTCCGACTACGAACATATTGTTATTACAATACAACTATTCTTATATAATATATCATATAGGTTTATATGATATAGAATATATACCATATACTACATAGGTTTATTAAACTATTGACAAAAAATATTATCATCCTCATCATCATCAGCCTATCGCAGTCCACTGCTAATAATGTTATATATTATATTATTATACTTATTTATAAATAACTATGTACCTATTGATAAATATTGTCTGATCCCAAATTAGATAGAGCTTGTACTAATTTAACTACACTGCCGATTAACAGATTTATATATATTACTAAATACATAATAAATGATATAAATAAATTACACCCGGACATAGAACAAAAGATATGAATGCTTACACGAATATATGTCCAGGGCATAAATTGATATGTCGGGGCACCAGGGACTTCCTTTCTAGGGTATACCTGGTTCCCCGGCTATTATTTCCCGAGACGGCGTGCGGTTTTAGTCGGTTCGTGTCCGACATGCCACCGATAGGTGGTATCCGAGGGGATTGCCTCACGGAAAAAAAAGGGGGAAAAATTGAACACCCGTTTTTTTTGTAGTTTTAGTCTCTGATCATTAAACCTACTGATGTATTATTATATGTACATTGTTCTAGCTTTTTCCCCCAGTATTACTCACTATAAAGTAATTCCCAATTAAATCTACCACACCTTAGAACACTTATTAAAACATGTACATCCAAATTTAAAGCAAAAAAAAAGGTGTTTTTTTTATCTACTAAACCGAATCACAACACAGACACCTCACAAACTCAATCAGTAAACGTAAATCTGCGTTACCTAAACACACATACCAATATCAATTACCCAATACCAACAAAAGCCCTTAAATTTTCAAATCATCTATCACACCAAAAAAAACAATATGTTCTAAAAATAATCATTCGGGGGACAATAGAAATCGTCGTACATGCGTTTGTCGCGTCAATCGGCCGAGTGACCACAGCGACAAAACAAATTGTCGCATGAAAAAGTCGACAAACATTTGTCGCACGTCAAATGTTGCGTACTACACGCTCTGTCGCCCCACTTTGTTTGATATATAAAGATATTTTCGTACGAAATTTATTGGACAACTAGTGCGGAACAAAATATGGGTATTGGTTGGATGGGTGTTGTGTTGTATATTATTTATTGTTACTGTATTCCCCGTAGAATGCAGTTGGACGTGGCTTTCAAATTCACAGAGAGGTTAGTCCGTAGATGATTTCCATAAAGAGATGGAAGAGGCATGTGTGCATTAGTAAACCTCACAGTATAACTACAAAATAATATAAAATCCAGAAAAATGTATCGTTAACAATAAATTAAGGAAAGTTTTTTGTATTAATGTCCTTGTTGATCTTACTTCACGTCGAAAGGTTTTGATTTACCTGTGTTATGTGTACCAATGTCAAGTAACTGCATAAGCGTCAGGAATGCGTCATAAATATGACGCATTCCTGAGAAATAGAGGTTAGGAATATAGACAGAGAAATAGATAGATTACAAAATGATCCTACAAGGGTTCTATTTTTTAAAAGAAGATTAAAAAGTATGTATAAATGTTCCTTTATTTTATTAGAAACTAAACCAGCTCTTTCTCTTAGTCTAAAGTTATTGACAAAACAGTCACCACGGTAATAAATCAAAAACACTTGTACCGTCATGTACGTGCAAGTCTTCACAAAGTTTAGTTCATTACAGACACGTCAAGGGGCACGCTGAATTGATGTAGTTTCGAACAACGCAACGCGGAGAAATTAATGGGTTCCACAGCACGCATCCGGCTGCGGCGCATAGATGCGACGGGGTAATTTTGTTAGTGTTTGCTACCACAATGTAGGAGATTTGATTCTAAATTTGTGTCTCTTTTGTTCTATTACATTATATTTGTAGTGTACTATATTACTGTTATACTATTTTGGATGATAGGTAATTGTAAGTTAAACAGTATTGTTCTTGGATCGATCTATCTGTGGGGACACATACTTTGTAAGAGTGCGTTTGCAAGCGTTAGCCAGTCCGCGTAGCACTCGGTTCGGACGCACATGTCACATCACACATCACATCAAGAGCCTTTAATAGTCCACTGCTGGACATAGGCCTCTCCTTAGAAAGAAGGTTTTGGCCTACTATACTACGCTGGCCAGGCAGGTTGGTATAGGGTTTGTGTCAAGTTTTCCTTCTTTTTGCAGTGCTGGTGTCCTGCGTTGTTTTGCGCCCTTAGTCGGCTCTTACGACACCCACGTAATGAATAGGGGTAATGACATTCCGTATTCTTAATCCGTCACTACACGGAAAAGTTCATTCAATTCAAATTAGTAGTTGAAAAATGTATGTTAGTTAAAGTTTTTTGCTTAGCTCTCATACGAGGGTTTAAATTTATACACAGTGTTTAGTAAGTAAAGAAAAAGAAACAGTAAAAAAACACATTCCGCAACTTTAATCCCGTTCCTTATAATATATAATTTTTTTAAACCTGTACTGTATTTTATTAACCTAGTTACTAACATTTTTCATACCTAAACTTAGTATATAGTAATAGTGCATATAAGTGTGTAAAGTATATCACAGACATCCAATATTGCCTTTAATTTAATAGTAGACATCTTAATTACTTAACTAAATGAAATAACTTGGCTATCGCAATAGGCATTTGCATCTAAGTTTAACAAAATCTACCTAATTTTAGCGCTCTGAGTTCTAACTAATTAGTTAGATCACACCACTTTCTGAGCAGAAAAAAATCGCAATAGACACTAGATAATAATATGATATAACTAAAAACAGTACTGTATTTATTATAAAGAACAGATGCAACTCAAACTCCGCGCCAAAATGGAAAACAGTTTTGCCAATCTAACAACAACAAAAAATAAACAAAAATTTGAATTTGGAACTATAAACAAATCACCCGTTCCCGATACTTTTTTGACTGAATGTACTATTAATTTTATAAAATTGAGTTAAGATTACTTTCTAAGTTATTCAGTTCAGCCATTTATGCGGGCTTAAGTAAACCATATAAAGATAGAAAATGTAAATTTTTCATTATCATATTATTCAAAAACAAACTTATCATTTTTCCTTTTGGTATACGACATTGAAACACGCAGATTATTAAACAAAGTCTGATAATTTAAAGAAATGAAATGTTCCTCATCGTAACACGTTTTCATGTTTTCAATTTCCTAAACATTTAATGTCTGAGATAAAATCTTTTCGTACTTGTACAAGCACGTGAAATAATAACAAACATCACGGTATACATTCAAGGGGCTCAGATGACGGCTGATACACACATCTTCAAGCTTCAATGGGCGCTTGACAGGTGGGGGAGTCTTTCTAGGCACGGGTTCAAAGCTTTTGTTCACGTATCGATTTTTCTCCCAATAAGATTCTACTACGCATTGGATTACAGTAAAAAAATAATTAAACTGATTAAAAGAAAATAAAAAAAATACAGATTAATTATATATGTAAGTCATATTCACGTTTTGTAATATACATTCACTCTTTTTTTTTTTCTGTGCGGAAATCCCCTCGGATACCGCTTACCGGTGGCAATGTCGGACTCGAACCTACTAAAACCGCACGCCGTCTCAGGTACCAGTAGTCGGGGAACCAGGTGTACCCTAGAAAGGAAATCCCTAGTGCCCCGACGTACCTCGGGCCATCTACGGTGGGTAGACGACCCCCCTGTGTGGGAGATATACATTCACACAAAGAAAATAAAGTTTTCAGAAAGTGAAAGAATATTTCAAACTGCCATATTTTTTACCAAGCTGTTTATTAACTTGCAATGTTTGTAACTATTTTTGTTCGGGTTCAATCGATTGAGCTGTTTTTTTTAATGTTTTGTTGTAGTATATAAGTACAATACAAATAAAAATAAGTATAGCAAGAAAGCTTTGTCGCGCTCTAAAAACTAAAAAAATAAACAGTTGCACTCCGGGAGTGCCGACAGAACTGAAAACATTTTTTTTTTCGATTCTCAAAGTTCCGAAGTGGATATGATATATAATAATAATAATAATAATAATATATCTCATACACTCACACACCGCCGTCTGATCCCAAACTAGGCAGAGCCTGTACTATGGTAACCAGACCGCTGATAAACATACTTATATATTTCTAAATACATACATACATATATTATAGATAAATTACACCCAGACACAGAACAAATGACCGTGCTCATCACACAATTTTTGTCCTGGGTGGGAATCGAACCCACGACCTCCGGTTTAGCAGTCAGGGTCACCAACCACTAGACCAACAGGCTATGTACGTATATATATATATATATATATATATATATATATATACACAATATATGTTTATATTATATATACCTAGTTATACTCAACTTACGGCCTACGGCCCAAACTCAACTCTTTTTTCCCCCTTAAAAAATACATTATTTTGTTTGTTGTACAAAAATTCACAACGCGCTTAAAGAAGTTTCCACTTTAATCTTCTATATATATATATATTTATATATATAAGAGATTTCCACGTATATAGTCACTCATTACGATATCTCTGGAACCATTAGAGCTAAAGACTTGAAATTTGGTAGGAATATTATTTTCACCGAGTAGAGGTCAGCTAAGAACGGATTTTAAGAAATTAAAAAAAAAAAATTTGATAATGTAAATAGCAAAACAACGTTTGCAGGGTCAGCTAGTACATAATAAATGTTCATTGTAACTTAGAAGCAGTGTGATGAAGTTCATATCACCAATCAATCGTGAATTTAAGTATATAATCTGTCCATTAAAATTGTTACAATATCAAAGGGAAAACACAAAAAATGATCAATCACAATTAATAAATTACAACAAAAAATTATATGAAAACAAAAACAAGCAATAAAATTTTGCTATGTCTAGACACTATTTAGCATTCTTCGAATTTATTACTTCGAGACACGTATTTAAATTAAGAACAGAGGACTCTTCTAGAATTATAATGAACTCCTACTAGCATCAGGTCAATTTAATTAAATATATAGGTTGTAGATGGTCTTGAAATAGCACCCGTTCAAATGGCCTCGAGCCTACGCCCGACACACCCTTGTTAGGAACTATAGAAAGGCAAGTCAGCTCATCATAAATAAGCAGAGTCCCTAGGGGGTGTAAGGAAAATCACTATTATTTTAAAAACAAATATTAGATATTTTTTTTTGGTTTTACTTCTTAATTATTATTTCATTCATTAGAAATTCACCGCCATTATCAACGTCAAGAGCCACCATCAGCAAACCTTTAATAGTCTACAACTAGACATAGGACTCTTATTAGAAAGGAGGTTTTGAGCTACTATGCCACGCTGGTCAGAGACGAGTTGGTGTAGGGTTTGTTTCAAGTATTCCTTCTGTTTGCTGTGCTGTTGTCCTGCGTAATTTGCTCCCTTAGTCGGCTCTTACCGACTTTTACGACACCCACGTAATGAATAGGGGTAATGACATTCCGTATTCTTAATCCGCCACCACACGGATATGTCAGAAAACTAGTCAAGCATCTCCACTATTAGGTAAATTTGAGATGCTTGGTTTTACGTTATTAAAAACGTATCTCTTAAGGCGAGGTTGCAGCGATTTTGCACTTTTTTGAAGAGAAATAAATACCCTAATATGCATTTATTGTGCATGAAACTAAATATTTAAAAAAAATTAAACATATAATCTAGAGATCCGTAAAGATAGAAACATGATTTATGGGATTTGGCTCGATAAAAAAAATCACAAACATAGCACTAACTCACGATTTCAAATAGAAATTGTTATAAAATGGATTCACGTAAAAATTATACCAAAAAATAGAGCTTATTTTTTTTTAGGGATTTGTAAGGATACATTTTCACATAGTTGTACTTATAAAAAAAGGAACCAAAAAATATGTTTTTGCGCTTGCTTACGGCGGCGAAGTTCGCCTGTCAGAGCTCGCTGAGCCTTGTTTGAGGTCGGACGCATGTCATTTTGCTCCGTGAAATTCCCCCGCGCAAATACGTAAAATTCGTTTTCACAGAGCTTCAACAGAATACTTATAAGTTAATTTTAATATAATTATTCCTTCTATTTTATTAGTAAATTATTTCCGTGTAGTAAATAATTAGTTTACTACAATGTTTATAAAACACAAAAATGGTAAAATTTTACAAACACATAAGTTTCACTGAGCCACAGTCTAAAAAAATCAGTATGCATGTGAGTACGGTAAATAAACAGTATTCATTGGTAGTATAGAAAGAAGGTAATCAGAAAATGTTATTAGAAATCTCTAATTTTGGTATAGTCAGGCACATTAAAATTATGTGGAATTCAACAGTAATATAAGTTTATTTATTGTTATTTTGCAGCACTTCGATAAGACAAAACATATTCACAGGCGTGGTTGAGACCCTACAGAAATCAATTTCTATTGATCATCATACTACGTTAGTTTTTGCATTTATACAGGGTGTGGCGTAAATAGTGGTCCACCATTAAGGATTCGATAAACCAGATAATTTACTATAAAATATTACAATTTTATCCATTTTTACCCAAAGGTTCCGGAAATATTTTTTTTTTACGATATGTGTACCTCTTGTTACAAATTTGGTTGTAGTTTTAACAAATACCTATATTTTTATTTTGATTACTGGTAATTACTGCTAAATACTAGAGCTATCGTTAAATAACATGTTTTTAATGTAAATTTAAATCTTTTGAAGAAAAAAATTGGTTTTACTCTACTTTTAACCCAAATTTTTAACATATCATGCTAATTCAATACCGATTTTTGTAAAAAAAAAATGTACTAAGATGTCAGTGCCCATTCATTTAAAAATATGCCTACTAAACACCAATTTTAAATGGTATCACAATAGCAGATCCTTTTGTTTAACAAAAAGATATCCAATTTTAATTGAAGAAAAGAAGATTTTCATTAAAATACATTTCAAAATTTAATTGGGTGAATATTATTACAAAACGTATTAAATGTGATAAAATGGATAAAATGTAACTTTTTACTTTTGAAATATGATTTTAGTCTGACAAAACTGGTTTTAAGAGCACAAACATGTCTCAGGTAAAAAAAGCCCGACCCTTTTTTTTACCTGAGACATGTTTGTGAACGATCTCGTCACTCGTGCGTCGTATGCGTTTTGTTTTTATTATGTGTGTTTACCTCCGTCGTTTCTTTATTCCTGCCCCCCTACTCTGCTTAATTTGCCTACTGATTGGATTAGTTGGACTTTGGCTTGCTCAAAGATTTGGACAAACGTGCAGTGCAGTGACAAAAATGTCTCGGTACACACCGCGCGAATATGCTGACATGCATTTTATTTACGGTGAATGCAGAGGTGTCGGTAGAGAAGCAGCTCGACTTTATCGGGAGAGATATCCCGATCGAAGACATCCAGATCATCGAGTTTTTGGGAGAGTGCATAACGCACCCGAGGGGAGGATACCTGGCACAGGAGTAGGCGGTGCAAGTGAAGGACGACCGCAAGTACACACTGGTGAAGAGGTAATGACTTTAGTTACTGAAGATCCTTCAGCATCGGTCCGTGTCTTAAGTCGCAGAACTGGCATATCCAGTATACTCAAAAGACATGAACTGTACCCATACCACTATCAAAGGGTACAGTCATTACTAACAAGAGATTATCCCTTAAGAGTAAGATTTTGTAGAGAAATGCTACGCAGAATAAGAGAAGACCCGCAATTTTTTAACAAAATATTGTGGAGCAACGAATCGTCCTGCAAAAAGGATGGATATTTAAATCTACACAATCTGCATAGCTGGCAGCTAGAAAACCCGCATCTCATAAGACAAGACAGATCATAGTATCAATTTAAAATAAACCTTTGGACTGGAATCATTAACGAACAGATAATCGGTCCACACGAGCTGCCAGAAACTTTAAGCGCAGATAGATATTTAAGTTTTTTGCGAATTGACTTGCCTTTGCTTCTGCAAAATGTCGCTCCTGAAGTCCAAGAAGACATGTGGCTACAGAACGATGGCTGTCCCGCTCACTATGCTGTTAGAGTACGAGAGCACCTTAACACAGCGTATCCAAATCGGTGGATAGGGCGCTTAGGTCCAATATTGTGGCCACCGCGCTCGCCGGACCTAAATCCCCTGGACTTTTTTTATTGGGGTTACCTGAAAGAAAATGTCTATAAGGAACAAATCATCTCTATTGACCACTTGAGGACTGGAATCCAGACAGCGGCTAGGAAAATCAGAGCGAGTTTTCTCGACGACTTAAACGGTCGTTTATTCGACGTTGCAGTGCATGGGGGCCATTTCGAGCATTTGGTCTAATTTTTACAGTGTTTGTAATCATGTCAAAGAATAATAATAAACGATGACTAGTATGACTTGTTTTTTTTAATGCCTTGTTCTAATTTACAAGTTAGGTCAAGATCACTCTGTAACAGTAGTTAAAAATTGTTATTTTAAGTCTTTTTCAATTAAAATTGCATTTTTTTTTTATTAATGGGATGGCAAATCGTTTTAAAATCTGTGTTTAGTAGGAATATTTTAAAATGGATTGGCATGGACAGTGTAGTTACTTTTTTTACAAAAATCATACGTATTAACGCAACCAAATTTTAAAATGTATTTTAATGAAAATTTTCTTTTCTTCAATTAAAATTGGATATCTTTTTGTTAAACAAAAGGATCTGCTATTGTGATATAATTTTGAAATTGGTTTTTAGTAGGCATATTTTTAAATGAATGGGCACTGACAGCTTAGTACATTTTTTTTACAAAAATCGATCTTGAATTAGCATAATATGTTAAAAATTTTGGGTTAAAAGTAGAGCGAAACCATTTTTTTTCTTCAAAAGCTTTAAATTTATATTAAAAACATGTTATTTAACCATAGCTCTAGTATTCAGCAGTAATAAACAGTAATCAAAATGAAAAAATAATGGTATTTGTTAAAACTACAACCAAATTTGTAACAAGAGGTACACATATCGTAAAAAAATTATATTTCCGGAACCTTTGGGTAACAATGGATAAAATTGTAATATTTTATAGTAAATTTTCTGGTTTATCGAATCCTTAATGGTGGACCACTATTTATGCCACACCCTGTATAAATGGAATATCTATTGTTTTTTAGTTTTGTCATGCCAATCACGCGCGTGGCATGCCAATCCGAAACATACATATTTTTAACCTCAGGAAAAGAAAATGAAGCATCACCAGGCTCTTTAACATACGCTTCAATTCCGAGTGTATCTGACACTAATGTTATACAGTACACTAATTTTTGAAATTATCTTTGAAATAGAAAGCGAAATATTAATTATTATATATATGAAATTGATAGAACCAATTTAAGTATGTTGGTAAATAAGGTCTCTTCAGACAGCACTGTAACGAAACGCATTATTGTAAGCTAACTATGCTGTGCGAATAGGAAAGCCCGCTTGCCTATTGCGCTTTGACATGATTGATTAAGAAAGTTTAGAATAAAACCTCCGCCTCAATCATCATCTTTTATTAAAGTTATGTGAATTATTCAACTTATGTTGTGTGTATTATTAATTAAAGCCTGTATTATGGTACCCAATCTGCTGATAAACTCATGAGGTAAGAGAAATTTGTAGAATAAGGTATTAAAAAAAAACGACGGGTTGCACTCCGGGAGTGCCGGCAGAAGTGAAAACTTTAATATTAACGTTGTGCATTTTTGATATTTTGGAATGGTTAGGGAATAATTTTGCACGAATTGCTTTAATTATCAGTATAAAAGTACTATCATTTATGTGGTAGAATGATTTATTGCGCTATCGTACACAAACATGACAATTTATATTACATTAAAAAGTTTATCTCTCAGAAAAACGAACATTCGCGCAAGCGCCCTGCGCCGCCTAAACGAAACAGCAGGCGCAGGCATACATTTTCGCCGTGCCGTAGAAAGAGAGGGGGATACTTCCTCTCCTACGCTGCGCCGACTGTCTACTCTTCATCCGTCTTACGAATTTTCGATCAGGTCACGTGTCCTAACGCGAGTTTAACATTTATTACCCATTACAAAAAAAAGTGTACAACGCCGCTAAAGATGTTTTCTCTTCAAAAATATCTATTGTTTACGAGATTTTGAGTAAACAAATTATATATGTAGTAATATCCTATAACTAATAACTAATAAACCTTAGTTCACCTGTTTAAACGGTCATTTAATTCCAATATTTTTTCGTGTATACCTATTTTAGTAGAAAGCTAACACACAGGTAAATAACAAAAATTTAAAAGTGCAAAAGCCAATTAGAATTATATACGTCAAACATGATATTCTTTTCTAACTACTGCATTACGAGTACGCTACACTGTGGCACAATATCTGGACGTAACTTTGAGTGGCGCGCAGCCGACTCGCGCAGCTTTTTGACACGCTGCGTCTTTGCGTACGATACGTTAGCGGGGGGGTGAGGTAATGTTTGCACACCTACACACCGCGCTGCAAGAGCGCCTTAAATAAAACAAAAACTGTTCAGTAATAAACTAAAAAAATGGCTTCTCTACGTAGACAGACACAGCACGTACTCGCAATTCATATACATTTGAAGAATACTTAAAGTGCGGATGTGTGGTCCCCTACTGAGACAATTGTGAAGTCTCGTCTAAGCGGCGCCGGGGACCTAACTTATATAAAACCATTTGAAAGCTGTAAAGAGACATGCTGATATTGAATTAGTTAAGGAAATGGATTTAACGTCAATATTGAGATTTTATCTAAACGTTACAATTGTATAAACGATAAAAACAGAAAAAAAAGTTGAATGGTTTACTTACAGAAACTTTTAAATGTTTGTCTACAATTTTATTTAAGTTTACATTTGATTGTTTGTTTTTCCATAGCCTTTTTTTTATGTTAGAGGGGACAGACGAGCAGACGGGTCACCTGATGGAAAGTGACCATCTCCGCCCATGAACGTCTGCAACTCATGAGTCTTGAGTTCTCCTTGCATTTCTTGATATTATTGCTTAATAATTCACACATACAAACACATAATTGCTTTTTGAAGTCCGGCAAATGTCTAGTTTCAAATTCTTACGGAAAATCTCAAATAAATCAAACATTATATGACCGTTCTATAAACGGACAGAAATTCATCCCATACATCAAACAATAATGTACCGCGTCGCAGCGTCTAGACTTCCCAACATTAAATAGTATCACCAGATTATACTTGCACAATTGAACAGCCATATCACATGTCCTTAAGATCTATAATTCAATGTCAAAAATGTACAAAGAAGTTGGTTGTTACAGGCTAGAACATCGCCGCATGCATTTTGCATCGCATTTGTGATGATTCGATAGGCAAGCTATTTATTATGGTGACATTCGTTTAAAACCCGTTCTGGTGTAAGAAGGTGTTGAGCTATTCTCCTCATTGCCGTGCATGCGGGAAAGTTATTTTGTTTTTTTTTATCTGAAGTTTTAAAAATAGAATATTTTAAAAGGAAACGGCAGAAAAACTTAACGTTATACATTTTTTCATCACCCCTATTCCATCACGGTGTCGTAAGAGCCGTCTAACGGAGCAAACTACGCAAGACAAAAGCACTGCAAAATGAAGGAAAACATGACATAAACTCTATATAAATCCGTCTAGCCAGCGTGGTATAGTAAGTCAAAACCTTCTTTCTAAAGAGACCTTTCTTCTTTCTATGACAAGCAGCAGTATTAAAGGCTGTTAATGTGATGTTTTTTTTTATATAGAATCCAAAGAAGCGAAGTCCTAAATCTTAAGACATTTTGTATGCTTGCTTAGTAAAGGTAGCTATACATAGTAATAAAGGAGAGATGCATGAGCATTGGTAAAAAAGAAAGGAATCAGTAAAACGTTTTATACATGTCATATTACATTACTGTAGACATCTATTTTATCTTACTTATAGCGTAAGTAACACAGCACTGTTATTTTTTAAACGCAGGTAACGTTTATATTCAAGACAGTTACATAGCGATTGTAGCAGTGTTTAGAGAACAGCTCTCCAGTACGTATTGCATTGTAAATAATGCTAAATTTTTACTACAGCTTATATTCGAGTTCTCTCGTATGTTTCTCTCACAAGCCTTCTAAATCAAAATGTCTATTTTAGGGTTTTGCAACTTCTCTGTTCTTAGAATTCTTCTTCATCGAAAGAAATTTTAAAGATAAACAGATGCACAGAAACTCTTTGTTACATACACATTATGCATATTAAAAAAACAATACAATACAATCTAGAAATGCACTAAGAAACGGTGTAACGGGTGGTCCTTCTCCATATGTGTTATATCTATTATAGTCAAGGAGGATGACCTATACTGTATAAGGTTGGTAAACCATGGAGCAACAACTACAAAATAATTAACAAAAATACACAGCTTGTATTAATATCTTTGTATTGCACAGGACCAGTGACCAGGACAGTGATGATTATGAATAATATCTAAATAATCCCACAAACTCGTATACACACATGTAATATCCATATAGAATATCCATATTCATCCTATTATTATAAATGCGAAAGTGTCTATCTGTCTGTCTGTTACCTCTTTACGGTTAAAGCGCTGAACCGATTGAGCTGAAATTTGGTACACAGATATTTTGAGTCCCAGGAAAGCACATAGGATAGTTTATATCATAGAAATAATGTTTTGAGGGGGTGAAAAAGGAGGTAGAGTTTTGTATGGGGAATCAATACCCGCTAAACTGATTCAGATGAAATTTGGTATGAAGAAATTTTGATTCTTGATAAAGGACATATGCTCCTTTATAGCCGACATACACGCGGGCACTGCTGCGGGGAAAAGCTGATATGTAGTAATAATGTCGTAGATGAAATCAGCGTAACACGCAAAATTATTTATGTTAGTACTCCATTAAGGACCGCGCATTTTAAATTTGATCTTTTTAAAAAAAAAATACTAGGCGAAAGCATCTTTCTAAAGAGCCCTACTAATTTGAGCAGAATTGCCGATGGACTAAAATAAACTTTTACTTGATATTGATGTTCATATTCGATTTAGAAGCAAAGCCCTTTAATTTCTGAAAAACATTAAACTCCGTTTTTAAGAAAATAATGTTTGAAAGTAAAAACTATTAATAAAATAAGCTTATCGATCTGGCTTATCCTGCTAAAAGTAAAAATAATAACTCGCCCACATCGCTAACTTTTCGTTGAAACTCTGTGAAAAAAACTTTGCAAAACATCTAGCCACGAATAGGATTATCTAGAACACTGTCCAATCAAGTAGAGAGTCATTATATCACAAACTTCTACATAATTTATAAGCTATCTTGTCTCTCACTTAACTAAATTAAACCGTTCATCGTGCAGATGGCTGAGTTCAAAAATATTGGAAAGTTTTGCGCCAGAACCCGCGCCGCTGAATTATTTGGCGTAACGTTGAATCTGCCAGCGGAATTATTTGCAAAGGACAGGTACCCATTTTTTGTTCAATTATATTGTTGAGTCGTCTAAATCAGCAATTCTCTTTTTGCTCATTTTTAGGGTTTATGTATTCTAAGCAGAAATCATTCCTGGAGTAGATTTTTTATTAGATTTTTTCCTTCTAAGTAAGCATATAGTTCACTCCGATGGTTTGTGTGCCGGTTAAAGGTTTGAATGAATGTATAAATACGGTGGGCACGGATTATCTATTGTACGTGTAGTCACGGATTATAAATATGGAATGTCACCATCCCTATTTATCCCATGTATGTAGTAAGAGGCAATTAAGGGAGCTACACTAGACAACAGCACTGCAAAGAGAAAGAAAACTGTTTCAGAAAACCCTATACCAACTCGTCTGGCCAGCGTGGCCGTACTTTCTAAGGATAGGCCTACGTCCAGCAGTGGAATATTAAAGGTTGTTGATGATGATGATTATCAATACGGTAAGGTTACTCGTTATATCTCATTAAAATTTAGTGACCTAAGTACATCTTTCATTCAATAGTCACAAATACGTTGCCTACCTTTTGTGCCTTCCCACAAGGGGCAGCTGGGCCTCACCGTTATGTGAAGTTAGTTATATTTAAAGTGAGCTATCACTTAGTGATATCCTAAGAAAGTATTGCTTTACACTGGTTTTCTGTGATATTACAATAACATATAGTATATATGTAGTATGTGTGCCTGGTTTGGTATCAGACGGATGTTTGTAAGATATTTAAAGTTATTTTTATTGATTCTCTTTAACAAAAATAGTTTAGTTTGCAGAAAAAGTTTACCCGAGTATTTAAGACTTTAATATTATTCTATATTTATTTAATTCACAATAACAGCATTAAGAATTATTTCTTATAATAAATAAGTAGATGGCATAACACTATTGCATTGGGCTAAGCCTGTAAAAATAGTTGTTTTTAAAGAAAATAAATAAATAAATAAATAAATAAAAGTCAGTTCAACTTTAAATATGATTCCTACGTCTAGACCAGTCGTTTATGTTGTAAAATGTTCTGTTTACTCAATGTGATATTATTTTTAACCAAATGATGATGAAATGGAATGATGAAAATGGAAAAAATAAAAATTATATTAAGTAAAAAAAATGAAGTTTCCGCCAGAAAATTCGAATGATTTTCGACTCATAATGCCCTGTAATAATGGCCTGAGTACACTGTTTCAGTATTCGTTACGACGTCCCTTACACCTTGTATATGCTTCTACTTATACAAAACTTTTCTTTAGTTGCTTTTCATTGAGTAAGTAAGGTTACTGGAGCTAAACCTGCTCTCCCCCCGATTCCAGGGGAGAATTTAAACGCCTTTACTAACGCGGTTTACTAGCAATCGAAATTACTAGTATTCCCAATAACCCCTCCCGCTAAGCTAAATTGCTTGTGTTAGGAGTGATTTCACATCGGTAGTTTACGGGCCAGGATTCGAATCCACGACCTTTAGACCGCAAGTCCTATGCCTTATCCACTAGGCTACCGCCGCTTATGAGTTGGAAGTGTCTATGTGTAGCGGTAGCCACTTACATTCAGTTCCGTCTGCTCATTTGACCGTTCTATAACATACAAAACTCTATGTAAAATTCCCCTGTCGGATACACAACATCTGTATAGATAATAAATAAATAGAACGATATCCTTTTATGTCATCGCTTGTGTTATTATACTAGTAGACGTCCATTATCCTGAGTGTCGGAATGTCAGAGTGTCGTCTGACATTTGACGTAATGAGACTGGAACTACGGCGGCCCTGTAATTAACCTTTCCTACTTAATGATATTGACATTCATTTTCACATTTTAGTTTTAATAATACCTTTTGTTTAAATCCTTTCCATATCTAATTATAATAATCTAACTAATCTACCACTATTTACAGTTCACTGCTTACTCCCTTTCTAGCCATATTGTCTTTCATGCAATCCATCCTCACTCTGGGATGGGTGTCCATTACGGGCCTCTTGGTCTAGTGGTTAGTGACCCTGACTGCTAAACCGGAGGTCGTGGGTTCGATTCCCACCCAGAACAAAAATTCTGTGATGAGCAAGGTCATTTGTTCTGTGTCTGGGTGTAATTTATCTATAATATGTATCTATTTAAAAATATAGAAGTATGTTTATCAGCAGTCTGGTTACCATAGCACAGGCTTTGCCTAGTTTGGGATCAGACGGCCTCGTGTGAGATGTGTGAGATATAATATTTAACTAGCTGACCCGCGCAACTTCGTCTGCGTCTCTCAATAGTAATGAATTTTCTCCGTTTTTGAAACATTCTTCATTGGTGCTCCGCTCCTATTGGTTTTACCATGATGATATATAGCCTATAACCTTCCTCGATAAATGGGCTATCTAACACTGAAATAATTTTTCAAATCGGACCAGTAGTTCCTGAGATTAGCGCGTTCAAACAAACAAACTCTTCAGCTTTATAATATTAGTATAGATTTAATTTTCTTCTATTCAACTTTTAGGTCGTGTAAAAATATTGTAAGGTAGGCGTACATAGGTTATATAAGTAATCAATAAAATTATGTTTATAAACAACAAGACGTCATATTAATAGGTAGTATATAATATATTTTATGTACTTATATGTCATACGTTCTTATAGAATCATAAAAGAATCGAAGAATATTAAAGCAATCTGTAATATTTTTTTCTCCGACAGTCAATGGGAAGACATGGTATCCTTATTTCTTTCATAAATTACAAGACCACCAAGAGATTCATCAAAGAGGTTTTTTGTATTCCACACAACGGAGTCTGCTCTTGAAATTAGTTTGAAACTATAACGAGATCACGTATAATATTAGAGAAATAAAACGATCAGTGGTCCAGTGAGGGCACAAACAAGTCATTTGCGAAATCTGAAGATTCATAACTTAGTGGATTCTCAAGTCCTCTGGCGTCAAGGTTGAGGTCAGACGGCCCTAGAATATTTAGGAATAATTATAAGGATTTTTATAAATAATTTAGTTGGTTATTTTTTTTTAAAACCATCATTACAATTACCTTAATTATAAAAGTTATATATAACATTTATCTACACATAAAAAAATACTTGCCCTGAGTGACTGGCTGGGCTAAAAATAAGGTGTAAAAGGTTGTATGGAAGTTCGTTATTTTCAAAGTTCGAACATGGGACCGTGGGAGAGTCATGCTTCGCCACGAATGGGTCGGCTCGACCGGATTGATACCACAGCCTTACAGAAAACAGGTGCTAAGCAATTCTTTCGTTGCCTTTCACTAAGTGAGTGAGGTTGCCGGAGCCCAAATCCCCCCTCCGCTGACTCAATGGGAGGCACTCCAAGGGCGGCACCGCACTTGTGACTTTTGACTGTTGCTTACCATCAGGTGACCCGTCTGCTCGTTTACCCACTTATACCATAAAAAAAATAATGAATTAATAAATAATCACACGAACGAAGACACGGGCAATGGCTAGCAAAATAATATACTCTTAACCGTATGGTTTTTTAAACCTTAGTGATATGAAAATTGTAAGCAATGTTTTAAACACGAACTGATTACTTAAGTATTAATAATGAACATTCCAGATACGACGTTGTAAATAAGGAGTGTTTCGTAGACCGTAGCACTGTGTAACCGACGCACGTAGCACGCGTACGCTCTACGCCGTAGCCTGAATCACCGATCTGCTACGTTTTATTTATACGGACTACTTCTGAACAACGCGATTCATGTTAAAGTACTAAGCAATGTTCTCTGTAAAGAGTTCTGTATGTAAATAGGTACTTCCTTATTGGTTCACCTTTCTAACGATAGTTATATGAGTGTTGTTTTTCTACCACTGAGGTGTATGAATTTATTTGTTCACAAAATTGTTGGAATTGAAATTAAATTTAAAAAAATATACTGTACTTTACTAAGAAATGTGCATTAATATATACTTAAAAAAACATAAACAAAATTTTTTTTTTTTCCATCTACATCTAACCTAAAACTATTACTAACACATAATACTTTTTAATCAGACAACAACTGTCTATAACACTGCATATCACCTATAATGGTGACGTCAAACCCATGACAATCATACAACTTAACTAATACTAAATTCACACATCTCACACGTGACAGTCTGATCCCAAACTTGCTAGAGCCAGTACTAACTAGGTTTTTCTTTTTAAAGCCTACTAATGCATTAGAAATATGTATCCTATGTCGCGGGGGACTTTACAAACATACATGAAACGGACTCAAAGAACACCCAGACTCAGAACAACAATTTGTGGATCACACAGAGTGTCGTCCCATGTGGCGATTGAACCCACAACACTCGGCGTAGTAGGAAGCGGCGTGGCGACCGCTTAAACCACTACGCCATCCGTGCAGTCAACTCACATACTACTAGTATGGTAACCAGACTGCTTATAAACATACTTAAATATATATTTCCAAAAAAAAACTAAATACATACCTATTATAGACAAATTAAAAATTGACGAGAACAAATGATGGTCCTCATCACACAATTATTGTCCTGGGTGGGAATCGAACCCATGATATCCGTATTAACCGTCAGGGTCTCTAATCCCAACACCAACAAGAAAGTCGAATAGTCAATAGACTTTTATTACAATCGGGAATTGATAGCAAAACACGAATATTTCTGTACCCATGCATTTTTATTTCCCTATTAAAAATAATGCAGCTTAAAGTTGAAAGCCATTGAAAACTTACATATTTAAAGGTAACATATCTAAAATGAAACTGTGTAAAACCTATTTTAGAGTCAGGATACACGTTCGAGTGAGTTTTATGGGCTGGTTTAACCAAAGTGATGTAGTGCTAGAGTAAGTAGGTACCAGCTATGCGCGTACATACATCTTTATACACCAAGTCTCGTTGACGGTGAAATATGTGAGGGAATCCTTAGGAATATGGCTTCTTTAGAAATTACAATGGCTTTTCTAAACTTATTTCTTTCTAAACTTGTTATAGAAGAAGCAGTTTTAAAAGCATTAAAGATCAGGTCACTGTTTAACTTTGGTGTAGTTTACTGTTAGTTAGTAAATGGCCTTATGGATTATGGCATTAGGGATCAAAATATTCATTTTTTTTAATGTCCGCCCTAGTCGAACAGACGGGTCACCTCATAGAAAGTGACCATCGCCGCCCATGAACGTCTGCAACTCAGGAGTCACAAACTTTTAAGAAGGAGTACGCTCTTTTGTTGAAGGTTTGAAGGTCGTATCGGTCCGGAAAACCGCAGACGATAACCCGTTCCACAGATTGGTTGTGCGGGGTAAAAAGTGTCTCGAAAAGCGCACAGTAGTGGAGCCCCAACTATCCAGGTGATGAGAATGAAAATTTTGTCGTGTGGAACCATGGCGGAAAGTTGCGGCTGGTATTAGGGTGGCATTCGATCGGAGATGTATGGACTTTCCACGATTCGAGTCGCTCTTCGTTGGATGCGATACAGAGGGAGAAGATGGTACTGAGGTGCCTCGAATGCCGGTGAAATACTGCCTCGAACTGTTCAGCAAACCGAGCTTCTTCGAGAGCAATTTGACCTTACCCTCTAAGTGACTCCGAAACTGGACTTCGCTCGATATGTCTAGAATTCCGATGCTGGCTTGCATATAGGTCAATCACACCCAGACCCAGAACGAACTTTACCAGAGGTTACTGAGCCGGATGTCGTCTCTTGCTCTGTAATCAGGGTTCCCACCCAGGACAAATAATTCCGTGATAGGCACACGCATTTTTTCCGTCTAGGTGTAATTTATCCAGCTGCCTAGTTTTGAATTAGACGGCCAGCGGTCCATCAAATCTTATAGATAAATTAAACCCAGACACAAATGGTGGTGGCCATCACACAATATGATTCCTGGATAGTAATTGACCCCACAATTTCTGGCTTAGCAGTCAGGGTCACTAACCACTGGACCCACAGGCTGGTCCATCATATTAAACAATATATTCAAAACGGTGGAATTTAAACAACCAGGTAACGTCTAGTTATTATTGTTATTATTCAGGTCAACCCGTCTCTTTAAAAAGCTTAACATAAATGAAAGTAGCCTCTATGTTAACTGCCTGTAATCCTTCAAGAAAATTCTTTCCAACGAACGAGAAGAAAAAGTTTGATATGTTATTTTGCATGCGGGACACGAGCGTGTAAGTCATAGAAGGATGTTTTCTCGCCTCACGCATCTGCCATGCTTCATCGATACATAGCTTTTGGATGGTAATTTGATTTGAAGGCTTTTTACAAGCGTTTTGCGTGAGAGGAACAAAGTATTGTTTAAGGTTGTTATAGTTGTTTACAAATAAATCTAAACGTTTGTTAAAAAAATATATGATTTTAGATTTTAACGACTAAAGTACTTCATCATTATCAGCATATCGCAGTCCACTGCTGGACATAGGTCTCTCCCATTGCACACCCCTTAGATCGATTTTCGGCTTCTCGCATCCAGCTCCTGCCAGCCATTTTGCGCAAATCGTCACTTCACCTGGCCTGTAGGCGGCCTACACTGCGTTTGCCGAGACGCGGTCTCCACTCAAGAACTCGTTTTCGGTCGTCGGTTCTGCGGCTAATATCTGAAGTACTTATCGACTTGGATTATACTCGTAATAAAAATAATAAAAATTTATGTTTCTAGCTTCTGCATGTAGAAAACAGCAATATTTACAGCTGGACTGCGATCACGGCTACTGCAACCTGATCGAAATGTCTGTTATTTAAAGGTATATATGAAATACCTGGTTTTGTTAAATAAAACATGTGTTCTACTTACTACATTACTACTTCATTATTGATCTCATCACATGTTAGGACATAACAGACATACACACATAAATATACAACACATAGAAATAGTAGTTAATATAGCGCTAGGTTTGCTCCCTTTTTGTTATTTATTTTGGTGACAGCGTGGAATATCCCTTCGGGTCTTCGGATCCTCGGGGACACAGGAGCCAGGAGTATGATGTGTTTCTACTAAAAATCAACCCGACAATCGTTCTTGGGCCTTAGGCTACTCTGGGGAGGACCCAGCCCATGCTTTTTCAGGTCGCCGGTAAATGGGTTCAAATTAATGACTTAGTTAACAAAATATAGGCTTTCGACGTCGCTTTAGACGTCTCTGCATATAACATTTTGGATACAGGCGTGAGGATATTTATGTTGATTAGTAATATTCTTGCTTTATTTTACCGTGAGCAAGTTTCGATTAATTAACAAAACGGAACAATAGCCCTCGAATGCCAAACCCATTTGTCTATTTGCTCGTATTCTAATCGCGCTGCCGGAGACACCACAATCCCATTAGGTGCACAGCTCTGAGAAATAACAGTTTCTAACGAGAATATATCATTTTGATTCTGGGTTTGGGGGTTGAGGGGTAGTTGTACGCTTTAAGGACCTCCAAGATGTAAGGAGATATTTGTAACGCAATCATTTTCTAATTACGAGTTTTTAATATTTGGGCAGAGATAAAGCTTACGTTGGGTGTAAACTATATAAATTCTCAGAGAATGAAGAAAGAAATTAAGAAAAACAATGAATAAATAGATACTTTGGACAACTAGAACTAAAAAATCTAGTTTCAAACTAAACAAAGTTGGATTTACTGATAGAATACTAAGATACTTTTTTGTAAATACGTAGGTACATATTATACACAGAAAATATTTACAGATGAAACATTTGGTCCGACACAGGAATACATTCATTTTCTTTCCATTTTTACATTATCTATTAGTGTGACAAAGTGCAATTAATAAGGTCAGTGTTGAAATACAACTAAGATAATAATTATGTAAGAAAACTACGGTCCTTATTATAATGGACTTTCACTTTGACTTAGATAGTATTTAAGTTGGAGAATGTTCTCTATGTGTTTAAGATATACAGCACCCATTCAAAAACTGGATGTTTTGTATAAAAATACCAGTTCTCGCGGTTTTAAGAGTATAATTTTCTCTACTATACCAGTCCGAGTGGGCATAGTTTACACCTCAACGATCCTTTCCATAAGCAGAACTTTTAAACCTTTCAGTTTCCTGACAATTATTATATAAATAGAGGACCGAGAATGTTGCCAGTCTGAAATTTAAAATATTATATGCATTACTGTGTTTTATAAGTAAAATTGTACCGCGATGATTGATTACGTATTTTAAATAAAGACTATTTATTTTTTATTTTTTACTAATGTACATAGTGAATGTTTTCAAATGTTAGTTTTTTCCCTGTACAAGAAGTAAAAAACGAAGTTACTTGCCAAATTTCATAGTTCCAAGTCAACGGAAAGTACCCTATAAATTTTGATTCCCTTGAGCGTGTCGAAATATGAGTTTTTTTGCGGCATAAACGGCCTTATCTTTTTTTTTACGTTAACTTAGAAGTTTGATTTTTGTCACAGCTTCAAGGGACTGTAGATCAGGGGGATGTAGTATATCGTTTTAATTTTAACTCGATAGCTACACGCGTACCCGAGAGAAAGGGTCTTGACCGACATACGACCGGACAGACAGAGAAGGGGAAACCTTATAGGATCACTTTGTTGTGATGAGTTTTTTCTGTTTACGGTACTTAATCTAAAAAAAATTGCCTCAATGTTTTTGAAATACTTATCCAATAATACCCCACAAAATAAGAAAAAAAGAAAAGACATCCCCACTTTGCGTGTATGGCCCCTTTTTTTCTGTGCAGAAAACCCCTCAGATACTACCATGGTTGTTATGTCGGACTCGAACCGACTAAAAATCGCACGGTGTCTCAGGTACCATTAGCTGGGGCCCCAGATGTACCCGTGAACGGAAATCCCTAGTACGTCCCTAAATTTTTCGCTTCAATAATTTATTTTAGATTTTTTGGTCGTAATGTTATAAAACCATAATTCAGTTATTTATTATTAGTTGTTAGTCTTTTAAGCTAAGCCATGTACGGAAGGAGGACACTGTAGAAACGGGTTTCTTAGTAGAATTACGGAACCCTAATAAATTGATCCTAACCTAATATATACTCGTGGTTCAGTTTCATTGATTTAAACCAGGGATTCCCAAACTATTTTGATACCTCAGAACTCCCAATGCCAAATTACTGTACGCTTATCGACTTGTTGAGTTTCTTAAAAGTACAAAAATGGTACTTCCTACTAAAATTTTAGTCATTCTTATAAAAAGTTGGTACACGTAACATAACTAATACAGTATCTTGAAAATTTTAAATAAGAACTTGTGTGCTAATAAGGGTCGATTTTCAGACCTCATCCCCCCTTTAAAATCGCTATTCATTTATGTCGACCACTTTGGGAATCTCTGATTTCAACACACTAGTTGATCAACAATTATGGATTAAAGATTAAGTGATAACTCACCCGTATTAATTAAGTTGGATCTACTTTTAATTTATTTTAAGCCTTCGTTTTTGTGAGCTTTTGCTGTCGTAATGTAATTATTTTGTACCTTATTGTTAATACAGTATTAATATTGATATTTCATATAAAATAAAATTATAATTCAACATGACAGTGGTGTCAATCATCTAGGAATGATACCAGTCTGCGCTGATGCTGATATTTTATTGTTAAATATTTTACGTTCAATTTACAGTTAAATATGCCTGTGAATTGTATCGAATACCGGAAACCTCAAGAGTGACAAGTGTGTTGCCGCCCTTTCAGTCCCTTCCTCCCGAACCAGGTGAAAAGAGAGGAAACCTCACTCACTTGGTAAGAGCTGCTTAACACTAGTTTTCTGTGAGGCTGTGGTATCGCTCCGGTGGAGCCTGGCCCAAATGTGCTGAAGCACAAGGCTCTCCCACGATAAAGTGCGAGCACCCTCGCTATAGGTAATTATGTACATTTTTTCAATCAACCAAATCTTCTTGAACTGCACTGATCTGTGTTAAAGTTACCATTTATCCCTTATTCAATGATTAAAGGGGATAATTATGAGAATACAAGAGATAGGAGAGAGATTGGGAGTATGAGAGTATAATTAAGTTTTTTTCATGTTATAAGGGGGCAAACTAGCACACGGGTCACCTGATGGTAAGCAACTACCGCCGCCCATGAACACCTGCAACTCAAAAGTCACAAGTGCATTGCCGCCCTTAAATATTAAAGAGGACTCTTTTACAAGTTGTCTCTCGTTGTCTTTTATTATTATTTAAAAAAATCTCTATGTAGTATAAATTGGTCATTTTGAACATTAAGAGTTTATACATCTTACGAAAATTTAAAAATGACTTCATAATTAGTTTCACGGAAAAGGTATTATAATTGTGTGAGGTACACCAATACAAAGTTGTTTCGGCTTGAAAAGTATGAAATGTCAAACGGCACCTCTTGGATTAGATAGACTATAATGTCTGACATTTAATTCACATCATAGTAAAAGCACAATTTATTCTTGTTGAAAGTCGATTAGTTTTTCCACTACTTTCCATAAGAGCCACTTCCTACTAAAAGTTTCTTCTAAAACCACTTACTTTTAAGTAAATAAGTTAGTGGCTCATCTCGAAACTTCACCCGCAGATTTCCTTTTCCCTTTAGAAACAGGTTCATTCAATATTAAAATACAGTAGATATTTAGCAGCTAATGCAGTCGACGTAAACAGCTAAGTGCGTATCCGGATTCATCGCGAGTGCATTCGAGGCCGCGACCGCGCGGCGGACGGGTACTTTAGGGCTGTGCTAAAAAGTTTTTATTAACCAGTGTAAATACCTAACAGGCCGTGGATCAATAGTAAATAAAAAAAACGTACGTAACCAGCTCTATAGTTTTCTAAATATGCATTTGCATTTGTGATGTGACTACAACTGCGTTATCTAGCAGATTCTTAAATCGTTAAAAAGTTTCTCATGTTTTGGACACACAAACAGTTGACAAAAGAAGGATTTATTGACCAGGGTTAATATCTAACAGGCCGGGGATCAATAGTAAAAATATGTACGTAACCAGTTAAATTTTTTTTGAACATCAACATATTACAAGATTTCAAGTTAAGATGTTTTTATTTTACGTTGATGTCTTTAAAACATTATATTATTATAACTCATATTAAAAAAAAAACAAAGTTTCCGCTATTACATTTATGACGTATTTGTGTAAGTGTGAACCCTAGCAATCGCGCCAGGCGCGCATCCGGCGCAGACGGGGCGGCAATTGAGAGCGTTTTTATTTACTACCCGCATCCACGCGCTACGCCAAAGTGCTCGCAATGCCAATGTGAAATTACCCCTTATTTTGTTTGAGTTTTGTCAGCATCTGGCTGTGTGTGCCGAAGATAACCAGCTTAGTGACATATTATATTAATGATCACTGTAACTTTGATAATTCGAAACCCACTCAGAGCTCTAATTATAATGTTGTTTTTGTTTCTCCTGATCTTATTTAATAGTGCAAAGAGTTTTGGCTGAATTCTTTAAAAACCAGCCGTCAAAAGAGGCCGAGTCATCTATTTGTATGTACACGAAGAACGATAAGTATTTTACTTAAATAAAATTTTGCTGTTTCCTTCTTTCAAATTAACAACCTTTATTAGTCCACTCGTAGGCCTCTGCTTAGAAAAGAGATTTTGGCCTACTAGGTATTCATATTTTATCCATTCTAAAAATGAATTCAATCCTAAGGGTATGCAGACCACCGACCATCAAGAATACCAGCATTACAACAATTTATCTCTTTTTAACCGACACCAATTTCCAGAACAAATTTTATAAATATTGAAACATTGCATGTTATGCATAAATATTGTTCAAATTACACTACAGATGGTTTAAGCCCCTGCTGAATAATTTGGCCATACCGACGAATCAAGTTAGACCTGTGATCACAATAATTCGAGGTCCCATCTGTCGGCATGCTTGTTTACACGACAAACAGGATATTCGAGCGAACGGTGCAGAGCTATCGTTGTAAACCATTCTATTGTTCTAAAGCTTAAACTATTGTATGTATTATTATTTGCTAATTCGTGACCCCTACATTAAAGTTTATGTAAATACTCGTATGTCTCTTATTTACTTGATGAACTAAAAATAATTTAGGTACGTACAAATTCGTATTTAAGTTTAGGGCAGACATCGAACGTAACGAATCCGCAGTACCAGGTCCTCCTGTCATTTGTCACTTCACTGCGATTTTTATTGGGCGGTGTCTCAGTTTTGAATTCATTACAACTATACAGAGTACTATACAGATTTAAATTAGACGCTTCGACATGGAGTATGTTAGACGTATACCATTATATCTGTTACGAAGACACGATCGTCTAAATCCGTCGGTGTTTTAAAGAAACATTTTCATTTCACTCTTTAAGAAGGGCCCTTGACCGGTTCGAAACAAGTTGTAAATCCTCACAATAATAAAATGCACAATAATACATGCATAACACCAGTTGACACATGCAGTATCATTAAATATTTTAGTTGTTTAGTAAATTAAATACCACGTCATCACATCACATCTACAGCCTTTAATAGTCCACTGCTGGATATAGGCATCTCCTTAGAAGGTTTTGGCCTACTATACCATGCTGACCAGACGGTATACACTATACTATGTTTCAAGTTTTTCTTCTCTTTGCAGTGCTGTTGTTCTGCGTAGTTTGCTCCCTTGACACTCTGTATTCTTAATCCGTCACCACACACATAAATATTAATAATGTAAAATCAAATGAAACATTTCAAAGTATTTCATATTCCTTACAATATGTTCCATATTGCTTTCATGTTATATATTCGACATATATTCATTAGGGAGCGACGACATCTCACTATTTCATTTCCTGTCGGCCTGTCGGAGTTCGATATTTTGTCCCTCTACTGACTGTGAGATGTAAATTTCTTACTGTAAAATGTTGGAGAAAAATATTTTAGAATTTGTTTGAAGTGAGCATTTGATTTTGTGTTATATCATAGAATTTCTTGTTTTTAGGTTTCCGTACCTCAAAAGAGCAGCAGCAGCAGATCAAAGCAAGGTCTTACAAAAAATGAGGGGAAAATTCCAAAAGTAAATTAAGTAAAAAAAAGGTATATTTTGTTGTGTTTGTCTTGGTACAAACCTTAGGGGAGTCATGCTTCGGCAGAAATGGGTAGGCTCAACCGCAGTGGTACCACGTCCTCACGAAGAACCGGCGTTAAGCGGTTGTTTCATTGTTTTTAGGGTGAGTAAGGTTACTGATGAAAGAACCTCTCCTCTCCCTGATTCTAGGGAGAAGGGACTCAAAAGACGGCTACGCACTTTTGACTCCTAAGATGAAAACGACTATGGGTAGTGGTTTAAGAGGTCGCCACGCCGCTTCCTACTACACTGAGTGTTGTGGGTCCGATCCCTACACGGGACAACACTTTGTGTGGTCTACAAATTGATGTTCTGAGACTGGGTTTTCTTTGTGTCCGTTTCCATGTATGTTTGTAAAGTCCCCGCGACTCAGGATATATTCATGGCGCGGGAGAGTTGTCTTTCACATCACACATCAACAGCCTATACTAGTCCACTGCTGGACATAGGCCTCTCCTTAGAAAGGAGGTTTTGGCCTACTATACCACGCTGGTCAGACGGGTTGGTATAGAGTTTGTTTCAAGTTTTCCTTCTCTTTGCAGTGCTGTTGTCCTGCTTAGTTTGCTCCCTTAGTCGGCTCTTACGACACCCACGGGATGAATTGGGGTGGTGACAATTTGTATTCTTAATCCGTCACCACACGGAGTTGTCTTTAAAAAAATAAAAAAACAGGTTACCCATCTGTGTGACTCGTTTGTTATAAACTGAAAACATAGATACTAACGGATATAAAAAAAGATACATAACATCGCAGTGGAACTATTCATGGAGTTCAAGGGAGTAACCGATCACATAAACTTTCAACTAACAAAAGCGCGTTTGTCATACTCGAGCAAGTACTGTGTACGGCGGGTTCGCATCGATTCTGTAGAATCAAACACATTGGGAGAGTCGTGGTTACCGACCGACACCAACTTCGCTGGCCACGCTCATAAACTTTCTCCATATTGTACAGGCGAGTACAAACTGATAAATAAATAAAGTCCAGATAAGTTTGCACTGCACAATTTCGATAAATTCTCTCGTATTATTCAAACTAAAATTGTACTTCATGCATGTTTTCAGAGCTTCTAAAAGCGCACATGTTATCGTTCATTTATAAAAGAGCAATTAGTTCCAGAGACATGACTGATTTTATTTATGTAGTTGAGGTGGTTTATGTAGATAAAGGACATACCGGCACACATCAAAACAATGTTTAATGATGCCGTTGTATCTACCTGTTTATTAAAAAGAGATTCTTTTCATAAGGCTCAACCCCTTGGAAACGGGCGGTTGTAGATCGGCACAGGCATATTATATATTTGAGATAGATTTTTATTATATTTATTTTGCTAAATATTTGACAAAACAGAGATTGTTGCTATTGTGTGTGTTGATTTATGACTTTAGAGTCTAAATAAAAGACGATTTCAAATAGTTTTATGAAATAAAGATATTTGGAGTTCGAGTTTATCATTCAACAGGAGAAACATGGACACCTACGAGTCAAGAGTTACAGAGTTACCTGTCAAAAATTGACGGGGTGGAGAGGGGTGGGGGGGGGGTATAATTTGATCTCCCGTAGCCTCACTTGCTCTGTGAAAAGCATCGAATGAATTCCGTGACGATGGGACGTCACTGTATTGGCCTTTCTAACGAAGTAATGACTCGTTAATACTTGCATCAGATATAATCAAAACTGCTGGTTTTGACTGTCCCTACGATCAGCTAAGCATAGTTACCTACAGTCGGCATAGTTCACTTAAGCTAATATTTACGTGTCTCGAGCCACGAGATGTATGTGTGTGTTTTTGACTGTTTATTGAAGTTCAGCAGACGTTCGCGAAGACAATTCGGCTGCTCCATGGCAAAATGACAAATTCATAACCCAAGTGCTATCTAATACCACTGAACTGTTTTTTTTTCTGAAGGAAGTTCTGAATTTTAGTCTTTCCAGCATTGATATAAATATTGGAAATATAGAGTAACATGTACACAAAACCTGTTAAGATTTAGTTTAATTATGTTCCCACTCCTGGTTTAAACAATTCACTTGATAACCAAGAGAAGTTTCACTTAATATAAATCAGGTCCGATTCAATATCAAAGAGTCGTAGAGACTCCATGAGCACCGCCTTTGTCTCTATAGCGCTCACGTCACTTTTAGTAGCAGCTGAGCGCTTCAATAAGATTGTTATATGCTTTTAGTAACTTTTTAATAAGTTCAGTATTTTTAAATACACGTCACGATCACAATGCGTTAGATATAGTAATACATATCTAACAACAGTATATTTTGAGCCGGTCTGTTGACGTTTCTGTCTTGTCTCCTGTTACAAGATGGTCATTATGGATACCGACTCGGATCTCTTTGAGCTTTTGCCTTTTCTATTTCGTTTCCCTTTCGAAACTGCACTTTGACTTTGACTGCACGGATGGCGTAGTGGTTTAAGCGGTGGCCACGCCGCTTACTACTATGCCGCTGAGTGCTGTGGGTCCGATCCTCACATGAGGAACGACACTTTGTGTGATCTACAAATTATTGTTCTGAGTCTGGATGTTCTTTGTGTCCGATTCATGTATGTTTGTAAAGTCCCCAGCTACACAGGATATGTTCCTAATGCGGAAGTTGTCTTTAAAAAAAATAAAATAAAACTTACGAAATCCTCCTGAATCTATTTTTCTTATCTCAATTTACTTTCCCGATAGTGCTGTGCTCGACAGGGTCCATAATTGTTACCTGAATGTACATTATGGAATGCAATAAATTAAATTCAAATTACTTTGTTCCTGTACTCTGTGTGAAAACAATTACATACTTAAGGGGCCAGTAGGCAGGCAGCCAGTCATAAAAGACACCAGTCTAAACCCTTTGCAATGTTACACATACGACCGATCCTAAATAAAACTTGAGAAAGGGAAGGAGAATGAGGAAGCCGATATGTCTTGTACTGTCTTTGCATAGATTAGAAAATACTCATATACAGCTAGTCTCAATATATACTGGACTCTAGTAACTTGTAGCTATTTCAACAAAGTTCAATTAAATAGATATAATTAACAGAATAAATCAGTTAAAAGTATTAGCTATCTGTACTTCGTCAACATTTATTTATTTAACTTAACTTAATGCACTAGTTGTACAAAGGCGGACTTAATGCCCAAGGCATTCTCTGCCAGTCGACCTTCGGGTGATGTAGAAAAATGAAGCTGTAGGTGCAAGAGAAAACAGAGAATTTGACTTGTTTATATTGTTATAGTTGGATAAATCTAACTTACATATATACACTACCACTATAAATACTATAAATAAAATACTATATTCATAACTACATATATACATAGAGGTCTCAAGTATACACATACAATAGGTGAATATACACATTTATAAATACATAAATATAAAAACACATAGTCGGGTACTAGCGATGTGACCTTTCTGCCAACTTATTTTGTAGAAGTTCTTTTACTTTCTTCTTGAACGTAAACCGGTTAGTGGACATCCTAATTTCAACTGGGAGCGCATTCCAGAGAAGAACTGACTGTACATAGAAGGAAGAATTGATGAAGTTGGAAGTGTGAGGGGGGCAAAGAAGAAGCATATTATTTGTAGATCGAAGATTTCGGTCGTGACTGGAGCAAAGGAGGCGGAGATGGGGAACCAGGTACTCAGGTACCGATGGGGAATTAAGAAAAGAAAAAAGATATGTTAGTGCGCGCAGACTGCGGCGTTGACGAATCGGGAGCCATTTCAGTTGGGAACGTAAAGCAGACACATGGTCATACTTGCGAAGATTAAAAACAAATCGAATGCAGTTATTAAGAAGTCGGTCTAGTTTATTGAGGAGGTCTGCATTCAGGTCAAGATAACACACATCACCATAATCGATTAAGGGAGTAATAAGGGACTGCATAAGCGTAGCCTTGGTTTTAGTGGGCAGAAAATTCTTGAGACGATATAAGGCGCGAAGACATGTAGTGACTTGCTGGCTGACGTGGGTGACTTGTGCTCTCCAGTCAAGTGTCGAATCAATATGTAGCCCTAGGTTCTTAACCACTGGGCTCAGAGGTATGATTATGTCGTTAAAAACAACTGGTGGTATGGCCGTCATGTCCAACCTATTTAACATCTGTTTGCTACCTATGACGATCACTTGACATTTGCTTGGGTTAACCAACAAACCAAACCTCATTGACCAGCTCCTTATGAAGTCCAAATCTTTGTTGACTTTATCAGTGGCGTGTGATATATCTTCAACTCTCGATTGGGCGTAAATTTGCAAGTCATCTGCATACAGGTGATACGCACATTGAAGGTGTTGGGTTACGAGATTAATAAAAATTGAAAATAATAACGGAGATAATATACCGCCTTGAGTGAGTGATAATATACCGTTTGTGGTATTATTTTATTTATTTATTATTTTATGATGATGTACGAAAAATAAATGATAAATTGAATAAAATAATAATATTCCTATTTGCTGACTATCATTTGCGTTACGTAAACACAGGATACAACTTAAATATAAAATATTTGTTATATTTTGATATTATATGGAAGAGTAAAAATGACAATAAAATTAAACTTTTTAATAACAAAAAGTAAATGTTATATAACCGTTTTATGAACTCGGAAACCACATGTAAATAACAAATATATATATATATATATATATATATATATATATATATATATATATATATATGTAGGAGGGAACAGGTGACGATGTGAAAGGGATGCGTATCCAAAAAAGTAATTCGTTCATCCCCCAAGGCCATTTTTCAAGACCTACGGACGAGCGAGATTGGACTGAGCGTTTAGGATTGATTACAGTAGTAGCTATGCTCTTGAAATATAAAATATATTCCTGTGTAGCGGGGGACTTTACAAACTTACATGAAACGGACACAAAGAACACCCAGACTCAGAACAACAATTTGTGGATCATACAAAGTGTAGACCCATGTGGGGATCAGACCCATAACACTCAGCGTAGTAGTAAGGCAAGGCGACTGCTTAAACCACTACGCCATACGTGCAATCGCGCCATCGTGTACGCCATCCGTGCATAGTAACAACTGTCATTATTTCAAGTAGAGTATTTTGGCTTCGGCTTTTTGGCTACTTAACGAACAAACCTTGAGAAATAATTGGTCTATAATTGTTTGGATTGAATTGCGAACATTGTACAAAAGATATTTCTTATATCGGTATCGAGTTGAGACACTTTATGTAAACTATGTACGCATAATGTTGTTTTGATTGTTTTTCCAAATAATTTTGCTGGCTATGTTAAATTTAACGTCAACGTCAAATAATAACAACTTTATAATTTTTTTATTTTGGTATTACAGTAAACGAGAAACTGTAAAACTATATGTGTTTTGAGTTTGTATCTACTATTGTTAGTGGTATATTTATAAATAACTAGCTGACCCGGCGAACTCTGTTCCGCCTTAAAGTTGTTGATACACGACATTTTTTGTTTTCTTATCAGGCGCAAAAACAAACAACGCAGATGGTCTTCCGACCAATACTCAACGTTGCAATGTGTCTTGAACGTTTTAGAAATAAGTGGCAAATATGGAACAATCCAACTGTTGTCGACAACGAAATCCATTCTTTTCACTTTTGTTGTGACAGTTCCACCGTTGTCATCTGGTGATCGACGCCGATACAAAAAAAAAATACGGAATAAATAGTATCCTATGTCCGTCTCCTGGCTCTAAGCTACCTCCTCACCAATTTTCAGCCATATCGGTAAAGCCGTTCTTGAGTTATAAATAGTGTAACTAACACGACTTTCTTTTATATATATAGATGAACGGTTTTATTTAAGAGTCCTTTATCGACGAGTCAGGCGATTTTTAACTTTAAGAGAGACGATAATCCCTAAGTTTATTTCGTCCTTTGTTATCAAGGCTTGTCTAGTTAGAAAAAAGTTTTTAAAGTTTGACTATTGAAAGTGTTCTTTTAACCTGTTTGCAGAATAAACTATTTCATTTCATTTTCTAACGGTATCCTCCGTAAACGTGTTTTAACATTGTATCAGAATTATAGCTAACAGTGGACACAAAACTTAGTCTTATTTTGTGAGAAAAACGAAATGTCGGTACCATTTTGTAGACTTCTAAGAGAATGTCGTATGTTTTTTTCGAGTTTTATTTTTGCCTTATCTTTAGTATTGTTAGAAGAAAAGATGAGTTCGGGGTAATCTTCAGAAGTGTGGTTTTCCTTATATCAAATATCCTTTTTTTCTACTCTAGTTAAAATAATAATATTAACATTTAGAGTAGAAAAGGCAATAAAATTATGAATCTTAGATCTTATATTTAAACGTGTTTCTTAACTCTACAATGTTATCTACATTTAAGTAGGTACGTATGTATTTATTAAGGTCTGGAGGAATGTCTGTTATCTCTTACCGACATGGGGAGATGATCATGCAATGCGGACCGTGGCCCAACGGATGATGTTGGGAAAATATATTATTTTACTTATAATAAATAATAATAATAAATAAGCCTTTTATTATTTCTCATTTTCAGTTCAGTTATACAATATTTACTTACATGCAATAACAGTAACTTATCAAATATATTAATTAAGTATTAAGTAATAATCAAATTTAGAAAAAAAAAAGATTTTTATGATTGCCATATAATAGATTTGCAGTATTGATTATGTTATTGATGCAACTGTAATATTTTAAATAATAATGGAATGTTTAATTTATTTTATTTCTTTTTTTTTTGTGTTTAATTGAGAACCCCTCTGTAGGGTAAAGGCCTCCTCCATTTTTGACCATTCTTTTGTCTTCCGCCTTTGATTTCCATTTATTTCCTGCTCTATCTTTGATGTCGTCGCTCCAACACATTATACTTAAACATATATAGAACTTTCATTGCGTAATGCAGGATTAGTAGGTACTTCACAGTTCATCGTATTTTTTAGTTATATTTTTTTATGGAAGTTGACACATAGGTATGTATATAGTATGAATTTATGTGTCAACGTTTTGGTTTTTAAAACTTATTATTTTCGTGTGACACTCGGCAAAGATGATGGTAAAAGATACTGGTACCTAATCATTAATACTACCAGTGTCGGAGACTGATGTGAGTGATTAAACTGATAATTAGGTGTTAGTGTGCTCTCTGTTGTCCTTGTAGTGACGGATCAAGAATACGGAATATCACTACCCCAATTCATCCCGTGGGTGTCGTAAGAGCTGACCAAGGGCGCAAAACAACGCAGGACACCAGCACTGCAAAAAGAAGGAAAACTTGACTCAAACCCTATACCAACCCATGGTATAGTAGGCCAAAACCTTTCTAAGGAGAGGCCTATGTCTAGCAGTGGACTATTAAAGGCTGTTGATGTGATGTGCTCTCTGTCTTTTGACCGCGATCTTTTGTAGAGTACGAGATCTTTCCAGGTCCAGATACTTCTACTGCTTCTCTGTTATTCATCTCTGCTTCTAATTTGAATAGCGACTTCTTCGTAAAGTTGATTGTCACGATCGTTTAGAAGCAGATGAGCATTACAGCATTTAGTTTCGCTTAACTTGATACTACACAAACAAATATTAATGCTAGAATTTATTGCAAATATAATTTTTGCGGTACAGTCAAGTTAGGCGGTGGAGAAAATCCGTGAGTTGTAAAGAAGTGATGTAGAAGGTAAATTGGTGACTGCAAGGATTTCGTAGTAGTTTAAGCTGTCGCCACACCGCTTACTACTACGCTGAGTGTTGCGGGTTCGATCTCCACGTGGGACGACACTTTGTGTGATCTACTAATTGTTGTTCTGAGTCTGAGTGTTCTTTGTGACCGTTTCATGTGTGTTTGTAATGTCACCTACTATACAGGATATATTACTAATGCGGGAGTTGTGTTTTTTTTAAAGACACAATAGCTGCTGCTGCAATTCAGGTGCAACGAACAAAAAAGAAATGAATTTTAATATCAATTTAATTACAACTCTATGTTCTTCTTATTTAAATCACAAAATAGTCTAACAACGTCGAATATGAAATCATAACGTCGTTACAGAAGGATTCGAACTAAGCGGCAGATTACACAAGCCCGTTACCGTAATGTAATCCGTTTTCATTCCCCAAGTATGATCGCTTCATCAAGTAATTAATGAAGGGAATTCCTTTAGTCATTAACATATTACTGAGCACATTGCTTAAGCGATTCCTTTCGCCTTCGGTCGCGTTTCTATTGCATGTTTCTGTTCAACATTTTATGAAACAATTTCTGTTTATTAAAAACATTTTTCAAAATTATAAAACTGGTCTTACATAGTAAATTACCAAAATTACTAACACGTTTATGAACCAAGTTATTGGCATAGCAAACTAAACACATTGTCTTATGAAACTCTTTAGGAGATAAATACATAACGTTTACTGGTAATATTGCGCTTTTCATCTTAGTTCCTAATTCGCGGGGAGGCAGACGGGTAATCTTGTGGTGACTACCACAACCCATGGACACCTGAAACCCCTTTCACAAATGCGTTGCCGATCTTTAAGTTGGAAGTTTTAGAGATATTAGAGTTTGAAGGGGAAGTGGGGGGAACAAGAGAATTGCTTAACTTCAGCTGTCTGTAGCAACGTGGTTTCACTTCAGTAGAGCCGGCCAATTTGTACTGAAGCACGACTATCTTACTGTGAAAAGTTGCAATTTCAGTGAATATACAACTCCAATGATATTATATGATACTAGCTGACCCGGCAAACGTTGTATTGCAAAACAAGAAAAAAATAGGGATGGGTCACCCTTACCATTTAGGGGTATGAAAAATAGATGTTGGCCGATTCTCAGACCTACCCGATGTGCATACAAAATTTCATGAGAATCGGTCAAGCCGTTTTGGAGTACGGGAACGAACATTGTGACACGAGAATTTTATATATGTATAAGATTATTTGACTGCCTCGGTAGTGCAGTGGTAGCACATGCGACTGCAGTGCAGAGGAATCGGGTTTGATTCCCGGGTTGGGTCAAATGTTTCTATGATCCTCAAATATTTTAAATATGTACGTATTTACAAAAAAAAAACGTATAAAGGTATTCTGTAAGTCAATCTAGCTTTCACAATACAAGCTCTGCTTAGTTTGAAACTAGATGGCGCTGTGTGTTAGATGTCCGAATTCATTACTTCGTATTCATTACGATGGTGTTACAATGGCCCGATAAACCTGTTGTTGAAATGTTTTTGTTGAATGTTTCATTTAAAACGAATTGTAAGGTCTCTGACTAAGCCAAGTGTTACCGAATATTGCCGAGCAAACAATATGCTACTTTGTGTTTGGGCAATGAAAACCGTGTTAATTTGCCGCGATGAGACCTTTCAAATATTTTAGTTTTTAAAAATATAAAATTACAGTGTGAAATGTCGGAATGTCGTACTTTCGTTTCAATATAATAAAGTTCGATACATTAACAGCCATTAATAGTCCACTGCTGGACATAAATCTCTCCTTAGAAAGGTGGTTTTGGCCTACTATACCACGCTGGCAAGAAGGGTTGGTATAGGGTTAGTGTCAAGTTTTCCTTCTTTTTGCAGTGCTGGTGTCCTGCGTTGTTTTGCGCCCAGAGCGGCTCTTACGACACCCACGGGATGAAATGGGGTAGTGACATTCCGTATTCTTAATCCGTCACTACATGGACAGTGTCATTCGCTACAGTGTCGTTTTGATATCGGTTAACAAAAGTATTATCCATATTTTTATACGTATTTAGTTATATATTATAATAAGATATTTCTTTTTAAATTTTCAGATCAATTGATTTCATTTTGTATGTTCATAGCGAAATAATCATAAGTGTTTAAGGGAAAAGAACCCAATTTAATTTTTCTACTTAGTTTTAATAGAATTATAAGCGAAATACTCCCTATGATTATCCTATTTTAGACCTGTTACTGGTATCAATCGACGTTGATGTAGTTGTAACATTTATTACCTGAAACAAAATAAAAAAATATTACATATAAAATTTGCATTCAAATGACGAAAAAGAATGAATTTAACAGTTCGGTACTTGTATCAATGATATTGTTAAAAAGTACTGTTTGATATCTTCATTCACAGGTATTTAAAATAGTCGAAAGTGAGTATTGATAAATACTTTACTACTTTACTGAAATTATTGCAGAAAAGTGTATTGCAGTTTTTTTTTATTGGAATAGGTGCAAACGAGCAGACGGGTAACCTGATGGAAAGTGACTCTCGCCAATGAACGCTTGCAACTCAGGAGCACCCAACTCTTTATGATAATCGATTAAAAAGCTACGAGTAAAAGCCTTAATCACAAACAAATAAACCTATATTATTGTAACTAAAATGTTTTCAAGTTCTAATACCATACTTAATACAATATTCTCGTCAAAATGCTGTTATCTAAGTTTCATCAAACCGTTAGCTAAGCAGTTTAAAAACCTGTAAAATTAACAACAAATGTTTCATAATCTCTCATGATTGCAATAAAAGTACCATTATATTCAAACTTGGGTACGTGAGGGGTGGGCAGGGAGAGATAAAAGACATAAATTAAAGAGGTATAACGTTTGACGTCCGAAGTTTGGACGTTAGCGTTTGTTGCCGATGCGAATTGTTCGGAGACCATTCCCTGTACGCAACTTCAGGTTATAGTGATAAGCAGAAGCGAACGTAGAACAGCGAGATTAGCTAGCTAAGTGCGATTTAGGCTTTGTGCAGTGTAGGGTTCAGTAGTTTAAAATTGTACTCTAAATTGTAATTATTGTACTCTAAGTGTTGTGCTACGCTGAGTGCTGTGGGTCCGATCCCCACATGGGACGACACTTTGTGTGATCCACAAATTGTTATAATGATTCTGGGTGTTCTTTGTGTCCGTTTCATGTATATTTATAAAGTCCCTGGCAACACAGGATATATGCCTAATGCGGGAGTCGTCTTTAAAAATAACATCACTCTTAAACTAACAAAGCCAAGGAATCTTTTGCTTTTAAATTCGTTG
Organism: Arctia plantaginis; assembly: GCA_902825455.1. Classification (NCBI taxonomy): domain Eukaryota; kingdom Metazoa; phylum Arthropoda; class Insecta; order Lepidoptera; family Erebidae; genus Arctia; species Arctia plantaginis. The sequence goes on along the minus strand of CADEBD010000294.1, from coordinate 12,896,825 downwards.
TATACCGTTGAGTACCGTTTATTTTGTGTATCGTTTATTTCAGAGAGTTAATTTTGAGTTTCAATAATGACTAAGTAATAATAAAATAATAATAATAATCTACCACATTCACACAACGCCATCTAGTCCCAAACTAAGCAGAGCTTGTACTATGGCTAGACAACTGATATAAATACATATGTATATACTTTTTTTTTGTAAATACATACATAGAAACACCCAGACCAAATCAAACATTAAATATTCATGCACACAAATGTTTGACTTGAGCGGGAATTGAATCCGCGACCGTTGGATTAGCATCATACTAGTCGTCGTAACTAGTGTTTCAAACTGGTCACTAAATCGGAAATATTATATCCAATAACATCAAATATCCAAATCTTACGTAGAATTATGCATAGTTTATAGATTTAATCTACATAACGATCGAAAAAGTATAAATATAATTAACGTTAATTATACCACATTCGGTGATATTTAAACTTAAGCTCTGCCTCGGTGGTGCAGTGGTAGCGTATGCTACTGCTGTGCTGAGGTCTCGGGTTCGATTCCCGGGTCGAACCAAATTTTTGTATGATCTGCAAGATTTGTTTCGAAGGTTGGGTGTTTTCTATGTATATTATGTATGTATTTACAAAAAAAAGTATATTATTATTCTATCAGTCAATGTAGCTTTCTTAGTACAAGCTCTGCTTAGTTTGAAACTAGATGGCGTTGTGTGTCAGATGTCCGGAATTATTTCATAACGAAAGCGAAATTAAGTAACGAAGAAATCTCGGTCTCGGTAAAATTACTATACCCCTGTTCGTAAGCTACTATGCTCCCTACCTTTTCACAAAGTCGTTCGGTGACGAGAACGTCTTCACTTTAAACAGGTGTCGAGCTCCACTTTTTAACTACCCCATCTTATTCCCGGGGAAGTCTGTAGGGATGCTTTTTGTTCGGGAACTCACAAAGTTGGATTAATTTTGTATGTGGTTGGAGTTTCATGTCGTTTCTATGAAAATGTCGTGTTGGGAATGGATGTGATTTTTGTGGTAATGGCTACAAGAAAGTGAGGGTTTTGTTACGTAGTGAGTTGTAAAATAAATACAAAATTGGTCTCGCAAAACGTTCACAAGTTGTGTAACGATTTTTCAGACCGTATTTTTGGTAACATTATAATTTAAATAACTTTAACTATAAATAACTAGCTTATTCATCTTATGGCTGGGTATCGTAAGAGTCGACTGCAAACAGAAGGAAAACTTGACACAATCTCTATAGCAACCCGACTGGCCAGTGAGGTATGATAGGTCAAAACTTCCTTTCTAAGGAGAGGCCTATGTCCTACTGTGGACTATTAAAGGCTGTTCATGATGATGAGATCATGAACTTCAAGAAAGACGACTTGTTAGTCAGTTAGTAACCCAGAGGTAGGAGTCAGGTTCAATGCACATTAACAAATATTGTGTGATGAGCACGATCTCTTTGTTTTGTGACTGGGTGTAATTTTTCTTTAATATCAGGTTCTATGAATCATCATCATTATCAGCCTATCGCAGTCCACTGCCAGGACATAGGCCTCTCCCATTGCACGCCACTGTTCTATGTATACTTATTTAAAATTACTTGAATATTTTCAAATTTTAATTTGTTAAGTCAATATATATTTTTCCCAACAATTTTTCCAAACTTGTATAACAAAAAAAAAAGAAACGGTTTCAGAAGTATTACTAATAATACTAATAAAAGTGACCAATAGATTTATCTAGTTGATTTTAAACTTCTGACACTATTTTTAAATTGTACTTATACTTGTATGAACAATCGATGTATATTCTCTAACTTCATTACGGTATATTTATTACGTATTTTACCTTTTTATTTACCTAATTTTTTGTATAAATTGATGCCATATCGGTCGATACTGCACAGAAAGTGGCAAACTCCAGCAAGATCAAACATTCATAAAATGTTGGCAAGTCGCTCGATGGCCTATCAAATATCGTGGGTGAACCACTTCAGTGGCTCGTTAGTATGCCAAACTCGTGCTGTCACGTGATTGGTTATTTCATATCTCTTACTGATGCGGCAATTCTTATTCTACGTATAACTTTTCAAAATGCTTATCATCTTCGGTGGTGGTATGAGATGAATTCATCGATGATACTATGTGTTAGGAAAAGTATTTTGTTTTGGGCGGAATCGGAAAACTGCTTTTTTTTGTCTGGCTTTATTCTTCTTTATTTTTTTATTTTTGATCTTCTAGGGACAAGTTAGTCTTGTTGTAAATAAAAACTGTGTGAAGTAGTGTTAATTATCAGTATCTTCTAATATAAATAATATACTGCACTGTACGGATGGCGTAGTGGTTTAAGCGGTCACCACGCCGATTCCTACTACTCCGAGTGTTGTGGGTTCAAAACCCACATGGGACGACTCTTTGTGTGATGCACAAATTGTTGTTCTGAGTCTGGGTGTTCTTTGTGTCCGTTTCATGGATGTTTGGAAAGTCCCCCGCGACACAGGATATATTCCTAATGCGGGATTGTCTTAACAAAAAAAAGACTGATTTTAGCTTCAACATATTAAATTAATAGCATTAAGAAAAATCAAATTTATATTTACCTATTTAGACTTCGTAACATTGAAAAAACTCGGATATAAAGCAAAGGTAGATGAAAACTTAATGACAAATTACTGTTACAGAAATGAGCTAGTCAGTATATAGAAAGTTAAGGGCCATCCAACGAACTAGCCAGCGATATGCAGTAAAATCTGAATGGTGACACAAATTTGTTAAATACTAAAATTTGATCAGAGAGACTAGAAAGGAGAGATTAGGTAGGAAGGAAAGGTTTCCAATCATAGGAATATAATATTCCTGATATTGCAGATAAATAAGCGAGTATGAGCAGTTAAAATAGCTTTAGCTTTCCTAAAATATTGTTACATAGAACAGACGCTTGCTTAATTACAATATAAAAACAATTTATTCTAAAATCCCTCGTGTATTTAAAAGTAGTTCAACATTTTATTTTCGTAATTCCATTTAAGTTTCTACTAAAATTAACTTTCAAAAGGTGTAAAATCTAAATTAAAGCTTGAACAAAAACAGCACAATGAAGTGGACACGACATTGTATTTGGTTCGGAGGTAAGTTATTGGACCCAGGAGATTCATTCAGCGAGAATGACGCTACGTAGCTGGCAAAATGCTGGATTAAATTGCGTTAAACATTGTTACTTAAAGTACAATGGCGAATTCGTAATTGAATATAATTTGAGCATCTTAAAATTGTCATTTATAGGAAACTAATTCCCGTAAATATCTAAGTTTTTTGAAACTACCGTCTAAGTCAGTAAAACACCAGGAAAAGAAAAGCTTTAGATTAATTAGGTAGAAAAAAATATTAATTAGGTAGAAAAGGATAGATTAATTAGGATAGAAAAGATTATATTAGTTTAAGTTTAGAATTTACAAATTCATTAAATGTTGAAATAGGTAATAAATTAAGGAAAAGGAATATACTTATTTGATATTAGAAATGCAGATGTATATAAGTATAAGATGATTATTTCCTGCATCAGACACATTAAAAGTGACATAAAAATATAACCTACGAAAGACCTACAGCTAGTGAACCATAATAATTCTTTATTATCTTTTTTATTTTATTTAATTAGCACACATAGAGTATATTTATCAAATAATTATGTAAAGCAATACAAAAACCAATTTGAAAAGTCGATAGCCAGAGACAAATTAATAAAATAAAGGAAACATTACGCAGCTGGCGAATACATCTCTCACTTGCGGTTTGCAGATGACATCGTCATCATGGCAGAGACGTTGCAGGACCTACAGCAAATGCTGAATGACTTAGCTGACACTTCTGTACGCATCGGCCTACGGATGAACTTGGATAAAACCAAGGTCATGTTCAACGAACATGTACTACCGGAACCGATTGCGGTACACGGTGCCGTTCTCGAAGTTGTTCAAAATTATGTGTACCTCGGGCAGACATTGCAGTTAGGTAGAAACAACTTCGAGGACGAGGTGAACAGAAGAATTCGGTTGGGTTGGGCAGCGTTTGGGAAGCTACGTCGAGTCTTCTCATCTTCGATCCCACAGTGCCTTAAGACGAAAGTCTTTAATGAGTGCGTCCTACCCGTCATGACATACGGAGCTGAAACGTGGACACTTACGGTACGGCTGGTCCACAAGTTCAAAGTCGCTCAACGTGCTATGGAAAGGGCTATGCTCGGCGTTTCTCTAAGGGATCGCATCAGAAATGAGGTGATCCGGCAGAGAACTAAGGTCACCGACATAGCGTACCGGATCAGCAAGTTGAAGTGGCAGTGGGCTGGCCATATTAGCCGCAGAACCGATAACCGTTGGGGAAAACGAGTTCTTGAGTGGAGACCGCGTCTCGGCAAACGTAGTGTAGGACGCCCACAGGCCAGGTGGAGTGACGATTTGCGCAAGATGGCTGGCAGGAGCTGGATGCGAGAAGCCCAAAATCGATCTAAGTGGCGTGCAATGGGAGAGGCCTATGTCCAGCAGTGGACTGCGATAGGCTGATGATGATGATGATGATGATTACGCAGCTATATTATAAAAACTCTTTTATCTATGGACTCTTTTAAAAAGAGTCTACTGATAAACGCTAATATCTTTTTTCCTAGTCTTTCTCAAAACAAAAATTGTTTTACACATATTTTTCGCTACCAGAAGATGCAATTTAATTCCTAATATTATTTTTTGTATGGAGACCCGCCATTGTTCTTCGGTGTCTATTATTAGGGTATTTAAGCTTCAATATTACTAAATGGACTATATTAAGGCATCACAACTCAATTTCAAATTTCTCTAATTCAACTCACTAACTTTCGGTACTCTGTTGGTGATGATGATGATTCCTTTGGTATGTGTTTCAAGTCTCCGACTAAATTTCAATGTTCAGTTTTCTGAGGTTCGATGAAGTTCATTATGTAAAAGATAGAGACAGCAGATAATACTTAGTTCAATGAAGTAGACATGAAGAGTCTTTAAATAACACGGTTTGTTTCAATGATATCAATTTCAGAATTCGATATACAATCGATTTAAATTTTTATTGATCGATTTAATTTGTGCTTTGTCTACAATTCTTATCTAGAGTTATCTATATATATATAGTCAATCATCACGATATCTCTGGAACCATTAGAGCTAAAGACTTGAAATTTGGTAGGAATATTCTTTTCACCGAGTAGAGGTCAGCTAAGAAAGGATTTAAAAAAAAAAAAAAAAAATGTAAATTGCAAAACAACGTTTGCAGGGTCAGCTAGTATTATATATACCAGTAGTTATGTTTTTTGTGATTTACGTTAATTTGAGTGTTGGTTTGGACTAATATCAGACCAATCGGACTCAGAGTGTTTTTATTTATGTAGCTAAATTCATGTTTTTTTAGCTTAATTGACTAAGTACCAGTTCTATGTGGGTTAATTTGAAATTGATTGTAAATTCATCATCATCTCAACCGAAAGACGTCCACTGCTAGGCATAGGCCTCCCCCAAGCCTCTCCACAACAACGAGTCCTGTGTTGTGTATGTCAACATACACTTTTTTTTCCTGTACGGAAATCCCCTCGGTTACCACCCATCGGTCGGATGGTTTTGTCGGACTCGAACCGACCAAAAACCACACGCCGTCTCGGGATCCAGTTGCCGGGGAACCAGGTGTATTCTAGAAAAGAAATCCCTGGTACCCCGACGTACCTTAGGCCATCTACGGCGTGTAGATAACCCCCTTCTGTGTAGGAACCCCTATGTCCCCTTTGTGCTCCGGAAAAGGCGCGCGTGCTTTCAGCGCATCTCGTTACCACCCCGGCCTGCTAGGGTGACAGATGGGGATACTACCGGTCAAAAAGTTTCGTATTGAGATGTTGCGGTATTTGGATCGATAGAAACTTGGGCTGTGTTTCACCTTCTCCAGCGGTGCCAAATCGACTAGCGATACATCGTAGTTTTTGAACGAAATGCTACTATGACAGTCTTTCTACACTGCAGGACGTCTTTAGGCTTCTGAACTGGAATGGACTTAGCATCAACATTAATGGCGAGTATATCACCCACCTTCGAATCGCTGAAGATATAGTTGTCATGGCTGAAACCATGGAAGACCTTAGCACAATGCTGGATGACCTTAGTAGGGCCTCTAAACGAGTGCGTTTAAAATGAACATGGAAAAGACGAAAATTATGTCGAACGTCCATGTTGCATCCACTCCAGTGAAAATTGGAGTCTCTACGCTCAAAGTTGTATATCTAGCACAGACTATCCAGCTAGGTAGGTCCAACTTTGAAAAATAGGTCAATCGTTGAATCCAACTTGGCTGGGCAAAATTATTTATATCGAATTTAGTCTTGAAAACAGCATCAAACTTTTTGTATTGTAAATATAAAACTATGATTGCTATGATCACCATTTGACTATTTTTATATTGTGTCGACCAGAATAGACAGCAGTCATAAGCGAACTTACCATTTTGCAGCAAGAATATATTCTACTTTATTTACTTTCTGATACTTTGCGTTCACGGCACTTACTTTAAATGCTCCGATGAGTAACTTTTCCTTTCTCCATAATTATACGGTAAAATAAACATTTCAGTTTTCGTACTCTAGACTCTGGCAACTGGAATATTTATTTTAAACTTAAAGATTTTTATGAATTTGTTTGTGTTTGAATGTATGGCTTCCATATTTACAAAAAGAGTAGTTGTCTTCTGCGTTCAAATAAAATATAAAAAGGATCCCGAGTATAGGAAAGCAAAAATTGAATGTATAATGTAATAACCTCTCACATATCAGTTAAACAAACTATAAACAATACTACGCAGTGAAATTTCCAAACTCAATAAAAAGTATTTCTCATAATAACTAACTGTTATGATAAAATGAATTTACGCTCGTTCGGCTTTCGGCTAACTTCGTCAGGATCCGGCCAAGCGTGCACTCCGACACCTATTATAATGAAAATTGATTTCATTGGATAGTCAAAATTTGAGCTGAAATCATTTATTTTGTATGAACGCTATTCTATGAAATTTTATGGGATTGGCTGCTTTCTTTGCCTGATGATATATTGCAGAAATTTCTGTAGTAACTTCAATCAATTGTGGGTGTAGACATCTTAGGCACGAAATAATTGGCCTAGTGTTTTAAATGTTTATCGGTGATTATGAAAAAGAACACATAAGTTAAATCAAAAGAACAATTTATTAAAACATCAATCATTTAAATTTAATTAATAAAATTAGTGCACGTAGTAAAAGTTATTCATCAACATTTAAGCGAGCCAATTATTACACCAAAATATACACTTTTTCAAAAAGAGGTCATCATCATCATCAACAGCCTATAACAGGCCACTGCTAGACATAGGCTTCTCCTTAGAAATGCGATTTTGGCCTACTATACCATCCTGGCCAGACGAGTTGGTATAGGGTTGGTTTCAAGTTTGTTGTCCTGCGTAGTTTACTCCCTTAGTCGGCTCTTACGACACCCACAGGATGAATAGAGGTGGTGACATTCCGTACTCTTAATCCGTCATCATACGGATAAAAAAGGTCATTATTCTAAAATAAGATAACCGTTGCAAAAATATACCTAAACATCATATTTACATTTGCATATAAAAAATGTTAACACAATTATTTTGTTGTTACAAACAAAATATTCGATTAAGTGATAACCTCCTCTTTTCTAATAAAGAGATGTTATTTATCGTTTAAATAACTTATAACTTTAATTAAACTGTATGAGATTAATTGTAAAATAACCTTTACTGTAAAGTCATAGTGTATGTATGTATGTCCAAATGTCAAGAGACAGAGTTTAAATCTTTGCCATTAATATTTCATATAACAAAACACATGCGAAATGATTTATTAATAGAATTCTCCCATTCCCTCCATTCGTTCTATTATCATTCCGTGACCGAGCGGACCTTTACAATGGCATGAAAACATAACTTCTGTTTTCGGTAATGTATTAAAGTATACAGATTGTTAGAAAGGCTGTCTGAAAAAAGTTGACTAAAGGTTTGCTTTTGCGTGTATTTTTGCATATTTTACTAAGTTATATATTATGCCACAGTCTACCCGTTCGATGATAAATACATGACTGTACACATGTATATACATATATATGTATATACTGCAAGAAGTTCCCCGCAAGTTCAACTGCACTTATTACACTGTTTTTTTTTTATTTTGTAGCATTTATTTAGTATTATTAATTAATCTATCCTACTCAAGAAAATCATTCCAATCTGTCGGATTGCGTAAATACCAAAACTTAGTAGGGCATTACATTTTCGACGCGTTTGGGGTCGAGACGCTAGAGTCATGGGGTCCGAGTGCTCGTGCTATGTATAAACAACTAGATCAGAAGTCTGGTCTTTCTCTAGCACAGAGAATTAGCATTGATATTCAACGTGGCAATGCTGCCAGTCTTCTGGCAACGCTGCCAATAGACGATGATGCCGAAGAATTTTTAAATGCTTGTATGTAAATAATGTTAATATTTTAAGTGCACTATATTATTATTTAGTTTAATTTATTATTATTTTTTAGATTTTTTAAAGCCTTTTTTTTTTAAAAGGGGTCAGACGAGCAGATGGGTCACCTGATAGAAAGTGACCACCGCCGCCCATAAACGTCTTTAACTCAGGAGTCACAAACGCGTTGCCGGCCTTTTAGGAAAGAGTACGCTCTTTTCTTGGAGGTTTGAAGGTCGTGTGGAAATATCTTGAAATGATTATGAAAATTTTGCTGTGTGGAACGATGGCGGAAAGTTGCGGCTGGTATTATTAGAGTGAAGCCACATCTCTACGTAACGCCAAGGGATCGAGCCGATCGGAGATGTTTGGGCTATCGGCGATTCCTTTTGCCTTTAAATAGTAATGTAGCTGTATATGGTGTGTTTATATATTGTGTATGTATTTCAGGAAACAGGATATATTAATGAACTTCATCTGTCTGATAGTATAACGTAGAAACTGTTGCGTGTTTAACCAAATAAACTAACAAGTAACTCATCATCATCAACAACCTTTAATAGTCCACTGCTGGACATAGGCCTCTCCTTAGAAAGGAGGTTTTGGCCTACAATACCACGCTGGGCAGACGGGTTGGTACAGGGTTTATTTCAAGTTTTCCTTCTTTTTGCAGTCTTAATCTTTATTGTTTATATTGGTATAGATTAGTAAAATAAACGTTACGGCACCTGAAGCCTAGACGACATGCTAGTATGCAAGTATATTTTGTCAAGAATTAAAGATTAGACACAACGAGAGATCATTTTAATAAGTGATAAACTACAAATGGACGATAGAAAGACTAGATATAAAGCAATGAATAAAAATTATGCTAAATATGCATGGGGCTAACCAATAAAAATTGTGCTCAAATTGGCTATAGCCCGGAAATCCAAGCTCTCTATCCCATATATGCTTTTTCTTAACCAAATATATAAATGATTGATTTTTAGCAGCAATTAACTTCATTGAATAATAGGAAAAATATAATTAATACTCATGACTACCGCATGGCGTAGTAGTTTGTGTAACAGACTGCTATTCTAATGGTCGCGGGTTCGATTCCCTCTCAAGTCAAACATTTTTGTGAATGAACATTTAATGTTTGATTTGGTCTGGGTGTTTCTATGTATAATATGTATGTATTTACAAAAAAAAAAGTATATATATGTATTGATATCAGTTGTCTAGTACCCATAGTACAAGCTCTGCTTAGTTTGGGACTAGATGGCGCTGTGTGAATGTGGTACAATATTATATTATATTATTGTATTATATTTGTGTGTTGAGCTCAACATCTCGACTTTTGTCGGTTTTATAAATAATATTGTAATATTAAATTATATCCATCAAACGATTGTACTTTAGAGAAGAATAGCAGTACCGAACACATAATTGAATGCACAATGCATGCGCCAGGTCCGGCTGTTCTAGCTGCGGCCACCCATTGTGTCGTTCTACCGCTTTCCATGAAATATTTTAATTTCAAAATTTATGGTGACACCCTTACATGCCGCCTCATTATACTTAACGTATTCGAATTCAATTTTAACCGGGATTTGTGCGGATTTTCAGAATAAATTTGTGGTTACGGTAACCGTGTTAGCTTTTCTACATTTGCGTAGTGCCTGCCTTTAGTATAAGTAAGTTCTGGATAAGTAATCAAGTATTTGTCTGAATAATATTGTAGTAGTTAGTAATTTTTATCAAATGTGTCATTTTCTGGTCCATCATCGTCATCATCATCCATCACTGGATATTTATTTGGGATCAACTCAGCGCAAATTTTAAAAAGGAATGATATTTCAGTAGCTGCAGGGGATGGGCTCGCGTACCCGTATATCTGTGCTGTGATATGAGAAGCATCTACGACAGGGCCCTTTACTCAGGAGTTGTCTGGGTTTATCTGAACAAATGGTCTTGTTATATTTTTAATACGGCGAAAATGTAAACACATATAGTAGGAACCTCTCCTCTCCTGCCCTAGTATACATGCTGCTTGTGTAGCAGCTGACATCATTGCCAGAAGTCACTTCAATTCATGATAAAGGAATTGAAAGACTGCACGGATGGCGTAGTAGTTTAGGTTGTCTCCACGTCGCTTCCTGCTACGTTGAATGTTTTGAGTTCGATCCCCACATGGGACAACACTTTGTGTGATCCACAAGTTGTTGTTCTAAATTTGGGATTTCTTTGTGTCCGTTTCATGTATGTTTGTAAAGTCTCCCGGGACACAGGATATATTCCTAAAATAAAGTCAGAAATGATCTTAAACATATATTTAACATACATTACTGTCTAATTTAAATAAAACAAGAATTCAGCTTACATCTGCGGTAGCTTTAAAACCCTTACTAACCTATGATTATCAGCAAAACGAATTCTGCTCGAAGGTCCTTATTCCTTATTACAAGATGGTCGACGTCATGCAACCCCTAGACCCTGCATTTACATACTTTTGTTAGGACATCCCATTGAAAATGTTTAAGACGGCATTTATAGCTTGTTTCGAGGTAGAGAAGATGGTTTTACATGTAGGGTGGTTGGTTCAAGATATTAAGAAAAACTCGGGGTGGATAATAAGAGTGAAATGTTTACCGTGAAGTGATTTGTACCCTCCTAGTAATATTAGATGATATTAGCACTATTAAATCTTGTATTTTTATATAAATGTGTGGTAAAATAAAGATGACAAGCAAAATAATGTTATACGGAAAAGTTCGTATGTATACAACGTATAATTACGATGTTCCTAAAAAATAGTAAAAACTAGTTTTTCCAAACATTATCTAAGTTTCATATTATTATAACTCTATAAAAATAATATTCTACCGTATTCACACGACGCCATCTGGTCCCAAACTAAGCAGAGCTTGTATTATAGGTACTAGACAGCTGATATAAATCCATATATATACTTTTTTGTAAATACGTACATATTAACATACATAGAAACACCCACACCAAATCAAGCACTAAATATTCATGCACACAAATGTTTGACTTGAGCGGGAATCAAACCCACGACCTTTGAAATAGCAGTCCGTTACACAAACCACTACGCCTTCCGGTCGTATAGTATAAAATAATAATATTTTAGTACAGATTTTTTTATAGGTAAACAGTTGTGGTAAGTGACTACCACCGTCCACTACTACGCTACGCCTACAACTCAGGAGCCCTTTGAGTTCCCTCCCCACAGAATTAAGAGGAGAGGATAGTTTGGCCTGTGGGACCTCACTTACCCGGGGAAAAGCTACGAAAGAAACTCAACCTCACCGGTTATCTGTGAGGCCGCGATACCACTGCAGTCGGGTCGGCTCATTTGTGCTGAAGCATGGGTCATGTCTCCCACGCTCTAAAATGAGCTCCTTTCAGATAGATAGTCAGAGATAGATATACAGATAGTTTTTTCATCAGGAACATTTTTACAGGATTGTCAAGCTCTGAATATTTTCTTTTTTTGTTTAGGTTATTTTAAGACAACTCCTTCACTAAGAATACATCCTGTGACGCGGGGAACTCACAAACATACATGAAACGGATACAAATACCACTAAGACTCTACACAACAATTTGTGGATCACACAAAGTGTTGTCCTAATTGGGGATCGAACCCACAACACTCAGCGCAGTAGGAGGCGGCGAGATGACCGTTTAAACAACTACGCCATCTGTGCAGTCAGTTTCGTATACAAATATCTATATTACAGTAATATTATCGTAATAATAATGTGATTTACTTCATTAGGCATGTTGAAGGCTGCCTGTAGTTATTTTTGTGTAGTCTGCTCTAGTGGCGTCTGCACCCACCCACACAGCGGACATACGGTACGCAACCAAGGCTTTATTTTTTATATGTAGTCATATATTTGTTTAACAAATTATTTATACAAAAAATGGTGTCAGCCCCTCCCCCACTTTAGAGAAAAAAATACCCCATCTTAATTATTTTAAGGGTTCCGTACCACAAAAGGTAAAAAAGGAACCCTTATAAGATCACTTTCTTGTCCGTCTATCCGTCTGTTCGTGTGTCACCACCTATTCTCTCAGGACCAAGCAAGTTGAAATTTATACCAGATACTGAGGTCTATGGTCCCTATTAGGTGTATAAAAATCAAGGTCCTCGGTCAACACGATAAAAAGATATTGGCAAATTTCGATTTTAGCGAAAACTTGTAAGTACCAAAATATATCTTAATTGTCAACTTTTTTTATTTTTTAGAATTTTCTCTTTACTTGTGCTGTAAGACCTTTGCTGTTAACCAAAATTGACAATTCTAGGTCAACCGGAAGTACCCCATAGGTTTTGGGTCGAAAATCTATATGGTCGTTCCCGTTGTCCTAGAATCACGAAATTTGACAAAAAGAAACGTAACACCGTACACCACAAATAAACGAATAATTCCAAAAAATAAAAAAGTTAAGATAGATTACAAAAAATAAAAATAAAGAAAATTAAGATAAATTTTGGTACTTTCGCGAAAATCTACGTAAAATCTGAGTAGGTACGGAATCCTCGACGCACGAGTTCGACTCGTACCTGACCGGTTTTTATTATGTAAATACATAAGTAAGAATTTTTTATTGAAAAATATTAAATCTTGTTGTTCAAAACAAGATTCAACTGTGCTGATTGTCTTAAACGTGCTTACAAAAGTTGAACTTATTGAAAAAAAACAGTACCTCTATTTGAGCATAAGCTCATGAGAAATCCATTTCAAGAAATTACAAAATTGTGTAGTGAACTCGTAAGTTACAAATTCCCATTACCTCGTCTAAACCAAATCTTTCTATATTAACCAGCAAAGCCTTTACCGATACTTGAAGGCTTAAGTTCCAGTTCGCTGGCGCTGATCAAAGCGGCTGTGCGTGATAGATCGCGTGCGGTGCCGATAAATACGATAACCTGTCTTTTATACGGGTTACTAGTTTACTAGTAAATATGTGATGTTTTGCATCTCTTTCAACTACTACTTAGTTGAAAGAGATGCAAAACATGATTTGGAAAAAAAGGTTCAGGTATCTAGTGCTGACTCGTTAAACCTTATCCTGTTCGATTTAAATTAAATATTTATAAGTTCAGTCAGTTTAATCCAAAAAAAGCTTTACTAGTTATTCATAATATTTAAATCTCTGGGCAACTAAATCTGATTATTTATTCCAGAAGTCATGTTTTTTTTTATGTTAGAGGGGGCAGATGAGCAGACGGTTCACCTGATTGAAAGTGACCATCACCGCCCATGAACGTCTGCAACTCAGGAGTCACAAACGTTTAACCACATTGTGACCGAAAAAAAAGGAAACGGCTCTGGGTCATTATCATTAACAGCCTTTAATAGTCCACTGCTGGACATAGGCCTCTCCTTAGAAAGGAGGTTTTGGGCTACTATACCACGCTGGCCAGACGGGTTGGTATAGGGTTTGTGTCAAGTTTTCCTTCTCTCTGCAGTGCTGTTGTTCTGCGTAGTTTCTTCCCTTAGTCGGTTCTTACGACACCCACGGGATGAATAGGGGTGGTGACACTCTGTATTCTTAATCCGTCACCACACGGACCAACATGGGACATTATCCGATTGATAATTTATATTGTTAATAATTGTTTTCATTTTTATCAATTTGTAATATCTTTTTTATATTATTCTGTCACATATTTGACAAAAATGTCTAACTTCTTACAGTTAAGTACCTAGAATATTGAATAACCTCATGAATGACATATTGTGACAATGTAATGTACATTGCAACTACTACTGCAAATATAACGCAGTATGAAAACACATGGTATGAAACCTTCTTTATCAGTTGAGCAGAGACTTTCTACTATAATTTTTGACGTGACAACGTCTTATAATTCGATGGAGCCGGCTGCACGCTCGAAAAAACGTGACTCATGCGGCGTTACCTCGCTCTGAGGCGTTCCATTTAAGGCTTGAAGTGCAAGCGAGAGCGCGGAACGAGCGACAAAGAGGCACAATCGGCCTTCGGCAGCGTTTGACATCTGTCTCTCTCCTACTTGAGTGAGCGATGCGTCCGCATGGACAGCTGCTATACAATAATACATTTACATGTTTTCGTAAAATGCAACCATTCCATCAGTATTTTCTTATGACGTTGTCACGTTCAACTATCGTCAGTAAACCGACTTTACAGACAACCGATTTTTTTATTCTTGACGAGTAAAAAATCGGCTTACGACTTAATAACAAATAAACAAGTCTTTCCATGTGATTGACCCAAATCAGGAGCAATAAATACAAACAAGAAAGAGTTGATCTCCAAAGTTGAACGAAAGATCCATACCAAAGTTAGAACTTGAGAGCGAACGTGGAGATTACCATAAATCACGGCAGATGGCGTTACTCTAGAATATCTAAATAGCTTAAGTTAGAATCTTTTTGTTCAGGTGGTACAAGTATTGGTTTCAAATACATTTATTGTTCTTTTTTCAAGTACCTAGTATTGATGTCTAGTTGTTGATGATTTACCAATCTGGGTAACCTTAAAAATGGTGGTGATTAATCTTAGTCCTCTATGAGATACCAAGGAGGTGCTTTCCAAAACTCAAACATTACATTAGAATTGGCAATTTAAAACCATAAGTGCCAGATTATACAATTTATTTGTTTTATAACAATGGTTATGTCTATTATCATTTTACTTTACCCGGTAAAGCTAGTTATTCAGGTACAAAACAATGAAACAATCAAAATAAGAGCACAATGGTGTAAAGACAATATTTTAAGAAAAGTAACAAAATATTGGTAAATACAAGTATTTGGTGCAATGTTACGCTCAAAATACCTCAAAATTAAATAACGAATAGTTAGAGTAGAACAGTTGTTGGTTTGTTTTAAAAATTGCTGGTGCTTCTATAGTGAGCACTAATAAATGACTTGGAGATGTTACTCTGGAAATGTAATAAATATATCTTTTTAAACCGTGTGGATTAGGAATACGGAATGTCACCACCCCTATTCATCCCGTAGAGCCGACTAAGGGAGCAAACTACGCAGGACAACAGCACTGCAAAGAGGAGGAAAACTTTAAACAAACCCTATATCAACCCGTCTGACCAGCGTGGTATAGTAGGCCAAAACCACCTTTCTAAGGAGAGGCCTATGTCCAGCAGTGGACTGTTTCAGGCTGTTGATGAAACCAGTAAACGTGTTTCTAGTGTAAATGTACTTAAAACAAAAGGTTTACGTACATTTATTCGTGCTCTAAAACCTCAAGTTCAAGGTCTGTATGATTGTAATAGCGATGTGTATAATGTCCCATGATATTACTATCGTAAACGTTTCCTACAGAATAACATTATTTTTCTGAATATAAATTTCAAAGTAAATTTTTTTATCGTATTTGAAAACCTCAATCTACAGTAGCTTCAAACTGTCAACCGATGGATCACATTTGGAAGTTATGACTTACCATGTGGAACCGACCTTTATCAAAGAATTACCGACTGTAAACTCGTAAAAATATAGTTGAATTTTATTTGTCACATATGAAAGTTATTATCTGCCCGTTATGTGTCAAAGTAACTCAATTTTATGGAGATTTCGCCTGTATATCGGGGTTGATTGAGTGGAAAATCCTCTGCAGCATTTTGTCCAGAGTTTATCGTGTTTAACTTTCAATGGGTTCGATTTATACACTGAAAAGTTAATCTTGTATGTTTGTTTACATAATGAAATGTTTAGAGGCTTATAGGGGTTGTTTTGTTTTTGGCTTAATATGTGTTTGACATCGGATTTGCATTGCTTGAATGCTTGAAATATAAAATTGTTGTTGATGTCAATTTTGTCCATCCCTTTGATTTTGTTGACAGGAATCAGGCCTTTGGTTGTTATTAATCTTTTATTTATTGAGGTGACTATGAAAGTAAACTCTTTTTATTAACTGAGGGTAACAATGTAACTTAGAATAAATTTAATGCTTTACCTAAAATGTGATTTAAAGAAAGAAAAATATATCAACAAGCTAAAAGAAATATAAAGAAGAAAAACTATTTTGTTTCAGAGTATTATCTGTAATAAAAACAAAAAAACTGTAATATGTCACATTAAATATTAATACGTTAAAATACTAAATTATTTTATACAGACGGACGGACTTTAATGAATCTAAATGGTGTATTATTGTACTTAACAAACTGGTATATATATACCGCTCCTGGTATAGTGGCAAATTAAGGAATTTTAGAGGAGCAAGGGAGGCAGATTTTGAGCTCTGATAACCCTACTCACTCAGAGAAAAACAATGAATGAATTGCTCAACACCAGTTTTCAATACCGGTGTGGTATCACTTCACTTGTGCGAATGAAAGAAGAATGAATGAAAGAATGAAACCCTCGGTCTGTGTGGTGACGGATTAAGAAAATCATGTGTGTGTGTGTGAGTTTAATCCATATTCATCCCGTGGATGTCGTAAGAGCTGAATAAGGGTACAGGACAACAGCACTGCAAAGAAAAAGAAAATTTAAAACAAACCCTATACTAAACTCTTGCCAGCGTGGTACAGTAGACCAAAACCTCCTTTCTAAGAAGAAGCCTATGTCCAGCAGTGGACTGTTATAGGCTGTTGATGTTGATGTATGTTTTTTCAGTACTATATGTTAGATATACGCTAAGTTTAGCCACTACTACGTTAAACGGATGCTTTTTATTTAACGTGTATGAACTATTACTTCGATCAAAACTTACTTACGTGATGAAATGTTTTCTCATACAATAAAGTTTACAAGGCGTATTGTGCGACGCGTCAAAACGAGCGTGCTATTGTTATTTTCCGGTCTAAGGATGTTCTGAACGAAAGACTTACGGGCCGCCGCTTCCAGTCTCTCGGGTACCACCTTTTATTTAAGGCCTACTTACTTTACATATATTTTAAGGTTATTTATATATATTTATAAGGTTGCGTTCGAATAAGAAGTGTAGGTACTAACAGTAAGAGTAATGACCGGATTTAAAAAAAGTTTAAAAGATGTAATCATTTCATCAAACGCTATCACTATTTTCATCATCATCCTCGTCCTGACTCTATCACAATATTTTTACACACACTTCTCATCTCATCAATATACTATTTTTATGCTGCAAAAGAGAGCGATTCAAGCACTTTATAATTTAACCTATCGTTGTTCATTGTGGCAGAAATTTAAAGAAATGAACATAATGACAGTGGCAAGCCAATATACATATACGTGAAAATGTAATATATGTTCATGAAAACAAAGATGGCTTTTTGGAAAGAAGTGATGTTTCTTCATTTTATAAGAAAATATCCAGACAGAAATCCAGAAATATAAATAAACTTGTAGTACCCGCTTCTAGGCTCCGAAAGATAAACAAGTCTTTTCGAGGTCAATGTGTCCGATTTCACAATAAAATCCCAAATAATGTTCAATACTTAAGTATTAACAAATTTAAATAAGCAATAAAACGTGGATTGTATTAGAAATCCTTTTATTCAATTGTGGATTACATAGAAGACAAAATGCTTGGGATTAATTAGCGCAAGCTATTTCTTAAGTAAAAATGTGGTATGGGCTAGTTTCTATTTTTTATGTTACACTTCATTTTCTCTTTTATTCGTTTTTTTTTGTTAATCATGATTTCTCTTCATTGTCTTTTTACCTTTTAGTCCTTAATAACGGACATACTGGCATACACAGCAATACAATGTTGTGGTATATTTAATAATGAAATTGTATCTATCTGTGAATTGCGAAAGAGTGGCCATGAGTTTGTTTGCCCTTTCTTCTCATAAGGCTCAACCCCTTGGAAACGGGCGGTTGTAGATCGGCACAGGCATATCATAGATTTTGTATAAGTTTAATTGTTATACTAAATTTATTTGCTTAGAGTCTACATAAAAGACGATTTCAAACAATTTTTTTTTATGAAATAAAGAAAGTTTGAGTTGAATGTTCAGTGTATAGTTTTCAAGTTATTTTTTAAGAAAGAAATTGTTTAATAAGTGTAGCTTTCTCCACTTCTGCTACATACATTTACATGAGCTTGATTTATTCTAAATTTCTCATTCCTAGTAAAAAGATTTTTTCTTAAACTTGCATCCAAAAAAATATTTTCACACATATAGGTTATAATTGATTTCATGTCTAGTTCATAGTTCTATGTATGCAATTAAGTTGTCTTTAATTAAGGATCATTATCGATGCTTGAACTACAATACTTACTAAGCGACATAAATTTGTAATGAGAGTTACATTAATGACGCAAAAATCTTACAATTCAAATAGTTTTTAAATCTCATTTCTCGTAGTTTTTGCGTGTAATAAAGACTGCCTTTCAACTGTCGATATAATTTTGACTAAATTCAACTACTTTTACTCAAATGGTTACCTATACGCCTTCGCCAGAATGTTCATATTCTTTCTATTCTATACAGTACTCTGTTCCTCCCACATACTCCAACTTATCTCAAATAACGTAACCTTGAGATCGTCAGAGAATCTTAAGTTAAAAAAGCCCAGGCACACCACAAAATTTACTGACAAGTCGTTCTCAGTGCAAGCAGTTCGACTGTGGAATAGTCTACCGGAAGCAATAAGGCAAGCCAAATCACTGCAAACATTTAAAAAGCTAGTTATAAATCATTACTTGGCATCATAGAGGAGTTTGTGTATTTATGTACCTCACATCACATCACACATCAACAGCCTTTAATAGTCCACTGCTGGACATAGGCCTCTCCTTAGAAAGTATGTACCTCTGCCTGTATGTATTTATTTATGTTGTATGTATTTAAATTTATTAGTTGTATGTATAATATACTGTAAACGTATATAGTGGTAACCTTATATTTATTGTTAGTATTTTATATTTATTTCGCAGGCTACCCTATTTTTTTTTTAATATCCGTATAAAGCATGTCTGTAAGAGATCGCCGAGAGGGGTAAGACTGGCTATTGTTATACCGAAATGTATTTAATATCTGTATAAATAATACTTCAATGGTTTACATTAAAGAAATAAATAAAATTGTGATTAATTACCGCAGTAGCCACATAACCAAACATCTTAAAAACTCATAGTAACATTAGTGATAAGGTTTCAAAGCAATCCTTTCCGTGATTCAGTTATTGTTCAGGCACATAAAGAGCCCATGGCTGGTCATTACACGGAAACTCACTTACTAAAGTACCCTCAAGACTTAGTCACCATATGAACGGTGACTATACACGCTACGAGCCGAATCCGATACGAATTCTGTAAGAATAAATCGTACTATGAAAGCATATAAATAAGAATGGATTCTGTCAGATAGTAAACGTAACGTAACGTAAACATGTTAGGAACGCTCTATTTTAACGATAAAATAGTAAAATAAAAATTAATTTGAAATAGAATTGTAAATAGAAATAAAATATTAATTCGAATTGATATTATCATATTAAAAACGAAATATCTGCATGTAACGTCATGATTCAATTTAATTTTACAGATTCGAAAAATATGTTTGCATTTTTTTTTTGTTTCCAGTATCATCAACAGCCTTTAATAGTCCACTGCTGGACATAAGCCTCTCCTTAGAAAGGAGGTTTCCAGTATATACTAACATAAATAAGCTATTTTAAAATTTATAAAACAATACTATTGAGTACTATTTAAAAATGATTCTGAAGTAAAAACTAATTACCAAAAGTCGTTTAGTCTAAACGTGAGCTTCCGAGTCTGAAATCAGTCATTCTTACTGTAAGGAGCCTTTGTGTTGAGATTAGCCATCACATCATGGTGACGCGATATAAAAGTTAATCCCGTCTGTTTTACTTTCTAAAGAATTTGTGACATACTTAGCATTACGTATTCCATCGAACAAAGATTATTGACAAGATATCAGTAAACAGACTCAGATGGTATATATAACTATTACGTGAGCTAAACCGCAGAAAAAATCTAACAGTTAAAAGAAATGAATGTAGCCACAGTTATGAATTGGACGTTATGGATTGGATTCTTTCCCAGGATAATGATTTTTGTGACTTGTGTAAAACGTGTAAAGATGATTAATCGTGTTAGTACGCTTTTATTTTCCCTTATAGATAGTTCAACTCAGTTGTGTGCGTGGGATTGTAAATATACAACTTTCATTCGTGTGGCAGTCGTCGTCCGAGCACCGCGTCACTGCCGCGCGCACAACTGAGTTGAACTATCTATACCAACGTTAAAATAATAATATTGTGCGATAAATTACATATGTATATAACAAAATACCTAAACCCAACTGATTTATCATAACTTTTTTTTTTGACGGGGTGCAAAATCTCTTGGATCTCCTGCTGCTCGGGGACTCAGGAGCCAGGAGTATGTGGTGATTCCACTAATAACCACCCCGACGGCCGGCCTCATTTGCCCTACTCTGGGAGGACCTGGACCATGTTGATTTATCGTTTGATTATGATTTATCATAACTAGCATTATCCCTTCTGTTTCTAAACGGAAATCTTAAAATTTCCATAACACTTTCAAATATTTTGTTTCTTATTTTTTTATAAAGATTTTTTTTAGAGTAATTAGTCCATGCCATTAACATCCTTGTTGTTAAATACCCTTAATTTAATTCATGTCACTTCTTTCTTATTACATACTAGCTTTTGGACGCGTCTCTGCCTACGTTTATATTGGTTATCGAGATAAAAAGTAACCTATGTTACTCTACTGAAAATGTAGCTTTCCATTGGTGAAAGAATTTCTAAAATCGGTTTAGTGGTTAAGGCGTGAAAGCGTAACAAACAAACGAACAAACAAACTTACTTTCACATTTATAATACAAGTACGAATTAACTTTCTAAAAATCACGATTTATATTCTAAAGGATTTTAACATATTATGTGCTTTTGTAAAGCAATTACAGTTTTACAATATTATTTTCATTCTTATGTGTTTTGAGCACATACATTTTTTCTAAAAAGAAGTAGGCTTTATGAGTAAGAGATAACGGCAAACATAGAACACTAGTCAATAAATTTTAAGTAAATTGGATTTTTCAATCCATCCTGACCAGTGAGGCAATTCAATCGAAACGTGGTGTGTAAAAAATGTACATACCTTACAAATATCACCGCGATTACCTTCGACGTTACACATTCAAGAGTAAATAAATTAATATTTGCATTAGAATTTTTGCATGCCATTAAGGTAGACCAAAGAGGACATGTATAAAATAAAAATGTAACGCCGTTGTACACCTTTGATCAGCAAATAAATAAATTATGAATTATTATTTTGAACAGGTTAATCGGCAAATGTATATTCTACACAAACATGTCCTTGTTTTCCAAGCATTTTCACGTTTGAATAAGTAAAATAGCAGAATTTCATCGATAATCATTCCCATTCCACTTATATGAAAATCCCTAATTCCCTAAAGGTATCCGAGATTGCCACGCAAAAAGAAAGCGAATGCAAAACCTGTACAGGGACCCCAGAATATAGTAACCAAGCTTTCGTACTTTTAGTTTAGATTAGTTTAAGGAATCTACCTATAAACCGCTTGGTATTCTAATGGACAATCTTACCAAATAAAAGAATCATACTCTTAATTATTTTAAAGTTGTTATCATTCTAGAGTTATGAAATAATTGACGAAATGCTTATCGATGTGTACAACAAGTTTATCAAATGCGCGCTGTCAGAAATAGTTTCCAAATCAGTCATTATGTGGTTTATACTTGAAGTAAATATTAGAGTATAAAAAAAATCTCATTCTATCTTAAAAACTTTGTAATTTAGGAAATTAAAATAGAGACTCTAACTTCTCAATTACTAGTTCCAGTACAACACCAGCCTTTGCGTAAGAACTCATTTTGAGAGGGTGACTAAATTTTAGTCCATTCTTTCATCATCGGCCTATCGCAGTCCACTGCTGGACATAGGCCTCTCCAATTGCACGCCACTTAGATTAATTTTCGGTTTCTCGCATTCAGAATTGTTACTCTATTCTAGTCCATTCTTTAGTTGAAAACAAAATACCACCAGTTTCAAAAAGTGAATCACGTTTTCAATAAATCGTTACCATTCCAAAATTGTTGTCCGGCCTTTGAATTTTGCCATATGGTAACCCTACCTTGAACCTTCGATCGCAATGCTTATTTATTGCTTCGTCGATGAAAAAGCTATGCAATATGTTTTTTTGGCCCCCAAATTTGGTCTGTGCAGAGATTTTGATCACGATTATAAATTTAAATTATACCTTGAGTATTATATGATGTTTTTATTATTTAAACACAGTTCGTTTATGTATCCTAACTGTATTCATATGTATTATATATGCATATGTATGAGTGGACCGTCTCACTCCCATCACTTTACATGACTTACTTAGACCTTGGTATGGTCTGTTCGGTTTTTGCCCCCTTTCTGTATTTGTCCCTAAATGTAACGCCCAGAGTTATTCCTAGAGATTTGTCAACTTTTTAGAAATCTTTTTATTCGATTTCTGCCCCCAATGTTTTCTTGTTACTTCCCCCACTGTCCCTTTTCTTATTGTTTACCTGTTCTTAAAAGTAGGAATTTCTAAAATGGAGGCATATCTTTACGATTTAGCCTTAGCGTTACGTTAAGGGACAAAAACAGAAACGGGGCAAAAACCTAACAGACTATTGGTATATACCAATAGTAGTAACTCAAATATACTTGTGTATTAAAAAGCGAAGTTTATACATTAAACAGTTTTCGACACTACATTGACAGATTACACTACAGAAAATTTCATAACACCGTTATGTACTCACACAGAACAAGTTAGAACAAAATTATGCGCGCTGCGAGCTTGTACGAAACAAAGTCCGGCAGGATTATTTTATACAAATGTCATCGTTAGCCCTGATTGCAGCGGAATTGTATACTGACACGAGGGCATAATCTGACGCGTTAGGATTAAGAGTTACGAATGAATTTAGTTCGTATTAAATTTACCGTGTGAGTGTAGGGTAGTTTTATTTTTGAAGATTTTTTCTGTTACAGAGGTTGAAATCAGAGAGGAATTCTTTTAATATAGAGAGCGAGGAGAGACAGGAGTTTCACTATCCGTCTCCTGACTCTACTATCAGACTCTCTTCATGAAATTCAAATTCAATAAAATTAATTCTATAACCCTATACTAAACCTCTATCTATCGCCGGGATTTACCAACAAATCAAAACCTTACTATTGTTATCCGAACCACAATAGATATAAAGTTTAGTTTATTTAGTTAAAAGTGAAATTGCAACAGTCTAATTCAACTAATATATGTGTGCCCCGTACCTCTTAAAAAAGCATTGGTTTTAAAATTTTGTTTATGTTTTCAGTAGAACATGTTTAAAAATTAACTACAACTATCTGTTGTCTTTTTCACTTTCACATAGATTTAGATTAATATTTTTTTAGTTTTTGTTTTTTTTTGTTATTAGTTTTGGATATGTTACTATATTTATGCTCTTACTCTTCCGAGTAAAACCATAGCATCCATAAAGTTTTTGTATATATTTGTATGTTGAATGTTATTTGTTTATGATTCTTTAATAACATGTACCGCATTTATGAATTAATGTTACTAGATACGCTTAATCAGTTTTGTAACTGCATTTCCTACTTTTATGTTTAATGCATGCCGTGACAGCCTTTAATTAAGTCTACACTATAAAATGTAAAAATACGGAAACCTTAACATGTAAATTAGTGTAAGCCTTGTTGGTTGTCCTTAATAAAATAAATAAATAAAAACTACAAAATTTCTTTCTGAAAAGAGCAAATGTAACCTACCACCAACTCGAGTAGATAAAAAAATGTTCAGAAAATGTAACGTTTTATCCAGGCAGTGTTCCGAGGTCCCACATGTTAAGCCAACTCTTATCTTTCAGCAAATTTTGTATTTCGTAAGTAACAAGTCTGTAATGGATTAGAAAAAAAGGCAAGACCTCTCTTATCTTGGCACAGTGGCTTGATTGGCTATCTAATCAGCGATCCTCGAAACTTGAACACTGTCGGTTACTTGCTAAGAACTGCAAATTGCATTAGTTGTATTGGATAAACTAACCAGGAAATAGAATATTGAGGGGATTGGTTAAGCGAAGGACATGCAATTGTTTTGTTTCTGAATGTGATTGCGAGCACTTGAAGTCAATTGTTACAAAACAGAATTTTCTTTCTAATTTACTTATTAACGTTATTTATCAATACAAGTCGAAGTTAAACGCTGCATTTATGATTACAGAATTTAGTGTTTCTTGAAAAAAATATTATCAGTATCAAAACAAATTGAAGCACTTGCTGAAAAATACCAAAGTAGTTTAACACTACATCAGGAAATAATTTATATATAATTAGGCAGTAAGAAGGTATGACGGTTGAAAGCATTGGACAGATTACACTGGAATAATGCTACAAAGGAGTCTTTAGTGATCTTTCTCCTTCAAAGATATATAGAAGTCTAAGTGTTGTCATAATATTATCTCTTTTCTACAGTAGTTTCGTTTAACCACGTAGTCTTTATTATTTATCATTAACCGAATTACTATCTATTGAAGCCGGATGTCGTACGACAACCGAGACCGACTCTCCGAGGCACAGAGGAGTTTTCATGTATTAAGAATGGTCACCCATCCATAGACTGACCTCGCTATGATTGCTTAACTTTGCAATGTGTAAACCTACTCGGTATCCACTTAGCGATGAGCCCCGCGAGAGTAATTGAAACTCATTTTTCCATTTGAATTCAAACTCATGCGCATTATGCAGTCGCTATCGTACTACACCAATAAGTCACCGCTTTTCAAATTCCACGTGAACGAATTCGCGGGTACCAGCTAGTTTCCCATATTTTTCGTTATAGTATTGGGGGCAAATAGGGAAACTTGAGCGAGACAAGTGTGTTATCGCTCTTTGAATGTCTTCCCTCCACAATTAGAGGAACATTACGGCGGTACATCATGCCTAAACACGATAACTACTACTTACATAAATACTCGTCCCCTGTGTACTTGTCAGTTAACCTGCCGGAGAAGCAAGTACTTCAGTAGGTACTTTTATTTCTGACATGCAAAACCTTTGCTAGACCTGATTCTGTAAGTTAATGATGCTGAGGATATTGTTACGAACGAATAGAGGAGTTTTGTGAGTTCGTGGCTTTTGTAAGAGTATTCTATAAAACATATGTGATTTAAAAAGATTTTAAGCTAGAAGTGTACACATCATCATCACATCACATCAACAGCCTTCAATAGTCCACTGCTGGACATAGACTTCTCCTTAGAAAGAAAGTTTTGGGCCTACTATACCACGCTAAAAAAAAACTACGCAGAACAACAGCACTGCAGAGAGAAGGAAAACTTGACACAAACCCTATACCAACCCGTCTGGCCAGCGTGGTATAGTAGGCCAAAACCTCCTTTCTAAGGAGAGGCTTATGTCCAGCAGTGGACTATTAAAGGCTGTTGATGATGATACCACGCTGGCCATACGGGTTGGTATAGGGTTTGTGTCAAGTTTTCCGTCTCTCTGCAGTGCTGTTGTTCTGCGTAGCTTTCTCCCTTAGTCGGCTCTTACGACACCCACGGGATGAATAGGGGTGGTGACACTGTATTCTTAATCCGTCACCACACGGACGTGTACACTTTTTAGATTATTTCCATAAAACCTCTAAAATTAGAATAGTAAAAGATAAGGAAAGATCTAAGTACATGTACATGAAAGAAAATCTTTTTTTATCTTCGCTTTAAAAATCAAAAAAGCTTTAAGATATGTTTAAAAAGCTAGTCGCGGAGACTCCGTTTAAGTTGATCAAAATAACACGTTTTCATTAGCTAATTGAGTTGAGAGCTCCGCTCGTCATCCTGTATATAAACGATATTGCTGCCGTAAAAATAGCCAGGGCTGTCATTCATATTTACTGGTACTTATTTTTTAACGTCAGTATATTTTTGATAGCTTTGCTGTTATTATCGGATTTTTATGTAAACCTTTTTAAGATACTGTTTCAAAGATATTTAATATAGAATTGGCGTGGGTCTGTAAATACTAAAATACTTACCGGTTTAAATGTAAACGTTTCGTCATATTTTCGGGCTTGAATAAGAAATCAAACATGCTTATTTTCTAATCGTCATTGTTAGTTCAGAGTAAAATATTAATACTATAAATTTTACTTTTCTTATTAGTAATATTCTACTAAACTTAAATATTTTGGCACCTGTGGTGGGGCCCGTATTATGCGAACCAGACCCCTGACAAACAGACTTATATATTTTTAAACACATACATCATATTTTATAAATAAAATATCCAGACACAGAACAGTAATGATTATTCTGTGTGGAAATCGAACCTGCAATATCGAACACAGCGGCCAGGATCAATAACTACTACACCAACAAGTTAGTCGGTAAAATTGAAAAGCTTTTGTTCTTAGTAAATTAATCAAAAACCTTGTCTGACCACAGTCTTGTATATTTTACGTTTACGCTATATATCTAAAAAAAACATCGCAGAAGTATATTTTTTTCCTTGAAAGGATTAAACAATCATCAGTCGTATTGTTTAGTGTAAATATGTCAAAAATGCGATCAATGTTTCGTGTCGCTGACTTGCGAACCTCACTGATCTCCATCAATTGCCTTTCAATTGACTGCACTGATGGCGTAGTGGTTTAAGCGGTCGCCACGCCGCTTCCTACTCCGCTGAGTGTTGTGGGTCCGATCCCCACATGGGACGACTCTTTGTGTGATCCACAAATTGTTGTTCTGAGTCTGGGTGTTAACATATTTGTGTCCGTTTCACGTATGTTTAAAAGTCCCGTGAGACACAGGATACTTCCCTAATGCGGGAGTTGCCTTTAAAAAAAAAACTTTATTATTAGTAGTGTGTGACCCACACTTTATTACCCTACTAGTTGAGTAGATTAAAAACGCATCTTTGTGTTCTCCTGATATATTTTCAATATTATTTCAAACATCGAAAGTGATAACCCTACGTTATTTACAGGATGTTACAAACTGAGCTGTGTGTACTTTTATCGCCCTCTGGGTTTTATGTTAATTCGGATACGATTCGGATGTTCTTTTAACTGCAAGAGACCGTACAAAAGGCATCCGCTCGTGAGCCGTGATCCTCTACAATTTTAACATTTTATTTAGAAGCTTATTTAGACATTACACTTGATTTTATGAAAGTGTTGAATAAAGAAAATATTTCACTGTATGTGTAGGTAATTTTATTTAAAGTGTACAAAGAACCTGTGTTTAGTATAATTTTACACATTTTAGTTAAAATAAAGGTAACAATAAGTTGTTATTGTAGCATTGTATGTATTTGCCTACTATTCGTTGGCAAATATTTATGGCATTTACAAAAATATATTTAGGCAATTCAATAATCATGAAAAAAATAATCCCTAAAAACAAAAACACAAAAAACTTAAGTACAGAGTATTCTGCTCTGATTTTTTTTGTTTGTTTAGAGTTAAATAAAAAAATCATCATTTAAAAATGTATAAAAGATGTATAAATATCGTATAAATAAATAAATAATTATAGCTGAATAAACAAAACATAAAAGCATTTAATTGTTTCAAAATGCCAAAAACTTTTTTATTTAATTAACGACCCGCCCCATTATTTGAACTGGCAATGACATTAACAGATTTATCCGAACAAAAGTGATTGCTTGGTCACAATAGACATATATCTCTTCCACGCCAGCTATCAGGACAGTCCCCAGTGTTTTATCGTTATGGCCACCTTAGCGGCTACCTGCGTTCACAGTAATATAATGCTTTAACATCTAAATTTTCACGTCCTTATCGCTTTCTGTTGCATCCATTGTCTATTTTCTTTCTCGATCGTATTGACGTACTCGTAGTTAGAAAGCAATATAAATTAAAATTGTTTTTTCTTTGTTTTTGTTGTTTTTCAGAGTAGGTCATAAAAGTTTATTGTCATGTAATGCTTGTTTAAATAAGGATATTAAATGGGTTTTATGGATGATTCATGAAATGGGATATCGTTAAATACTTAAGCTGATTTTATGGCTCACTCGCTGATGAGGTCTTCGTATCTTTAAACAGAGCCCAATGGGTTTGATGTTGTCTAAGTAATAACATTATATCTGTTTGATTTGATCTGATGGGTATTATTACTGTGCGTGTGTGTGTCGGTTATCGTAAAATGTAGCCGATGTTACTCGCTGATAATGTAGCTTTTTATTGAGGAAAGAATTTTTTAAATCGGTTTAGTGGTTTAGGCAAGAAATCTATACTAATATTATAAAGCTGAAGAGTTTGTTTGTTTGTTTGAACGCGCTAATCTCAGGAACTACAGGTCCGATTTGAAAAATTCTTTCAGTTTTAGATAGCCCATTTATCGAGGAAGGCTATAGACTATATATCATCACGCTAAGACCAATAGGAGCGGAGCACCAATGAAGAATGTTTCAAAAACGGAGAAAATTTATTACTATTGAGAGACGCAGACGAAGTTGCGCGGGTCAGCTAGGATATATATATATAGATAATAAACAAATTCACTTTTATATTTAAAAGATAAGTATGATTTCGGTCGGAATGACGACCGAATGGCGTAGTGGTTTGTGTAACGGACTGCTATTCCAAAGGCTGCTGGTTCGATTCCCGCTCAAGTCAAGCATTTGTGTGCCTGAACATTTAATGTTTGATTTGGTCTGGGTGTTCCTATGTATAATATGTATGTATTTACAAAAAAAAAAAGTATATATGTATTTATATCAGTTGTCTAGTACCCATAGTACAAGCTCTGCTTAGTTTGGGACTAGATGGCGTTGTGTGAACGTCGTAGATTATTATTATTATTATTATTTAAATAAGCGAGGGGTTTTACAATTCGTTTTTTTTTAATTTGTTACCTCGAAATGCCGCAATTTCTGAATTGATTTGGTATATTGTTTTTCTATTCATTGCCTGTTTGAGTTGACATTTTAGTTGGATTGAACCAAATCATTTCACCTTTTCCCTACTTATTAGTAGCGTTTTGCAATAATAATATTGTTAATACTTTGTTACTCTATACGTACTTTACTCTGTCCGTGTGGTGACGGATTAAGAATACGAATTGTCACCACCCCCAATCATCCCGTCGGTGACGTAAGAGCCGACTAAGGTAGCAAACTACGCAGGACAACAATACTGCAAAGAGAAGGAAAACTTGACACAAACCATATACCAACCGGTCTGGCCAGCGCCTATGTCCAGCAGTGGAATGTTAAAGGCTGTTGATGATGAGAATACTCTTTACGTGAAATTGTATTCGAACAATTTTAGTACGGGAAAAAGTGTTGAACCTGAAGGAATGTAAGGTTTGTAACAAGAGAATGAGAAAAACTACTTAAAGTTGGGCATAGTTTGTCAGTAGGAAAAAACACACATAAACTGCTGTGCTGTGTATCGACTGCCTCGTTGGTGCAGAAGTAGTGTATGCGACTGCTGTGCTGAGGTCTCAGGTTCGATTCCCCGGTCGGACTGTATGTCGGATTGTATGATCTTTTTTTTATGGTATGTGGGGGCAAACGAGCAGACGGGTCATATCTAATGGTAAGCAACTATCGCCGCCCATGGATACCTGCAACTCAAAAGTCACAAGTGCGTTGCTACCCTTGGAGTCTGAAAATATTTGTTTCGGAGTTTGGGTGTTTTATATGTACCTATAGTATGTATGTATTTACAAATAAAAGGTTTATAAGTATTCTATCAGTCAATCTAGCTTTCATAGTACAAGCTCTGCTTAGTTTCAAACTTAATAACGTTTTGTGTTAGATGTCCGACATATTATTATTATTATTATAAAAAAATATTAGTTAATGTACAGGGCTCGGCATCACGACAGCTCGTACAGAATGCTTCATAAACTGAATTCGGATTACAAACATTGGTCTCACTAACTGTAAACAATTCACTTGGTATAACTCCATTACGTGCAGTAAATTTAATGGCCATGAATGTGTAAGCTGATTGAAATGCAGATCACGCGAACGATTGCATTATTTTCAAATGTTTTACTCACTATTGATGCTAGTTTACAGGTATTACGATATTTACAACTACAATTATCTCTCGTTTATTCGCTCTTTTAGATTCATGAAACTCGAGATTTGTTTTTGTACTTCTTGGGCAATAACCATTTTTTTTGGATCGAAGTTCTTTATCCGGCGTTGCACGCTCTGAGCGGATGGAAGCGAGACCTAAAAATGTGACACAAAACTTTTTACCGACAATTCAGTTCGCGCTTAATCTTTTCATATTTAGTATACTCGTATAGCAAACGTCTACCAAAAAGCGAGAGGAAATTTGTACCGACTGCTTTTTGGTAGACATTCCTGAAACAGACACAAACATTCAAAGACTTAGAATAACAAATAATGAATCACGTGAAGTCTTGTCCCAACTGAACAATACTAATATTTTTGCGCAGTAGGAAGCGGCGAAGTGACCGCTAAACCAGTACGCCATCCATCTAGTCATGAATCGCTGATAAATGTGAACACGTTGAACACCACGGGACTTTTGGTATCATTTTTTTCCATAAACTTAAATAAAGGTACTTGTGATGACATACCTATTAATACACGCTCTTTTGGTTAACGACTGACGTTTTATTTTCTTGCATCAAAGACATTACACAAATGAAACAAAGATGGCGCTACTGGTCTTACAGAAACATTTTGGTATACAATTATAACACCCCTACTTAACAAAATATTTCTAAAAAATAACTCAAGTAACAATTAATAAACTTAAATTTTAATTAGGAACAAGACCTATCATTCCTAAAAATTTATAATGCTTTGCTGACAATAAACCTTTGGTTAAGAGATCAGCAGGCATATCTAGAGTTGATACATATTTCACATGAATTACATTATCCTTTATAGCATCTTTAATATAATGATAACGCACATCAATGTGCTTAGTTCTATTCAGAGACTGGTGATTTGAAGATAAGGTCAATGCACTCTGATTATCACAATGCAACTTAACAATGCTTAATTTACCTGTTATTTCATACAACAGATTTCTTAAATATGTAGCTTCCCTAGCCGCCTCCGACAATGCCACATACTCAGCTTCGGTACTGGATAAGGATACAGTTTTCTGCTTCCTGCTTTGCCATTATATAACAGAACCAGCCAAAAGAAAGCAGAAACCAGTGTAGGATTTCCTGTCTAAAACATCACTTGCCCAATCGGCATCTACAAAACCTTCTAATTCTATATTATTATCTTTGCTATATTTCAAACAATAATGTTTAGTTTTTTGTAAATATTTCACCACTCTCTTAGCTTGATTAAAATGAGTTTCATTATAGCTATTATTAAATTGACTTAGGTAACTAATGGAATAAGCTATGTCCGGCCTAGACAGAACAGCTAAGTACATCAGACTACCTATCAGTCTTTGATAAGGAACATCTGTTAAACAATTTTCAGCCTTTTCAAGATTCAACTTACATTCTATAGGAGTATCAATAGATCTACAATTGAACATTCCAAATTTATGTAACAACTGTTCTATATATTGTTCTTGATCTATTTTTACAGTATTTAATTTTCTGTCTACATGCACTCTCATGCCTAAATAACGTTTTACACAACCTAAATCTTTTATCTTAAATTCTGAGCTTAAAACAGTTTTCAAATTATCAGTTTCCTCTTTACAGTTTGAAAAGATGAGAAAATCATCGACATAAACAGCTACAATTATTTTAACATTCTCACTAACTTTTGTAAATAAACATGGTTCATTGCTACTTATTTTAAAACCCAATTTACATAAACAATCTTTAACTCTCTTATACTACATTAAGGATGATTGTTTAAGCCCATATATTGCTTTCTTAAGTTTTAAAACCTTTCCTTTATCTGTACCTTCAAAACCTACAGGAAGATACATACAGATATTCTCATTCAAGTGTCCATTTAGAAAAGCAGTAATTACATCGAGATGAGTAATGTCCATATTCCACTGTGTACTAAGAGCAAATAACATTCTCAGAGTTGAATGTTTCACTACAGGAGCAAATGTGTCCACATAATCAATTCCACTACGCTGTGAAAAACCTTTAGCCACAAGCCTTGCCCTATATCTCAATTTATCGTTTACATCAAATTTTTTATTTAATACCCACTTGCACTGTACTATGGAGGTATCACTTGGTATATCAATGAGCTCCCAAGCATTGTTGTACTCAAATGACTGCAACTCTTCACGCATGGCCAGCATCCATTGTTCTGCTTCCGGTCCATTCAGCGCTTCTGAAAAGTCGATCTCCTCAGCACCTGGTAAATTGTTTGATGTACACATGTTTGAATAACCAAAACGGTTTGGTGGTCTTCTCTGTCGCCTATCTCTAACCGCTTCACCAACTCCAAGACTTTGAAGCTCACCTGTTGAAATATCGGTTGATGTGATAGAATCAGTTGAAGTATCCACATGAGTCTCATCTGGATCCATATAATCTGATGAATCATAACTTGGACTAGACAGAGATTCATTTATGTTAGTATCCCCCACTGAATCTCTGTTCCCTATACTAGATTCTTGCACATTATGTAGTGTCTCAGTCTCTTCTCTTAGCGTTAAGTTCTGTTCATCATTCTGTATCCATATAGCATTTTCTTCTGGATTTTCAATTCCATGCTTTCCTTCCATCACTATTATGTCTCTCTTTTCAGTGACAACATTTTTCTTCGGATCATAGACTCGATATCCCTTAACAGTATCAGAGTATCCAACCAATATGAATTGTTCTGCCTTTTTATCCCATTTCAGTCTTTGTTCTTTGGGAACATGTACCATCACCGGGCTTCCAAATAAACGTACATGGCTTAAGTCAGGTTTCCTTTTATACCACACTTCATAAGGTGTTTTATTTACTAAGCTAGATGTAACACATCTGTTTTTCAAGTAAACTGCAGTATGAACGGCTTCTGCCCAAAATTTCTTATCAAGTTTTGCCTCAAAAAGCAAACATCTGCCTTTTTCAACAACAGTTCTGTTGGCCCTCTCGCTGACACCATTCTGCTCAGGGGCATATGCAGTAGTCCTTTGATGAATTATACCTTCATTTGCCAAAAAATTGTCTATTGCACCATTACAAAATTCACCTCCGTTGTCAGTTCGAAGTATCCTGATTTTTCTGTTTTGTTGGTTCTCAACCATAGCTTTAAAATCCTTAAATCGTTGAAAAACTTCATTTTTGTGTTTGAGAAAATAAATGAATGTCATCTTACTGTAGTCATCCACAAGAAGCAAGAAGAATCGTGAACCGCCAATTGACTTTGTCTCCATAGGCCCACATACATCTGCATGGACTAATTGTAGTGTCTCCGTGCTGGTATGTTCACTAAGTGAGAATGGCAGCCTTGTTTGTTTGCCTTCACAACAGGTTATACAGTTCTCCTTCTTTGTGTCGCTAGGAGAAGAAAAATTCACTCCTTCTACAATGCCATTTCTCATTTTATTCAAATCACCACTATTGATATGTGCTAGGCGCCTATGCCATAACTCTGCACTTGCCAATGCTGTTGCTGCTGACATACAATCTGTTGTTTTTAAATTCAACTTGTAAACACCATTTATCAAATATGCAGTGGCTACTATATCATTCTTCATGTTTCGAATATAGCAATTGTTACTTTCAAACACAACTTTGTTGCCATTTTTTATAAGTTCACTCACTGACAACAGGTTTGTTGACAATTTTGGAATACACAACACATTCTTGACAGTAATCTCGTAGTTGCGATCTGAAGTTATTTTCACGTCCCCGGAGCACTTTACGGGTACCTTTGTACTATCGGCTACCGTAATTTCTGACATAACTGGCATAAAATTAGCGTTTTCTAGCCAATTTTCATTCGATGTCATGTGCGCACTCGCGCCGGAGTCAATATACCACTCACTTTTATTATACTGTCCACTCAAGAATACCACACTAAACGCATTCGTTTGTTTGTTTTTCTGCAATAACGGACATTGATTTCTAAAGTGCCCGATTTCTTTGCATTTGTAGCACGCAATCACTTTTCTCGACTGCATTTTAGACGCCATAGAAGTTTTTTGTTGACAGCCATTTTTATTTGGAGCGTTGTGCCACGACTTCGAGAATGATCTATTTGCAGCGAATGCAGCGCCACTGGTGTCCAAATTTAAAGAAACTTCCAAATCGATCAATTTCGATTTTATAGAATCTGTGGTAATCTGTATTCCAGAATGTTCAATTGCCATGATCATAGGAGAATACTTTTCTGGCAAACCTGCTAATAACAATGATCCAATCCATTCATCTGTTATAGCGAACCCGGTTCCTTTCAATCTTTGTGCTGTCTCGACGACTTGCGTTACATAATTAGTCATAGAATCACAGTTTTCTTGCCTGATTGAAATCAAATGTCGCAGCAAAGAGATTTTTCTTGAAAAACCTGAGTCATCAAACATATTTTTCAGCTTTGTCCACAGCTCAAACGAGGTTTTCGTTTCCTTGATATGAACATACAGCCCTGAATCTATGGTCAATATTAACTTTGCCTTAGTCCTTTCATCGTCTGCAGTCTTTGTTTCTGCACCGGGCACAGGCCTCTTGATGTACTGGATCATGCCCTCTAGCACTAACAAATTTTCTGCCGCGAAACTCCACTCGTCATAATTTTCCCTCCCTTTCAGTTTGGGAACACTTTGTATATAGTTTAAAGCCATTATCTACACAAAAGTTTAGCGTTTTTCTTAAACTGTAATACCAATTACTTAAGAAAATCAGGACATTAGCCCATAACCTATTAATACACGCTCTTTTGGTTAACGACTGACGTTTTATTTTCTTGCATCAAAGACATTACACAAATGAAACAAAGATGGCGCTACTGGTCTTACAGAAACATTTTGGTATACAATTATAACAATACCCAGTACCATACCATACTTGGTCACTATCAGTGCTGATCACATCACATCACATTAACAGCCTTTAGTAGTTCACTTCTGGACATAATCCTCTCCTTAAAAAGGAGGTTTTGGCCTGACCCCATGCTGGCCAGACGGGTTGGTACAGAGTTTGTTTCAAGTTTTTCTTCTCTTTGCAGTGCTGTTGTCCAGCGTAGTTTGCTCCCTGATCGTACATTGAAAATCCATAAGCCGAAGAGGTTAATATCATGGTCATCTAGTGGTCTTATTCTATTGTTTTTGATGATATTTTCTTAAAAAGGATGACCTATAACTATAGGAGTATTATGTAATTTTACGTGAAATAAACGACAGAAGTATCATTCTGTTCTTCGTATATTTTAAACAGTTATAGGAACTTAAACGTAAAATGTTTTGTTGATTTAATTTATGTTTTCTTTTACTTTAATTACCTATAATTAATATACGACTACGAATATATAAAATACGACTAAGGGAAAAAAACTAGGCAGAACAACAGCACTGCAGAAAGAAGGAAAACTTGACACAAACCCTATACCAACCCGTCTGGCTAGCGTGGTATAGTAGGCCAAAACCTCCTTTCTAAGGAGAGGCCTATGTCCAGCAGTGGAATATTATTAAATTTTAAGTTAATAATAACAAAAGCTAACATACTTATGGACACTTTAAGAATACTTTCAAATATTCTTAATTGATCTACTATTAAAAGCATATTACTGTTATCGAAATAAAGCGATTCTAAAATTTGAAAAGGTTGTGATAAGCATGAGTGCGCCGCACCGCCGATACAAGTTGACATGAAATAGGATAGATTCCTTTCAAGGGGTTATAGCAGAGGACATTAAGAATTAATTCAGTCCCATGATATCATTGAGGAATTTTAATCATTTTTGAATGAAAAGAAAATAAGTTTCTTAAATATAAAAAACGTTTTTTTACTAAAACTCACGTTTTAACGTTACATGAAATGTAATCCTTCCACTCTGTTTTAACTTATTTGACCGGATTATAACCAACTTAAACTAGAGTATCACGTTTTAGGCATGAGTGCCTATCATTTTAATATTAAATTAGTGATATTTTGGTTGAAATTGTTATTTAATGAACAGACTAACATATTTGAATTAAAAGAAGAGCAAATCCTACACTATACTCTACAGTTTTTTTTAAGGGTAGCTATTCCAGAGAATTAAAAAAAACGCTAAACTTATATTTTTTTTACGAAAAACCTAAACTACAGGACTTTACATACTAAATACAGTAATAAATAAATAAAAAAAAACTTCACACATCTCGCACACGGCCGTCTGATCCCAAACTAGCCAGAGCCTGTGCTATAGTAACCAGACTGCTGATAGACATACTTAAATATTTTTAAATACATACTTATTATAGATAAATTACACCCAGACACAGAACAAATGACCGTGATCATCACACAATATTTGTCCTGGGTGGGAATCTAACCCACGACCTCCGGCTTAGCAGTCAGGCCACTAACCACTAACAGGCTCGTCAACAGTAACTCCAATATCAAAACCAATCTCAATTTACCCCTGACACTACTATCAAAAAGTCATAACTTTGGAACTGTGTGAAACACGGTCACAACTAGATTGCGAAATTGATCACAAACCACGTTGCGGCTGAACTATGCAAGTTGCCTACGTAACTGAAGATTACAGTTACCACCATGAGTTTGACAACGCATTCGTCCGCCTTGTGCCGCGGAAATTAGATGATGCAGCGTCAGGGACGTGCTGTGGTATTATCGATGTCGATAAAAGTTGAACAAAATTTATTTGATGACTTCTGAATCTCTGCATATTGCGATCTTTGGTATATTTTTCTCTGTATTTTTTTATTTCAAAGACTAAAGCTCTTTCGTAAAAGTGCTGTCAATTTATTTTAACATTCGTATAAAATATGGTTCACCGTTCATTTAGACTGGTCTGTGTGCCGTAATCATTTGGTGTCAGCTAAAAAGTATAAAACTTATGGTATAAGTTTTATAATTTTTATGAATTCATTTAAGAAATCATTATGATAGAGTATTATTGTCTAGTTAAAGCCCAAAATAATCTAAGGAAGTGTAAGTATCATTGAGTACTATGCATAACTAATTATACTTTTTTTTTACTTTTCTGTAATGGTATTTAATCGAGGTAAACCTTTAAGTAGACTACAAACTTTTCATGATACATTAAAACTAGCCATTTCTTAATAATTTATTTATTTTCTAATCAAACCAAACTATCGACTTTTTCCATCCCTATACAGTATCGCACGAGTACAAGTCAGCAATTTCGCGGAACGAAAGGTGATTTATTCCATAAGTGCAGTATCGCGTCAAAGTAGCGAGCGTTCACAATCAACAGACCGAGTTGTACTCGCACTGCAGGTACGAGTACTCGTATTTATATTCGAGTACTCGCACGTACTCTCGGTGTCCCAGTGCGGTGTTGGCACTAGTTGCGCTGACTCATTTGTCATGTTTTCTGAAGTTAAGATTGTTCGACAACAAACTTTTTAATCTGACGTTTTTAGTTGAGGTGCATACAAAGCAACTCATCTCAGTTATAGGTGTACTTGTTACAGTTGTGTATAGGTTCTTTTATTTTTAAAGCATTTAATCGTGGAATTCTCTTCAGTTGATACATTATATTCAGTTGGTTATTTTTTAATTGACTGTGTTTATCGATAACCCAGTAGAGTCGTGGCGTGTTTTTAGCGTTGTAAATTTATACCTTACCTTTTTTTGGATTATATAAATTGCATTTTTGTAAAGGCATTGCAAAGTTATAGTGTACAAGATGTTACAAAAGGGGGTGGTTATTTTATAAAGTTGTACATTATAAAATAAAGTATACAGTTGTACATAACACAAATAAAAGTCGATTTCATTTTCATATAAGTCATCCTTTTAAAAATCGAATACGAAGTAATAATAAGAATCAAGAGCAACTTAAGAAAAAAGTTATTCTAAACTTTACACCTATCGTAATATAGTTCATATTTGTGTGTATGCCGTGCTTGAGAATTATTCGCCATTATGTTCACTATTATGTATGTACATGATGTGTAACAGGCAACACTAGTTGCTCAACATGACTTATAGCGCGTCGGAACACCGCTGCCAACTTCGGCTTGCTATACGCGGTTTCTCTGGCTCCAATGATTTATCTAACCACTACCGCTGTGTGTTATGGGTACGGGTATAATGTGAAAGTTATTCTTTGGACAGTGAAGTGGGGATAGTAATTCTGATTTTTATTATTTTTTTGAGTAAAGGAATATGTGCATATTTCCCATCTAACCTCTCTATGAGAACAAAATATATTTACTCGACTTTTGAACGTTCCAGAGCTGAATTTGTCTAGACAACAATATAATGACGACAGCATATGTAAAATCAAATAAACCACTTAGGTCTTTTCGAAATTGACAGCAGAGTTCACGGTTCATCGTTTAATGTAATTTTTAAATACGTCCTAATTCTGAGACGTCCTCACCTTTTTATTTACTGTGTTTTAATTTTCCAAGTCAAAGAAACAGAATTTATCCGTAATTCCCAAATAGTTGGAAGTGTGTTGGAATAGTGGAATATGTGAGGATTGAACCTACAACATTCAGCGTAGTAGGAAGCGGCGTGGCGACCACTACGCCATCCGTGCAATCATCTCTCCTAATTTATAGTGACAATGGAAACAAAGCATTTTTTCTTCCTTGCTTACTGAGTTGGTCTTTAGCTTTTGCCTGTCTCGGTAGCGCAATGATTGTTTATGCGACTGCTATGCGTAGGTCTCTGGTGAGATTCCCGAGTCGGATCAAATGTTTGTATGATCTGCATATATTTGTTTCGGAGTTGGGTGTTTTCTATTTATAATAATGTATGTATTTACAAAAAAAAGTATCTAAGTATGCTATCAGTCAATCTAGCTTTCATAGTAAAAGCTCTGCTTAGTTTGAAACTAGGTGTCGTATGTGTCATATGTTCGAAGTATTATTATTATTATAGCTGAGCCATGGGAGAGCTTCCTTTAGGTACGTTAGGCATTTTTGAACACCAAACAAAATAATGTATTTTATGGTTTATGGTTATGGTTATGGTTTTTTATGGAAAAAAACAGTTGAACTCGCGACACTGTTACCGTTACCGATACCTCTGTTCAAGTGAAAAGTTCTTTAGTTTTTTCAATGCCGGCTCCTTGTAGCTGTAAAGTCCGACTTGTAAAACTATCTGAAAAGATTTATTTACAGAAATAAATATCATTTATCATTTAGTAGTAAATACTTCTATTCTTCATTACAACCCTTACTTTATGACCTAAGGATTTCCTTCTTTTTATACAATATGTATACTTTCTAAGAAACATAATCAAGGAAAGTCAATATAGTACACCCGTTAGCCATAATCCCGTTCCCCATAACTTAAAGGTGCAGATTAATGTTCTTCTTAAAACACATTCACAGAATTAATTAAAATGCCTTATTAATTTCATTTTGTATAAATTACACAAGTTTTAAGCGTGGAGTTGCTCAATATTAAACCTTCAAGATTACTTCTTCGTTTAAGTGGCTTTGTTTGCTTACATTTCTAATACTTGCAATCAGATATACTCGTATAATATATTTTTATGTTCTTAGATTTATATCGTTGATTGATTTAAGAGTTAGTGGTTACTGATCCTAACCGATGGTAAGCTACAGGCTATAGGTGCGATTTCCAACCAACGTAAATAACGAAAATGACAACTGGCTAGAATTAATCTTTAATATGTATTATTTTTAATATTTACAAGTAATTTTTATGAGTAACGGTTGAATTTAGGATCAGATAGTATATTATGTCATGTTATAACCTGTAATTATTATTTTCGTATCTAATTAAAGACAAATTAAATAAGTTTTGGACTATAGAACAAATATTTAAAGCTTGTATATACAGATATTGCTTGGGTTTGCTTCTTAGTGACTACAGTCACCCCGGGATGTGCCTCAGACATTGGGTACGGCAGGGAGGACTCCAGAAGGCAGTGATGCGTTCCTGGAGCTCCTATTGAATGCCGAGGTAGGCCGCCGAGGGGTTTAATGGGTAAACCGGTTCTCCGGGAGTCCCACACATGCCCTGCGTTTCCCCAACGGAGCGCAGCGAAAAGCATTCCCCGCGTTAAAAAAAGGTAAACTTTCGCTATGACGCATCGATTCTTTCATGCCAGCCTTTTACTAGCATTAAGAGCGGCTTCGACACCAAATGTATATGTAGTAGTATAGTTACCTCGTCACTTACTGAATTACGAAAGAGTTTGTCAGCAAAAAAGGGATTCCTGTTTTCTCTAACAATATTACTCGATTAACATAAAACGATGCATATATTTTTTTTTGTAATATATTTAAAAATGAAATTAATATGTATATATAATTTAAGAAAGAGAATAATAATAGTTAATTTAGCTTTTTGCACCAGGAAACAATAAATGGCAAAATATGTACGCTTTTCAAGGCACTTTTTGCCTCGCACAACCAATCTGTGAAACAACTTATCGTCTGCAGCATTTCGACGACTTTCAAACCTTCAAGTAAAGAGCGTATTCTTTCCTCAAAGGCCGGCAACGCGTTTGTGACTCCTGACTTGCAGGCGTTCATTGTCGGTGGTAGTTACTTTCCATCAGGTGACCCGTCTGCTCGTTTGCCCATTCTTCCATAAAAAAATGAATGAAAGGTCCTTCAGTATTGACTTGCGATCATTATCAATCTCTTTTATATTTTCTCATAAAGATTTTCATGAAAGTAAGAAGAAATAACTGTTCAAACACACAAACTTTAATTTAACTCGAACCTATTTCAAATACCAAGCCTTTTCGCTACACGCCTTCTATGACCATAGATCAAAAACTAGACACTTTCATATCCCACAACTCTTATTATTAATATTCAGGAACAAAAGCGGGTGCTCACGCGCGGGTTATAATTTTAACCGGGTACCGTTGTGTCCCGGTCACCCCTTAATAACTCCAGCACTGGCCAGCAGAGGGCGCCAGTATATATAGTTGCTACGTGACATGATAATGTGTTTAATAAGGATGGTTTCGTCCCCTTTTTATTTGAGTACAGTGAGATTAAAAGGGAGTTATATGCGTTGTGGCGGTACGTGCAGCTTCCTGCCTGTTTGTTGACGTCTGTAAAGAGAAATTATCTGCCAAGAAATAATGTTTACTATCGAAAATGAGAGAAAAAAAGTTTTTATGTAATGTCTTTGATATCGAGTGTTAAATTATACCTATGTGTAATTTTTAATTACTTTATCACGTGTATGACACTATTTTAATGAATATATTATCCCAGGAGTTATCTATACATATAAATAAAATTGAAGTAATGTCAAAATAATAGGTTATTTTAAGGCTCACACGGTTAGTTGCATGATACATATGCCTAAAAACCAATTTAAATATTTTTTGTCTGTCTATTTGTCTGTTTGTTCCGGGTACTCTTCAAAAGAGGTGGACTGATTATAATAATATTTTACTACATGGTCTATATAAGGAGTAACTTAGGCTATAAAATTTTGCCCGGTCCTGGAATTGAGCCCACTAAGGCTGCGCTTTTCAAATTCCATTCCACCATTGAATTCCTACTTGTATTGTACTAAGTTAAAATCACATCAATAAACATTAAGAACTAATCTGTTGATGCATTTATTTATTTTATTTTATAGTGTTTTAAAAACTTATAGCTAGTGTGGTAAAAAAGGCAAAATATGAAAGTATTGATAAAAAGATGGCCAGAAGATTCGATTCGATTCGAAGATTTCACAATAAAAGTATGCCATTAAAATAAAATTATAATTATTGAAGACAACGGATGGCGTAGTGGTTTGTGTAACGGACTGCTATTCCAAAGGTCGCGGGTTCGATTCCCGCTCAAGTCAAACATTTGTGTGCATGAACATTTCATGTTTGATTTGGTCTGGGTGTTTCTAAGTATAATATGTGTGTGTGTATGTATGTATTTACAAAAAAAAAGTATATATGTATTTATATCAGTTGTCTAGTACCCATAGTACAAGCTCTGCTTAGTTTGGGACTAGATGGTGTAGTGTGAATGTGGTACAATATTATATATTATTATATATTATATTACATATTAAATTACAAGGATGCTTATGATTATTTTTTGATAAAAACTCATTATACAAAGTCCCTCGTGTCGTTGTGTAATCATAATGTATTTCTTCTAATACGTTCGTTAATTTAAAAACTGCTAGATATTTTTATAAACTGAAAACATGTTCAAAAATAATGTTCTAGAAAACATATCCAAAACGGTTGCAATAACACAGTACTTTCTAGTCATTTTAATATAAAGTAGAACTCTAATAAAAATGGTATCGCTGATAAATGTTAGAACAAGATAACTAATACAGATAGCTGTTACGAAACGTGAGAGTAATATCTCTCAGGATGTGTTCGAAACCTGTTTTTACCGCACAGTATGTTCCCAGAGCGTAGTTGTGGAACGTGACGGTAAAAGTTAATTGAGATTGTATTTGAACGTTTAAAATGTTTTATAATTAAAGATTTATAGAAGGGAGCACCTATATACGGAAGAGGACCTTACACCTGCCCTTTTTCTCTTCGACTCAAGCTCTATAATTAATATTATTTAACGGAAATTAAAGCGATCTCTTATTTAGGGTATTACATACCTCTGGTTTGCCTGACGTTTCGACCAGGTTGCACCGGCCGTGGTCACAGGCTGACTCATAATAAGAATACCCTAATAAGAATACCCTAAATAAGAGATCGCGTTAATTCCCGTTAAATAATATTAATTATCATGGAACGCGAAAGTTTAAAAGTTAGTCAAGCTCTATAAGCTATTTGGACTGTCCTTAGATTGTCTGTCTTACGTACTGTAAGTCAACATGAGGTATTACTGACATTTTGAAAATTAATGTAGCAGTTGATACGATTTTTTAAATATAGGAATAGTTCAACTTTGTAGTTAACAATTACTGACTACCTCGGTGGTGCAGTGGTAACATATGTACTGAGGTCTCGGATTCTATTCCCGGGTCGGACCAAATGTTTGTATGATCTGCAAATATTTCTTTCGGAGTTTGGGTGTTTTCTATATATAATATGTATGTATTTCCAAAAATAGTATATAAGTATTCTATCAGTCAATCTAGATTTCATAAAACAAGCTATGCTCAGTTTGAAACTAGATTGCATTGTGTCAGATGTCCGAAAAATATTCTATTATTATTTTAAAAGGTTTAGCATTTGCATTTCTTCGATAAATAAATTAAAAGTATTACAAATTTCAAGTTCCTGATGAGAAATTCTCTAAAATATGTGTCAATAGAGTTTTTTTTCATTTTTAAAACATACAATCCTAGTACAAAAGTGTTACACAAAAGCATTTCTAGTCACTATCTACATAATCAAATTATTCACGTCTCAAGCTCTCGTAAATAAACTTCCCAACCGCCCTTGAGAGCACAGCACAATATTTGGAAAATTTACGTAATGCAGGATCGCATACAAATACGGTCTTTGTAAGAACGAATTGGTTTTTCCAGGTCGCATCCAGTCAGCCTGTTAAATTTTGACAACTAGTA
Source organism: Arctia plantaginis (assembly GCA_902825455.1). NCBI lineage: Eukaryota > Metazoa > Arthropoda > Insecta > Lepidoptera > Erebidae > Arctia > Arctia plantaginis. The sequence continues at coordinate 12,852,672 of CADEBD010000294.1, read as the reverse complement.
CGGATTTTCGAGATGGTTTCTCGCTGCTACATTCATTTTTAACTTGAATTTAAAAAAGACGGTTATATCTTTTTTAGTCTAGGTTGCGTCCGTTTCCTTTAAGGAGGTAAGGTTATTGCCCATAAATATAACAAATACCTTCTCTTTTGATACTGCGTAGAATTGTGATTTAAATCACATGCATTACCTAAAGTAATCGCTCGCACTCGCACTTAAATTGAAAATTTACGAAAAATATCACTTCTACTAAATTGTCTTTCCCCGTGTCTAAGCAGCAGAAGATGGCAACTCTTTTTTCCAGTCTAAGCAACTCTTAATTTGGAGCATGTGAACATATGATGTCTGTTCTACTACATCAATACACCTCATGAGGACTTCGCCCATTTTGCTTTTTTTTTTTAAATAGACAACTCCCGCACTAGGAATAAATTCTGTGTCGCGGAGGACTTTACAAACATACATGAAACGGACACAAAGGACACCCAGACTCTGAACAACAATTTGTAGATCACACAAAGTATTGTCCCATGTGTTGATCGAACCCACAAAACTCAACGCAGTAGGAAACGGCAAGGTGACCGCTTAATCCACTACGATATCCGTACAGTAAACATTTCCGCATTTTATAATATCCGTGCATATTTTTGTTATTTGCAGACCATACAAATAATTGGTCCTAAATCGAACCCGAGACCTCAGAACAACAGTCACATACGCTCCCACTGCGCCATCGAGACAGTCAAAGTCTCACTTAACTAAGTAACTTTATATATACAACATATTTTACTTCAAAAACAAATAAAACCTTTATGTTTTTCTAATTTCTCTGCATCATTATTCGCGGAAAACATCTAGTCATTTATATACAACAACGCACTCCAAAGGCTCTTTAACCATTCAAAACTGTGGTATATTCACGTCCTTTAGTTATTCAGTCTCGTATGTTCGTAAGCAATGAGGCGTTCGCTCCGGGATGAAACGCCAACGCACACTGAAAAGTGCAGGATTCTCATGCAAATTCGCTGCACGTATTTGCATGTTTAACAAAACGTATTGGGTAAGACTATCGTGTTAAAATTTTGTCCAAAATTTCAGAGGATTGGTTTTGTTGTATTTTTTGTATTTAAACTGGCAATTTGAGTTTGGGACAGAATGCTATAAATTATAAAGTAGAAAAACATGTATAAATCTCTTAATGTACCTATGTTTCAAGTTAACAGTTACTGCAATGCTCTCGGGTTTCAAATTTTTCGATGACTTGGTAAATTATATGTAGATATAATATTTTTACATTATTTCCTAATTTTGTTTAAAATGGATTAAATGAGATAACATACTAAAAGAAAAAATGACTGGATAGAGTATACTACTTTCAAGAATATATTAACTGCTGCGGTAGGCGATAGGATTTCAGCCTGGTCGCAAAATCGGGCCGCAACATATTATAAGGATTGGCCTTTAGGCGCGGAGAGCCATCTTTCCCAGGGATAGGGCCTGGCTAGGCGTGGCGTCGATCCGTGGGGAACTGACATAACATGGTGCGGGTCCTCCCCAAGGCAGAGCGCCTGAGACCGGCTGTCGGGGTGGTTTTTAGTGGAAACACCACATACTCCTGGCTCCTGCGTCCCCGAAGAGGATTTTCCACCCATTTACACAGCGAAATAATTTTGTTTATAATAAACATATAGTGTATAAAACAATGGCTCAATTAAAAATTAAAAATAAAAAACCCTTGCTTGTATACGAAATAATTTTTATAGTTGCATTGTGCTAATTAACGTCTAATATATTAAGATAATGATTTTATTGAAAAATGCTGACTTTTCAGTAGTGTAGTTCAAAATAAGCATTTAAATGTATAGATGATAAAAGGAAATGTTCTCATTTATATTTCTTCATACCCTTACATTCGAAGACACCGGGCTGTATATCTACCAAGAGGTGGTGTAACAGTTCCTTTGAAGTGCACCCCAGACTCCATTCATCTCTCGTATTAACATAACGCATCTCTACATTTGCATATCCTTTATTCGTTCCGTAATAAGCCGGAACTGATATTTTTGGTGAATATATTTTATGAAGACGGAATATTTTTCACTTAGGGGTTGAGTGCTTTAAAGATTTGAAGGATTCACTTAACATGTAATTGTATATTGAAGAATATTAGAAGAGAATTTGTGTTTGAATGCTGCGGAGATTTCTATAGACTTTATCCTTTGCTTCATACAAATTTTTGATGTGATATCGAACAATACATTGCGTGTGTACTCAAGTAGTAGTACTCAAGTTATTTTATTGGGAAGGATTTTTGAATCTATCGCATTGGAGGCAACTAACAGACGGGTCTTAGAAAGTCAAGTATTTAGATGGAGGTATTAGACGGGTCTCAAATGTAGGACGTATTTTCGATCGCTTTAATGTACCTTTTAACAATAAATTCATTATCACTCAGGATAAGCAGTCTTCTGGATAAAAGATTGTAGTGTAGTAATACATATATAATACGTATGTCTATCTTAAGATAAAAGTAGTGATCACTATTGTATTTACTGGAGAATAAATCTGATCGTTGATCTAACAACATCTTTAATTTCTCTCTCGACACCCAACCTTACATGGCGACCCTGCCAGGATACAGGTGATGGCGCTGGTATGGTTATACATTTGCTCCAATGATGAAGCGTTGTTACCACCGCTAGCATTTTGTACGATGATTACTGGTTCTTCCTAAGACTGTTGCTCACCCATTTTTCGCAACAAAATAACCGTTCCCTACACTTCTCAATACGCGATAATATAAAATAACTCATAATTGCGATGTGATTGTGACAATGTTTAATATCACAATACCTTATTAGACGATCGAAATGCAACGCGAACCTGATCGCTCACTGGCAGGGTCGCCATGTTAGTGTGCTGATCCCCCCTGACAACGTGTAATTTTTTTTTTATTGTTGATTTTTTTCATTTTATCACCTGATGGTAAATGAACATGAACGGTCTATGGACTTAGATAAACTTGTAGTGCAAGGTCGTGTGGAGGACACAAGAGCCCGAGGTCGATCCCTAACCCGCTGGATCGATTTAATTAAAGCTACCACTGAATCCACTGCAGTACAATGTGCTCGCAATGCACAAAGCCGACAGAAATAGATGGACGTTGCAAGACGACCAGCAGCCTTGAAAGTGAGCGGCGACGGCAAGCCGCAACCCTGTGGTAAGAGTGTCCGACTAAGAAGAAGTCCATATACACCTGTAACTCAAGAGATACAAGTATGTTGCCACCCTGCAAGTCCCTTGCCTGTATCAGGCGTGGATGGCTTATTCCTCCGGCAATCTGACACACTAGATGAAAAGCTAGAAGTAAAAGACAGCTTCATTTGTCGTAGGAGAGCCATGTTTCTGCAACCTCACACCCTAGGTTAAAACCGACTTTTTTTCTTAGGGTTTAAGCAAGAAGTGAAATACACCTTTGTTTGTCTTAGGAGAGCCATGCTTCTGCAACCTCATACCCTAGGTTACTGAATGAATGATATTTCCGGAGGCTCTAATTATGGCGGGTCACTCAATGACCTACAACGCACTGGTGATTTTTGAGTTGATTCGTGGGCGATGGTGTTCACTTAACATCAGATGACCCGGCTGCTTTTTTGCTCCTTATATGATAAAATACGAGGTATATTTAATGGTTAGTATCTCAGATCACATAATTACCCATATTTCCCAGGTGTTTTTAGTGCAATATTTGATTAAAGGTACTCTTGTTAGAGCAAGAGCCCTTATAAATCATAACCACCTTCGATCCACTTGACCTCCTGAAACACTCAACCGATCTCCAAACATTTACACATCCGTGAATCTGTAACAATATCGACAAGTATCCAAAGGGCTCTTGTCACATAATTAATGTGAAAAAGCAGTAGGTAGGTAGGTACTTGCCTTAAGAGTAAACTTTGAAGGTTCGAGAAAGTACGAGAGGTCCCGTTCAGGCGATCACTTAAGTCGTTTTTAAAGTATTTTCGTGAACGATTTAGAAGCGAGCAACGTTTGTGTACTCGGAATCAAAATTACGGGCGCAATGTGAAAGATTTTAGTAGAAGAATTTCTGATTCATCTATAAAATACTAGTCCAAAAACTCTGGATTTAAGGACTTAAAATATTGTCTTGTCTTGTCGTTAAGAATATAACTAGTGCGATTAAAGATTTTTTAACTTTAGTTTAACTTACAGATGGACTTTAACTTTAAGCGCAACGAAGTTGATACTTATAACTTAAAGATACACTTAAAGAATAAACTTTTGATCAGAACACCAATTATAGTCACAGACGAAGCAAAGATTTCAATCTATGAATCGATCTGTGAACACATGACATTTTGAGATACAACCAATTATCAGTAAAAGTGCTTACAGAAGCAGTGCTTCGCTTAAAGCGACAACTCAGCGGGGCCGGCTAACGAGGGAAAAGTTTCAGGCTGAATACAGAAATAATATTGTGTGAGTGTGTGTGTGGGTTGTGTGAAAGTTCCATTGGAGATTTACTATAATGTGCTTGAGATTGAGGGCCTATAGACAAGGTTTTATTGTTGATATTAAAGTTTTTCTTTCGGTGTTCTATCTGAGTTATATTTTTTTATTTTCACCTACTAACAGTATAAACACATGGTATGAATGACGATTACGGGTAGTTAACACTAAACAGGATGTAATACACTTGGTCTTTACAAAGTATATTTTTTCTTTCTAAAACAGGTGACCTAATTAATCAGTACTTACTTTACGGAAGATCTGTTTTTATCACACACAGCTGATACTCATCAAAATGTCGTACCACTTTAAATAAGACTACACTACAATGTACTTACATAGTACTCCATAATTGGAACATGTTTAAAATAAATTTATAAATAACAATAAATATAATTAACATGACACTCACGGTCGTCTGATTCCAAACTGTACAGAGCCTGGACTATGGGAACCAGACAGATATAAATATACTTATATATTTATAAATACATACATATCATAGATATACTAGCGGACCCGACAGATGTTGTCCTGTACACATGTCTTAAATCCCAAAACGTAGTTATATTTAACTTTGAGCCAGCAATGTCCAACATTGTAAACTCACATTATGAGTCACAAGCCACAAATCCCATGGACGAGCTCCAGAGATTGCCGCTCGCTAAATCTTAGTTCAGATGCTTGAAACGTACAAGTTTCTTACAACTTTTGCCGACAACGCAGAATTTTGATGGCCCTTATGGTATAATCCTTTGGTAAGTTCTTGACGGATGTGACAATTTTGTTTAAAGAATGAGGTTTATTTAAATGTTATGGTTTTTTTTTTTGTGTACCGATAGCGATGTATGTACCGTAAGGAAAAAATGACCTTTTTTATGGCATAAAGGGGTTAAATTAGCAGACAGGTTACCTGACGGCAAGTGACTACTGTAATCCCGAGATACAACACAATTGCGTTAGCACTCAGGATTAGGAGAGGGGGGGGGGTTGGTCCTCCAGCGACCTCACCTCAACACAGTTTTCTATAAAGCATGGCTCTCCCAGTCACCCTACCTGACACCAACCCTCTAAAAAAACTATGAATTCCAAACAGAATTGGAATAGGTATGAACAGGAAGATAATATATTATGTTGGTATGATAGCATGCAGCTAATGCTACAGATGCCGATGGGAATGCATGCCGCGAAAATTTAATTGTTGTTAAAAAAAGTTCTGTTTATTTACGGCCGAATATCTGTTACTATTTTCTGTAATTTCTTACTTCTCAAATATATCAAAAGGTTCTCAATATAACATTTTTTTATATAACCAACAGCCTCTTACTACAAACACTTAAATAACGTGTACCATCAGTAACGTACTCAATTGAAAATACAAGTTTAAAATACATATTTTCACTATAAATGACGTTTAATTTACGCCAAGATTGTGAGCTCTGAACATTTTAAATAAAAAATGAAACGACAGATGGAAGTGGCGTAAGTTTAGTAATTTCCTTGAAAATACACAACGTCTGAGCGGCATGCGCGTCAATATGGGAATGCAATAGTGGAAACATACGGGTGACATGGATATTAGCGGCAACGCTATTATTGGCAACGAAATAATTATAAAAATAATAATGTCCAACTCTGTATTTGAGTTGGGATAAGGTATTATTATTTTTCTGGCATCTGATCCCAGACTGGGTATAGCATGTGTTATTATTTTTTATTTTTTATCTTAGAGAAGTCAGACGAGCAGACGGGTTACCTGAAGGGAAGCGACCATCAGGTAACCGCCGCCCATGAACGTCTGCAACTCAGGAGTCACAAATGCGTTGCCGGCGTTTGAGGAAGTAGTACGCTCTTTTCTTGAAGGTTTGTTATGTATTTATGTTAACCAGAGGATTAAAAAACATACTTTTATATTCCTAATACGCACATATAATAGAGACACGCGGAAGAGCCATAATAAGTATAAATAGGTCGGCTCGACCGAAGTGCAGATGAGTCACCCGATGGTGAATGACTTCTGGGGGGAGGTGGACTCTAGTAACCTTACTCACTCGGTAAAAAACAAATAAAGTAATACTTAAGAATGGGTTTCTGTGAGGGCATGAAATCACTCCGGACGAACCAGCCAATTTGTGTTGAACCATGTCTCTCCCACGGTTTTTTATGATAAAGAAGTGCATCAACTGAAGTTGAAAAACACTTGTGCACTTTCTACGTAATTATTTTCCTTCTTTGTTTTAACATTTCAGAGAACTGCTACTTTTTAACGCGCCCGCACACTTTATTACAATGTGTCTTCTATTAAATCCAAATTGTAAGTTGGGCAATTTCATGTATGCAAGTTGTACTTGGAACTTAGCTCGTTTGTAGCGGCACAAACGCTATGAGAACACACCATAATACCAGTGATTACACGGCCGGGGATAGAGACAGTTACCCCAGTTGACTTACCAATGTACTCCGTTGCTTTACACTTGACATATTAGAATAGTTTACAACTTTATGTGACTTTAGTTTAGTAATAAATGAGGATGGAAGCAGAAACATAATTTACTAGTCGTTTGAATGTTGTCGTTTTACACAACTTCCTGACTGGCTGACTACAACTGATCCAAATCCTGCTATTAATTAATTTATATAAGTTCGTAATACTATACAATTAAATTAATAAAATTAAATTAAGAATCGTCCTCTTGGTTTTGAAGTCTGTCTAGGTTGAGAATATTAAATAGCAGTTATAGGATAAATCTTAAATAGAATTAGCCACTGCGTTAATAGTCACTGCTTCTCTGCTGAAGATTGTAGCGTAATGACTGCACGGATGGCGTAGTGGTTTAAGCGGTTGCCATGCCGCTTACTACTATGCTAAGTGCTGTGGGTCCGATCCCCACATGGGACTACACTTTGTGTGATCCTCAAATTGTTGTTCTGAGTCTGGGTGTTCTTTGTGTCCGTTTCATGTATGTTTGTAAAGTCCCTCGCGACACAGGATCTATTGATTCCGAATGCGGGAGTTTCCTTTTTAAAAAAGTAAAAAGAAGAAAAGAATACGAATAATAAGCTTCTTAAAACCTAGTGAGACTAAGCTCAATGTGATTAAATTAATTAAAGAAACGAAAGCTTAAATTAATAGGTTTTAGATTTCATTAACTTCCTTATAGTGATACGTTGACACGTAAGTTACCTCCGTATTTTGTTCACAGCTTTTGCCTCAGTGATAACTCACTAAGTAGGAAACATATGAACGGCAGCCCTCACATAATTTAAGTAATAAAAGATTTACCTTTTTAAAATCTAAATCCTCATAAAGTACTTACTAAAGTGTTGTAACATTTTACACCAAACGTTAATATGATTACCTGAAACAAAAAATATAAAACATTAGACATTCGTCATTAAGACTTTTTTTTTGCTTTAGTTCTTTTAAATTAAAAATCAGGTAACTGTTGATGTTTTAATGAGGAGTACGAATGAAAGTATTATCATTATTATCAACAGCTTTTAATAGTTCACTGTTAGACATAGGCGAGAGGCCTATGTCCGGCAGTACAAATTAGGTTTTGGCCTACTATACCACGCTGGCCAGACGGATTAGTATAAAGTTTGTTTCAAATTTTCCTTCTCTTTGCAGTGCTGATGTCCTGCGTAGTGTACTGCCCTAGTCGGCTCTTACGACACCCACGGGATGAATACTCTCCGTATAAATCCGTAAATAAAAAGCATATATCTAATCAATTAAAATCTTCAGAACTATCGATCAAATTTCACACATTTCGTTCCATGATATACAATTATCACTAACGAACGGGAACTGACCGAGTCCGCCTGTGATGCGACGCACCTGTTCATAACTTCAGACAATTAGTGTGCAGTAACTACTAGTCCCATCGATATTCATTCGTTAGTACTAATTATAAACCATCTATCATCTACACTAGACTTTAAGCAACAAGTTTTGAGCACTAGATGGTACTGTATCTAGTAACTGTAGGGTAACCTCAAAACTTTGGTATACGATCGATCATTTGTGTAAGGCCTACAGGTGACAAGGTTCGCGAGGGCTGTAAGTGCGAACCCGTGTAGTGCACTATACACCCTATGTAGATAATTTGTAAAGAAGGGAGATTCTGAATACCTACTTAGATTGATTGTTTGATGTAATTTAGGAGAGTAATTGAAGCCATTGTGCCATAGATAGATATATATCAGTTTATACACTGTAAAGGAGGACACGAATTAGGAATTTAATAATAAACAAAAAATGGAGCCTTCGCGGGACGTCTCACAGATGGGTTGTGTAACATCGAAGTTATATTGTAGAAATAATAAGCAGAGTGGCGCGTTCAACAAAACAAACTCTTCAGTTTTATTATACGAGTATAAGTAAAGATTTCCGATGTAATAACCAAGAGTCTGAACTATATTATGTTATTTTGATATTTTTTCTGTGAATATTAAAAATATTAATGTCTCTAGTATACGTATAATTTAATCGAGCTGTATTTCAAGCTTTTCACCATATAATTACAATTTGAAGGAAAGCAAAACGTGAACCATAAAATATACAAGGTAAGTATACACCATGAGCGATGCCAAAATATGATAATGCGATAGCCCAGTTAACAAAGTGCTGTGCATATTTTTTGTTTGTTTTAATAATGTACGAGTAAGATTGCACTATTAAGGAGTGCGCACAGCGAGAAAATACAGCTTGTGCGTCAAATAAATTTCTTGAATGTGCAAACTATTGATTGAATATCATGTTATGCTGTTTAGAAATTAACTGTACACAGATTGTTTAGCAAAATTTGTGTACTAGCTACCACAAAAAATCGAATAAATTAACACAATCTCACGTTTCTAAACAGACTTCAACAAAGGAGGAGGTTTTCAATTCGTCGGAATCCTTTTTTTAAGTTAGGTTCACCGATTACTCGATTTTGAAAGTTCTTTTATTGTTTCAAAGGGTCTTTCTAGGTGGTCCTATTTAACTTTTACCGAAACCAGTGGAGCGATTTTTTAAAAATCAAACAAAATCTAAACATTGCATACATCGAGGATATCTGCATTTTGTTTAATACGAAAACTCGCTGTCTCATTGGAGCAGTGAGTTTAGTTGACCTATTCATTTATACAAATATTATTTAATTTTTAGTGCTCTTTGTTAGTATCGTTTGAAGTCGGTTCAACTGTTTTTAAAAGGATTTATAAATTATTAGAATATAGACCTCGTCTTTCTCTCCGTGTAGTGACGGATTAAGAATATGGAATGTCACTACCCCAATTCATCCCGTGGGTGTCGTAAGAGCCGATTAAGGTCTTAAAACAACGCAGGACATCAGCACTGCAAAAAGAAGGAAAACTTAACACAAATCCTATACCAACCCGTCTGGCCAGCGTGGTATAGTAGACCAAAACCTCCGTTCTAAGGAGGTCTATGTAAAGCAGTTGACTATTAAAGGCTGTTAAAGTCTCGTAACATAAATAATATTTTTTTCATTTTTACCTAAAACGATTCTTTCAAAATTATAACTGAAGTTCACCCATGTACTTCAGCCTTTGTGTGCCAAGGATTTGATACTATACGAATATGTATGTACATAATATGTATGTACGAATATAATATGTATGTATTATATCGATATCAAAAGTTCAATGAGTGTCACTGAACACTTTCGCCGTCTACACCGGACACGACCGTCCCAGTATAACACTAACCTAAATACAAAACACGCAAGCGTTTCCTGAAGGCTCGAATCGTTTCCGTTTCCTGTTGTAAAAAGCGAACTGCTCAGGATCTGGCTCTGAAGATATACAGATTATGGAGGTGACTTATTTTAGGGGCCATTTTAACGACTAGCTGCTGGCTCTAAAACCAAAATATAATTAACTATTACAAGAAAAATTGCTTTTCAATTTACTTAAAAGTATTATATTTTATGAATGGAAAGAAAATCTTCCCCGAATAAAAACGGTTATTAACAATGATCTTGAAAAACTGTATAAAAAAGTTTTGTGTTTTTTAGGTTATGACGAAAACTATTAAAACCCTTAGTGAGTGTTATATTAAATGTAAAAAAGAAGTAGAGACGGTATAATAAAATCGTGACTTAAATAAATACTAGTGTAAGGAAAGAATGATACGTCCGTGTGGTGACAGATTAAGAATACAGAGTGTCACTACCCCTATTCATCCTGCGGGTATCGTACAACAGCACTACAAAGAGAAGAAATACTTGAAACAAACGCTATACCAACCAGCCTGGCCAGCGCGGTGTAGTAAGCCTCCTTCTAAGGAGAGGCCTATGCCGTGCAGTAGACTATTAAAGGCTGTTGATGATGATGACTAAAGAATTATGTAATTCTGTATCTTGTTAGTAAGGTAATGCCTTTTAACCAGGTATTTTTATTGATACTGTTATATTCATGTCAGTTTGACAGAGAATTTGTTAAAAAACTTGGTTGGTTTTCATTGATCAATTATTAGATTTTCAGTATTTTCAAATAAAAATTAATATCCGAGTAATCTTATTTGGACATTCCATTTTACATCATCATCAGCCTATCGCAGTCCACTGCTGGACATAGGCCTCTCCCATTGCACGCCACTTAGATCGATTTTGGGCTTCTCGCATCCAGCTCCTCCATTTTACATATAGCAATGATATTCCAGCTTCATTGTAAACCCTTACATGCAGGTTCATCTCTAAATATTTAAACGTCTACCCGAAGGAGTGTTGGCATTTTAATTCAGGTTACCTATTAGTTGTATTGAATATTCGTCGTATTGTCTCAGCACATTGCATTATGGAAACGATTTATTTTACTTTGACTATACTATGCAATAATAAGAAATTCAGACTAAATTAAATTATGGTAATATATACCTTTAATTCGTGGGATCTTGGCAGCTTTTGTTAGCTTCAGTTATGACGTAATCAAATCTTAGAAATGAAAGTCTATCTAGTTGTGATTATTTATCGTTTTAAAGCAGAATTTGATACATACTCATATAAGTAGTATGTATGACAATACTATAGTAAATTTGGCCTCTTTGAGATGATCTGATGAAATAGATATCACACAGTCTAACTCTTCATTGGTTACCAGTAAACTTCTCGACTTTTGGACTCGTACGATGTTTTTTTAATGACTTTCTATATTGCACTTGGAGTACAAGAGTCTTGACTTCTCTTCAATGATGAAACCAATTGGGATTTTCTTAGTTTTTAAGGTATGTTTTATTAAGATATTCAAGTTTTAATCTAATTATTTTTCTTTTTTCTTAAAAAAGACAACTCCCGCATTAGGAATACATTCCTGTGTCACACAACGGACACAAAGAACACCTAGACTCAGAACAACAATTTGTGGATCACACAAAGTGTCGTCCCACGTGGGGTTTGAACCCATAACACTCGGAAGCAGCGTGGCGACCGCTTAAACCACTACGTCATCCGTGCAGTCATTCCGCTACAATCTTTAGCAGAGAAGCAGTGACTATTAACGCAGTGGCTAATTCTACTTAAGATTTATCCTATAACTGCTATCTAATATTCTCAACTTAGACAGACTTCAAGAGGACGATTCTTAATTTATTTTATTAATTTATCCGTGCAGTCATCAGTCATTTTGTTCGTAGTCATGGCCATAATTTATCTGCAAAAAAAATAGTTATTACAGATTCCATTATATTTAGAGTACTGTCAAATCCAGAAACTATATATCGGTGTGTCCAGGGCGGGTCGGCAGTCGACAATTTATTTCACATTAGCGCCTTTTGTGGAAGCCATTAGTCGCTCCGATAAAACCCTATGTATGCCAAACTTCTGTCTGGATCTCTATCCATAAAACTTGAAGATCATTCACCTTGATAAAAGAATTTATTCGAAGAGGGCAGGAAAAGAAAAAGTAATTTTGAAAAGGTTTGGAAGTATTTAATTATGAAGTTGTTTGTTTCAAAAATGTAGGGTAATATTGAAGATATTTATACTTTAGGTTTAGATAGTATACATATAATAATGTTAAGTGATGTAAAAGATTGAATAATGAGTCAAAGAAACTAACGGTGGGACTAGTCCAAGAGCTGAATGCAAAAATAGAGAAGGGCGTTGGACTCTACTAATCTCACTCACACGCTGAAAAGAGTTCCTTAACATCAGTTTTCTGTGAGGGTGTGGTATCCTGCCTGATAGCCTGCCCATTCGTGTCGAAGCTTGGCTCTTCCACGGCTAAGGTAAGGTATTCATTTGTTTTTCTTTTTGCTATTGTAAAATTACAATTGTAAATAAAATATAGTCCGATCAAAAAAAACTTTTTAATATAATATTTTCGGACATCTGACACACAAAGCCTTCTTGTTTCAAACTAAGCTGAGTTTGTATTATAAAAGCTAGATTGACTGATAGAATACTTTAATACTTTTGTAAAAACATAATAATTATACACAGAAAACAACCAAACTCCCAACCAAATATTTGCAACTCATACAAGTTGTCCGTGTAGTGATGGATTAAGAATACGGAATATCACTACCCCAATTCATCCCGTGGGTGTCGTAAGAGGCGACTAAAGGCGCAAAACAACGCAAGACACCAGCACTGCAAAAAGAAGGAAAACTTGATACAATCCCTCTACCAACCCGTCTGGCCAGCGTGGTATAGTAGGCCAAAACCTCCTTTCTAAGGAGAGGCCTATGTCCAGCAGTGGACTATTAAAGGCTGTTGATGTGTGATGATGATACAAACATTTGGTCCGACCCGGGAATCGAACCCGAGACCTCAACACAGCAGTCGCATACGCTACCACTGCGCCACAGAGGCAGTCAAAGTCTAACTTAACTAAGTAACTTTATACATAATAATCTTAATTCAAACCCAAAATAAAACCATTATGTTTTTCTAATATCTCTGCATCATTATTCGCGGAAAACATAGCAGCAAAAACTCAGCATACCAGTCGCATACGCTACCACTGCACCACCGAAAATGAAAGACTTATGCCTGTATCATTTTATAAACATGTAACTAAAATATAATTCGACTAAATCAACGTGCAGGGCATAAATATACTAATATTCATGTACTAACTTTGCAAGCTCAACAGTTCAGAGCTGCTCGTTACATCTAAAGAGAAGTTATGACGTGTTAGATATTCCATGGACATTCATTTTCGTTATCACTACGGCATATTAGTCGCTCTAATTAATAGTGGGCTTCCCTTATAACGTATGGATGCCAGATGCTAATTATTGTGTTGCAATACCTATTTGATTTGTTTTGAAGGAAATTTCAGATATTTGCAGGTCATCTCTGTTCTAGGATGCCTCAGGGAGCAGAATCATCTTTTGTCTCCGTAAACATTGATAAGCGAAAAAAATAATGAGTAGCTACCGATTTCCAATCAGAAATAGGCTCAATGCGAAACAACATATGCCTTTACTACCGATAGTGAAGTAAACCCCATCAAATTACTGTCATTTGAATCGAGAAAATTGTTGACTTTTTATTGTTTTATTGTTGAGATTTATTGTCACAACAGCCCACCACACACTTAACACATAACAATTTTATATTAATTATACACTACATGCCTGTACAATAATATTATAATTTGAATGAATAGTGGGTTGTGTGATATAATTGAATCCCGATTTTCGTAATTGTGAACGCAAATGAGTTGAACTATCGGCAGTGTTTAATTTGTATAACACTTGCTTTTCTAAATAATATAGGTATGACTTAAATATTAAATTTAGCATAGCAATTGGTAGATTTCGACGCATACCAGTGGATGCGGTCACATAACCGGGCACATAGCCAGCCCCGGTTTCCTCTAAACGCGTTCTTCAAACGTACATATTCATACGTATTCCTAAATATATATATATATTAGATAAATTACATACAAATACAGGACAAAGGACCGTGTTCATCAGATAATTACTTGTACTGGATGAGAATTTAATCCACGACCTCTAGTCTGGTATCTCTGATCACTAACACACCATCAAACAGGCTAGACATTCGAAGTGAAGCATTTGAAACACATCTCGTTACATATATTGCATTCATTTCCCTCTACCCACCAGTTTTCGTCTGGTCATTAAAGGCAATGGCAGGCAGGGACTATTGTACCGCCTTGCGTATCTTATGGTAGGGATTATTGTTGTATTTATTTGGCTGGTAATATCCTTAACAATTACAGTTTTAATTACCAGATTTTTAGAACTTTGCGATCAAAAGTTATTTAAGTTTGTAGTTTGCATATAAGCTGTGCTGAAGTCGATGCCAATGACAGCTGCCTGTCATAAATGTCATTGCTGTCAATAAGTTAACATAGATATCTTTCAAAATCAAACGTCAATTTTTTTTTGGTCTGTCAATAGAATTATGCCACATCAAATCTGTTTATTTACTTTTTTACATTGTGTTTATAATCAATCTAATCAATTTGAATAAAAGTTATTAGTACCTTTCCCTAAATTAATTGATTTAAAATAATCACACCGTTATTACTTTGCCTAATCAGTACAGTTTTTGTTTATTTGTTTAAAAAACCCAATTCCCGCATTAGGAATATATCTTGAGTCGCGGGGGACTTTACAAACATACATTAAACGGACACAAAGAACACCCAGACTCAGAACAACAATTTGTGGATCACGCAAAGTGTTGTCCCATGTGGGGATTGGACCCAACACTCAGTGTCGTAGTCAGAGGCGTGGCAACCGCTTAAACCACTACGCCATCCGTGCAATCAACATTATTAATAAAGAAATTTTGTTTTTTTACTGGTAAATACACAAATGAGTTCATTCATTGATCTCGATGTAAACATTTCGTTTTTTATATAACTTATATTTTATGCATGGCATGTTTAGTAAACGTAGGAATGCGTTTTGTTAACAATACTTGAACGTTTAGTTATTGTAGTTGTAACAATTCTTTGAGTAGAATTTATATACTTTTAACAATGTTCTAAAAATATGATAATTACATGAAAATAGTTAGGACTAACTGGTACCCACGACTTCGTTCGCGTGGAATTTGAAAAGCGCTGCCTTAGTGGATTCGATGCCCTGAACGGGCAAAATTTAAAAGGGTTTTTCTGAGAGGAAAAATAGCATAAGTTATTCCTTATGTAGACCGCTCCCTGGTAGTAAAATATTATCGAAATCGGTCCAGATGTTTAGAAGATTTCCCGAACAAACAGACAGACAAAAAAATAAAAAAAATGGTTTTTAGGCATAGGTATCGTGCAAATAACCGTGAAATGAAAAAAACCTATAATTTTGTCATTATAAACAGACAATTTTATTCACTTGAATAGATGATTCACTTTATAAACACTACGAATTTCATAATCATCCATCATTTATTACTAGGGGTTAAGGATCTGCCGTTCTCTTTTGAATTGATCTACACAATTTGAACTATATTTAAAGAACAAAATTCGCCGCACAAAAATGCCAAACCTCACGTCCAATTCAAGGCCATTAAAGTTTTTAATTGATTTTGCCGCAACCTTTCTGCCGGTCCAATTAGCTCCTTTACCCTCACTCACTGTGAATAGCAGACTAAATATTTAGCTACCTGCAAATATTTATATGTATGAATTCAGTTCAGTATGACGATGTTGATAACTTAATTTGTTTATAGAAAAAAAACACGCTATCATAATCAACGCTTTTATATTTATAGTATATAGTAAGTAAAGAATTGTTCTTAATTTATAAATATTTGGGTTCGGTATAATGTATGTATACGTACGGAAATTATGATCACTAACATCACGAAAATATGCCTAAAATTTTAATAAACCCAGTAACTGCCAACAATTTTTTATTTTTTTGTATTTATTATTATTGAAGAAGAGAAGGAAAACTTGAATTAAACCCTGTACTAACCCGTCTGGCCAGCGTGGTATAGTAGGCCAAAACCTCCTTTCTAAGGAGAGGCCTATGTCCAGCAGTGGACTGTTATAGGCTGTTGATGTGATTATTGAAGATGATTTCATAATTCCTACTTTATTTATACTCATTCACAGCTTTCAAGAAATCTAAATATAGGGTGGGCCCCCACTGTTATCACAGCTCAAAATAGGGTTAAACATTATAAATCAAAATAAATATCGGTTCAGCGTGCATAGACCGATAATTTACGATTTTTCGACCCTCGCTAACAAATATGAGGATGGTATGGATTAAAAATGGCGAAGATTATAAAAGTAAAATATTAACTTAATTGGAAATGACCCACAATTTATCTGAACCGAAACTTCGGTGAACGAGGTTAAAGGAAGTTTGTTTGATGTATAATTTAGTGAAACAAGAAAAGTTTGATCTCACTCGTGTGAATTGTATTTGAGTTGAGACTTCAGAGTTCTCATGTTAGGTCTTATCGTGTATAAACATGTAAATATTGTTTTATAGCCTTAGGATATTGAGAAGTTATTACTCATCTCGAGAGACTAATATTTGGGAAGATTTTTTACATCCAGCAAAAGATAATTTGATATTTATGTATTAATTTGCCAGATATTTTTGATTATTTTCTTAATAATTTATATTTAAATTTTTATGAAACAAGACGTGCAAAAGCTCATGATCAAATATATTTTTTTTAAAGAATTGTACTTATCACTTTCACAATGAAATGATCGTATAATAATACATGACCCCAACTAATTCATGCTGTCTGCCGTAACCTTTACCCTTCTGGCCTGACGTAACGCCGCTGTCGTAAATTCGGCACAAATTGAAAGTACTATTGTTAGTGGCGACTGGCGAGTGGTGATTCTTTATCGGTAGGGTGGATGACGACCCTTCATTTTATTTATGTTTTTGACACGTGCATTGTATGTGGTTTCGTTTGGGTGGATGTACTAGTGGATTATTTTTTAAATTCATTGGTTTATGTTTTGGAAAGTTAATCGTATGTGAAAAAGACTCATTAAAATTTTGCCGAGGATGAAGATATCTGTTATATCTGTTTATAAATATAAAAAAAAATATTTCTAGATAATATTTCTACTGTCTTTTACAATTTCTCGTTCCATGATATGTAATTGTTACAAATAAACTGTTGGTCTAATGATTAATGACCCTGGCTGTTAAGCCAAAGGTCGTGGGTTCGATTCCCACACAAGACAAATAATTGTGTGATAAACATGATCATATTTGTTCTGTGTCTGTGTGTAATCTATCTATGATTTATGTATTTATTTACAAATTATTAAGTACGTTTATCGGCAGTGTCATTACCACAGCACAGGCTCTGCCTAGTTTCGGATTAGACGGTGAATCGAGCGGGAGGGACTATAAGTGCAGCAACACACTTGTGACTTTTGAGTTGCAGGTGTCCATGGGGGACGGTAGTTGCTTACCATCAGGACACCTGTCTGCTTGTGTCCCCCGTATGCCATATAAAAAAAAAACAAAAAGAGGGCTGTTTGTAAGGTATCTGAAGATATTATATTACAAAAACAATTTCCTATCAAACGACTAGTGGTAGTCAGAACGTCATGTTTTTGTGACGTCACACGTGTCGGCCATTAAATCTAACTGCGAATGCAAATCGCACCGAGACTAATTTGTTCCTCATAAACTTTCGCCCGCCTGTACGTAATGAAACGTTTCAAACTCTTCATTTGATTTTGTAAACCTTCGCAATGTGTATTTGTAGAAAATGGTTTTGGTTTCAGGATAGAACTTTGACTTCGAGTACTACAATCTCATTATACTACAGTGATAATGTCGTATACGAAACTAAGACTATTTCTAATGACTAGTTAATTAGCGAGAAGGATTTGAGGAAAGTGATGATGATAAAAAAAAACCGACCATTGCTTATAAATAGAAAAAACTCAAATTTATAAACATATTTATAGGTATGTGTTTCTGTCTGTGGTATCATATCTGTTAAACGAATGGACCGATTTAGAATCAATGTTTTTGTTTGAAAGGTGACTAGAATGTAAATCCCTATCTAAAATTATAATATATAATCTATATTTATAATAAATAATGAAAAATATTGTATAATATAATATATATTATAGTATCTTATAGGTATGTAATCCTGGATCCCTTGGCGTTACGTAGAGATCTGGCTTCACTCTGCATTCTCTATCGCATATATCATGGAGAGCGCTCCGAGGAATTGTTCGAACTAATACCAGCCGCAACTTTCCACCATCGTTCCACACGGCAAAATTTTCATCCTCATCACTTGGATAGTTGGCGCTCCACTACTGTGCGCTTTTCGAGACACTTTTACTAGCAATAATAATTTAAGAAAATCTGTTTAGCCATTCCGGTATCATCAGTTCTTTTCTAATCGTTAATATTTCAAGCGATTAGTAAGCCACATCAATAGAAAAATGCCAGTTATTTGTGTCCGATATTATATCTCAAAAGTATCTCTATTGTATCTCTATTATATGTCAAAAGCTCAAGTGGCTTCCGATTCGCTCTCGCCGGAATACTCATATCCTCACTTTTCTTTATAACATCTTGTTCAATCCTACAGCCCCCTTTTACCTCGAAGAACGGTTCAAGTCCCTTAATGACACACATGATTAAAGTCTGAGGTCATCCGAGGATTTGGGGCTGGAGTTGCTTCTGCATTCTACAAAATTATATGACTATTATTTTTACTGTTGAAGCTGCACGTTTGTGGAATGCATTGCCGATACACATCGGGCAAGCGTCAACGATAAACAGCTTTAAGAGAATGGTTCAGAAATTTTCGCATCAAGGCATGATAAGAATGTTCCTTTTATTTTTTTCGTCTCTTTTATGTGATATACTCAACTAGCTATGTATATATATAAGGAAATGTATATGTATGTATATCGTTTGTATATGTACCTATGTATATTGTATATGTGTTTTATATGTAAATATTTATTTAATTGTACCATTGCACCTTCAACTACTACTGTCTCTTCAAAACATTTTAATCCATCCTAAGGTTGCCTGGAAGAGATTGCTCTTTGTACATTACATGTCTGATATTTTTATGTACCATAATACTTGTAAAATGTGTGCAAATAAATAGTTATCTATCTATCTATCTATCAATTCACCGGCGTGACTGGCTGTCTGCCATCAGATGCAAATCGTGCAGGGCTCCGGCTAATTTATCCGCGCGTAAATAGCGCGCGTAGATGTATGCCTGTATTTCGGGACACCAGGTTTCCACCCTAGTTACGATTTGTTTTAATAGGATGGCCATTAGGTAAACATTTAAAACTTTTGTCTTATATTATTTATTGGTATAATAATAAGTGTGTGTGTGTGTGTGTGCATACAAACACACACATCCTTATAATAGAATACCGTCTGTGTATGTATGTTTATGTTAAGTACTGTTTGAGGTTAAATCTGTGCACTGATTAACGATTCCTTTGTGTTGTAGTCCAGGGACAGTAACCACAGTAACCGCTTTTTCTATTACAGGCGAACTTGGTGAGATGAAATATTTGTAAATTTTGGTGCGTTTTTTATAAAGGTAGCCTCAATTAAATCAAACCTAAAGATCAAATTCTTTTTAAAAAGAAAACCGTATTTTTTGTAATAAAAACATTTACAAACATAATTAAAATAATATAAAAAAATTCACAAAGAACAAATTAGATACTTCAAAGAAAATTAATCTTGATAAAGAACTAATGAATATTTAATGCATACAAAAACCTCCTTTCTAAGGAGAGACCTATGTCCAGCAGTGGACTATTAAATGTGGACTATGTTGATGTGTGGTGGCATAGGTACAAAAAATTCCATGAATAAATATCGAATTTTCAAATTATTTGAAATGAGTAAAAATCATAGCAAGCAAGCAATCAATTCATAGCAAATTTCAAATGAGTTAAAAGAATTTTACACAAATATTTAGAACAATAAATCGTCTCATGTTTAAACCCACAAACACAGACTCAAGACCTATTTGATTTCATATTGCAAACATATTAAATTTAGTATTCTCGTAACGTTACGATACAACAATAACACAACAATAGCTCCAGCTTATCTGTCATAATAGAACGCATCCTCTAATAGAATTACTACAAGATCGGACATTATAGTCGGACACCGTCCCCGTAGGTTGTGTGACGTCATATGCGACAGCCACTCACGTAATTTGGGGTTCCAATGCAAATTGCTTGGGGTTGCGACTAATTCAACTGCGTGTAAATTCCTGAGCTCAGAACGGGCGATAGCCCCTTCGGTGTAGCATGCGGGATGTTAAATTTATACTCTAGTTATGTTCGCTTAAATAGCCTAGAATTTAAATGTAAAAACACTTTAAAAGAATCACATTCTTGGAACGGGTTAGAATAATATAAAGCTTCAGAATAATTCACCAATTTATAATCTGCATACAGATCCTATAGAGGCGATCCAGAGGCGATTTATTAGAGCTTCGAGTTGAAAGTATGGGCTACGACGTAAAATACCGAAATATGTTGACCGACTTCGAAGATTCTCCCTAGCAACTCTCTAACATATACTCGTAAGATGAATGAATGACTTGTGCACCCTACATAAAATTGTAAATTGTTCAATTGATGGCCACCTTGATGAATATTAGACATAAACACACCAACTCGATCTGTGCGTATCCCAAAGCTGTTTAGTGTTTCCACAAGCAATAACAATGTCTCAGAATAATCCTTTGCATAAAATGTTTAAAAATTTTGAAAGAAAAGACAACTTTTTCTCTATATTTTTTTTCAATCTTTTTCTGTACAAATTTACATTTAAATCTAACCTTAACCTACATTAAAAACGAAGCATTGTTTGTTTTTGAAAGTTGTGTACAGTTGTAATTGGACTTCAGGTTCGCTCACTGTTTATTACTAAGACCACTCTTTGTATGTCTCGATCTGTTGTCTGTATCTGTACTTTATGAATAAAATAAATAAATAAATTTTGAATATAAAAATATATAAAAAAATGTGATGGTACATATCAATGGCAGAAAGCTGGTATGTCATATCTCGGCAAGTGACCTAAACTTACTTACTTTGACGTAATTATGTAAATAAAAAGCTTCGTGCAATTGTCTATGTCTTGTCTTCCTATAACGGAAAAGGTTAATGATACAGCATTTACTTAGTTTTGGTTGATCAAATTTATATACAAAAATCTTTGGAAGGTTTGAATTTTCGAAATAGTTTTGGGTTTCTGGTTCAAATTTGGATACTTCGTGATACGAGACATATTTTTTTTCCGGCATTATATGTCTCCGTCATCTAGAAATGACAATTGAAACTCAGCTTAATTTGGGTGCAAATTGTATATAACATACTATTATTGTTATAAATACAAGAAACAATGACAGACAACTTTTAAACGGTTAAAAGTGAATTCACTTATTTATTTTGTCATTCGTTAGTTGTTGTAAAACTGAACAACCGAACTAATAACATGATCAATGCAACATTTGATTTAAATTAGTCAAGAAATGAATCAAAATATTTGCAATTTAACTTTAAAGTGACGCTGTTAAAGCAAGACAATTAGTGCCTTAAACCATCCAAAGACAATCAATATTAATTACTATTTTTTTTAGGAGGATTACTAAAATTTCTCAGGAAAATAGACATCATTAGTTTTACGTAATAGACTTCGATCACTTAGCATTCGGGAACAGAACATTTACTGTCTAAAAATCTTATGTCGACAGTTTTTAAAGCCTTTTAGTGCCTTCATTCTCAGTAGGATAGCCCGTGATAATGGCGTCGGCATCGAACGGGGTGTCGTTAACAAGATTATGTGAATATATCTTTCCATACAGCGAACAAAGCTAATGAAATTTTTATTCCAAATGGACACTAGATGGCGCCTCTGTGCACTACATTTTCCGTTAATTTGAGCCCGTTATTTTTTATCTGTGCGAAATAAAGATTTGTTTATGGGAACCGTATCGGAAGTACAGTATTGTTATTTTTTTTGGAAACTGAAATTCGAAAATGTGAATTTATGAATTTAATGGAGAATTTAATGTATTTTGTTGATTCAATGAATATAACGATTTTACTTTAAAGAGCAGACGGGTCACCTGATGGTAAGTGACAAGTGGATTTCCACTCTTTGAGGCCTTTACCTATCTGTCCCACCCCAAGAATCAAGAGAGGAGGGTCTGGTACCCTCACTCCCTCGGTGAAAAGAAACGAAGCAATTGCTTAACACCTGTCTCCTGAGAGGGCGTGCTATCACTCTGACCTACCCGGCCTGTACGAGGATGTGCCGAGGCAGGGCTCTCCCATGTTGGCTTTGGTTTTATTTCAATGGATTTATTTCAAGAACCTTTACTGGTTTACCAACTTCAAAATTAATACAAATTCTCTCTGAAATCTGATTCCTGAAGTAGCTGGTCACAAAAAGCCTGTCCCCATTACATAAATGGTACTAAAACTATCATCATCATCAACAGCCATTAATAGTCCACTGCTGGACATAGGCCACAGACGGGTCACCTGAAGGAAAGTGACCATCGCCGCCCATGAACGTCTGCAACTCAGGAGTCACAAACGAAATCAAAAGTCAAATCTTCTTGGAAAGGAGGTTTTGGCCTACTATACCACTCTGGCCAGACGGGTTGGTATAGGGTTTGTGTCGAGTTCTCTTTGCAGTGCTATTGTCCTGCGTAGTTAGCTCCCTTAGTCGGCTCTTACAACACCGAATAGGGGTGATGACACTCTGTATTCTTAATCCGTCAGCAAACGGACTTAAACTATAGTCAGTAAATTTATGTATTGTAATACACATTTATTAGTAGGCCAAAACCTTCTTTCTGAGGAGAGGCATATGTCCAGCAGTGGACTAGTAAAGGCCCTTGATGATGATGAATACACATCTACCTGATGTAGGCGTCATTATAATAATAATAAATTAATTTACTTCCAAAACGATAATGACCATAATACAGTGAAATGCAAGTTAACAGTTTTCTTTAATTTTATTAAGCATTTTCTTCCTCCGACTATAAAAAAAAACTCATATGTTGTTCGAGCGAGCAGCGATTTCAATAAATTGTGCAAGGAGTTATGCGCAGTATGCTAAACCTTAAATTTTTCCCATAGTAACATTTTTAGATCGATTGTTTTTTATTTTATAGGTGTAGTGTCGTATTAGTTGGTGATCCAGAACCTCCGTTAAATTACAATGATTCTATTCGTGAAAACCTGTAATTGGCTTGATGTAGTATATCAATCTGAGCATTTCATTTTTGTGGCTGTTGGTTTTCCTAACTGAAGTAAATAAATAAATTTAATTAAGTCTGGTACCCAAGGTAAGATTACACTTGTGTTTGTATTATTTATGTATGTATAACACATACCAAAACCTCCTTTTTGAGGAGAGGCCTATGTCCAGCAGTGGACTGATAGAGGCTGTTAATGATGATGAACACATACCTTTTTTTTATGGTATAAGGAGGCTAACGAGCAGACGGGTCACCTGATGGTAAGCCACTACCGCCGCCCATGAACACCTGCAACTCAAAAGTCACAAGTGCGTTTCTGCCCAGGGAGTCTCTCCACAGTCAGTTGGAGGGGCGCTTTGGACTCCGGTAACCTCACTCACTCAGTGAAAGGCAACGAAAGAATTGCTTAACACCGGTTTTATGTGAGGCCGTGGTATCATACCGGTCAAGCCGGCCCGTTTGTGCCGAGGCATGGCTCTCCCACGGTAAAATCATTAGGTACTATGATCTTTAGGTACCAAAAGAGAAGGAAGATCACAATATAGAATCAAATAATGTTCTCTGAACTGCTTATCGTACGGTCACTGAATATATTAAAAGTATACAATTAAAACTAACTGCACAAATGCGATCATATTTACATACTTTGGCCATTAAGGGGCTCTTGATATGAGAGGGAGCTAATTGGTTAAGATAAAGGGTGCTTTTTTGCTTTGCGTGTGGGAGGACTCGTGACTAAGTTTGGTACATAAATTATCATTCCTATGATTTTTGTTAATTTTTGAACGATTTTTTTTTTAAACTAATAATACTTCTATTTAATTTATTTATTTAATAATATTACTTAAACCAGTAGCGGTTTAAGTATCGCCACGCCGCTTAGTACTACGCTGAGTGTTGTGGGTCCGGTCGGCACATGGGGCGAAACTTTGTGTGACCCAAAAATTTCTGTTCTGAGTGAGAGTGATTCTTTGTGTTGTGACACATTTATATTCCTTATGCGGCAGTTGTGTTATCAAAAAAAAAAACTTTAGGCATCTCACATACGACCGTCTGATCCTAAACTAGGCAAAGCCTAAATTATGATAACCAGACTACTAGTAAGCATACTCATACATATCTTGTATATAAAATTATAGAAAAATTACACCCATGCACAGAACAAATGATCATGTTCGTCGTACAATTGTTTTTCCTGGTTGACAATCGAACCCACGACCTGGGACTTAGTAGTCAAATTTAACTAACTATGTAAACTAGTCTTGTAAGGCAACTCTGAAGGACTTTTAATAATCGTATTCAAAATAAATTCAGTATTTTATATATAGTTTGGATGACAATACTAGAACTCATCTTGGAGCTAATGTGATGAAGCCAGCAGATGGCTACGATTTTTTAGTGGCTATTAGTAAACAGTATTGACAAATTATTAGTAAAACCTTTTTGACAAATCCTACATTTTCAGATTTAGTAATGATGGTCTGATGATGTAACCAGGAGAAGGATTGTAGAACTGTTTCTATACAATTTGTCATTAAAGCAGCCCTTTTGAATTGACTAAATTACAATTATTTTGTGTACTACTAGTGTGCCATAAGTTCGAAGTTTTGTCCGTGTGGTGACGGATTAAGAATACGGAATGTCACCACCCCTATTCATCCCGTGGGTGTCGTAAGAGCCGACTAAGGGAGCAAACAACGTAGGACAACAGCACTGCAAAGAGAAGGAAAACTTGACATAAACCCTATACCAACTCGTCTGGACAGCGTGGTATAGTAGGCCAAAACCTCCTTTCTAAGGAGAGGCATAGACCTCTCCTTCTATATAGTATATAATAGACCTATGTCCGTCACGTCACGTCACGTCAACAGCCTTTAATAGTCCACTGCTGGACATAGGCCTCTCCTTAGAAAGGAGGTTTGGACCTATGTGGACCTATGGTGGACCTATGTCCAGCAGTGGACTATTATAGGCTGTTGAATTGATGTTGATGAAGTTCGAAGTACATCAAGGATTATGTTGCTTTGACCTAAAACGAAAAAAAGTCATGCATTTCAGAGGTTACATACAGTATAGGAACAAATTTAAAACAGAATAACACACTCTGACTGAAGTTTTTCAACTTTATGGCAAAGATTTTATTCCGTTATTCTTTATTTAAAGATAAATATATTAAACCAGCTGAACAAAACTATTGCTTCGGTTTTGAAGAAGGAATTCATCCTTACACCACACTAGATGCGATAGAGTTGTAAAATTGCACGTAAACTTTTATGGTGGTGTTTCATTTCCTTGAGAGTCTTTTATTACCTATTCTTAGTTATTTCAAACAATACCCATATATATAATGTTAAAGAGACAGAATGTTAAGTCATAATAGTGATAAAACCTCAGCACTGATAAGTATTTTTTTATTGTTTTCTAGCAATACTAAGTTGAGTAGACACATGTCACACCCTTTGTGATGGTAGTCACTTATTTTTTAATTTATATAATATATTTTATTCAGCGGTGTGGTGACGGATTAAGAATACAAATTGTCACCACCCCAATTCATCCCGTGGGTGTCGTAAGAGCCGACTAAGGGAGCAAACTAAGCAGGACAACAGCACTGCAAAGAGAAGGAAAACTTGAAACAAACCCTATACCAACCCGTCTGGCCAGCGTGGTATAGTATCCCAAAACCTCCTTTCTAAGGAGAGGCCTATGTCCAGCAGTCGACTAATATAGGCTGTTGATGTGTCATGTGATATATTTTATTCAATTTATGTTGTACATTTTGCTTTAAAAAGTGTTTTTATATTTGAAAAAAAATCGTATGTGAAAGCTGTCGTGTGTTTTAGAAATATAATCTTTCTTTCTTTCTTTGACTGAGTCCCTTGCAGCTCTGATGTTGTCAGGCGTGATATCTTATCATTGAGCGATTGCGATCCCTCTCACCAATAAAATATACTATGCTACTTCGTTAATGATCAGTGGTCAACAGACAGCCGTGTGACCAAACTAGGCAGAACCTGTATAATGGGAATAAGACTACTTGTTGAGGCGTCTATACAATCGTATAGTTAAGAGCTATCTACATAGCTTCAAAATGGTATCGTGTAACATGGTTTTTCATGTGTGTATAAGGTCCCAAAATTGTTGTCAGCTTACCATCATTTGAATTATACCAGCCTTGGTCAACGGTCAATTTGAGCTTTTATTTTATAAAAATTACCTGAAGTCCTCTGGATCCTGAACACTACTGATAAACATACTTACATTTAGTTCTAAATACATATGTATTATAGACAAACACCCAGACACCCTGGGTGGAAACCGAACCGACGATCTGTGGCTTAGCAGTCAAGAGCACTATAAGCACTGCAATGAGAAGAAAAACTTGACACAAACCCTTTTTTTTTTTTCCGGGGTTTGCGGCGGGGTAGTGTGTCGGACTCGGACCGACTAAAACCACACGGTAAGCCACTCTGCGCCTGTAACAGGAGGGATCCGGGAACAGCTGTTGTTAAGACATCCGGACCCCTCCTAGCGCCAGCCCGCTCCTGGTGCGGGCTCCGTCTCAATGTTTTTCCTCTCTTTAGGCGACGTCCGGCACACTAATGCGGGTGGAGGGGAAACCCACCCCGTCCACCCGCGGCCACACTCAGGGCGGCATGAGGCTGTGATAGGCGGGCCTCCGCCGCCCGGTTCGCCGGCGGCGGATCGGGTCCGAGTGGAGGTCGTCCTCCCGGGCCCTCTCCGCGGCCTCCTTCCGCAAGATTACTACCTCGCAGAAGGTTGCGACCGCGGTAAAACAACTGTCGCTACCGGCCATGGAGCGTACTACGGCCGGTAGCGAGAGATCCACTCCGATGACTGCAGTGAGGGCCCGGCGCTGCGCCGCCCAATGCGGGGCAGACCGCCAGCGTGTGCTGGGCCGAGTCCTCACTGCAGTCGCAGTGGTGGCAGGCGGGACTCAGTTCCCTCTTAGCGACCGAGTGCAGGTACTTTCCGAAGCAACCGTGCCCGGAAAGCACCTGCGTCAGCCGGAAGGAAAGGGTCCCGTGCTGCCGCCCTGCCCACTCGGCGATGACCGGCTGGAGAGCCTCCACGGCGGCGAAGCCAGCGCGTGGAGTCTCCGACCAGCTTTGGAGCAAGCTGTCGGAAGTGCTCGTCGAAGAGCCACCTCCCGTCGAGGATCAGGCCCAGATATTTCATCTGGGCCCGAACCGGCACGAGGACCGAGTTGACCACGATTGAGGCGCCAGGGGGTGGACCACGACGGGGCCCATGAAATAACAGGGCCTCCGTCTTATCTAGGGCCACCCGTAAGCCCAGCGCCTCGGAAGTTTGCACCCCGGGCTGTCACCAGGGTATCGTCTGCGTAACAGATTACACCCAGGGGGAAATTGGCGCGAAGGGCCCAGTCGTACCCTATGTTACCAGACGCTAGTCGCCGTATCGAGGTCTCCAAGCTGGTTAGGAAAACCTCGAAGTCGTTCAAACTCCGGTTGGGGGAGAAATAAACACCATATATGGTGATCCCCCCCCACTCGACGGCAACATATCCAGTGCCCTTGTCTCTTAGCGACAAGGGCGGGGAATGAGCCATCGTGGAACCGACGACTGCCACGGAGCCGTCCCAGTCACCCATCCAGTTTGGACGGGGAGGGACAGAATAGGGCTCCGCGACTACGGCAACACTTATCGACCACTGTGCCATGGTTTGCAGGAAGAGATCCTGCGCCGCGGCACAGTGGTTCAGGTTCGTCTGGACCAGGAGGTTGGAGACTTGATCCATTACTGGATCGTCTCTACAACCTCCTCCATGGGCGACGACGTCGACGCAATATTGACGTCGGGGGTAGCCTGGGTCGACTGGCTAGCCCCTGACGTCTGCCGAGAACTGCGGGGAGGCTTGCAGCCTCTCTGCCCCATCTGGTGATTGGCGGGCTTATTGCCCGCCGCACACGCTGGGCAGTGAGGGGCGGCAGAGCATTCTGCCGCCTTATGCCCCGGTTGACCGCAGCGGAAACACAGTCCGCCGCAGTCAAAACAGCTGCCGCACTTGACGCGCGTGTGTCCCGTGGCCAGGCATTTAAAACACCTCATCGGTCTCGCCGCCTGGACTGTGATCCTGGCGCTCACGAAACCGATGAGCAGCCTGCCGGCGTCGGCCAATACTTTGGCCGACGCTACGGGACAGCTGGACCAAGCCCTCCTGGACCGGGGCGGATGTTGCCGACCCTGACGTTGTCCGCGCTGCACCCCGTCTTCTCCCGGATTACAGCGCGGACATCTTCGGCCGTCACTGAGTCGTCCAGGCCCGCGATGCGCAACTCCGCGCACTTGGTAGGCCTGGCGACCCTGACACCATCTGTGGTCGCAAATATTCCCCGCAGCCTCTCAGCAAAGGAGTCCGCCGTCTTTGCGCCTTCAGCCCCAGGGAACTCGAGGACTCGAGCTCCCGTCTGGGCGAGGCGCATCCTGACCCCCACCGTCCCAAAATCGTTGGCGAGGCTGTCCCGGGCCTTTTTGAAGACGGCCGCGTAGAACAGCCCGCCGTCAGCCGCCTCCGGGGACACGGTCACCACTACAGCCGCGGTTTTGGGCGGCTGCAGCTTCCGCGGCCTCTTTGTGGAGGCCGTTGCCACCGGTGGCGAAGGCTGGGCTTGGGCTGCTTTTTGGGCAGCCCTTTTGGCCCGCCTTCGGGACTTCTTGGAGCCCCTCGCCTCCTGCGAACCCTCGTTGGAGGGGGCAGGTGCGGAGGGGCCCGGCAGGGGTGTCGGAGTGGGGAGCGGAGGGAATGCCACTCCGCTCCTCGGAACTGTTTTAGGCCCCGTCTTGGCCGGCGCCTTTGGATGTGCCTTGGCCGGCGCCTGGGCCGGTGCCTTGGCCCCCCTCCTCGACTATTGGGGAGCCGATGGAGTAGGGGCAGACGCCGCGGCCGCGTAAGAAACGCGGCCTCCCACCACGGGGAGCGCGGTCGGAGCGGCGGCCTTAGGCCGCTGTGCCGACGCGAGCGGGAGGCGCACAATCGGCGCAGGGGGCAGTCTCGCCTCCAGGCCAGCCAGGCGTCCGTCCAGCATATTCCCAACTGCGATGAGGATTTCAAGCAGTTGGGAGTCAAATGCCCCTGAGTTGGTGGTAGGGGCAGGCTGGGACGCGGACGGGGCTTCCCGCTCGGGGAGGTTCGCTTGGAAGCGGGCGAACTGAGCGCTCAGCTCATTCACCCGCTCCGTCAGCCTCTCGTTGGCCACCTGTAGGCGAGAGACGTCGCCCACTAGGCTCTCCACAACCTCCGACAAAGCGGAGGAGGAGTCCTTAAGGGCCCTCACAAAAGAGCCCTTCAGGTTAACGGACTTGGTGGCCACCTTGTGGATGACGGCCACCGCCGCTTTCGCCCTATCCTGCACGGACACGGGAGCCTGGGGGGCATTTCCCCACCGGCTCCCGAACCTTGAGCAGGAGATCCGCGATCTCCTCCTCCGCTGCGGCCTCGCCGTCCACTCGTACACTCCTGTACGACTCCGCGTTTGAGAACGCGGAGCCTGACGGGGTCGAGACCGAGGCCGGTTTGCGTGCCCTCCTTCGGCGGCTGCTTGCCACCTTCGGTGGCATCATCTCCTGGGACGTGTCGGTTTCCTCGTCCCTGGAGCGTCCGCGTTTCCGGCTGTCGCTTCGCTCCGCCTCCATGGCCTCCGCGCCATCCGACGAAACGGCGGATCCGGAACGCAGCCGATCTGATGCTCTTCGGCTCCCAGAGACAAGCGTCAGACTGACTTCTGGGAGCTCCACCGAGATAGGCGTTCCCGACGCCATCTCACCCTCCGTGGATGACCCATCCACTCCACTGTTCCTCTTCTCCTTCGTTTCAGAGTCCGTTTTGCCTGCCTGTTTTTGTTTGTTTTGTGTTTGTTGCCGTTTCTTTATATTTTTGTTAATATGCTCCATAATAAATCCCACGAGTGGGGGAGAACTAAAGGTCCACCCGGGCAGAGATCCCCCATTACCCGGGCAAGCGTAAGTTTTTAACCCAACCGAGGGGTCCGCAGGTTGGAGTGCGCTCGAGACTGAACTTCCCATCAGCCATGCATCCCCTGGCCACGCACCAGAACACGGGATTCGGGGAATTTTTTAGAGAGGTTATCTTCCTCGCGGTCCGGGCGGTTAAGCCAAGACCCTCGCCCCCGATCAGAGCCGCGAGACTTAACCACAGCGCTCTTCTCGGGATTACGATATGCCGACGGTTGACAAGGAGACTACGTCTCCCTGCCTGCTCGGTGGTAGTGTCAGTGGACAACCTAGATCATAATATAGTTGTTTTATTTATAAACACATAGTATTTACACCTAGTTTAGTTTAACAGTGCAAAATACCAAATTTGGTATTTAACTGTAATAATAAGCGTTTGAACAAACAAAAAACTCTCAAGTTTTATTATATTCGTATAAGTTGAAATATATGTAAGTATGTAGGCTTACAACGAACTGCAGAAGTGCGCACCAGACCGGGTTAAAAAGTTAACACAAGACAACTTCATTAAAACAGGCCAATCTATTTATACTGTATAGAGGGACCAACTACCTACTCATTCAACGTAGGGATCCCCCTATCAAATAGTTTACAATATACACAATATGGGAACAGACAGACAGACGGGTAGTATTGCATTCTATTAGCTCAAAAAATTGGCAATATGAACAAAAATATCCCCTAGCCCTGAACAAAAAGTACGCGACGACATTGCAGGGGACAAAATATCCATTAATGGGTCTCGATGGGTTGAAACCAATGTTTGTGTTGGTGAATGTTTCGTGTTATTATAAGAAGCTTTAGACGATATTTGTATTAATAACAATTTTCAATGAAAATAAACTCAAGGTTAAAAAAAGACGAGTAGTCATATATGATGTGTAACATATGATAATTATATACCACTAATCATCTAAAGGCTAACGTTAATAAGTTAAACTACATATGTCAGAAAGTCTATTACTCTATTGTGCATTACATAGAAGACAAGAATGCTTCTGATTAATTTAGTACAGGCTATTTCGTAGTGGAAATATGATGTGGGCTAGTGTGTTTTATTTGTAATTTTAGGTTAAGATTTTTTCTTAAGTTTTTCTTCATTGTCTTTTAACTTCCCTTTTAGTCCTTAATAACTGACAAACTAGCACACATAAAAAAAGTAGTATATTTAATGATGCCATTGTAATTATCTGTATATTTTAAAAAGTGCTGCTGTGAGTTTTTTTCCCCTGTCTTCTTATGAGGCTCAACTCCTTGGAAACAGCGGTGGTAGATCGGCACACATATAAGAAATTTTCCGCTTAAACGACTACGCTATCCGTGCCGTGCTATAAAAATAATAGAAAAAAAAATATATATTTTCATCCACAGTTTCGAAATAATGTTGTTTCCAATTCATTTGGGATCTGTGTGCTGTAATAATAATATATTATATCAGATAATAGTGATACAAAAGGTATTATTACCTGGACACGATCACTAAAACTTAGAGCTCAGCTGGTTTAAAACTGAAATAATTTTTGCAATATTCTTTACTGGTAAAAGACACAAAGGCCGCAAATCAACTTGGCTCCAACATTTGCCACAGGATACGACAATGCTATAAAACACGGAGATGATGCATTTGCCATGTTAAGAAGATATTTCACAGAATTTATGAGTATTTTTATTTATATTTGTGAATGGATTCCATATAAGTCTTGAGAGTATATTATTTACTATTAAGATAGGTCTGTTGATCTACTGTTTAGTGACCCTCACAGGTAAGCGAGAGGTCGTGGGTTTGACTTCCACAAAAGACAAATAAGTGTCTGATAAGCACTATCATTTCTTCTGTGTCTCTGTATAATTTATCTACGATACGTATGTGTTTAAAAATATATAAGTATGTTCATTAGAAGTCTGGTTACCATAGTACAAGCTCTACCTACTTTGGGATCAGACTGCTGTGTGTAAGATATGTGTTGTTAATGTTATTATTGCTACGTATATTTTTAAACGGGCTTTTTCTTAATAAATGGTCGTACCTCTTAGGTCCTTTGTCCATACATAAAAGCTGTATTAATCCATTTTATAACTTAATGCATTAATATATGAATCGCCGGACTTAATGCCCAAGGCATTCTCTGCCAGTCGACCGATTGGGTGATGCAGGAAAAGAGTGAGGTTTTATTAAATATCAACTATTTTGATTTTTAACACACAAGTGTACACAGTAGTATATCTAGATACCTATGTATATACAGGATTACTGGGTAAGTCGACCTAAATACTTTAATAGGTTGCAGTTGCCGTCATTGCTGATAGATTTCACTATCAAATACCATATCCCAAACCTATCCATTTTCAAGATATTTATGAAATTCATGAAAGATTATTATTTTTACAAATTTATTTTTACTATTATTAACCATTCACTTCAGCCCTGTTTGTTTAGTTAACTAAAATTTTAGTAATGGAAATTATAAAACAATGTATCAACTACACATCATCATCATCATCAACAGCCTATAACAGTCCACTGCTGGACACAGGCCTCTCCTTATAAAGGAGGTTTTGGCCTACTATACCACGCTGGCCAGACGGGTTGGTATAGGGTTTGTTTCAAGTTTTCCTTCTCTTTGCAGTGCTGTTGTCCTGCGTAGTTTGCTCCCTTAGTCGGCTCTTACGACACCCACGGGATGAATAGGGGTGGTGACATTCCGTATTCTTAATCCGTCACCACACGGACAACACCAACTACACAAAAAGAGTAAAAAAGGAAATAAGGACAATAAGTTCTATTAAAATTGTATTAAGCAAAATTTCGGCCATTTTTATAAAAAAATCTTAAAAGTCCAATATCTTGAAAATGGTTAGGTTTCTGATATTATCTTTCACAACAAAATCTATCAGAAATGATGGCAACTACAACCCCTTAGAATATCTAGGTCGGCTTACCCAGTAACCCTGTGTAAACATACATACGCACATACTAAGCTATACGTTTTGAGGATGTTATTACTGTCCCCTAAAAATGTCATGTCTTCATTTGACCGTCTATTAGTTAGTGATAATATCTGCTTAGCCAGAGGATGTTTAATTCCCACCCAGGTAATTCAATTCTTACAAAATATTACAAATTTTATATTCATCCGTTTGCATTTTTTTTTAAATATGTACAAATAATCTTTTGGAGTATTAATATAAAATTATAGGTGTTAGGAATGTCCTATCCAATAACACAATATTAAAAAAACTCCCAACACAAAAAGAAAAACAGTATTAAGCCCAAACATGGTATATATTCTGTAATTTTCTGAGGATTTGGCTATCCCGCAGACTACTTGATGCAGCAGCAAGTTCCAGGTTACTAAATTGTAAAAATATCATCAAAGTAACAGTATACCAAATTACAGAACAATCGGACCTGTGGATTTTAGTGAGATCCCTACATCACCTCGGAGGTGATCTGATGATTTTCAAAATTTATCGCTAAGAACCACTTCGATCACATCTTTAAAACAAAAAAATCCACATCGAAGTTGGTCTATCTGTTCGGGAGCAATGATGCCACAGACAGACAGACAGATACACATATCGTTTAGATAGATCGAGACAGATACACCCTCGTCTTACGTCGGGGGTTAAAAAAAATCAATGAACACTTAGTTCCAGAATTTCATTTTTTATTTGTTTCATGTAATAATATCTGTATGTGTGATACCGTTTCAGCTGATACCACACAGTAGTAGTATATGATACAAATCTCACCCTAAACTAAAAGCATCATCAATTAATTAATAAAATTAAAACCTGATTAGCATTCCCCATTCATCATCAAGGTAGACACGGTATAATTGTAACGCCCTCACGAGACCCCTGGGAGCGGGGTCTTTAATTGAACTAGACTCGTAATAAAATTTAATCTTTGAGAACCGAATGCATCTTATCATAACTTTATTACTTAAGGGGTTCGACGGGAACAGATTAAAAACCAGATGATTTATCTTCAAATCAAGAATGGTTATTCTAATTATTTTTAACATATAGACGAGTATAGATATGTACACTATATTAAGATGATATATTTATAAGTACAGCGTATAAAAATGTATAAACTAAATTATGGTTTTTATTCCGGTATATTTATGTCAACTTTCACGGTTGCATTAAATTTGATTTAATTTTTAAATATTATCCGACACATTTTTATTTGATGCTTTTACTGTAACAAAATGAAATGATAAACAAAAAATATACCTATATATCGCTTGCAGAAAGCGGAAATAACGTATCTTGGAAATTGGCCAGAACTAGAAAAAGTTTCGTCCTATGGTATATAATATTTTATCTTACTGTGACGAAGAAACTTAATGGTACAGACATTTTTCTAGTTTTTACTAATGGCTTCAACAAAATTGCTTTGAACTTGAACAAAATTGCTTTCTGCTCTCAATATCTATAAATCTAAGAACTCTGATAAGTGTTTTCTGGAACATTCCTTCCTAATTCTAAATTCAAAACAACACCGCAATAAACAAAAAGAATCAAGGAGACCACAAGTTAGAGACTGTTGCGTCACAACCTGTTCTGGTTAATCACTCGGAAATTGAACTTTTAGTAACAATAAACTTTTTCGGGACAAATCTCTGGAAATAAACTCGTTGAACCACATCTGGACGTATTAAAACTTTGCCAACAGGATAATAGCTTGTTATTGATGTAATTTCGATTATATTTTATGTGAAATCTTTTCGGATAGTGATGGTGAGTACCCAAAATGGTTATTTTCCTTGTCATTTTATGAGTTACCTAATTATTTCGTAAAACTTTTCTTTGCTGCAATTTACTGTGTTATTGCTGTTTATTTTATATTAGAGGGGGCAAACGAGCAGACGGGTCACCTGATGAAAAGTGACCACCGCCGCTCATGAATGTCTGCAACTCAGGAGTCACAGACGCCTTGCCAGTATTTTAATAAGGAGTGCGCTCATTTCTTAAAGGTTTTAAGGTCGCATCGATCTGGAAATTTCACAGACGATAACCCGTTCCACAGATAGGTTGTGCGAGGCACTAAGTGGCATGTTACATAAATTAGTAGTTTCTTGCTTCTTCTTCTTCTTCTGTTATTATTTTCGGAAATGACACTTACCCGGTCTTGACCAATCATATCGTTACACGACTGAGTGAATAGTTACGGGAGCCTTTTCTCCCTGATTTTGCGGTGAGGGGTACGCAAAGAGCGGCAACATATTCGTGACAGGTGCAGGTGTCTATGGGCGGCGGTAGTCACTTACCTTCAGGTGACCTCTCTGCTCGTATGCCCCTATGACATAAATAGTTAGTTTCATACCCCCTAAATATATACCTATTACAGATATATTACAACCAGACAGAACAAATGATTGTGCTCATAATCATCATCAACAGCCTTTAACAGTCCACTGCTGGACATAGGCCTCTCCTTAGAAAGGAGGTTTTGGTCCATCACACAATTATTAGTCCTGAGTGGGATTCGAAACCATGACCTCTGGCTAAGCAGACAGGATTCCTAACTAATATGATCTAAGACCAAACGGCCCGTCGAACAATCTTTCTTCAGCTTACATAAATGTTCGTTCTAATCAAATTTTTTTTTTTTTCTTTTTTTTTTTTAATCATATTGTACCACATTCACACAACGCCATCTAGTCCCAAACTAAGCAGAGCTTGTACTATGGGTACTAGATAACTGATAAAAATATATATATACTTTTTTTTTGTAAATACATACTTATTATACATAGAAACACACAGACCAAATCAAACATTAAATGTTCATGCACACAAATGTTTGACTTGAGCGGGAATCGAACCCGTGACCTTTGGAATAGCAGTCAGTTACACAAACCACTACGCCATTCGGTCGTCGTCGTCGTATTATTCACAATAAAACACATTTATTTCATCTTCTATTCATCCCAGAGGATAATCAACTTCTCAAAAACTTTTTAAACAAACAAACGTTTTTAAATTACGGAGAAAAAGTAGTTTTCAATGGGACAATAGACGCCATACATTTAAACTCCCAATAGGCTTTCGATTCAAAGTAATTCAACGTAAGCAGTGTTCAAACTTTCAATACAAATGTGTAATCAGTGCTCCCGCAGGTCGGTTATGAAAACGATTTGATGAACACTCTGAGTTTTTTTTTTATTCTTACGTCCCGTGCGAATAAAAGTTTAGTATTAAGTAACGTATACACTTTTCTGATTTTTTTTTATTTGATTTAATGTGTTGTACACAACTACCTCCTTTCCAAGGAGAGGTTATGTCCAGCAGTGGACTGTTAAAGGCTGTTGATGATGGTGATGCACAACTACCGTTCAGTCGAATTTTTAAACGTAATTTTAAAAATATTAAAAATAACTATTGTTTTTTTTATATTGTTGTCAAGTTTCAGATTTAAATCTTAAAGATCTTCGAACTAATCTTTATATAGCAAAATGATGACATGATGTTTAATGAACATGAAATAGTGATAACAAGATGACAGATTGTCATCTCTTAGAAAGGAGGTTTTGGCCTACTATACCACGCTGGCCAGACGGGTTGGTATAGGGTTTGTGTCAAGTTTTCCTTCTTTTTGTAGTGCTGTTGTCCTGTGCAGTTTGTTCCCTTAGTCGGCTCTTACGACACCCACGGGATAAATAGGGGTGGTGACATTCCGTATTCTTAATCCGTCACCACACGGATAGACATACGGATAGATGACAATGAATAGCAACAAGACTTTGAGTAGTAGTTTAATTCCCATGAGGATATATAATTGTATAAGCACGATCATTTGTTGTGTGTTTTGGTGCAATTTACCTCTAACTTATGTTTTAAGTTACATGTACAAGACTCTGTCTAATTCTGAATCAGACAGCCGTGTGTGTGGTGTTTTAAGTAACGATTCAATTTAGAATGGTCCTAAATTGGAAAATAACCCATTGTTCACATTTATAATAAGAGTATATTCGAATAAATTATCCTGTCTATACAATCCTCATAAATTATAATTAAAATCTATACTGCGCTCATGTAAACACATCTTTACATAACTAACTGGACGTGCGAGCTCTATTCATAAACGCGTCTCATTTTTTTTTCATCGAATGAGCAATGAATTCGAATGAATTTAAATTTTCGCTCTTGTCCTCGAGCTGTCATCTCATAGGAATAATAAGTTTTGTATAAAAGGTTGTAAGCTTAATGTGCTAAAGCTATGTTTCAATTTTTATAAACAACAAACAAATGTCCCTAGATATGGCAGTAAGGTAAGTAACAAAAATATTTAGGTGTGCTCGATAAATAGATAAGGTAGAGCGAAAGAATCAGGTTTTAGTTAAAATTAATATGGATTTGTTTTCTTTAGACAATGTTTATTTCGTAAATTGTAGATTGGATTGTCGTGTAGATTGGAGTCCAGCAACCATGCATGTAAATGTGTCATTATGTCTAGGTACAGTAGGTTACTAAAGTTTTCTATTCGCCAGTTATACATATTTGGACTATTGTTGAATTTAAAGGCATATGATAATATTTGTATTGTCTACTTTTTTCAAGGTGTTTCTAATATGAACGATTAAATCAATGTAGTCCCTCGTTTCTGTGAAGTCGTCTTCTCCTATTAATATGATCCAAAAGTCATTCATAGTGTAATCCCTTAGCATTTCTTCCATGTTTTTAAACAGATGCTGGATTCCACAGTTTGTTTTCAAGTAGTGACAGATATTGTAGTTAGTGACAGATATTGTAGTTATACTTGTACAGAATATTTAGAAGAAAACTTGTATAGAATATTTAGAAGAACATATTTCACACTGGTATGTTTTCGAATAATTTACGACAACTCCATCGGCAATTTCCGTGTTGTGATGAATTAAGAATACGGAGTGTCACCACCAGTATTCATACCGTGGGTGTCGTAAGACCCGACTAAGTTAGCAAACTACGCAGGACAAACGCACTGCAAAGAGAAGGAAAACTTGACGGGAACCGTATACCAACCCGTATGGCCAGCGTGGTATAGTAGGCCAAAGCCTTCTTTCTAAGGAGAGGCTTATGTAAAGCAATGGACTAATAAAGTCTGTTGACGTTGAACCCTAATGACGTATTAAAATTTCCTAACTAAGATTTTCCAAAAATGTGTTCCAAATATGAACCAAACACCTTACTTAATCGCTTATTTTAAGTCCATAAAACTATTCAGTTAAACTTTATGTTCATCTTTTCATGTCATGTCATGACGCTTTATTAAATCTATTATATTATCGACGAAAAAATGATAGAAAAATCTTTTAGAGGGCTATCGAGTATGTTTTAGAATCGCCCTTATCCGAATCCACCCATAAAAATTAATGATCGAGAAAACTCCGATCGGTTTCACCTGAATCTTTGAAAGTTATCCCCGTACCAAGATTAAAAGGATTTTGAAAACCTTTGAAAATGTAGGTTTACATTGCGTAGTGCGTACCGCATATACTCGTAAGTATTGGCCCATTTTATAATAATAATAATATAATATAATATATCTCACACACTCACACACGGCCGTCTGATCCCAAACTAGGCAGAGCCTGTACTACTATTGCTGATACACATACTTATATATTTCTAAATACATACATATTATGAATAAATTACACCCAGACACAGAACAAATGACCGTGCTCATCACACAATATTTGTCCTGGGTGGGAATCGAACCCACGACCTCCGGTTTAGCAGTCAGGGTCACTAACCACTAACCAACAGGCCCGTTTATTTACTAACCGTCGCGTGGACAATGCGGAGTATTGATGAAACAAGTAGTCTCCTAAACTTAATAATAGTAGTACGATTTTAAAATACTACTCGTAAGTATTTCAAAGTTGTATAATACATTGCGTATTATTAGTAGTTAAAATATTTTTTGAAATTGATAGACCAAGCATTGAACTGGAAACATATTGATATGATTTATAACCTTTAAATATCGCAGTAAAAGACTTCGATCAAGTAATGTGATAGGTTTTGACGGCACATCAGAGGTTGCCTTATATTTTTTATATTATGGAATCGTTATTTGACACAAAGGGGTTTTTCGAATTCATTAAGTTTGTCTTCACTTAAATATTCGATTTCATAATATTATTTTGTTTCCAGAGTATTTTTTTGGTACCGTGTTATTCGTTATGCCATTAACTGAAGTTATTTTGAAGTGCTTTTGTCATCTTTGCATTATTACTAAGTTTTTCTAGCCAGTCAAACTTTAAGTACCAGGTAGGCTACACCTATTTAGTACTTGAAGTTTAAGAGACATCTTTATCGTGGGAGTGCCATGCACCAATAAATGCTCCGGCTTGACGCTAGTGATACCAGCGTCTCACAGATAACCAGTGTTCACGGTGATAGCTATAATAGTTAGTGAGGTGACCGGAGCCCCCAAAACTCTCTCCCCTCCTAATTCTAAAAGGATTGCAACGCACTTGAGACTTTTTTGTTGCACGCATTCTTGAGTGGTCACTTACCATTAGGTGACCCATCGTTTTCTCTCTTATTCAAAAAATAATCAATCAAGAGATTCTTGTTAGTATTGTATGTTACTTGGAGACAGAAATCTTATTTTAATGGGGCCAATAAAGAATGAAGACGTCTATCTTTGACAGTATTGCTATTATTGAGGTTTCATTCCGTCACGGAACAAATATCTATTGATATTATTCAGAGATAGCTACATTTGTATTAAAACATCATCTCTATATCAAGATATTTTGTTACTTTATTAAAATAAGGGACGGGACATTATTAGGACTTTGCAATATCTGAATCGGACATTTCTTTGGCACAGTATATTTATGATTAATAGAGAATATTGGTGAGTAAAGGGGCTCGTGGCTAAGTGGTAACTGTATAGGTTAGGATAACACACTGCAAGTGCAAGTTAAGCAATACTAGCCAGGTCTGTTTATAGATAGGTAAGCATTTCTTAACTCATATTGTCATATTGTCTCTCATATCTCTCTCATATTGTCTCTTAACTGATATTGTCCGTGTAGTTACGGATTAAGAATACGGAATATCACTACCCCAATTCATCTTGTGGGTGTCGTAAAAGCCGACTAAGGGCGCAAACCAACGCAGGACACCAGCACTGCAAAAATAAGGAAAACTTGACACAAACCCTATACCAACCCGTCTGGCTAGCATGGTATAGTAGGCCAAAACCTCCTTTCTAAGGAGAGGCCTATGTCCAGCAGGGGACTAGTAAAGGCGGTTGATGTGATGATGTGAACCATTCCTTAACTCATTGAAACGTCGTAAAGTCGTGGGTCCTGGTTGCTATGCGAATGTCTGTGGTAATCGTTACGGGTAGTTGGATCCCTAAAAACTATCGCCTAGTACTTGGATGGCAGAAAGCCGACCCCAAACCACTTTGGGAGAAAGGCTCGTTGGGGGAGGAATATTGATGAGTAAAATATAATAGTAATTTATTCAGTAACAAAAAAAATGTGTTTGATAGCTTAAGTTTCTTAGCGAATTTAATTAATATAATGCAATATATGATATATGTGATAGGAACATCATAAATTGCAGATTGCTTTCTGAGTAATCTTCTTATTCGATTTATGAAATTTCTTTTGAATTTTCAAGCATTTTTTTCAAATAATTGTAAAACCTTTCATGAGTCATAATGAGTCCTATTGACTTCTCCTACTATGTAATTTTCTTTTCAAAATTCCCCCCTATGTGCCCACCTAATCCCTAAAGGGTCCGATAGACGGCAACAGCTTCGCCTCCTATTACGTAAATGGGACTAGAGTCATGGTTGACCAAATATGGGTGTTTAATACGTTTGTGTCTGGGAAATGACATGTGTAGGGCAATTAGGAAGCAGTCGGAAAAAACACGTACAGTTGTCATATAGTTATCACATATATGTCACCGGAAAATAACAAGTACCGCAAATGTATAAATTTCCTAGGAAATTTATAAACCTTCGTAGGATTCTAAACGAGAGAAAAAAACCTTTTTTTTTATTTATTTTTTATTAACGTATGGAAATCTCCTCGGACCGTCACCCCACCGGGGTTTGCGGCGGGGTGGTGTGTCGGACTCGGACCGACTAAAACCACACGGTGTGCCACTCTGCGCCTGTAATAGGAGGGATCCGGGAACAGCTGTTGTTAAGACATCCGGACCCCTCCTAGCGCCAGCCCGCTCCTGGTGCGGGCTCCGTCTCAATATTTTCCTCTCTTTAGGCGACGTCCGGCACACGCGGACGCCGCCCCCTCGCGGCTGGCCAAACTAATGCGGGTGGAGGGGAAACCCACCCCGTCGACCCGCGGCCACACTCAGGGCGGCATGAGGCGGTGATAGGCGCGCCTCCGCCGCCCGGTTCGCCGGAGGCGGATCGGGTCCGAGTGGAGGTTGTCCTCCCGGGCCTTCTCCGCCGCCTCCTTCTGCGAGATTACTTCCTCGCAGAAGGTTGCGACCGCGGTAAAACAACTGTCGCTACCGGCCATGGAGCGTACTACGGCCGGTAGCGAGAGATACACAAACGAGAGAAAAAACCTAACCTAACCTAACCAGGTTAGGGGGTAATGAGCGAGCCGACCAGTTCGCCAAGGAGGCGGCTCTGGGACTGAAGAAAGCACCGGACTAGAGTTCGGTAAGTTTATCAATTTGCGAAAATGTGGGCGTAAAATAATACAATTTATATCTCGTTTAGAATCCTACGAATAGAAATATGGTTTACTCACGTGTGTGTTTTAGGAATATCCGACTAGTTTTGGAACCGACAGCGACGGGGAAAACTGCTGCAGTCGAAAACAAGAACCTTTTAAATGTTCCACGATGTATCTAAAAAAAAGACTGTCGCAATCACAAATCCCCTCTTCATGTTGAACCGTTCTAGATTTTAATAACCAACTACAATATAATGACATAAAACTATAATTCCCTCCCGAACAGTACAAACAATATTAATTAACATTGTTAACTAACATAATTACAGTTACAACAAAGGTATAACTACCCGAAAGTTATTAATATAATAGCGGCCATTGAATTAAAGTGTGATTTCATTAGCTTAATATGCGTTGATGGCAGTTGGTGTTCGGGAAGCGCTGCTAGTGGATGTGTGTCCTTATGTTTATGTATATTTTTTGATTGTAGAATCATCATCATCAACAGCCTATACTGGTCCACTGATGGACATAGGTCTCTCCTTGGAGAGGAGGTTTTGGCCTACTATACCACGCTTGGATTGTAGAATAGTTTTTTTGTATTAATTTAGTCCAGTCCATGGCTAGTTTATATCTTCAGTAGATTCTGCAATCATAGACCGGATTTGCAAATACGCGACCCTGGCCTTATCGAGTTATTACAGACATCCAGAGACTTGCGTCACTCGTTCTATATTTTGTTATTTTTGTTTCTCTGGAAACAATTACACTCCCAAAACACACTTATTGCGATAACCGTGATCCTTTTTTCGCCCGGTTTGTATAGCATTTTCGCCCGGTTTGTACAGCATTTTCGCCCGGTTTGTATAGCATTTTCGCCCGGTTTGTATAGTATTTTCGCCCGGTTTGTATAGCATCTTTTTTGCGACCTATTCAACAATTGTCGTTATATTTTTGTCAATTTACTTAAAACCATCATGAATTATACACCTAAAATAACCTCAGGAATTACATTATCCATTGATGAAAACCGTACAAAAATTGGTACGTTTGGTAGTTTTTGGGTTTATCGCGTTCATACAGCAATTAGTACCAGCAATTTAGCTTCACGGGAATACTAGTAATTTCGGTTGCTAGTAAACATTATAAAGAAAAAATCTCGACTTGTTGGTTAGATATCCACTGGAAATGCCTAGTACTCTAACATCTAACAACAAAAGTCATTTGTTTTTTTTTGACTAGCCATTTAGACATTTTAGACATTCATTGACTAGCCATCGCCCGCGGCTTCACTCTCGTGATAATTTTTTATTTCGTATTTCTAACTTTGATGACACTTTAACAGCCGCAGCACCAACTGGGGTTACAACGACACGGATATGAGTGGAGATGCAGTCGAAGAATGGGCTGAGTCGAATGATTTGGCACTTATCCATGACGCCAAACAACCGGCCTCTTTTAACAGTGGCCGCTGGAAACGCGGGTACAATCCTGATCTAATCTTCGCTAGCTCTTCTATCAGCTCACAGTGCACTAAAAGAGTGTGTTCACCTATTCCTCGCACTCAACATAGACCAATTATGTGCTGCATCGAATCCGTGGTCCGACCTATAAATGTCCCCTTCAAGCGCCGATTC
Source organism: Arctia plantaginis (assembly GCA_902825455.1). Classification (NCBI taxonomy): domain Eukaryota; kingdom Metazoa; phylum Arthropoda; class Insecta; order Lepidoptera; family Erebidae; genus Arctia; species Arctia plantaginis. Next base: position 12,808,599 of record CADEBD010000294.1, on the reverse strand, counting down.
AACTATGCCAAGGCCGATTGGGGGTCGTTTACGCAGTCGATCGATGACGCCCTGTTCAATGTCCCACCAACCCCGCAAAACTACGACCAGTTTGTCGAGATTGTGTCAACTTATTCCCGAAGACACATCCCAAGGGGCTGCAGGACTTCCCACATCCCGGGGCTGTCAACAGATTCCAGTGAATTACTGACGCGATACGAATCACTGTTCCGATCCGATCCTTTTTCTGAGGCAACCACACTTGCTGGAGAATTGTTGCTATCGAAACTAGGAGAAAACAGACGAGAGAGGTGGACGAATACTGTTACTAGCATCGACATGACTCACAACAGTAAAAAGGCTTGGAGTACGATTCGAAAGCTGACCGGTGAGTCCCCTCAACCGGCACCGCCAAGCCAAGTCACCGCAAACCAGATAGCACATCAACTACTTGTTAATGGCAGACCAACACGGGGTTCCAGTAGGATCCCAAAATCACAAAAAACTGATGGCGTTGGTGACGATATCAGTAAATCATTCAACGTTACTGATATCGTTACAGCGATAAGTTGCCTTAAGTCTGGTAAAGCCTCTGGAGTCGACGACATCTCAGTCGAGCAATTAAAACAGCTTGACCCAGTTGCTGTGTCGTGGTTGCTGCAACTTTACAACAATTGCCTGAAATCAGCTTCAATACCCCGTCTCTGGAGAAAATCTAAGATCATTGCAATCCCTAAGCCAGGTAAAGCAGCAGACGATCCTAAAAACTTTCGCCCTATCTCTCTACTATGTCACACATATAAACTATTCGAGAGACTGCTGCTGAGCCGTCTTACGGGCGTCATTGATCCAAAACTGATTCCCGAGCAAGCTGGTTTCAGACCCGTGAAGTCTTGCAGTAACCAGACTCTTAAAGTGGTACAACACATTGAAGATGGCTTCGAGAGAGGAATGGTCACTGGTGCTGTATTCGTGGACCTATCAGCTGCCTACGATACAGTCAACCTCAAGAGGCTGTTGTGGAAGATGGAAACCTTGGTCAACGATCAAAATTTCATCCGCATACTCCGAGAACTTCTCCACAACCGCCGATTTCAAGTCCACCTTCTCTCGGAAAAAAGTCGTTGAAGAGCACAGAAAAACGGCCTACCTCAAGGTAGTGTCTTGGCACCGCTTATATTTAATATCTATACCAATGACCAACCATCCAGCCCGCATACCTCCCGCTTCCTCTATGCAGACGACCTGGCCCTTACCTCCCAAGCCACCACCTTTGAAGAGGTTGAGGTGTCTTTGTCAAACGCTCTTGGCGACTTAGCCACTTACTACCACGCTAACTCACTCAAGCCCAATCCGAGCAAAACGCAGTCGTGCATATTCCATCTTCGCAACAGAGAGGCGAGCCGCAAACTTAACATCGTTTGGGGTGGGGTATCCATAGAGCACAGCAACTTTCCAAAATATCTTGGTGTTACTCTGGACAGGTCTCTAACATTCGGCAAGAACTGCAATAACATTAAGCAGAAGGTACACTCTCGCAATAGTCTTTTGCGGCGACTAGTCTCTTCAAAGTGGGGTGCTTCGCCTGACGTCATGCGGACTACTGGGCTGGCGCTATCTTTCTCTGCGGGTGAATTCGCGTGCCCCGTGTGGGGTCGTTCAGCCCATGCAAAGTTAGTGGATACAGCACTGAATGAAACGTGCCGGATAATCACTGGCTGCCTCAAGCCGACCCCGGTACAGATGCTGTATCCACTGGCAGGCATAGCGCCACCAGTGGTTCGCAGAGCGGTGGCGAGCTCTAGTGAAAGAGCCAAAATGGTCTCCGACGCTAGACACCCTCTACACAATAACATCATAGTACCGCAAAGGCTGAAAAGCCGCAACAGCTTTTTAAAGTGTGTACCCCCGCTCACTGGTGAACGCTCTAAGGAAAGACTTAAGTTGTGGCAAGATAGCGTTTCCTTACCCAACCCATTTGTGCCACTTGCCGAAAATCTTCCACCTGGACACGAGTTGCCATGGCTGAACTGGAAGTCTCTAAACAGACTCCGGACACAGGTAGGCCGAAGCAAAGAAAACCTGTTCAGGTGGAGATTCATAGATGACTCTGCCCTGGAGTGTAAGTGTGGTCTTGCCCCACAATCTATGGGGCACTTGATATCGTGTCCAGCCTGTCCTGTTACTTGCACATCACAGGAACTGATGGAGGCTACTGAAAGTGCCGTACTCGTCGCCAAATTTTGGGCCGACTCAATTTGAATTGTCATCGACACGCTAAGAAGAAGACTTTGATGACACCTTATTAAAAAACCCCCGTCACTAAAAACACAGTATAAAGCATAAACATGGTATGTATGATGTAATTTTCTGAGGAGTTGGCTATCAGACTACTTGATGCAGTAGCAAGTTCAAGGTTACCATGAACTACCATCGAAGTAACAGTATACCAATTGTCAGATCAATCGGACTTGTGGATTTTAGTGAGATCCCTTCATCACCTAGGAATAGAGCTGATGATCTTTAAAATTTAAAGCTAAGAGCCATGTCGATCACATCAGCTTTCGAATAAAACGATCCGCATCGAAATTGGTCTATCCGTTCGGGAGCTATTATGTCACAGACAGACAGACAGACAGATACACAAGTTAAACTTATAACCGTTCCCTCGTTCTCCGTCGGGGGTTAAAAATGAGATGAAATGAGTGGAATTACCAAAAATCCTTTCTTTGTGGGTGTTTACATCAGCTGCCACAATTTCAAGTTTGTAGCCATAGCGGTTTAGCCTCTGCGTTGATGAATCAATCAGTTAATTTTGGTAAGTAATTTTATATACTTAAATATAGGCGATTAATGTCTTATAGTCCGCTAACCTATTAGTATAACAATTTCCCAAGAAAAACAATAAGAACAAAGCATAAAACGTCTTTGTATAAACACAAAATGAATGTTTACTCTTGTTTTCAGAGGAGAGAAAACGTAAGTCTCTCCAGTATATAAAAGATGCATTCTGAAGTACAGTATCGTGTAGTATAAAGTAGGAACGCCACGGTTTCCTATTTCCCACTTGTTTGCAACACTACGCGCGGTGGCATGCACCACGGCGGGATGCGAAGAAATTCAACCGAATAGTTTAGGAGATGGTGAAACGAAAACTGGTAATTTGTATAATGTTTAGTTTTAAGTGAAATTATTCAAAGGTTGCATAACTTGAGAACGACTGCACCAAATTGGATATTATTGTTTTTTGTGTTCATTATTGTCACAGTATTCTATAAAAGATATTTTAAAAAACCAAACAGTTTTTAAACCTAATAATAAGTGAAAAGTGAGTGAGTGAATGAGATAGAGAGATAGAGCTAGAAACACTATGTGAGGTCTATACTAATATTATAAAGAGGTAAAGTTTGTGAGTTTGTATGTTCGGGCTAGTCTTATTTACTGAGGGTTCGGATTGAAAAATTCTTTTAGTGCTGGATAGCCCTGTTATCGAGAAAGGATATAGGCTATATAACATAATGCTACAAACAATAGGAACCAAGTATCAACGAAAAATGTTGCGAAAGCGGGGCAAATTTATTCCTTTTGAGAGAAACAGACGAAGTTGAGCGTGTCAGCTAGTATTATAGAATATGGTTTAATGTTACATTAAGCCATATACTATAATATTAATTTCAAAAATTTAATAATCCAATTACTTCAAACAATCAGTGCACACTTCAACTGCACGGATGGCGTAGTTGTTTGAGCGTTCTTACAATTTATGTAATCCACAAATTGTTGTTTTAAGTCTAGGTGTTCTTTGTGTCCGTTTCATACATGTTTGTAAAGTCCCCAGAGACACAGGATATATTCCTAATGCGGAAGTTGTCTTTATCAAAAAAAAAAGAATACAAAACAGTGCCAATGTGTGTCAATATTTATAATAACATCACTTAAATATAAAAACAACAATTTTTAGCTCCGCGCGCATATATACCACATAAAAATAAAAATCAGCATTGAGCTCCCCAACTAAGCATGCAGTGATATAGTCCCAAGACAACGTTGCTGTACGTGGGCTCCGCAGGGATCCGCAGCAATGTCTCGCGGGTACCGTACAAGTCGTGTATCGAGTTAAAATTCTGAATAAAGTTTCATACGAAGCGTAACTTGAGTAGAGTTTAAAGTTGTATGGTTTGTATAATATTCTTTTTTGTTTGTTTGTCTTGGAATGTGGTAGGCGGTAGTTAGAAATAACACCGAAGAATATGGGTAACTGATCGTGGTTTTTAACCGACTTCAAAAAGGAGGAGGTTATCAATTCGGATGTTTATAATTTTTTTATGTATTTTCGGGCATAACTTCGTTATACAATATATACTTGTAGACGGATTTTCAAAATCCTTTTTGTTTAAAAAGGGTTGATTCCAAACTGGTCCCATTTAAATTTCATATAGATCTGATGATGAGTTTTGGAGACAGACAACTCCTCAATAAATGACAGCAAATCAACCGCAATTGCTGCTAGTTTTTAAGTGCTCTTTTAGTACGAGTATTGTTTGAAGTCGGTTCAACTTTTATAAAAAGGGATTTATAAAATATGAAGAGACAGTATTTATTTGTATGTAATTATAAAATACTGGCTGTGTCCTGCCACGCTTTGCTGTGGCACATTGATGAGTAATGAGGACCTAAAGTTACGCGGATAACAGAAAAAAACAATCTCTGATGCAGTTTTTTTTTTTATGGTATAAAGGGGCAAACGAGCAGACGGGCCACCTGATGGTAAGCAACTACCGCCGCCGATGGAAACCTGCAACTCAAAAGTCACAAGTGCGTGCCGCCCTTGGAATCCCTCCCGCTCAAGTCCGCGGGACGGGGGATTTGGGCTTCGGTAACCTCACTCAGTGAAAGGCAACGAAAGAATTGCTTCCCACCGGTTTTCTGTGAGCTCAATGGGTGTAGAACTAACATTTTGAGTTCTTAAAGCGTATACGAACCAACTTAACATTTAGATATATATAGGTTTCAGGTTTTATTTATAGTACATGACATCTAGGCGGTACGAGGTGGGCTTTCCCAGAAGAGAATAAAACTGCTTATTTATGCATAATAAATGAACTAATCACAAGAGTCTTTTATTATTCTTGAAACGCAAATTTATACAAATTTTCATGACGGTCGGTTGAGTAGTTATTATGTGACATAAACGCTCACATTGGCAGTTGTAATTTTCAGTTCTTAAATCATATTTTTACACAATAGTATGTACTACGTACGTATGTATGTATTTTCATCCGTAAACCCTATCTAACTCCCACTATACCCCACTCCCCCGACACCGCTCGTCTCGCCACTTCATAGTTGTCGCGAACTTTCCCACAACAAAATGTTTTATTGAGTTCGTCCTATGAGTATGTGCTCTAAAAACTATAAAACTCTGTATTGAAGTGAAATATCGGGTCTGCTTGTGACTGGAAATATTTGTGGTTGTTGACAAAATTCTTTGTTAAATTCTTCTTTAACAAAGTATTTTGAACAACTCTTTTTTCATCCTTGACGGAACTTTGATGAATCACGATAGAAGTTCGACCTCTGGATGAAATTGGGGATTAAATAAGGGAAAAAGTAGGTTTTTATTGCACAGTTATATTCTCATTAGTTCTTTTTTAACCTAACCTTAATCACCCAATGAAAAAGAAACATAAGAATGATAGAAGTTCGGCCTTTGGATGAAAAGAGGGATTAAAGAAGAGAAAAAGTACGTTTTTATTGCACAGTTCATTTCTCATTAGTTCTTTTTTAACCTAACCTTAATCACTCAATGAAAAAGAAACAAAAGAATAGCTTAATACCGTCCTTCTGTTAGGCCGTGCTATCACTCCGGTGGAGTAGCCCCCTTCCTCTCCCACGTCAGAATATATAATGTACAGAAACACTCACTTTGTTATCTAAGCATACAAAAGTTTTCACTTAGCATCAAATAGGTTACTACACCAAGTGTGATATTGTGAACTAGATCAATAAAGGTGACAGTTGACTGAACACACCCAAACCGAATCAATATTCAACCAATCAGAATTTCAGTTACTCGTTTCAGTAGTAACAAGGATATATTGAGACGCGAATTAAGTTAACTAATTGAATGTAGTACAAATATAGCTTCTGTGTACAATGTATGTTTGATTTGCTAGAAGTTAGATTGACAATCGATAATATTTGGATAGGAATATAAACTTATTTTCAAAGTCCGTAATATATACCTACATAAGCTTTCCCGTACTATATCAAAACACCCTCATTTGAAATCTATAAAATATATATAAATATATATATATATATCTGTATAAAGGGACTAGCCTATTGACAGGTACTCTAGGGATTAAACGAAAAGGTACATGGCTTCATCAGCCTTTAATAGTCCACTGCTGGACATAGGACATCTTTAGGATGGATATAGGAATACCACGCTAGCCAGTAAATAATAATAATATAATATACCTCACACATTTCACACCCGACCGTCTGATCCCAAACTAGGCAAAGCAGTACTGTTGTCCTGCGTAGTTTGCTCCCTTAGTCGGCTCTTACGACACCCACGTGATAAATAGTGGTGGTAACTCTCTGTATTCTTAATCCGGAGTGACACACGGATATTGCTTATACGAATGAATTTGGGAAATATACCTATTATTACAAAACATATTTTTCAAATTACTTTTAGTTATATTCGCATGTGTAAGTTTTATATTATGAACGTGATATTCTTATAATAATTTAAAGCAGAAGGTATAAAAAAGTTGTTAGTCGATGTTTTTGAAACAGGCATTCACCGGATGACGATAATGTAGTTATGGATGACCTGCAAAAAGACTTTCATTATATTGAATTGGCTTATGCAGTGTTATTCTTAAAGAAATCAGACTGACTAAAATAAATATAGTTCCCCAAAATATTTAAAAATTACGAAACGAAAGAAATCAAAAGTTAATTTGGATTCGTGACAATTCTTCTTTTATATAGAACACAAAAACTAATAATATTATTATTGTAAAGTACCAGAAAAGTAAGCGGTACTGTACGATATAAAACTTGTACGGACGTAGGCGTATGTCGCCCAATATTGTGTTGCCTTATTTTTCCCGTTGACCTTTCGTGACTGAACTTTAGATTGGCCTCTAACACAATGCCGACGGCTTTATCTAGACAGCATTTACGTTACAGACCGCAGAAATCTTTTATAAAGTAAAAATAATTCGATATTGACGTCACTAGCGCAGTAACATGTAGTACATCACTCTTTGGCTCAAATTACTAGAATACTAACAGCCAATCAATCAACTAGAAAAAATATTTATTTATTTTAATACTTTATGCATAAGTATGGGTTGTACAATGGCGGACTTAATGCCGCAGGCATTTTCTCCCAGTCAACCTTAGGGTGGTGCTGAAATGTGTAACTAAGTGCACAAGAGTAAAGTAAGGGAATAATACTCAGTTATTTGAGTCTTTTATAAGCATCAAATGTAGAATAATTAACGTCGTACTGTTAATGAGGTTTAAGAATCAAAATTAGTTTGTACTCGTATCTAATTTAGTGATTTGAATTAACAATATATGAGTTTATCAAATTCTTACGCCCTTAAGATTAAAACTATGGGAGGATAGCATAGGTTTTAATGAAGTAACTTCTTTCATGAACTTATTTAATGAGAAAATAAAATAGAAAGCGAACTTGAATGGGATTGCATATGTACATTAATTAATTTACATCATCAACAGCCCTGAATAGTCCACTGCAGAACTTATGCCTCTCCTTAGAAAGGAGGTTTTGGCCTACTATACCACGCTGGCCAGACGGTTTGGTATAGGGTTTGTGTCAAGTTTTCCTTCTCTTTTACATAATACATTTAAATAATCGGACTCCTAATCACATTAGCTTCCTATGGTACAAAATACAAGCTTCATGGAGGGTAATGGACCTTTAACGTTTAAAAAAATAATTTAAGCATCACCTGTATTTAAAACTATTGTGTGTCTATGTATAATACCCTACGTCATCCCGCCAAGCAAATCGCTTCACGAACATAATTGGATAAAATAATATTATTGGATAATATAATATTTGAATAAAATAATTAGTTCATTCATAAAAAATAAAATATACTTTGTTTCCTAGATGATAAGACTTACTTTCGATCGAAGGAAGAGCCAACTCGTTACCGTTTCACCAATATTGAGACAGTGCTTGCAGTGGGAATTATTGACGAATCATGTTTTAACGATAATCGCAGAGCCGGTCTCTGGACTAAATAGTTGCCAAAGTTTTTTTTTTTTAATTTTAATCTTCTAGGTATACCTTTATTCTATGCACCTGTTTTTGTAGGTGAAAATTAATATTTAGATTGGAAAGTGACTGAAAGTAAAAGTGGTGGAACTAGGATTAGAAAACAAGGTTTTCTTTTAATCAGAAGGCCAAGTCTAGTAATAAAAGTTCGCAATTCAGTTCCAATTAACTTTCGATCTCAAAACTGTCATAAAATCTTAAATTATCGTTTTTATATATCTTAAATTTCAACAGTGTTCATTATTTATTCTACGCCAAAGCTGAGCTGAAGGGGCTGAGCCAATTGGTATCAACGTCTTATACTGTGACATTTTACCAATTTTTAAGCATAGTAATTCATTAGGTATTCGATAGAACAATTAAGTTTGGAATCAGGCGGCTTACGTTTTAATACAATTAATAGAATTGGCCTTCAATTTGTTCTCTTCGTCGATATTCTTACTTTTAGGGACTTTTGTCTTTAGTTTTGCGAACAAAATCAACTTTACTAAAACAGACTGAACTAATCCGGTCCAACTAAAGGGCTTGTTGACTCATTCAACTGAGAACCGGCGCGGATTAAATAAACAATTAGCCGAACCCACATAAATGTCGAGCTACCCTTGTAATCGTCTTGTTGTGATTTTGTGGCTCCACTGCTAGCAGTTTGATAACATTAATTATTTAATATTAATACTTTTTTTCATTAGACACTGCAGTAAATTGTAGGTACTCAGAAAGTTATAAGTATTTGATTATCTGTATTGAACAAATATTTTATAGTAAAATACTATCGACCTAATGTCCTAATAAGTTTAGGTATACAGTTCTAGACATAAATTGCACGTTTTGTTATAATTACAATATACATTTTTTAGTATATCCTTTAGAGTGTAAAGAGAAAAAAAGTTCAATATATAAATATACAGAAAAAGACAGCTTGTAAATATATTTGGAATAATTTGTGAGTAAACAATTAGGAAAAATAAACAGATAATCTACCTGATGGTAAATAAAATTATATACCGGCTCGTATGAGTACACGGTACACAAAAGGTGCGATATATATAACACTGCAACTGCCGTTGAGGCCACTATCGACAGAAGAATAGGTGGTTATGTAATAACACTTACTTCTTTCAAGATCCAGTGACGAAGGACGGCATCAGGAGATCAGGAATTGATAATTGAAGGTATTTTTATCGCTATAACTATAACCACAAACCACAAAACCGTAACATTATCAATATATATCGTAATATATCTGCTATTGGAGATAGAACAGAGAAATGAATTCCCGTCCAGACAGTATTGTCATTAAATATTCAGTTTTAGAATTGTACCAACCAAATTCCTGACGAAATCCATCCTATCGGAGTACGAAATCTTGGAAATTTGATTACAAAGATCTATGAATATTTTAGTAACAGGAACATAGGTTTCATGCGTAACGGACCTTCTACGTTGTTAGAGATTGTTAGAGTAGTTTTAAAGGTGAAATTGCTGTAACATTCTTCTTTCTAAGAAGACATTATTCATTAAGGCGGTTCGGCTGACGTACAAGCAATCAACTATTATCTTTCTAATTTATTGTATACTAGTTTTTGCCTGCACCCGCATGTATGACGATTTACTCGCTGAAAGAATTTCTAAAATAGTTGGTTAGTAGTAGTAGTGGTGGTTTAAAGCTAACAAACAAACAAAACACATTTACAATATAAATATGAAAGTATAGATGTATATACGAGGGGTGATCAATAAGTAATGATAATCGAGTATTTCTAGAACGCACAAAAACCCAAATTATTTTTTTTCTGCTTGCTTATATATCCACTACTTCAGCTTCAAAAAAATGTTTAAATAGGACACCATTACCGGGAGATACATTCATTTGAATACGAACTGTCGAAGAGAAAACATCAAAATGGAGAAAAATTAAATAAGAGCTGTCATCAAGTACCTCTGCCTGAAAAAAATGTCTACCAAAGACATACACAGCGACTTAGAGGAAACATTGGGGGAGTCTGCTCCTCCATATTCCACAGTCGCACGCTGGGCAAAGGAATTTAAGCTGGGCAGAACCTCCACTGAAGATGAACATCGCGAGGGATGCCCTTCCATGTCCCTTACTGGAGAAAACGTCAGAAAAGTGGAAGATATCGTGTTGGCCGATCGAAGGGTGACCGTAAGGCATGTAGCTGAGGTCACAGGTATCTCCTATGGCAGCGTTCAAAAAATCATTGTCAACAAAATGCATATGAAAAAGGTCTCTGCGCGTTGGGTACCGAGAATGTTAACCGACGAGCAAAAAAAGAAACGAGTCGACATTTCGAGGGTGAATCTTCAAAAGTTCCAGGCCGATAAAGAATTTTTTTGTCGTGTTTTGTGACCATGGACGAGACCTGGATCCACCACTTTGATCCCGAAACCAAACAACAATCAATGACTTGGAAACGAGCTTCCTCACCAACGCCGAAGAAATTCAAAGTGTCAAGTTCAGCGGGAAAGGTTATGGCGTCTGTTTTCTGGGATGCAGAAGGAATTATTATGGTGGAATATTTGGAAAAGGGGGCCACTATAACAGGCTCTTACTACGCAGGCCAAATAAGAAGATTGCGAGAAGCTATTAAGTCAAAAAGACGCGGTAAGCTGCGCGCTGGAGTGCTGTTTCACCAAGACAACGCCCCGGCTCACAAAGCCGCAGTTGCGATGGCTGCCATTGAAGAAACGGGGTTCGAACTGCTCGAACACCCTCCCTATTCGCCAGATCTAGCTCCCAGTGACTTCTACCTCTTTCCTCGGCTCAAAGAACACCTCCGGGGCAACAAATTTGAGGGCAATAGTGAAGTGATGGCCGCAGTAGAGGCATTTTGGGAGGGTCAAGACAAAGAATTTTTTTCTAAGGGAATCATGGGCTTAGAAAAAAGATACACTAAATGTATTACCTTGCAAGGAGACTATGTTGAAAAATAAAATACTTTTTTTAATCTAATAGGTCTGTTTCATATTGATTATTATTACTTATTGATCACCCCTCGTAATACCCTGATAATAAAGAGATCAGTTATGCTGATAAACTTACTTAAATATTTCTAGATAAATCATCTGCCTACCCTTTTCCCAATTTTATTTGGGGTCGGCGCAGTATGTATGATTTTTCCATTCTACTCTGTCATGCGTCATCTCTCTGTTTACTCCCTTCCTAGCCATATCCTCCCTGACGCAGTCCATCCACCTCTTCTTCGGTCTGCCTCTTCTCTTATACCCGTCAACTCCCTAACAACAACAACCTAAAACTTTCTTCGCCACATTTTCCTCATCCCTCCGCATGACATGTCCATACCAAGATAACCTATTACTTCTTAACTTTTCATCCACTTGCGCTACTTTCAGACTCCCTCGTATATACTCATTCCTAACCTTGTCAATCTGAGTCACACCACACATCCATCTCAGCATTCGCATTTCGGTGCAGTTTCTAGATAAATAAATATTCTAGATAAATTAGACCCCTACACTGAACAAATGATCGTGCTCAGCATACAATTGTTTGTCCTGGGTGGAAATCCCATAACCTCCAGCATAACAGTCAGGGTCACTAACCACTAGATCAATATAATATGTATTTTTGCATTGGTTACAGTATTTTTTGAAGATCATTTTAAACCATAAATCTTTATGCTAAAACTCTCAGAAGCAGTGACCATAAATGCAGAAGGGACTGCGGCAAACGGCTGTTTAAAATACATTTCAGGTTTAATAATTTATCAGATTGACAGTGCTGTTTTTAATCCCATCGAATTCAATGTTTTTAAGGGTTTTTAAGGGCGAATAAGGACCGAGTTTAATATCGCTGACCGACTGGCAGTAACTATTTCACGACCCAATAAATAGAGCTATCAACGTACTGTGGGAGACATGAAATTTTAAATGGAGAGATAAGATAAACAATCACTTTATACTGCCATCGAAATAATACTATTGTGTTTACCTCTGGACTTCAAGTATGTTAAGTTTAATATTTTATTTTTGCACCTACCCCGTCATATTTCACGTCACCGAAAGGTTGACGGCATGTGCATTAAACTTCAATAAAAAAATAATATAAGTAAAAATAAGTAATATTCTATGACTCTAAGATGGCAAACAAGTTAACTGTAAGAAAGCGGGTGTTTATATAATATTTTACAGTTGGTCTTGGTCGGTAATTTTTTTTCTTGAGACAACTCTAGAAATATATCCTGTGTCTCGGGGGACTTTACAGACATTTATGAAACGGATACAAAGAACACCCTGACTCAGAACAACAATTTGTGGATAAAAGAAAGTGTTGGCCATGTGGGGATCGAACAAACAAAACTTGCGCAGTAGAAGGCGTCGAGGTGACCGCTGAAACCACTACGCCATTCGTGCAGTCTATTATATTGATAATGGGTTGTAAAAATTCCACCACTCACTGCCTCCGAGGAATATACGAAGATGGAAATCAAAATAAAGAGATGTCTTAGTGTAGGTTTCTCTTTATGTGTGTGTGTAATGTGAAAATATTGAGAAACAAAGAATGTCGAAGATGGTATCGCTTCATATGATCGACTTCATATAAATACTTGTAGACCATTACTCTCTATAAATGTTGCCAAGCTAAGCCAGGTTAGTAAAGCCTACTCCCTGCAATAAATCTTTCAACAGAAATCAATAATATCTAAAACATCTAACTCTAGCTGTAGACTTTATAAACAAATAATAAATATAAATAATAATAAATAAATAATAATCTACCACATTCACACAACGCCATCTAGTCCCAAACTAAGCAGAGCTTGTGCTATGGGTACAAGACAACTGATATAAATACATATATACTTTTTTTTTGTAAATACATACATATTATACATAGAAACACCCAGACCAAATCAAACATTAAATGTTCATGCACACAAACGTTTGACTTGAGCGGGAATCGAACCCGCGACCTTTGGAATAGCAGTCCGTTACACAAACCACCACGCCATCCGGTCGTCAAATATATAATAGACGCACATTAAAACAAAACCCAGAGTACTGAAAAGTTTTTTAAATCTAAGCGTTAAAATTTATTTACACGTCCATTAGGTAGCCTGCCTTCGATTTAACAGACGTTCAGTTTTCGATTGTATTGAGAATTTCCATAAAGATCCATCGAGATCCCTAATCAACACACGTTAGCACCGCAGATGAAGCAGCCCCGCTATCAATACCGAACTCCCAGTCCAGTGCAGTCTTAACACAATTTGCTCGGCGCTTCGTGGCAATCAGTTGCGGTGACCGCAGCACCGCAACATTTCTCTTGTGTTACCAACAGTTACGAAGGTTTTAGTTGGTACACTAGTTAGGAAACTATTGTTTTAATGATATATCAGTATGTAGCAGCAGTGAGTTACTCGTAAAAAGATATTACGTTCAAACTCTTGGTAAACAATATTGTTATTTAATTTTATCACATAATTATAAGAAAAGATATTGCTACTCTAGGTTGCTTACAAGGGAGTTATCTTGTGAAGGTAGACCGGAAGAAAACTCAAGCTCTTATCACAACTGTCTCACCTCACTCTTCTCTCATTTTCTCAAAACTCAAAACAGAAGGCACCGTAATAAAATCTTTATTGTTTTAAAGAGACATTCAAAAAAATGCTTTGTGTGCTGTACAATTATTCTATAGCTGTAAGTAGGAGTAAGTACAATATGGATCATACAGAGCTAATGCCTCGACAGTAACGCGCCGTCTGTCGGCGAACGTCTGCTGCTAATTGTCACTCGATAATCAAGCGCTGGTACCTATAGGGTTATTCGCTGACAAAACAACAAATATAAATTTTAAGCGGGTATTGTAGCTGTTTAGAAGTTAAATCCCTGTTTAAAAAACAAGCAATGTATTAAATTAAATTGTTATTTGTAAAATGTGTGTTTGTGCGAAAGTGAAAATTAGACATGTATGCAGAATTTTCAGTATTGGTTTCATGCATATTCTGAGAGTTAATTAAAGTCTATTTGGAATAGAATTCCATGACTTTTAAAGTTCATTTTGTTTTTTTTTATTCCTTTACCTATCCAACTTAACTTACGTGGAAGTTTTCGTACGATAATAGTATACAATTAATTCAAAGTTTATAACAAGAGCTACCAGGCTTAGTCTATTTTTGTATTCAGGCTTAGTGTATTTTAAATACGTAATACTGAAAAAAAAGTTCGCAAAAGTTCTCCACAATAATAAACATTTGAAAATAGTAAGTTTATATATATTAATATCATATTGTTAAGGTTTATAAACTTATTAAAAATGTATTTACGATGCCTGATGTGGAAGTGTTGTTGTGAAGCTCGTGGCAACCCTGACAGAGCTCACAATGTGTGGTTCCTCCATCATTGGCTTATTGAGTTGGGCTTCATTATGACATGATTTACGATATTACTGTTACAGGCATATTGCGTCTGCTCGCAATGTTGTTTAATGATCGTGTGCTACGAACTAGGTAGTTAGGTAGTTGGGCTGTTGAGAAAAGTTCTATTTTTGACCAATTAAAAAAAGGAGAGAAACATCCTTCTCAATTTAGGTGGATATTTTTTTTTGTGTTTGTTACCGCAGAACTAAAAAAAACATCATATATCAATCGATTTGGTTTTTTTTTTAAAGGAAAAGAAAATTATTTTTTAACTTTTAAAAAATACCTCCTTAAGGGTTATAGGAAATGAAGAATGTAATAATATTAAGAAAAATATTTTCAGACATCTGACACACAATGCCATTTAGTTTCAAACCAAGCAAAGCTTGTACTATAAAATCTAGATTGACTGATAGAATACTTGTATACATACTCGTATTATACATAGAAACCTTAACTCCGAAACAAATATTTGCAAATCACTCAAATATTTGATCCGACGATGCCATGCAACACTCAGGCAAAATAAAACTTTAAAAAATTCAAGCCAGGTATCGTGTTGCGTGACAAAACATTTTTCCGAGAAAGGCGACGGTGGCCGCACGCCCGTATCCGCGGATTATCTGCAAAATATTTTCAATATTCGCAACTTATGTAGATACGTAACCCGGTCTCGGCTCGCAGGGAAACTTCGCCAATGTGGCAGAACCTCAACAATACCTTTGCGAACGTTCACATTTTTAAAACGGCAACGATTTCTTTGACAAATATTGCAACTCGTTCGAGTCGTATGATTGAAAGCTTCGATATGAAACACATATATATTTTATTGTTCAAAAATTCCATAAGTTACATCTTTTATTGAAATTGATATGGGCTTTATATGCATAATATATATTTCAATTGAAGCAGACCTATAAAAACATTACCGAATAGTTTTAAAAGAAATTACGTAGTGGCCGTAGTGGTAAAAGTAGCAATGCATTCGGATAAGAGAACGCCATCTATCGAACTAAAACAAATTAAAAATGGATCATAAGACTCTTAACACATTGATTGTAACTGTTCAGTAGGTATAGTTTTAATAAATTGTAGATATACAAGTTTTTTTTGGTATGCGAGGGCAAACAGACGACCGGATGGCATAGTGCTTTGTGCAACGGACTGCTATTCCAAAGGTCGTGGGTTCGATTCCCGCTCAAGTCAAACATTTGTGTTCATGAAAATTTAATGTTTGATTTGGTCTGGGTGTTTCTATGTGTAATAATTATGTATTTACAAAAGTATATATGTATTTATATCAGTTGTCTAGTACCCATAGTACAAGCTCTGCTTAGTTTTGGACTGGATGGCGTTGTGTGAAAAAAAAACGAGCAAACGGGGTACACGATCTGATAGTAAGTAACCACCACCGCCCACTCAAAAGCTGCAAGTGCGTTGTGCTTTCGTGTTCGTTCTTATTTTTGTTCCGTTCATGTTGTGCGTTTCTCCCCTCAGAAGAGAAAAAATCAGGGGGAGCAGAGCTTTGGGCTCCAGTAACTTAACTTACTCAGAGAAAAGCAAGGAAAGAACTGCTCAACATCTGTTTTTTGTAAAGCAGTTGTCTCACTCTGGTCGAGACCTGCCGGTGTTGTACCGAAACATACACATATTGATTACATTAATTTTTAAACTATTCATTATTCTATCAACATAGTTGTCTTCTAACAGAAGGTTCCGTATATGAACAGATATTATAACATGTGTTCAACCGAGGGTTTGTTTTCTAACAACCTAAATATATTGCTAAACCGAACTCCAGAATAGATTGACCCTTTTGTGACTATTTGTGTGTGCCAAAGCGAGCTCTATGGACTTCTCATAAGATATGTTTCTCATTAACTTTATTTTTTTATTTTATTTTGTTTGGAATTCCAACAGCACAAATAACGTAAGGTAAACATTACAATAATGTAACAACGAAGCTATTCACAGATATTCGCAAATAGATTCTAAGTGTGAAACAACAGTTCAAATAACTTAATAACAACAATAAAAAAAATACATTTAAAAAAAAACTTAATAGGAATAACACTTCTTTGGAAACAAAAAAAAACAAAAGAATAACTCAAACTAAGAAAATTTCACGCTCCTGATTTTGGGCTTAAAATTTTTTTAAGCATGTATTTTTTGACATGTGAAGGTCTGGATCTGAAAAGCTTAAACTCTCTACTCAATTTATGCATATTATTTACTAATCAAATAACTGAATTTTTACGGTAATTGGTATGCCTAGTGCGTAAATTATGCGTTACTCTGATTTTAATTTTCTCGAGAAAAATTGAGCAATCTATATCTCCGTTAATGATTTTTAATATTGTAACAATATCGGAGACAGTACGTCTATTTCTTAAAGGCAGAAAATGATATCTCTTAAATCTTGTTACATATCCGTGATCAATACACTTACACTTATACTGCACATATCTTCAAAACCTTTTTTGGATGGACTCATTACGATCAATACATATGGTACAATGCGGGTTATAGACGCATACTCGAGGATACTGCGTACCAGTGCACAATAAAGCACTTTATAGATAGTTCAACTCAGTTCAACTCAGCCCTATGTGTGCGTGGGCTTGTAAATATACAACTTTCATTTGTGTGGCAGTGACGCGGTAGTCGGACGACGACTGCCACTCGAATGAAAGTTGTATATTTACAAGCCCACGCACACATAGGGCCGCGAGCACAACTGAGTTGAACTATCTATAATAGGTTTAATGTTGTTAAAATTTTAAGTTGATGTAATAATAAAACCTAAGGATTTTTTGGCTTTTTTCATGATGAAGTCAATATGTTTATCGTAAATTAGTTAAGAGTCCTGTATAACGCCTAAATCCTTTATTGACGCGACAAAATGCAAGCGGCTCATAATTAAGGTGTATTTGCATATATTAAGGTGTATTAAGACCATAACAAGAATTTGACTGTTAGGATTGAAAGTTTATATTATTTTTTACTTGTAACCAAATAGAATGTCTAAAAAAAAAGAAATTGTCGGCGTCTGCGTAATAAATTAGCCTGAGATATGTTTTTTGATTTTTTTTTTAAGTTCTACTGGCAACCGAAATTACTAGTATTCCCGTTAACAACTCCCGCTAAGCTAAATTGCTTGTGTTTTGGAGTGGGTTCACGTCGGTGGTGTACTGGTCTACTCTAGATATACTTGCGATATGACTCTCACCTACTACTGAGAAATAAAAAAGGTCTATTCCATCGATTAATTAGAGAAATACTGTGTTTTTAATTTAAAATATCAAATTTAGAATGGAATCTAAATATTTACACAAATGACAAAAAATAAAGCAATTTTTTTTTTCTTCGTATTTATTAAGAATATTCTAAACCTATTTATTAAGATTTTACTTGTTAGGTAAACAAAATAAAAATGTTAAAACGAAGGCAGATACAAAACCGCACGAATGGTTTGGTCAGTGTGAAAAGGACGTACGCGGGCGTGTCAGACGCTCCCCGCAACTGATTGCAAAGCTCACCGCCACGCAAATTGTGTTAAGAACAATGTGCTGGACTCGAATGATCGTTGGTTTCTAGTGTTTCGACTGAGTACGAATACTAGATACCTTACACACTAACAATTCAAACTGCAAATTCCGAAACTTGTGAAAGTACTGTTACCATAGTAAAAGAGTAGTATTTTTATTTGTTTTTGGGGTTTTATGTCTCCAAATGAAAAATCCTCACCTTCAGTGTTAAATCTACCGGATTGATTAACTTGAAATTCTATGCATTTATTACCTCAAACATAGACCTGCCACGGATATAAATGAATTATGG
This sequence comes from Arctia plantaginis, assembly GCA_902825455.1. Classification (NCBI taxonomy): domain Eukaryota; kingdom Metazoa; phylum Arthropoda; class Insecta; order Lepidoptera; family Erebidae; genus Arctia; species Arctia plantaginis. The sequence continues at coordinate 12,790,053 of CADEBD010000294.1, read as the reverse complement.
GGATCATTTTTAGGTCCTAATTATAAAATAAAATAAAATAAAAAATCATTTACTAAAATGTAGGACGAATGGAACAGTATTCTTAATGATTTTTTTTTCAATAGTTTTAAGTTTTTTTTTTAATATTCTAAAATGAAAATACAATTAACTATTTCCTTCAAATTTTGAAACCGACTCTTTGCACTGAAATATAAGTCTTATAATTTGAAAATATTTTACGTTTTTTTGAGGAAGCGATTTATTTATTTTTCCAAATATGGCAATCTTTTTCGATATCACCACTGATGAGCGCCTGCCATGTAAAGACACTGAGTTAGTGTAGACTACCGATATTTATACCGATACCAATGGCCAATCGATGGCATCTCAATAGCGTGTCAGTGGTATGACAGTGGCTTGGCGTGAACATAAAATAGCAGAATTGAGGCCCTGGTTGAATGTACTTATTTCCCTGTGACTATAGCCATCCGTAAAAGATGCACAAACATGTGGAACTAGCACGCTCCAATAAGGCACATAGATTGTCTGTGGCGCGCCAACAGAACGCAGTGTTATCGGACAATATTGTATTGTAACTGCCTATTAATGTCTGATGTTGGCGCTCTGCTATCAAATGTCGTACACATGCAGTATTATAGCCATTGTTTTATAATATTTATGTTGATTTATGTTTAAAAAAACCGGTCAGGTACGAGTTGAACTCCTGCGCCAAGGGTTTCGTACCAAAATTTATCTTAATTTTCAAGTTTTCGCGAAAATCGAATTTTGCCCATATCTTTTTATCGTATTGACTCAGGACCTTGATTTTTATACACCTGATAGGTACCATAGACCTTAGTATCTGGTATAAATTTCAACTTGCTAGGTCTACCCGTTCCTGAGAAAATAGGTGGTGACACACGGACAGACGGACAAAAAAGTGATCTTATAAGGGTTCCTTTTTTACCTTTTGAGGTACGGAACCCTAAAAATAAGAAGAAAATCAAATACTTAAATCATATAGAATTCTATAATGATGTATGATGAGATTGATGAATAAAAATATAGGTAACGAAACTCTTAGTGACAAAAAAAGGAAACTGAATTGAACGCAAAGTTCGACTTGTAAATGTACAGCTTGGGACTAATTAATTGCGGAATTGATGTGTTATTTTATAAAATAGTTGGGTAGAAATTGGCAAAAGATACGATGTTGATACTAATCTTTACAAAGTATAAAATTAAGTCCCTTTTTATCCTTGTAAGCTTATATCTTTTAAACTACGCAACGGATTTTAATGCGGTTGAGATCAACACAGAGAGTGATTCACGTGTCGGGTTGATATGTATAATACATGCATATTATTGTAGAGGAAATCCGAGAATTGCAAAGATTTGTAAAATGAAATCGTAAAAAAAAACATGTTTTTGTGTGCTTACATTGCTAGTTAAACCTTACGAGATAGATCAAAAAAAAGTACTACGGCATTGTGTCTCTTAAAAAATCTACAAAAAAGTCCGCTATGGTATACTCGTATGTCTATCTCCTAATGATAACCTACTATAACCATTTTATCTTTTACGTATTACAAAAAATAATGGGTAATTTACGAAGCTATTTTTTAAATATAGTATTATTTCATATCCAAATAAATACGTTAGATGCAATGTGTATTTATGGTAGATCAAAATCGCCTTTTACAGCATATCAATAAAATCAATATATTAACAGATATCAGAGATTTAAAATGCGGGGGCAAAGCGAAGTGGGCCTATAAATATTGCATATGAAGATGTCCTATATTATAATCTTATCATAATAAAAGTTTAATTACTCCACAGTGATACTAGATACTATTAGTAGTATCTACATTGTACCCGTGCGAAGACGCGGCGGATCGCTAGTATAATATAAAACAGTCAAATATTCTAATACCGTCTCAATTAACGAATAAAATCCTCTATTTACAATTCATTTAATTCCGAACCTCACCGTATTTCAATCTGAATGCAAGACGTTTAATTTTCATTTGTAAATGAATACAAAATTAAGCGTCGTAGTATTATTTATGTGCGGACAACCGCGGCCCGGAGGAAGCATAAACCCTCGGGGGGAAATTAAATCGTAAATTTTAAAAAAATAATTATAAGCTTAAATCTTCATGTGTGTTGGAATAGCAGCCAGTAGTTTTGCGGCATTGCGGTGTACGTTTGGTATTGGTATATTAGAGAGACTGGTTTTATTTATCAATTTTACTGCTATAAGTGTCCTGTCAAGGAACCCTAATTTGGTATATAAATCTGTATGTCTATATACGTCCGCATTTCATCTCAAATACTGTTATCAGTAAAAATGTAATTTTCAATAGACATAAAATAACTTGCAGAAAAGATAGTAAAATAAAACAGTATCTCCTTTTTATGTAATGTGGGGCTTTTTTCCTTTTTCTTATAGTATGGTTTATAATTAGATAGGTATTTAAAAACACTGACAGTTGGTTACGAATATAGATGATTGGTCTGTTTTCGTAATATTAAGCTTTAAATTGCAAAATTTTGTTAAGGGTCAAATGTTACAAGATAAACCCTAGGGTTGCAACATCTGAAAAAATATCATGATTGTATTATGTTATACAACGAGTTTACGATCAAAAGTATCACGGCTAAATTAGTTCTGTTAGCTTAAGAGTAATAGTCGCCTAATGTATAAAATGTACTTTTAATATGGAAATGATTATTACAAAAGAACTGGCCGTTTTGCACTGATAGACGTCGTTTATGATCGCGTTCAGTGCCACCTGGTCGAAACAACAGGATATTCAAAAGTATGTTAGCTATGAATCGCGTTAATTCTCGTTCGTTTGATATAATTATAATCATGAAACGTGTGGAATTGTATATCGTTAATACCTCCCTTAAAAAGTCCTTTACTTATTTAAAACGGGTAACTTTATTAAATAAGTACGGAAGCGTCCACAGAGCGTGGCCCGATACGCTGTTGGCCAGTTTCTCTTTCTTAAAAAAAAAAACATTTATGTAATTATGCGCCTAACATCTCAAAATTCCTTTATAAAAATTACATATTGAATAGTAGTGACTGTGCGCTAGACAATAGCATTTATTTCAGTTCATAGGTAATGCTTTTTCCTCGACTTAGCGGTAGTAACTACAGTATAATAAGAAAAATATTTTTTATGACTAAAAAACTGCTAACTTAATACTTTTTTCTTTTAACAGCAGTAATATTATGGTGTTTAATGTGTTTTTTGCAGTTACGCCCTTAACGAACTGTTAATGGGAATTTTAGCATTATTATTACATCACCTACGTTTGGTGCGTAAATGTGTATTATTTTATGGGTTTAAAATATTAAAAAAAAACATTCAAACGTAAGTGTAACCGTAGGTATTGTTTTTAAAAATTAGTCACAACAGCCAGTAGGCCTGCAGGATTTCAAATAAAGTTGTTGTTAAAATAAAATTCGTTTGGACAATAGTTCATTTATTCTAAAACTAGCTGACCCGCGCAACTTCGTCTGCGTCTCTCAATAGTAATAAATTTTCTGCGTTTTTTAAACATTATTCATTGGTGCTCCGCTCCTATTGGTCTTAGCGTGATGATATATAGCCTATAGCCTTCCTCGATAAATGGGCTATGTAACACTAAAAGATTTTTTCAAATCGGACCAGTAGTTCCTGAGATTAGCGCGTTCAAACAAACAAACAAGCAAACAAACTCTTCAGCTTTATAATATTAGTATAGATTAATCAAGAATTTAATGAAAAGAAAGAGATTACTTAATATATAAGATTGACACTGAACAACCCTTACTTCGGAATAAAGCAAACAAAAGTGCTATACACCAATAAATGTTTATGTATCAACCAGGATTTAAACAATATTGTTTTAAGAAAAATCCAATTTAGTCCTCAAATAGTGCTCGAGTCTTTGAATAATATCTAAAAGTAAGAAATATTACCATATACCAGATACCCATATTGAATATTTTGTATGAAAAAGTGTCTAAATACATAAATAATTTTAGAATTTTTAACCCTTCAAACTATAAATATCTTTATTTCATAAAAAAAAAAATTGAAATCGAAAATCGAAAATAAAGTTATTTTGTGACAGTCATTATTTCTTCTCTACCAATTTTATCACGTTGCCAAATCTATCTCGAAGCAGAAGAAAATTTAAGTGCTTTCAAAGTCAGAATCCTGTTTTGTAAACCAGCACACGGTTTACCTGAAGGTAAATGTCTAAGACTGACTGACGAAGAATTTCTTAGAACGGGTTTTCTGTTAGGTGGTGTCACTCCATCTACTCCATCATATTGTTTATATTTTTAATTTAAAAATAGACTTGTAGACAAAACTATTTCTGTATACCATAATTTCTTTAATAAATAGAAAAGATGTCTCAGTAAATTCCTTCCGTATGACTAAGCAAGACATTAATAGCAAAACACATACAGACAGGACTGGTGATAATGGAGTCTGCGATCATCTCCCCCATGATAATAATGTTTATTCATAATTTATGGTGTGTTGCGATGCACGTATGACTCATCAAGCCATAAGATGAGATGTTATATTCTGCGACCCTTTGAACATAATTGAAAACATTTGATTACTTGTACTCCACAGTTTAACTTTAGTTAAAATAGATTTATTTTTGTGTTACGGTGAATATATATAAAAGGTTTATGATCCTTACACATTTTAAAATAAAGTCCCCCAGCAGCTTATGTTTGTCTGTGTGAATGCGAGAAACTCAAAAACCGTACAAGAAAACCGTACAAAAATCCGTTTGGTAGAAACGGATTTTTGTACGGTTTTCTTCAATAGATAGTGTTATTCCTGAGAAAGGTTTAGGTATACAATTCATAATCGTTTTATGTAAATTGACTGAAATATAACGATTATTGTTGAAGAAATCTCATAAAACTTATGCTATACAAACTGGGTTATAAAAAAGGTTCTCAGCTGCCGAAATACACGCGGGCGAATCAGCGGTGGAAGTTAATAACACACAATAATACAAGTGTAGTCCCACCGTGTGGTGCCATCTAAGAATAGCTCTATTTCATCTCTGCCCGTGGGTGTCGTAAAAGTTGACTGAGGGGTTGTATACCAGTGAATGGGTAGCAGCATAGCGCTGAGCACAGTACTATCTCACTCTGATCGCCAACTCACATGACAAGCGTGGTGATTATGGCAACACCCTACTGTGGGAACTAAAACCATGGCGAGGGGAAGGCTTATGTCCAGCAGTGGAGGTTTCGTCGGAGATAATGCATATAATAACTTAAGACTCCTCATGTTCAGCCGTCTGAAAACAAACTATACAGTGTAAGGCATTTAGGTGATCGTGAAATGCTATGGCATTTAAAATTACTTTCTTCATGATTTACAAATAAATGAATTGATTTGACAATATCTTGAAAAGAACGTAAAGAGAATGCTATTTTCCCCGAAATTTGGTTATTAAAATAATAATAATGTTTGCCAATCCTGTAGCTCAACGCGGAGGAATATTATGAGATATTGACTAAACTATGTCTTAGGTGGTTTAACTATTTGTGTCTTAGTTAGTCGCAACTAAAAGACTTAAAATAACATCAACCAGGTAACGTTATTTTCGTAGTTGTTTTGTTTCCTTTTTAAAAACAGAATACCGACTAAGACTTATTTGAAACTGAGCAGCTGAACACTCAAACGATTTAAACATAAATCTCTGCTAAGCTTTCGTCTTATAAGTCCACTTTGAGCGAAGTTTATAATATAATTTGTTTTTTTTTTTAAATAATTAAAAAAACAGTGCGCAATCATACAAATTGCTAAAATATTTATTTAACTTTTATTTTATTTATTTAATATTTATTAAAGTTATTGTTGACGAATTAAGAATAGGGAATATCACCACCCGTATTCATCCCGTAGGTGTCGAAAGTAGCTCGAGCCGGTGGCATTACCGACTTAGACTTAAACTGGCTATTGACGAAAAATGTCAGATCTCTAACTCCACTTCTAGATTGTATGTCAATAGTACCTTATTGAAGTATCTTTAACAATCATCATCAACAGCCTTTACTAGTCCACTGCTGGACATACGCCTCTCCTTAGACTCGCTTAGGCGTGTAGTAATATATATAATCTAGAAGTAACAGCATATGCCATAAAATGAGGGAGTCCTAATTGAGATCCACTTAAGATGTATATAGTTTATTTTTATTTTTTTTAAAGACAGCTCCCGCGTTAGGACTATATATCCTATGTCGCGGGGGACTTTACAAATATACATGAAAGGGACACAAAGAACACCCAGACTTAGAACAACAAATTGTGGATCACAGAAAGAAAGGATCGAACCCACAACACTCGCTCAGTAGAAAACGGCGTGGCGACTGCCTAAACCACTACGCCATCCGTGCAGTCAATACTATTAAGATGTACTTGAGACATAAGAATTCCAAAATTTATTTATACAAATAAATATGGCAACTTGTACAATAATCATCTCTATTAAGGCATGCCCAATTACACCATGGAACTAAGTTTCGTTAAATAATTATCATAATTGCTGAATAATGAACTACAGTATGCATGGTGCATTGTACGTTGGGCGAAAGTTTTTACTGTTGTGTTCGCACGTTTAAGTCGCTTTCTTAACTCCACTTGTCAAATCTAAAATAAATTTAGAACTTCTTTTATTTAACATTGATTTTATTTTAAAATAAATGTATTGACTGCACGGATGGCGTAGTGGTTTTAGTGGTCGCCACGCCGCCTACTACTGAGTGTTGTGGGTCCGATCCCCACATGAGACGACACTTTGTGTGATCCACAAATTGTTGAGTCTGAGTGTTCTTTGTGTCCGTTTCATGTATGTTTGTAAAGTCCCCGCGACACAGGATATAATCCTAATGCGGAAGTTGTCTTTTTTATAATAAAAAATAAAATAAAAATGTTACAAAATAATTTTATTTGAACACATATATAAATTGTACATATGCCTATATCCACGAAAGGGTAAACATATTAAACATCAAGATTTTGGACGATTTATAACTAATCCCACTCGTATAGGGACTAGTTTTATCCCATCAATCTAACACTTTGGGGCAAAAAGAGACGTAAATTGATAAGTAAAAATTATTTTTGATAAATGAACGCAGAATGGATATCGCAAAGTAATAACTAAAATAAAAAATTATAAAAAACAAAAATAAATTCTAAAAAAAAGATTTTATTAGGTTTCTAAAAAATTTTTTAATGAAAGTATATCACACAAAATATCTGTATAAAATAAGAATCTTTTTATATAGAAAACACTCATTAAGCATCAAATTGTAATTTGTATTTTATTATGCCAAAATAGATTTAATGCAAACGTAAATTGCTCCCAATACACTTCCCAATCATTAACAAACAACAGTTGTAAATAAAATCACAACTCAACCCATCGGGTGCGACCGCCAAAAGGTAACGAGAGCTTAAATCACCGACGAGCCAGTGGCGTACATAAATATCCGCCGGTATCCGCACGACGTATACGCATGCAGAGGATAGGTCGCAGTGCGGCGACGCATTCTTAACATTCCTAGCGTTTTGCGCCACGCCGATACGGAATTCTCGGTAACATGTAAAGAAGCAGGATTTAATTTTTTCTCGTGAGAATGTTATGTGATTTTAACGTCGGCGTACTTCTGAATAAATGCAGATAATATTTTCGAGCTAGAACGAAGATATTCTAGCATATAACGAGTGTAAAATCTAGTGCCTCTCAGATAGAGTAAGACTCTACTGAGTTTATGTCTTCACGTTGGAAGAAAAGTATTAAAGAGGTGGCAGAATGATTCTCTAATTTCTTGTTAGGAGAATTTTTATCGTTTTTTTTTACCGGATTCACACAAGGCCATCTAGTCCCAAACTAAGCAGAGCTTGTACTATGGGTACTAGACAACTGATATAAATACATATATAGTTTTTTTTATAAATACATACATATTATACATAGGATCACCCAGACCAAATCAAACATTAAAAGTTCATGCACACAAATGTTTGACTTGAGCAGGAATCAAACCCGCAACCTTTGGAAAAGCAGTCCGTTACACAAACCACTACGCCATCCGGTCGCAATTTTATAAATGAGTATCTCCCTTTCGTTTTTATGTCCGGTCTTTAGAAACATATGTTAACAAACATGCGAGCTTAGTTAGTTTAGCTCATTCAATTACATAACAGAATGCCTGACGAGCCACGCATTGTTGGAAAACCAGTTTCATATTTGTGTACAGCAAATGGATTTAAAGTTTAGTTTTAATAGATGTTTCATAGTTATGTTTGGTTATTAAATATCAAAACTCATGATACCATTTTAGAAAATAGATCTCCATTTCTGTTTCTGTTCATCCACAGTGAAAGTCATAATCACATCAAATCACATCAACAGCCTTTAATAGTCCACTGCTGGTCATAGGCCTCTCCTTAGAAAGGAGGTTTTGGCCTACTGCACCACGCTGGCCAGACGGGTTGGTATAGGGTTTGTGACAAGTTTTCCTTCTTTTTACAGTGCTGGTGTCCTGCGCTGTTTTGCAATCGCAATAAAATATTATAACTACTATCAAACTTTAACCAATATCACCGATATCACCTACTTATATCGTGGTGCACATTTTATTTAAAAAAAAACGGCGTGAGGGGTTTATGGACGCCCAGTCGGAACAAAGCCTCCTTCACTTTTTGGTAGACGTTTACTATACAGTCAATGGTGCTTATCCTGTTATTCGAAAACTCTCTAAACTAACTAGAAATTACTAAAAATTAATTTAGTCCTCTCAAACAACGTTTCGTATTCTGAAAACTTAGTACTTGACAGGACTAAACAAATTTTTTATGATTTTTAGTTTAGTTTAGAGAGTTTTCGAACAACAGAACTAGCACTATTATAATTTATTTTAGTCTCGGAAAAAAATCTTGGTACACATTTTCGATCTTGCTCCCTTACGCTCAGAGCGTGTATGTAACTTGACTCTAAAAAAAATATATAAATAAACTAATAACATAGAAGAAATACTAAAATTTTCAGTGAGCATGTCAAGGCAGTCCACTTTCAATCTATTTTAAACAATTTAAACCCTCATAGAGACTATAATTTCCAATGTTCGATGAAATATTAACGACATACAAAATTATAGGTTGTACTAAACCAATGTTGGGTCAAATCATTCGATACTGGCAACCGAATTATTAACGAACGAACTACTTCAGGCGAACCTGAGTCGTGTAAATTAGTACCTACGTGGCTTTAATTGACTTTATAATTGAGAAAGGTATTATGCGTCATTACGTGAATAAATAAAGCGTGTGACTGAGTCTTGTGAGTATCGTATTTGAATTAAGTCTGTGGTTGAAAATTGAGATACTTATTACTTGGCATTTATTTATTTTTCTAATCTCTTTTTTTTCCTGTAAATAGGGCATAGCTTTAATAATTATTAATCCTTAACAATTTTTTCGGAGACGAATTCTCCAGCACTCATGCCGGCTCGGTCGGATTGGTACTGCGGCCTCATAGAAAGGTGTTATTCAATTCTAACATTGCATTTGTCTCTTACTCAAACGGACGTTTCTTTTTGCCAAATTTCGTGATTCTAGGTCAATGGGAACTATCATATTGGGTTTCGACCCAAAACCTATAGGGTACTTCTTGTTGAACTAGAATTGTCAAATTTTGGTTAAAAGCAAGGTCTTACAGCACAAGTATAGAGAAAATTCTGAAAAATAAAAAAAAAGTTGAAAATTAAGGTAAATATTTTTACTCACAAGTTTTCGCGAAAATCGAAATTTGCCCATAAATTTCACTGAGGGAGTTAGGTTACCGAAACCAGTACCGGTAACCGGTAAATATTATTACTATTATAACGGGAGCCCAACACCTGACGGGGGTACTCAAAAACCGTAATCACACTTGGCGCTCTTGAGTTGTAGGTGTCGATGGGCGGTGGTCACTTACTATCAGATGACCCATATGCCATTTTGACCCTTATATCGTCAGGGATGTATCATGTATGATAAAATTTAAATAGAATTTATGCACAGTTCTAAAGCAATTTTGTAACATCATGCACACAAAACAACAGGCACATACTCGTATACTCGTAGATATATCTATAAACTCGTATTAGGTAGATATTACTGAAAATAACACATGATTTTATCTTGTAACGAAAAATATCAATAAAATTAAGGTGTGAATAATTACAAAAATACTTTATTTTAAAGTTACTTAATTCTAAAATATCCTGTACGCCACGAAAAACGCAGCCCTTCGCCTGAAAATTACACACAACAAAGAGAATTTCAACAAAAGTAATTAACTGTGTCGTGAATCGAACACCTCGGCCCACACCTGCTGGTTCCCAGCACATCCAAATCGTACACAATTATATACAAGTACACAACCCGTAAACTTTGACAAGTACCTTGAAATAAACCTGGCACATAAGTAGGTATAGGGTTTTGTTAATATTTTATGTTGATTATATTTGCTTTTTAAGCAGCTTTAAAACTGAAAACCCAAAGAAACATTTTTGGAAAGCAAACAAATTCATTCAGAAGAGAAGAAAGTCCGACGACATGGTGGAGGTTCTTGAATACGGGTAGCACAAGACCGGTTGTTGTGGCGAGTCTTGGGGGAGACCTATGTGCAGAAGTAGATATCTGTCGACTGATGAAAAAAAGTCCCTGTATAAGTTATTAATATGAGAGAAAACAAGCGATCATCCCGTCTCACATAGCTGCTTCGCCTGGCGTTTGAAAATACAACACCGCTATATAAATAAGCAAGTCTGCTGCGCGACACATGCAAACATCTGGCTAAGCTTAGATGCATTGGCAATCTTGGTAATTTCAACATGGTAGTTTAGTTCAAATGTTAGTGATACACCCGACCCAAATTTTACTGCAATTTAGAACTGATCAAAACTATGTATATTAATGGATAAAGCCTAAGATTTATTTCTACAATTGAGGATAACATGCCAGAAATTTGTGGATATACGTAGCTTTGGACATCATTCACCGTGGAAGAGCTATGCTTCTGCACATGTGGGCAAGCTCGACCGAAGTATCATGACTACACAGAAAACCAACTAACCTAGCAATTGTTTTGCCTTTACACCGAGTAAGGGAAAGCCAACCCAACTCCCCCCTCCCTCTGATCCTAGGGAAGGACTCAAAGCGTGGCAACGCACTGGTGACTCTTGAGTCTGGGCGGTGGTAGTAACTTACCATTAGGTCCGTCAGTGTCTGATCCGTAAGGGGATATGATGATTTTTTTTATGGAATAGGGGTGGCCTATACCATAAAAAAAACATCACCATCAGCCTACTGCCGTCCACTGCTGAACAAAGGCCTCCCACAAGGAGTGCCAGCCATTCCAGTCTTGGGCAATCCGCATCCATCCACTGCCAGCCATTTTCCTCAAGTTACAGGGCGCCCTACACTACGTTTTCCTAATCGCGGTCTCTACTCTAGCACTTGTTAGCTCCAGTAACCATCAGTCCGCCTGGAGACATGACCAGCCTACTTCCCTTTCTCTGATTCTCCGTACGATGTTGGTTACTTTTATTCTCTGTCGAATAGTTTAATTTCGAATTTTAAAGACAAGAGAAACACACACGCTCTATCGCACTCTGGGCGACTTTAATTAAAAAAATATTTCATATCTAAAAGAACCTAAGGAATGAAGAATAAACCTTGAAGTCAGTGCTAGGAAATGAGTTCTAATTAAATCTCTCAGCAAATGTTTACCACTCGTTAAAATTATCCGTCTAAAAACTACCATAATTGTAAATCAGCGAATCGAATAAAACGTTATTACATTAATAGGGCTGTCACGCTCCGAGCCAACAGATAAGTCAAACGATGCGGGCGAGCCAACATTACTATATAAATGTACATATATTTGCACATATATACACACGATAAGTCCCTGTAAACATGTCGCTTAGTTTGTTCAGCTAACTGTGATATGTCTGTTTACCTTTGCACTAATCAGAATTGAAATATGAGGCAGTATCTTGCAATAATAATTAGTTTTAGTACAAGCTCTGCTTAGTTTGAAACTAGATGGCGTTGTGAGTCAGATGACCGAATATTATAATTATTTATCTTTTGTACGTTTTCTGATCTCCCTTTTAATTGAAAGGGGTAACAAAATCTAACACACGGGTCTTAGCAAAGAATGCCAAAAAGGGATGATGTACAATTAAGATGACGAGGATGAAACGAGAAATTTGCGTGTGAGACGGCATGTATTAAGAAGGACTGCTTTTTGTAAGAGTATGAGAGAGGATTTCACCAATTCTAGTGTTATGGGGCCGTCTTGAAGAGTCTTCGGGACTACACCAGTTGTAAATATGACAATGGGTACAATTTTAATTATATCTACCTGCCATTGGTGCTACTTCTGTTGTTTGAAAACACTCTAAACTAAACTAAAAATCACTAAAAATTGGTTTAGTCCTGTCAAGAAACGTTTCTTGTCCTGAAAACGTAGTACTTGACGGGACTACACTCAATGGTACTAATTCTGTTTTTGCCTTTTTATTTCAGTTGCTAAGTCTATGTATTTTGACATCTTTTCTGTGTGCGTGGTGAGGAGACTGTGTGTTACAAATATGTCTATTTATTAATCATTTTTATTTATTTTAATTCTTTATACACAAGTATGAGTTGTATAATGGCGGACCTAATGTGACAGGCATTTTCTCCCAGTCTACCTTAGGGTGGTGCTGAAATATGTGGCTAGGTGCACTAGACATTAATATGTGAAGTAAAAGAAAAATAAATTAAATTAAATTATTGAAAAGTTAGACGGAAACAATGCGATAATTGTACAAACATACAGACGTACCAAATACATACACACACATAAATACTTACCAAGTAACTACAATATTATTCCGTGACACAAATAGCTTTTTAGAACCATAAAGTATATTACATTTCCTGAAAGATTATATTTAGCATAAAGGCCACCATTTGTACATTTAACTAGCCTATTAGGTTTAGTGGTTAGTATTCCTAATTACTGAGAGGTCATGGGTTCGCCAAAAACCAGAAATAATAATTGTGTGTGTGTGTGGTCCGTGTGGTGACGGATTAAGAATACAGAGTGTCACCATCCCTATTCATCCCGTGGGTGTTGTAAGAGCCGACTAAGGGAAAAAACTACGCAGAACAACAGCACTGCAAAGAGAAGGAAAACTTGACACAAACCCTTTACCAACCCGTCTGGCCAGCGTGGTATAGTTGGCCAAAACCTCCTTTCTAAGGAGAGGCTTAACTATAATAACAGTATAAGCGGTGCCTAGTTTAATACAAGATGGCGGTGTGTAAGACGTATTAAGTTATCTTTATTATCCATTTGATATATTTTATGATACTTTAAATATAAGAACGATTAACAAATAAAGCATTATATTCCATCTATCAAAGCAATGTGTCCGCCCAAACGAAACAACAAAAATATAAATATATTTTGAGAGACATAAACATTATCTATTTCTGACAACGTTTTAATAAAGCAAAAAAAATTGCTATGTTAGTATATCTGTTTTATTGATCTCCCATGCCCATATTTTACCATATTAAATATTTTTACCAACAAAATTTTTGCGTATCAAATCACCATGGTAACTCACCGGAAAATTTCCTCACCCTGAGAACAAGTTCCGTGAAAATCTCGCTTACAGTAATAAAATCCAGTACAATATGTCAAGACATATCCATTTCATACAAATGTGTATGTTTCGTACATTTTCACACAAAAAAATGAGCCAAGAAGTGCCAGAGACGAATTTCGTGTCATACCGTAAATTATTTGTGTGTGGCACCCCTGTGGATTTGTATATGCAAAGTGTATAGACAAACCTGTATATGCTAAATTCGTAGATCAGATAGGTCGCTTTGAAGGCATGGAAAAGAAGCCAGCACAGTCTCACAACTAAAACGCTTACTACATTGGATCAGATATACAGACTACAGATCATTATACAAAGCAATCCATTAAATTATTTATATATATTACAAATAATTAATAATTTATACAATCACACATAAATAGCCACTAAAGTCAATGCAGTAAAATGTCATGAAATAAAGAATTAAAGCAATAAGATGTCATAAAAATTTGCAATATACCTATGTGAATGTACGTATGTATATAATCATTGATCGACAAACCGGTTTTTACTACGAGAAATAATGCAAAATAAAAACGATAATTGCTATAATTGAATCTAAAGTAAAGTTCAAAGTCGCTCAACGTGCTATGGAAAGGGCTATGCTCGGCGTTTCTCGAATGAGGTGTTCCGACAGAGAACCAATTTCACCTACATAGTCTACCGGATGAGCAAGCTGAAGTGGCAGTGGGCTGGCTATATTAGCCGCAGAACCGACAACCGTTGGGGAAAACGAATTCTTGAGTGAAGACCGCGTCTCGGCAAACGTAGTATAGGACGCCCACAGGCCAGGTGGAGATTTGCGCAAGGCTGCGCAAATCTCCACCTGCGCAAGGCTGGAAGGAGCTGGATGCGAGAAGCCCAATATCGATCTAAGTGGCGGGCAATGGGAGAGGCCTATGTCTAGCAGTGGACTGCGATAGGTTGATGATGATACCGTAATAGTTTAATATAAACTATTTTTTTTAAATATAATGTTATCGGCACACCACGTGCAAGTATATTTTTATTAAAAACACTAAAGTAAATGATAAATCAGTTTTCTATTTATTGGAATTGGAAATCATTATTATGACTAGTTATTTCGGTGGTGCCACGACATTGCGCCGCCATAAAATGGCGTTAAATATAAAAAAAACTGACTTGGTTTCTGATCAAAGTATACCTAAAGAAAATGTGTTAATAATAAGTTAAGAGTTATTATTTTATCTGAAAACCTCGCATATACCTACTACGAAGTAAAGTAATCACGGAGGCTTCGAGATGAGTCGCGAGTCGTAATTCCTGTTACGATTATGATCTGTCGCATCTGGCAACGTCTCAACTTAAATACATGTACAACACTTGTATGTACGTGTACAAGCTTAGGTTTATTAATAAACAAAACTTTAATATGTCGTATTCTATGTCGTTTAAGTACAATTACAAAACCGTGTGCTGACGGATTAAGAATACAGAGTGTCACCTGCCATATTCATCCCGTGGACACCCAAATAAGAGCTGACTAAGGGAAAACACTACGCAGGACAACGACACGGCAAAGAGAAGAAAAACTTAAAACAAACTCTATATCAACCCGTCTGGCCAGCGTGGTAAAGTAAGCCAAAACCTCCATTGTATCCTTACAATGGAGGCCTAGTATGTCCAGCAGTGGACTGTTAACTGCTGTTGATGATGATGAAGTACAATTCTGAAATTCGACTAAATTCATAATCTTATTAGGAAAGTTGCATATTTGGATAAGATATAAGATTTTGGTACCATTCTTAACATGAAAACCTAAATAATATCAATGTAGAGATATTTTTTTCTGTATAGACATGAGCTATAATACAAAACTATCATAGCTTTTTACAACCCCCTTCCTTTCTCCAGCGAATTTTTATTTTTCATTTTTAATTCTTTTAAAATACAACTCCCGCACTAGGAATAAATCCTGTATAGCGGGGGACTTTACAAACATACATGAAACGGACACTAAGAACACCCAGACTTAGAACAACAATTTTTGAATCGCACAAAGTGTCGTCCCATGTGGGGATCGGACCCACAGCACTCAGCATAGTAGTGAGCGGCGTAGCGACCGCTTAAACCACCACGCCATCCGTGCAGATAATCTCCATCAGAAAAAAAAAATGTGATAATTTTAGTGTGTGTATTGTGTTACAGATATGCTATTTCTGTCTGTAACATCATAGCTTTTTATCAGATGGACATGATTTTTTTATTAAAAATTGTAACTGTAGCCATAATAAAAAAAAACCGTTTGAAAGGTATCGGCTCTTTTATAGTCACTGATTCAGACTTTAGATATAGACTTGTATTTAAATGATTAATGTATGTTTGTCTTTGCAATGCTTACTTAAAAATACCAGATTATAAAAAGAGGCTTACATATGTTTGATATAACAACAATACTGAAAATATACTTACAGTAATAAATAACAGCAGTTTAATGATTGTAGCATTATATTAAACGTACCTGAAAAAAATAAAACAACATTATTTAAGGCACTATTTTAAAATAGGCTTATAACATGTTACAAAGAGTGATTGGCGTGTCTACAGCCGAACTAGGTTACAAACCTGTAACTCAGCATCTAGTGTCACCCCCTTACACTATGTTACAAAAATGACAATGATAATATTTTAAGACTGTCATAAGCAATGATATTATATACATACAAGAGGTAGTTTTGCTTTCCCTATTTCCTATCGCACTTGTAGCGCATGTTTTATTGTAAAATGCATTAATAGATGTATGTATAGTGTTACGGAACAAATATTTTGTGCATGCAGTTCATACTGCTTACAAATAGCTCTTTCTTTCACTCTTATGCTTTCCCTATTAACTATCGCATTTGTAGCTTATGTTTTGTACTATAATGTATAGTGGTACGGAACAAATATTTTGTGCGTGCGGTATGAATATAACGTATCTTCCTGGTCATATAAATGTTTTAATCGTGGGAAAGTCATTCTTCAGCACAAATGGCCAGCTCAACCAGAGTGATACCAAGACCTCGTAGGAAACCGTAGCTTTCTACCGAGTGAGTAAGGTTACCGGGGCCCAAATCCCCCCTCCCGCTGACTCGAGAGGAAGGGACTCCAAAAGCTGAATTTTGAGTTGCAGGTGTCAATTGGCGGCGGTAGTTGCTAACCATCAGGAGACCAGTATGCTCGTTTGCCCTCTTATACCATAAAAGTTATATTAAATATTTGTTAATAAAGACTATAACATTGTAATGAATATAAATTATTTTGTTTTTTACCCATTCATGCCTCAACTATTTATTTATTTCTGTTTATTCTTTATTGTACACACTGAACACATACATATATATAAGTAACAAGGAAATGTACAAAGGCGAGCTAAACCCAAAACTGAGTTTTCTTCCAGCAAACCTTGAGCGAATAGAGGACAACAGAGAAACGTAAGGCCACAGTCATGCGTACGTAGGAATCAACACAGAAAAGCATAAAAATTAAACTAACTAACTAATTTAACTACTTAACCGATCATGGTAAAATTATGATAATTTTACAGAAAATTACGATGGAATAAAAACCCCTATATAAAAGTAACTTACTATCTAATGAGACAAAACACCGATTAAAAGTGTACTTTGAAAGTACCCATAGAAGTACAAGAGAAATTTCAGAAAGGCTCGAGAACAGGATTTTAAAAATCAAAAATTATATCAAACGGTTTTTATTCTGGTTCGATTATCTCATATTCGCTTCGTTCTTATTCCAACAACAAAGTCTATTTAAGGAAATTAGTAAAATTAGTGCGTTCAATATGTTTTATAATCATTTGGAATTAATTTAACATGTTTGCCATCAGTTTTATTACAAAGAGACAAAACATGTCTTATAACAAAATATAAAAATCGCACGTAGTACCGGTACACTAAAGTAGCGACTCCTAATGAACCCGATTCAGCCAGCTCCACCTGTGAATGATGGTAGAAAATCAAAGTAACACTTGTTTGGCCCGGTAATTGGATAGTGCACCGACACAATCGATAGCGTTAATCAAGGCGTCGCCTAATAATCTACTACGCTATAAAAAATAATCAAGGTAAGAACAAAAATGTACTGCGTTTTTTTTCTGGAATATAACTTTGATTCTACTGTCAAAATGTTCTTTGAATATTACTAAATTTTAGTTATGATCAGAGGCAACTTTATAGTTACTAGGCGAATAATAAGAGTCAGCTTAATATAGTACAGCCATTTAAGGTCAGGGCATTTCAGACCTCGGGCACGCCGTCATCGCGGCGATAAGACCAGTTATGGAGGATTGGCTCGAGAGGCGTCACGGGACCCTCTCATACCGACTGACGCAGGTGATCACTGGGAAAGGATGTTTCGGGGATCACCTGTGTCTGATCCGCAAGGAGCCAACGCCTGATTGCCACCACTGCGAAGGCCAGACCGTGGACACGGCTCTCCACACGCTGGCAGAGTGCCCGGCGTGGGTTGAGCAGAGGCGAGACCTCGTGGCGGCCATGGGAGTGGGAGTGCTCTCGCTCGATAGCCTGATTGCGGCTCTCGTGCGGAGCGAGAGTGCGTGGAACTCTGCCGTCTCCTTCTGCGAGCAAGTTATGCTCGCGAAGGAGACGGCGGAGCGGGACCGGGAGAGGTTTAGGACTCTCCCCGCCCGCCAGGCCCGGGAGCGGGCCAGGTACCGCAGGCGACTCAGGCGCCGGAGGTCGCTTAAAAAAACGGCAAGAATAACAGAAGTTTACTATGTTAGGTCTAAATCTGATCTAATAATTCACTTCTACTTACCATTGTGTTAGTATAGAAAGAAAAATATAGTGTCGCTTACAATTGCGTCTAACATGAAAATATCATCATCATTATCAACAGCCTATAACAGTCCACTGCTGGACATAGGCCACGCTGGCCAGACGGATTGATATAGGGTTTGTTTTAAGTTTTCCAAATATGTTGTAGATAAATACATTCTATATCGAAGTCATCTCATTTTACCCACAATACAATACTTCTTTCCTCAGTTTCTCTTGCCGTTTAGTGAAAATCTACTCGAGTCGAGCTTTTCACCAATTAAATCTCGAGTTAAAAACATACAGGGAAACTCAAATAAAATATCAACAAACATAAACGCTTATAAAATCAGATTTATCTCACAAAGTGGCATCTTTATAGAATGCAGTTTGCATGCAGCCGTGAACAAGCTCGCGGTATATGGTGCGTGAAACAAGATACATTGCGGGCTTAAATAAACATGGTATGATAATAGTTTATACTTTACGAGCATTCTATTTTCTTCATCTGCACACTAACATTGTACTAACGGGTTTGTTGGTGTGATGGTTAGCGATAATAATTGCTGATGATCAAATTATTGTGTCTTGAGCACGATCGTCAGTTCTGTGTCAAAATACAATTTATTCATGATGTGTAGGTTTTTCGTAATATATAAGTATATTCGTCTGTCTGTCTGGTAATCATAATATAGGCCAGTGTGGAATCAGCGGACTGAGTGTGAAAAGTCTCAAGTTATAATACAAGTAAAAACTAGGCGATTTGATAATTGAAATAACTTGGCAAAAACTTTACGAGGTAATAAATAATTTATAGGGTAATTTATTGAAACTGTAATAAAATGCCATGTAAATAATACATATATCTACTATCAATATCATGACAAATATTTGTATTAACATCCCACGGAAACTGAACCTCGGATCTGCTAAAATGATGAGACAGTCTGTACGTCTGTCACTATTCTTAAAAATAAAAATATGTTCAAAATATTGTGGCGGTACCTAAAACAGCTAAAAAGTTATCATTTTAATAGAGTTTAGGGTTACAAATAAAACTTTTTACTGCAAATATTTTACTCTGCTTCTAACAGAACTATAAAACAATCCAACGCTGTCGTGTTCTTGAGTTAGTTAAAATAACAATCTTACAACAAACTTGTGCACTAAGATAAAAAGATTTTTACATCACCAGTAAGGTGGCAATGGAGCTCCAAGATTGTAGTTTCTATCTAAAACTTGATGCACGCAGTGTAGGAGTAGTTTTGTCGGTTTGATTTTCAGTTTTACGCCAGAGAACGATGACGGTTATTGAACGGTTCACTTTGTTTAAAATTTTATAGTTTAATATTGGGAAACTTTCTCGTTGAAATATTCAAGACTCAGAATACTGTATATCATGAGAAATCTTTTTCTTTATTACGATAAACATTAAGTTAAAAGATATTGATTACGGTTCTAAAAATATATTCAATCTCAAAAATCTATCCGAGAAATGAAATTTGAGTAAAGAAATAAATAATATGTATTACATTCACCGTCGTTAACTCAAAAAAATCACAATCATCAACAGCCTTTAATAGTCCACTGCTGCACATAGGCTCTCCTTAGAAAGAAGGTTTTGAACTACTATACCACGCTGGTCAGACGGGTTGGTATAGGGTTTGTTTCAAGTTTTCCTACTTTTTGTAGTGCTGTTTTCCTGCATGGTTTGCTCCCTTAGTTGACTCTTACAACACCCACGGGATGAATAGGGGTGGTGATACTCCGTATTCTTAATCCGTCACCACAAAACTCAAAAAATACCACAATGTATGAAAAAAAATGATAATTTATTTTTCACTTGCTAGGAAAGAATTTTTTCCGGTGAGTGCAATGGTCGGCAGTGTACGACGTACGTACGTGGCTCTTACGAACTGATATAATGTTATTGCAGAAGAAAACCTTGAGTTCGCGCGAAAAATGATATTTTTATAGCAACTTCCTAGTATGACTTAAAATATGATGAGAAGGTTTTTGTTGTGCGTCCTGAAGTGTAATTTTTTTAAGTTTATAAAATTTTTCAGCAAAACAGTAATAATAATAATTAAAAATAATATATAGTCTTTGTTCCTATTTATTATCTTTCCATTTACCATTGACAAAAGGTTTCCACCAAACATTAAAGGAACTTTCTTCTTCAGGCATAGTTATTTAAATGGTAAATAAAGTAATCAAAAGATATTACACAGCTTTGATATAATTACTGAGTTTGACAACTGAATTGAATAAAAAGTCTTACTCGTACTGCAACTGCGGTATTTCCGGACCGATACGACCCTCAAACCTTCAAGAAAAGAGCGTACTCCTTCCTCAAAGACTGGCAACGCGCTTTTAATTCCTAAGTTGCAGGCGTTCATGGGCGGCGTAGTCGTATTCCATAAAAAAAAATTAAACAGAAGTCGGACGAATTACAATATAGGTGCAGTGTTGCCATCTGCGACACGATACTACAAATTTTTAGTGGTATAGGTTAAGTCGTTTCTATCCTTGCCTGGTTCTAGTAAATTTTTAATTTTTCGACGCCATAACGACACTCTGGGTGCAAATTCTGAAATTATTTGAGCAAGTCACAATATTTTTGTTTTACTTTTATTATATCCTCAACGGGCAGGTAATATTAACTGTGTCTATGTGTATTATTTTTTTTTGGGTTGCTGAGTAAAATAAAATTAGATCGTTTTGTAAAATATAAAACCAGATCGTTTTATGTTATTATAGATAGTAGGTATAAACGACATTCTGTAGTATATCTTACGTATAATCATATTTTAGTTTCGTGTAGTAATTAAATAATAATGTTTAATGCAGAGCGTAAACCGCTCGGGTCACAAACTTGAACTTTGTCAGCTGATGCTTTTCATGTTGCCAATACCCATCGAAAAAGGATTTTTGATAATTTCATCCCTAAGCGGATAAAATAAGGGATGAACGGTTGCACGAAAGTGCGTAATTTTCAAAGTTACAAACTCGAAATAAAAATAATCACGCAAGCAAAATCGATGGGAATAGCTAGCTCACAGATAACGCTACATAGTGGGAGAACCATGCTTCGGCAAGAATGGGCCGGCTCTACCGGAGTGATACCACGGCCTCACAGAAAACCAGTGTTAAGCAATTCAACCGTTACCTTTCACTGAGTGAGTGAGGTTACCGGAGCCTAAATCCCCCCTTCCGCTGACTCGAGCGGGAGGGATTTCAAGGGCAGCAACGCACTTGTGACTTTTGAGCAGCGGTAGTTGCTTACCATCAGGTGACCCTTCTGCTCGTTTGCCCCCCTTTTAAAGTAAAAACAAAACTTAGAAACTGAAAGTTTCTGGATTCTGATAAATAAGACTAGGTATAAGATTTACGATACATTTATTGTTTTTCAAAGTATATTACCTCGCAATTAATGGTTTTTTGTATTCGCTAAAACCACTGTACAAAGCAGTTGGACCAGTCCTAAATTACTGTAAAAGTTAAGTCATGCGGTATCCATCGAGAGCAAAGCTTCCGAACCTTCAGATGCACATATAAAATTTTTTTTGCACTTCAATGCCTAATAAAGCTCGAATTGACAATGCTGAATCTGATACCAAACGGTGAGGGATTATTTATGTTATGTGGTTTGCTGCTAAATCTGTAGTACTAGACGTTTGAACCATGTTTTAGAATAGGAATGTAGTGGATATGTGATTGGAGACTAGTTCGTGATAATAATTACAAGACACATTAGTACCTGAGCAATGTTGCCATCGAATCGCGGCGAAGAACGAATAAGGACCCTGCTGAGCAGTAATCATCTATCATACTTTTCTTGTAGCATTAATTTCCACATTTGTGAAAATGTTGTGATTATTAGGCTGGAATAATTATTAAAAGTGCGGATCTATAACACAAATACGTAAGAGTTGTGCGAATGTTTTCTCAAGGCGAAATAATATTTTTACACTTTCGTGACACTACAAAGTGCAACCGTGACCATAATCATTGCATTTTGGTTAATTTATCACAAGTCGATAACATATCAAGAAATCATATAATAACTCAAATTGTATGTTAATCGTTATTATTGTATTGTATTTTTGCGATTTAATTTCATCATGATTGTGAAAATGTTTTTTGTTTTCCTTTCACAGTATGAATTTATACGTGTTACTGCTAATTACATTCAATTGTGCAAAACTAGTTGCGTAGGGCTATAAGCAGCTTAAAGATTTAATTTGTACGTGTTTTAATCAAATAAAAACAAACACATTAATTTGCATACATGTGACGTTTCCCATGAGGCATGAAATGTACGTATAAAAGTTTAAATTCTTTCAGATACAAATCCTAGTTCGATTCGATTGGAACATCAAACTTCAAAGTTTTGATGTTCAATTTGAATCGATTCACATCAACAGCCTATAATAGTCCACTGCTGAACATAGGCCTCTCCTTAGGGAGGAGGCTTTGGCCTACTATACCACGCTGGCCTGACGGGTTGGTATAGGGTTTGTTTCAAGTTTTCCTTCTCTTTGCAGTGATTTTGTCTTGCGTACTTTTCTCCCTTAGTCGACTTTTACGACACCCACGGGATGAATAGGGGTGGTGACATTACGTGTTCTTAATCCGTCACCACACGGATCGATTTGTCGATTTGATTGAATCGATTGTTTACTTTAATTACATTATTCATATTATTGTACAGCTTGTAATTCATTAAAAATTATCAATCGTTAATGGCTACGTAATTAATTTTAAAATTGATATTAAACTCATGAAAGTAAAAAAAATAATTGTTTAGAGCGAAGACTCCTTGCTTTCAATAAATGCAATTTGAAACTAATAAAACTGGTTGTAGAGTCTGTACGTGAAATACCTTTGTGTAGGTATTTGCAAAATACATTTTTATGACTGAAAATGTCAGTAACAATTTGTCAATCTTGGAAATCACACTCGGTATTTTGACCTTTCATTACCTTAACATAAATAACTGTCTAAAAAAACGAAAAGACTTTTGTAAACTCAGGTTTAACTTTTACATTTCATTTACACATATATCAAAATCTGATCATGGCTAAAAAAACATCTTTCTATAATTAAATATATTTAGCATTCGTCTCGCGTCACATCAGCCTGTGAGCTCCGGTGCATTTTAAACCTGCAACATTTTACAATCTTTTTTTTTCTAAATGCTTGTATACCACTTGTGCCCAACTAAAACTTTTACAACAGAGAATTATAAATTCTGTGTTTACAAAATATAATATAAGGTAAGCATTCATTTAGCATTTCACGGCAATGGTCTGATGGTGACCCTTGACAATTTGTTTGTAAAATTTTAAGATGATCCTGTAGAGTAGAGATCAAATAACCACTTCCACATTTGACAGAATCCGAATCAGACACTTTATCAAATATTCGTATGAATTCTAAAAACAAGATCCCAGTTCTATTTCTAAACTTAAAAAAAAAAACACCGTAAGATCAACTGCAAAGCTTTTTTCCCTTGTAGCATATGTGAAGTACCTCTTAAAATTACTTTTTTAATTCAAGTTATCCCTCTCTATCGCACTGTGATAAAAATAGCAAAATAATCTATAGTGTGAAGCCGTCAGCTGCACTCGAATGCACGCCAGGTTATAACTATGCAAATTTTTACAGTCTTAAGAGATGTAAGGGGAAGGATAGGGAATCACCCTTGACGTGGTATAATCGAATGCATTTTGATGTTGCATATTTTATAATATGAAATGCTGTTATTTTATTTCCATGCCTGAATAGACAGATAAAAAAAATGTTTTTAGAATTAAGTTTCTCCGTATTCGTGAACTTTTGTGTTTTATGATATTATTTGATTGTGTAAATGTACGGGAGTTAACACGATTACGGAATAGGTATTACTAACCTACGTTGGAATAGTCTGATGTTTCGAACACGTTTTACTAGGCCCTGTGACTTTGATCAAATCAGTAATCGCGATAACTCTTATAAAAATACATAATGAAACACCTTCTAACATATCTATGGCAACATTTGCAGTACTGTTAAGGAGCGAAGTGTTATACAATTATATCGAAAGTGGTAAAAAGCAGTGCTACTGTAGTTTTTTTCCTTCTTTGCTCACAGCTTCTTTACTTCGCTACACAGTTATTAAGAAACCAAATACCATGCACTAAATGAATTAGTATTAGACTGTACCAAAAAAAAAACTCTCACCCTTAAATTTATTTCGAACACAACATTTTCTAATCCCACAGTCCAATTATTGATTAAATCACTAACACTGGTTACATGTTAACACGATATAGATAAAACTAAATGGTGCAGCAGTAACGGTTGATTGCACCTAATCCAGCTGCTAAACAGAGGTTAAATAATGGACAGACTAATCGGAAATTAGCCGAACTGCCGCCTGGCGGACAATACGGTTTGTAGATAACCATCGGTTTGACAGCAGCTTGGGTACTATTTTATACACGGTTTTACAGTTACATTACAGTGATGTCGGGGAAGTGCTGACTTGCAGTGAATGTGGACGCGCGTTCACGGCAATAATCGGGTATGTCAGTCACCTGAGAGGACATCAACGAAGCTCTCATTAATCAGTTGTTTGTTTTGTTTTTTGTTTTAAAAAAAGACAACTCCCGCACTAGGAATAAATCCTGTGTCGCGGGGGACTTTACAAACATACATGAAACGGACACAAAGTACACCCAGACTCAGAACAATAATTTGTGGATCACATAAAGTGTTGTCCCATGTGGAGTTTGAACCCACAGCACTCGGCGTGACCGAATACGGTCTGGACGATGTTATACATGGTTTCATAGATAAAAGGTTTCCTACTTAATATACTGTGACTGTTAATTTCTGCTTGGATTGTAACAATTTAACTTTTTGAAGACTTGTACTGTAAGACCACTTAAAGACCAAGATTATCTCATATTCAGCTATTGCCTTTGGATACTCGAGATCAACGCGAGAGTGTAGTGTTATACTAAGGTCGTTGCAAGCATAAATGGGTCCTGATTATCGCTTCCTTTGTTTCTTCTTTTTTTCATGTTAGAGGGTGCAGACGAGCAGACGGGTCACCTGATGGAAAGTGACCATCGCCGCCCACGAACGTCTGCAACTCAGGAGTCACAAACGCGTTGCCGGCCTTTTAGGAAGGAGTACGCTTTTTAAAACTCAACGAACTTAATATTAATTGTGTGACTGAGTCTTTAGAGAAACAATATTAATATACAACATTTAACGTACCTGAACTGTTTAAACAGCTTTTGTTTCCTATTAGGATAGCCTTTTGGGCATTAGACGCTCTTTTCTTGAAGGTTTGAAGGTCTAATCGGTCCGGAAATACCGCAGACGATAACCCGTTCAACAAATTGGTTGAACAGGAACCTTTTAGGTGAACCTAATTATACAATACTTAACGATAGACTTTGACCACTTAATTTCAGTATAGGCTCATTTTCTGCGGATATTGCGTTTAGAAAATTCGTGTCTAAGTATAATCTTATGTCAATTTAACATAAGATAGTAGAGAAACCGAAATAGTTAGTAGTTATTTACTTATATTTGACTATCTTGCTATAGGTATGCAATCACTTGTCTTTTATAGTCACTATTGTAGATAATATTTTATCCAATATTTTTTTAAAATCCTCCCAATCTGATTGATAGTTTTATAAATTACTACGATTAAATAAACAAGCAAACAAAACTCTTCAATTTTATTGTGTTGATATAGATTTCACATATTAAATAGTGCAATTAAATGTACCTAAGCTCCTGTACAATAATATTGCAGGTACCCGCATGCCGCGGCCCACACAACGCTCAGCTCGACGCGATAACGTAGGTACACCATTAATTAATACGCCTCAAACTGTTTTGAAATGTTCATATTTAGACCCGAATAACGTATTCATATTTCGCATTATCATCTAATTTGAATGTGGTTTCAGTGGAGTTTTCGCATAATCGCTTCTGACTGGGCATTAGCGTCAGTAGGGATAATAATTTTATTATGACAGTGTTTTAGAATTTAGGGTGCATTTCAATCACTCTATCACCTTTTGTTATAGTCCTTGGTTCTCATCTTATCTCAGCTACCATACTCAGGTCATCAATCAATCAATCTTTCGTTTGCTGACCACGCAATACCGTTCGAGATGTTACATTACGCCATTCATTAAGAAAATTGGAAAAGACGCAGAAACAGAATGATGACGATGATAGTAACCGTAGTGATGATGATAGTGATGATTATAATGATAGTGATGATGATTAGTTTTGTTGAAAATTGTATATTTTCTTGAACACATTATAAGGGATAATAAGGTTGAAAAGTGATTACTCCAACTCGAAAATATCTTTTTTTTCATATACAAATTAAAATTGTTTGAAATCGTCTTTACTATATCTTTTTCATTACTATATCTAAATCCCATATCTACTTTATAAAATACTAGCTGACCCGCGCAACTTCGTCTGCGTCTCTCAAGTAATAAATTTTCTCCGTTTTTGAAACATTCTTCATTGGTGCTCCGCTCCTATTGCTCTTAGCGTCATATAGCCTTCCTCGATAAATGGGCTATCTAACACTGAAAGAATTTTTCAAATCGGACCAGTAGTTCCTGAGATTAGCGCGTTCAAACAAACAAACAAACAAACAAACTCTTCAGCTTTATAATACTAGTATAGATTGAATTTATTTTCTATAATTAGCCTGCATCAGACTTTATTTATAAATCAATCTGAGAATTCTCGGAAAACTCCAAGAAGCTTATAAAATGCATTCAAAATATTATTTTTTTGTTGTATAGTATAAAAATGCAATTTAACGTTCCATTAACGTCTGGCTTATCTGGATAAATTAATAATCAGCTACAGCCCGCATTGGAAGTCTCAACATTAAGATATTTTTCTTTACATTTTTCCTCAAATAAGTTCTTTAGAGCTTTTTTATAAACTGTAGTCGCTTTTCTGAGCAAAACTTACAAAACAACGGTTTTTTTTTGGCTAATTTGAGAAAGTTCAGTGGTTTATATATTTTATTATTTTTGTTTGGTAAAAATAACATTCTGCGGGAGCAGATATTTTTCATTCCTTTTTTATTTTTGTATTGTGGTTTTTATCCACTTGGATACGTCAAGTCCATCAGGCCTTAAGCTAGCTATATTCAACACGTTCTTAAAACTAATAAGAGAAGAGAAATTCTAATCAATTAAGTAAACTAACTGAAGTCGTCTTGCCACTTCTGATTTTGGTTGTGCCCAAAATTGTTTGTATCAACCCCACGTCCAATATATTTAATTCAAATTCATGGATTAGCTCATTTTTATTCCTAACACAATCCATAAGCAAATGTTGTACATTCTCCACCACGTTACAAGTTAGTGCAGATAAATGAATGTTTATTACTTAATTACGTCAAAATTACTGAATACATCAGAATGAAATTTGAATTATTTCAAACGGATTGTCAAAGTTGACATTAACTAGAGTAGAACCGCGTGCAAAAGCTATTTATGATTAAAAAATACTTAGTAGTACTTTTAAAGATTTTTTTTTCCCATTTTACTTAAATTAAATATAGTCCTCCACACCAAGATATCAGGTAGCCAGATGATTATTTGTCAAAATATTCATAAAACGTTAATAAATAAGGCTTTCATCTCTCCCCTAACTCGATACGCACCGTCTTGTTGTCACAAACGGAGGAATGCAAATATAACAGGGTCCAAATGCCGAGCAACCTTTTTAAACATCCTAACTAAATATAAATACTTTATTTATTGTTTTTCAAATATTTTTTGTATTATCTTAAAATGTACCTTTAGTTAACGTATTATGCATTCAGGAACTATTTAGCACAGCAGTCTAACACTAAAAGTTCTCACTATCGACACACCCTGGCTGACCTGTTGACCTAGTGGTTAGTGACCCTGACTGCTACGTCAGAGGACGTGGGTTCGATTCCCACCCAGGAGAATTTTTTTGTGTGATGAGCATGAGTGTATTTTATCTGTAATCAGCAGTGTATGAAATGTGTAAATATGATTATAATTTAGCGGATATTAAAGCGGATTCCTCACGGTTCGGTTCTGAAAGATTTGTAGAAGTAGGTCTCTGCTGACATTTTCTTGAAAAATTCTGGGGAAACAGGATTCATTGTATAAAGAATTTTAAAGCGTCAACAAAACAAACGATTTGGTACCCTAATGGTAAACGACTCTCGCTACCTATGGAAATTTGCAACTAAAGACACAGATGCATTACCGTCCTTTTAGTCCTATCTCTCTCAAAGTTAGAGGTGTTATGGTTGTGTATGCATCTCATTTCCTTTTATACCTACATACGACAAACACGAACACCGTAATCAGTAATATTTTAAATAAATAAGTGAATATGTTACTAATACAAACTTAACTCTCTCAAGAGAATTACACAGTATACCAATGTCACTTTGTAAGGTCACAGAGCAAAACAGTTTGGTCTGAATGTATTAAAATTTATGTCTATTTTTACTGCTACTAAACAAAGTTATTGTTTGTTAAACAAAGTTCAGACAGTAACCAATATAATATTGAGCAGGCCGTCCATTTTCTGACAGACCTTAAAATTGGGTATTCTAATCATCATAATGTTTTGATGTGTAATTCATTTTCTATCCTGCAATGTTTTTTTTAAAGTATAGGGGCAAACGAGCAGACGGATTACCTGATTACCCCCTCAGAATCAGCAGGAGGGGATTTGGGCTCCGGTAACGTGACTTACTCCGTGAAATATTACAAAAGAATTACACCAATTATCTTTCAGGCCGTGGCTCGCTAGTTTTGTTATTACTTAGTTATAGTGATACAAACAACTTAAGACGACTCACACAAGGTGTTCTGATCCTCTTCTCGAAATCGAACTCATGACTGTGCAGAAGTAAAATCATTAATATGTGTACACTTATTTAAATATATATACAATGGACAACTAACTTTTTTATACCAGTGGTTGTAAATTAAATAGCACGCCTGGCCTAAAAAAATGTATGTAGTGCATATTCCTAAATTTTACACAGGAGTGTAGTTTAGCAAAGGAGTCCGACTCTTATTTTATATCAAAGCTAAATAATACATATTTAGTCTATCTGCATCATCATCAACAGTCTATAACAGTCCACAGCTGGACATATGCCTCTCCTTAGAAAGGAGGTTTTGGCCTACTAAACCACGCTGGCCAGATGGATTGATATAGGGTTTGTTTCAAGTTTTCCTTCTCTTTGCAGTGCTGTTGTCCTGCGTAGTTTGCTCCCTTAGTCGGCTCTTACGACACTCATGGGATGAATAGGGGTGGTGACATTCCGTATTCTTAATTCGTCACCACACAGTCTACCTCCATAACACGAGAAAACCCTTTAATACTGTATAATAAAAACTTATTTTCTAAAACACACTCTTGCTGAAAGTACTGATTAAAAATGACTTTTCTTTCCTCTTTTTATCATTTTAATTTAGTTTCGACATATGTAAAAACACTCAAAATTATAACCGTTGATATTGCTACTATTTCTAAGTGGGAAAACATGACGAAAAAAATCCTCCATTAATGTGCCGTGTAGTAATATTTTGAGTGAGCGCTTCCCATATTTGACAAACAGAGCATGTCTTTAGCGATGTCACGGGCTTGACTGCTGACCCCTCGGTACGCGCGACTGTTTAGAGTGCGCTCCCTACACTTGATATTTACATAATGATGACATGGTGTCTTTATTTTATTATCGTTATTATTTTTGTTTGTGTTTCATTGTATCTGTAAAATCCGTTTTTTTTTCTTGAAATTTTCAGCTACGAATACTACAAAGCGGAATGGACTTATAGATCTCATGATGATGAAGGACGAGGCTCGGCTACATGTGAGAGCGACTATACTTTGGTATGCAAGAACTGTTGTGCTAAGATATGTTATGTTAAGCTAAGATTTCACTTAGATATCACTTTCTTCTGTCTAGTAAAACACAGTATCATGCTGCTTTTTATTCCAGTTGGTGATTATTCGTAGCATTAGAGCTCAAATGCCTCCAATCTTTCATCAACATATTCAGCACTTTTTCTCTTACCTAAGGTATAAATATGATAATATTTCATGCTTTAAACTGGAGTAGTGAGTGGTATTCAGTTTCATTATTAATTGTAACATTTTTTTTATATTCCATAAGCTACAGATTCCCTACATACATACTTTAAAAAATATAAAAAAAAATTACGTTTAAATGTAGCACCCTCTTAGACTGCACAACAAATATACTTTGCATTGCATCAAACAGGCACTTCCGCGCCCAGGGGAATTGTCAAATATGTTTAGAATGTTTGCTATGGATTAGGGGTTTAACTTAACGGATGGGCGTCGCGGTTGTGAACGCAAGCGGCTTGTCGGTCACAAAAAATATTGCCACTTAGAAAATGGTTACTATTTTGATGACTTGGAACCAATGTGTTCCACAAAAATCTTAGGTAAGTGTTGATTCTAGATTTCAGGAAGTGCCACATATTGATAAAAAATTTACTGACCTTGCTTAGTCAACATTTTATCACAGTAGTGACTGCTGCTGCCCATGGAGACTTTTTTTGTACTCGCCATCGCAGGGTATTGAGCTTATTACCTCTAATAAGTAATCAGAGCCTAATTAACTTTATTTAATAGGTTTTAATCTAACATTTGGCATCATCTATCGCGTCTTGCAAATTGGCTAAATTACCTATAAAACTTATTAATAAGTAATTTTAGTCAATTTAACATATTATACCCTTATATTCCAACTTATCTTACTTACATTTGAAACATATTGTATCTTGTCTATCTCTAAGACTTGTAAAAATATCTGAAAAGATTTACTTACAGAAATAAATATCATTTATCATTTACTTAAAAAGGCAATTGCCGTTTTTCTACCATGGACACTTAGAACTTAAGTTAAAAAAGTGCGTTGCCACCCTTTAAGTGCTTTAACTCTAGAGTTCATCTGGGAACTATATGCACTTGGTGAAAAGCAATGGAACGGTTGCTTGGCACGGATTTTCTTTGTGACCCCGGTATTACTCCGGTCAAGCCAAAATCAATATCGTGTGATGAGCACGGTTATTTGATCTGTGTTTTGGGGTAATTTATGTATGTCTTTAACAATATATAAGTATATTGATCAACAGTCTGGTTGTCATAGTACAGGCTCTGCCTAGTTTGGGATCAGACGGCCCAGTGTGAGATGTGTGAGCTACATTATTATTATTATTATATTATGACCTGAATAAACCATTTTTTTATTTGTTTTACAAAAATTTTAAGTACCCAGCTGCTTGGCCCCGCTACCGCTTCCGCCATCGCGTTTTAATATACCATAACAGGAACCTATTACCGTTTGAAAAAGTCACCCCTGCTCCTCAAGACATCTAACTTGTTTATTTTCAACTTCAAAAGAGTAAGCACCATGTTACTACTTAAAACATTGTTATTCTCACGGCGGTTAATTTACTTAAATGTCTGCACTTAATTTAAATGTGGCCTCCCCCTGTTTATAATGTCGCTCTGTCGTCGTATTTTTTGTTGATTAACGGCTGTTTAAACCTTCATGGTAATTCTGGATATTACATTACATAGCGATTTTTAGTTTAGTTTAGAGAGTTTTCGAACAACAGAATTAGCACTATTGTAGCCAAATCTAGCGAATATATCTGTTGAAGGTTGACTTAACTTGGGTTTCGAATTAAAAGATGAATCAGTGTTCTAATGTACTAATATATTACAATTAAAATGCATAAAATCTAATTGAAATAATGAATATATATAAAAAACAAAAAGGAATCGGTGTTTAGTAAAATGTAACATAAAAATTAAAAACTAAATAAAATAAATAAATAAAGAGTATTAGAGAGCTAAGTGGCTAATTGGGTAAGTTGTCAAATAATTGCCTGCGAAATTTATGATATTTTGATCTCAAAAACCATATCATTCAAAAGTTATACAAGTCATTTTGGCATCGTGCCTAAAATTAACACTTGTCCGTGTTATAAATGAATTATACTACGACACTGAACTAATAATCTAATAATCATGCACATCTCACAATTTCTTATCGTGGTGGAAACAAATCCACTACGTCTGGCTTATCGTCTGGCGTATAAGGCGGGCAGTCAGGTCCCCCTCAAAATATGCTGAATTTTAAAAATATAATTATTTACAGAAAACAGATAAGAACAAATTTAAATAATGACATTAAGTGTTAAAAATTAAACAGTCAGGTATAAGTTTTAATGGTTCGCCCGTCAGATAAATCGGTGTTACCCCGTAAAATTTTCGGTTAAATTTAGGTATTTTAAGGTATTTTAATTCTACTATACATTGTTTAGTGTAGGAAACTAGTAAAATATCTCTTAGAATATTTTTAAAGAGTAGCCCTTCGCTGAAGTTTCGACATCGTTAATGGTCTCTGCTTCGCTCCTAAGCATCGTAGCGTGATGTTTTATGGGCTCTTTTATTCCTTGGTAAATTATTTATGAACAAAATTATAACTATTGACTTATAAATAAAAAATATTGAAATTAGACAGATAATTCCAGAGATTGTAGTGTTTAAACACTTTTAAAGTTAGTTATAGATATACGATTGTATAATGTTTGACTGCACGGATCGCGTAGTGGTTTAAGTGGTCGCCACGCCGCTTTCTAATACGCCGAGTGTTGTGGGTTCAAACCCCACATGGGACAACACTTTGTGTGATCCACAAATAGTTGTTCTGAGTCTGGGTGTTCTTTGTGTCCGTTTCATGTATGTTTGTAAAGTCCCCCGCGACACAGGAATATATATTCCTAATGCGGGGGTTGTCTTTTTTAAGAAAAAAAAAAAGATAAACAGTTTAGAAGGGTGACGAGTGTCTTTTTCTTTTAAAAAAAGACAACTGCCGCTCTAGGCATATATCCTGCGTCGCCGGAGACTTTACAAACATACATGAAACGGACACATAAAACACCCAGATTCAGAACGACTATTTGTAGATCACACAAAGTGTCGCCTCATGTGGGGATCGAACCCACAACACTCAGCGGCGTGGCAACCGCTTAAACCACTACGCCATCCGTGCAGTCTTCAACCTTTAATCAAGAAGTAAAGCTACCAGTAGCGTCAGTGTCAGTTGTCATAAAGAGTCTACTAGTGACTCATGAACATATCAATTTTATGTCTCCCAACGGTCACCGGATCGGAGTCGTAGAAGGCAGACTATTAACGTCCAAGAAAGAGTCACGATCCCCTGCAATTTTAGGAAGGACGATCAGGAAGAGATCTTTAATGAATATAAATACCGCTTCGATACGGATCATTTTACATAAATTTATCTTCATTAACACAATGCAATCCTACTTACATGAAGATATTATAAGAAAGCGAGGAGTTAATTTTAAAATCTGATAAATTTCATTTTAAAATTATGACTATGACTCATAAGCCATTAAATCCGAATTTTTTTAGTACCGATATTCAAGCTACACTATTTTTGATAAACGAAAATGCAGTACAAAATGCAACGTTGGCAATTTAAGACAACATCCAATCAATTTCCTGAATCTAATTGATTGGATGTAGTCTTAAACTGTACATGTTCATATATTTATGTGTGTACCGACAGAGTTAGAAAAGGTAAATCCATAATTTACAGAAGTATTGTAGTATATATTATGCCTTTTGTGGGTCTTTCAACAATCGAAGATTAGATTCTTTTTCAGATAAAAAGGTGTACTGTGAGAATATAAATGAAATAATATTAAATGACGTTAAACACATGGCTGTCTGATCCTAAACTAGGTTAAGCATTTACCAAGGTATACAGGCTGTTGATAAACGTACTAATATTTTTATTTTATTGTTTCTTATTTTTTCTTTCTTCGGGATACTTACAGCTAGCATTTTAAAAATATAAGACACAATACATAAACATCTGAGGGCTATTTACAAATATCCGCGATTAGAAATACACGCGTAACATTTAATTGGAAGTCAGTTAAAACAAACACAAAGCTTGTTTTTAAGTTCAGAAACACTGGAATATTCCATATGTTCTATTTCATATTATATTTAAAGCCGTATATATTATACTCGTAGATACTATGTGCTGAGCACGATCAATTGTTTTATGTCCGAGTGTATTTGTAAACGCCGTCTACGCCATATTATTACTCACGTATTTATTCTATTATTTTTATATTTAAATATTACTCAATCACTCATTACACGTTTCTGAACGAAAACACTGACAAACAACTGAATCAAACACACACCCTTTATTCCTTCCCCCCTTTCCCCGCTCCGCATATCCTAGAACCATTTTGAAATGAACTAGTAGTCTGTCGCTATTCTCAAGACGCGGAAGTTGGTCGTCGTCTCTTACTCGTCAAGTCTTCTCCTCGCTCTCAATTCGCTCTCAAGTCACACGTCACTCCGTTACTCCCACCCGCTCTGAATGCCGCGAATCCTGCGCCGGCGCCACGTTTCCATAAAAAACAACTATAAGTGCGCGTGTGATTTTCATTAAAAACACTCTCATCGCAAAGTGTGTTGTACATGACGCTGTTGAACCAGCCCCTATGGACTCCAAGAGCAATATCTATACAGCCATCCATCTATCCCACGTAAGTCACATACAGTATTTATACGGATACAGAACAAACGATCGTGCTCACCACACTATTTTTATCCTAGGTGAAATCGAACCAACGACCTCTGAGTCAGTCTGATCAATACCCCCATTATATACACAAAATCTTGTTCTGAAATCTAAACTCAATATAAATCAGTAATCCGACTGCACGGATGGCGTAGTGGTTTAAGCGGTCGCCACGCCGCTCACTACTACGCTGCTGTGGGTCCGATCCACACATGGGACGACACTTTGTGTGATTCACAAATTGTTGTCTTGAGTCTGGGTGTTCTTTGTATCCGTTCAATGTATGTTTGTAAAGTCCCCCGCGACACAGGATTTATTTCTTGTGCGGGAGTTGTCTTTTTAAAAAAAAAATAAAGAAAGTCTTGCACAAGTCCACACACATTACTAGCAGAATGTTTGAATCCATAAATTCCCCGTACCTACGAGTATATATATAAATACAAACATACATTTATCTCGTCTCGCTAATTACATTGTTTAGAGCGAATTAGTGAGAGCCATCTGTCTTCATTTGCGAATCGTTACGCTCATTCGTTCATTCAATGAATGCCTGAATGAACGATTTTGTCTTGGAATAATACATTGTTTGCTTACCAATTATTCGATACTAATTGTTCGCTGCGGTTTCACTCGCCATAAATTTGTGTTAGTAATTGATGGGATCGATTGCGTGTGGATTAGGTATTGGAGTTATCCAGTTGGCTTGGCTGCTGAATTATAAACATATCGTGACTAAGCGTATATATTGCAAAGTAGACTAAGTATATATATTGCAAATTTAAGCAATCATAGCTAGGTCAGTCTATGGATGGGTGACCATTCTTAACACATTTCCCTCCGACCTCTAAGTACCTCGGAGAGTACGTTGAACCGTCAGTATCAGTTGCCATTAGAACATCTGTGGCACGTCGTTACGAGTAGTTGGAGGCCAACAGTCTTTCTACAGAACTTCGGTATCGCCTTTTTTTTTTTTTTTTTTTTTTTTTCCGTGTAACCGCACGCCGTCTCGGGTACCAATAGCCGGGGAACCAGTAGGGAAAACTTCGGTATCGCCTAGTACTTGGGTTGTGGGAACTGATGGCAGTAGCTAAGTTCAGCCGTATCGTAGTAGACTTCAAGGCGGCTTCAACCGATTTTGGGAAAAGGCTTGGTGAAAAAAAAAACTCAGAAGATTACACACATTTGCAGAAAAAATACAATGGTAGACAAATAGTAATGACCAATCAGCGTAGTTAGTGTTAGTGTGGCTGTTTTTGTTTTTTGGAATAGTTGGTAAACGACTGTTAGATATACTGTAGCGAAATAACACAGGTACATGTATTGAGCTATCGTGCGGAGCGAGAGGGCGTGGAACTCTGCCGTCTCCTTCTGCGAGCAAGTTATCCTCGCGAAGGAGACGGCGGAGCGGGACCGGGAGAGGTTTAGGACTCTCCCGACCCGCCAGGCCCGGGAATGGGCCAGGTACCGCATTCGACTCAGGCCCCGCAGGTCGCAGAACGACCTCCGTCCTCCATAGTCGCAGGCCGGGGGGTGACAGGTGAGGCCATCTGTCACCCTAGCAGAAGCAGGCCGGGATGTCAGTTTAAAAAAAACTTCTATTTAATAGTTTAATTGTTAACAACCTTTCATTTTAGCCCCTTAGAGGTGAAATTGCCAAAAATCATTTCTTAATAGGTGCTTACAAGATAAAGAGTAACATCTGTCAACATTTCAAGTTTGTTGCCCCAGCGGTTTAGTGTCTGCGTTGATGAAACAATCAGTCAGGGCATGTAATTTTAAGTGCCCGTGTGGTGACGGATTAAGAATACAGACTGTCACCACCCCTATTCATGTCGTGGGTGTTCTAAAAGACTTAGGGAGAAAACTACGCAGAACAACAGCACTGTAGCGAGAAGGAAAACTTGACACAAATCCTACACCAACCCGTCTGGCCAGCGTGGTATAGTGAACCTAAAAGACGCCTATGTCCAGCAGTGGACTATTAAAGACTGTTGATGATGTGATGTTATTTTATATGTATAAATAAAAACATTAAAGTCGCTAACTATATAAACAATTTTACATAAGACCTTTTCATAAATATATACAGCTTAACTAAAATCATTTTTACTCTACGAAATCGAAAGAAATCTCCGGTAAAAAAATTACCCTTTCCCGTCTCATTATCAAAATTGCAATAACAATATACTCCGATGGTTTTTCAA
This sequence comes from Arctia plantaginis, assembly GCA_902825455.1. Lineage (NCBI taxonomy): Eukaryota > Metazoa > Arthropoda > Insecta > Lepidoptera > Erebidae > Arctia > Arctia plantaginis. The sequence goes on along the minus strand of CADEBD010000294.1, from coordinate 12,752,601 downwards.
ATGCGATTTCAATTCTGGTCAGGTGCAAATCGTACCATTAGGTTGTGTACATAGCGCGCAATGGAATGAATTTCACCCGATTTTATTACTGGCGAATCGACGTACATATTAAGTGGTGTATGTTTATATGTAGTTTGTAATCTCGAGAATAGTCTTCAAAAAGTAATTTTGTATTCATCGAATATACGTTTGGTTTTTGGGTGGAATTGCTAAAGGGTTGCGATGTAAATGGCGCATTGGCGTAGCTTTTGCGTATAGCGCAATAGTTATTTGTATTAGAGGTAGGCTCTAATGAAAACATGGGCGATGAAAATATGAAAAAAAATTGATTTGTTCGTATTATGAGGGAGTTTTGTGCTTTTTAAGCAACGTAGAACCTGAGACTTGTTTAGGAATGTAGTTTCTTATCTCCATCTCTCTCTTATATCCATCGAACTTCCACCTACGTAAACTTTCTTCACCAAGTTTTGCTCATCACTATGCATCGTTTGTTCATCATACATAAGTAAAGGCCAGTATATTATGTAACATATAAATTCTTATTTATCTTGGTTTTATTAACTTTGCTACCATTGCTATTAATCATACCGTGGGAGAGCCAAGCTTCGACACGAATGGGCCAGCTCGACCGAAGTTATACCACGGCCTAACAGGAAACCGGTGTTAAGCAATTCTTTCCTTGCCTTTCAATGAGTGAGTGAGGTTACCGCAGCCCAAATCCCGCTGACTCGAGCGGGAGGGACTCCAAGGGCGGCAACGCACTTGTGACTTTTGAGTTGCAGGTGTCCATGGGCGGCGGTAGTTGCTTACCATCAGGTGACCCGTCTTCTCGTTTGCACCCTTATACCATAAAAAAAAACTTCACAAGGTCATGATAGATTGTAAGAAGCTGCATTCTTGATATTGTAGTTTGTCATAGTTAGGATTGCAATATTTTTCATTTAATTTAAGATAGGGTCAACCTTAAGTTGGGTGAAACTTGACTGCATCTTTTAAAATCGATTCAAAATTAATGGTCTATTTATTTTATTTATTCACCATTAAATGTTATCTTTTTCTGATCAGTTTTATTTAGTAACCCAAACATTTACTATTTAAAACTAATACCAAAGATCATCAAGTCAAAGACAAAATAAAGGCTTCGTCAGTAAATCTTTACATAATTGGGTGTTACAAAAACATTACCTGCTTGAAGTTTATCAAGTTTTTTTTTCATATGTATTAACCAGCTTTTGCCCGCGATTTCGCCCGCGGTCGACATCGACATCGTAGAGGATACCATGAATCAACATAAAAGATTCCCCATACAAACTTGCACCCCTTTTTAAGGATAGTTATAAAAAAAATTGTAAACGTTTTTATTACTTTTAATAAAGTGTCTGAAGAGCTGTGAGTTTGAGAACGCTACTACCAAAAATAACAAAATAATGAAGTTTCATATAAATTTACAACACCCATTTTGCACCTTTAGGGTTAGAGTTTTTGAAAATCCTTTTTTAGTGCACATCGACGTCACCTATGGAACATTTATGAAAAATTTCATGCTTCTAAACCCAGCGGTTACAGCTGATGAGCACTGGTCGATCAGTCAGTGAATCTGTCAGTTTCTTCTTTAATAGATATATATATATATATATATATATATATATATAGCAAAAATATTTCGTATAAATAAGATGTTATTTTACAGAGCTACAGATTTACTATCTAAATTGGTAGAGTTAAGTAAAATGATTATGAGAATGAGAGTGAATGAATGAGAATGAGATGAGAAGAATGATTATAGAGTTAAGTAAGATGAAAGGAAATAGTTCCGGTATTTGACTGCACGGATGGCGCAGTGGTTTAAGTGTTCGCCACGCCACTACTTCCAAAATGTATTTATTGAAGTAAAGATGGAAATTTGTACAATAATCATCTCTATTAAGGCATGCCCATTTACAAAGTTGAACTAAGTTTCGTTAAATAATTGTCATAATTGCTGAATAATGAACTACAGTATGCATGGTGCATTGTACGTTGGGCGAAAGTTTCGACTGTTGTGTTCGTACGGCTAAGTCGCTTTTTTAACTCCACTTATCAAATCTAAAATTAATTTATAACTTCTTTTATTAAAGACTCATTTTATTTTAAAATAACATAGACTGACATAGACACTTACTACTACGCTGAGTATTGTGAGTTCGATCTCCACATGGGACGACACTTTGTGTGATCCACAAATTGTTGTTCTGAGTCTGTGTGTTCTTTGTGTCCGGTTCATGTATGTTTGTAAAGTCCCCCGCGACACATGATATATTCCTAATGCATTTATTATAGTCCATAATATTGCTAGACCTTAGAGCCATAATACCAGTAATCTAGCCATCTGCCAATCAGGTCTTCAGGTATAAACATATACTTATTTAAGTAGGAACAGTTGTCGATAATTTTATTATATACTGTCAAACTACTGAGCAATGCGTATAGTACAAAAATATTCTATTTACTCCCATACCGAGGGTGGTCTACAACGCAATCAAATAATTAGCAAATATTTGCGCAACGTAATTGGCTCAAAGGGTGCACAGGGAGCACAAAGGGTGCTCATGAAAAATGTATCTAGACTGTTTGAAGTCTAAATGCGTTGTATAGGATATATAATAAATTATTATTTTTATATGTTTGAAGGGCAAATTTTAATATATATTTTTTTTACCACATACATACAACGCCATCTAGTCCCAAACTAACCAGATCTTGTACTATGGGTACTTGACAACTGATATAAATACATACATACTTTTTTTTTGTAAATAGTAATATGTATTTATATTATACATAGAAACACCCAGACCAAATCAAACATTAAATGTTAATATACACAAATGTTTGACTTGAGCGGGAATCGAACCTGCGACCTTTGGAATATCAGTCTGTTACACAACCCACTACGCCATCCGGTCGTCATTATGTTCGTATCATTAGCCCTACGGGCACTAAAGTTAATATTGAAAATAAATTGAGAAAATCTAGTTTCAAACTAAGCAGGGCTTGTACTATGAAAGCTAGATTGACTAGTAGAATACTTATATACTTTTTTTTTTGAAAGTACATACATATTATACTTAGAAAACATCCAAACTCCGTATAATAGCTAGTAGTAGTAACATAAAACAACTCCGGTCAATCAATAAAATAATGTATATTTATGCTTACTCGATGAAATACAACTTAAAAATAGCCTCATACTAAGTTTCTGTCAGGTTTTGTTATCTTTTAATAATATAATTTATAGTTAGATATATTTATAGATTTAAGTAGGCATTCGCCAAATACTAAAACTTCTTTACATGTTGCTTCTAATATTAGCAGGACTATAAAAAGAATTTTCATAAGGCGCAATACACAATTCAGTAGCAATATTTTCGTAGGAAATCAAAGTCAGAACCATTTTATTATAATAAGAAAAGATTCTTTGAGACTTTATTCATAACACACTATGAAAGTGAGCAGTCTGTATCTTGAGACGGTGTTGAGCCACGAAACAAACTGCAGAAGAAGCGATTTTATGAATAAACTATTATTATTAGCCATTACGACGACAGGATGGCGTAGTGGTTTGTGTAACGGACTGCTATTCCAAAGGTCGCGGGTTCGATTCCCGCTCAAGTCAAATATTTGTGTGCATGAACATTTAATGTTTGATTTGGTCTGGATATTTCTGTGTATAATATGTATACAAAAAAAAGTATATATGTATTTATTTCAGTTGTCTAGTACCCATAGTACAAGCTCTGCTTAGTTTGGGACTAGATAGCGTTGGCTATGTGGTATATTATTATTCTCTTTATTTACTTTACTTTATTATATTACTAGCTAAGCGCTCATCCATATCATTAAATAAGTGAAAAATAGTGGCTGTTTTTGTTTTCAAGGATTCTAATCACCAGAATCACAGCATCTGCATCACACTTAACTCATCAATATTAAATCAGGCGGAAATGCAGTTACATATTCACATTTTCCAACATTTCACCCATTTAGTGCAGGGTTTCCAAAAAGTAGTTCACAGTCAGCTTCTAGCCTGACAGGGCTGACACCTAACATCCTTGAGAGTATATTATCCATCCTGTGACTTGGTGATGTATTGCATTCGCTTGTAATGCTTAACAACTCTTGACAACTTTACTCTATTTATACAGCATCATCAACAGCCTTTAAAAGTCCACTGCTGGACATGGGCCTCTCCTTATAAATATAGCCCTTTAACTGTTGTTAAAGGGCTATATTTATAGATTTGTTTTTTTTTTTTCTGCTAATCGCTATTTTACTTAGGATATTTTTTTATATTAGAGGGTGCAGATGAGCAGACGGGTCTCCTGATGGAAAGTAACTACCACCGCCCATGAACGTCTGCAACTCAGGCGGCGGGCTTTTAGGAAGGAGTACGCTTTTCAGAACTCAAGCTCTAAACTTTAAACGGACTTAATATTAATTGTGTGACTTGAGTCTTTAAAGAAACAATATTTTACATATACGTACAGATATATATATGTAGATATGCAATATTTAAGGTACCTGAACTGTTCAAACAGCTTTTGTTTCCTATTAGAACAAAAATCGTGTAAAAGAGTACTTTACGAGTGAACAGCAGTGAGCAGGAGATAAAAAGCCCACAAAATGACATAAAAATCCTATAAAATGACTCAAGTTCTTCACAACTTTGACATCTTTTTTTTTAGTACAAACGTTTACAAGAAGCGCTTTCGGCTACAAAGTCTCACAGACATCTGTTTCGTATAATATTTTGCTACGGCGTAGACACTTCATAGCGTTGTAGAACAAATTATCACCAAGATTTAAACTTTTTAGGTCAGCTTTTATCTTGATACATGGGACTAGCCTTAGAAGTGTGGGAAATAATGAAAATTGTCATTTTTGGAAAGAATGAATACTTCATGCAGAGATTACAAAATTGAATTTTATTTTTTTATATCTGTATCCTAAACAATTGTTACGGAAATTGAGGATACAATATTGTTTATTACCGCCACCGCGGTCTGGCTGGCATGATCACCTAGCTTAGTTAAAGGATCTTCCCGGTTGGAGGGACACAAAACCCGTTCCTCACAAACAAAAAGCCAAAAGAAAAAAATTGTGGAAATATTGGTTAATAAAAATCTACTTAATTGTTTGGCTTCTCTGTAGTAATTCTTTTTTTATAATATATAATAAAGGCCAAAGTTTGTGTGTGTTTTTGTATTTTTGTTACATCTTTACGCTCAAACGGTTAGACCAATTATAAAAATACTTTTTATCCCGAAAAAAGTAATGTTGCCGTGGAATAAGCAAAGACTTGAAATATATTTGATAAACTACGTGTAAGTACGTTCAGTACGTGGAAATCACAGCATGATATACGCATTTATTTAACGAACCTTTCGATCGCACTAATTATGGTAAAAATGCTGTTATGACCGTCTAGTTCGCACATACACTGAGAGATTCGAAAGTATAGACATATTTATATTGTCAAAGAAATCCTATCGCGGCGAAATCGTGAAGATATTAACCGGTAATTAAGTATTTGGTTTAGTATTTGGTTTAGTATCTGGTTTAGTATCTGGTTTAGTATTTGGTTTAGTATCTGGTTTAGTATCTGGTTTAGTATCTGGTTTAGTATATGGTTTAGTATCTGGGTTAGTATCTGGTTTAGTATATGGTTTAGTATCTGGTTTAGTATCTGGTTTAGTATATGGTTTAGTATCTGGTTTAGTATCTGGTTTAGTATCTGGTTTAGTATCTGGTTTAGTATCTGGTTTAGTATATGGTTTAGTATCTGGTTTAGTATCTGGTTTAGTATCTGGTTTAGTATCTGGTTTAGTATATGGTTTAGTATCTGGTTTAGTATTGGGTTTAGAATTTATTTTTGATTAATTTTAGTATTGTGTGAAAACTTCTTACTTAAAGTGTCAACAAAATGTCATGAAACTGTTATTAGTGTAAGTGTCACAATAATCATGTGTGTCAACAAGCTGCTGAGTTTCTTATCAACTAATAAAAAAAACACCGCGGGGTGCTATTACTACAAGGTAACAATTGCATGCTTCAATCCCCAATCTTTACAAAAGCGATATTTCGTTGGCTCCCGTTTCATATAAGACCATTTTAATAAAATTCAAATATTTAGTCTCATGTTTGGTCACGCCCATTACAAATTTACGAGCATAGCCCGAGGACAGTGCATAGGGGAGATACCATATATGTACATAAGAAAATTGCACTGAACAGTACCATGGCTTTGAGAGCGGGACCTTATCCCCATATTAGATTTGTAAACACTGGTGTCGGTGAATGGGTGATAAAAACCAAAATTGTATATCCATATATTGCTTTCCATTATCATTTTAAAGGTTATAATAAAAAATGTTAACCAGAAAATATGTATGTATTCGTATATCCGTCATACTGGTTCTGTCCATATCCTTAATTATTATTATCTCGTTACATACAAAACTTAATGTCTAGTTTACTTACTCAGATATTTCCCCATCATCCAAAGGTAGACTGGGAGAAAATGTATGTGGCATTAAGCCCGCCATTGTACAATGAATTTTGTTCGTGCAAAAAGAATTAAATAAATAATTAAGTAAATAAAATTAATCAAAATAGCTTGTCTTAACGTCTTAACCTAACCATCGAATAATTAATTTCTTTTTTATAATATTTTTTTTACTCGTTGTTCCTCAGAAGAATCACGGTGGATCACGGAAGGTGGGTCACGGTTACTTATCATAACTTGTACCACCAAGATCATCATCAACAGCCTTTAATAGCCCACTGCTGCACATAGGCCTCTCCTTAGAAATGAGGTTTTGGCCTACTCTACCACGCTGGGCAGACGGGTCGGTATAGGGTTTATGTCAGCAGTGCTGTTGTCTTGCGTAGAAACTTGTATAGTAACAGATCAAAATATAATATATGGAGAATTCCAATAGTGCCAGAAAGAGTGTTAGGTTTTTCGAGTGTATGTATGTATATAATATGTATATCTCTTTACACGCTCTGTTACATAAAGGGCTTGATCAGGAGATCTCAATTCTTTTTTTTTTTTTAAGCGAACACAAAGAATATCCAAGCTCAGAACAACAATTTTTGGATCACAAAAAGTGTCGTCCCATGTAGATTTTGAACCCACCACACCATCCGTGCAATTGTGAGAGTAACACCGGGTGTAAAAATTATAAAATGAAGGTCACCTGTTTGTAAATTTTAAGCAGCTATATATTTGCACACAGACGGTTTTTCTTTAATAATTAGCGTGTCTTTTTTAATTTTAGCTTTCTGAACTTCTTCTAATATGTTTCCGAGCGCTATATTTATGATGTGAGGTGCAAATAATTTGGGTACCAGGGACTTCCTTTCTAGGGTATACCTGGTTCCCCGGCTATTAGTACCCAAGACAGCGTGCGGTTTTAGTCGGTTCGAGTCCGACATGCCACCGACAGGTGGTATCCGAGGGGATTTCCGCACGGAAAAAAAAAAAAAAAGGTGCAAAGAATTTAAAACTGACTCTGACTGACTGACTGACTCCTGACTGACTCTAGGGTAAGCAAATCTCTAATCGTCACAAAATTCAAAATATTTGGTTACAACACCAAATCTCCTTATTCTTCTCACGTATTAAAAAAATCTAAAATTTCATAACCGTTAATTTACCAGCATTTAGGGCAGTTTTGGATAAAGAATTTTGAATGTAAGTACCACATACAAGCGATGCTACGTACTCATGTATTAATGAGATTTCTTGTTTCCACGTTGATTTAAATATTTTATAAAGCACGTGCGGCCAAGGGAAGACATATGTATGTTTTATAGGGCAATAATCCAGAGTTAGGGGTGAATTTGTTGGAGCAAGGGTACTTTTTCAAAGATGTCTGCCACGATGAAATATTCTGACCATTGTTTTGTGGCAGTGTGTAGTTTTGAAAATTTATGGTGTGCTTTTAAATTTTACTTTAGTTAATTTGCTATAAGTAGTAAAATAAATAAAATGTATTAAGAAATGAAAAGGCAACTAAGTTTCTGATTTGTAAGTTGAATTCATCAAAATACACAACTATTTGGGTTTTATGGCGACCTCGTTAGCGCAGTGTCAGAGATAATCCGGCTGTAATGTCTGGTGTCATAGGTTCAATTCCCATTCAGTACAAAATATTTACGTGTAGGAATTGTGTATTGGGTCCTATCTATATTAGTATTTGTTTTTTTCTATCTATTAATATTTTTTTATTTATTTCTAATAAGATCACTTAAATATAACAACAACAATTTTTAAAGCTAATAATATTGTATATTAATTGCTGTCCAGTGCAAATAAGTAGGTATTATACTAAGACATAACATAACACAAACAAAAAAATAGTACCAAATTCTATAAAATTTTATAACTGGGATTCAGGACCGCTAGTCCACAAATATTTGTAAAAGCGCCATCTATTGCCAACATGAAGTAAACACAAGTGCATATTCTAAGCTGGATTAAACTTAGTACACGTTGGTATGCGAAGTAAGAGATAAGATGTAGCCGGTCGATTAAAGATACCCTCCTTTGTGCGGCGTCGAGAGGATTTGTGAACGTGGATCCTTGACGTAGAGTTGCGGTGCCTTAGGTATACGTTAGAAGATGAAGCTGGGAGGAGATAAAATGTACCACTTGTGATGCTACTAAAGTTATTTTGTACCTTTAATATTTTGTTTGCCGTAAAAAATTTTTACATGTTTTGTAATGTTTTGTAACGTTGTAGTTATTTACAAAAGAAATACTAAATGACAATCATTTTTGACATGATTTTTCAGCCACATATTTTGACTGAGGCGTAGAGTTGGTGAAGTTCGGGCTTGTAGAGTTAAGGCGTGTAGAGTTAGAACTTTGGATCTATCTAAGATATGACAACTTTTTGATAGTGCAAGCCATATGGTCTCGTCTTGGTTTCATTTTACATGAAAATGTTTTAAGTGGGATCTTTAATTCAAGAAATAAGTATTACCAATAACTAATTGAGCTTCCCGTCCTCGCACATCGATATATACTCGTAGACATATATTTAAGGTAGAGTTTTAAAGTACACATTAAAAGTAGACACTTCAATGCTATTTATCTAATTAACAAGTGATCTGAAAAAGAAAAAAAATAATCACTACTGATACACGAACAACAAAGATATCGTGTGACTAACACAAAATATTTAGTAGGATTTTGAACATAAGACCTGTAATAACATGGTCCGGTTCCTCTCCAGAGTAGGACACCTGAAGCCGGCTGTCGGGGTGGTTTTTAATAGAATCACCACATACTCCTGGCTCCTGAGTCCCCGAGGAACAGGAGATCCGAAGGGATTTTCCACACCGTCAAAAAAAAAAAAAAAAAAGGATTTTGCACCTCCTCCTTTTCAAATTACATTACATTGTTACATTACAGTACAAATTATATAACAGTACATTGTTTTCTTGTTAATAAATTAAACATTATTTGCACTTTATGTACATGGAAATTTATTAAAGCGGATGCTTTGTTCGTCAGCTCCTGTTGTTTGTACCCCATCTATATCTTATCAAGTTTCCTGTGGCACAAGTTAGGTCACGTCACAAGTGGAGATGACGTCGTAGTCAACCAATTCTAAACAAATAAAATTTATGTAGGTACATATTATAAACATAACATTATCATAAACATATTACGTTTATTTTTTAAATGTTCACACTTTTCATTAACTTGTAAATACGCAGAAGAGGTAAGCAAAAGCGCGTTAAATACCCCCATTTTGCTGAAACATTTAAACCCATTTACAAATTAAAGGTGATATTTATGGACTCCAACCGGGCAATTCAGGAATGAAAGATGGAAGTTCAATATGAAAGAAAAAGTTGGTGAAACAGATAGGCAATTTTAAGAAAAGAAAATGTCCCTTTCACACATAAACTCTCCAGTCCATCCGCATTAGCTAATACTAAGCTAGTTCTATGTTATATAAGTGTGCGTTAACAAATTTTATTACAAAAAAACAACTTATTTTTTAGCGTGCTTAGCTTACTTGCGTCTTCTCTTGTAGTTCTGTGTATAAGTTAGTTTATGAATGTGTGACCAAAACTAACTACTACTACTAAATTACGAACTTCTCCCACACACAATCCTTGCAGTATATAATAATGCTCTATTTACAAGACACGCAAGCGACTCCGTCTAAAATCTTCGCGAATTTTAGCCTAGCTTGTCGTCGGATTTATCAGGCTTTGTGGGCTTTGCTGCTTCATAAAGGCAGTTATTGTATAATCTTTGCTAGAAGCACATTCTTAGTTTTGTTTGTCGTTTGAATACAAAAATATTTTGCTTTAAAAATGAGTTTTTACCAGAAGAAGTATTAATAGTGTGTGGCAGAACAAGTTTTTGGTGTAAATACACACACATGCCCATTTAAAGTTATCTTTTAAGAGATTGTTCCGCATCATCATTATCATCATCATCAACAGTCTATAACAGTCCACTGCTGGACATAGGCATCTCCTTAGAAATGAGGTTTTAACCCAGTATACCACGATGGCCAGACGGGGTGGTATAGGGTTTGTGTCAAGTTTTTCTTCTCTTTACAGTGCTATTGTCCTGCGTAGTTTGCTCCCTAAGTCGGCTCTTACGACACCCACGGGATGAATAGGGGTGGTGACATTCCGTATTCTTAATCCGTCACGATTGTACGTCATATAGTTAAAAAGAGAATAATTTCACAGTTACTTTCTCGTTCCTCTGTTTGTCTGTTATCATTTCTTTTACATGAACAGAGTACATTTGGACTCAATTGCAATTACAGATATTAACAATTAACAGGGATATGTTAGACCTGGCATGATTATTATATATATTGTAAGTATGTGTCCGTAATTGTAACTAAGCAGTTTTTTTTCTTTCTCCCTCTCTTCTTGCTTAAAAATATATTTTAATTAACCTTTACATAAAAAACAACGCAAGACCATTTCACGATAACAATTCTCGTGGATTAACAATGATTCATCTTATTATAGCATTATACGACACCCGTGAAGATGGACGGATTCGATTCTCACCATAAAAAGCTGGTGACAATTGGAAAAATGTGAAAAGAGCCTTCAAAAAGCAATTCAAGACTTATCAACGGAACGAGTTGATAACATCGTTCTCATACAACACCACACAAAGTTGATTATAAAATACTCAGCATTATTCGCCTCAATAATTCGCATGAAAAAAATAAATTACCCCTAAATTGGAATAACAAGATAGGAACGAGAATAATTCCTATTGTCAGGGGACTTGAACTTATTGAAGGAAACCAATTTACTCCAGAAAAATCCAGTTTTTTCCCGTTCATGCCGGATCTGCCCAAATGAAACCGGTCCGTGGAATAAAGATGGAAGTGGTGTTTGTCTAATATAATTTTGTTGTGTTTTGCAAAATGGATTATTAAAATTATGTTATGATGAATTGTGAAATAATTCTTTCCTGCCATGGAAAGGTAGAAAGAGATTAGGGCAATTTTCCTCATTTTTTGTTTCTTGATTTCAACTGCTGATCGTAAAAAAATGCGTAGAATCTACGTAAGAACATTTCTGAAGTACTATAATGATTACGTACGTCCGTGTGGTGACGGATTAAGAATACAGAGTGTCACCACCCCTATTCATCCCGTGGGTGTCGTAAGAGCCGACTAAGGGAGCAAACTACGCAGGACAACAGCACTGCATAGAAAAGGAAAACTTGATACAAACCCTATACCAACCTGTCTGGCCAGCGTGGTATAGTAGGCCAAAACCTCCTTTCTAAGGAGAGGCCTATGTCCAGCAGTGGACTATTAAAGGCTGTTGATGTGATGATGATGTATAATTATTAAATTTTTTTTTAGTATTACGAGTATTATTGAATTGTTGTGAATGCACAGTAGAAAATATGAATAATTTTTTACTCTGCATTCAAATTGTATATTAGATAGTCCGCTATTATACCGCCTATAGTTACTTGTGTGTGAATTTCAAAAGCGCTGCTTCAGTGGGTTCGTTTAAAGGACCTTGCATAATTTTAAAGGGTTTTTTTGAGAGGAAAAATAGCCTGAGTTACTCCTCATATAGACAGCCACCTGGTAGTAAAATATTATCAAAATCGGTCCAACCGGTTAGAAGATTACCCGGAACAAACAGACAGACAAAAAAAAACTAGTTTTTAGGTATATGTATCGTGCAAATAACCGTGTGAGCATAAAAAAAACAATAATTTTTACATTTCAATTTTATTTATTTCTATAGAAGATGTCAGCTAGTTTCCTGTATAACTTTTATGTTTAGAAGACCATCTGCTGTTTAATAGCCGAGGTGTACTAAGCCTCAGAAACTACCTATACCAATAAAAATAATATAAAGATATTAAACTACCAGAAAAGCTTAGAATAATCTATAGAAAATATAACCTTTGAAAAATAGTGATCCATTTCTCTCTTAGGGCACTTATAAATATACTAAAAATAATATACTAAAAAGAAAACATTAGATATGCCTCGAACTTGTAGTTATAAAACTATAATTGACAACACATTACTGTAATACACTTCCAGCTTTTCTTTTGAGAATATACAGACGTGGTAGAAAAGAAAAACTTTACAAAACGGTTCCAATACTTTAAGCAATTGTCAAGGACCAAGTCAAATATTATATTTCGAAAACTTATTTAATACGGGAACGTGTTCAGCTATCCAGACAAAACTTCTGAGGGCCAGTATCAATAAATTAACATGCGATGGCTTTCTTTTATTCGACCTTTTGTCTCTTATCCTAGGGTTGTCGCATAGGATTCTCCTGGATTTGTTTGCCGCGGATGGCTTTGCAAGGATTCAACGAATCGTCCGTATTCTGGAAGGTCTGGGTAATTATGTATGTTAATAGCAACCTGACAAGTTGTATGCTGTGTTTTCTTACAGAATAAAGTTTTTTATAAGTGTATATGATTCTTATTTTTAGAAACTGAATGTCTGACACAGAACGTTCTAAAACTGTTTACAAATATAAAAATGTATTTCATAACAAAAAATAAATGCACCAATACGACCTTCAAACCTTCAATAATAAATAAATAAAAGAGCGTACTCTTTCCTCAAAGGCTGGCAACGCGCTTGTGACTCCAGAGTTGCAGGCGTTCATGGGAGGCGGTAGTCGCTTTCCATCCCGTCCCGGTGACCCGTCTGCTCGTTTGCCCCCTATTCCATAAAGAAATGCACAACTTGAAACTAATCTTCGGTTCCTACTACTGTACTACTACTAGTTACTTAAAAGGTTTACTACTTTTCTCGTCCTGGCTAATAACATTACTCGCAAAAAGTTAAATTATAGTATTGTTTTCTAAACTGGATTTATTATTTGACATAGGAATAACAATTAAAAGTATTGTAAAATAGACTTTTAAAATTTACGAATGCGTACGTATGTTAGTTGTAAGTTAGTTGGTAAGTTAGGTTACACAACATAATGGCAATCCATCTTAAGCTTCGACTAAGTAATCCAATAATTTACATCTACAAATAGACCCTTATGTACGTTATGTTAATGTGTCAGCCCTATTCCTAGTTAGAACTGCCTCCTCAAGTCTCCCGAACTATCACCGTGCCAAGTTTTAGTTTATGCAAATTAAAACGTCTGCGTTTTATGAGCAAGCTTCCTTCAAGTTACGAGTTGTTATTACAGTATTATTTTTTTTACCAACTTTTAATTTGTAGTTCACATCACATCACACATCAACAGCCTTTAATAGTCCACTGCTGGACATAAGCCTCTCCTTAGAAAGATGGTTTTGGCCTACCATACCACGCTGGCCAGGCGGGTTGGTATAGGGTTTGTGTCAAGTTTTCCTTCTTTTTGCAGTGCTGGTGTCCTGCGTTGTTTTGCGCCCTTAGTCGGCTCTTACGACACCCGCGGGATGAATTGGGGTAGTAACATTACGTATTCTTAATCCGTCACTACACGGACAAATTTTTTGTAGTTAATTTATAAAAAAAATAAAAATAGTGTTGGTTCTCGAAATTTAAAATAGATGATGAAATATTTTACCGTTTATTATCTACTAGCCTTTGCCCACGTATGGTGGTTATCGATAATAATGTTGCTTTCCATTGGTGTAAGAATTTTTAGATTCGCTTCAGTGGTTTAGGCGTAAAAGTGTAACAAGCAAACGAACACACTAGCAAACAAACTAACAAACTCACTTTCACATTTAAAATATAAGTATGGATTTAAGATTGCTTTAGTTTAAAATAATCTAATTTTTATTCTTATAACCAAGTATTTATACCGGTAGCGTTAGACTAATCTATTAAAATATATCGTCGCCATACTGAAGTTATGATATACGAGTATATATTATATTTGCCAAAAAATGAAATGTTTCTTTATTCGGCAAATATATATATATTTGTTAAATTTATTATGGTGTCCCTTTTTAAATACAAAACTTAAAACTTTCCTGTAGTCTTTTTTCAAAAATATCTGCTGTGAATTCATCATAATCAACAGCCTTTAACAGTCCACTCCTGGACATAGGCCTCTCCTTAGAAAGGAGGTTATGACCTACTATACCACGCTGGCCAGACGGGTTTGTTATAGGGTTTGTGTCAAGTTTTCCTTCTCTTTGCAGTGTTGTTGTCCTGCATAGTTTGCTTCCTTAGTCTGGCTTCCGACACCCATGGGATGAATGTGGGTGGGGACAATCCGACAATTGTTAATCCGTTACCACTCGGACAAGCTGGGAATTACTACGATGTAAAAGAGGAAACATAAAGTAAATGTATTTATTTAAATGGTTAAAGACTGCCTCGTTGATTCAGTTGCATTAAATTTATGGCCATGTTGGTCCTTGGATGTATGGTCAAGAAATTCTTTATCAAGTTTTCTTGCTGCAGCATAAAGTGAATTGTAGGTATAGGCAATGTAAGTTTTAAAAACTTTACTTCTGGAAATATACAACCGATTTTTTTTAAACCTCAAAAAATGATTTTATTTTTGAAAAAAACTGTGATGACCAGACAACCCTGTTGAATTATTTTTTTAAGTAAATGAAAAGTCACCCAGTAGAGGGGAATTTTACCTTGGTTGTAAAATCACTGGAAAATGATAAGGCATAACCTTTGAAATAATCAAAGCAAGTTATAAAGTCATCTGTGTAAACGAGAAGTGGGGTGCAGAAAATAAAATCATAAACTCCAATTCCCGCCACAGTGTACCGATATAAGTGAGATAATGCTAAATAAACTGCCAGTACGATTGTAAGTAACTGCGCTGTAACACATACGGCCGATAGAATTCGATTACAGTGCAAAACGTAATGTATGTGACGTGTTTAGTTCTTGGTTTGTATCGTTTCCCTATGGACGTGTTGATGCTTTATAGAGACGTGAAATTGAATTTACTTTTGTAGTTTGCTAAAATAAGACTGCGGGTACTTACTCCTACCGTACACTTTTTCTGGAATGTGTGCTTTACAAAACAATAATTTGTATCCTAAAAATAACGAATCTGTAGATATACTTTTATTATTATTATTCAATCAGTTAGTACTCAGTACTACATCTCCATCATCATTGTCTCGCCTTTTCCCCAATTGTTTTTAGAGTCGGTGCAATCTGTTAAACTACCTATCTAACTAACTAGATTTTAGTTGCTTTCATTTATTTTATGAATGGCATATCAACTTTATTCGAAAATACAATCGTTTTTAAATAGAACAAAGGAAGAAGATAAATTCGGGTATGGAAAGTGAAGAAGCTAGAGTACGGGATACAAGTCTCGAAAGGAATAATCGAATTGACACTGCAACAGCACAAAGAAGTTAGAGTCGAGTACTTGTATGTTCGACCTGTGACTGGAGAGGCTACTAAGGTTCATATTTTGAATAACTAAGAACAAAAACTTGTAATTATATTTCTTAGGACTTATTATTGATGTTGAATTTCTTCATAGCCATTTTTATTCCTACATAGCCATTTTTTATTTTTTTACGTGTGGAAACCCCCTCAGGCCACCACCCCACCGGGGTCTGCGACAGGGCTGTGTGTCGGAATCGGACCGACTAAAACCACCGGTGTGCCACTCTGCGCCTGTAGTAGGGATCCGGGAACTGCTGTTATTAAGACATCCGGATAATTTCTACATAGCCATAGGCCAGCCATATCATTTCACGTACTTCAGGGCTTAAGTTATAGTATACTTAGATCTTATGTAAAACATACATTTTCCCAAGGCACAAAAGAACGATAAAGAAAAGTTCAAAACTTGAAATTTTCACAGCGCATACCCGTTATACATATTTATATTGTTCTACTGCTGTATTTACTCTGTGGCGGAAGAAACCCTATCCAGTGCAGTGTTAGTAAAATTTTAATTAGCTCTGTGGGTCCTTTTTGTTGGAATTTTTAATGGGCAACACTAAATGAAAATTATTATTGTTCTGTGTATAGCTTAAGCTGGGATAAGCCGGTCTTTGCTTAGATGCCTTTTACATGCAAAAAGTAAGCACTAAAGAGGAAAATGGTGTTAAAACTTTTTTTAGATGAAAGTGTTAATAGTAACGGTTATTGTGTAGGATGAAAAACACCCTTTTTAAGACTTGAAAGAGTTTTTGTTGTAAAAAACAAAGTTGTATACAACACTTTAAAATGGACTAGCCCATTTTAATGTGTCTGTAAATAACTAGAAAGTTTAGTTAAATGTATCAAAAATGGTTTCTAATACACGTGGCTGCAAAACTAGTACCGAGCCCAACAGGGACATAAAACTACAGTTTATAGTATTTCAAATACATATTTCTATTATTCGTGGAATAGTTTTTAATTCAATTTTTGAGTGATCATTTACCCACGATGATTTATCTGACTGAAAAAAACTTGCTCAAAGTAGCAATCTAGTAACTTGACAAATAAATAAATTAGAGGTAAAGATTTACTGGTTTTAATTCTTCTCTGTGTTTAAATTCACTAAACATAACTTTGCTAAACATAACTTTATTTAATAGAATCATATTATGATCTTGTTTTTTATTTGAACAGATAATAATATGTAATGTTTAATGAATTCTAGTAAAACCTAAAAATATATTTCGAATATTCGTTTTTTTTATATAAATATAAGTAATATTCTTATTTATTCATCAGATAATTACCATTTTACTTTTTGGTACTTAGAATATGTATTTCAGATTTCTCAACCAGTTACGAATGCGATGGGGAGGGAGGCCTTTTCAAGCAGTAAAACGTCCCACGGCGAAGACGTCAAACATTACACTCTGAAACTTTTGAAAGCCAGTTTGAATGAACTTAAAGTCTAATCCTCTATAGTGAGGATAGGCCTATGTCGAGCAGTGGATTGTTAGGAACTGCGATGATGAAAGTCTAATCTGGTTCCTATATAATAAGATATATGCGTAAGTAAATTATAAAGTTACTAGTGAATCTATCCCATGATAGAACATTTACTCGTATAAGACTTTCCAGGGTAGATGAATCAGAACACTTCTTCACAAACAATAAACAACAATGTTAAATGGTCCAGATAATGAAACACGTGTACTTTTTTAATCATATTGTTTCAGTTTTGCAGTAGCAGCTATCTTCGCGCTGTTTTTGCTTAGTTAGTCTGATTTATTGTCTAGGAAATGAGATGGTGCGTTCGGTGGATGCACAGCTTTTTGTTACATGCGGTAATACTAGCAAGTAATGGATGCACGGTGTTACCTACACCGTGCATCCTGGGGCTGCTAAAGTTTTAAAATATAGTGAATCTACTAGAATACGTTTTGTTAGGGAAAAGTTTATGTAATTTTAAGTTGGATCTTCTTGTATTGGTATTGGCAGTATTTTCATTGCCTACTGTTTTCGCATTTAGACCAAAAATGAACTTTAACTATATTATAATTAAAGTGCACTCTACAGTCAACTACGCAACTGGAATGAAGTAAATTGTCGTGGGAGAGCCATGCTTCGGCACAAATGGACTAACTCCGAAAAACCACAGTTAGCTATTCTCTCCTTCGACCAGGTTGCACTGGTTGTGATCATAGGTCACGTCCTGTGAATCTTGGTAAACTCGTAAAAGCTATTAGTCTTTCTCAGGAACTAATAATAATGGAATGCGAAACTTTAAGGTTAAGCACAAATACAATATAAAATTTCCATAAATTCAAATTCTAGTAATAAAAAGACCTCTCAATACCGTCCATCTTTTTGAACATAAAAAAAGCATATTAGAATTGTTGATCTACTCAATGTTACCCCTGTATTATCGCACACTACCCCGCGCCGGTAGTCGAACTACCCCTACGGACAGACATTAAACAGATTTTGCGCTCATAAAACCCGTAATTTGAATTCCTTAAGACCGTACGGGGGATCGTAGCGTAAGCTTCACTAATAGAAAATTGAGCGTGTGTCATGTTGTGTCTGGCTGTATATTTTGAGATATAAATTTTTTAAACAACTTTAGTTTCTTCAAAGGCTAGTATTTAAAAGTTGTCGAATGCGATACATTTTCTGTGGCAATTTATTAACATTGAATATAATGTCAATATGGTTAAATTTTAATTTGTTTATTTATCTAATAAATTATAATTGGAATAATCATAAATTATGTGAAGGGCATGCGCTACGCTATTACCATTGTTCTAAATATTTTTTTTAACTGTAAAAGCTATCATGTTGTATTTCAAAAGTAGAATACTAGTTCACGAAATAATAAATGAACACACCTTGTAATAGAAGTGAGTACGCGATTTCCTTTAAATACGTGCAACACAACAATATATTATTCAAGATTTGCCAAGCAAAGACGGGTGCAAAACTAGTCTATCCATCCACGATGGCCAATATCAGGAACGCGTAGGGAGGGGAATTTTATTTATGACGTCATCAAAGGCGACACAGCGTAAGTTATATAATGCCTACAAGTTTCTTTTAACGTCGCATAATTATTGGCGAAACTCGAAACCCGCCAAGTAACTTTAGTTTAGAAATAGGGTTTATAAACTTGAGTATTTAGTGGTCTAATATATTCTGATATTCAAACTTCCTTGGAAATGTGGCCACAATTTGGAAATGATGTGGAAATTAAAAGTCCCGGTTGGAGCCGTTTATCTTTCGGAGTATATTTTAAGTCGTTGGTCCCAAACTTTGTTCGCATGGAGCAAGTTAAGGGTGATGGAATATTAAAATGGTTGATAATTAACTAAAAATTTTGTTATAAATTTTATGGTTATTACATTATGGGAGTTTGAGTGTCCGTTTTATAACGAGCGTTTAAGTTTATTACAAGTACAGCCGCAACTTGCCGCCATGGAATCACTTGGAAGAACGGCACTCCACCACTGTGCGCTTATTAAGACACTTTTTAAGGTATGAACGGTACGGTAACAGTGTCACGAGTTCAATGTTTTTTTCCATCGCAAAAAAATAGATTATTTTGTTTGTTGTTTAAATATTCCTTTTCTGTGTAAGTTTTCACCTCAAAAAAAGTAAATTTAAGTACACGAATTTAGCTTAAGTCGTTTATCGTGGGAATGCCATATTTCGGCACATAATATATGGGCCAGGGGCGACCGGAATGATACCACGGCATCACAGAAAACTGGTGGTAAGTAGTTTTTTTGTTGCTTTTCACCGAGTGAGTGAGGTTATCTGGAGCCCAAACACTCCTACTGATTCTGAACTACAAGCAATGCACTACCTCAGTTGCAGGTGTCCATGGGTGGTAGTAGTCGCTTACCATCAGGTGACGCGTCTACTCGTTTGTCCCTATACCATAAAAAAGTCGTGCGTGACTGCTCACCTTGTTACCATTTTCTACTAAAATTATAACTGTCATTCATCGCACTTTATAGGTATCGTCTATATCTATTTACAATGGGTTATATCTCTCTGAATTCTTACTGTATTGTACCACATTTTTAAGTAATACAGACTTCGCTTTTTCTGCTCGAAAATTCTTCATTGAAGCAAGAAGTCTTTTCAAATATACAATTGGTATTCATTACATTTTGTTTTGTAAGAACAAAAAATAATTATACAAAGTGACAACCCTACGCGTGATGCGGCGTGCAATAACAGCCGCTCAGACTTTTTAATTTGTTCCCGTTATTTATGTGCGTGTTCTGCCAATGGTACGACTCCCGCCGTGTCTTGGATTAAAATGGATGCCATTGCACACTGACAACGTTACAACAATTGAATTTGAATTTATACGACACTCGCTTCCTCAGTAGTAAAGTTTTGAGTATTTTAAAATATTATACCACATTTTGAACAGTATACAATGTTTTGAGAATATTTCGATGGCATATTACGAATATTCGGTGTTGTGACGAAATGATTCGAACTGAAAACTAAAACATAATCATATTTTTTTGTTATTTTAAATTAATTCCGAGAATAGATTTCTTATAATCTTTCTAAAATTAATTCGCAGTTTTAGTTTGAACTCAGTGTGGATTGAATTATTTCTCCATCATTCTGGTAATTTGAATTCACTTTTCACATATGTTTATGTGTGTTTAATAACAAGTTATATAATTTTAATTTTAATTGAAACTTATGCACAACAAAATGTCACAATGGTTAAAAGTAACACGGGTACAACAGATATAGGTTAGATGCTGCCAAACTTTTTATTCTAGACCACTGTTGGTTGCGTTTAAGCTGAAGCTGATGTATATTTAAATTACAGGTTTTCTCTACCATCTCCGGTAGACCCAGTCCGTACGTGCATGGCTATCCCAATGTTAAGACTATTTTATTGAGAAATCAAGTTTTTACAACACCGTTTAAAGATCTGGGCAAGAAAAAAGTTATACAATTTAAGATTATTAAAGCATAAGTGCATTTGTTCTCTGGTAAGACAAGTCCATAAATCGTGGTTTCAACTTTCACAAAATCAAAAAAGTTCTTGGTGATTTCAGATTTCAAAAAGTCAGTACAATTAGCGTTTGGGTATAAAAAGGAAACTTAAAAGGAAAGTTGGAATCCGGGCCCTCGTAAATGTAAGTTAAGCATTCCAGATAGCACTGTGGTGGAATTTAGACGACTGGAAGAATCGTTTCGATGATCTTCATTCGGCAATGGTATGGTAAACAAAAGAAAGCTGCCACCTTAAAACTGATCGAGCTCTTTCTTCTTTGAAAATTGACTACAGGGCCCATTGAGCTAGCTATTTATTTGTTAACCAACTTAGCTATATACAAAGCAACTTACAAAAGTATCATTCAACTGAAACATTGCATTTTTTCTTCTCGTTTGAAAACTAGTTGGTAAATCTAATCAATAACTGTTCTAGAAAATTCCATAGCTTGTTACGTTCGCTTATCAACCCTTAATTGCCGTCTGCTTAACACGAAAACTTAATGCTGCTTAAACACAGAACTTAAATTACGCGAGAATTTTAGGGTTACACTTGTAATGGTCCGAGAACGGTGATTAATTTTGTAAGCGCCGGGGGACAGCTTGAACTGTTTTGTAGTTAATTAGTTTGCTTATCTTTTTACTTTTTGTAAACATAACCAGCCAAAGATTACGAAGTGTATTTTCGTCAAAATTTAATTTAATTTCGTGGAATAGATAATGCTTGTAATAAATATTTTTTACGAAAAGATTTTTTTAGAAATATGATAGTAAAAAAGGGAAAAAAGGAAATTATTATTTTTATTTTTATTTCATTCTTTATACATATAAAGAATGAATTAAAGAAATAAAATTTATTTATTTATTTTTTAATTATTTATTTTTATTTATTGTTATGATCTTTTCTCTTCGAATATTAAACCATTGCATCGTCGGTCGTCCATAGGTTCAGGTTTACTAAATCTTCAATATAAAACAGTTATTTTAGTGTCTAGGAATAATTGTAAGTATCCTAGAAAAAATGAGGATTCTTGGTATATACTGTATTGGAAATAGGCCATCCCAATATTGATTTTCAGTGCCTTAATTCAATGACTGAATTGAGTCAAATATAATAATAATAAATAATAAAAATTCTCTATTTAAAACTAAAAACACAGATTACAATATTTCAAATGTGTTTGATAATGACTGCATTAGTGAAACACTGTGGCGCAGTCACTAACGCCCACCTTTGGATCTGATGCAAACGTTCCATTATATTCTACCACATTACAACTCTAAAAACTAAGGATGTGGAGTAAAACGTTGAGGATTTGAAAGTGTATGTGTGTTGTGTGCGTGTGTGTGCACGTGTGTGTGTGTGTGTCTGTGTGAGCGTGTGTGTGTGAGAGAGAGAGAGAGTGTGTGTGTGTGTGTATCTGTGTCTTAGTTACTGAGTTTATTCGCTTAGTTGCCATTTTTTTGCTAACTTTTTAGAATTAGCCTATGTTACTACCTGATCATGAAAATGTCTTTTTACATGATCAGATGAGATAAAAAATATTTTTTTTTAAATCGGTTTACTGGCATGAAAAAAACACACTCATTTTTACATTAAAATAAACTCGTAAGTGTGGATAAGCATGGGTACGTAGGTTAGTTGAAACAAAAGTAGGTTAGTAGAAACAAAAAAATATTTATATCAAGTAAAATATCTAGTAGATTGATTGAGGAGCAGGGTATATATACATCTGGATGATATTATGAAACACCAACATGAAAGTGTTAGTTTTTAATAAATTGTAAAGTGTTTGATATTAACGGTTACCAAACGTTTCTCCCTTACTTTTACTATTTTCGATACGCATTTAATTCTAAGTCTACGTGACTTTTTTTTTAAATCAACGTTGAACTGCCGCTGTATAATTTGAGAGAATTTTTAGTCAATATTTAGTGAGATTTATTTTATATACCAATAACATGAGAAAAGGATACAATGGTGCTAATTTGACTGCACGGATGGCGTAGCAGTTTAAGCGGTCACCACGCCGCTTCCTACTGCGCCGAGTGTTGTGGGTTCAAACCCCACATGGGACGACACTTTGTGTGATCCACAAATTGTTGTTCTGAGTCTGGGTGTTCTTTGTGTCCGTTTCATGTATGTTTGTAAAAGTCCCCCGCGACACAGGATTTATTCCTAATGCGGGCGTTGTCTTTTAAAAAAAAAAAAAAAAAAAAATTTGTTGTTCGAAAACTCTCTAAATTAAACTAAAAATCACAAAAAATTTGTTAAATAACGTTTCCTGTTCTGTAAAAGTAGAATTTGACAGGACTAACATTTTTTTTTGGGATTTTTATTTTAGTTTAGAGAGTTTTCAAACAACAGAATTAGCACCAATATCTGTATAAAAATCACACAATACTGTGAATACATTAGACAAAACAAACGAAACTGTCTTTATTTTTCATTAATATTTACAGCTTTTCAACTGTGTATGCTTTCAAGAACAAATAACTAATATACCTATGGTCCGTTAAGTCGACAGGATAAAAGGAAAAACTCACGGATCTTATTACTGTTTTTGTTTCATTGCCCCGTGTTGTAAGGCTTTACTGAGAGAAAATGAACATTTCATTTATAGGCGTCTTAATTGGACCACACCTTCAGTTTTTACCAAATAACTATTTATACTGCGGCAGCCTTTCACTCTGAGTTAATGCGTGGCATTTCTCATATAACATTAATTAATTTTGTCTTTTACTTAGACTTTATCAGCATAAATATATTAAATTAAATAAATTTACTAGTAAATATTTTTTCAACTTTTTTATTTTACCTAGACGATGTGATAATTAATGGTTAGACGTGTTATGTTCAGTAGAAAGATAAAAATGTCTTAATTTGTTTAAAGCAAAAGAGGACATAGGAATTTTTATTTATCATGGCGTCAAGAGATTTGCATCAAGTACAATTTTTGTTACTTACCTGCTGCCGGAGATAGCTTTGTGACGACACCCCATCGCGATTTCCACTGAAACAAAAGTAAGAGATGAATTATATTATTGATATGTGCATTTAAAATATATAGAGTAACAGAGCTAATCATGGCAGTTTTGGAAAAATGAAATACATAATGAGTGAAATAATTTATTAATTTAAGATTTAAGCCTGAAATTGGTCTTTTTAACGATAGTATTTATGTCTCATCATCATGATCAGCTTATCGTAGTCCACTGCTGGACATAGGCGTCTCCGTTTGCAGTACTCGTATGTTGGATATGCAACACGATGGCTGTTAGCAACGCAACGGAAACACGATCGTCTAAATCATCACGGTTTGAAAGAAAAACGTTGTCTCACAATTTTTTTAGAATGTTCCAGACATTTGTGTATGAATGCTTTTATTGATACGTGTATGTAATCTACCCAAATTTTAAATATCTAATATCCGTATTAAGGTTGTCTATAAGAGATCGCCCTGAGCGATAAGACCACCGATTGTTTCGTCTATATATTTGTAACTAATTCTTGATGTGTTAACTGTATACAATAAAGATATAAATAAATAAATAAATACTTTCTTGAAAAAAATAGTGGGACATTTGACAAAAGAAGCATACGCAAAACTCCTGTTTAATGGAACAAATGCACATTACTCCTCAAGCCTATTGACAAAACTACAATTATCACGAACTTAATCTACCTTTCCTACGAACAGGATAACAACATTAAAAAAGGTTACAGAAGAGACATTAGATCAGATAAGACACAACCAGTATAAAATTTTGTAAGTCAGATAATATTAAGCGCAAAACAAAAGCCAAAATACATAATACCGTTAGCATGTTGACAGTATGCAAGATGGAATATTATTGTCTGTGATTTCAAATAATTTTGCATTTTTCCAAATCACAATAGTAAATATTCTGGGTATATTTACCTGAATGGTGAGGCCCAAGTTATAAGTGGACTACTAAATCCCCATGTAACTGTGTACCAATATTTTAATTTCTGAGAGATAGAAAGAAAACTCTTTTTTTGTACACCGTTTTACAAGTAGTATGTTACATAAAATATCAGACATGTAATGTACAAATGGCGGCCTTGTTGCTAAGAGCAATCTCTTCCAGGCAACCTTTGGATGGATTAAAATGTTTTAAAGAAACAGTCGTTTTGAAGTTGCAATGAGTTTTATCAGATTAATTGCTAATAAATGTAATAGAGGTATGTGTTTTATGTGTAGATATTAAATAAATATTTACACATAAAACACATATCTATACATACAATATGCATAGTTACATTAGTAATAGTTATGTGTCTATATAAAAATGTATCATCATCACCATCATCATACTATCGCAGTCCACTGGTGACATAGGCCTCTCCTATTATAAAAAAAATGATTATAAAAAAAAGTAAATAGATACATAACTAATTAAATATATCACATACAAAAAAACCATTCACATCACGCCATATTACATAACTGAGTTAATTAAGATACATATAATGATACTAAACATTTTAGTAAGAAACAAACTCACTATGCTTTTACTCATTCAAAAATCATTGTAGAAAATGTTACCTTGAAAATAACTAATAAAATAACTACAAGTAATAAAACATTTATGTATGACTTCTGTTAATACCCAAAATAAAAAACAAAACACTCTTGAAGTTCATACTTTCACAGAATCCACAAAATATGTAATTTTACAAAGATATCCATCCAATTACTATGCACAACAAATGGATCTATATTCCGTCAATGACAATAACACCAAAAAATGGCAATATTTCTCTCCGAGTTACTCCATTTATTTCGCTACTGCCTTGTCCCTCCGTCCATAGCTCAACTGATGCAACAGACAAATAGCCGTCAGCAGGCTGGCTGGCAATAAAATCTACTATTTTACCGCGCCCCGACACACGCGAACCTCTTTATCGCTTTTACTGGTGAAACTTTAGCCTCAGTACTGAAGCTTGTTAATCTAACGTAAATGAAAAATATAAGATTTCTTATTCCGTTGCCTCGAGTTATATTAAAACCTCTAACTTATAGATTTTACTTCTTTATTTAAATGATAAATTTGATTTTAGAACTTTTAAGCAGTGACACAATCTGTCCGTATGTATCTTTGCAGTTTTCTCAAGCTTCTTCCACTGAATTGCACTCTTTTAGAATTTTGTCACTCGTTTTATTTCCCGTTAACTTTTTTAATGGTTAATTCATGTCCATGTGGTGACGGATTAAGAATACGGAGTGTCACAACCCCTATCCATCCCGTGGGTGTCGTAAGAGACGACTAATTGAGCAAACTACGAAGGACAACAACACTGCAAGGAGAAGGAAAACTTGACATAAACCCTACACCAATCCGTCTGGCCAGCGTGGCATAGTAGGCCACAACCTACTTTCTAAGGAGAGGCCTATGTCCAGCAGTGGACTGGTAAAGGCTGGTGACGATGATGAAACAGTGACACTGACGCACCGTCGATATGGACGCATTGCATTTAATGTTTAAATTAAAAAAAAAAGAATAGTTTTCCAAATCGATTCATGTATGCTAGAGCTCTAGAGTAACAACTGCAACATACTACCTTTAAAAAAAATCTCGTATAAGTCATTATTTTACTAGAAGTTACTTCAACTCAAACACAAAACAAAGTCAAAACTAATTTACAAATACACATATATAGTATTTCGCATATTCACGTGGTATAAACTAAAGTGTCACGATCTGTTTTGGACATGTGCTGTGACATTTAATAATAAAGTACTATTATTAATGTAAAGCAAGAGTGCATATGGCGGTTGGTGATTTCATTTTTTGATAAAAAGTTTTGTTCGTTGCAATTTTGTCTAAATCCTGTTGGATATCCTGTCTTTATTTAAAGATTAAAATTACTTTCATTGTCCTGTAAGTATATTGACACGTATACAAACTTACCAAACAAGTATTAATTTACAAAGCAAGTCTTTTTATCGAGAAATAAACGTGGCCCAAAACGAAACAAGACTTAAAACACATGTACTTTCGATATAATCGTCTAGATGGCGTTGTGTGTATGTGGTAGAATATTATATTATATTATTATATTATTATTATAATGTATTTAGCAACCCTAATAGTTATCAAAGCAACAATAGGCTAAAAATCTCGCCTAAATTTAGCTCCTTCTTCCAAGTTAAATGCAGATTTCATTGGAACAACGCCAAGCCAAAAGAAAAACCCAGAAATAAACAAAGTTTACAGCCAAGTAATTACTTAATTAGTCCTCGTAAAACATGATATAAACAATTTGGGAATTTCCACAAATGTTCACAATTACAAGAATTTCTTGGGATGTAATATAAAGTTTGGAAAGAACAGCTCCAATAATATATGAAATTATTAAGCAGGTAATAAAGGTGAACCATAAACCGTTTTACGGTCTAAAAATAAAATGGCGGCGGAGAGGGTATATTTTATGTCCAAGTTTAACGCTTACAAAAATTTTACAGAAGATACGCTATTTAATGGAAGTTTAAATGGATATTAGGTGTAGGTACCTGATACTTACAATCTTCTTGAATAACAGGAAAAAAACAGACCAAATATTAGTACTGTTTGGTATTTCATATCCAGGAATTTAATAACAATATTCTTGTTTTATTACTTTGTATTACGTACATTAATAAAGTAAAATAAAACCTCCTCTAAAGATATTGATGGGTGAAGTTGAAGAAAAAAGGATATTGGTAGTTACATCGTGGTTCGTGACCTAAAACAGTTTCTATAAACAACATTTGACTGCACGTATGGCGTAGTGGTTTAAGCGGTCGCCTCGCCGCTCACTACTACGCTGAGTGTTGTGGGTCCGATCCCCACATGGGACGATACAATTTGTGTGATTCACAAATTGTTGTTCTGAGTCTGGGTGTTTTTTGTGTCCATTCCATGTATGTTTGTTAAGTCCCCCGCGACACAGGATTTATTCCTAGTACGGAAGTTGTCTTTAAAAAAAACAAGTTTTGACAGCTACGCAGAAGGATGAAAACCTGATTGCTGGCTTGCTGTAATACCACAGACAATACAGAAAGATCTCATATTATATTAAAATTAAATAAACAGCTTTATTGAGACTAAAATGATTGACAATTTAAATCATAACCAATATCAATTTCATCACCATCAATATCAGCTTATCGCCATAAACTGCTGAACGCAGGCCTCTCCCAAGGACTGCTATCTATCCCAATATCATATATGTCATGTTTATAGTTATATTTGTTTAATAAGATATAGTTATCATAAATTTCGCATTTAATGGATTAAAAATAGAAGTTAATGAGTTTAACTTACTAGGGCTAACCATAGACACACATATCAATACGAAAGCGTACATAAAAAAGGTGAGAGCAAAAATATCAAGCTTTACGGACTACGAGAAGTAAATACAACATAGATCTACCTACTGCGCTTGTCACTTATTCATCATCACCATCAAGAGTCATTAATAGTAAACTTTTGGACATAGGCCTCTCCTTAGAAAGGAGGTCTTGGCCTACTATACCACGCTGACCAGACGGGTTGGTATAGGGTTTGTGTCTACTTTTCCTTCTTTTTGCAATGCTGATGTTCTGCGTTGTTTTGCACCCTTAGTTGGCTCTTACGACACCCACGGGATGAATTGGGATAGTGACATATCGTATTCTTAATCCGTTGCTACACGAACATATATATATACGCAATAAGAATCTTAGTTAGTTAGAATAACGACACATGTAAACAAAGTCCTAACATTACATTTTGTTTACATTTTGTGAGCAAATAAAAAAAAACTTCTAATATTTAAATGCTACTACAGTATCAGTGAAGATACGTTATAAACTTAAGACAACTAAAATTACCTACATAATAATTACTAACTATTACAAACACATGAACAATGAAATATTTAAAAAAAAAAACCTAATACGTAAAAGGCAAAGACAGAAATACTTAACTTGCCTACTTGCGTTTAATAATATTACTATACTACAGGTGGTCTTGTTCAAAGGTCACTTCACGGCCTCGTGGCCATGAAGTGAAAATTGATCGAGACCTACCTAACCTAAATTGAAAATTATAGTTTAAAGAACGCTTTTTTCAAATTTATTAAAAAAATATATTTTATTTTTTTTACTATTATTTATTGTTAATTTTTATTTTAAATTTGTGTATTGTCATCGATCCTCGATATATCTACAAAGTTTGAACGAATTCTGACCGTTTAAATTCAGTCAAAATCACGTCCAATGGAGTGGGTTACAAACAAACAGGTGAAGCTAATAAAAAGCGTGTAAAAATAAGAAGAAATATTAACTTACAAAAATCTATATCTCGGTCCTTGTTTAAAGTGTATTAATTCTAGATAAAAATAACAACAGAATAAAAAAAAATACTATAAAATATTTAAGATTTGATAACTAACAAGTTAAATAAAATTTATAAATGCAGCAACAATTCGATAGTTAAAATAGTTTAGTTATAGAGCCCTGTCGAACTTGTTAGTGATACAAAACAATTGAAAGCCGCTAAACTAAAGGCTGTCCACTGCTCATTGTCGGCCATGTAAAAACTTTTTGCGTCCATTTAAGAGACGTTTACTTTACTCTACGGGAAAAACATGGCAGGGATAATGATTTTCTTACCATAGTTTTTACCGAATATGCCTTTTCACGATTTGAGCATCTATATTGCACTACATGTTTTTACTAATTTTAAATTCTCAGACAACATAAATACGTCTGTTATTTTTTCTTACTTCGGGAAAAGAAGCGTGTGTCAGTCCAAGCAGGCAATTTTATATTAATTTAGACACATGTTAAAGACATCAGATAATCTGAATTGTTTCAGTCAGTTGTCAGTACTGAAGCTTGTTAATCTAACGTAAATGAAAAATATAAGATTTCTTATTCCGTTGCCTCGAGTTATATTAAATCTCCTAACTTATAGATTTTACTTCTTTATTTAAATGATAAATTTGATTTTAGAACTTTTAAACAGTGACACAATCTGTCCGTATGTATCTTTGCAGTTTTCTCAAGCTTCTTCCACTGAATTGCACTCTTTTAGAATTTTGTCACTCGTTTTATTTCCCGTAATAACTATTTTAATGGTTAATTCATGTCCGCGTGGTGACGGATTAAGAATACAGAGTGTCACAACCCCTATCCATCCCGTGGATGTCGTAAGAGACGACTAAGGGAGCAAACTACGAATTACCAACACTGCAAGTAGAAGGAAAACTTGACACAAACCCTATACCAATCCGTCTGGCCAGCGTGGCATAGTAGCCACAACCTCCTTTCTAAGGAGAGGCCTATGTCCAGCAGTGGACTGGTAAAGGCTGGTGACGATGATGAAACAGTGACACTGACGCACCGTCGATATGGACGCATTGCATTTAATGTTTAAATTTAAAAAAAAAGAATAGTTTTCCAAATCGATTCATATATGCTAGAGCTCTAAAGTAACAACTGCAACATACTACCTTTAAAAAAAATCTCGTATAAGTCATTATTTTACTAGAAGTTACTTCAACTCAAACACAAAACAAAGTCAAAACTAATTTACAAATACACATATATAGTATTTCGCATATTCACGTGGTATAAACTAAAGTGTCACGATCTGTTTTGGACATGTGCTGTGACATTTAATAATAAACTACTATTATTAATGTAAAGCAAGAGTGCATATGGCGGTTGGTGATTTCATTTTTTGATAAAAAGTTTTGTTCGTTGCAATTTTGTCTAAATCCTGTTGGATATCCTGTCTTTATTTAAAGACTAAAATTACTTTCATTGTCCTGTAAGTATATTGACACCTGTACAAACTTACCAAACAAGTATTAATTTACAAAGCAAGTCTTTTTATCGAGAAATAGACGTGGCCCAAAACGAAACAAGACTTAAAGCAGATGTACTTTCGATATAATACATTTAGCAACCCTAACATTAATCAAAGCAACAATAGGCTAAAAATCTCGCCTAAATTTAGCTCCTTCTTCCAAGTTAAATGCAGATTTCATTGGAACAACGCCAAGCCAAAAGAAAAACCCAGAAATAAACAAAGTTTACAGCCAAGTAATTACTTAATTAGTCCTCGTAAAACATGATATAAACAATTTGGGAATTTCCACAAATGTTCACAATTACAAGAATTTCTTGGGATGTAATATAAAGTTTGGAAAGAACAGCTCCAATAATATATGAAATTATTAAGCAGGTAATAAAGGTGAACCATAAACCGTTTTACGGTCTAAAAATAAAATGGCGGCGGAGAGGGTATATTTTATGTCCAAGTTTAACGCTTACAAAAATTTTACAGAAGATACGCTATTTAATGGAAGTTTAAATGGATATTAGGTGTAGGTACCTGATACTTACAATCTTCTTGAATAACAGGAAAAAAACAGACCAAATATTAGTACTGTTTGGTATTTCATATCCCGGAATTTAATAACAATATTCTTGTTTTATTACTTTGTATTACGTATATTAATAAAGTAAAATAAAACCTCCTCTAAAGATATTGATGGGTGAAGTTGAAGAAAAAAGGATATTGGTAGTTACATCGTGGTTCGTGACCTAAAACAGTTTCTATAAACAACATTTGACTGCACGTATGGCGTAGTGGTTTAAGCGGTCGCCACGCCGCTCACTACTACGCTGGGTGTTGTGGGTCCGATCCCACATGGGACGACACAATTTGTGTGATTCACAAATTGTTGTTCTGAGTCTGGGTGTTTTTTGTGTCCATTCCATGTATGTTTCTTAAGTCCCCCGCGACACAGGATTTATTCCTAGAGCGGAAGTTGTCTTTAAAAAAAACAAGTTTTGACAGCTAGGCAGAAGGATGAAAAGCTGATTGCTGGCTTGCTGTAATACCACAGACAATACAGAAAGATCTCATATTATATTAAAATTAAATAAACAGCTTTATTGAGACTAAAATGATTGACAATTTAAATCATAACCAATATCAATTTCATCAACATCAATATCAGCTTATCGCCATAAACTGCTGAACGCAGGCCTCTCCCAAGGACTGCTATCTATCCCAATATCATATATGTCATGTTTATAGTTATATTTGTTTAATAAGATATAGTTATCATCAATTTCGCATTTAATGGATTAATAATAGAAGTTAATGAGTTTAACTTACTAGGGCTAACCATAGACACACATATCAATACGAAAGCGTACATAAAAAAGGTGAGAGCAAAAATATCAAGCTTTACGGACTACGAGAAGTAAATACAACATAGATCTACCTACTGCGCTTGTCACTTATTCATCATCACCATCAAGAGTCATTAATAGTAAACTGTTGGACACAGGCCTCTCCTTAGAAAGGAGGTCTTGGCCTACTATACCACGCTGGCCAGACGAGTTGGTAAAGGGTTTGTGTCTACTTTTCCTTCTCTTTGCAATGCTGATGTTACCCCACCCTTAGTCGGCTCTTACGACACCCACGGGATGAATTGGGATAGTGACATATCGTATTCTTAATCCGTTGCTACACGAACATATATATATACGCAATAAGAATCTTAGTTAATATACAAAATAACGACACATGTAAACAAAGTCCTAACATTACCATGCGTCTACATCTTGGAATTATGTAAACTTGTCCGTAAATATCCAGAACACTACACCAAGCGCAAAGATATTCACTCCAAATTGGCTCTTAGACACAAAAGTAGATTAAACCTTCCTACTTCACGATTACCAATTCACTCCTTTGGCCCATTGGTCATGTCAATAAAAGTATAAAATAAGTTACTTATTTTCTAACTTTTCTATAAGTTTGCTAACAAAGGTCTTTGTGAGCAAATAAAAAAAAACTTCTAATATTTAAATGCTACTACAGTATCAGTGAAGATACGTTATAAACTTTAGACAACTAAAATTACCTACATAATAATTACAAACACATGAACAATGAAATATTAAAAAAAAAACCTAATACGTAAAAGGCAAAGACAGAAATACTTAACTTGCCTATTTGCGTTTAATAATATTACTATACTACAGGTGGTCTTGTTCACGCAGAACGACCTCCGTCCTCCATAAGCGCAGGCCTGGGGGTGACAGGTGAGGCCATCTGTCACCCTAGCAGAAGCAGGCCGGGGTGGCGGCGAGCGCGTTGCGAAGCGCGCTCGCTTCCAGAGAGCACAGGGAACATGGGGCTCCCACATGGGTGGCGTCGTCTACTCGTCTGTAGATGGCCCGAGGTATGTCGGGGCACCAGGGACTTCCTTTCTAGGGTATACCTGGTTCCCCGGCTATTAGTACCCGAGACGGCGTGCGGTTTTAGTCGGTTCAAGTCTGACATGCCACCGATAGGTGGTATCCGAGGGAATTTAAGCACGGAAAAAAAAGGTGGTCTTGTTCAAAGGTCACTTTACGGCTCGTGGCCATGAAGTGAAAATTGGTCGAGATTAAGACTTACCAGACGGTCGTCTATTTAAGGAACTTGTCAAGGAGCTAAGTCAGTAAGTAGTTAAGTAAGTAAACTGACAATATAGTTTGCCCCTCTGTGTATCAGCTTGTGTATTCAGATTAATGAAGCAAGTTATAAGTTGAAAGAAATTATGACTCATACATATTAGCGGTAGTCTTGAAAACTTGGTTTTGGTATTGTATTAACAATTATAGTTTAAAAATCGCTTTTTTTATCAATTTTTCTTTTTATTGTATTGTCATCGATCCTCGATATATCTACAAAGTTTGAACGAATTCTGACCGTTTAAAGTCAGTCAAAATCACGTCCAAAGGAGTCGGTTACAAACATACAGGTGAAGCTAATAAAAAGCGCGTAAAAAGTGAATCACCAATCTAATACTTCACTTCGGGAAAAGAAGCGTGTGTCAGTCCAAGCAGGCAATTTTATATTAATTTAGAAACATGTTAAAGACATCAGATAATCTGAATTGTTTCATGTAAATGAGATTGGTCAATTCCGTGCACTTTGCAAGGGGATTAAAGCTCCCCTTTCTCGCATCCGTAGCTGCCCCTATTGAAATACATAATTCATGAGATTTCTTCAGAATGTTACACCCTTCACATCATGAAACTGCTCAAACTTTTTTTGTAGTAACTTTCAAAATCCTCAGATTCTGAAATAGTTTGAAAGAATGAATTCACACTTAAATCATTCTTACTAGTTGTGTCAGTTCAATTCATTCATTCACTTCACACTTTATTGGAAGGGGTCTCTCAAGGTTTGATGGCTATTCAATATTACGCCTTGTGCAGCAAATATTAAAGTTGAAAATTGGACAGCAAGTGGTTATAGGTATTTGCATCATGACCGGGCGATAAATTCTTTTATGCTTCATCAGACTTAAGTTTGTCGTAAAAGTGTGATCTGAGAAAGATATTGCAAAATATTGAGACCTTATGATATCTAAGTAAGTATATTAAAACGGCAGATACATTGTCTTTATACCGCTGTTTATAAAACTTTACTTCAGTCCAAGCTTGCTTGCTTCCATATTTAAAAAAAAACACACCAAATTCTTCAAATCTGATAATACTGAAAGTAAATAATTGTAACGATGTCAACAAAATGCTATTTTGCATTTAAATCGATATATAAAGTAGTAAGCAGGCATGACCGTTTATACTTCAAAGTTAAAATAAACTCGTTTTGAAATTCGTTTCTGTGCAACGTTTTCAGAGATACTCTAGGAAGAATTGTACTCTTATCGGGGGAACTATTTTAGTCCGTTCTATTTCTAGTTTTGCATTTTCGCGGCATCCGTACAATGTTTTCGATATTACACAAATTCATAGACTACCGGAACAACTGAATACTACATTAGTTTTATCGTTGCTATTTTCCTCTAATTCTAAAATCAAAATTGTGTAAATCAGATGCTTGTCTTATATTTGTGGTCAACAGGGTCCATTTTCAAGTAGTTTATCTACCTTTATTGTGATCAGTTCTAGTAATTCACAGTAGACCTGGAGATGTCAGCCCGAGACCCTAGCTTTGGTCTACGAGAAGAACCACGAGACTAGTAATTCATAGCTTATGCTTGTTGCTTAAAGTTGCAAATCCGAATTCCAGATTGTGCAAATTTCCTTTAGGATTTTAAAGGAATTTTAACTTTTTAGCCCACATGAAGTATTACAAAATACGACGTTTTATATAATAATAATAATAACTTCACACGTCTCACACACGGCCGTCTGATCCCAAACTAGGCAGAGTCTGTGCTATGGTAACCAGAATGCTGATAAACATACCTATATATTTCTAAATACATAGAAAATATGCATAAATTACACCCAGACGCAGAACAAATGATCGTGCTTATCACATAATTATTTCTCCTGGATGGGAATCGAACCCACGACCTCCGCCTTAGCAGTCAGGGTCACTAACCACTAGACCAACAGGCCAGTCCATATATATGCTATTGCATATACCCTCGAAAATAATTGAACATTTTTTATCATAATACAAAATTGAATTACAGACCTTTATTTAAGTTTTAAACTTCCATTGAAAATGATTTAGAATAACTTAAAAATAAAATATAGTTATTCTAGACTAGTACTACACCACGACTGCATGGATGGCGTAGTGGTTTAACCGGTCCTACCACCGCTTACTACTACGCTGAGTGTCGTGGGTCCGATCACCACATGGGACGACATATTGTGTCCGTTTCATGTATGTTTGTAAACTACCCCGCGACACTGGATTTATTTGTAGTGCGGGAGTTGTCTTTTTGAAAAAAAAAGATAGAAAAACTAGTATTAAAACTTAAGACATCAGATTTAAAATCGTTTAGACAACTACACTATTCGAGGTGTCAATAATCAATTGATTATGACAAGATATTGCATCCATGGGTGTCCTCATTCGTTCAACGTGACATTTCGTGGGGCTATGAGACCGAATGTTCTTTAGATATATTGATAGGTTATAACAATATATGATAGACTATAATTTATGACTCGGTTCCACACACATGGCTTTTGAAGGTGCTGGAGTTGTATAAAATTGATACAACTCTGTGCACTTTCTTGAAGTCATGTATGGGGCAATGGAGAACAGCACTTCGCTATCCAGGATGTGGGCAGACGGCGATACATGATGTACTAATAAAGATCGAGCGGGGTATATTACAAGGTGATAGTCTGAGTCCCTTGTGGTTTTGTCTGGCTTTGAACCCTCTTAGCACTTTATTAGAGGGTTCAGGGTTAGGCTATAGGTTGCAGAAAGATGATAAAGTTATATCTCACCTTCTTTATATGGATGATTTGAAACTGTTAGCCTCCAACAAATTACAATTGACAAAGTTATTAAAGGTGACGGAAAACTTTAGTAATTCTATCAAAATGGAATTTGGTGTAGACAAGTGTGCAGTCATGTATGTAAAGAAGGGTGTGATAGTTGAATCTGAAGGAATAGAGCTTTCAGATTCAACAAAACTCAGATCTCTGTCTGCCACTGAAACTTACAAGTATCTGGGTATATCACAGTCGTTGGGAATACCAGAATCTAACATGAAACAAACATTGCAGGAACGCTTTTTTGGCCGCTTGAAAAAAGTACTTAAAAGTCTTTTATCAGGGGGCAACAAGGTGCGAGCCTGCAATGGTTGGGTTATGCCGGTTCTGATGTATTCCTTTGGTATACTTAGATGGACTCAGACCGAATTAGATGCCCTTGACAGGAAAGTCCGTACACTGCTGACTGCATCCCGAATGCACCACCCACGTTCATCAGTTATGAGATTGTATATCCCGCGAAAGCTTGGGGGTCGCGGACTATTAAATATCAAGACCCTACATAATCGCGAGATATGCAATCTCAGAGAATATTTTCTACATACCGACGTGGGAGTGCATCGCAATGTAGTTGCAGTGGATACCGGCTTCACCCCGCTCGCTCTGGCTAAATAGAATTGGCGCAGACCTGTAGTACTTAGTGTTAATGATCGCAGGGAAGTATGGAAGGGCAAAGAGCTCCATGGTCGGTTTTATCGGGCCCTAAACGGGTCCGATATAGATTTAAAAGCATCTACGACTTGGCTACGGTATGGTGACCTCTTCGGAGAAACTGAAGGTTTTGTTTGTGCGATTATGGACGAAGTTATCATGACGAATAACTATCGGAAATATATCCTGAAAGATGGTACGGTTGACATCTGTCGGGCATGCCACCGTCCTGGCGAATCAATCAGGCATATTATTTCTGGTTGTTCTCGTCTTGCTAACGGAGAATATTTGCACAGGCACAACCAAGTAGCCAGGATCGTACACCAACAGCTTGCCCTTAAATACCATCTTGTGAAACTAGAGGTGCCATACTATAGGTATGTGCCCGACCCAGTTCTCGAGAATGGTCGGGCCACGTTGTATTGGGATCGATCTATTATCACAGACAGGACTATTGTTGCTAATAAGCCTGATATTGTGCTGATAGATCGATTAGAGCGCCGCGCAATGATTGTTGATATCGCCGTTCCTCATGACGAGAATCTTGTGAAAGTTGAAAAAGAAAAACAAATTAAATATTTGGATTTATCTCACGAGATTGTCGATATGTGGAATGTTGATTCAGTGATCATTGTTCCGATAGTCGTATCTGCTCACGGATTGATAGCCAAGAGCCTCGACCAACACCTTAAGAGGCTCACGTTGGACGGCTGGATCAAGGGTCTGATGCAGAAGGCAGTCCTCCTTGACATGGCTCGTATAGTGAGGAGGTTCCTATCTTTGGAGTCCTAACCACCGGTGTCTTGGTCCCTGTACCCGATGTCGGTGGTCTACTATTTTTTATATTTTTAAATGTATTTTGTTATAATTTTTTATAAAGTGTATGTTTAAAAATGTAAATAATATGTATATAAAGTAAATAAAGAGAATAATAATTATCCCACTCATCTCACACACGGCCGTCTGATCCCAAACTAGGCAGAGGCTGTACTATGGTGACCAGACTGCTGATAACCATACTTATATATTTTTAAATAGATACATATTACAGATAAATTACACCCAGACACAGAACAAATGACCGTGCTCATCACACAATATTTGTCCTGGGTGGGAATCGAACCCACGACCTCCGGTTTAGCAGTCAGGGTCAATAACCACTAGACCAACAGGGCCGTTTATATTACGAGTACAACATTTGTTTTATAATGTATACATGTGAAAGGGAGTTGGTAGTTTTTTTCTTGCTTCTTACTTTACTGTAGACAGGTCTGTTGGCTTAGTGGTTAGTGATCCTGGCTGCTAAGGCTGAGGTGGGTTCACCCGGACAAAAAATTGTGCATTTTCATTTAATTTTGTTCTGTATCTGGTTGTAATGCATCTATGATGTTTTTTATTTTAATTCTTTATGCACAAGTATGAGTTGTACAATGGCGGACCTATTGCCTATCTTAGGTTGGTGCTTAAATGTGTAACTAGGTGCACTAGACAATGATATGAGAAGTAAAAGAAAATTATTGATAAGTTAGACAGAAACAATGCGATAAATATACATACATACATGCGTACCAAATACATACACATACATAAATACTTACCTAGTTACATACATACATAAACCTACATATTGATAATATATAAAATTTTAAGGTTGTAATGAATCTGCTAAGGTGTCTAGAATGCGAGTTCGAACTTTGATCTTGAACAAGAGGCTGCTGAGTGCTATCCTGATTTCTATAGGGAGAGCGTTCTAGAGGGGTACGGATTGGATTAGGAACGAGGAGTGGACACAAGCGGTATGTTAATATAATGATAATAATATTTTGCCAATTTTTTATTATCATTACGGCGTTGTGTGTCTGATATCCAAAATAATTTTGGATATGAGACACACAACGCCGTCTAGTTTCAAACTAAGCAAAGCTTGTACTATGAAAGCTAGATGGACTGATGGTATACTTATACACATTTATTTTACCTATAAGTATATTTATCAGCAGTTTGGCTACCTTATGGTATCGTATTGTCACTTTTAACTATCTTTTTCTCGTATTTTTCTGAATTTTGTGGCAATTTTCAAAAGCGATGCGAGCGTGTAAATGTGATCAGATCATCTATCTAATATCTGATTCAGGAAACACCAAAATTGTAGTTTATTTATTTATTTAAAAAAAGAATAACAAAAGAACCTTCATCCCCATCTCCGTCTCAAAGTATCGTTAAAAACTAAATCATTAATCCAAAATAAAAACAGCGACTAAAAAGAGAAATCTTTTGAAATGACAAAACAAAGCGGTACATTGGCGGTGACATCTGTAAAGATACCGTGTTTACTGGCTCACAGCTCACTCTGAATGAACAATGACGTCACAATGGCTCCGCACGCAGATAACTGCTTTGTTACTTACCGATCAGTGACTATATTTTTGGTAGAGCATACATTGAAATTTTAATTCTTGATTCAATGATATTGGGAAATATGGCAAT
Organism: Arctia plantaginis; assembly: GCA_902825455.1. Lineage (NCBI taxonomy): Eukaryota > Metazoa > Arthropoda > Insecta > Lepidoptera > Erebidae > Arctia > Arctia plantaginis. Next base: position 12,713,204 of record CADEBD010000294.1, on the reverse strand, counting down.
GCCAAAACTACATGGCTTTTTAGGTTTTAATATGTCTACGATTATAATAAACACTAGGGACACCGGTGGACGTTAATCGACAGTCATTTTTATACATGTAACTGTGAAAACCAATGCTGTGAATAAAATCACAAAGACATCAATACCTACTACAACAAATTATGTCAGATAAAACACATTTGTTAATACATCGACGTTGTAGGAGCCTACTAAGGGAACATAATAAGCAGGACAACCGGACTGCAAAGAGAAGGAAAACTTGCAACAAAACCTATACCAAACCCAGCATGGTATAGTAGGCCAAATCATCCTTCCTAAAGAGAGGCCCATGTCCAACAGTGGACTGTTAGAGGGTTTTGTTTTTAATACTAAATGTTCATGCACACAAATGTTCGACTTAAGCAGGATTCAAACCTGCGACCTTTGGCGTAGCAGTCCGTTACAAAAAGCACTAAGCTATGCGGCCGTCACTCACTTGTAATAAAAGCGTGTAAAAAAAATATTATCTCTGAGAAATAATTAAAAGAAACTTCTGAAAACAGAAGACAAATTTATTTATTTTATTATTCTTAGAGAGACATATAACAATGTGTGTGTGTGCGTGTATTTACAAAAAAAGTATATAAGTATTCTATCAGTCAATCTAGCTTTCATAGTGCAAGCTCTGCTTAGTTTGACACTAGATGGCGTTGTTTGTTTAGATGTCCGAAATTTTAAACATTTATTTTATTTATTTATATTGCGAATTACAAGTCTTTGCATTTAGTTACTGTAATAAGAACTATCGAAAGAACTAACATTTATTACATTAATATAAAAACAAATACTCCTCCCACTCTAAAGTTTGGCACACACAGGTGGCACACTGCCGTTCTCAAGCCATTACCTAGTTTAACAATTTATTATTTAAGAAGGGTGAAGAAAATGTCACATATTTTCCCAAAGGATCAGAATATAATATATATATCTTGTTTTCTTCAAGTCTCTTAGCTTTTACTTACATTATTGTTCACTAAAGAAATATTATTATACATCGGTGTTCTATTATTGTTTCTTTGAGGAATACCGTATCCGTATAATAATATTATCCGTGTGGATTAAGAATACGGAATGTCACCACCCCTATTCATCCCGTGGGTGTCGTAAGAGACTAAGGGACTAAACTACAAGACAACAGCACTTGACAAAGAGAAGGAAAACTTGAAACAAACCGTATACCAACCCGTCTGATCAGCGTGGTATAGTAGGTCAAAACCTCCTTTCTAAGGAGAGGCCTATATCCAGCAGTGGACTATTATAGGCTGATGATTGATTGAATGTTGATTGGGTGAAGAGGTAACAGACAGACAGACACTATTTCATATTTATAATATTAGTATGGATTTAAAGTCTATTTAATGACATAGGGGGCAATCGAACAGACGGGTCACTTGATGTTGACTACCGCTGTCCATTCATACCTCTAACTCAAGGGACACAAGTGTGTTGCCGCATTTTGAGTGCCAATCAAGTTGAGTTGGGCCACCGGTAAACTATCTCAGTCTATGTTACAGCAACGAAACGTTTACTAAACACCGGTTTTCTGTGAAGCCGTTTTATTAATCCAATCAAATGGACCAATATGTCCCGAAGCATGGCTATAGCACGGCTCCTGCACGTCATATAAAATTAATATACTACTGAATTTGAATAAAAACTTTAAATTTAAACGTTTGAAAATCACACACCAAAACAAAAAGTAAGAAACAGTTTTGTCACTCAAAGCGACAATCAAAATTTCAGTAACATTTCAGTGAAAACAAACAATTGTTTAAATTAAGTCTGGTCTAAGCCTCCGCCGGCGCGGGATAAACGTCAGCTAATCCTCCCGAGCTGTCCCTCCGAGGGCACGTTAATAATTTATTGGAAAACCGTCTTAACAACAGTTTCAATGCGTCGGAGACAATGGCCAGAGGCTCTCAAAGTTTTGTTGGGGCATACACAAAGTGTGTGTGGAATAGGTATTTTTTGATTTATTTTAAATATGGGGGTAAACAAGCCCACAAACTACCTGATGAGACTCTGGTAACCACATTTATGTAGTGAAAAGTAGAGAAAGGACTTCTTAACGCCGGTTTTCGCTCTCCCAATTAAAGACTTTTTTTAAGACTATACCTAGTTAAAGTATAATAATCTACTAATTGCTAATTCAGCTTAGGTAATGTGTTATGAATCAAATGAAGTTGGTAGTGCACTATATGGGGCTTGATCATATATTGCTTGTCATAAGTATTTGTATCAGCCTTAAACTACTACCACAAGTATTGAAGTCAAGTGTGTTTTACCAACAAAATAGAAAAATTAACCATAAATCTTAGGGATTTCAATACTAGTCTACAAAAAGTGAAACTTTCTGAAATTTCCTACCATTGCATTTCTTCTACGACCTAATGGCGTAGTGATTTGTGTAACGGACTGCTAATCCAAAGGTGGCAGGTTCAATTCCCGCTCAAGTCAAACATTTAGTGTGCAAGAATATGTATGTATTTACAAGAAAAAAAAAAAAAATATATATATATATATATATATATATATATATTTATATCAGTTGTCTAGTACCCATAGCACAAGCTCTGCTTAGGGACTAGATGGCGTTGTGTAAATGGTGTAAAATATTATTATTATTATTATTTCAATGACATGCCAAAGAAGAAACAAAATGGCGTCCGTCTATCTAATACACACTATGAACGGAGAAGCTGAACAAAGGAGAACATTAATTGAATAAAACTGGCTTCATCAAAGAAACACAGAAGTAATTAAGTAATTATTTCTCAATGTGAAAGAGAACACAAGAAGTCTTGTGTTATGTTCGCAAGTAGTGGCAAACAATAATCTTAAAAGAGAATGTAAGGAATTAATCTTTCAGAGTGGTTTCTTACTATTGTGTTCAAAAGTATTTGTTGGTAGAGAATTTACATTTCAAGTATTTAAGTCTAGTTAGTATTTAATTGTTTATAGAACAATTATTTTATTGATATTTTTGACGTATATTATTTAGATTACATGTAATATGTAGATGAATATTACATGTAATCTAAATAATATACGTTAGGTACACACAGGTACACGTCTAATATTTATTATACTATTTTCTCTTAAACTCCTTATCAGATCTATCTTAAAACCTCTCTCTTCTAGAATTTATGGTGTGTCTATATATATATATATATATATATAATATGTATGTATAAATGTATATGTATATACAAATACTTATGTGTTATGTGTATTATTATCATTATTAGTACTTGTATGTGTATCTTTTTATTAAATATATTCTAACGTAATTTATTTAAGTACCCTGGGTATATGATATTCTATTTTGTCATAAAATCTCATTTTTAATTTCTGTGCATCTACCATTTTTTAGCTCGGCGTCGCTCTAAGGTCGACTGGGAGAAAATGCCTACGGCATTAAGTCCGCCTTTGTCACATTTGTGCATAAAGTATAAAGAACAAACTAAAAAATATTCTACTTTCCTGCTAATTAATTCGTTACTAATTTTATAATATATATATATATATATATATATATATATATATATATATATTTTTTTTTTTTTAAAAGACAACTCCCACATTAGGAATATATCCTGTGTCGCAGGGGACTTTACAAACATACATGAGACGGACACAAAGAACACCCAGACTTGGAACAACAATTTGTAGATCACACAAAGTGTCGTCCCATGTGGGGTTTGAACCCACAACACTCGGCGTAGTAGAATGCGGCGTGGCGACCGCTTAAACCACTACGCCATCCGTGCAGTCGACTTAGAAGACACAAGTATTAGATGAATACACACACACAAACACATAAAATATGTGTGTAAATTATTAGTAGCGAATTTTACAACCACTGTATGCTTCAATATGTAGACGACAGATTAGTAACAAATATAATTAAATTCGTAATAGAATAATTATAAATACTAATGAAATTTGCGATGTTTTCAATTTGATACCTAACATTTTTCGTATACCGACATATGTAAGAGATTAAAAAATGTTGGGAAACAGTTCCCAGTGGCTTATTCAGTGTTAGATTTAATTGTATGTATGGGTTTCCTATAAGAAGATTACGGAATAGACTGCTTTTGTGTGGGGAGATTCAGTTCTAAGTGTATTGCGCCTTTCTATCGGAGGGGCGAGTTTCACTGGCAGTTGTGTCAACAGAGCTGAGCAAATGACGTCACATGCGTTTTAGTCGCAGGTCTGTTCTGGTTGGTTAAAGATAACTACAGCAGGAGCAATTTTAGCGAAAATCACTTCTGAACTAAAATAATCGGAATCCCACGCCCTCTCCCTTTGGACTATAGCTATAACCATGATGTCTAGCAGGAGGCTTCTCGGGTCAATAGCCGCTGCGAGGTCACAGCGTTGTTGAGCACTCCGCTAGAGTGTGAAGTGTAGGTTGCCCAGTCCGTTCCATTTCAGATACATTGGTGACAAATGAATATAGTAAGGATCTAAAATAAAGAAATTTAAAGTAAAATAAACAGCCAATGTGGCTTAAAGCATCGTTTAACTACAAAAATGTCGAGTCTTTTGACGAAACATGCGACTAAAGGTTTTTTTTTGCGTTATTTCTTTAGATTACGTTAAAACATTGTCCTTTAAATACTTTTAACCTAAAGATACAAAATCTAGGATCTTAATGCTTCAAAACGCTGTTTATAGATTTTCTATGACCATTTATTACTTAGTAACAGCCTGTCAAAATCAAGGAATAATTTGTTTTTTTTTGTTTCTTAAATTTTTCATGAGTAGTATAGATATTCAATTCAATTATGTTTTTCAATTATTTATGTATCTATGCATATGTTGTCATCATCATCAATCATCAACAGTCTATAACAGTCCACTGCTGGACATAGGCCTCTCCTTAGAAAGGAGGTTTTGGCCTAATATACCACACTGGCCTGACGGGTTGGTATAGGGTTTGTGTCAAGTTTTCCTTCTCTTCGCAGCGCTGTTGTCCTGCAGAGTTTGCTCCCTTAGGGTCTTACGACACCCACGGGATGAACAGGGTTGGTGACACTCCGTATTCTTAATCCGTCACCACACGGATATGTTGAATTTAACCATTAAAATAAAATAAGGAGAATAATAATAATAGGAGAGGCTTATGTCCAGCAGTGGACTATTAAAGGCTGTTGATGATGATGATGATGAACCATTAAAATAGTTATTACGGGAAATAAGACGAGTGACAAAATTCTATAAGAGTGCAATTCAGCAATTTTGCAAAATTGCAAAAAAAACATACTAAATTAAGAGACATACGAGTGAAAGAAACGCACGTGTAAAAAAAAATATAAATAGGCTAATATTATTGTTTAGGAATACATATTAACATCAATGACATATGTTATTTACGTTACTGTCTCTAAGTTCCACACAACTATATACCCATATTCAGTAGTTCGGACACCATCAGTGCCGAATGGGCAAATAAAATTGCACATCAATAATACTATCCCCACATAAATCCCTTGAAACTATGGTTCAACATCCTATAGTTGTACAGATAGAGACAAAAGTATAAAAGACATAATATTTATTTTGAAATTTACTTTCATAATCTAAATCATGTATTAATGTGTCTACATTAAAATAATAAAGCTGAAGAGTTTTTTTTTAAAGCTTTTTTAAGCAATTTTCTTAAACCAATTAATCAATAATAAGTATTTAAAAAAAAGTCGTATAAATTTTGCCTATTTTTTGACTGACTTCCATATGGAATAAGTTCTTGATTCGATAGTTTTTTGTATGTAAATTACACGATATTTTTGTCTTCTGTAAACCGATTCAATAACTTCTTTGTTATTGTTTTAGTTGTACTCAAATTACCTTAGGTACCTTGAAGTTCGTGCGGAGCGAGAGTGCGTGGAACTCTGCCGTCTCCTTCTGCGAGCAAGTTATGCTCGCGAAGGAGACGGCGGAGCGGGACCGGGAGAGGTTTCGAACTCTCCCGGCCCGCCAGGCCCGGGCACGGGCCAGGCAGCGCAGGCGACTCAGGCGCCGGAGGTCGCAGAACGACCTCCGTCCTCCATAAGCGCAGGCCTGGGGGTGACAGGTGAGGCCATCTGTCACCCTAGCAGAAGCAGGCCGGGGTGGCGGCGAGCGCGTTGCGAAGCGCGCTCGCTTCCAGGGAGCACAGGGAACATGGGGTTCCCACACGGGGCGGGGGTCGTCTACACGTCTGTAGATGACCCGAGGTATGTCGGGGCACCAGGGCCTTCCTTTCTAGGGTATACCTGGTTCCCCGGCTATTAGTACCCGGCGAAGGCGTGCGGTTTTAGTCAGTTCGAGTCCGACATGCCACCCACAGGTGGTATCCGAGGGGATTTCCGCACGGAAAAAAAAAAAAAAAAAAAAAAAAAAAAAAGGTACCTTAAAGTAAGTAATACTTTTTTAAAGTTAACTATTAAAGTTCTCTCTTTATTATTATTATTACTGTGACAGGTTTAGAGATCAAACTGAAAGCCTTGTGATCAGAAGGCTGGCCTTTTTCTAGCACAGAGAACTAGCATTACCATTCAACGTGGCAATGCTGCGAGTCTTCTGTGAATCAGTATTATAATTAAAATCTAGAACATTGTTATATAATACAAGTTGTTTAAGATCATATAATTCATAGTGAAGCCAAAGCAGCCATAAACCTGTTATAAGCCCCCCACAGAGAGCAAGCACTGCACCCTGCAGGTAACAGAAATTATAACTAAACTTGAGTCTACAAAAATAATACAGTAAAACTATATATTTTTCTTATCTCACATATAAAATGTGTTTCTTATCTGTAAGTTGCTACTGTAGGAGTTTGTGATTTATAACAGTTAGTTGTTTCTGCATTATACACACAACTAAAATAGTGCAGTATGTTAGTTTATATGTTTATTTAGTGGGAAGTGTATTTAATGATTTCAGCTAAGTTTTAACTTCTTTGGTTATGAATTGGTGAATGCAACCTCATATATCGGGCACTTGGTTTTTGTGAGTTTGTTTATTTTTAATATCTTTAGCTTCAGGCTAAAATGAAACTAAAACATTAATACATTGTGTTTGTTACTCTGTTTTTTTTTTTCACTTGTTTGTAAAAACCTGAGACAATTATATTTCTCTCGGTGTTAAGAACCATAACTTTGCTCTTATAATATTTATCTAAAAGAGTGATGATTTAATGAACTCAAAAAAAAGCAAAACGAAAACGCTCAACTTGACACCATTAGGTACAACAATAAGAAATATGTAAGAATAAAATGCTTAACGTTTGTGCATTTGACTGTACTAAATAAAAATTGTGACAGGCTTCGCGTAGTGTTGGAAAGGACTACGCTAGAGGATTTACCACGAGATTTTCAACTACACATTGACGCTGTGAGTTGTTGCAAATCACATTTTTATATGTAGACGTGCATTTCTGTGTCAATAAAAAATATCTATAAAAGATAGGTGAAGTTGCAACTTTTTATTAAGTTGTCGCGTAACATTTGACGAAAACTTAACTTATTTACTTGTAAAGTTCGTATGAAGATCACTCTGACATACTCAAGATATTTCTAATATTCCATAATCTGAAAATAATCCATTAGCGGTGGTGTAGTGGTTAGTAACCCTGACTGCTAAGCCGGAGGTCGTGGACATGATTCTCATCCAGAACAAATAATAGCGTGATGAGCACGATCATTTATACCGTGTCTGGGTGTAATCTATCTCTAATATGTATGTATTTAAAAAAAATTATAATAAACGAATAAATATAATTCAATACTAACACTAGTTTTTAAAACACATTGTTACTAACACTATATGGATGTAATAGTCCGAAATAAATAATTTGAATTTGAATTTGAATTTACAATTATTGAAGTATGTTTATCAGAGATCGGGTTACTATAACACAGGCTCAGCCTAGTGTGGGATTAGACTGCTGTGTGTGAGTTGTATGACGTTATTACTATTAATCTGTACGTATAAGCAATATTTTTTCCTATTATTATTGCCTTTTCCTTATTGCCTTTTCCTTATTTACTTGTTTTTTTATTCAATATACTCTTAATTATCTCATTTTACCGTGGGAGAGCCATGGCTCGACCGGAGTCATACCACGGCCTCACAGAACACCGGTGTTAAGCAATTCTTTCGTTGCCTTTCCCTGAGTGAGTGAGGTTATCGTAGCAGAAATCCGCTGACTCGAGCGGGAGATACTCCAAGGGCAACATCGCACTTGTGACTTTTGAGTTGCAGGTGTCATTAGACAGCGGTAGTTGCTTACCAGCAGGTGACCCCTCTGCTCGTTTGCCCCTTATATCATAAAAAAAAACGAATTTCTAAAGTGTCTGGTTCCTAACAATTGGTTTGACCTCTAGTACGTAATTTGAATTAAATTTGCAATTGATAAAGCAAGACCGTTATAATAAGATAAGATATAGGCATAATTATATTTATGTTTTGGTAAAAAAATATGTATTTTATGGTTTTAGGTTTTTTAGGTATGTCTGGCAAAAATGCAGAGCTATCTGATACACATGTCAGGTTCATGAGTGCGTTTATTGTTTGAAATATCAGTATTACTTTTTTAATTTATTTGCGTATGTTCGAGTGTCTACAAATTTGTTTTTTTATATCCCTGTCCAATGTTTACGCAGGAAACCAGCAATGCAAAAAGAAGGAAAACTTGACACAAACCCTATACCAGCCCGTCTGGCCAGCGTGGTATAGTAGGCCAAAACCTTCTTTCTAAGAGAGGCCTATGTCCAGCAGTGGACTATTAAAGGCTGTTGATGTGATGGGATGTGTCCAATGTTTAAATCAAATTGAATTTTAATCCCCATCTTTTAACTTCAATTGCCATGAATACATAAAAGTATACAAAAACGTAAGATAAATAATATCTATTTATACCAACAAAAGGATATCTAAAAAACTATATTCGATGGCGCAGTGGTTTAAGCGGTCGCCACGCCTACTGCGCCGAGTGTTGTGGGTTCAAACCCCACATGGGACGACACTTTGTGTGATCCACAAATTGTTGTTCTGAGTCTGGGTGTTCTTTGTGTCCGTTTCATGTATGTTTGTAAAGTCCCCCGCGACACAGGATATATTCCTAATGCGGGAGTTGTCTTTTTAAATAAAAAAGAAAAAAAAAAGCTATAATTTTTTTGCGAAAAGATATTCAAAGAGCGTTCAAAAGTTAATGACCTCTTAAAATAATCGTTTAAAAAGATGTCGAGTACAGTACAATGACTATAATATTTTGTTAAAAAAGTAACAGTCTTATAACACTACGTGACGTTGTATTTTTATACCATAATAATACTCGTATCGGACTTCGTGTTCTAAGAAACGATTTTATACACCCCTACACAATCACGACAATAAACCCATAGCTATCGTGCCTCAGTCGTCTTCCAATTTATTGAGCTTGTCCGTCTTTGAAGGGTCTTAAAGTTCCGTACCTTCTCACAGGTTCTTTGAGACGAGGAAAACCGTGGAGCCTCTGACGGTGCAACTTTTCTTTAAGCCTATTAAAGAGATGTTGCCAGCCACCCCTTACGTCTTAACTTTCTCTAATGGTTCTGGAAATATGAAGTTGCTTTTGTAATATAACTGGTTATTTAACTCACAAACAAATAATGATTTAGGTCAGTTTGTATTTAAGGTCATTACGGCGCACATGCAAAATTGTTTGTTGGTCTATAAATAAATCTCATTCAAATAACATATATTTATGTAAGAATATATAGCCGAATAAAATTATTTGTAACATTTGTAGAAAAGAAACTTACAATGATGACTGTTAACCTTCATTGACTGAAGAGGCCACCAATAAAAAGATACAAATTTATTTGATCGTTTCGATTACAGCGTTACATTACGAAATAAAGTAAAAGAAAATATTTTTATACTTATTGTAGACAGCAAGTAATTTATTAAGAAATATTTTTAGATAATCGCAATACATGATTACATTATAGAATGACTTTAATTATACTTACATATAAGGTCGATAGTTCTCTACTAAAATACGTACGTATAAATTACAAATAGTTAATTTTTTTATCAAATAAATCTTACTTACTACCATATACAATATTTATCACCCCGTCTTACTTCACAGTAAAATATTCATTGATTAAATAAAAAATAAAAGGAATATAATTGCAAATTTAGAAAAATATACGTCCAGAGTTTTAATAATTTATAGAGTCCAATATATACTGTCTATCCTCGCCTATATCCTCGCCTGTAAACTCGATCTCAGGCCCTTGTGCATCCAGTATCACCGCGCGGCATTAGTTTCCCAGTCCTTCTCCACTTATCTGTCCTACCCTCTTGTTTATAGCTACATGAAGCCATTATCGAGCCACATCGGAAGCGCTTTAGCCTACCATCGCTCGGCTAATTTTATGAGATTTACACCAGGATGAAGGAGAAGTCGGAAAACGTTACGATAAAATTTTACTGTCGAGACTTTCCTTTGGACGTTTTATTATGTTCGGAAGTAGACGGAAATGTGAGATTTAATGGTACACTCTGTGGTTGGATCCTTGTGCCTTTCAGTTTGTAAGTCAGCAAAGTAACTCAGTAAGTTGTTTTTTTATTTCTAATGCAGAAAAAAGATATATTTTTTGTTAAAGAGTCATACTCCGGCGCAAGTCGGTCAGCTCGACCGGAGTGATACCACGACATCACAGAAAATCACTGCTACTCTCCGAGTGATTGAGGTTATCGGAGCTTAAACCTTTTCTCTCCCTGATTCTGGCATGACCTAAAAGGGCGACAATACAGTTATTATTCTTGTGTTTAGACTATTTCAGCACGGAGTCGTTACTAACGTAATAGCCTCACATTAAATTTATAATATTATAATGTCTTCTAACACACTCGTAAATCTTCTGCGCCTACACACACACACACACACACACACGCGCGTGTGTGTGTGTGTGTTTGTGTGTGTGTCCACAAAAACCACACCACTTTCAATATGTAGTAAGTAATTTAAGTTTGTTAGGTAAAAACATCGAACTGCATATTATGTATCTAAAGACACAACACCAACAGAACTAATATAAGATGAATCTGTAAGGCTGAACACTGTCTCTTAAGATACAGGTAACTCACCTAGTTTAAGAGGCGGAGTTCCACATCTCAAATACAAAATATATAAATTCTCATCAACTGTGTAATCAAAGTATTATTATTATTATGTTTCAGGCATCATCTAGGTGGCAGTTACTTCATCATCAGTCTATCGCTGCTGAACGAAGGTTTCCTCCAAGGTGCGGCACTATACTAGTTACTTACCTTCGAGTGTCTGCCGTTAACTTTCCGTTACCATAAAAATGTTAAAAGCAATAATGATTAAGAGTGTTATGCAGTTTGCTTCACTACATTGTACTCAGATTATAATATCACTTAGGTTAAGGCATTGAACTTGCAAACAAGAGGTCGTGGGTTCGAATCCTGACCAGTACACTACCGACGTGAACCCACTCCTTATACAAAAAAGTCCTCCGGCCGCGTCTGTCTGTCTGTATGAACGCGACAAACTCAAAAACTACCGAACAGATTTTGTTATGGTTTTCACCAATAGGTAGTATGATTCCTGAGTAAGGTTTAAGTATAGTTGATTTAATTATGGTTTTATGTAAATTGGCTGAAATATAACGATTATTGTGGAAGAGGTAGCAAAACATCTTATATTATAAAAACCTGACGAAGAAAGGATCACGGTTACCGAAATCCGAAATTTAATATTAAGTGTTTAAGGCGTTGGGCTTGCGATCAAGAGGTCGTGGGTTCAAATCCTGACCAGTACACTACCAACGTGAACCCACTCCTAACACAAGCAATTTAAATTTAGCTTACTAGTAATTTCGGTTGCTAGGAGACCTATTAAACAAAGAAAAACCACGCGGGCGAAGCAACGTGCGGAAGCTAGTATAAACTAAAGTAACACACAGTTTTGTATTATTAATGTAACAAATAAGTATTTAAAGTTAAAAGCACTCGTAACCTGCTAGTTTGTATGAAAGGCCTGATGAGGAAGAGACACGAGCTGTATATCCTCATATACAGCCTTCATGCCTTCATGCCTGATGGCATTCTATTGTCTCTGACTGCCCCGGATGATGATAAGGCCTTAGGCCTGAGTATGTTTATGTATGTATGCAAATATGTATTTAGGTATTAAACTGATAATTTAATTGCCGTGTGGTGACGGATTAAGAATACGGAGTGTCACCACCCCTATTCATCCCATGGGTGTCGTAAGAGACGACTAAGGGAACAAACTAAGCAGGACAACAGCACTGCAGAGAGAAGGAAAACTTGACACAAACCCTATACCAACCCGTCTGGCCAGCGTGGTATAGTAGGCCAAAACCTCCTTTCTAAGGAGAGGCCTATGTCCAGCAGTGGACTGTTAAAGGCTGTTGATGAAACTGATAATTGTTTCTACTGTAGTAGTAGATGTACCTTGTGTATTAAATACCTAACTTGAAAATTGCTATATGGTAAATATAATTATGGTTATGTACACATTTTTATGCCAAATATTTTTCATGTATTTTTTTTTTCTTAAAATTATCGCGTCAAAATCGTCAAAAAATCATTTTATGTTTGAAGATACAAGAAATAGAGGAATTTAAGGGAATATATCGTGAAATATAAAAAAAAGCGTTTTCACAACGGCATGCAAACAGTCGTACGTAGATAGGGGTGTGGCAGAGCTGTCAGCAACTGACTAATGTGCGTGATGCCCTCCGCAGCTACCCGGAGATACCGTCAATATATGTGAATGTATGGGGGTAGGCTTAATGTGCAATTGAGGGGAAGTTGCGGTAAGGATTCGAAGTGATTCGAGGTAGTTCTGGGTTTGGGGCCGAGACGCCGATTTTCTGAAGGTAAACATTGTGAGTTCAAAGTAACAAATGATACTGTCTGGAATGTAGGTTGCTTGGTAATGACGGTCGTTGGACGCCGCAAATTTTTATATTATTCTTTTGATTATGTAATGTATAATTGAACGGGTTTAGTGGTAAGCGATCCTAACTGCTAAGCCAAAGGTCGTGGGTTCATGCCCAGGACAAATATTGTGTGATAAGCACGTTCATTTGTGCCGTACCTGGGTGTAATTTAGCTCATAATATGTATGTATTTAGAAATATATAATTACTAGCTTTTGCTTGCGGCTCGGTCGCGTTTAGCCTATATTACTCGCTAATAATGTAGCTTTCCATTAGTGTAAGAATTTTTAAAATCGGTTTAGTGGTTTAGTCGTGAAAGCGTAACAAACAAATTCACTTTCACATTTAAAGTATAGGTAGGGATGTTTATTTGGAAATATTTGTGTCCGATTGACGGTTAAAGACCCACCCTCTACTACATAAGTGGGACTTAATTTATAGTCATCAAAATACGAGCGTTTAATCTGTCTCTGTATACCCCTACGGTGATAAAAGACGTGGTGACTTCCACAGACGGTGAAACAAAAAAAAAACATACTACAGTGCCATCTACCGAAGATACACCGAACTACGGAGTAACTGCTAATTCTGTATCGCGGTATGAATAATTCTCACGTCGATTAGCATACTTCCCAACATCAATCGATGAGCCGAGGCCCGACAGGTTTGGTGATCGGGTGGTCGGCGGTTTCATGTCCATCCAAGACAAAGAGAGGATCTCTTTGTCTTGGATGGACATGAAATTCATTCCTCCACATGTATGTAAAGAACAATAGCAACGGTAAAATGTGAAAATAAAATGTTTCACTAACTACAAAAATATTACATCGAATTGTTTCCTAACAATGTCCATACATAATGTAAAGACATGATGTAAATGAACAGCACACCAAGCCTGTTTCATCTCACAAAGAAGACGCAATTTCCTAACGCTCGCCACGTCACAACCACGTCACTCCACAGCCAATTTACTTGCGTACCTATTGTGTCCTATTATTTCGTAAAAGAAGAAAGGAATCGGATAATCAAAAAGTTGATAGAGAAACTCAAGGACAGATAGAAAAACTTTGAGAACTTCTTGTCATAAGTTCTTGTCGTTAACTTTTCCAATGACCTTTGACGATTCTCACTATTAAATCTAATGTATAGAATTCTCGTGTCACGGTGTGCGTGGTTGAACTCCTCCGAAACGGCTCCGATTTTTGTGAAATTTTGTGTGCATATCCGGTAGGTCTGAGAATCGGCCAACATCTATTTTTTATACCCCTAATTTTTGTTTTTTTTTACATTTATTTTGTACTGTAAATGGCAAAACAACGTTTGCCGGGTCAGCTAGTAATACATACATTTTATTGACGTACTAATAAAACCTAACTAAATAGGAAGTAGAATAGTAGTAGCACAGTAGTAATTAAGAAAATATTATATTAATAACACCTTATCAGGCAAAAAAAAAAAAATTTGAATTGAATTTGAATTGAGGAATATAAACCTTTGCTAGATCAGATCAGGTTCGCATATATGAAACCCAAACTATCTGCAGCCGGCAATTGTTTTGAGTCTCTAACTTCAAAGCATAAGGTCTTGACAGTTTCAAGCGTTAACTTTCCTGTGTTCATTTGCCATGATACGCTAAAATAAAATATAGAAAAGCTCAGAAACCGTAATTCCTCTATTGTCCCACAGTAGGCTAAAAACAAACATGTTAATCAAATTGTGGGGTGCACACAATGCGGGCTTAATCGGGACATGGCAGTTGGCGATAAAAATAGGGCTAACAATGATGTATTAGTTCGTACGTTGTCAATATTTGCTTTTGGCTACAAATTTGTTACTATTTATGATATGACACATATTTGTGTAATATTTACTTCCATACTAACATTGTAAGAACAAATTTCTTTCTAAAGAGGCCTATGTCCAGCTGTTGACTACTAAAGGTTGTTGGTGATGATGATGATGATTGTAAGAATATATTATAATGACTTGACACATCTTGTACTCGCGCCGTTAGATACCAAACTAGGCAGAGACTGTACTAAGCTAACCAGACTGCTAATACTTATATATTTATAAATAAATACATACTATACCTAGACACAGAAAGTCCTCTAGCTTAGCAGTTAGGAATACTAACCAACAGATCAATAGGAATAGAATGGATGGATGAATGAATGTTTGCTACTCAAACACGTCAAAACAGCTAAATGGAATTTGGAAGAAATTTGGTGCAATGACAGATTGCAGTTCATTTTAACGTGATCGATATGTACAACCTGGTAGAACATTTAAATAATTATGCTATGATAGGATGCGAAGTTTAAAAGCGAGTTTGACTTCACTTTTAGCTATAAAACCGCCATTTTCACTTTACCTAAGGTTAATTTTGATTGTGAATCTTAATTTTATAACATCCATGTAGTAAAAAATCTTCTTTCTGTCTGAACATTCAGAGATAAGTAATATTAATAAAAGGCTTAAAGAAGCTTACAGCAAAGATAAAAACCGCGTTATCGTCGAGAAAAACAAACTAAAGGGTGACCGCACTGCACGAACGTAATCCGGACAGGCCCGCGCTCGCTTGGTTTCGATTGATAACATTTTTATTTGCCACTTAAATAGTGGGGAAACAAGGGTTTCGGATGAAGAGGATAATATCGGATCTTAGAGTTAAAAGTTGGATAGAAAAAGACAGACATTTTCTTTGTTTTTTTTGTTGAGAAAAATTTGTTGGTATCTCGTTTGATATCTTTAGTAGAAATGTTTTTTACGTGTTCTACTTGCTAAGTGTATATATCTAGTGGTGATTCAAAAAATTATATAACATTTGGCAAGATTATATTTTCAAAATAAAGGTAGCAAATACAATATACTCATAAACATAAATGTTAATGTGTGACTAAGCTCTTTGTGATTAAAAAAACGACGTGAGGGGACGTATAGACCCCCGGTCAGCACGAAGTAGAACAAGAAGTGTCGGAAAAAAGTCTTGTTACACATTTTTACAGGAAAACAAAAGAACCAAACTAGACTTTAGTGTCAAATCATCTTGTGGATAAGTTTTTGTGAACATAACAAGTTTTTGGAACGAAGTTCCTAATCACGGTCTACACGCTCTGAGCAGATAGGAAAGAAATCGAAAAATGTGTTACAAGCCTTTTTTTTTGACACTTCGGTTGGTGCGTTGACGCTCACATCTTTTTCATATTTCATAAATATAGCAAATGTCTACAAAAAAGCGAAAGGAACTTTGTTCTGGCCGGAGGTCTATAGACCCCTCACGCCGTTTCTTTGTACTAAAAGGTTTTAGGACAGTTATGTACTAAATAATAGGCAGATATCTATGTAGCCCATGTCACTCTATCAGGGACGGTGTTGGTATATTTACCCCAAGTTTCTAACTCTTTTCAGGCATTTCAAAGTTATGACAGAATATCGAAACTCCACAGAAGACAGACAGACAGAATATCGAGTCCGTGTAGTAACGGATTAAGAATACAGAATGTCACCACCCCTATTCATTCCGTGTGTGTCGTAAGAGGCGACTAAGGGAGAAAACTACGCAAGACAATAGCACTTCAAAGAGAAGGAAAACTTGAAACAAACCCTATATCAACCCGTCTGACCAGCGTGGTATAGTAGGCCAAAACCTCCTTCCTAAGGAGAGGCCTATATCCAGCAGTGGACTATTATACTCGTAGGCTGTTGATGGTGGTTGATGATCGAAACTCACATACTCGGAAAAATAAACGATATAATCATTGCATCAGTCTTCATTTCCAACAGAATTCAGAATCAAATGACTCAAAATTAGTAGAAGTATTTTTTTATTTTTTTGTAGTTGTCTGTTGTATGATTTGTTAGTGCGTACTATAAATGTTCAAAATGTATGTAATATTATTTTTTAATACTTATTCATGTAATAAATACTGCAAGAAACTATTAAAATTTTACCGTAACAAATATTTCGTTTAATTTATGTACAGTAATAAACACATCAAACTAATAAGGAAATAACTGAAGTCCAATCACGCTTCAACTTAATACAAATAGGAAATAGAACAGAAATCACAGTTTTTCTTGCAATGATTAGATTTAATTACCTCACATGTCTGACGGTGCGTGAGCACATAATCAATCTCCTCCCTTTTTCCTCCCACTGGGAGTGAAAGGGAGTACCAACAAAACAACGCAACCCACTCAACTGTGTTAATACTGAGACTTTGTTTACTAAAACATTAGAGTATGATTTCTTAATTTATGTGGTTTTTATTTCATATTTTTGAACTAAGACGATATCAAATGAATCACATCTATCTAACATATAAAATTCTCGTGTCACGGTGTGCGTGGTTGAACTCCTCCGAAACGGCTAGACTGATTTTCGTGAAATTTTGTGTGCATATCGGGTAGGTCTGAGAATCGGCCAACATCTATTTTTCATACCCCTAATTTCTTTTTGACAAATAAAATATTGAAATAATGTATATGGCAAAACAACGTTTGCCGGGTCAGCTAGTTTATGTATATTATTTACATTTGTACATAATGGTCAATGTCTTAAGTTTTTATCGATTGTTTTGAATTAGATAACGTTGGATTCAATTTTGCACATGATTTACTAGATCAGGAGACCAAGTACATAAAAATATCAATGTTTGTTTTGTCGTATTTTATGCGTACATTCACTTTAAAATTTGGCACGCACGTCATCGGGTACACAGCACAGGATATAAGGTAGAGTTCAAGAAAGAAATAAGTCTGAAAGGAACGAAAGGAGCTTGTACTATTTCAATGATTTTTCTT
Source organism: Arctia plantaginis (assembly GCA_902825455.1). NCBI lineage: Eukaryota > Metazoa > Arthropoda > Insecta > Lepidoptera > Erebidae > Arctia > Arctia plantaginis. The sequence goes on along the minus strand of CADEBD010000294.1, from coordinate 12,695,382 downwards.
AACTTTTTATATTTTTTCTCTATATTTTTTCTCTTTCACTCAAAAAGAAGGTTCTATGGAGTTCAATTCGAGTTTGAAAGGTTATTAAAGAAACATTATGTATTTCAAAAACACGTTTCCTTTGAAAATCACTTTAATTACTTAAAAGCTATCTCGCTAAAGGCTATAGATACCAGATTTATGTTCTACCAAAGAGACAGCGTCCCTTGCACTATGTGTGTTCTGCCATGCAAACATGCTAAGCCTTATCGATGGTACACTCGACTCGACTTGTATACATACCGGGCTCAGTTACATCAGATCAACTTACAGTGCTAACAAAACTAGATTTGGATAACAAATTAAGAAGATCTGTTTGTGTTTTAGAGTTTAGAAACTAAAACTGGATGAAGGGTGAGCAGTCTTATAAACATATTTATTTCTTTGTACAGGCATAAAGACAGTTTATGAGGAATCGACACGCTACCTGAAATTAAAAGGCTATATTTATTCTAATTATGTTTTATTTCTCAATATGGTACAATAATACATAAACAGCGTAACAAACACGATATTGACAGTATTTACGATAAACTCTGATACCCAGAATAAGATTCAACTTGTGTTTAGGGTACCAGCGATCTCGTCAGGGTACTAGGGCTTTACTTTCTAGTTTATACCTGGTTCCCCGGCTACTGGTACCTGGAGACGGCGTGCGGTTTTTGGTCGGTTCGAGTGGTATCCGAGGGGAGTTCCGCACACAAAAAAAGGGTACCAGCGATCTCGCGCTCGCAAGAACATACGTCGCTAATTTGTTAGATAAACACAGCGTTAATCTAGAAACAAACTACAAAACTGATAGACAAATAAGAAAAATATATAAATATAAGAATAAACAAACAAATAAATAAAATGACATCAACAGCTACATGTAACATTCTAGTTTGTCAATTCACTGTTTAATGGAATCTATGTATCTGTATTTGTGACGGAATTGAATTTATTTATTCATCACTGTCTCCCTCCGACATTGATACATCGGCTATATATAATATGAATGACTGGCGCAGTGGTTTGTGTAACGGACTGCTATTCCAAATGTCGTGGGTTCGATTCCCGCTCAAGTCAAACATTTGTGTGCATGAACATTTAATGTTTGATTTATTCTGGGTGTTTCTATGCATAATAAGTATGTATTTACAAAAAAAAAAGTATATATGTATTTATATCAGTTTTCTAGTAGCCATAGTACACGCTCTGCTTAGTTTGGGACTAGATGGCGTTGTGTGAATGTGGTAGAATATTACTTATTTATATACTATAATTACTTCTTCCAATTACCATCTTTCATTTTCGTTCGTTACTTTGAGTTTCGAACCCAAATTTAAGTTGTAACTCAAAAATTAGTTTTGTAAATTAATAATTCAAGCAGAAATCAATCGGATTTGGGTAAGTCCTACAAAATTAACTCGTCAAGGAGTTATTAAAAACCTTTTATAATATTCTAAAAATGTCCCTATTCTACAAGATTTAGTATTTAATACAGACAAATTGATGTGAAGTGATAAGATAAACAGCTGATATAATGACATACAAAATTTATTTTAGCGGCATAGGTAACGTGTGAGCAGAATCTTACCGGATTAGAGCAGTCAGCAAGTTTGTGTGATGCTCCAGTGCACTGAACTAGGGCGAGGACATAAGGTGGCATAAGAAATTACTTTTGAAGGAAGGTTGGGTAAATTTATCTATTGATGCTTAAAGTTTTTCTTTTTATAGGTTTTAAGTGATAATTAAATGATATTTTTGTTCCTTTTTACAGAGTGATGTAACCGGAGCCTAAATCCTTCCTCCTCTTCGCATTCAGCCTAATTCTGTGGGGAGGGGTACTCAAAGAGCGCCAATGCACTTATGATGCGCTGCAGGTGTCCATTCAGCCTCATTCTACAAATATAAACAGTATTATAATGCTATAATACTGTTTATATTTATAGAATGAGGCTGAATGGACACCTGCAGCGGCACCAAGATTTACTTACGACCCACTTTAATTACTCATTTATAACGGTAATTATTTAATTAATTAAGTAAATGAGGAACTAAGTCCAATAACAGAACTGTCAAAAATTCTGATACAAATACTAATGTCGTTTAATTATATTTAATAAGATTTTATTACAGTCTGTTCGTATTCATGATCAAATTTCATTTGATGTTTCTCACGGTTTACCTAGAGACAAACACTAAGTGTGTTATATATTAACAATTTTCCCTACCTTACTTTTTCTTAGTACAGGTTTTATATTTTTTTATCTCTTCATTCAATCAGTCTGCTATTAGTGTTTTTTTTAATCCTCAAAGAATAAATATATTTAATATTTAACACTGTCAACTATTCGATAAAGGAATATTACCATTTGATATTAGAATACATTAGAGTTTGTTAAGCAAACTTTTGTTGTTGTTAGTACATTTAATTATTTAAAACAACCTACCGCTGTGAAGTTAGATTACACACAGCCATATATCCCCAACATACTCTATTTACCAAAACACAGTTGACAATACGCCTTAATTTTAATCTGGTACAACCGCCAATTCATTTTCCTGTCCATGTGTCCTCCCCCTAACTATCTTAGATCAATTCAGTTCACGACGATCGCACGTTTAATCTGAAGCGACACGTTATAGGACGCACCCTGTATGTACATTTGTCAGTCTTGGTTGAGAGGTAATTTAATAATACAGCATTCAATATTCAACCTTATGTTCTGCGTGTAAGATGGAAAGGTAAACGTAAGTTTCCATGTGGAGTTATAATTTGGATTGTTACGGTTAGAACATCTGGTGTATGTAAATGGTGTGGAATTATTATATTTGTGGTGTAAGTGTTTTTATTTTATTACTTGCTACGGTGATGTGGGACGAGGATTAGAATATTTTAGGCTGTTTTTTTTTAAGGCATAAACCCTGATGATACAGCATGTTCCTTTACTAAAAATGTAGTATTATTTAATAAGAAAGACTACTCAATAATTTTATTCATTTTATGTTGCGTCTGCATAGGAGGTTTGCCCTTAATCGTCACGCTGGGCAGGCGGGTTGGCCGAAAATCGATCTAAGTGGCTTGCAATGGGAGAGGCTATGTCCAGATGATGATTCGTTTTATGTACGGTAGTGCGGTTTTTTTTTCTCAGAGGGTTAATCTCTTATTCAGAGAGTTTAAGTATAGAGTGTTTGGAATTTGGTAGGAACACATTTTTTATATCTCTAAATCACAAGTATCTATCAATATCATTATTAAACCGTATCCTATCGATTAGTGCCGTCAAAGAATGAGATGAGCATCACATGGAATGGTCAGGAAATCTGACCATAAACTAGAAATAGAACCCTTTTTTTTTTCCCGTGCGGAAATCCCCTCGGATACCACCTGTCGGTGGCATGTCGGACTCGAACCGACTAAATCCGCACGCCGTCTCGGGTACTAATAGCCGGGGAACCAGGTATACCCTAGAAATAAAGTCCCTGGTGAAGAAATAGAACCCTGAAACTTCGATCCTATGGTAAAGTTAATATATGTAGAATTGTTCACCTTGGAATAGTAAAAGAATCATACTAGTGATGATCTTCAACTCAGCTCAGAACTCAACAAAGGCTGATACTAAAAATCGTTGATCGCATTCTCTCAGTGATTGCGCAAACTTAGATAAACTACGTAATACGCCTAAATACTATGACAGACAATATTGACTGTGTGCTTGCTTGCTTGTATAAAGAACATACTTTACGAATTGCATTCTCCGTAACTGAGTCACGATTCCAATCTCCATGCAATGGATGACCTCGTTATTTGCAGACGGTGGTTAAGGGAACTTGAGCATTTAAGTACCATAACTTGGCATTTACTACAACTGTGAATATTATTGCTGGTAAATAGTTTTCTTGTTAACAAAATAATAATAATACGGACACCTCACACACGTCCGTCTGATCCCAAACTAGGCTGTACTATAGTTTCCAGACTGCTGATAAACATACTTACATACGTCTAAATACATAGATATTATAGATAAATTACACCCAGATACAGAACAATTCACCGTGATTATCATACAATATTTGTCCTGGGTAGGAATCGAACCCGGGCTCAGTAGTCAGGATCACTAACCACTAGGCCAACAGACCCGTCACAAAATGAAATGTTGTCCATTTGTATTCGTATTACGTAAGAAAAGTTAGACCGTTTTACCAAAATGTATTCTTTTACATTTTAGTAATAATCCGATTGGGAGAAACATAAATCGGAAACTTCCTCAATACTAGGAAATTAAGATACAATTTTTTTTTTTTTTTTTTTACCACATTCACACAACGCCATCAACGCCACAAACTAAGCAGAGCTTATACTATGGGTACTAGGTAACTGATATAAATACATATTTACTTTTTTTTTGTAAATACATACTTATTATACATAGAAACACCCAGACCAAATCAAACATTAAATGTTCATGCACACAAATGTTTGACTTGAGCGGGAATCGAACCCGCGACCTTTGAAATAGCAGTCCGTTACACAAACCACTACGCCATTCGGTCGACAAATTGGAAGTACTTTTTAAATATAATTAAGACATGTTTTATTAAAATTTTGCAGGACTAAGTATGTTGGGTCAATCAGTCACTAAGTATTTTAAATATATTTTTTATTTAAGACAACTATTCGTTTATCTAATATAATTTTCAATACTTTACTAACCTCAACAACATAACACATATACATAAGATATATCCATTGGTTTAGGAGACTGAAAACAAACACACAAATACACAGCCACACAACCAACACATAGACACTCAGACAAACGTCTCAATATTGAAGAGGTTTTTTTTTTAATATAACACCTTTACAAACATACATGGTAACGGACACAAAGAACACCCAGACTCAGGACAAGAATTTGTAGATCACACAAAGTGTTGTCCCGTGTAGGGATCTGACCCACAATACTCAGCGCAGTAGTAAGCGGCGAGTTGACCGCTAAAACCACTACGCCATCCGTGCAGTCAATCCGCCAATCCGTGTTTTTTTTATAAATAAATAATGAATACAGATATGACTTAGATTCATGGATATATTCCCGTGTTATGTTTTCACTTCTTTACTTGTACACGCTGACATATTACTGAAGAAAACATTTTGCTGATGTACACAGGGGTTCATAAAACACACTTTACTCCCTTTACCAGTAAAAGACACACAAAGTGCACGCATTGAACATAAAACTGTGAAGCCGGGTATATTCGCAGTATCCTTTGCAAAAAGTTACGACTGTGTGTCAGGAGAGAATAGAGGAAATGTCGGGACACCTCATGATATAAATAAACAGGGCAGTATACTGTTCCTGGTATGTAACGTTTGTAAATATCAACATGGAAGCTCAGGATCAGGACGTAGGCTTATGGATATTTAAATGGCGCAATGATTAAAGATGTCGCCATGCTACCGAACTGCGCCGAGTGATATGATTTGGATTCAATTCCTGTTTGAGACAAAAAAATACGTGAACCACAAAAACTTACTTGACGAAAACATAGTTTTTTTATAAATGGGCATATCAAACACACGGCAACGGCTAGTACAGAATTTAATAGTCTTATAAAAAATCGAATGGCACAATGGCAAAATACACAGAACAAAAAGATGTGTGTACAAAATAAGAAACTCGTCGTTTTGGTTTTAAGCTAAGTTTATAAATATCTACCACACGCTCCTCTAATCCTAAACTATATAAAGATCTGTATTGTTGAATCCAAACTACTGATAAACATCATCATCAACAGCCTTTAACAGTCCACTGCTGAACATAGGCATCTCCTTAGAAAGGAGGTTTTGGCCTACTATACCACGCTGGCAAGACGGGTTGGTATAGGGTTTGTTTCAAGTTTTTCTTCTCTTTGCAGTGCTGTTATCCTGCGCAGTTTGCTCCCTAAGTCGTCTCTTACGACACCCACTTGATGAACAGACACCGAACAAATGATCATGGTCATCATAAAATTATAAATCCTGGGTGGAGGGGGATGGAATCATACAGTCGGTTCAGCAGTAAGAATCACTAGACCAACAGGCCCGTTTAATCCTAATCCAGAATATAGACCGTTATATAAAAATAAAACAATGGACTAAGAACTATGCAAATAAATTGGATCTTGTCTACTTTATTTGACACGTTTTTATTAGTAAATATTATAGTAACAAATCTTCCACCGCCTAATATTCTATGTCATTCGAATCATATATCATCAACAGCCTTTAATAGTCCACTGCTGAACATAGCGCTCTCCTTAGAAAGGAGGTTTTGGCCTACTATACAACGCTGGCCAGACAGGTTGGTATAGGGTTTATTTCAAGTTTGCCTTCTCTTTGCAGTGTTGTTGTCCTGCGTAGTTTGCTTCCTTAGTCGGCTCTTAGGACACCCACGGGATGAATTGGGGTAGTGACAGTACGTATTCTTAATCCGTCACTACACGGACGTCATTCGAATATTTTGCAAGTACTCTTAAACAGAATGATGAATCATTAAAATTAATGATAAAACCAATTTTATAAAATCTTCCACAACAAAGATATTGAACGAATCCTCTTGTATAACAAAACCGTCGTATTCTTAGCTGATAAATTTAAACAATAACATCGAAAGTAAATCGGTAGAACAATGCTATGTTACATTATAGCATTGTTAGCTAAAATAGAATATTCATTAGGATTTTACCTTTAAAATGGTGTCTGAAGGGAAATCATTAGCATTTCCCTACAGTAGGATGGGCTCTACACTGACACTAGTGAAGGGTAACAGAAATATCGATAGATTGGCAGTTTTTTTTTTAAATTGACAAGTTTGAGCTTGACGTTGAAATCGTTATGAGAGATTTCACATAGGGTTTTAGACGGAGACACCCTGATGGTATTACCAGCATGTGATGGAGTAGTATTTCTAGTTTCTTTAAAAAAATATGTTTTTAATATTATTGTGTTTTAAAAATATCACGAGAGCCTTTATTACTTTTTTATGAAGAAAAGACTAATAGGATTATCTTTTCTTATAGAAAGGTTTATAGAAAGGTTTTTTTTTTTAATGAATCATTTTATAGACTGTCATAAAAAAAAACACAGTTATAAATAGCAATTAAAAGTTACAGTTGGTACATACTTTTATTGTATTGCATTTATGCGGTTAAAAAAATTGTTTTACTTTTATTGAAAATACCACGACAATATCGCTTAAAAATAACGAGAGTCAATTTTGGAACTTCAAGTAAATCATCATTTTAACTTTTAAAAATATTTCATTCATTTCCTAAGGTAGGAAACATTTTTAATTAAAGATTTTCTTACATCGACAAAACAGCTCCCTACCATTGTTCCCGTATAGTCTGTAATTGCGCGGCCACATTTCGGGGGTAGAAACACATAAATTACACCTTTTATTCATTCCCGATTGCTAGTGTTATTGCTATCATTACCCACCCCACGAGTATTAAAATATGGCCTTTATTAAAGTAACGTGTTATAAGTTACTTTGAGCCCTTCAATATTGTTTTTTAAGAAACATATATTTAATTCTCTGCACGGCATTATTCCACCAATATAACAGGATAATTTAACTTTCCAATAAGCTATAGTAATGTTAGTTACAGTTACAAGATGTTGGCACTATATTCCTGGTTTTTTATCTCCATCCATGCTGTCCATCAATAAGTACCTGTTTTGTTACCCATGTCATTTCACGCTTTCGACAAGGACTCTTCATCTCGTGTTCAGTATACATCCCTAGCTCGTGGTATCACTAGCGTGATTGTGGATTTTGTCTATCAATCCAGTTCAGTTCAATTATCACGTATAGTAAGCCTTACATTTTCAGGGGGATAAGTCTCACCAGGGACTTCCTTTCTAGGGTATACCTGGTTCCCCGGCTATTAGTACCCGAGACGGCGTGCGGTTTTAGTCGGTTCGAGTCCGACATGCCACCGATAGGTGGTATCCGAGGGGATTTCCGCAAGGAAAAAAAAAAAAAAAAAAGGGGGATAAGTCTGTAGTTTTCCTTAAGCTGACAACATGATTATGATCATTTTACGATGATCAGTTAAATGTATAAGGCGTCACAACGTATCAAAAAAACTTGTGTTAGAATCTATTTATTTATTTATTAATAATTACTACCACATCATACATATAACTAGTTTTGACAATATGCGGTATTATACCTGATATGTATGACAGTTATGGTGTACATAGGATATACTGTAATGTAGTGGCGTAAAAAGTAGTAAACTAATAAAAAACAAACAAGAAAAAAAAAGCTAAAGAAAAGTATACTTAATAATAATAAAATATTTGAATTAATACTACTCTAAATCTATTTGATATCTAATTTACATTCAATCTATAATATTAGTTAGAATAATTAGTACTTTACAGAAAAGGGTGCCATGGTAAAAGGTAAGTGTTTTTATAACATTTAAGTGTATTAAGCATACAGAACAACTTTGGCCTAGACTTAATTACATCAATATTAAAAGCTAAAACAAAACTCTTAACAACGTAGTAACGAAATAATTTCATTTCATAACCAAACTTAATTGTCTAATCCTTTAGACTTACCTAATTAGGTCGACACATACATCCTGCCAAGATCAATGCAAAAGATATTGACTGGTTTCTTTTATGGCCGGAAAACTGTCTAACAAAAAACGCCTTTATTCGGTGGGTCGGCCGTTTATATCTTTATACTATGTATTATAAACTATGCTTGTGCAATAAAAGAAGGTAATAAGTAATAGTCCAATAAAAGTGGGCCTTGATATACTTTAATGTAATAAGGGTAATACATCTCGGCACTCGCGCATACACAAAAGAAACTAATAAGCTTATGTTGTTCTTTTTTTTCTTCATTTGCAGGGAAATTCATTCCAATTATATTAAAAGAATGGCTAAAATACGCCCAACAATTTAGTGGTGAGCTGTACTAACATATGTCGATATTTTTGTTATTAAATTACATCACATTTTCACGTTTACGTGCTTCACTTAATTTTTTTTTTTTAAACAACTCAAATATATGTATGTGTGTTAGTAGTATATTAATCATGCTATTAGTTAAAATATCTCTAGTGACTAGTGATAGTTGATTTAAATTCAAAATGACGATTAAAACAAAGATAGTTTACGTATTCTCTCTTTCGTTCAATTTACAGAAATATAGTTAAAATAGTTCAAACTATTACTCGTAGCATACATTCAATAATGGACCTTCTCTTGTTCATATTTGCCTTTTATCTTAAATATATCTTTTTTTTAGAAGACAAAACATCGATAATTTTTTTACGTCTAAATCGATATCCAATAAACTAAGACTGTCAAGAAACTTTCGAATATACCGTTTTATGAATTTCCAGACAGTTGACTGTCGTCGCGACATCTTCGAGCCTCTCGAAAATGCATGACATTTCGAATATAAATGGTAATGCAAATTCTTTCACCCTCGATACTGAATTACTAGGGTGTTCAAATACCCGTGAAGTAAGGGCAAAGGGAACAGCGGTATATCATTCAGATTTTGATAAACTTGGACACTGGGATTGAAGCAGATTTTAGGTATTTGCCGTAGATAAAAAAATGACGTATATATGTATCAACTTTGCTCATTTGAGTCATACATTTATTAAATCTTTATGAGTATATCATTAGGTGTGATCAATTTGCCTCTATGCCAATAGGACTTCATTCTTCTATTATCATCACATCACATCAACAGCCTTTACTAGTTCACTGCTGGAAATAGGCCTCTCCTTAAAAAGGAGGTTTTGGCCCACTATACCACGCGGGCCAGACGGGTGGGTATAGGGTTCGTTTCAAGTTTTACTTCTCACTGCAGTGCTGTTGTCCTGCGTAGTTCGCTTCCTAAGTCGCCTCTCACGACACCCACGGAATGAATAGGGGTGGTGACACTCTGTATTCTTAATCCGTCACCACACGGACGAATTCTATAACTTCTATAATTTATTTTTATGAGAAACTTTCTATAAATATATATATATATATATATATATATATATATATTATTATTATCGATATCGACATTAGTAAGGCACATTCCTAGCAATATAAAGCTGTAGTACACTGAACGCTTCGTTAACCCACAATCGCGTTACGTAGACACGAAGCGTTTCGCTAATTCTTGCGTACGTTTACCTGCGCTGTGTGCGTTTGTCTTTATCCTGTCAAATTTGTAGAATGGACAAGTAAGCGGTCTCATTAGGCCATTTAAAATGGACTTCTGAGGCTTTTTTGAAAATTGTTTTTATGTATAATAAACGGTTTGGGCGCTCTGCGGGCATCCGCGTGGTGACGGATTAAGAATACGAAATGTCACTACCTCTATTCATCCCTTGGGTGTCGTAAGAGCTGACTAACGGAGCAAACTATGAAGGACAACAGCACTGCAAAGAGAAGGAAAACTTGAAACAAACCCTATACCAACCCGTCTGGCCAGCGTGGTATAGTAGGCCAAAACCTCCTTTCTAAAGAGGGGCCTATGTCCAGCAGTGGACTAGTATAGAGTATAGAGTATTATTCTCGACAGTTTACAAGCCTGATTCGCCTGATAGGACAATTTTTTTTTTATCTGTGGTAATGTACAGGTACAGGTACAGTAAAAACTATTCGAAATAAATAATTGAAGAATTATAGAGACTTAAAATTCAAAACTAAAAAAGTTAAAGTTATTTTTTAATTTGCCAAGTTCGAAGCAAGATTTCTTTGACGCCGCAGTTCTTAATTGTAGTACATTTAAGACCCTATACTTTTTACAAAGGAATACTTCTTGGTTCTTTTTTACAAGCTTTTATTTAACTAGAAATGTATGTATTTATTTATATATGTAACTATGTTTGTTCGGGTGGAATCTTCCAACTCAATTTTGAAGCAGATATCTTCAACTGATTGAGCTGAAGTACACGTTTAGTTTGGATAACAATGTATGGTTATCTGTATGACGTCATTCTAAATAAAACATGGTGGAACATCTAAGATGGCGGACTAGTTATTTTAATATATTTATGAAAATGTGTTGAAGCGCCTACGCAATTCGCGTGCGCAATAGGGCGTATGCCCTTAGGACGTCTATTTACTTTTTTGTAGCTTTAAGCTTATGTTATATATTACATAGATGTCGGTACATTACCATTGTTAACTTCATTCTGTACTGTTCAGCCATTACAAGTTTTACCACATCGCTGCTTTTTATTTTAAATTTATTAGCCGGAAAACAGTCTGTACAAAATGTAATATATTATTATGTTCAAAAAAACAAATAAAGCTTTTTTTTAAAAGTGATGTACATTCTATAAATACCAGAAATAGAAATAAACTTGTAGTACCTGCCTCTAGGCTCCAAAAGATAAACAAGTCTTTACGAGGTCAATGTGTCCGATTTTATAATAAAATCCCAAATAATATTCAAGACTTAAGTATTAACAAATTTAAATCCGCAATAAAACGTGGCTTGTGCCGGAGGGCCTACTACTCAATTAAGGATTAAATAGAAGAGAAAAATGCTTGGCATTAATTAGGGCAGGCTATTTCTTTCTTAAGTAAAAATGTGGTGCAGGCTAGTGTGTTTTTATTATTATTATTTTTTCTATTTTTATGGTCGGTCGCCACGCTGCTTCCTACTACACCGAGTGTTGTGGGTGCAAACCCCACATGGGACGATACTTTGCATGATCCACTAATTGTTGTTTTAAGTCTGGGTGTTCTTTGTATCCGTTTCATGTATGTTTGTAAAGTCCCTCGCGACACAGGATTTATATTCCTAATGCGGGAGTTGTCTTTTTTTGAAAATAATAATAATAAATAACTTGATCTGATTGATTATATTTTTTTTTTTTAACTAAGTAAATGCGAGTACTTAAATCTCTCGTTGAGCTGTTATATCATATTGTTTTTAAAAAGGTTTGTTACCTTTAATTTTGTGTTCGTAATTTCAATTATACTGTAATGATATTTGACTAAAACACTGAAAGTGACGCGTCTAGATATACAAAAGATGGGTAAAATAAATACCAGTATTAAAACCAAACTGTTACTGTAAAAACGCACTTATATGTACTATACATAAGTATAATATTACAAGACAACAATGACACTTACTAGCAAATCTCCCACCACATGTCATCCAATTTTAATCAGCTTAAACTGATAGAACCCAGCGCAGCATAATTCAATTACGCGTCTTTATTACATAACCTCGTCCAAATGAGTGGCTGCGCCATCAAACAGTAGCGTCCCTACGAACAGCAGTAACGTGCAGTAATGCAATCAAGGGTCTGACGTACCTAACGATTTGTGAGACCAAATAAGCGGTCTCATACGTACCGCTTATGGGTATTATGAAAAGAAAGATACATATATATTTTATAGCCTGTTTGAATAATTATATATAAGTATTACAAGTACATATATATTATTTCAATTTTTTTGTTAAAAAATATATGAATAGGGGTATGAAAAATAGATGTTGGCCGATTCTCAGACCTACCCGATATGCACACAAAATTTCACGAAAATCGGAAAAGCCGTTTCGGAGGAGTTCAACCACTCACACCGTGACACGAGAATTTTATATATTAGATAGTGCGGCTAGAAAGCTCGAAATTGGTATGCGACTCTGAGTTACTCGAGCTATTGCTTGTCCAATTTCCCTTTTCCAATTTTCTCGTATATTTCCTAAAGTGCCCGTTTTCTGACACTCATGATCTTTTTATATTAGGTCTTTACCTATGAAATTGCCGTTTTGTATGCAATAAGTGAAAGTACTTATTTTTTCAAACTTTTTTATTTCTGTTATTCGAAGTAATCACCCATGCAATCGACGCATCTTTGCCAACGCATTGGCAGTTTATTGATGCCCTTCTTGTAAAAATCAGCCGGACGGGAGGCAACAAACTCTTCAAAGGCATTTTGTACTGCCTCTCGGGAATTGAATTTTTTACCCACTAAAAAGTTGTCTAAATTTTGGAAAAAGTAATAGTCGGTAGGTGCAAGGTCTTTCATTTATTTTATACAAAACGGCAATTTCATAGGTAAAGACCTATTACATTATATTAAGTTGAAATTAAAACGGTGCAAGTACGGTACATAAATATGCATTTCCTAAAAAATCTTTACATGATGCTCTCAATAAGTTTTGGGAAAAAATATTTTAAGTAAAATTCTTAACGAACTTTCTTTTAAAACCTCAAAAAGAAATTGGAGGATTCTAAAAGAAGATAAAAAAACACATGTACAACTTTATATTTATTTGTTAGTATTTTAAAACAGTCAGTTATTATTTATGCATTTTTAAATTCTATTTTTATACGTCTAAGACAAATTGTGAGTGAGTGAGGTAAGAGCCGACTAAGAGAAAAAACTACGCAGAAGAACAGCACTACAGAGAGAAGGAAAACTTGACACAAACCCTATACCAGCCCGTCTGGCTAGCGAGGTATAGTAGGCCAAAACCTCCTTGCTAAGGAGAGGCTTATGTCCAGCAGTGAACTATTAAAGGCTGTTGATGATGATATGTTTTTTATATTGCATAGATGGAGAGGCGGGGTCTCCTGGTAAATATTTTAGATATTGATTTAGATATTGTTTGAATACTAATAGCTAGTTCCAGTGTGGTGTAATTGAATTGATGAATTTCAATAGTAAGCAACACACACACACAGGAAATAATGTACACTGTATACAGTCCGTGTGAGTTCGTGTTTACGCTTCTGTTCTGATATTATGTTCGACCGTTACAATAAACAGCATCTCCTAAGCCCCGTAATAATATTTTGGGCTTGTATATTTGCTCCTATAAACAGGAGACCTGACAAACTTGTCTTTAAGTAATCAATTATTTGTTAGGGCTTGGATGGATATATATTCATTCATTTTATGAATGATTTGGTTTTTTTAAATCCAATTAGGATGTTCGGTATTCGATCAGTATGTATGTATGTATGTATATGTTTCACGGCCTTCTGATCTCAAACTAGGCAGAGCCTGTACTATGGTAACCAGACTGCTGATAAACATACTTATATATTTTTAAATACATACATATTATAGATAAATTACACCCAGACACAGAAAAAATGACCGTGCTCATCACACAATATTTGTCCTTTGTGGGAATCGAACCCACGGCTTAGCAGTCAGGGCCACTAACCACTAGAAAAACAGGCCCGTCGAGTTTTTAAAAATAGCCTCATCTCTCACATCTGATCTGATCCGTCTGATCACAAACTAGGCAGAGCCTGTACTGGACCAACCAGACTGCCGATAAACATACTTATATATGTATTTCTAAATACGTATGTATGTGGTTAGAAATTCTGACTGCTAAGCCATAGGTCGTGGGTTCGTTTTCCATATATATTATAGAAAAATTACTCCCACACATACAACAAATGATAGTGCTCATCACACTATTATTTGTCTTGGATGGGAATCTAAACCCCGACCTCTGGTTTAGCAGTCAGGTTTACTATAGTTAAACCGCCGTAAGCTTGGCCCTCCTGATGGTTTGGGGGACGCGGGGCGGGGGTGCATTCAACCAATTAGCTAGTGCGTCGCTGTCCGCCGGCAGTGACAGACGTGAAAGTATGGCTGTACGTGTTATTTTTCTTAAGACTGCTACACACGGTATTATTTTGCAACATGGATAATCTGCCGACTCTGCGTCACAAAAAGATTTAAAAACTTGAAGTTCGGCTTACAGAGGTTCTACTGTTAAAGTTCTAATAAATAATATTTATTATTTTACTTAATTTTTAAATTGTATCTGAATATAATTTACATGATGAAAATAAGGTAATTTAATTAAAATTATTTTACAGTATTAAATTTTACAATTAATCATAAAAACTTACTATACACTGATATTATAACACATGGAAATAAATTCGATTTTTATTACATCGTGTGTAGATTAAATCTCAAACAAATAAATCTGAAGATATCGAGTTAGTACATCGTGTCATGTAGAGCCGAGCGCATCACCCGCCCCGCGTCCCGCAAACCATCAGGAGGGCCAAGCTTACGGCGGTTTAACTATAACCACTAGACCAACAGGCCCGTTATGGCCTTTATATTAATGTATCGCAGAACTTTTATTCAGCTTTTGTTATGGCGATTTTCAAGTCTACATTCTTTAGTCTTTATTGCAGCCATGAAAAACAACAAAATTATCCGTATCTCTTTTGAGTAGAGAAAGTATATAAATAAAACAAACTTAAAGTTTCTGGATTCTGATTAAGTGAAACACTTTTCATGCAAGTATGGCTATCAAAGTAAGCGCATTGTGCTAAACTATTTTCGTTTTCGGTACCAGTAGAAAGATTCGCAAATCATTGTTTATACAAGGTACCATGAAATATTATTCAGTACAAAACTAGGTAACTAACAGGTAAAAATTAATATCATCGGGTTTTTCATTCTTTATCGATTATATGTAACAAACACTTCGAAGTATTCTGCGCTTGGAGCTGGGTGGTAGCGGTATGTCCAGCAGTGGACTGCGATAGGCTGATAATAATGATGTTTTGTTCAAAAGGAATAAATTGTAGAGGAGATTGCATAGTATATAATCAACTTTTGTTTTTAAATTATTTACCTTAATAAGCACAGATATCATGATATGAATGACATTATAATTCGATTTGATTTGTATTTTAATTGACTAATTTGAACAAAAAGCATGTACCAGTATAATAAGACATAGGAAAGAGGAATACATAACAACATAACAATTTTTAAGTAGTTATCTCCGACTAAAACCGGGGTCAAAACTACTTTCAAAATTAAATAGACAGACAGACAACTACTGTTATATTGTGTAAAGTTGTTTTAGTAGAAACGTATAAAAGACACACACGCAAGCATTACCTTGCAGTTCAGCTGCAGTAAAGTTGTGCAGTGCTGCAGTAATCCAATCAGAGCAAAGCACAGACGATTTGCAAGTAAGTGATGCTACAGAAGCATTGAGTGAACTGCCTATTCGCTGTTAACCGTATCGAATGTGTACCGGGCCTCCTACTCGATGGCCAGATTTTGTACGCAATTTTTTTCGATGTGGGGCAATTTTTTGTACAGTTTATAGATTTTAATATCAGATGTGCTTCCAATATACGTAAATGCTTTCGTCAATTTATTTGAAAAGGGAAGTATAGTGTTTAAACTGGGCGTGAAGAGAACTAATTAAACTTTACAGAAAAAGGTTGACATTAAGTACTTTAATAGGTAGATTTTTACCTTAAAATTAATTGGTTGCCTTTTCGTTCACGTTATCTTCTCCTCTTACTTAAGTTTCCTTCTACATTGATCTGCCAATTTTCCCACCTATTCTGAAAGGGTGACGGCAATAGGCTTTAAAATCTTATCTTCTTACAGCTATACTATAACAGTACCTAGTTTGGGGCTAGGAACTTCTACGTAACACGTCCGAGAATATTTATTTACGTACTGTTTTAATAACTTCTTAGACGGTCTAAGTTTAAATTCGAGGACATTCTCAGCATCTATAAACACCCATTCCTTCAGTGTGGCCATTACACTGGCCTTCAGTAATTCTCTAGGTACGTCGTACGATCGATACGCAGAATTCCAAGTTTGTCTGACGGCAACTTAACGAAAAGTAGTAAGTATTAACTTGCTTCAAGTATGATTAAGTGTTTTGCTTTGATAAGTTTGTTTTGTGACTTTGACTTAAGAGGTTCTTAAATATTTTATGTTGTATTTATTATTTGACTTGCGACCTTTTTTTTCAATTATTTATGCCTAAGGTAGTAGGTTGTTTTTATAATGATAATATAATATTGATTTTGTGACTAAATTTATTTATTTGATGCACGGAAAACTTACAGAAATATTAGTAAAAAGAAGCAGATTAATCATCTGCAAATATTTGTGTCGGCGTTTAGGTGTTTTCTATGTATAATATGTATGTATTTTCAAAATAGTATAAAAGCATATCAGTCATTCTAGCTTTCATAGTACAAGCTCTGATTAGTTTAAAACTAGATGGCGTTGTGTGTCAGATGTCCGAAATATTATATCTTTTTAAACTCGGTGCAGTTTCCAAGAGTAAAAGTGATGACGTCATCCCAAAAATGGAACACACAAATGTCGGAAAAGTGACACATCATTCGCAGACATCCTGTGAAATATAATCTCATCACAATGAGTGGCTCCACGAGTGCCCCGATTGTGAACTTAGCAGTCACTAAGTCTATTCTAGTCTCACACCGAGCGAGGCGATATATCCATCTTCATTTGTCAACCTAGTATTAACTCTATCACATAGCGTCACGGTTCAAAATTAATTGTCTGCCATGATTAGCGTGTGTTGAATCACGTTATCGAATTCAATCATGTCTGCATTTAACGGTGTTGCTAACAGTAAGGGGAATGGAACTCTAAAGTAATGTCGATAAAGTTTATGTTGGATTAAGTTGGTTTTCGCATGAGTTAATTCATTATTGAACAAAATGTGGAAGACAATGATGCATAAGCACAATGAACGACAATATTGTGTGAAGTCTATGAGCTTTATTGTTGTTTCACTGAAACACATACAATAAATTGCGTATTTTCCTTGTTTTAAAGGTTTTTTTTTTCAAAATATATCTCTTTAATTATTATTAAAAGAAAGTATAACAGTGATTTTTCTATTTTCTTAAAAACACAAAATTTTAGCGATGGTTATGTTACACTTTTTTCATTATTGTTACATATATCGGAGCAACTACAAACTAACTCACTTAATAAAAAATAATTAGATTGATTTAAAAACAACTCAGACACCGGTCCTCCGTCATATATATATACGTAAATTACTTGTAGATTTCGTCCTAGACCAGGCACCATATCCAAAAAGACATAAATGCTATTTATAATGCGTCATTTATTTGTCTGTTTAGTTGTTGAAAAGATGTAAAGGTCTCTAAATTTTCTCCTTTTTTCTTTTTAAAAAGACAACTCCCGCTTTAGGAAAATATCCTGAGTCGCGGGAGACTTTAAAAACATAGATGAAACGGATACAAAGATCACCCAGACTCAGAACAACAATTTGTAGATCACACAAAGTGTTTTCCCATGTACCCATATGTCCCACAACACTCAGCGTAGTAGTAAACGGCTTGGCGATCGCTTAAACCACTAAGCCATACAGTATTTAAGAAAAAAATTCCCCTGAATTTCATTGCCCAAAAATAAAAAAAATGTCTAAAACGTTACTCACTTTTGAAGTCCCCAAAAATAAAATACAATCGTGAAGGTATCGTTTTAACAACAAAAGGGTTCTACACGAAAAATGCGAGTGCCCGTATATTTTTTCTTCCGCCCGATTGTCCGGCGCGATCTTTTTTATTTGGATGACGTAAATTTTACCCGGGTGATCCGGGTGATTTGGGGACGTAGCGCTTTTTCAACTTAATTCCGTGATGATTAATTAGTGAAGTTTTTGTTCGTTGGCTTTAATGCACGTCACAATCATGGGGTTATTTTAAATGGAGTTCGCGGTGTTTGAGTAAGAGTTATTGGTTTTGCTTGCTGCAAGTCATCTATTTATTCTACGAGCGTGTTAGAACTTCTTGCCTTTTCAAATCATTCAATTTGAAACCTAACTTTTGAATAGTATTTTTTTTTAAATAAATGTTTTTTTTTAATGAAACCTAATTATTATTTCAGAAGATACCACCAATATAATATATTTTTCAGCTGTTGTTTTTTGTAGCAACCTGTTTATTTTATATATTGTGCCTTTTTAGGCTTTAAGCCTTTTTTTATTAAATCACGCATATGCTTCTGATATATATAATATATCGATCTAAGTGGCGTGCAATGGGAGAGGCCTATGTCCAGCAGTGGACTGCGATAGGCTGATGATGATGATATGCTTCTGGTCGCGGTTAAATAGCCCAGCTGATGATTGTTCCTGTTGAGATTTGCCCAACTTGTTTTTTAGCAAATTAAATCAGAATAAATAAAAACAAAAATTTAGAACACGAAATCGTGCAGAAAGCAAGATTTGTATTTGGGATAAAATAAAAAAAAACACGGTTATCCTAAAGAATTACTGGTACCTAAACACGCTAGCAAAACCTAGCAGATAAACACTATTATGTTAGTTTTGCTTAGCAATAACTCTGTCACACATCAGTATCCGTCATAACTACTATTCACAATCTTTTAAAAGCAAACAAAATTCAATCCCAAACATCCAAAATTGACTGAACACAATGTCTATTCAAACCACTGGCATAATTCGTTTATGCGCCCTCTAGTGTTCGAATCAAATACTAATTGCATGACATAAAAGCTCTGATCGAATCACCGAGTTTATCAAATTATTGTTTTTACTTTGGCTGCTTATAATTGAATCATGCTCTTTGTGGTCGGAAAGGGTGTACTGTTTTGTACACCCCTGTGTAAAACACATGTCGTTTTTGTTTCTTATTATGAGACAATTATTTCAAAATGCATAAAGCCTGAGGGGTATAAGAACAATCAAATTTAAGGGTTTATAAATGAAGTTTCATTCTTTTTGCGTTCGAGAAGAATATAAATACAATATACATACAAAGAGTATAGATACTGACTATGGATGTACCTACAATAAAACTAAATAGTTAACTATTGAGTGTAATCCTTTTTGTCAAAGCGTCGATAGTTTGTAGAAATATTTAAATAAATAGTTGTCAAGTCATAACGTGCTATCATAAAAGTAAAAAATAAAAAAAAATACGTTTAAAAAAACCGACTTCGAAAACTAAAAAGTATAAAATAACTTAATAAATATTAAATTTAATACACCTCTTATGCAAACCTTTAATATTAATAAAATACTATTGTTTGTATGTGCTACCTATTGATAGGTTTCAATTCAAACCACATGATGACAAAGCACTACAGGAAATGCAACGATTAAGACAGTTAAATCTAGATTAATTTTTTTACTTATTTTTTAAATTTCCTTTTTATTTATTTCTTCGTTCCGAGATTTTATATGCAATCGTATTGGTTATAATATTTCTCAATTTCTCTACTCCGCAAGCTCGCTCCGCTTCAATGACAGGTAGCCTAAGACCCACTTATCGGGACACGGGTTAATAGTAATATATAATCAACTTAAATGAAAACTCCTATTCCGCATCAAAACTAAAGAAGAATCACGTAAATCGGATCATAAATCTCAGAGTAATACATACAAAAAAAAAATACCAATCGAATTGAGAACCTCCTCCTTTTTGAAGTCGGTTAAAAATACCTCACTTTTAATATTTGTGTTGATAATTTAAAACTTTTTACAAAGAATTAAAAAAAAACAGACTATCACAATCACAAAATTGGTATGTGAACTGGTAATATGTAAGTTAATAACTTGAGAAGGCGCAGATTGACTTGGTATTTTTTTATGTTGTAATTGTTTTAATGGATTACGGCAAACACAAATTCGAAAAGTAGGCAAACTGTGAAAAATGTCAATTTCAAAATAAATAAGGAACAATTATTATTTTTTATGTTAGAGGGGGCAGACGAGCAGACGGGTCACCTGATGGAAAGTGACTATCGCCGCCCATGAACGTCTGCAACTCAGGAGTCACAAACGCATTGCCGGTCTTTTAGGAAGGAGAACGCTCTTTTCTTGAAGGTTTGAAGGTCGTATCGGTCCGGAAATACCGTAGACAACAACTTAATGTACTTTTCGTAAAATTGGTTTACCATTTGTTTAATAGTGACTGGCCAACGCCTATCAGGGTTGCTAGCTTTATTAGTACATCCAATGCTTCTCTCATCTTGCTTATAATGTCTCTGCATTATAAAATTTTCTAATTTTGTGTTGGGAATTGAAATTCTTTGATAAGTGTGGTTAAGCATTAGAAATAAAGTTTTAAACATAACATTGGAATGTCAGCGCCAATCGTAGGTGTAAAGCGTATCTCGAAACCAGCAAAGCGCTCTCTCGCACTTAAAGTGGCGAACCCAGTACAATACAGCAATCAAGAACGAGACAGTGCAGCCAATTTGTGGGTAGAATTGCTCACCGAAACGATCCTGGCTGGCCTCGTAATTGCTATGAGTTTGTTTGTTTTGTGATCAAACACTCTGTAAGCGAGTGGATGAACCACAGAATGTAGGATTCAGAGGTTTATTGTTCTAGCTTGTGGATGTACTGGACAAGATTGTTAGGAATATTACCATATTTATGAAATACTAGCTGACCCGGCGATCTTCGTACCGCCACATTATCGTAAATATTTTCAAAATTCCTGAAATACTTGTTGTATTTATGACCTGCATCACAAGTGTGGTGCACAGTCGAGGACTAAGGAAATGTGACACTTCGAGTAAATTAAAATAAGATGGATAATCAATAATTCGTTATGATCATCGAAAGTAGTCAAACAACAACCAGTCAAATTAAAAAGTACCACATGTTAATGTGATGTAATGTAAAATGTTTAATGACAAAAAATGAAACAAAATCTTCCGTTTACAATACGATAATGTAATGAAATACAATTATAATAGAAAAATAATTCGACCTTAACCTATTGTAATATGCAATATTTTTAATTTTTCCTTCTGGACAGAAAACAAATACGAAAAACACGCCAATTGAAGGTTTATCCCACACGCTTCTAACTATTGACCTTGAGATTTATTAATAGTCAATGCGAATGCAAGGCGCGCTGCTACTGACTATGCTCATGTAAGAGTTGTTGCAGCTGTATACTGATCTCTCTTCTACCCGTATGATTGATAGCACAGCGTTGGTTTACTTCAGCTTCAGAATTACCCAGGAAATAAAAATTGAAGAAATTTGATCAACTATTATCAACTGATGGCAACAATGCCCCGCTGCACGGTGGTGAATTTGTCCTTGAATCTGTAATATTGAACATAAGGAAATATTAAAAGAAATCTTCTTTAATGAGCCTCAATAGAAGTTTCATATGTGCAGATTTATGTTAATAGACGTGTATAATGTGTGTCACATAGTAAAAAAAACATATCTTAAAAGTTGGATTGAAACCACGTCTTTGAATTTTTAAAATAAATAATTGCACCAAATGATGTCATTTCAAACGCACTATTGTAATTATGAATATTCTACAAGAAATACTTTGATAGAGGTTCTTGCCTGAAAGTAATGAATTTTGTTTCTGGTGGCATCGTGAGATGTGATGATTTGACCTTTCTATTCGCACAACATAATCCTGGCGGTTAAAGTCGAACCTCCAAGCATTGAATTTTGACAAAAAGTACACATTGTTAAAAAATTGACCGATTTATCGCCGGTTTATCGACTGTTGTATTATATCTAAACGCCAACCGTTCATAGAAAATCGTTCCGTTTGATCGCCTGTTTTGTTGCACCTCACTTAAGAAATTCTCATTCTGTTTGCCTCCAAACGCTGCCCACACTCTACATCAGTCCCATTGTCTCAAAGATTGTGATCAATAACAAAAAATAACACGATGGTAAACCTAGAAACACATCAAAACACCGTTTTGCTAATTGGTATTGTAGTTGCCGAGTGGTAATTGTAGTTGATGTTGTATTATCTTGGGGTTTTAGATCATAATTTTTTTTAGGTTATTTCTTAATTTAGCCCCACTATTTGCCGCAGCGAACCTTAGGTGACGATTGGGGAGCTAGCGAACTCTATCGGGTCCTCTTCACCGTCTCTTTTGAGCGAGATCGGCCCCCTCCCGATCCCGCTCTGAGGTCCACTCTTTGGAGCATAACGTCATCGCAGAAGGAGATCGCGGCTGCCAAAATATTCTATAACTTAAAAAAACATAATATAATTTAATGTCTCTACTATTAAATTTACCTATCTAACTAGTAATTTTAAAGAAAATCCAACCATTGTGATGGCTGCAGTATTTAAAACAGCCATATAAAATCCGTAGTAAGATTTTCAAGCCGCCATGATTATAATTAAAATAATTACGTACTTAAAAACCATCCTGCGTACTGACTATCGTCAAATTCTCATTAATTATGCATGGAACTTTTATCCAGCCTGCGGATAACTTCAGATTTATGAAAAAAAATTGAACAGCTCTTCTAAAGATTCACCATCTTTTCGTTCTTATCTTTCACCAACATTGCTAGCTACTACCACTCCTAGGAAGCACTTGTCCAGACTTAGTTCATACTAAAATCGATAAATTGTCGATAAACCGCTTATCAAGTACTATCGATCCTCATTATATCGTTCTTAAAAGCAATGAATCGAGCTTGTAGAAAACTGCTTGCGAAAACAAACCTTTGATTTTTTTTTTAACAAATTGTTGGCTAAAAATGCAATCTATTTTAACTAAAATAAGGTTTATTTTTGTACTAACAATTGCATAAATCGTTACAACAAAAATAACTTAAAGTAATAGTATATTGTAGTGTAACACAATGAGAGATCTTCATCTTAAGGAAGTCGCTCGGCCCGTAGTAAGCGAGACTGAATGCTTCTAACCGAGTTAAAACTTGACGAAGTGAAATATTCAGAATGTTGTTTTGTCTGTCCATCCGTTCATTCTTCGGGTATAATTGGGAACGGTACATTACTGTAGGATTTAATTCAAAAATTTGACTACGAAATGTCTGCAAGAGTTGAACAGTAGAAACGCTTTTGTGAAGCCCTGTATGGAAATGAAATGCTTGTCTTATTATTCTCTATCAAAAAGTATTGTTTTCTTAAGGTCTAACTTTAAATTATAAATGTTTTATTGAGTTTGTGTATTTTTCGCGCTTTTATGTCTTCACTACTCAATCATCATCATCATCAACAGCTTTTAACAGTCCACTGCTGGACATAGGCCTCTCCTTAGAAAGGAGGTTTTAGTCTACCATACCACGCTGGCCAGACGGGTTGGTATAGGGTTTGTGTCAAGTTTTTCTTCTCTCTGCAGTGCTGTTTTCTTGCGTAGTTTGCTCCCTTAGCCGCCTCTTACGACACGACACTAATCAACGATGGGATTGGGCCCAAAATCGATCTAAGTGGCGTGCAATGGGAGAGGCCTATGTCCAGCAGTGGACTGCGATAGGCTGATGGTGATGATATAAAGCGTATATATACCTCCTTTCTAAGGAGAGGCCTACTTCCAGCAGTGGACTGTTAAAGGCTGTTAATGGTATAGAGCGTTTCTTAAATTTTCTCGTTCTTCTGGCTTTCGTCATAAGAATTTGTGTTAAACGCTAAGAAAAAATAATTTGAATATTCAAACTAAATGTTTCCTGATGAGACTAGAATAACACGAAGCTTACTTTTTAATTAATTAAGAAGACTTATAGGTTTGTGGAAGGATTAAATATTTATGAAAAAGAATGTATGTCTGTCTTTCTATCTATCTGTCTGTTTCCTCTTCACGCCTAATCCGCTGAACCTATTAAGATGAAATTTCATCATCATTATCAACAACAGCCTTTAGTAGCCCACTCCTGGACATAACCCTCTCCTTAGTAAGGATGTTTTGGCAGACTATTATTACCGACTATAAATAAAATTTGCTATCGAGGCAGTCTGAGTCCCGGAAAAAGACATGGGATAGTTTTTATACCAGAAGTCATCCTTTAAGGGGTCAAATATCCAACATTACGGAATAGGTTTTTCGGTTGAAGACCGTCCTCCCACAATTTGAGAAAAGCGGAAATATAATACGTAAAATCAGTGTGGAAATAAAGTCGACGAAGGGTTGCCATCGTAATTAGTTTTTTTTGTCCCCACTGTGCAATAACTCAAACTTGCCGACCGCATCCGTAATATTTTTTCAATTAAAATTCATTTTTGTCATAAAATATTCTGCACTCGTGTTGAAAATTAAAATGTATGTGCTCCTATGGGTAATTACTTTAAATGTTATTTATTTATTTACCGTGTTCATCCTTTGGGGTTAGGGATTTTGGTAGATGCAATTTTCTGCAGATGTTGTTTTGATTTAAAGTACCTGCTTTATTTCAGCCGCGTGT
Organism: Arctia plantaginis; assembly: GCA_902825455.1. Classification (NCBI taxonomy): domain Eukaryota; kingdom Metazoa; phylum Arthropoda; class Insecta; order Lepidoptera; family Erebidae; genus Arctia; species Arctia plantaginis. The sequence goes on along the minus strand of CADEBD010000294.1, from coordinate 12,670,330 downwards.
ATGGGTTTCAGGAACTTACCTAGAAAAATAAAAAAAAAACATTAACACAATCAATTTACAACTGAATATATGGTTATGGTTAGTGAACTTGACTGCTGAATCAGAAGTTGTGGGTTCGATTCCCACCTAGGACAAAGAATTGTGTGATAAGCACGATATGTTGTTCTGTGTCTGAGTGTTATTTGTCTATGATATGTATGTATATATTTGAAAATATAGAAGTATATTTATCAACAGTCCAGTTCCCATACTACAGGTTCTGTCACCATGCTGTCTAATCTACATACTCTGTTTAGTTTGGTCAGCCGGCCGTGTGTAAAATATGCCAAGTTATTATTTTTAATATTATTATATATTCATAACTTTTTTATCTATAAACCATATTAATATATTCATGAATATACCCATGTTAGTAAAGTAATTTATTCAGACTGTAGTTTTTGTAATAAAAGTATCTGGTAATATTCAAAAATTTCATGAAATTATGGCAATTAAATTGTTCTAAATATATTCAAACAGGTCATTAATTCCGGCGCTCCAGCCGTCAGACGCAGTTGTCTAACCACAACCACGTACGTGCTAAACTAGTGGTTTTTCATTGTATATATTTTCATGAAAGAGACAAATTATAATTAAAAAAACATCGGAGAAAGAGTATAACCAGAATGCTGTGTCATATATGTTACTACTTAATTTTAAATGTCTTCTTTAAGGTTTTGTTGGGCAATATAACGAGAATATGAGTTAAATTATCTTTAAGCTATTTTTGTATCTACAACACCAGCTGTCATTTTGTAAAAATATATTGTCTTTGGTCGTGTAGAAGGTTCGAGAAGCGTGAGTTTAATTTTATTTCTCACACAATTTTTTCTAAATTTCTCAACAGATGTTGACTTTTTGTTTATTACATTCATATAGTTATATTCTACAAATAAATGGCTGAATCCTCATTATCACTATCTTCTGCTATCAACATACCTGACATTGATCTTACAACTATTATAAATGCAAAAGTTTGGCTCTATGTTTCGTTATCCAATCAAGCTGGTACGGCTAAGTTGATCCTAATAAATAATAACGCTTTATCCCGCTAAAAGCTTTATCCCGGGAAAAAAAATCAGATTAAATTCTGCCGAAATAGCACATATACTGTCTTTAATTACAGAAAAATGATTGATAAGATCGGATTAGATTGGCAAAAGATGGTCCACGCATAAATTTTAGATAGGCAACTCAAATACGGTAGATGGCCCGAGGTACGTCGGGGTATCAGGGTCTTCCTTCCTAGGGTATACCTGGTTCCGTGGCTATTAGTACCCGGCGAAGGCGTGCGGTTGTAGTCGGTTCGCGTCCGACATGCCACCGACAGGTGGTATCCGAGGGGATTTCCGCACGGAAAAAAAAAAAAAAGGGGGGGCGATATAAAGAGGGGATTTCCGCACAGAAAAAAAGGCAACTAAAATACTAGACGTTATGTAAGATTAGAATTTCAATAAGTCAAACTATACTACTCTATAACTTCTAAATATGCTAATTACGTCTATTAAATATATAGTTTCTTACCATGCACTCTTTGATTTCATTTCGATACCGATGCACGTAACAAATATCTAGACAGACACGTAAAACTGTAACTCGGTGCATTTGTCAAGGTACGCTTTGTATTTGTAGACAATTAATTTTGCACTTAGTTGGACGAATACTGTGACAGTTTTATTTATTGCCTCTTACGCGTCGTTTGGTATTCAGAAATACCGTGAATTACACTTTTGAGTTAATTGTTATGTAATACGCTCCCAAAATATTATGGCTCTCAATTTAAGAGCAGGATAGTAACCTAATTCCCTTTTTATTATGTTATAACATTCTCGGCAGTGCCTAAATGTTCGACTACTAAGTAAACACCAACCGCATGCTGCTAAAAAAAACAATAAAATGCAGGTTACAAAGTTGAGCACAAAATGCAAATTTGAATTCATTTGACTAATAGCACATAGTAATGGCGTGCACAGTGTTAAAAATTTACATTTAACAAGCCATAGAATAGATTAAAGTAGTAAAGTTAAAATATATCGTGGCGTCTCGTTGCAAACGCATTAAACTTTTATCCAGCCAGTGTGGCGAATCGAGTTAGAAGTTGGTCGACATTTTGTCCACGGTACAGTGTGTGTGGCGCACTGTGCACTGATTCAATTTATTGTTAAATTACTGTAATTGCTTCAAAATTTTCTATCGTATCGTGTGTTGGTAAAGTTTCAAGAGTCGCTAATATTTAACGAGTTTTTAAACTTGTCCCCTGTCCTCTGAATGAATCCCTTAACAAATTAACTTTTAAGTATACGGTAACAAGTTTTACAAGTTTTGTTTGAAGATATTTATTGATGATGAATTGTAGTTTCTGTCGGGATGTTGTGGATGACCGAATAGCTAATGATTAAAAGAGTAGTCCCTGTGACTTGACGAGCCGGTGCGGTCAAGTCCCGAAAGAAAAACAACTGACCATTTAGACAGTATACCTCCTAAAAAAGGCCTGTAAAAACACCTGTAATCACTGAGCGTGGATAAGGAAGAAGCTTTATTTCAGGATCGTAAAAAATGGCGTTCTATCATCACTAATTCATGTTGTGAATATATATTTTCAAAACTAATATCATTAGACAACTCGCACATATTTTTATAAGAAGAACCTGGTAAACTTGATCGTATACAGCCGTTATTACATGTTCCAAAGAAAATCACAATATGTTTAAACTGTGTAAGCATAATAAAAGAATCTATTAGAACTTTTCATAAAACCGACCCTATTTTTAAACCCATTTTTATATTTAAACCTTCGTAATATTTAAATCTCAAAGCTGTTGATCGCACATCAACAGCTTCTCTCATTTAATACAGAAACTTCTCACAGACAACGACTTAATTCGTATAATTCTAACAATTTGGCATAATTCGTATTATCCTGAGAATTTTGACTATAAATCGCAGTGGAAAGCTTATAATATCTTGAGAGTGGAAACTTTGTATAATAAATAATCTGAGGTATTAGGATTCTCCAATAATTATGTTGGATTATTATTATGCCTACGATGGTAAAAAGTACTAACTAAGATTGAATTGTTGGTTTCTTTCTTTTTACTATTTTTTTTTTAATTTCCATGATATAGTCTTATAATTTACAATTTACTCGAAACGCCAACGAAACGGCAATTTATTGTTATGTAATACTCCCCACATAATATATGTATAATTATTCTTCTTTTTTAATCTCTTTTACTTCTCCTATTTTATTGTTTCTTTCTTAATAACGGATAAGAATAAAAATTATAAGCCACCATTTATGTTTTGTAAATAATTTATTTATCTACAATTTCCAAACTGATCCTGGGACTTTGCAATCGATGTGGTTTTAAAGTGTGTGGCTTTTAAAGTCGTACTAAGGTACGAAGTACTTAGATATAGTTATCTCTCATATATCACAAGAGATAAACCTATTTATTACACTTAGATCATTAGTATTGTCACTTACGTCAAACATCTAAAAAGCACTCAATAAACGGTGGCCCCATTTCAACACGAATTTCATCAACCAATTTAAACACCGCTGACAGATCGAGGCGAGTTTAACCAAAACTTTTAGACAATAAATTATATAATTTGAAGCATCCCTTCTGCAATACCGTTGTTACTCACAATATTGAGTTATAACTTTGATTGTGGGCTTGGGTTTTATGGAAAGTTAATCAGTTACTTTCTCTATGAAATTCCATAATCAATGATGGTGTAAAAACTAAAACCCTATACGTCTCGGTGGAACTTTTTTTCTGTAGAGTAGTATTCATGTTTAAAAAAGCTATAAGGTCGTTTTACAATTAATGTGTATTTCAAGGATTGCAGACCAGTTTCGGATCCAACGTGACAGTTATACTCCGTGCATCCCTGAAACATGGAGTAAAACCGTATTAAAGAAATACAGTATAAATATTATTATTCTGATAATGCATTGATTTCAATGTATTTAAGATGTTATTATAAAAGTATATTGCGGGTTGAATTGTGACTGAAAGAAAGAAAGAAAGAAAAATCGTTTATTTTGGCAATAATGCAACATTTTGAACAATTGCAACTTGGATTACCAACGATGCCAAAAACGGACCCAATTCAGCCTTATGTCAGATGTAAGCCTGACGCTGGTTTTCAATTGGGCCCAAAATGATGCTATGCGTAAACCCTGTTGCAGATCATTAATAACACATGTAGTACACATTGTATACATACATCACAACATTAATAACATATGACAATAATATATAACATATAACAAGACAAATTACAGATATGCAGATCACAATAAAATACACTACGATATACACAATATCCAACAAAGGTAATCTATAAATATCTAAAGTCCCTAAGACTGCTTCAAATTAATCAAAACGTATCTCGTAAAATAAATATCTGATTGCTGATATGCAAGCTTGGTGGACAGCTTTAAGCTTATCGTAAAATCAGTTATACCTTATGAAGATATGTATTTTAAAAACTTCTCAGAGTGCCTGTCACTAAATCAGGAGAACCATACAGGAGAAAACGCAGGCAACGTGTTTTAACAACTATTTACCTACAAAACCCACAACTTCCAAAACAATTTTAATTCGATGCAGAATCTTAATCGATATTTTCCTTAAACTAATTCTAAGTTAAAAGTAAGTTATAGCAACGAGTTGCACTTGAGGTTTTAAGCTTGGAAAGGAATAGTTTTGAACATCAAAGGTTTTGTTCTAACTTGATTCGCAAGTTTATTTATTTATTAGCTTCGAAGTTTCTTAATACTTGTCCCACATAGACTACTTATATATGCTGGTGAAAGTGTTTAGACTATGAAATTAATATGTTAGACCAAAAAACTCCACTGCAGTGTAATGTACTTTGTACACATTTTCTTGGTGATGTAAATTTAAAATAAATTTTACATTACCACCTAAGTTTTGTAACTAAATAATTCTTTTATACAATATAATCAAGTTAAATACTCTCTAAGCATATTTAAGACAAAGAGGCTCCGCAGCTATCAATCGGCATACAGCAGCAGAGGGATTAGGGCCGCCTAATCCTTGGCCATTACTTCCAGTCCACCATTTCGGGATCCTTGGGAGCTCCATAAACACATTCAGATATTATGTTGTCCTTGAAAGTAGTAATGAACTGTTAACAATATGTATGGGTTTTCTAATATATAGATAAAATATATATTGATTCCAACTACTATGGTTATTTTCATTTGATAAGTATTTAATAATATAATATTTACCAGTTATATTTTTGAGAAGTTGTTTTGGATAGTTCATCCGTGATCATGGCGCTAACAGTGTCGAATACACAGGGAAAAAGATTATTATATCATCGTACAACCATTAACTTTTGAAACTATTTTTTAATTTATTATTGCTATGTGTAGTGTTGCGCACTCTACAAGGCAATGAAGCGGTTTGCGGATGATGACATAAAAACCACCAATCTCCTTTGCAAACATCTAGGAAGCGCTACAAAAACGCGGCAGCGCCATTAGTATCCTGAACGCATTGTAGAATTGGACACGCAGATCGTTGTATGAGCCCTGCGTATGTTATTATTTGACCCACAGACTGCACGTGTAAAATTACGTGCCGTTAGCTCTGAATAGTAAAATATATATCCGATATAATTTAAGATAAAGTACTTTTTATAAATTTGAAGATTACAAGCTCCCATCACTTTTATTTTGGGAATTCATGTACATAACATGTACGAGTAGGTACAGAACCTTCTACATCCTTGATGTTGTAACCGCTGAGCCAATTCATCTGTAATCACGGTCAGTGCAAGCTGGTCGAAACGTCAGGCAATTCAAAATCACTTACAGGGAGTACAATCACGAGTAATAATCACGTTAATTCCCGTTATTTTTTTTTTTTTTGGGATATGTGAAATTTTAAAAGTAGCATAAGTAACTGAGTCACCATATTTTTAATTTCGTGAATCAATATTAACCTTAACGAATAGCTATCTTAAAACACCCTACAGAACCAACACGATTCAATTCCTAAAAGAACTAAACGGACGAACAAACGAAATCTCTTTAGGATTTCAACCCCCTAAAGAGGGTTTTAATCGTTTTTAAATGTCCATTCGTAAAGGCGCAAATCCATGCCATCGTTTTTTAAAACTTGAACAACAAATTTCAACTCTAAATCCATTGATATAAAGATTACATTGATGGTAAACATTATATTGGTTCCGTTTTTTACTTTATATGAATTTGTTAAAGACTGCGTTGAAATTGGGATCTTTAGGCAAAATGCTGAGGAACTCGGGAAGTTTTTGCAATGAACCAAAACGTCAACCTGTCACAGACCTCAAACTGATTGGTGCGGAGATGATTTCATTTTTAGTTTTTTTTTTTTTTAACGGCTATACACTTTGCGTAATCTTCAACAATGGTTTGTAATTCAAATGTGAAAGTGCTCGGAATTAATTTGAAACTGAATCATTGAAAACTCTTGAGGTTTACTGCACCAAATTGCAAACGCAATATTGAATACTTAAATAGTACTTATTGCAATGTTTCTATTTCGGCAAAATACTCTGATTTCATAACAAGTAATATTAAAACTACTAGAGTGTAATATTTGACAATATGAGTAAATAATTTAGTAATTTGAATGACTGTAAATGGTTTGAAAATTCTAGATCGGAGGCAATTTATTCAAATAAGCCAAGTTTGGAATATACTCGTATCTATTACCTTGTCCTTAAAAAAGGAAAAACAGATTTTTGCTCAAAATAAGGTATAAGTAGTAGGCACATGGCACAAGTTCCGTTGGCGGCGGCGCCGACGTCTTCTACGCTCGGAATCAGCCCTTTCCCGATCCTGTTCAGCGGTTTCTTTCTGGAGCATTACAGCTTCACAGAAAGAGACCACTGCGCCCCAGCCCTCCTCGCTCGACAGCATGGCAGCAATGATTGCTGGCGGTCGACCAGGACTTCGCGTCCAGACGCCCACGCGGGGCATTCTTCCAGCGTGTGCTGGGCGTCCCAGTCGGCCGCCCAGTGCTGGCATTGTGCCGTCTCCTCGCGTAAGTAGGAGAGGCCTATGTCCAGCAGTGGACGTTGATGATTGTAAAAGTAATAATAATAATATTTCGAACATCTGTCACACAACGCCACCTAGTTTCAAACTAAGCAGAGCTTGTACTATGAAAGCTAGAATGACTGATTGAATACTTATATATACTTATTTATACTTTCTTTTTTGTAAATACGTACATTTTATACATAGAAAATACCCAAACTCCGAAAAAAATATTTGCATATCATACAAACATTTGGTCCGACCTGGAAATTGAACCCGAGACTTCAGCGCAGTAGTCTTAAAACTACTTTTGCGCCATCGAGGCAGTCATTATAAGTATTGGTAAAGTATGTTTTAACTCACCTGGTTGAAAGTGTGGATGAAGACAATGATGGCAATCCCTACCTAAGAGAACCTCATTCATTATACTTTTGAACATTCCAGGATTGTAATTTTTACAGTTTTTTTTACGTTCTTAGCAACTTTGTCAAAAAGGACCTGTCAAAAGATTAAAAGGACCTGTCAAAAGGTTAACTGGACATTCTGCTGTTTCGATAATGAAAAGGTTGAAACATTTGTTTGCGTCTAGTAGTCCAATGAAAAAATAGTGATGTTCCAATTAGTTCCAAGAAAGCTTTCATACTCACTAAACACACACAGCGGCTAAAGCAAAACTTTAAGCGTTTTTTTGCTCTTATTGGGTAATTTACCTACTTTAATGTAGAGTTTTCTTTTTGAAGAATTTTACTTAATTGTTTTAGGCTTCTTAAGTAGTTACTATTTCATTCTGAATTGTTGCTCTTGTAGTAGAAGTTACGTTTACGTTTCCCTTAATGGGTCAGACAATTCGAAGTAGTTTTTTCTGTTAGACAATTTGAGCAGCATGGAGTCCACACACGAGAGTCGGAGACATGCTCGCTGAAAGGCAGTAGGCTCCTCTTTTTTAAAGCTGCAAAAATATAGCTGGTGAAATCTGGGTGTGTAATAGGTATATGTCCAAAAAATCCTCCATCTTATATATAAAATTCTCGTGTCACAATGTTAGTTACCATACTCCTCCGAAACGGCTGGACCAATTTTTATGAAATTTTGTGTGCACATCGGGTAGGTCTGAGAATCGGCCAACATTTATTTTTCATACCCCTAAACGATAAGGATCACCCAACCCTTAATTTTTTTTTTAATATTTCCTAGAGATAATGTAAATGGCAAAACATCGTTTGCCGGGTCAGCTAGGAAAGTTATAAATTCTCTTATATTTACTTATTTATTCAACATTCAACACTGTATCTTACAGACGAGCTAAAGTACGTAGCGATTTCTAATATTGCACCACACAACTAAAGTTCTCACGCGGATTAGTACATAATATAGTTTACCGAAGCACCAGCATAGTCTCGTCGAAGCTTCTTCCGCTTGTGTTGGAAGAACATAGAATAAGATAACATCGGCCTTCCATACACTCATATTATTTCACTTAACAATAATAAAAATAATATACCTCACACATCTCACACACGGCCGTCTGATCCCAAACTAGGCAGAGCCTGTGCTATGCTAACCAGACTGCTGATAAACATACTTATATATTTTTAAATACATACATATTATAGATAAATTACACCCAGACACAGAACAAATGATCGTGCTCATCACACAACATTTGTCCTGGGTGGGAATCGAACCCACGACCTCCGGCTTAGCAGTCAGGGTCACTAACCACTACACCAACAGGCCCGTCTAAATAGTACCAGAAATAAATAAGAATGTGGATACTCAAACCCAAATACAAAATACCTGAATTCTGTCTTATTTTTTCACAACTACCCGCACATAGAAATGAATAGCTAATAAACAAGAACAGATACTACATAACATACCTCCCAGTTTGTACGAACATCAAGAGTGTTCTGCCGTTCCCCTGAATATTTTATAAAGCCCTTAAGATTACAGAAGAACCCACTCTGTACACTCCCAGAGGGATTTCGATTCCTACCGATAAGGGTAAATAATTTAATTCTTGTTTCCTAGTCTTTGGCGTAAAATATTTCTGTCGATTTTGTCAAAGTTGATAAAAAGGCGCTGGCAAAAACTTAGTATCACTTTTTGCATACCTGATGGAGAAGTCTCATAAATTTAAGATTCATTGTTCAGAATTGTGAGCCTTCATGCCCGATGCGTGGTGGGCAAAGACGATTTAGTTCAATTGAAAGCCGTATCAAAGATTTAGAAGACACTTATTTATAGTTTTATATGTTTTATTATAATTACACGACTCTAGTTGTGGTACTTGAACTTATTTTAAAGCAATAATGAACAAATACAGAAATATAATAAAATAAATTTTGACATTAAATTCTTACATCGGAATCCCCTTATTTTTGAGTATGTTTTTCAATAATAAGTTAGTCCAATTTAAATTTGAGGTAATGTTTTTTTTTTAAATATAACCGTATTTCGAGACTCAGCTCTGCTAGCTATTCGATGCATAAAAGAAAAAAAAAATTAACATTTTTGAAATGTAGTTGTCTTAGTATAGTAGTCTGGTTTTGAATTAAATGCTTTGGGAAATAATAATAATAATATATTGCTTTATTTTACACCAGGTATATACATTAATTTTATTTTTTAAAAGACAACGCCCGCGTTAGGAATATATTCCTGTGCCGCGGGTGACTTTACAAACATACATGAAACGGACACAAAGAACACCCAGACTCAGAACAATAATTTGTAGATCACACAAAGTGTCGTCCCATGTGAGGTTTGAATCCACAACACTCGGCGTAGTAGGAAGCGGCGTGGCGACCACTTAAGCTACTACGACATCCGTGCAGTCATTAATTAAATAAAATTAGATTAGACAAGTACAAATGGCGGCGTTATCGCTCAGAGGCAATCTCTTACAGGCAACCGTGTTTAGGAATAGAAAATATCTTTAATAATAATAATGTTGTACCACATTCACACAACGCCATCTAGTCCCAAACTAAGCAGAGCTTGTACTATGGGTACTAGACAACTGATATAAATACATGTATATTTTTTTTTAAATACATACCTATCAAACATAGAAACACTCAGACCAAATCAAACATTATATGTTCATGCATACAAATGTTTGACTTGAGCGGGAATCGGACCCGCGACCTTTGGAATAGCAGTCAGTTACACAAACCACTACGCCATCCGGTCGTCGAAAACCACGAACCAATATCAGAAAGAACAGACGCGAGTGATACTAAGGAATTAACACAATTACATTGTTACATTATAAATCTCACCCAAAGATAAATGACGTGACGTGAATCTCATCGGGGGTGAAACGAGAGGTAGGGGGGGGGGGGGTTAATTTCGGTTTTACGTGGAAAAAGATTTATTACAGCCTGTGCCTATTGCCTGAGAAATATTACGTTCGTTGGGATAATATTGCGAATTGATTTATTAACTTGTGCAAATGTTAACATACATTTTAAACACATTCTGGAGTTTGTTTTTTTCGAACTCAGACTGAAAATATCTTTATTTATATATATATATTTAGTTTTAAATCGTCTCTTGTGTAGACTCTAAAGTCATAGATCAACAGTATTGATCCATGACTTGAGTCTTTAGAGCAGAGATGATGATTTGACAAACATAGATTTTCAACACACACAATAGCGACAATCTTTGTTTTGTCAAATATTTAGCACACTAAATATATACGTATCCAAAATCTCTTATATGCCTGTGCCGATTTACAACCGCCCATTTCCGAGGGGTTGAGGGGGTTTGTTGAATTTATTACAATAAAAACTTTTATGAACTGTATTCATATTATTCACGAGCCTGTTGGTCTAGTGAGTAGTGATCCTGACTGCTAAGCCAGAGGTTGTGGGTTCGATTCCCACCGAGGACAAATAATTGTGTGACGAGCATGATCATTAGTTCTGTGTCTGGGTGGAATATTTATCTGAAATATGTATGTATGTTTATCAGCAGTCTGGTCACCAAAGCCCAAAGGCCGTCTGATCCTAAACTAGGCAGAGGGAACTAGTGTGAGATGCATGAGGTTATTATTATTATTTATTATTATTATTATACTGGGTTCAAATAAATAAAACTTACGTGATTATAAGTAATGTGTACGAATGGGTACGAATATCAAACAATTATTTAAATACATTCAAAGTCATTTCAAAGTCATTCTAAAATCTCTTGAAAATGTTAATGAAGATACGATATCTACACATTATTATTTAATACCACAATACAACATTTACCCAAAATAATATAGATTGAAGGAACCCAACCTCTAAAAAAGCTAAGGGAAGTTACCTTAGTATTATCGGGGTCTAGATTTTTTTCGATATATTACACACAACTTTTTTTGACATAACCTAAAAATACGATAATGAAATTTGTTCACAATAGAAGAAAATCTCGCGAGATATACAAACAACAAGATATACACTTAAATTGAGAAGCCGGCCTTTTTACTTCCTAAAAAGACTTTAGTATCAGTTAAAATGTGTACTAGAAAAGCCTCGATATTAAAAGACGACTAAAAACTTCTAAAATACCGACCACACTACCATGCCTTAGAAAAGATATTAGCTCGTGAAACAAAGTAATTTTCTCTAACTCTTAATGAGAACTAAAAGTGGGCTGAAGTATCCGATTTGAAACTTCTTAAGTACTTAAGACTGCAACAGTGTTGGGAAAACAAGATGGGCTAATATAAGGCTTACATATACTTTGGTATGCAACAATGATCCTAATTTACACGGTAGCAGGGAAACAGCTACGGTATTAGATTTTTGATGTGGGTTCGAACCCCATCTTTGATTAGCTGAAAAACTAAGAACACGTGAATTTCTTTACAAACATACATGAAACGGACACAAAGAACATCCAGACATTTGTGGATCACACAATAATTTGTAGTGTAGTATAAAGCGGCGTGGCGACCGCTTAAACCACTACGCCATCCGTGCAGTAATTTGTAATTACGCTGACTGTGACGTAATAAAAAATTTATGTTCCCATTATTAGGTTAACTCGATGTTGTCATAATGTACATGCCTGTATAATATGATATATTTAGATGACATGTCCAAGGTGGATAGGAAGGAGACTTAAAAAAGAATATTATTTTTTCATAATAATGATAATAATGTATCGTAATATAATGTATAATAATATAATGGTTAATAATATGTATAATAATATAATGGTTTCAAAATAATGATAATATTCCCTTTCTTGTAATGAATTAATAGCATATGTGTAATTAATGTATCACATTAATTACACATATGCTATTAATTCATTACATTGGCCGCACGAAATTATGTAAAATAGTGCAAATCTGTGAAGACCTTTTTTTGGTTAAATGTTTTATATTATTGTCACTATCTCAATGTTAAAACTGTTGGTTTTCCTCATCATCATCAGCCTATCGCAGTCCACTGCTGGACATAGGCCTCTCCCATTGCACGCCACTTAGATCGATTTTGGGCTTCTCGCATCCAGCTCAATAAATAAATAAATACTGGAAATTCAACCGTTGGACAAACATAAGTGATACAACACAGTACACAAAATAAAGTTATTAAAATCGTTGTATATTCCTTACATGATAATAATATGTTAATATAACTAACGGAGCAAATAGCTTAATTAATACAATAATGAAACACCTCGTCAATCCTTAATCAACAGGTATATTACCACAACTAATCACTGGTTCCCTGTTTGCATACACAGAACTAGACATGTTATTAATTGTTACATAACTCATAGTTACTACGAGTATGTGTAGTTTAGCATAACAGCTTTTATTATATTTCTCTCCTGCGTGGAATTTAGTTTTCGCATGTCCACGTGTAATAAACGATGTTTATTTATATAAAGATGATCGTAATTCCCAAGGCATTCTCAATCAGTCAACATTGGGGTCGATTAAAAATCTAGCAAAGAAGATGCACATAGGTGACAATCTATACAAATAAATAAAATTGAATTGCCTATTTGTAATATTAATATATGCGGTTATTTGCACGATACCTGTGTCTTAAACCAGTTTAAATATTTTTGTCTGTTTGTTCCGGGTGATCTTCACAACAGTTGGACCGATTTTGATAATAGTTTACTATTAGGTAGCTGTCTATGTAAGGAGTAACTGAACTCGCCGAAAAAGCCTATAAAATTTTGCAATTTTCAATCGAAACCGAGGCCTCATGGCCTCACCACCAAGGCAGCGCTTTTCAAATTCCATGCGAACGATGTTACGGCTACCAGTTAGTCATATATATAAATGTGAATACGTTTAAAGGAATGATGAATACGTTTAAACGAAGTACACGAAGTAGCATCGTCCCAAGTCGTATAGCATATAAAAACATACTCACACACGTCCGTCTGATGGTAAACTACGCAGAGTCTGTACTGCGATAACCATATAGCTGATAAACATATTTATATATATTATCTAAATACATATAATATTTAATATAAACTACACTCTAGACTCGGAACAAAATTATCGTGCTCATCACACATTTATTTGTCCTTTTCTTTTTTTTTTTTTTCGTGCGGACATCCCCTCACATACCACCTATCGGTGGCATGTCGGACCCGAACCGACTAAAACCGCACGCCGTCTCGGGTACTAATAGCCGGGGAACCAGGTATACCCTAGAAAGGAAGTCCCTGGTGTACATTTATTTGTCTTGGATGGAAGCTACGACCTCTCTGCTAGCAGTTGGAATCACTAACCACCAGACTAGACCAATAGGTCGGCCATGTATTTACATTTAGAAATATCCAAACTAATCCAGTTTTACATATTCATGTATATAAACATTTGCACAGAGCAGCACTCCCGCGTCAAAGAGGTAGACAAACATTTTGCAGTAGGTATTTCAGGTAGTCCCGAACAATTCTTGGCAAAATAAGAGCCCCTTATCAAGAAGTGACACGACCTGTTGCGTTATTGACAGGCGACACAAAGATCTTATTATTTTTATTAAAATATCAGCTGTAACCTGCCATGCTTTGCTTCTATTTGCTATTATGGTTGCATTGTTGAGAAATGGGTAGCAAAACTGACGCGATTTATATATCGTGTCAAAATTTGACCTCAATTGATACAGAAATTTTTGAGTTTTTGAAGCGTACACAAACCAACTTATCGATTATTTATATACAGAAGAGAGAGAGAAAGAAGAGAAGTACCAAGCTCTTCAATTTTAGTATTTTTTTCATCATCATCAACAGTCTTTACTAGTCTACTTCTGGACATAGGTTTCTTTTTAGAAAGGAGGTTTTGGCCTACTATATCACGCTGGCCAGACGGGTTGGTACAAGGTTTGTTTCAAAACTTTCCTTCTCTTAACGTTTATTTTTAAATAATCTCATTCTTTTAAAGTCCAAGTCTCAATCTTTGCTATGCTATTAAACGTGAATGGTCTCAAAAATCTTTTTGGTACTACCAATTCATACATTTGACCGTACATCATTACTGGCTCACCAAACCCTTAAAGAAGCACGCCCATTCACTGCCGACTCAAAGGTCTAAAAGACCAACTGATTTTCTTGGTGAAATTCGTATTTTGTGCGCTAAATTCTTATTTTTCAGCAAAAGGAACTTCTGAGACGTCTCCTGAGACAGATCGGCTGTAACGTCCGGTTCTCGTTATTTCTTTGACGCAGGCCCTCTTTGAGAACATCTAATTGAAGATCTAAGAATCTTAAGAAGTTGCATTGTTTTGACTTGACTTGACGTTCTGACGGAAAAGTTATTTTATGTCCAATTAAAGTCGAATATCCATGAGATATTGGTGGATACAAAACTAATAATTTGTGTGTTGCATACAGCATTTTCAAGTTACAATTTATCTAGAATTCTAGATTATTTAATTTAGAATCTAAGTATACTATCAGGTAACTTAGATGCACTCATATATTTGAAGCTAGAGTATATTACATCCATACATTTGGTAGAACTGCGCTAGTGAATGAACTGCGGCTAGGATTGAAATGAAAATGGGGGTTTTCAAACTTAAAAAGAGTTGATGATGAAAGCTTTGATACAAAAAATGTGATGTTTGCAGATTAAGTATATTGAAAGGCTATTATTATAGTCAAGGAAAGAAAATCTACATTGACGTCAGCTCAAAAAAAAATACATTGCTAAAAAAATAAATTCTAAACATGCAACTATTTTTAAATATAAAACAGTAATTCAATTTAATATAATTTATGGTTTTTATCAAAGCTATTTTAACACGATGAAAGTCGCGGTATTTAAACTTTGCGTCATACGTTATGTTAGCCATTGTAAAGAAATGTAAATAAATTACTTACTGTTTAACTGTTCTAATTATGTAAATGAACTACATAAATATTTCAAACTAAATGCCAAATTTAAAAACCCACTCTAAACCAACTTTCAAACGGTATTTCAAACTGTACATAGCGTCGTGTACGAGCACAAAATAGATTATTCAATTGCTGGTCCATTTTGCCCCGCCCCATCTGTTGCAACGCTGCACTCCATCGTATATTCCGACCGAGACTATGAATGCACCGTTTTTCGTTGAGTTTATTTTACGAAAAGTGTTAAAAATAAAATTGGGTAAAAAAATACCCCGCGCGAATCGCAGGGTTAACTTTATTCCGTCTAGATTGAATTTTTGAAAAGCATTTTTTGGATTGAATCGTAAAAGTTGTGTGAATGCGGCTATATAACGAACAGGCTGCATTTTTTTTTTAGAAAACGAGTATTTGTGTTTTTTACTTTTGTTAATACCTCTTTTGGCATTTATGACATTTCTACTCGTAAATATTTTTTTAAGTTACAGTTGTAACGTTTCTATTCAAATGTAAGTTTAGAACAGAACTAACCGAATGTTTATTTACTGAACGATGAAGTGTTATGTTAGTATAATTTGTATGTATTTAAAAACATATAAGTATGTTTATGAGCAGTCCGGTTACCATAGTACAGACTCTACCTAGTTTGGGAACCGATGACAATGTGTAGTGTGTGGAAATATGAAAAAATAGAAGTCATAAAAATCTCTACCATCCAGATTAATATTGTAAATGCGAAAGTATCTGTCTGTCTGTTACCTCTTCACTCTTAAACCGCTGAACCGATTTAGAAAAAATTTAGTGTAAAGATAAGTTGAGTCCCTGGTAAAGACATAGAATAGTTTTTATCCCAGAAATCATTCTTTAAATGGATGAAAAGGGGGTAGAAGTTTGTATGGGGAATCCACAACCCCCCAACCGATTCAAAGGAAACTTGGTATGGAGATAGCTCGATTCTAAAGAAAGGACAAAGTACCACTACTTTTGACCATGATAACTAATATACATGCGTGCAGAGCAGCGGGAAAATGCTAGTGCAATATAAAACCTTTGTCGCCGACGCCTAAATTTGTATTTAACATAATTTTGAATTGTATTCACAGCATAAAAAATAAACTCGTCAATAAGTGTACATCTGCGCATCAAACGAGATTATATTCAGAGGGGATAGAATTGGGGGGGTTAAGTTCCCCGACGTATTTAATGAACCAGACCAAATTGTACTGATTGAATCCCCGCAACAATGCGATTAGGATATTAGTGAAGCATCATTTTTGGTGGAACTATTGAAATTGAAAATAACCGAATACGAATATCATTTGGAATTATGTGGAAAGTACAGATTCTTTGAGTCGTTATAGCCAGTTTTAGCACAAAAGGGATCCTATTCTTGTTTTCCGATTGGTATTGAACCTAATAATAGTCAAAAATAGAATATTAAAACACATTGTCTTGTTCTTTGCGTTGTAATATATTATAATTGATACATTTATTACAAGACTTACAGACTTTTGCTATTTTTACATACTAGATAGAATGTCAGTTAATCTTTATTTATTTGATTGAAGTGAAACCTAGTAAAATTCAAACAAAGTATAACAAATAGTAACAAAAAGTATAAAAATAGTCAAAGTCAAATATTCATTTCATCATCGTCATCATCAGCCTATCGCAGTCCACTGCTGGACATAGACATCTCCCATTGCACGCCACTTAGATTGACTTTCGGCTTCTCGCATCCAGCTCCTGCCAGCCATCTTGCGCAAATCGTCACTCCACCTGGCCTGTGGTCGTCCTACACTACGTTTGCCGAGACGCGGTCTCTACTCATGAACACGTTTTCCCAACGGTTACTGGTGGAACTCCTTGTGATAATCTATTATAATATAGTTTTTGATCAACGGTCAAAGTAGAGTACCTTTCTACGTTGACAGGTTTAAAGGTATTGTCAAGTAGGGAGTACTACAAGCTATAGTTAAACCACCGTAAGCTTGGCCCTCCTGATGGTTTGGGGGACGCGGGGCGGGGGTGCATTCAACCAATTCGCTAGTGCGTCGCTGTCCGCCGGCAGTGACTGACGTGAAAGCATGGCTGTACGTGTTGTTTTTCTTAAGACTGCTACACACGGTAATATTTTGCAACATAGATAATCTGCCGACTCTGCGTCACAACGAGATTTAAAAACTTGAAGTTCGGCTTACAGAGGTTCCACTGTTAAAGTTCTAATAAAGAATATTTATTATTTTACTTAATTTTTAAATTGTATCTGAATATAATTTACATGATGAAGATAAGGTGATTTTATTAAAATTATTTTACAGTATTAAATTTTACAATTAATCATAAAAACTTACAATACACTGACATTATAATACATGGAAATAAATTCGATTTTTATTACATCGCGTGTAGATTAAATCTCAAACAAATAAATCTGAAGATATCGAGTTAGTACATCGTGTCATGTATAGCCGAGCGCATCACCCGCCCCGCGTCCCGCAAACCATCAGGAGGGCCAAGCTTACGGCGGTTGAACTATAACAATTTAAAACAGGTGGCGAGAGAAGACTGGACGACATCTGCACATTTTGTAGATCACTCACAAAGTATTTTTGTAAATCTGAAAATAGCTTAAAACAAATGGATATTCATTTATATCTCACAGTTGAACTTTTCAATCTGTCAACAAAATATTTGACTAAAAATCATTGCTTAATAGTGATTTTGACTGCAAGTTGTTGCAGACTAATGCTCTTCGATATTAAAATTTATTTTATTTCTTTTTGCAGTGATGCACACATATTACTGATTGAAATATAAATCAAAATATCTAAAAACTTAAACCCAAAAAGTACTTTCTGTAGTCTCAGTCAGAAAACTAACAACCTTCAGTTAACAACAAAAAGTAACTAAACATAGAAACAACAATCCTTTAAAACAAAACCCAAAAAAAATCTTTAACTCCGGCACGATGAGATAATCCTCACCTCACAAATAAAAACAATAGTTCGTTATAAAACATATATAATTTTTTCTTTCTTTTCTTTATTATAAAAGACAATACCCGCATTAGGAAAATATTCTTTGTCGCGGGGGACTTTACAAACATACATGAAACGGACACAAAGAACACCCAGACTCAGAACAAGAATTTGTGGTTCACACAAAGTGTCGTCCTATGTGGGTTTTGAACCCACAACACTCGGCGTAGTAGGAAGCGGCGTGGCGACCGCTTGTACCACTACGCCATCCGTGCAGTCGAATTAATTTATTAGTGTTATGTGCAATATGTATTTTCATCCCATCATTTATACAATTTCCATTTATTACTGAATGGATCAATTCCAATTTACTAGATAAATTAAATTTACAAATTTTCGAACGAACAAAAAATCTTATTGAAACGAAAATGCGGAGCGACTCAATAAGCGTGTATATGAAGAATCAGCATTTTTTCGCACAAACAACCATGTCCAATTAACAAGGCGAGCCTTTTTCAGGCTTTTTGCCTTAAAAGGCTAAAACAGCCTGCTGGGTCAGCAAAGTAAGGCCAAGTTTTAGCTCTTTGAAAAAAACTGTAAAGGCTGCTTTGCGATGTGTCACAACATATACGTGCAAGCGATTGGTGAAAATATATAGAGGTCAAATTTATACTGGGACTGGCTGTTGGTCTAGTGATTAGTGACCTTAGCTGCTACGCCAGAGGTCGTACAGAACAACCACCACAAACCCAGAACAAATAATTGTGTGATGAGCACGGTCTTTTGTTCTGTGTCTGGGTGTAGTTTATCTATAATATGTATGTATTTAGAAATATATAAGTATGTTTATTAGCAGTTTGGTTACCATAGTACAGGTTCTGCCTAGTTTGGGATCAGCCCGCCGTGTGAGAGATGTATAATATATAATAATAATAATAATCATTGACATTTATAATAATAATCATTTTTATTAGAGTAACCATGACTCATTGCTTGTTAGTAATACTATATAAACTTATCCTATGTTAGTAGAGGCGATTCACAACAATTCATTTAAGCACTCCATGAGAGTCGGCGCTACATTGACCCATGTACCTGCAATCCAACCTCTCTGCAATCATGGCTAGTATGCTGTTAGAGCTAGCCCTGATTGTTACCATGGGAGAGCCATGCTATGGCACGAATGGGCCGGCTCGACCGGAGTAATACTACGGCCTCACAGAAAAAAGGGTGTTAAGCAATTCTTTCGTTGCCTTTCACTGAGTGAGTGAGGTTACCGGAGCCCAAATCCCCCCCTCCCGCTGACTCGAGCGGGAGGGACTCCAAAGGCAACAATGCAGTTGTGAATTTTGAGTGGCCGGTGTCCATGGGCGGCGGTAGTTGCTTGCTAATTTATTTTAATAATTTATTATAATAAAAACAAATAAATCATTTCCTTAAAAAAACGTAATATATTTTCTACTACCGATATTTATACCGATGCCAATGGCCACTCGATGGCATCTCAATAGCGTGTCAGTGGTATGACAGTGGCTTGACGTGAACATAAAATAGCAGAATTGAGGCCCCGGATGCACTACAGAAACTATATACATTACAATTTAAAATAAGTATATAAAACTAACAGTATCTGGATAGATTCGTTATTGTCTACATAATACCCAAATAATTTTAAAGTCAGTGTAAGTTTTAACTAATAAATAAAACTCCACATAGTATTTTCTGTAATTGAAATAAATAATCAATTACAAATATATGCTAAGGGACAATAATATTTAAGGGAATTATACTGACTTATTTGACAATGGGAGCTATTGTAAACTGTATCATAAGACCTCTTCAAAAGCAGATTTGATTGTAATAACAAACATAACATCAAAATATCAGAGAGTTATCATAAGATCCCTCTTTCTGAGAACTTTTAGTACCAACTGCTGTTTAATAATACTTATGGTGAATATTCCTCAGTTTTATGCCTTTAACTAATATTAAATTCTGTTTGAAGTCTCTACCACATCAAATATCTCGACAAACATGGGAAGCAAGTAAAAAAATTATGACAGAAATCTTCGGGAACTACATGAAATAATTTTTACCTCTTATTCGTATTATGTTCTAACACTAAAGCTTATAACTTACTCCATACGCAGACCTTTAATTCTCTATATTTTCTTTTTAAACGCACTTTGAGCCCTTTAACATTAGGTATAATTAAAAAATTCAACATTTCTCCTCTTCTATTGAATCTACCACTGCGCTTGTTATTCCGTGAGGGTCGCCAGTAATAAATGATGTTCTGAAATTTAACGAATGGCATTCGAGAAATTTCTGCAAGATTTTTTATAGAAAATAATTTATTCATTGTATTTGTGGCCTCTCGATTCGATGGTCGAATAATTTGATGAAACAGTTCTTTGAAAGACTGGGACGCACTGAGTTCAGAGACAAGTGATGGTTTGATACACAACCCTTCAATTTGTAGTGGTTTGTGTAAGAGACTGCTATACCAAAGGTTTGATTCCCGCTCCAGTCAAACATTTACGTGCATGAACATTTAATGTTTGATTTGGTCTGGGTGTTGCTATGTATAATAAGAATGTATTTACAAAAAAAAAATGTGTATTTAAATCAGTCGTCTAGTACCCATAGTACAAGCTCTGCTTAGTTTGGGACTAGATGGCGTTGTGTGAATGTGGTAAAAAAAAAAGGTTGTTCTACTGAGAAAACAGTAACTTGGGTATTTAATAGTGTAAATATCATTTTTTCAATTCCTTGTTATAATAAATTTAATTTAGTCTGAAATAAAACGATCTCGCTCAGCTTTAAATCAATATCATTTTCATAAAGTTAATTACCAATTATTGGACAATATTTTATTCTCTTTTTAAAGACATATACATAATTTTAATTATAGATTACAAAACACGAAGTTTAAGATTATTGAATAAAAATATGGAAAACAGATATTATTGAGTCTATGTATCGATCTAAGCCACTCATGACCACTCTATTTCTTTAGATATACCTAGTTTATTCTATTCAAAATCATTATGTCAAATTTATTAATATATTATTATTCATAACGTCAAATTTATTTGTATATTTTTTTTTTACCTATGACTATAGTTCATTAACTGATTATTTAATCCCAAACAATATAGGCTTTAAACTATACGCAAATATTTTTTAAAAAGAGTCTCATACACGCAATTAATGTCACTGCAAATTGCCTAGAAGGAGTAAAGCCATAATCTGTTCAAATTAAAACCTTAATGTGACTTTTCTTTCGCTTTCCACACAATTTATCTGACTCACACAAATTCAATTTCTTTGGCATCGTTGACAAAAACATTTACTCAACATAAATATATATATCTATACTAATATTATAAAGCTGAAGAGTTTGTTTGTTTGTTTGTTTGAACGCGCTAATCTCAGGAACTACTGGTCCGATTGATGATGAAAAATTCTTTCAGTGTTAGAGAGCCCATTTATCGAGGAAGGCTATAGGCTATATATCATCACGCTAAGACCAATAGGAGCGGAGCACCAATGAAGAATGTTTCAAAAACGGAGAAAATTTATTACTATTGAGAGACGCAGACGAAGTTGCGCGGGTCAGCTAGTATTTAATATTACTCATAAGGACTTTAATAACGTTAAGCATTTATAGCAGCTATAGCGGTAAACTTTTATGTTTTTAATAAATATAAAAGAATAAAACTCAAGTACACAAAAAGTACATGAAAAAAAAGAAATTGTCGTCGTTTATATGCATAAGACGCAAAGTATATGGATCATGAAACAAAATAAAAGGACAGTAAATGGTCTCAGCTTCCTAACAAAGATAAATAGAAATATTTGTTTATTTGTTGCTCTTAATCAAACTATAATCATGCATTAATAAACGTTGATATTGGTATAAAGTTTTAATTCACAAAATCCTTAATTTTTTTTAGTTTTAATCCTGTTGGTTTAGTGACCCTAATTGCTAAGTTGGAGGTGATGGGTTCGATTCCCGACCATTACAAATAATAACGTGATGTGCACCATCATTTGGTCTGTGTCTAAATGTGATTTATGTATAATATGTATGTATTTAGACACATATATTATAAGTATGTTTATCAACATTTAGGTTACCACACTACAGGCTCTGCCTAAATTGGAATCCCACGGGCGTCTGTGTCTCTATTTAATCCATTCCACATACAGAAATCATTATTCTGATATAATATAATGAGGGAATTCTGTTACAAGAAAATTGTGGAAACCAGTTCCCAGACTTGGTCGCTATCTCTTAGTAAGACACGTCGATGCCATCGAACAAGACATGGATTATAGAACAGTAGGTGATAAAAAAATCTCTTGGTGTACTGTTATGTCTATTGTAATCACACAAAGACAGAAAGATTCGAACAGGGGAGGAGGTTATTCAAATCTGTTATTAAATTGGGAGACATTCGCGGCGATTCTTTTTCCTTTCCCAAATCTTCGAGGGGCCCCAAGTGCGTTAAGATTCTTGTTTTAACGAGTGTGTTCTTATTACTGTAGCTCCCTGAATACGATTTGAGTTGAAGGGGATTTCAAACTCTTTTTGTGGATGAAATTAGATGTACATTCTTTTACGAATTTGTACGGCTATATTGTGAAGACTAGCAATAGTGATAATGTAATAGTGTTTTGTGTAGGTTTTTGTTGGTACGGGTTTATTTTTTTAGAATTTGGAACAAGATATTCACGGTTTTTTGTGTCCCTATTGTTTACTTTTTATGCACTGCAATACTGGAATCTATGTTTTATTATTATTTATTATTTAAAAAAGACAATAAGAATTATATTTTGTAATCGCGGGGGACTTTACAAACATACATAAAACGGACACAATAAACACCCAGACTTAGTACAACAATTTATGGATCACACAAAGTGTCGTCCCATATGGGGTTTGAATTCACAACACTCGTAGGAGGCGGCGTGGTGACCGCTTAAACCACTACGCCATCCGGGCAGTGCAATTTTTTTTACATGAAATCTATTTTTTTTTATTAATAATAACCGCAGACATTTCACACAAGGCCGTCTGATCCCAAACTAGGCCGAGCCTGTACTATGTTAACCAGACTGCTGATTAACATACTTATATATTTCTAGATACATACATATTATAGATAAATTACAACCAGACTCAGAACAAATGATATATACATACAATATTTGTTCTGGCTGGTAATCGAACTTACGACATATGGCTTAGCAGTCATAATCTGATGCCGTCTGGCTATTCTGTCTAATATAATTGCTTGTTTTAACATACAATATATCACATATATACACTCACATTTTTTTTCACGAATTGGTAGACAGAAATGTACTAAGCGCCCACAGTTTGCTGGCTAAATTTTAGTCCCTACAATAAACGTAATAGGGCTCAAGCCTATTGCCGTCAATCTGCCACATAGATTGCTGTATTAACATAATTATATATTACTAAATATAAAAAAAAATACATACAGTGGAACACAGAACCTCCTCCTTTTTTGAAGTCGGTTAAAAATATAGATAAATCCATTGTTATGTTATCTATACAAATAAATAAAATTAAAGTGTCTGTTTGTAATGTCAAAATTATAGGTTTTTTTAATGCTCACACGGTTATTTTCACGATACCTGTGCCTAAAACCCAGTTTAATTTTGTTTGTCTGTATATCTGTCTGTCTATCTGTCTGTCTGTTTGTTCTGGTTAATCTTATAATATTTTACTACCAGGTAGCTGTATATATAAAATTTTGAGCGGTCCGGGAATCGAACCCACCAAGGCAGCGCTTTTCAAATTCTTAGAATTAATTTTTAGAAATATAGTTTGAGTATTGATATGACTTTCCGTGTGGTGAAGGATTAAGAATACGGAGAGTCACCACCCCTATTCATTCCGTGGGTGTCGCAAGAGCCGACTGAGGGAGCAAACTACGCAGAACAACAGCACTGCAAAGCAAAGAAAAACTAACAAACACACAAACCCTATACCAACCCGTCTGAGCAGTTTGGTACAATAGGCCAAAACCTTCTTTCCAAGGCTCTCCTTGGAAAGAGACACTGGCTGGCTGGACATAGGCAGAGGCCTAGGTCCAGCAGTGGATTATTAAGGGATGATGATGAAAGGGGTTCAATAACGGATGGACGGTTGTTTGGAAGTTCATCATTTTCAAAGTTAGATACACGAATATAAACGAATACTGCTTCATAAATTGTAATAAAATAAAATTAATTAATATTCTAAAGAAAGATTAATTAGACTGAAATAAAATATCCGTTAATCACGTTAACCCATCACCGGTAAACACTAAACCTACACAATGTATTACAAAATAAATGTTTAAATCTAAATATTAACCCCGAAACATGTTCACGATTAATTTTAATTAGGCGCGGAGGCTCACCAAATAAACAAGTTCAGGATTAAGAGTTAGACATGTTTGTGTTGTTGTACAAAAAATTTGCCACAGATAATTTGCCAAATACAAGTTTCTGGCGAACTTATACAACAGTTAGTGTCGTTGGTTTCTTGCAGTTAACACAATAAACCCTATTTGACAAAAGAACATTTTCGATTTTCGATTCGTTATATTTTTGATAGAATTGGTTTTACTCTCGAGAATTTTTTTGCCCTGCACAGCCAATCTGTGGAACGGCTTATCGTTTGCGGTATTTCCGGACCGATACGACCTTCAAGAAAAGATAATAATCCTTCCTAAAAGGCCGACAACGCGTTTGCGACTCCTAAGTTAAATCAACGTTCACCTGTAGTACCTACCGGTAAAATTAATGCTAGTAAGACATGCGTAACAAATTTTCTGCAGAAAAGTTTTAGCAACTTTTTTTCTTGTAATCATATTTCCTTTATGTTGATTTACAAACCTGGTCTCTTGCTCTGGTGGTTGCTCTTATTTATCAAGACATACAAAAATAGGTAACAATCGACAATAATGCCATACACTCCCACAACTATAGTAATAAAACTGCTTACTAAGTACAGTTATACATAACATAATATTATACAAGTATAAGCAGCATACAATCAGTCACAAACTGTATGTCTTTTGAGGACATATCCTTACTTTGAAACTTGTAAAATGTTTGATTTTGTTGAGAAACTGCCGTTTGTTGTGTTTAACCTGGCTCGTTTATACACGATGTTTACGATTGAAGCTCCAACTCCAAAGTTACCAAGTTTACTTTTCATCGAAGGTAAATATTTTTCAGTTATTATTAGCTTCAATAGAATACAGCCTCAGAGCAAACGCCGTTATAAGAGATACTACAGATGAACGTTGAGAGTAATGAATATAGAGTAAGAACAACAAAGAATTATGTAGCGACAAGTTTTGGTATCATCATCAGCCTTTAACAGTCCACTATTCGACAAAGGCCTCTCCATAGAAAAGAGGTTTTGGCCTACTATACCACGTTGGCCAGACGGGTTGGTATAGGGTTTGTGTCAAGGGTTCCCTCTTCCCTTCAATGCTGTTGTCCTGCGTAGTTTGCTCCCTTAGTCTTGATGAATGGGGGTGGTGACAATCCGTATTCTTTTTTTTTGTTTTTTTTTTTATAGTTGTGTTTTATAGTTGTTAGTTTTGGTATACCGAATATTAAATTAATTTATCTTAACTATTTTTTTAATGACGTGGCTTTGCCTTTCATGAGTCCCCTTTGATGAATTTTGTTTATAGCTGACTGGCTTATCACAGATTGGTAACCTTCATATACGTCCAGGAACTAGATGAAAAGCTGTCACAAATTTTATTTTAAACTTAAAGCAACTGATAATTAAATTTTGTGACGCAAGTCAGCTTCAAAGGCGTGGTATTTAACGTTTTAGTTGGTACTGCAGTCAGACCAGTAAACAAATATTGACATAATTTTTTTAATTATTACTAATTTATTTATTTATTCATCATGCACTTTTAGTGCATTGGCGGACTTAATGCCTAAGGCATTCTCTACCAGTCAACCATTGGGTGATGCAGAGAGAACAGGAAGGAGGTGCATTTTGGTTAAAGTTTGTTAGTAGTCATAATTTCAAAGACGCGTTGATGTACTTATCACCTAGGGAAGGTATCACCTGTTGGGTAGGCTTCCCACAAGGTGGTCCGACGACGTGGTGAAGGCCGCGGAAATCCGTTGGATTCAGGCAGCATAGGACTTGTTGTTATGGCGAACCTTGCTGGAGGCCTGTGTTCATCAGTGGACATCTTTTGGCTCCGATGATGGTGATGATGACATATCAACTAGGAAGCTCGAAGATTCAGGCAAACAACCGATTCATTCCCGACTGACAATCTCCAATTCATTGTATTTACCATTCATATAATTCTCTTTTGATTCACCTTAGAGGAGGGTTTGGCCAAAAAAATTTTTTTATTAAAAGATTATTTTAACCAATCTTACTCTTTCCTTCACCAACAATTGAATGAACAGACGACTAACAAAAATATGACTTCTATTCCGACAATGTTGGTTGAAATATGAACCATATCATCATCATCACACATCAACAGCCTATACTAGTCCACTGCTGGACATAGGCCTCTCCTTAGAAAGGAGGTTTATATCATTATATTACGTCATAAGTCAAATGCATCCATGTATCATGACGTAGTCTTAAGTGTGACGTCACTCATGAATATGCAAACCTGCAGATTGCGCGTCTGGTTTGCAACCAATCATGCGCTAAGTCCTGTTTACATAATGTTATGGTGGATTAGATTTAGCTGTAAACGTGTGTTTACTGTTTAAACGGAATGATAATGATACTATACGTAATTGTGGTACGTTTAAATGTGTTTTGAATAAAAGCCAGTTATTTTATTCGACACTAGTCGACCCGACAGATGCTGTCCTGTCAAAATTTCAATTGTTTTCATTGAATTTCATTAAAATAGGCAGGTTTGCCTCGAGTTATTCAATTTTTTTTGAGAATCAATCATATTTTTCTTTATTTAAAATACGAATATGACTTAAAACATAAGTATATTATAAAAACTGTATTTTCATCAATTCATTTTCTATTATTTTAGGTGAAAGATTTTCTTTGAAATCTTAAAAGGACTACGCTTGAGTGTAACCAAATCCATCAAAAATATAACGCATCGAAAATGTTCTTAAGTTGAATAGGGTAGATTCTAAGGTTTAAAATACATTATTTCGCCTTCAACTTTTAATCTAACATCTTAAGTTAGACCCAGAATTGTTCTCCATTATCAATTTAATCTTTTTATTGATTTCACATCTCTATATCAACATTAAATATTAATTATTTGACATTAACTAGGTATGACGTCACGAAATAGTATTTCATACAGCGTCTAGCGTTTTGACGTTTAAAAAAAGTTACTGATTTGACTTGACAATTATCTACTCTAAATCGTTCTAGCCGGGTTGCCGTGTGGTGACGGATTAAGAATACCGAGTGTCACCACCCCTATTTATTCAGTGGGTGTCGTAAGAGCCCGCTAACGAAGCAAACTCTGCAGCACAACAGCACTGCAAAAAGAAGGAAAACTTGAAACAAACCCTATACCAACCCGTCTGGCCAGCGTGGTATAGTAAGCAAAAACCTCCTTTCTAAAGGAGAGGCCTAGGGGCTGTTGATGATCTAGCTGGGATGTGCTCTGCATCATTTAAGAATAGCAAGTCCGGACGGATTATTTTAGTTGTATTAGAATAGATTATCAACCGCTTTTTATAACGCTGCTCTGAAGCATACTTTAATTTTTTAGCCCGTTCTTTAGCCATTATAATACGTAATTGCAGACTAGAGCTATTGTTTTTGGCAAAGATACACTTTGTACATATTCTGTGCCGCAAACAATAACTTTTTTTTAACGTTTTACTTGGCGGGTGGAAGGGTAAGGGTTTAGGTACAATGTTTTACCTGTCCCCCTTTTTCTTCCTGCTATAATTTTGGCTGGAATATGTATAGGGGCTAATTTTTAACTACTATCCTTAACCTTTTTGAACATAGTATAATTCTTTTACATTAGTTATAAACATCAACTGACTGACTTGGTGTAATTGGTTAGTAAACCTGACTGCTAAGCGAGGTCATGGGTTCGATGCCAACCTAGGACAAATATGTAAATATGTGATGACCACGATCATTTGTTCTGTGTCTTGGCATAATTTATCTATGATATGTAGGTATTTAGAAATATATGGCTGCACGGATGGCGTAGTGGTTTAAGCGGTCACCTCGCCGCTTACTACCACGCTGACTGTTGTAGTTCCGATCCCCACATGGGACTACACTTTGTGTGAGCCACAAATTGTTGTTTTGAGACTGAGTGTTCTTTGTGTCCGTTTCATTTATGTTTGTAAAGTTCACAGGAATATATTCTTAATGCGGGAGTTGTCTTTTAATTAAAAATTATAGCACAGATTTTACTTAGTTTGGTATCAGACAGCCGCGTGTGAGATGTGTTCAATTATTAATATTTTATACATATTATACCAAAGAAAAGCGACTTAGACTAATAAGTCAAAAATACAACCTCATCAACTCCATCACCGATCCAAAAGTAGGGAAGTAATATTAAAACACAAATATTTATCAAACACAACCCTCTGGAAACAAACACGAGTATAAACCGCAGAGCACACAGTACAGTACACACGAGACATTTCGTCTGAGTACACACGGATACGCGCAGAATTAATACGTCTTAAGATGAAGTTACCGTCACTAATATTCAGCTATTTACTTTTGTTTTACGGATATGTTACACTGTATGAGAATTGAATCGAATTTGTTACAAAATTACATGTAAACACAGAAATAAAAATTTAAGTATACTAACCTTACGGTTGAATTTCGATTGCTTTAAATGTTAATTTCATTCAATAAAGAGGTATAATTTGAACTATTTAATATGTGAACTTTTGTACCATTTCAAAACATAATATATACTGGAAAACTACAGCTTTATGTAGCCATTTAAAGATAATTTTAAGCTGTATAGTATAAGCTAGTTTTTGCCCGCGGCTCCGCCTGCGTGTTATATTGTTAATATAACACCCAATAATTAACACGTTAATAACTAGTCTATGTTCTTCCCCATTACTCACACTATCCCCATACCAAATTTCATCGCAACCGGTTTAGCGGTTAATGATTCCCAATACAAACTTCCATCTGGGATAAAAACTATCCTTTGTCCCTTCCCGGAACTCAAACAATCTTTATACAAAATTTCATCTAAATCGGTCTAGCAGTTTAAGTGTGAAGAGGTAACAGACAGACAAACACACTTTCGCACTTATAATATTAGTATGGATTGTTTGAAATTTTAGCTTTCTTCACTTTTTTTAAATTTAAACATAATATTCCAAACATGATATTCTTCTGTAAGATACTCGTATATTTCAAACCACAAACTTAAACACTGAACTGATCAAAAATCATTTTTGGTCTGACGGAAAGTTATTCAGATAGTTCCGTCGTTTCAGAGAACAATGTTGACTGTCCACCATATTGCTTCGTGTTTTCCCGTCAATAGAGTTAATTTTAGATTGGAGGACGAGCAAACTTGTAAATATTTATATAATATTTCACGGATGACACTTTATCCATTCAACTCTTATATTCTTTCATTCTGACCTTAACAGTATGGTATTCAGTGGGCTTAAGACATAAAAGAGAGCTCATGTAGATAATCTCCCTTTTTTGTGTCCTGTCTTCAATCTACTGAGATTGAATACTGGATTTCTACCCGAATTAAAACGGAGAAGTTTTACTATCTAAGATTAAAGAGCAGCACAAAATTGCGTTAGATGCTGATCATCAAACAGGTAACTAACAAAAGGTTTATTTACTAAAGTAAACCCATGCAAGGTTTCGTGTCTTTGATTCCTTTTTTTTTACACGGGGAATGCTTTTCGCACCATAGCCGGAAGACGTATGTGGGACTAACGGAGAACCAAGCTAGGAGGAGGAAGGAGCTCCAGGAACGTATCGGCGGCTTCTGGAGTTCTCCCTGCCATATCCCGTGACTAAGGCACATCCCAGACTGACCGTGCTGCCGGCAGCAGTGGTGACATTGTACCGTGACCTTCCGTTCGATTCGATTCAGATACTCACTGAAGCAACCATGCCCGGTGAGTATCTCGGTGGTGAGTCAATCGGTAGGTGACACAGTGGTTCCTGGCTAGCGCGTTGGCGAGCAGAAACTGGCGTCCATGTCGGCCAGAATGTCGAAGGGCGGATCATATCTTTGATCCTGTCAATTAACAGTTAGTTAGTTGAGGTTTTACGTAAGAAAATTTTCAAGTTAATTATTGTTTATTTTTCTGAACCTATCCGGCATTTCCCTGACAGTAAAAAGTCTCGCTCCATAACTATATTATTTTTCTATTATTAATAAATTTTAACCTAAATTTCAAATAAAATGAAAAACAACATAAACAAAATTAAATTCAAACCCCATTTCGCAACACTTTACCAAAGAAAACCTCCATTTCCAAACTCAACGCATAAATATAAGCATCAAGGCAATCACTTAAATGCAACCAGACATCTAAAAGGCATTTCCTTCTATACTAATGTCCTCGTCTCCTCTCTATTGACAAGTGAGTAAGCACCTCTAGGCGACCCTTAGATTAAGATAGATGGCCGCCCCAGTAAATAAATACCTTTATCTATTGATTCAATAAGATGTATGTGGACCGTATCGGTAACTTAATAGTTTTTGTTGTATATTTTGAGTATCAGGTGTCTTTCTCTGAAGGGAAACGCTGAATACAGACATTAAAGATTAAGAACCTATGTTTGTGACACCGAAACCTACACTTATTTGATTTCTAATATTCACTAGAGGTCGGTTAGTGGTTAAATTCCGACCATAATTCGTTTTTGGTTTACTTTATTGGCGAATATAAATTGACATTGGCTTCCGTACTGTGGTTTCGGACAGTCCACACGGTAGTAGCATTAATTCTGAACGCTTATAACTCGATGGATCTGTTATCACGTAATCATTGAAATTTCCATTTTGTTAAAAAAACTTTTTGCAATTTTTCTATTTCCAATTTGCATGTTTTCTTACGAATTATACTGACAAATGGAAAAAAATTGATTTATAAAGAATGTTTGTTAATAATTTAGTTGATTAATTTATTTAAAAACTTATTTTTTGGTTATCAAAAGAATGCGTTTAATGTTTCAAAGCAAGGTTTTACTAAACATTTGATCACGATAAAAAGTATCATTTTAATGAATATTTTACTTCATTTCCATATTACACAACATGTAACGAATTTCAGTATTATAAACTTAATTAACATAATTAAAAAACCATTAAATCCTTGTTCAAATTCATTTTACCTTATTTCTGTAAAATTCTTCCTTAATTCATAAATCTGGTTTTCAAAAATTAAACTAACGTCAATAATATAAACAGCAATATCAGCCAAAAATAGGGCGCGTCATCATTTCATTCAAATATTAATAAATTCCTTTTTCTTTAAAGAAAATGATTACGTTTCCTCAAAAAAGGTTTCTTAAGCTCAGATACATAGCTCAAAGAAGACCCTTTTATTAATTGAAAAAAGATTTGGTTGATTAAAAGTAGCTTAACCCGTTCATATTGAGTCCGGTTTAACTTTCATCTACCAATATTTTCTATTCTGGATCTAAATGTAATAAGTAAAGTTGCATTTATAAAGTAAACATTGAAAATTGGATTCATTGAAGACCTGATATACTATTTGAAAATATATTTGTAAATTCCCAAAGAGATTTAATTGAATTACAGCTAAAAACTCTTTTGAGAAAGTCACTTCTAAAAAAAAGCCAACAAATCCAAAATATTATGTCCGTATAAACTAAAGTTATATTCGAGTAAGAACTAAGATGCTACAGATACACAGTGTATTCAGTAGCTTTCACCTTTCGCTCGACTTACACCAATTGATCATCATCATCATCATCAACAGCCTTTAATAGTCCACTGCTGGACATAAGCCTCTCCTGAGAAAGGAGGTTTTAGCCTACTACACCACGCTGGCCAGACGGGTTGGTAAAGGGTTTGTGTCAAGTTTTCCTTCTCTCTGCAGTGCTGCTGTCCTGCTTAGTTTTTTCCCTTAGTCGGCTCTTACGACACCCACTGGATGAATAGGGGTGGTGACACTCTGTATTCTTAATCCGTCACCACACGGACCCCATTGACACCAATTGATATCATCAGTTAATTTTTCCTTGGTAAAAGTATCTCTGTTCTAAATCTCATCCAGATCCGTTGAGCCGTTCTAGCGTAAATCCATCCTCACAAACTTTAATAGGATATCTCAACAATCAAGCATTCTATGATATGATATTCTATCACACTACTTTCAATACTGATTGACTGTACGGATGGCGTAGTGGTTTAAGCGGTCGCCACGCCGCTTCCTACTACGCCGAGTGTTATGGGTTCAAACTCCACATGGGACGAAACTTTGTTGTTCTGAGTCTGTGTGTTCTTTGTGTCCGTTACATGTATGTTTGTAAATTCCTAATGCGGACGTTGTCTTTAAAAAAAAAAGATAGAATACTAAAGAAATAGATATATTTGGTATATTAATACCCAAAATCAGAGTACATATTCTCGTTAATGTTATAGTATATTGCAACCACGCCCACCAGCGACCGACACTGATGAACAGTCTCAACAAAACAAATTATTATCAACATTCGATCATTAATACTTGAGCAACACATCGAACGCAGTGCGATAACTCAATTAGTTAACCGCTGAGCAATTAGTCAGTCGGTAACAGATACAAATAGACTGTATATATACTGTGGTAACAGTATACATGGTCACGCAAGTTTTGATCATTAATATTATTGGTAATGCACGTGATCGATTAGCGCTTTCACCAGGGGCATATTGGTCGGGCACGCCGTCATCGCGGCGGTAAGACCCGTTATGGAGGATTGGCTCGAGAGGCGTCACGGGACCCTCTCATACCGACTGACGCATGTGATCACTGGGAAAGGATGTTTCGGGGATCACCTGTGTCTGATCCGCAAGGAGCCAATGCCTGAGTGCCACCACTGCGATGCCCAGACCCTAGAAACGGCTCTCCACACGCTGGCAGAGTGCCCGGCGTAGGTTGAGCAGAGGCGAGACCTCGTGGCGGCCATCGGAGTGGGAGTTCTCTCGCTCGATAGCCTGATGCGGCTATCGTGCGGAGCGAGAGTGTGTGGAACTCTGGCGTGTCCTTCTGCGTTGCGAAGCGCGCTCTCTTCCAGGGAGCAGAGGGAACATGGGGTTCCCACACGGGGGGGGGGGGGGTCGTCTACTCGTCTGTAGATGGCCCGAGGTATGTCGGGGCACCAGGGACTTCCTTTCTAGGGTATACCTGGTTCCCCGGCTATTAGTACCCGAGACGGCCTGCGGTTTTAGTCGGCTCGAGGCATCGGTGGTATAAGAGGGGATTTCTGCACGGAAAAAAAAAGGGGCATATTGGTTTGTTTTGATTTCTTTTGATGAAGAACAATAAATTAGGAATATGAATATTGTACACGAGGAGGAGCACTATAGAGATATAACCTAGAGGTAACAAGAGCCAAAATCTTGCAATATAGGCCAACAAGAGAGATGGATAATAGATAGCTCCCTCTATCTCTTTCTAGTCGAGCTCTGTGGTTGGCTGGGGAATATGAGGGGTTAATAAGTAGCCAATTGTTAAACAGCTTAACAGAGATAGATAGGATAGAGCATCCAACTTTCTCATTACCTGTATCGCATCCAGTTACAGGTAGCTATACCCCAATTAGGTTTAACAAATAAGCAATTACAAGCTGAAAATATTAACTCTTTTTTTTAATAGCTATTACCTGGCACCGTTGTAATATGCTATTGGTCATCAGTCTTCCCTGTCGGTGTGTATTGTCCGTCTTCCCTACAATCGATTTCTTTTATTTAAAAGTTAATAATAATAACTTAACACATCTCACACGTGGCCGTCTGATTCCAAACTATAATAATAATATTCTACCACATTCACACAACGCCATCTAGTCCCAAACTAAGCAGAGCTTGTACTATGGGTACTAGGCAACTGATATAAATACATACATACTGTTTTTTTTTTGTAAATACATACTTATTATACATAGAAACACCCAAACTAAATCAAACATTAAATATTTATGCATAAAAATTTTTCACTTGAGTGGGAATCGAACCCGCTATCTTTGGAATACCAGTCCGTTACACAAACCACTACGCCATTCGGTCGTCTACTAGGCAGAGACTGTGCTATGGTAACCAGACTGCTGACAAACATACCTGCTTCAAAGAAGACTGATGCTATGCAGTTCTTTCTTTGCTTTTTACCAAATGTGTCATCATGGAGGCTACTGAAAGTGCCAAACTCGTCGCCAAATTTTGGGCCGATTCAATTTGAATTGTCATCGACACGCTAAGAAGAAGACCAAATGTGTCAGATTCATCACATCACATCAACAGCCTTCAATAGTCCACTGCTGGACATAAACCTCTCCATAGAAAGGTGGTTTTGGCCTAGTATACCACGCTGGCCAGACGGGTTGATATAGGATTTGTGACAAGTTTTCCTTCTCTCTGCAGTGCTGTTGTTTTGGGTAGTTTTTGTCAGGTTACCGGAGCCCAAATCACTCCACAATTCCTCTGAATCCGGAGGGGAAATTAAAGGGCGATAAGGCACTTATGATTCTTTAGTTCTAAGTTTCAGAAAGCTTGCTCGTTGCGTAATAAAAAACATAGCTTGCGAAATAACTTTCGTGACATGGTTTTACCCACATATGTATTTCATGGATGCTCTGACAGTTTTAGACTCTACATAGGACAGGACAGGACAGGACTCTACTGGACATAGGCCTCTCCTTAGGAAGGAGACTTTGGCCTACTATAATGCACTGGCCAGACTAGTTGGTATAGGATTTGTTTTAAGTTTTCCCTTCCCTCCATCACCACACGGATCAGACCAGACTCTATGTAGGACCTTTATCTAGGAGTGAAGCAATCTCCCGCATCAGTGTCAGGCATTGTTAGCGCTTATACACTGCAGTTTACTAATAGAAAACCCATATCCTAGTTTCCTACCTGGCCTGCAAAGTTAAGCAATAAAATGACATGAGATACATTCAACTTACCATTTCCCATGGCAGAAAGAACTATACTGGCAAGTTAAAACAAGTTGACAACGATTCTTTCTTGAACAGAGTACGTAAGAAAGAAATATCCTGCAGTATATTTCATTTGAAACTTGAAATTGTTTATGTTGGCTCTTTGCTGTACCGTTCGGACAGTGTTGTTTCCTTCGAGAACTTTTAGACTTTTAACGGACTTAAAGGCTGCCACTCACTGTCCATATTGTACCTCTGCACTACAACCTCTGCACAACAACTACACTTTGGGTCTAATCCCCGGATGCTCTCGTTCAAATTTTCAGAATTTTGCATTAGAAATAGTGCTATTTGCTATTTTTTTATCTGCTATTAACAATTTCTGCCTCAATATTAAAATTGTTACCACTTTGCACGGAGACGCGTCATGAAAATACACAGAACTTACATTTTTTTTACATCAATGCAATACCGTTAAGTCATCGGCTACATCCGGGCATCCATCTTAAAACCTGAGTCGTGAGTTACGGCCTTAAGATTTTTAACCGGCATAAAAACTGCGCCAATTCCAAGTTTAACGAAGACATGCTGAATTCGAATTGAAGTATAACAAGTCTTAAGCTTGAGCGAGGTTTTATTTCTGTGATGTTTGTATGTAACGACGAGTGCTTAGTTTACGTCATTTTATATTCTTTCTATTATTTATGATCATTAAACAAGTAATGGTAGCATTAGTTAATGCCGATGAACAAGTTTATGACTACTTTACCACTGGAATATTACTTCAGCGTATGGGTTATAGAAATGGTTATTCCGTGGAAGTGGCGTTTGTGCCTTCTGTATATGAAATGCGTATGTTTTCTTGAATACCTATGTTTTTTTATGTTATAAGGGGACAAACGAGCAGACGGGTTACCTGATGGTAAGCAACTACCGCCGCCCATAGACACCTGCAACTCAAAATTCACAAGTGCGTTGCTTCCCTATGAGTCCCTCCCGCTCGAGTCAGTGGGAGGGGGACTTGGGCTCCGGTATCCTCATAAATTATTACCAATATTTGGATGTGGTGAAGGAATTTTGAGGAAAAGAATGACTTTAGAGGATAAAGAATACGTATTATGTAAAGAGAAACTATTTCGAAATTCATTCTTGTTTTGAATAATTGTTTTTACATAATTGACTGCACTGATGGCGTAGTGGTTTAAACGGTCGCCACGACGCTTCCTACTACGTTCAAACCCCACATGGGACGACACTTTGTGTGATCCACAAATTGTTGTTCTGAGTCTGGGTGTACTTTGTGTCCGTTTCATGTATGTTTGTAAAGTCCCCCGCGATACAGGATATTGTCCCAATGCGGGAGTTGTCTTTTACATAGCTTTAGATAGCTATAGCTAGCTTTTACATAGCTATAGACAGCCTTGAGAAAAATATTTACACGTGGAACACAACATGAGTTTTTTAAATTAAGAAATATATTAACACTTGTTTTACTAATACTAGCTGTGTCAAACTTCGCTGTGGTATTTTGAATAAAAAGTAAATGAGATACAAATCTGACGCTGAAAATAGATGTAAACCATTTTTTTATTTACCACATTCACACAGCGCCATCTAGTCCCAAACTAAGCAAAGCTTGTACTATGGGTACTAGACAACTGATATAAATACATATATTATTCCAGGAGACTTTTTATAAAAATACATACATATTATATATAGAAACACCCAGATCAAATCAAACATTAAATCTTCATGCACACAAATGTTTGACTTGAGCGTGAATAGAACCCGCGACCTAAGGAATAGCATTCCGTTATACAAACCACTACGCCATCGAAGTCTTTAAAGCGGGTTGTATATTGTGTCAAAGTTCAAGCTAAATTGGTTCAGATGTTTTTAAAGCGTGTACAAACCTGCTTACTTTACTTATCTTGGATTAGCTCGATACTAAGAACGTCAACTGCAAGGAGGCTGTAAGATACAGAGTGTCACCACCCCTATTCATCCCGTGGGTGTCGTAAGAGCCGACTAAGAATGCAAAACAACGCAAGTCACCAGCACTGCAAAAAGAAGGAAGAACTGGTCACAAACCCTACACCAACCCGTCTGGCCAGCGTGGTATAGTACGCCAAAATCTCTTCTCTAAGGAGAGGCTTATGTCCTGACTAAGACTGTTAAAAGCTGTTGATGTGAAGGAGGCTATACAATAAACTAACAATATTAAATTTAAAAAATGCAGATTGCAAACATTAAAATCTTACTGATTATATTAAGGCGAAAGTTAGATGTTACTTAGTCAAACAAGCCATAATAGTTAAAGAGGTCTAGATTAATTATCTATAACATAGAAATAGCTATGTTCTGTAAAAAAAAATGACTTTTTTTATCACAGAAACATAATCATCATTATGCGAATAAAATTGAGGGCAGAAGCTATATATTTAAAAGCGTATTGAGCACGTTTCTTGCAAGATCTAACAGCAGATAATTGAACAGTCAATTCCTAAATGGACTGAAATTTTCACACAATTGTAGACTAATACAAAAGCTCTCATGAAGTTAAACGCTTTTAGTTTACCCCTTTCACCGCCCAAAGAAGGATTCGTTCCAATATTGACAGTGCTCTTGGCGCGCTCGAATTGGCTGAGCAACTCTCTATATTTTCACTATAAACACTAAGACATTTGGTAGGGAAATTGTGGAGTGGTTTGTGTTTTGACAGGCTCTTGTATGAATGAACTTATTGTTTTGAACAGTATATCGTATATATTAAGACTAGAAATACGACCGCCGTGCTACTGTGGGTGAGGCATGCTTCGGCACGAATAGGCCGGCCTCACAGAAAACCGGTGTTAAGCAATTCTTTTGTTGCCTTTCACTTAGTGAGTGAGGTTACTGGAGCCCAAATCCACCCTCGACTCGAGCGGGAGGAACTCCAAAGGCAGCAACGCACTTGTGACTTTTGAGTTGCAGGTGTCCATGGGTGGCGGTAGTTGCTTACCACCAGGTGACTCGGCTCGTTTGCCCCGTTAAACCATAAAAAATTAAAGCTTCAAGGAGACGTTTGCATATTCGTTTAGTATGATTATTGACTAACAAGCAATAAGTATACAAAAACGTACATTTTTATTTATTCTAGAACATTCAGAATGAATAGATTTATTAAAGTAATATATTATGTATAATATTATGTTTATTGTAACACTTTCGCTCTGTTTTCTTTCTCACACATCAAGAGCCACTAATAGTCCACTGCTGGACATAGGCGTCTCCTTAGAAAGGAGGTTTTGGCCTTCTTATACCACATTGGCCTGACAATTTGGTATAGAGTTTATGTCCTTCTCCTTGCAGTGCTTTTGTACTGCGTATTTAGTTTGCTTCCATAGTACATCCACGGGATGAATAGGGGTGATGACACTCCGTCTTTTTAATCCGTCTCCACATAAGTGAAGATTAAAATATAATTAATTTAAAACACTTGTTTATTCAATGATAATAATAAAAAACACTGTTAGTTTATTTAGTTACGATAAATAATTCACTTTTAGCTACTTAAAATTATATAAATAATAACTTTACAAATCTTACACACGGCAGTCTGATCCCAAACTAAGCAAAGCCTACTATTGGAATAATCACACTACTGATAAACATATTAATATAATTCTAATACATACATATTGTAGATAAATTACATCCAGACACAGTACAAATGTTCGCGCTCATTACACAATTATTTGTCGCAGCTAGGAATTGAACCCATCACCTTTGGCTTAGCAGTCACAAACCACTAAATCAACAGACCGGAAAACTAAGATCTATTCAGATTTCTCCCCTTTCATCCTTGTTATATATTTCTTTAACCAGTTACCCAAGAATAATCAAGCTGGTTATTTTTCAACTAAACCCACATCAAGCTGACGTGGGGACTGATTACATCAGGTGCGCCGAACATTGACGCCTGACGTCACTATTACCCGGTTAAAATAAATCGTCCAAGGGTCACAGGGCTCCGGTTAAAAAGGGTTGTTTAGATTTCTTGATAGCCTAATAGTGATGCTCAAATTGGAAGGAATAGGGCCAACTGTTACCGCAGAAGGGTTTCAAATTTATGTTCGTGTTTTTGTGGTCTAATTTAGTTTCTATGCTAATCCCTACGTGCGGGTGACACTTAATAGGATTCAGTTATATTTAAATGTAGCTATAAAAACTTCATAAAAAACAAAACAGCTCTATTAGCTAAGTACCGAAGGTCTTTAATGGTCAATCGGGTTAGGAACGAGCTCCGAGGCTCTTTTTTATCCGTTTTAACCAACTGGTAGTTCCGTATTAAGAAACCTACATATTATGTTATGCCTATATATTCAATATTCTTTTTACATACAAAAATCAATAAGTAACAAACGTAAAACATCAGACTCAAGCAATTCATGAAATTCAAGCGTTGAAATTTAATCACCTAATGTGTTAAAATTGTTCATCAATTATTCAAAATAGTCTTTTGTCTTTTTTAATAACCATAGTTATAGAAGAACACAAGCTAAGCCACTGAAACAACATCTTGTTGTTTTATCAACAGATATATAACATAACCTTGCTACTACGGGTTAAAAATGAAAAAATACTACATCTAAAGCATATAGTATATTAGTTGCACACGTATATAACAGGGTATATACCAAAATAGAGCTAAATTAACTCCGTAATCCCCCGCCAATGCATTACGGGGTAGTAAGGTGGGATCGCGTGCAACTACACATTACCGCCCAAGAAACTACCTCTTATACATTACAAGGCACTTTTTTATACCGTCGAGATGTAGGAAAATGTGAGGCAAGAAAGTGACAAGCAAGTTTTACTTCAATAATAATAAAATGGGCCATAATATAGGGTTAAGGGATGATTGGATTAGCGTGATAGCTCTTGATTAGTTTTGGTTTAAGGGCAGCCATGAAACTACAGGGAAATGGTTTTTATTAGCTTTTATAGTAATAGACACTTCTTGTATCCAATATTTTTTATTTAAAAAGGTTGACATTTTATTGTTTAAGTTGTATAATACAATAGCCCTAGACAATGACAAGGTTTGGTTTGGGATCCTTCGGATATATTCAGTGACAAGGGTAATTTATATATTTATGCAGTTATTTTTTGCTGATTTCTGTTCGAGTATAATACTTTTTTCTACTGTAATTGATAGTATCGGTCAGGTCCGCAGGTCAGTCCAATGGGTTAGGCAACTAGATGAATAAAGGTAGTCACACTCGGTATTCTTAATCCGTCACCACACGGATAGCCAATACATTCAAGAATTCAATTCTTAAATACTAAAAAACAATATGATTTTTTATGCCCATACCGAACGTCAACCTAACACCAGCATATTTCTGTTGTGAGAGATAAAAACAGCACAAGTAATTGACTTTAAATTGTTATAAGCTGTGTGTGTTCTTAATCGCTTAATTTTGCCACCTTGGGATGTAAAATATATGACGGAGCGTGGTTGATTTTTGCAGTGTAATTAATAATTTATAAGACTATAAATATATAAGACTTAATAAATTTGTAAGACTGCACGGATGGCGTAGTGGTTTAAGCGGTCCCCACGGGTGTTCTTTTCACCCAGACTCAGAACAACAATTTGTGGATCACACAAAGTGTCGTCCCATGTGGGGTTTGAACCCACAACACTCTTCGCAGTAGGAAGCGGCGTGGCGACCACTTAACCACTGCGCCATCTGTGCATTGTAATACATGTGCACATTGTAAATCCAGATGTTTTTTTATTTGTTACATTGAAATCATACTGAAACAACAGTCAAGATGGCGGATATCCCTCAATAATATGTGCCTTACACCCTCGGCGATCTAACATAATTTAAAGGAACCTGACGTAAGTAGAAGCATTTCTTTTTTAATCTAAATTTTTGAAGAAACAAAAATTTTAAATATACATGGTCTGTCCGTTAATTGTCAATAAGGATCACTTACGTAATCATTTCTTAAGACACGGCCTTTTTATGGTCAGCATTAAATCATTATTCGTGTGTGGTTATTTACAATTTTTGCTACAAAATTTTTATCGTATTATAAAAAGTTATTTATAGAGAATACATCAACGAGATAATAATATACAAGAAGTTACTCATCAAACGACAAATACGGAGAAATGATTGCCTTAATTGTGTAGGAAAATAATAGTATCTTCAAAGGTCCAAGATTAAACGATTTTCGTAATAGGGGACCATCATCCGCCTCTAATGTTGAACCCTTCAAAATGAGGCTTTAATTAAACACCAATTAGGTATATTACTGTATGATTATAAAGGGACAAACTGAAGTTACCACTGAATAAATGGTCTGTAATTTTTCATGCAGTTGAAAGTTCTTATTAGCCTCCGGACATAAACTCACGCCTTTTATCTTGGAAGAGATAAACAGAGGCGTATTAAACGCACTCATTTTACCAACTGTAATTTTAGTCAAACTGGGGGCAAGTCTTCTACCGTTAACCGGTTTCAAACTTTCCATATAAACAAACCAACATATATTCATACAAAAATTATTGATAATATTAATAAAATTAATATTTTCGGTCATCTAACACACAACGCCATCTAGTTTCAAACTAAGCAGAGCTTGTACTATGAAAATTAGTTTCACTTACGGAATACTTTTATACTTTTTGTTAATACATATACATATTCTACATAGAAAACACCCAACTTCGAAACAAATAACCGAAAAAAATTTAATTTTGTGGTATTTACCTGTAATTTATTATTATTTGCAGGTCATGCAAACATTTGGTTCTTCGACCCGGGAATCGAACCCAAGACTTCAGCAGTCGCATACGCTACCACTGAGACACTGCGACAGCAAAAAAATAAAAAAGATATATTACACTTAGACATAAAACAAATACTTATTCCGGGTGGAAGACCAAACAATCTCCAAACGGATTTAATGATAATATTCCACATAAGACATAGTTTTAGCTCGATCCAAATTAGCCATAGCTTGTAATAGTAGAAGCTAGTAATAGGTTGGGGTCTCATTGCCCGAAATATACACTTGAGTTTATCGACAGACAGCAGATGCGTCACCTGATGGAAAGTGACCATCTCCGCTCATGAAAGTTTGCAACTCAGGAGTCACAAAGGAGTTGCCGGACTTTTAGGAAGGAGTGCGCTCTTTTCTTAAAGGTTTGAAGGTCGTACCGGTCCGGAAATACCGCAGACGATAACCCGTTCTACAGATCTTTTATAAACCAGATCAATGCATATAAACAACACATGCATACAAATTTGCATTGAAGAAAAATCGATTCGCAAGTTGAAGTTGAACGCAAGTTTCCAGATTCTATTAAATATTACATTTAGTTGAACTATCAGGTGTGTTATATACATTTTTGTATTAGAAATATCATAAGAAAAGTTACCACTAATGATTTTGAAATCACATAAATGAATATTGACCAGTTTACTTTTAACTAGATCTAATAAATTATAACTACCACTGAGTGCTCAACTTAAAAATATTTAAAGATTTCTGTCCGTAATCGCTTTTCGTGATCACAAATCTTCCTTTAGCAGTTTTACTACTTCATTATTTTTTGTCTAAAATAATCAAGCAATTGAATACTGCACAAATTGTTAATCTGATTGACTCAGACTGTGACCAAGTCCGGTTCAACCTGATCGAAACAACAGGCATTTTAAAAGCATGTAACACAATAATATAACACACATACAATAAATAAATAAATACCTATAATATACCTGTAACATCTAGGATTGCAGAAGTTTAATAGTTTGAATAAAGTTTTCTGATCGGAACGACACACGATCAACAGCCTTTAATAGTCCACTGCTGGACATAAGCCTCTCCTTAGAAAGGAGGTTTTGGCATACTATACCACGCTGGCCAGACGGGTTGCTATAGGGTTTGTGTCAAGTTTTCCTTCTCTCTCGGCAGTGCTATTATTCTGCGTAGTTTTTTCCCTTAGTCGGCTCTTACGACACCCACGGGATGAATAGGGGTGGTGACACTCTGTATTCTTAATCCGTCACCACACGGACTTGAACGACACGAAAACGACGAAACTACATTAAAACTGGTTTTTCTATAGCCTTTACAGATAAAAATATTGGTATTGCTCGTAATGTTAAACTGAACTGCCTGAATCAGTAACAAGAACATAGCTTATAGCTCTCTCCCAATTTAAGAGCCCTTGTCGGTGGAGCTATCGCAACTAACTCTCTATTTACTGCGATCTGTTTAACCTCTTGATAACTTAATAGCTACATTAATTTTATATCTAGCGCTTTATATCCGCACTGTAATATATCCCTTTTTTTTCTGGACGGAAATCCCCTCGGATACCATCTGCCGGTGGCTATGTCGGACTCGAACCGACTAAAAACCGCAAGCCGTCTCGGGTACCAGTAGCCGGGGAACCAGGTGTACCCTAGAAAGGAAATCCCTGGTACCCCTGCGCTTATGGAGGACGGAGGTCACTGTATCCCTGGGATTTCATATAGCAGGACCTCAATTCTGCTATTTTAAGT
Source organism: Arctia plantaginis (assembly GCA_902825455.1). Classification (NCBI taxonomy): domain Eukaryota; kingdom Metazoa; phylum Arthropoda; class Insecta; order Lepidoptera; family Erebidae; genus Arctia; species Arctia plantaginis. The sequence goes on along the minus strand of CADEBD010000294.1, from coordinate 12,626,158 downwards.
TCACGCCAAGCCACTGTCATACCACTGACACGCTATTGAGATGCCATCGAGTGACCATTGGCATCGGTATAAATATCGGTAGTCTACACTAACTCAGTGTCTTTACAGTGGCGATGCAATGGCAGTGGCTCATCAGTGGTGATATCAAAAATATTGCCATATTTGGAAATAAAAAAAATCATTTTCTCAAAAAAACTTAATATATTTTCAAATTATAATATCATAGCAACGCAAGCTAGATGCATATCGGTTAAGGTTTGAATTCTTCAAATAAAGAAAAAATATTTGGATAAAAAAACAAACATTGACTTGGCCATCTTTTGTAAAAGTTTCAAAGCAAAAACTTACCGAACCGGCGCTTCCTATCCAAAGAACGTTAGCAGCCTCTTATAACCCCGAACAAAGTATTCGTAAAAATTATCTTTCAACCTGAGTGCGCCTATTATTTACACATAGCCAGTCTGGTGGAAAAGCCGATACAGAGTGATGTGGTTTTGAATACATATTTTTTTTAGTTTGAACCAGGATAAAAAAGGTAATAGATAAGTATTTTACGCCTCTACCCTTGTCGTTAGTTGTAAGTGAGTTGGCTATGAACTTATAACAATGGCCTAAACTTGCTTTTTTCTTATATTCCCGTTAAATTTGTTTAATTATATTTAAATACTGTTGACGCAAAAGTTTATAAGGTTGGATGTATAGATGTTTATCATGCCAGAACAGCTAAACGGATCTTTATGAATTCTGGCACAAAGATAGATTATACTTTGAGGCATATAGACTACTTTTGAACGAGGAAAAATGATTAACAACCTTGGAGTTCCCTTCTCTCCCCCGAATTAGGAGGAAAGACTTAAGCATCCCGGAATCTCATTCACTCGGTGAAAAGCACCGAAAGAGTTTCCTAAAACCGGTTTTCTGTGAGACCATGGTATTACTTCTGTTGATCTAGCTCATACGTGTTGTAGCACATTTCTCTCAAGATGGAATCCGAACTTTTTCTCCATATAACACAATATTTAAAAAACCCTGACACAAAAAAAAACAGTATTAATCCCAAACATGGTATATACGAGTATGCTGTAATTTTCTAAGGAGTTTCGGCTATCCCGCAGGCTACTTGATGCAGCAGCAAGTTTCATGTTACCATGTCGTTGAAATACCATCAAAGTAACAGTATACCAAATTTTAGATCAATTGGACTTGTGGTTTTAGTGAGATCCCTTCATCACCTAGGAAGTGAGCTGATGATCTTCAAAATTTATAGCGAAGAACCATTTCGATTACATCGGCTCTAGAACAAAAAATCTGTATCGAAACTTGTTCATCCGTTCGGGAGCTATGATGCCACAGACAGACAGGACAGACACAGGTTAACTTTACAACTCGTTTTCCATCTGGGGTTAAAAAAAGCCAGTATTATTGTTAGAATCAATCATTTAAAACAAAACAATACCAGACAACATTCTCGTGCAGCACCCCAAACAGTTTCAGAGTACTGTAATTTTAATTTTAGTCACAACATAGATTGTCAAATTCCCCTTCGTGAAACAATGTCCCCTTTTGAAGGGCGCCCCCGAATCTTTATTATTACTGACTGCACGTAGTCAACTGACATCTTTAACTGAGGATTATTTCAGCTTACTTAATGTTTACAATTTCTGACTTACTAACGATTTGTGTATCATGCATTTCTGTATCAATAGAATTCTGTTGTCTTTGACCACGTACCTGACACTAAACGTAGAACAAAAAAAGTTGTGTGGTGTGCATGCTTGTATTTTTTAAAGACATATAGTTGTGCCTGGGTATGCCCGACTACTTTTGAACACAACGGAGTCCTTTTGCAAGAAGAGAGGCGTTCTTCCATGAAAGAGTCAGTTGTTACGGTTGTCACCTCTGCTCTTAAACTAGCCGGGCCGGTATACCGACAGCCCAAACTACACTCATGACGGAAAGCCATTTTTTTATAAGCAATAAAACTTGACCAAAAACAAGTTAAAAAAATATGAACTAGAAACATTTATCAAAAATTACAAATATAAATCATTAACATTTTTCATCCAAAATAACCAAACGTCAGTTAAAATTCACCACAGACTGCTAAAAGAATCCCATCTAAGTTCCATAATAAGATGGCGTGCATCTGCAGTGTGATCACGTCTTCCAATTTCCTCTCATTTCAAATGTTTTGAGACAATAATCAGCGCCATTACAGTGTTTAATATTCAAGGGGCGAAGAATTTATTCGTTATTTATGAATGCACTTGTTGACTTTACAAATGTTTAGAGTAAATGATGTCCTACGAAAATAAATTGCAGCTTACAAACTTTCTGTAGCTTAATAACGCTTCAAAAATGATAGATAGAGAAATGTAAACGTGACTTATATAAATATCTATATATTAACATATAAAGAGAATTCCTGGTACGCTTTTACTGAGTTAGAAAACGCTAGAATGTGATTCTTGGAATGCCTAAAGTAATGAGTTCTTCTAGAACTACAGAAAGCTAATAATTATTAACAATTTGTGTAACAAATGTAAGAAGGACGTAATCTGGCTACACGCGTTCCATAGACATATTTCCTCTTTTAGTACATAAGTCTATCCAATGACAGTTCAAGTAATACCAGCTAGTGAAAGAACCCAAAAAAAAAAACTTAACTACCTAATTATGGTTGTAATTCTAGTTTCAGGCGATCTCTAAAAAATATGACAAGTAACAAGTATAGTGTTGTTACATCAAACTTTGCTTAAAATACCTGTTTCAAATATAAAAAAAAAACATTAACCACTCTTGGAAGATGTATCAAGTTATTAATATTATTATCAAGTGCAAAAAATCCCTGTTTGCATCTGAAGGATAGCGGTGTTTTGTCTCACAAATTGTCTCACAAAAATGAAATTTCACAAAACTGACAAAAATCCAATAATTCGCCGTGAAATGATCGTGTGGCACCGAAAGTGCATCCGTCAGCTTTAGGCATTAGCGTTAACGAACCAAGCAAGGGCCCGGCGGGGCCTTGTGCGCTGGGCCTGAGTCACGGGGGCTCACGGGTCCGGCCCACCGAGCTGCAATAAGAGGATTGTGCACCCTTCTTTGTATGTGGCGCAAAGGTAAGACGCAGCGGTTGAATTTAAGCAATAAGGTAAATTATAAAAAAAAATTGTACGTACAACAATGATTTAAGAAACCAATTGGTCATAAATGTTATACTACTAAATGAAGTATATAAAAGATCCTTATTTTCTACTATTGAAACGTCTAAATAAACGACGACTAAATTACGAAGACAGAAAAAACATTACCGCTTTAACTAATATCTAAAAGCACCGGTAATTCACTCGATTGAATAAAATAAACATAGAGTCAAGTTGAATTGCCACAAGCCATGATGGTATGTAATTTATTAGTATCAATCAATCAACAGCCCATAATAGTCCACTGCTGGACATAGGCCTCTCCTTAGAAAGGAGGTTTTGGCGTACTATACTATATATTCTATACTATAGTATAATTTTCATTAAATATATTTAGCTAACTATTAGATAAAACATAGATTATTGCTATTGTATGTATCTACGAATTTAGAGTCTACACATAAAAACAATATCAAACATTTTTTTTTTATTAAATAAAGATATTAAGAGTTGGATATTGAATTACATATTACCTAATTTCAAGAGTGATAATTCGCCTTATTAACCTGTGAGCTTGTTTCCATTCGACTAAACAGTGCAAACAGTTATTACAAATAATATAATATAATATATTTTACTACATTCACACAACGCCATCTAGTCCCAAACCAAGCAGAGCTTGTACTATGGCTACGAGACAACTGATATAAGTAATGATATACTTTTTTTTTGTAAATACACACATATTATACATAGAAACCCCCAGACCAAATCAAACATTAAATGTTCATGCACACAAATATTTGACTTGAGCGGGAATCGAACCCGCGACCTTTGGAATAGCAGTCCGTTACACAAACCACTATGCCATCCGGTCGTCAAATAAACGTTTTTCATTATTGCTATTTCAAAATAAGTCATTATAAACGAACATAATAACTAACTTACTAAGCACAAATCCGCTTGAATGCAATCACTTGCACCCCACAATAAAAGAGGAAATTGCATTAAATTATAAGTCGGCGAGCAATCACGTTTTGTTTCCCGCCTCACAGATTTAACGGTTTGAATAAATCCAGCTCTTAATTATAGAAATTCCAAAACACTCCTTAAAACATCACAACTTCTAACTTCAGAGGTAATTATGTGAACGCTACCCGTTTATGCCTTGTTTCCTCGTCACAATATAAATACGTAAATTGGTGTTTGTCTTTTCATTTTAGTTCTGTAGACTGCTTAAATATTGTTTATGCATAAATATTGTGATAACTATGCATTTGAATGGGGCAGAAATTTCCTCGAGAGGGTGATTTTGTAAAGAAAATTTGGTGCAGTTGATTTCTCTAGCTATTGTTATTTAGCAGGGATGTACTTTAATTCCACAAAAGACAGGGGCTAAACTGCACTAGGAGTATACAATTGGCCAACTACTGCCAACTACTATCATTGTAAGACGCTATCTTGGCAGGTAATCATAACGCGAAAACGAGAACACAGCTGTAAGGAAATAGGTCGTCTAACAATAGAGAAGGTGTGTTCTTCTTTGCGATGTGTCATAGAAGAAAGCAGGGTACTAGAACAATTTATTATCTGTATATTCTATATCTATCTGTAATAAATACACACGGGTAAAATTTGTAAATACATACATCATTCACTTAGAAAGAAGCGATTGATTCTAAAAGAAATCAATAAAGTGGATAAAATAATTTGTGGAACTAAACTAACTACACACATATGGGTCGGCTTGACCGACGTGATACCACGGCCTTGCAAAAGACTGGTTAAAATAAAACAATTTCTTTGTATTTCACCGAGTGTGGTGACAAAGTCACCGGAGGAAAACACATCCACCCGTGATTTTGAGAAGAGCGTTCAAAGGTAACCTCTTAAATTACAGATGTCTATGGATACTTGTCTTATCATCAGGTGAACCGTCTGCTCGTGTGCCCTCTGTATCTTATAAGATTCTTCTCATCTCATGAAACTAGAACCAAAACTTCAACATTCTTCATTCAGTTACGAAGTACGGTACTAGAGAAATTCACTATCTATAAATTATATATGTCTGTTCTATATTTATTTGTAATATAAATACATATACTTGACACTTAGAAAGAAGCGGTTAATTATGAAAGTATTCAATATTATCTACATCGGTTTAAAAAAAAATGAATTTTGGAACTGAAGTGAGATTCATTTTAACATTGAAAATTGCGCGATCTTCTTCGGAGAGAATTGTCAGAACAGTCACAACGCTAGTATCTAACTGAGTATTTATATACTTTATTAAGTTTATGTAGGTTTATGTATGTATGTGTGTTTATATATTGTGTATGTCTCTGGACTTCAGTTATGTTCAATTTAATATTTCATTTTGCACCTACCGCGTCATATTTCTACATCACCTGAAGGTTGACTGGGAGAGAATGCCCAATGGAATTAAGTCCGCCTTTGTAGCACATGTGCATCAAGTTTAAAATATATTAATAAACATTCCACCCGTAAGGAAAGCCCTATTTCGGCACATATGGGTCAGCTAGACCTAAGTGATACCACGGGCTTACAGAAAACTGACGTTTGGTAATAATAATTTATTTATATTTCACCGAGTGTGAAAAGGTACCGGACCATTCACCCACCGGTGAGGAAAACCCATCCACTCGTGATTCTGAGTAGGGGGTTCAAGGGTTACCTTTCTTTGATTGATTGATCTTAAGTTGCAGGTGTCTTTGGGCACTTGTCATTATACCAGGTTACCCGTATGTTTGTCTACCCTCTATATAAGACAAGATTCTTCTTTGCAAACCTGCTGAATCCACTTGAGAAACGAAAACCAAAACTTCAACATTCTTTATTCTGTTACAAAAAAGCCATTACTTTCATAGCAATAAAACTTATTTTCCTATACATAAACAGGAATACATAACGTTCCACAGCAGACGGAAGTTTTTCATCAAACTCGCTAACTCAGATACCTTATAGGCAAAGTTTTGGCGTGATTAAATGTACCAGTATCTTTTAACGTATTACGTAGTTTGGCGTGTGGGCATCGCGGAAGTACGAATTACGATACGAGTATATGCACTTACCAACTGTTGTTATAAATATGATTAATACTGGGTATTTTAGCAGCGAGTAAACCTATATGTGAAATATTTTGCGTAAGGCTTATAAGTAAAAGCTTTGATTGAAGCAAGTGTAGTATAGTCTGGTCCGGATGCCTTAATAACAGCAGTTCCCAGTTCCCCCCTATTTCAGGCGCAGAGTGGCACACCGTGTGGTTTTAGTCGGTCCGATGCCGTCACAGCACCCCGCCGCAAACCTCGGTGGGGTGGCGGCCGGAGGGGCTTTCAAAAGTGTAGTATAGTCTGTTTAGGTTAGGTGTTTTTTAAATTTCTGGAAGATTCTCTATATTTAACAGTCTATAATTTTTTGTCCTTTCCTTTGTTTTACTCTATATTTAATTAGTCATAGGTAATTTGTAAACTTAAGTGAGTTATAAGATATAATTAATCGTTATTTGATATAATATTATAATTCCATGGATAATTGTCTATCTGCAAAGAATTTTGCCACGTAGTATCCGATTTTAGATGCTACCGACCTCTACTGTCTCACAAAGAATAAGAAAGAGGATACAGAGAAGACGGCCTTGGAGAGGAGAGGCATTCGAAGAAGTTTATAAAACCCTGATGTAAAAATAAATTATTATATTTTTGTATATTTATCTAAAAGCTAATCCTAATTAACATTTTAGATTCGAATATGAGATTGTCTCTGATTTTAAGTTTTAATATAATCCCGAGCAAATTATTATATATCTAAAAGCAGTACCTAATAGAAATAAGTAAAATAGACATTTCTTTAATAATATAACAGGCAATCAAATAAAAAAGCTGACTAAATAAAATGCATAAGTAATTACTGTACCCTAAGCCGGTACCCACTTTTAAAAATGTTGTCCAATTACGAAAAAATCTACAGTTGTGTTTTTACATCGTTATCTAAATAATGATATCTCCAAATAAATATCAATCATAAATGTGCTGACTGTACTAGTGTCAAGAGCCATTATCAACCTTTTTTTGTTAAGGGCTTTATTTTCGGTGATTTTTAACGTTTAAAAGAAGCTACGAAATTGTAGCTGAATATCAAGAAAAGTAGGAAAAACGCAGTTCAAAATCTACAATTAACTGTTTGATGGGCCTGTTTGTCTATTGGTTAGTGACCCTGACTGCTAAACTCAGAGGTCATTGGTTCGCTTTCCACCTAGGAAAAATATTGTGTGGTGAACCTGCCTGTTCTGTATCTGGGTGTAACTTATATATAAAAAGTTATGTATTCAGAAATATATAAGTAGCCTGGTCAACCCAGTACAGGCTGTGTCTCGTTTGGGTTCAGATGGCCGTGATAAATTTATAGATATTATTATTGCTTAAATTAAAGCACCTGGACCTTACTTCTGCTATTTTATGTTAACGCCAAGCCACTGTCATTCCATTGATACACTATGGAGATGCCATTGTCATCGGTTAAAATATCAGTATTCTACTAACATAAATTTACAGTGACTGTTGAAATAGTAATATAGGTCATCAATGGTGATATCAACCACATTGCCATACCTAGAAAATAAAATAAAAAAACCGTTTACCAAACACAAAGACAACGACGACATTTGTATCAGTGACAAGTCATCGGGAGGCCATTGGTCTTACGTAGTTAGTAGAATAGGAAAAGTGCAAAAATATTTCGACGACATTCCATTTATTGATACAATATTAAAATAGCAGAATTGAGGCCCTGTTATACTCTAAGTTTTATTACAATCAAAATTGTGAGTGAAGGATAACTTATCTAGTATCTTCTTCTAAAGTCATTGATGTATTCATCAACAGCCTTTAACAGTCCACTACTGGACATAAGCCTCTCCTTAGAAAGGACATTTTGGCCTACTATACCACGCTGGCCAGACGGGTTAGTATAGGGTTTCGTCGGGCCCCCCCCTTACGGAGACTCTCCAGCCCAGCTTCCTGCGAGAAGTGGTTGAGGGCCTTTTCCCACAACGAGCGGAACACACTCCCCCGGCGATGGCCTCCCTGGCCGGAGACGACGGGGAGCACGGGGAGGACAATGTTCCGCCCGTCCGGGAATCGGAGGTAGGGGCGGCTGTTCTACGGATCCGTTCCAAGAACACCGCCCCTGGGCCAGACGGGGTACCGGCCCGAGTGCTGGCCCTGGCCCTCAACCACATGGCAGACCGCCTCGGGGAGGTGTTCGACGCTAGCTTGGCGTCGGGACGCTTCCCTGGAAGAGCGGGAAGCTGGTCCTATTGAGGAAGCCGGGACGGCCTGCCGATTCGGTCGCGGCCTATAGGCCCATCGTGCTGCTGGACGAGGCGGGCAAATTGTTTGAGAGGGTTCTTTCTGCCCGCATCGTCCGGCACCTCTGCGAGGTGGGCCCCGATCTGTCGGACGCCCAATTAAGTTTTCGGGCGGGGCGTTCGACGGTCGACGCCGTGTTGCGCCTGAGGGCCGTGACCGAAGAGGCCGTGAGCTGTGGCGGCGTGCTGTTGGCGGTGTCACTGGACATCGCCAACGCATTCAATAGTCTGCCATTCAGCTGCATCAGGGAAGCACTCCACTATCATGGGGTGCCAAAGTACCTGAGGCGGCTGGTGGCAGACTATTTAGAGGAGCGTACCGTCGTGTACGAGGACCGAGAAGGTAATCTGAGGTGTCGGCCCATGTCGTGCGGTGTTCCACAGGGGTCTGTTCTTGGACCCCTCTTGTGGAACATAGGGTACGACTGGGCCCTTCGCGCCGATTTCCCCCCGGGCTGGGTGTAATCTGTTACGCAGACGATACCCTCGTGACAGCCCGGGGGGCAAACTTCCAAGAGGCGGCGCGCCTGGCCACAGGGGGAGTCTCCCTGGTGGTCGGGCGCATTGAGGCGCTGGGCTTACGGGTGGCCCTAGATAAGACGGAGGCCCTGTTATTCCATGGGCCCCGTCGTGGTCCATCGTGGTCAACTCGGTCCTCGTACCGGTTCGGGCCCAGATGAAACATCTGGGCCTGATCCTCGACGGGAGGTGGCTCTTCGACGAGCACTTCCGACAGCTTGCTCCAAAGCTGGTCGGCGCTGCGTCTGCCCTAGGGCGACTCTTGCCCAATATGGGTGGACCCAGCGTCGCGACAAGACGGCTGTACACGGGGGTTGTCCGGTCAATGGCACTGTACGGTGCACCGGTGTGGGCGGCGGCTCTGACCGCCCAGAATAGGGTACGCCTCTGGCGCCCTCAGAGGGTAATGGCGGTCAGAGCCATACGCGGTTACCGCACCGTTTCGACGGAGGTGGCATGCGCATTGGCCGGAACTCCCCCGTGGGATTTGGAGGCGGAAGTGCTCGCCGAAGTTTATCGGCGAGTGGCTGACTTTCGGGCGGAGAGCGGATTTCGCCCTCCGCCCGAGGATGTGCGCGAGTGGCGCGAAGCCGCTCGCCGAGCCACGATGGCTCGTTGGTCGTTCCGGCTGGAGACTCCACGCGCTGGCTTCGCCGCCGTGGAGGCTCTCCAGCCGGTCATCGCCGAGTGGGCAGGGCGGCAGCACGGGACCCTTTCCTTCCGACTGACGCAGGTGCTTTCCGGGCACGGTTGCTTCGGAAAGTACCTGCACACGGTCGCTAGGAGGGAACTGAGTCCCGCCTGCCACCACTGCGACTGCAGTGAGGACTCGGCCCAGCACACGCTGGCGGTCTGCCCCGCATGGGCGGCGCAGCGCCGGGCCCTCACTGCAGTCATCGGAGTGGATCTGTCGCTACCGGCCGTAGTACGCTCCATGGCCGGTAGCGACAGTTGTTTTACCGCGGTCGCAACCTTCTGCGAGGTAGTAATCTCGCGGAAGGAGGCGGCGGAGAGGGCCCGGGAGGACGACCTCCACTCGGACCCGATCCGCCGCCGGCGAACCGGGCGGCGGAGGCCCGCCTACCACAGCCTCATGCCGCCCTGAGTGTGGCCGCGGGTGGACGGGGTGGGTTTCCCCTCCACCCGCATTAGTTGGCCAGCCGCGAGGGGGGGCGTCCGCGTGTGCCGGACGTCGCCTAAAGAGAGGAACATCTACAATGAGACGGAGCCCGCACCAGGAGCGGGCTGGCGCTAGGAGGGGTCCGGATGTCTTAACAACAGCTGTTCCCGGATCCCTCCTGTTACAGGCGCAGAGTGGCACACCGTGTGGTTTTAGTCGGTCCGAGTCCGACACACCACCCCGCCGCAAACCCCGGAGGGGTGACGGTCCGAGGGGATTTCCACACGATAAAAAAAAAAAAAAGAAAAAAGGGTTTGTGTCAAGTTTTCCTTCTCTCTGCAGTGCTGTTGTTCTGCGTAGTTTTTCCCTTAGTCGGCTCTTACGACACTGTTGATGTATTGTTGTACTCATATACGTGAATTAAATCAATCACGTACCTGGTAATTACTATTCAAAATCGGTTCAAAAGTATAGAAGATATTGTGTTAATTATACACACGAACATAAGCAACCACACACAAAATATTAAACCCTTTGAAAGTCGATTGAAAATAATATCGTATCCAGTTTTTTCAAATCTAATGTACATTCACAAGGACTGTTAACTGATTTATTTTTACCGTAGCAAACTATTCTGTTTAACGTAGTTCTTAACAGAGACTAAATCTTTAATAAACACGAAACACTATATATCAACAGACAGACAGCCTCACGGAGCGCTAAGTTTCCCTATAAATTTATTGTTGCAAACTTCACCCAACTTCCTGCCTGTTTAGCGATGTAATGCTAATATTGTAAATAGATAAGTTTTGAAAGGCTTCTGATTAATATTAATTTTATTCCTACAAAGAAATCATAAATTCAAAACCGAACTAAGTGGCGTGCGATGAGAGAGGCCTATGTCCAGCTGTGGACTGCGATAGGCTGATGATGATGATGATAGAAACCGCAGTTGTATTTTAATCCAGAATACAAAGAAAACAATGTCAAAGTTTTCTTAAAATAAATAATAATAATAATAATATTCTACCACATACACACAACGCCATCTAGTCCCAAACTAAGCAGAGCTTGTACTATGGGTACTAGACAACTGATATAAATACATATAAATATTTTTTTTTGTAAATACATACTTATTATACATAGAAACACCCAGACCAAATCAAACATCAAATTTTCATGCGCACAAATGTTTGACTTGAGCGGGAATCGAACCCGCGACCTTTGGAATAGCAGTCCGTTACACAAACCACTACGCCATTCGGTCGTCAAAATGTCTAATGAGATTGGTTAAATTAATTATTATTTAGTGACTACCACCGACCATGATCGATTGTAACCTAGGACTACTTTCTAAATCAGGAGTCACAAACCTTTGAGATAGGAGTACGTTATTTTCTTAAAGGTTTGAAGGTTGCATCGATCCGGAAATACTGCAGGCGATAATTTGTTCCACAGATTGTTTTTACGAGGCAAAAAGTGTCTTGAAAAGTGCACAGTGACGGTTATCCAAGTGATGGGGATAAAAGCTTATTATAGCATCAAGAACTTTTAAAATGATAAGGCTTCAAGAGGCGGAATCGAGAAGAGGCGTGTTTTCAATCAGTCTCCTATTGGAACCCTCAGTAGGACTAAAAAAAAACGAAACAAAATAAATAGAAGACTTTAATGATAATAAACATAATTTAACATAACGCAGGACACCAGCACTGCAAAAAGAAGGACACAAACCCTATACCAACCCGTCTGGCCAGCGTGGTATAGTAGGCCAAAACCTTCTTTCTAAGGAGAGGCCTATGTAAAGCAGTGGACTATTAAATGCTGTTGATGTGATGATGTGATGTGAAACATAATTTATTTTAGTTATCACATCACACATCACATCACCAGCTTTTAATAGTCTACTGGTGAACATAAGCCTCTCCTTAGAAACGAGATTTTGGCCTACTTTAGATATGTTTTGATTAAATGAATGAAAAAAAAAACCGTTTCAACAACACACAGCTTCCAAATTCCGAATTCAAATTTGGCTACACAAAACAAAAGCTATCGAATGCTACCAATGTGTATGTAACAATGGACGTCAGAATATGCTACATATCTGGCACTAAAGTAAAATTACAGCATAAATATAACGAAATTCCAAGTAGAAGTGCAACAACAACGTGCGAAAAGCGGACGTCTGGCAGTAATCAGCCGCGCCCACCAAACAATGGCCTGTCGACGCCGGATTAAAAGTTTAAAGCCACTGGACGAGAGATAAGAGGTAAGCGGCATGTTGCAGTAAAAGATAAAGTCAACTATATTAATATATCAGCATGATAAATCACTATAGACTGACAACTTTCGTGAGTCCTATTGGCTAGTCCAATCTTGCACCTAGAACTCACAATAGACGAGAGAGGACACTTTAACTATTAAGTAGAAGCTAGGTCAGGATTTTTCTAATTAACGTTACAATGTGTATAAACTTTGTTACACACATGGATATTTAATTATTGTTAGAGACTTCCCATGCGTTGTTGCGTCCACCTGACCACATCACTAGAGGCAAAGCTCAGTATCCTCGTGACAGATTCCTCAGTGGTGGTACACGGAGGTTGGCTCCCGGTTTATACGACACAGATACTTTCCGAACCAGCTGTGATCGGTCAGCACCTATTTCAGCCGGTAGGAGAGACTGCCGCGCTGCTTCTCAAGCTAGTCCTCCACGATGGGTCTTACTACCACAAATGTGGCGTGCCCTACATGAAAGTACCTTCAAGCTTGTAGATGAAATTCAATTGTATAGTGTACAGATTCGATATCACGATAATGATATCTCATTAGTAATAAGGATTATATCAAATTTAATTATACATAACTTTCTTTTAAAAGCGTCATTCATCTTAATCCTAAAATTAATCGCTTTCGCTTATGACTTTTATGTTCTCCAGCCTAACGCCTCCACTGATCTCTACTTTAGAATTTCGCCACTTGTCCGAGAGGGATTTATTGTGTAACGGCGTAATATGAAAGTTATTCTGTCTGTTTGTTTCGATGTCATTAAATGAAGAAGAACTGCTAAAGTTAGGTACCTTTTTTTAATAAAGTTTTTAATGAGGATTTGTTTATTGTCTCTGGATCTTACTCTTCTAATATTCTGAGTATATTTTAACCTATTATAGAAATACGTAGCCTTTTTCAAAATCCTCAAATATTGAAACTAAATTTATTTATTTATTCATACTTCCTGCAAATAAATTGCATAAGGCGGACTTAATGCCATAGGCATTTTCTTCCAGTCAACCTTGGGGTGATGCAGAGATTTGTGTGTGGCAGGTGTATAATGAGATAAATTATTTAATTATTATATTGGACACATAAATTACATGTGTAGGTACTCTGTGTCGTGTGTAAGTAGGTATAGTTTCACATGAGACGTTAAAAAATTGCATGGTGAAATATTTTGTCAAAACTGTTTTAGATTTTTCACCAAATATTTCAAAGAGCGTTTTTTTACTTTATTCCAAATATAGCATTGTACTCTGTGTCCTTTTACTTTAGACAGGTATGTACTAGTGACTCAAGGGTCGAGTTCGTTTATCAGAGAATCAACATTGCCATTCGACAAGGTAACACTACCAAGCTAATGGGCCGTAGAGTAGACCAGCTTACAGCCTTTTACACTTATAGAAGACCTATATTTTTACTCGAAATAGGTAGTGTTTTGTAGTAGTGGTAGTGTAGTGGATGATCTCTATGTACTTAAAAAAAATGTCTAATAAAATAACTTGTTACTGAAAACTTCTTGACGAAGGTTATACATATTATTCATTTATAGGTATTGATCAGGCAACTTGCAGTGGACACATGCTGAAAAAACGTTCAATAATTCAAAAGTATGTAATATTTTATTTCTTTAAATTGATTACTTTATGCACTTTTGTACATAGGCGGACTTAATGCCCAAAGCATTCTCTTCCAGTCAACTTTAGGTAGTGTAGAAAAACGTGAGTTTTAGGCGCACATTGGTTATACCACTAAACACTAAAATATACACTAAACAATACAACACACGTAATTCTATACACAAACAAATGCACACTATACACATATAAATACACATACCTATATATCTATCTATAGATCCCATATTTTTTTCTATGAATGATTAAATAAACGTATCATGGAGACTCAGTATACACTATACTATACTTTGTACTACGTGACATAACTTTTAAGACCAAATTTGGGTTCGCCAATCATATCAGCGCCCATAACATCTGCTTAAAACCATAACAAAGTTCGCCATCAACGGATAAGTTGCGAAGGTCATGATTATCATGGAACGTGTGATACGGAACTCAAAAATTATAAATAGTAGTCTATTTACTAACCAAACTCTCCAAATACATAATAAAGGCCTTAATATAAAACCACCCTCTCACCCCTCAAAACCGTTTCATTTCTTAATGCATCGGGACAAACGTAGCACCAATTGCGACAAAAACAATGGCTTATCAAAGAAATCGCTGACTGCGACGAATGACTACCGATTTTCTTAATTAAAAATGTCTCACTATGGGGACAATAGCGCTGGAGGAGTTAACAATTCACGATTGACAGTCGGCGACAAAAATATCGTTGAATGTTATTTGCTTTTCGCTTTTGTTTATATGGGAAAACCCTACAGTTGTCAGTGAAAAACTAGTCATAAGAAAAAAAATGTAGACTTTTCTTTTATGATCTTGCAAGATTGTTCATTCAATTTTTTATAGAAGTTTTGAACACAATTGTATTTTTTTTAGTGGTAGTGATGGACTCCAAATGAATATCAGTTTTTTTTTAAAGATATTTTTTTAACCTAAAATATTTGTATTATTCTAATCTTAAAAACGGATGATAGCATTAAAATTCAACACACCGTATTAGTCTAGAATTGGCCCTTTGTTTTATTATAACCTTAATTTTATCCTGAATCCATGATATATGCGATAGAGAATGCAGAGAGAAGCCACAGCCAAGGGATCGAGCCGATCGGAGATGTTTTGGGCTATCGACGGTTCGATTCGCTCTTCGTTGGATGCGGTCCAGAGGGAGAAGCTGGTACTGAAGTGCCCCTGCATAGAGATGAGAACAGTACTCGACATGCGGCCACAAGAAAAGACACAGTTTATCTCTATCACGCTTTTATACGTTCTAAAGTGTTTAATCCTCTTCCATTACCAATAGTAAATCGTTCAGTGTAGTGATAAATTACTAGAGATTTTCTTAATTAAAACGCTCGCACTGCTGAGACGTGACAGGGAAATTAGAGTCCTACGTCACATTTATTGTAAAGGCCGATACGCTCTGAAGGTGGTTGAACTTAGATAGTACCAGCTCTGGAACGCATTTGTACTTTAAATATTGTAAGTGACAATTAGAATGACAATACTTTGTTCTTTGAAATAACAATTAGTAATCGTTAAGTGTAAGAAGACATGAAACAACTTTCACTTCTTACTTTTTTTCTTACGGTTTTATTTAATGAATTTCAAATTATTAAATTCATATTTGTTTTACGGATTCTGCTATACCAACCCGTCTGGCCTGCGTGGTATAATAGGCCAAAACCTCCTTACTAAGGAGAGGCCTATGTCCAGCAGTGGATTATTAAAGGCTGTTGATGATGATGATGATGATGATCAGTTGAAATGTCATTTTATTGACGTTCAATACCATAAAAGGTTGACATTATACTGGACATTGTCATGAAGTCTATACTATTTCTCCATCAGAAATTCCAAATTCTATATTCCTTCTTAATACAACGTAATAAATTTAAGCTATGATTTATCTTGAGTTAATATTTTTAGGTTAACTTTGTAACCGTCGCAGCGGTGCCGGATCGTACACCATAAAGAACCTTTGCGTATTTTTTAATTAAAAAGTATCTGGATTTGTATTGTAGTCCTACTGTTTAAGGCTTTATCAGTGTTGTGGACACACTCCTGGGACCCATAAGTATGATGAGCCAATTAGTAAGAGAATGATTCAGTTCCATTTTTATTATATTATTGTGAAAACTCGTAATGATTTTTTTGCGTGTTGTTTGTAGTTACATATATTTGCTAATTACATAATACAAGTATAAGATTATATTTAGAAAGTGCGGCTGGTATTAGTCCGAACAATTCCTCGGAGCACTCTCCATGATATATGCGATAGAGAATGCAGAGTGAAGCCACATCTCTACGTAACGCCAAGGGATCGAGCCGATCGGAGATGTTTGGGCTATCGACGATTCGAGTCGCTCTTCGTTGGATGCGGTCCAGAGGGAGAACTGGTACTGAGGTGCCACTGCATAGAGGTGAGAACAATATTCCAAATATAATATATTTATTATATTGTTATTATGTGTACTTCGGTTTCCATATTTTTCGGTTTCGGTTCACGATACTAGCTGTGGCCAGATTTAGATTCCCAGTTAGGACAAAAACTGTGTGATAAGCACGATTTGTGTGTAATTCATCTAAAATATAGTATGTATTTAGAAATATATAATTATGTTTATTTGATGGCAATAGGTTTGTTCCTTATTACATAAGCCTTCTTAGATAATGCCGTAGGTGTATATACGTATATCTTTATATCATGTTATAAGTTATAACCTTAGAAAAATGATTTAAAGTATTGTTCGCCTTCATCATCTACCTTCCTTTTTTTAATTTGCAAACGATTTTAGCTGATTTCTTCTCTTTCTCGCCACCTGCCTTGCCAACACTCTTTGATACTGTCATCATTATCAAAAGAAGAAGAAGTAAACGTTATCATTGTCAGAAGAATGACTGCACGGATGGCGTAGTGGTTTAAACGGTTACCTCGCCGCTTACTACTACGCTGAGTGTTGTGGGTCCGATCCCCACATGGGACAACACTTTGTGTGATCCACAAATTGTTGTTCTGAGTCTGGATGTTCTTTGTGTCCGTTTCATGTTTGTTTGTAAAGTGCCCCGTGACACAGGATATATTCTAGTTGTCTATTTAAAAATAAATAAATAAAAAGAATATCAATTTACTTCTTAAGGAGGAATAAATATAAAAAATATTTGGACTGCTCAATCTTTCCTTTTCTTTTTTTCTTTTATACCGTCTCTTTTTCTTTCTGTCCTACTGTTGCCTTACATACATTCATAGATACTGTTCTTCCTTTTATAGATACATTTATTCTGCCAATTTTTAACCTACTTTTCCCAAAGGAAACATCCCATCACACAGTTTCGGATCGTCCCCTGCTATGCGGGTAGTTTATAAATTATAGTTGGCAAAGTATGGGTGTTTCATATAGGTTATGAGTTTTAGTACATGTGCATCTTTCTGTGTAATTATTAAGACAAGAACTGAGGGTAATTACTTATACATACTCGTAGTCTATATATACGAGTAAAAAAGAAGGAACTGACAGATTGGTTCCCTGACTGATCGATCAACGCACAGCTAAAACCGCGGGGTCTAGAAGCATGAAATTTTGCATAAATGTTCCTTAAGTAACGTACTTGTGCACTAAGAAAGGATTTTTGAAAATTCCACCTCTAAGTGTGCAAAATGGGGGTTGAAAATTCATATGAAACTTCATTATTTTTGGTAGTAGCGTTTTCAAACGCACAGTAAATACTCTTTATTAAAGGTAAGAAAAACCTATATATACACTGCATCTATTATATAGAGTAGGCAAATGTATATCTACTCTTTATGGTATATAATGAAATAAATGAATAATGAATATTTATTTATGTAAGTAAATCTTTTCAGATATTTTTACAAGTCGGGCTTTACAGTTAGATGAAGCCGGCATTTCTTAAGACTCACTCTGGGAAGTAACGCCGAAACAAACCACAGAGATGTCTTTTTTTAGTCCGTAAACAAAGTTAAAGACAACTGTGGGAGTACAGTGTAGGATCTGGGTAGGCCTTTTGAAAAAAGGGTCATAGTTTTGAGTGGGCCTGTCCATACAGACGGCATACGAGCCCCAGCCATCGTGTAGCCTAACCGACATTAGTCAAGATCAACGACCCGAAGCGCGACACTACCGCCAGCAGGACATTTAAGTAGGCCAAGGAAACACTCAAACCACCAGAAAGTTTTTAAATATAAACTAACATTAGAAGCCTATACTATACACACATTTACATACTTATAAAAGAAAAATAAAAAAATATATTATACAATTCAAGTTCAGTGGAAAAATCAACGAATTGAAAAGAAACAAAATACGAAATACAAGAATACAATATATATAGAGTACATAGATAGAGTAATAGCAAAAGTCAAGTTAATTAAAATTAAAAGTTTAAGTTATCCAAATAAAACGCAGGTACCCGCGATATTAATCTCTTTACATTAGAAATGAATGCTTGTCACAGCGAGAGCGCCAAATTGGAAAATTCCCGAAGTGTTCGCCATCCCATTGATTGTGCCACGACAATAGCAGTTCAGAGCGCACTAATCTTTTCATTAAAAACCGATTATACGCTGCATGGCCCGTTGCACTAATAGGAATAAAGAATCGTGCAAAGCTATTAACCTATCAGCCTCGTCTTTATCGCGAGACAATAAGATCTAAATTCCAATTTCAGATATCGTTATAAAGTTTTGTATTTTTGCCAAGCACCCTGCAATATGCCACCCGGCCGATCTGACGGTACGCGATGACATTTCAATTTGAATTCTTGTTGCGAAAAACTGAGATGTTATTAAAAAAAGTTTGTCGTTCGGAAATATTTGACGGTTGATTAGAATGCCTCCGCTGGGTGGAGTACTTTTTTAAGAAATTAGTTTTTGAAGTTACACACTTTTCGCTCTTGATTTTGTTTGTAAAAGTTTTGCTTTCCAACTGTACACCGTATACGTATTTTTATATAAAGCTGTCGTTTATTGCTGTTACTTTTCTTTGCTCGGTAGATTGTTTTCTTGAAAATCTGACCTATTCATGTCTTTAATTATAACAGTAGGTACAATATGGTATTAGATTCTCAAGTCAGTGAGTTTTTCATTAAACGTCAAACGTTCTGTAGAAATTTGTATGGAATTATGAGTTATGATGTCATACCTACTCATTGTCAAATCGTTGACTATTAAGATTTGGTTTAAGGAATAAAATATTAAGAAAGTAAAAACCAGTAAAGAGTGCAGTTTTTCTCAGTCTTATGTTACAGCTAACTTCGTAAGGAGCGAATATAGGTACATTTCGTTATTACAGTGGTATCTACTTCTATGTCTCTCAAAAGGGATAAATGTTCCTAGTATTTTTAATATTTTTCATTGATGCTGGGCTCCTGTGGGTCATAGCCGGATGTTATATTACCAATAGCGTTACTCGATAAATGGGCTATCCAACATTTAATTTTTTTTAAATTCCAATCAGTATTTTTAGAGATTAACCAAACAAATATATACATAATTTGTCATATTCATCTTTGTATTCTGATACATATAACTAACATTTATTTGGCTTTATTCTATCTGAAGTTCTGGTGACTATTAATTCTTCTTCAAGCCTTCATGAGACAGAACTACTCACTGATATATTTTATCACTAATATTTTTATTTTTCTAATCAGTATTTCAGAGTATTTTTTTTATATAAGGGTTAATAAAAGTCCTAAGTCCTTTTTACAAAAAGTCCAGATTTTGTTACATCAAAAATATAATTTACAGCTAAAATTTAAAATTTCAAAAAACAATAAATTAAATTACAACTCAAAAGAACAAGTGAGAGAATATTACAGGCAAGCAGTGTTCTAGCCTGTGTGTTCGTGTGTGTGTGTGTGTTTGTGTTGTGTGTATGTATTACAATATACTACATAACATAGGTGTACACGATACTCCCACTCGTCTCTTAAATTTCATACCTTACTCTTTTGTTAGTTTGTAAACCGACTGCGTAAGTTTGGAGAGCGAACTCACAAGTGGGTTAAAGCTTTGGTCTAGTTACTAACTAGAAAAGTTAGTTCGTATTGCGGTTATTTGCATTTTGTGTAGAGTTTTGTTTACTTTATTTTTCTGCTAATAATGCGTTTATTTATGCATAAAATAGTTTACAGTAGTAAACAACAAATAAACAACTAAAACATGACAAAAAGCGGGGTGTTATTGCACTGACGCACACGTTTCAGCAGTTTTTTTTTACCTGACTGCGCAAAACCTAGGAGTACCTATTTATAAACATTTCTTGATAGATTTTGGCATTTAAAGTGATATTAGATTCATCTTAATTGTGAGTGACACTGGGTATATAAAATATATAAGGAACAAAATAGCCAGTTTGTAAGTTTAATTAGACCTACATATGCACGCTGTCGGGTTTTTCGTTTCTTTTTTTAAATAGCTTATTGCATAGCTTCTATCGCGGGCCGAGACTGAATCCAGAAATTTCGTAACGAAAATAACCTAACACCCGCCACTCCGACCGGCACAGCGGTGATACTTTTTAGTTTTGCGATCTATCGATAAATAGCAGAACTTTTAATGACTTTTTTGAAATATCACGCTTGTCTCTTTAGTTCAGCAACTCGCCTCTAGGTGGCATTGGTTGTGACGCGGTATTTTCCAGATATTTAGTAGATATCAAGTCTCAAACTTATGTTTCTTATTTCAGTTACCATAAACCTATAGTTTCAATGATAAATATTCCTGAATAACCTACATGTATTGTAAGATAATAAAAATATTTTGAACAATATTAACTTCTCATTTATTTAAGAAAAGAAAAATAAATGTTTTCTTATCGGTCACCACGCTCAAAAAGTGTAACTTGAATTAATATCAAAGAAAAAAAAACAAAGGAAAAATAATACTGCATAAATAAAATAAATAAATAATTATAATTGCATAAGTTGATAAAAAAATCTTTTTTTAAATTGACCTTCAAAAAATACGATTTCCGACTCTTTTGGCTACTGTGGTTTCCCATATAGGCTCTGCCTTATTTGGAATCAGATCACCGTATGTGTTATGACAAAAATAATGCATGACTGGCATTTCATGCAGTTTCTCCTTCGTTCACGATGACTGCTGCGCTCCGAACGGTTGTAACGTGATGTTACGTAGACTGTAACCTTCCTACAGCTACAGCTACCTTCCAACAGCTATAGGATCAACAGGATACTATACCTATATGGCTTGTGTCAAGTTTTCCTTCTCTCTAAGTTAACCTTCCTCACTCTATTTAATACAAAAATAGAAATTTCAAACGAATTAGCAGTTTCATGAATAAGCAAGTATAAACACACAAACAAAAAAAAAACTTTATTTTTATTATAATAGCATAAATAAGAAATGGACTACACACTTGGTATCGTTTTATATCATATTAGCTTTTGCCTGCGGCTCCGCCCGCGTAAATATCGGTTATTGTGTTAAAAAGGAGCCTATATCTTTCCCCAAGAATCAAAGTATCTTCATACCAAATTTCATCTAAACCGGTTCAGCGGTTATTAATCCCCCCCCCCCGCTTTTCACCCCCTTGAAGGATGATGTCTGGGATAAAAACTACCCTATGTGCTCTACCCTAGAGATCTCTGTTCCAAATTTCATCAAATCGGTTCAGTGGTTTAAGCGTGAATAAGTAACAGACAGACACACAGACACACACTTTTGTATTTATAGTATTAGTATGGATTAGTTTTGAATTTCACACAGTGTACTCACAGCTGTTAGTAATTGAACTTAAATTATATGAACATACGGCAGGAAGATATCATAATTGCGCCAGTCACAATCCGGATGTCCTGTCTAAATCAAAACCGGTAGTCCGCGCCAATTATCCGGTTTTCTCTATTCAATTTTACAAAATACTAGCTAATGCACAGTGACAAATAGGTTGAATTTTGTGTAATTACTAAATAAACATAATGTCAAATTTCAATTATGATCATTATCATTGTCATTTAAATTTTCTAAGTATTTAATAATAATAATGCGTTAGGTAGCTGGATTAAGGGCCTGATACAGAAAGCAGTTCTTTTCGATACGGCACGTATTGTGAGGAGGTTTTTGTCTCTGGAGTCCTGACCACCGGCATCTTGGTCCCTGTACCCGCTGCCGATGGAAGACCTATTTCTTACCGTTCCAAGGGTTCATCGCGTGATAGATGGGGGCAACACATGGGACTTCAACAGCTCATGAGACTCGCGACCCAGGTATAATATACATACCCCTTAAAACCCCACTCTTTCCTTCAGTCTCTTCACTCACCTTTTTCATTTTGCCTTGGGTGCATTAAAAGGATGTTTTGTCACTGTCTGTAATAATTTACACGGCTTAGATGGCCCGAGGTACGTCGGCGAATCAGGGATTTCCTTCCTAGGGTACACCTGGTTCCAGGCAACTAGTACCCGAGACGGAGTGCGGTTTTTAGTCAGTTTGGGTCGGTATTTGTACTCTGTAGGCTGCGAATCATACAACAAATTGCCAACAAGCGTTTCTTATTGTTAGTTCTATGTTAGTATGATAACTATAACGATTACCGAACTATCCACTTTCTTCAAAACACTAAAGACCCTCCGAACTCATGAAAACTACGCAACACCCTCGCGTCCCCATTATCAGAACACATTAAGTATACAATCTCCAGAAAATATCTCATTAACAAAAAGCCCACTTAGGAAACTTCGGCACTTACAAAATAAACCGCACATATGGCAAATGTATCGCCAGATAAATCAGACCCTATGCCCAATATAACTAAACCCATTTTCCTATTGTAAATAATCATGAAAGCGGATCTACATAAATTTGCCACAAACGTCCGAAATATTTTGACACGTGGTCTGTTACTTAATGTAAGGATCGAGGTATCCTATCTATGTGGTCAGAACACAAGTCTGTTATTATTTCAAGTGCACTTGCCAGCTCAATCTGTTATTTGTTCGTACTTCACATACAGTATTTACGCAGCGTGAAAGTTTTATCATTTGAAATGGGAATGATTTTAGTTGAGTGACAATGGAAAAAGCACATGATACAATCAACCACATCTTCAAGTGCATTAGTTTAAAGTAAACCTGCGTCCGATTCTAACAATTAATATAATTTGAATAAATATTACTATTTAATATACAAATTACGACATCATTTTTAGTCAGATTTTTTTCTGTCTGGGTGTTTGAAATGGGCATGTAAAAAAACACTAGAAAAAGATGAGGCACTCTTGAAGGCCAGGCTCTACAGGGAAGTGTTTCCTCAAAACAATGTCTTTAATAGAATTAATTCGAAATTTTTGCCAGCATGATTAAATACACGATGATTAAACACCATTTCTAATTAAAATGACTGCTGCTTTGTTGCAACTATATGTAGCTCGAATGGAGCGCATTTAAAGCAGAAAGTTACTTTAGTCTCAAATCTGAGTTAATCAACGCACCAAAGTTGCTTTTCAGCAAAAAAAAATTTTTTTATTGTTTAAAAAAAGACAACTCCCGTACTAGGAATATTTCCTGTGTCGCGGCGAAACAGACATATTTAAAACGGACACAACGATCACCCAGACTCAGACTCGGAACAGTAATTTGTAGATCACACAAAGCGTTGTCCTATGTGGTAACAAACTCACAACACTCAGCGCAGTAGGAAGCAGCGAGGTGACCGCTTAAACCACTACGCCATGCCTGCAGTCAATTGCTCATTAAAAGTTGATTAATAATTAAATTGTATGTGAAATAAAGTTTATTTTATTGCTGTCATGTTTTGTCCGTATCCATGCTCCTTCAGCACAAACTTCATTACGTACAAGCTATTATTTCACAATTTGTACTTCCTGTTATCTCTGCATCACCCAAAGGTTGACTGGTAGTTTTAATGCCTTAGGCATTAAACCCGCCAATGCACCAAAAGTGCATGATGTATAAATAAATACATTTGTAGAACAATATAGCCCGATTACTATTATTTAAACTACTTGCGGCTATTCAATTGAATTCTTATTTCATTCATTTCTTACAAAAACATACTATAAGGAACTAGCTTTTGCCCGCGGCTCAACTCGCATAAATTTAGGTTATCGTGGTAAAAAGTAGTATTAGTCTTTCCTCGAGAATCCTAGATTCCTCATACAAACTTCCACCCTCCTTTTTACCACTTTAAAGTATAATTTCTGCAATAAACAGACAGACACTCTTTTATATTTATAATGTTAGTATGGATAGTTGAGTAGATACTTTGCTATAGAATTCATCCTTAGTAGCTACTGCAAACAAGCACAGCTTCTTTTGCTTCTATGAGAGCAGAGCTGAGACAAGTATCATTATCAACAGCCTTTACTAGTCCACTGCTGGACATAGAAGGACCTTAGAAAGGAGGTTTTTGCCCACTATACCACGCTAGACGGGAGACAAGCATAGTTGTTTTTATTCTATAAACTACTCTTATGCAAAAATGTCTTGCTAGCCAGTTGCTCTATCATTACTTGGAGGACAGGCCAGCAAATATTTTGTCATAAGGCTAGGTGTTCACGTTTTATACTAAAGGA
Organism: Arctia plantaginis; assembly: GCA_902825455.1. Lineage (NCBI taxonomy): Eukaryota > Metazoa > Arthropoda > Insecta > Lepidoptera > Erebidae > Arctia > Arctia plantaginis. Next base: position 12,601,496 of record CADEBD010000294.1, on the reverse strand, counting down.
GAAAAGTATAATACGGAAATTTTATACGTATAAATTTTCGGATTCAAAGTACGTGACTAAATCTCCTTAAAACTCAGGTACTTTGGTCTTGTACGAAGTCCCGTTCGAGAGCAAATGATCCACTTGGATTTGATATTTTTCGAGGTGATAACTTGATTATATTTTGGAAAAGTTTAAATAGTTTTATTCCCCTAATATACTTTTAAAAGTAGGTTATTCGCAATTCTGTGTATTTATATTTGTACGAATCTAAATTTCTAATATTAGAGGTTGGTTCCATTTATATTTGAAGAAAACATCTGTAAGGGAGAAAATATTACAGTAATACGGTTTATTACGATTAATTATTACAAAAGTGCATTAAAGTTACTGTTACTTTTCTTAGTGTATAAGAAAACAATGTGGAAGTTACGAGCACAGACTAGTTAACAATAAGATTAAGCCCTAATACATTTAAAAGAGATAAAGATACAACTAAGTACAACACAGATTTAGTACTACTAAGTTAATTAGAACGAAAACCAACTGACGGTAGTCCACGCTTTATCGGGTTTTGGTAACTTAAATTGTTACAAAGTTCTATTAAAAGGATGGAAATAGAAAGTTACTTGCTGCCAAATACGAAGTAGAAAATAATACAAAATATTTCAATAAATAAGAATAATCAACTAATCAATAATTTTTCTTTCTCTAATCATAGCATCGTGGGAGAGTTATGCTTCGGCACGAATGGGCCGTCTCAACCGGAGTGATACCACGGCCTCAAAGAAAACCGGTGTTAAGCAATAGGGAATATGCACGTGACACCAAAATGGACAAAATATTCTTATTTGTAATTTTTATTGCTAAAAAAAGATGCCCATACAATTTTTTTGAAATTTGTTATAATTTAATGGTGAAATTTAATCATTAAAAATTGGCTTTTTTAAGATTAACTCGCAAATTTCTAAAACGCAACGCCATTGGTTGAATAAAACGTGAAGTCAACCTACACTGTCAAGTGTCAAAAGTTGTGTGTATTTGTAATATTTGGTTTCTGGTGATTATTTGTTTCATTTTAAGTTAATAACTAATACGTTTTCAGTGTTAAATTATTAAATTCCCGTGTAGAAAGACTCAACACAATGACTGAATATACTTTGTCAGGTGCAGTTTTGATATTAATTGGGCACAAAGGAACGGCACAATATTTATAATAAGTTTTTATTAGCTTGCCATAGTAATTAGTTAATTTTTATCACTCACTTTTTTAACTTTCAGAAACTTTGTGAACTTCACTCCGTTGTTGACGTTTGTCGTTCGTTTCGTCTGAAAGTGTAATCTGACGTTACAAAAAAAGCTCGCCAAAATGGACGTGTTCAAATTGCCCCAAAATGATAGTGATTTTAATAAAAAATTTTTTGCTTAACGGTTTACAATTCGGATGTGTTATATTTATTTTTGGTAATGTAATAACTAGTAGAATCGTTATAAAAAATAAAAAAAATACATGCATATTCCCTATTCTTTCGTTGTTTTTCACTGAGCTAGTGAGGTTACCGGAGCCCAAAATCCTCCCGCTGACTCGAGCGGGAAGGACTCCAAGGGCAGCAACGCACTTGTGACTTTTGAGTTGCAGGTGTCCATGGGCGGCGGTAGTTGCTTACCATCAGGTGCCCGTCTGCTAGTTTGCCCCCTTATACCATAAAAAAAGCCTAATATTAATATGTAACAATAAATCAAAAGACATAATGGAGAATATTGTCAAATCGTAAAAAATCTTATCTCAACAGGAAATAGTTATATTTTTCTAAGGTAACTTCCTCTGAAGGAACAGCTGAACAGAACACCAAAATATCTACCAACAGCCTTGCCAAAATTTGTTTGTTTAGGATCGACTATCAGCCAAAACACTGAATCAACAATTAAATATTCAGTAAATTATATCTTGAGCCAAATAATTGGGGTCACTCATTGATTTCAAGTGGTTTGAGCAACTTAAGTTCGGAAGATATAGACAATAAAACCCTTTGTCTATAAATCTGTTTGAATGAACTTGCTTTGCTCAGTTCATTATGTCTGGTAGATTTATTACTTGCCTGCTATAATGTCTGTGTGACTCGAAAGCGATTTTCCAATACATGGTACGTGTGTCTGTATTTACTTGTAACCTTTATATATTAATCAAAACGATTGAATTAAAATTAATTTATTGGTTTAATAACATTGCTTTTCTCAAAGTAAAAATTTAGAAAAAAATCAAATGAGCATATGGGTTATTAGATTGTAAGGGACCGCTCATATACAACTGCATCTCACGTCACGAGTAAGATACCTTTGGAGTTTGAGTACGCTCTTTTCTTGAAGGTATCACACCGGAAACATAACGCGATACATAACCTACCATTATACAAAAATGTGCTAATCAAATTTTTAAATGGAGTCTATTACATGTAACACAGTTAGTTAGTGGGTTATCAGGTGCTTATCATTTTGTGTAAGGCTTTCTTGTCCTTCCAGAGGATAATAATATATTATAATATATTCTACCACATTCACACAACGCCATCTAGTCCCAAACTAAGCAGAGGTTGTACTATGGGTACAAGACAAGTGATATAAACATACTTATTATATATAGAAACACCCAGACCAAATCAAACAAATGTATGACTAGAGTGGGCATCGAACCTGCGACCTTTAGAATAGCAGTCCGTTACACAAACCACTAAGCCATCCGGTCGTCTATCTAAACTACTACTAAAAGTAGCTAAACTTATTAAGTATTATTTACAGGTCCGTGTGAAGACGGATTAAGAATACAGAGTATCACCACCCCTATTCATCCCCTGGGTGTCGTAAGAACCGACTAAGCACTGCAGAGAGAATGAAAACTTGAAACAAACCCTATACCAACCCGTCTGGCCAGCGTGGTATAGTAGGCCAAAACCTCAGGGGAGGCTTTTGTCCAGCAGTAGGCTGTTAAAGGCTGTCGATGATGATGATGATGACTTACAGTACACAGGTTTTTTTCTACTGTACGTTCCGGAATGAATCTCATCAACATCGTCATAATACCATATCGATCGACATTTTTCAGACGGACCAATAGCGTTGACAGTTCGGTTTCATAGTTCTAGTAGGTATTAAATAGAACATTATTTAATGTTAAAGCTTACCTCCATTTTTAAAATATACTTAGTATGATAGTTTGTATGTGGCGACTACAGTATAAATTGTTTATGTATGTACAATCCTAGTTTTATCTCCTACAATTGTAAAGCATTAATCTGAAAAGAAATAACAGCTGGTAATAGCTACGTACTGGTAATGTAAACTACTTAAAAAAGTTCCTGTTAAGATATGGCATTCAAAAGGGCATAAAAGATCTAAATTAAAACGTATTATAAAATAATTACAACAATGTGGTACGCATATATTCCATTTCCCTCTACTAAACTATCATCCTCTCAATTAATTGAATAATAGAGAGAGCAAGTGAGGCGCCTACCTAATTGTTTAATCTGCATCCTGTACCCTGTACTGTTGCGCGGCCAGTTTTCGATAGGTCTCGCTTTGCTAAGTTTAGTGGATAACGTTTTAAGGTTTAAGTTATAAGACTTAAGATATATTGAAGAGTTTACATATGAACATCAATTCTGTGTTCTCTAGGGAGAAGGCAGAAGATTATTAACATCCATACATTTTTCCAGAATACGGAGTGTCACCATCCCTATTCATCCCGTGGGTGTCGTAAGAGCCTACTAAGCACGCAAACTACGCAGGATAACAGCACTACAAAGAAAAGGAAAAGTTGACACAAACCCTATACCAACCCGTCTGGCCAGCGTGGTATAGTTGGCCAAAACCTCTTTTCTAAAGAGAGGCCTTTGTCCAGCAGTGGTCTATTAAAGGCTGTTGATGACTGATGATGATGATGACGATACATTTTTCCACGTTTGTTTGTTCATCTAACCATATCATCATGATAATTTGGTCCTTGGTCAGCTTATAAATGTAGGTATATCTTTATATAGATAGGAAATATATTAAGTATAATACATAAATATAGAAAGAAGATAAAAAGAGAGGAAGTCAATGAGAGAGATATATACATATTATTGTGTATTTTTCCTTTTATAAAAATCGGTGGATAAAAAGTAGTGTTTGTGCTATTCCTGGCTATAATCCATGTCTGTGACAAATTTTATACAGATCTGACCAGCTGTTCTGATTTGATTGAGTTTTCTTTTTCTTAAAAAAGACAACTCCCGCATTAGGAATATATCCTGAGTCGCGGGGGACTTCACAAACATACATGAAACGGACACAAAGAACACCTAGACTCAGAACAACAATTTGTGGATCACACAAAGTGTCGTCCCATGTAGGAAGCGGCGCGGATCTTCAACTTTTTGCCCCACACACCCAATCTGTGAAACGGGTTATCGTCTGCGGTATTTCTGAACCGATACGACCTTCAAACCTTCACGAAAAGAGCGTACTCCTTCCTAAAAGGCCGGCAACGCGTTTGTGACTCCTGAGTTGCAGACGTTCATGGGCGGCGATAGTCACTTTACATCAGGTGATAAACATATTTAGACAAAAAAACATATTTAGAATAGTAAGATGATATAAAAATTATTGTTTGAATACAATATTTCCAAATGTGACCTTGAATATAACACACGCTATTGTCCCAAAACTTGAACCAAAATACCAACTATTAAATTACACCACTGAAGCCAGCCCAACTTGAAGTTGAAGCTTAAGTCACAGCTCCTTTAAGTTAGTTATGTTAACTTGACTCTAACTTACCTTTGGTCAGTGATCCAAGTTGGAGCGCAAATTACACTCTTAGGCCATAACTTACTTGTATGTGTCAAATAATATGATATTGGTTCACCCGAGATCTACAGTTAAGTTGGGTTACGAGGAGTCTGTTGGAGTATTGTATGTGTTTGGGAGTTTTAGGGTGACAGGGTACAGGCTATTGTGATGGGTTAGGTATGTATTGTACGATGGATAAAACTTGTTGTATTATCCGAATTGAAATGAGTTGAAGGAATGTTTTGAGATTTGAAACCGAAGATTAATCCTTAAGTTGTAAACAATAAGAAATACAACCATGTTTATAAACCATTTTTTTACATAATTTAAAAATATACACACATACATACGTCTTTTATCCATAAAGGAATAACGGTGTATCAAAATGAAACAAATGTTTGTAAAGTTCCCCGCGACATAGGAGATAATAATATCCCTACTGCGGGAGTTGTCATAAATGAAAATTTAAAAAAGTCACTTTTCGTATTCTACTATGTAAGACCAATAACCATGATGACTTGACTTGAACTGCCACTGATACAAATTTCGTCGATGTCTTAGTAATTGTTTTGTAAACAGTACATTAGTAGAATATCGATATTTTGACCGATGTCAATGGCATCTCAATAGCGTGTCAATGGAATGACAGTGCCCTTGAACTTTAAAATAAATTAGCAGAATTGAGGCCCAGATGGACTGACAATTTGCACTTGGCTGGCAGGAGCTGGATGCAAAAAGCCGAAAATCGATCGAAGGGGCGTGCAATGGGAGAGGACTATGGCCAGCAGTGGACTGCGATAGGCTGATGACGTATCACCTGATAAGTGATTACCGCCGCAGTTTCCATTGCATATTTTCCTTTGCAAACAATTTGATTTAAAACTTTCGCTAGCAAAATTTTTAATAATTTTTCTATTCAATGAAAAACGATTGTTTTATAACTTGTACGAGTTAAACAACTGACGGAACTACCTACTTAAATCAATTAGTTACCCTATTGTTAAGTTTAGGAGAATGCTTATACTTTAACAGGCGGACTATTGTCAGTTGGTTGTGACGTGGTACAAATGTGTACTGAGGTTTAAAGTATGCGTGTATACTGTATCTTGTTCAGTTGTGAAGTGGATTGTACAAACGGGCAGTTCGTTGCACCATTTTGTTGTGTATAAGCGTCTGAATCACATTATTAGTGGTATTATTTCGCTCGCTGTTCAAAAGATCTGTCGCTGTATATAATCAAAGATAAATTACATCCAGACACAGGATAAATTATTTGTCCTGAGTACACACAACCTCTGGTCACCAGTCAGGATCTTTAATCAATACTCTAATCACTAAAAATCATCATAATTTACCTTAACTATAAAAACGCAGCAGACAAAGTTACTTACACGTTTATAATACACATATTTATAGACTATACTATCTGTATGCATTTATGTACACGTATCAATAAACAAGCTTTCAAAATACCCAACATTTGCCCTTCTCAAGATTAAATCAAAGCAATTTCCTACTTCTTTGTTTTATGTAAGAGTTGGCAGAAAAACAGACGGCTCACCTGATGGAAAGTGACTACTCCCACCCATGAACGCCTGCAACTCAGGAGTCACAAGCGCGCTGCCGGCCTTTTAGGCCCTTTACTGTATTTTTTAAGCTTTGTTTTACTGCATTTTCGGTATAAGATGCGCACTTCGTTTTGACTTCATAACATTTACGCAACATACAGCAAATAACGTAAAGTTTGATTAAAACAAAGTTCGAAATGTATGGAAAAAAGCTATTAGGTACGCAAAAGCCACGAGATGATGAATGATTACACGACGTTCAAAATATTTATATAAGAGACACTTTTGACTGGTTACCTTTAAACTTTCAGATGTTAAAACACGGCTTACCTGTGAAAGAAAAAAAAACAATAAGTGAAATTCACAGAACACTATTTAGAAATGAATAAACTCGTTTAGCGTTTTTAAATCTCATCTATCAATTCATAAATTAGAAAATTATTTATTTATACATCCTGCAAATACATTGCATAAGGCAGACTTAATGCCATAGGCATTTTCTTCCAGTCAACCTTGGGGTGATGCAGAGATTTGTGTGTGGCAGGTGTAAAATGAGATAAACTATTTAAATATTAGTCGGTTGCAAGATGTTATGCTACACAGATATACGGGGATACATATATAGATGTAAATATAATTTATACGTACTATATAATACTATAAATATAAAAACATAAACATACACACATACATCCATACATATATGCCTGCATTGACACACAAAGGGTTATTCTGATGACTCCGTCCACAAGTCTCCATAGAGCATGCGTACTCTGATCATAAAGGTTGTTCGGTTGGTGGATGTCCTGATCTCTAGGGGAAGGGGGTTAAGAGGGAAGGGTAAGAAAATTACTCTCAATAATTAGTTTGACCTATTATGATATTGTCTATATTATGATACTGTCCGTGTGGTGACGGATTAAGAATACGGAGTGTCACTAACCCTATTCATCCCGTGGGTGTCGTAAGAGCCGGCTAAGGGAGCAAACTACGCAGGACAACAGCACTGCAAAGAGAAGGAAAACTTGACACAAACCCTATATCAATCCGTCTGGCCAGCGTGGTATAGTAGGCCAAAGCCTCCTTTCTAAAGAGAGGTCTGTGTCCAGCAGTGGATATAACATCAAATAGTACCTAACAATTAAAATATAAAAAATCAAGTAAAATACTAAGTAATAAACATACATTTTTAAATGATTGCCAATCATCTTTAAAATTATCTCAATAGGTGATTAAAGTTATAATTTAGTTCCAAAACTCAACAACTTCATAATTTTAATATACTCGTTGCTACTAGATTTACTGGAGGACCAACCCATCTTCCTAATTCTAGGATGTGTAGCTGTGTACACTCAAAGGGCACACTAGTATCTCTGGTATTGAGTTATGGGAGTCAATAGGTGTGCGTTTCCACTCACCATCAGACATCATTGACCATAGTGACGAATAATCTATATTTGCAAAAAAAAACTCTTTTATATTAAATATTAAAGAAAGTTTCTGATCGCTCGTTTGCCATGTCCCCAGCACACTCCACAAGCGCGATTCAGTCGCACTCGCGGCGTCCCCCGTTTGTTTTACTACTCGCAATTAAACCGCGCGAGTGACGTGGATTGTCGCCTCTTGGGAAGTCAGGGGAAAAAAGGGGAAATTCGCCACAAAAATGTACTTTTTCCGCATTATGTGAATGACGCTTTGTGGCTGGAGTTTTATTGGACTACGCTCGTATTATGTGTTGCATTCAAAGATTCAATTGCATTGTAATTTATAGCAATTATTTACCAGTATCTGTGTAGGAAGTCATTAAAGTAATATGCAAGAAAGATTTTAAGAGGTTGCAATTTTTTATTATTGGAATAAAATATCACCTGTGGTATTTTCGGCTTTATACGAAATTTAATTCATAAAAGCAACGTACTCTTAATTTTAAGGCTGGCAAAGAACTTGTGAGACTTAACTTGCAGCTATATATGATTTCGGTTGTCATTTACCAAAGAAAATGCTAATATAAGATCTAAAAAGGAGAAAATTATGTTTGAGCTTCAAAGACTAAGATTAATATATATATATATATATATATATATATATATTCTACCACATACACACAACGCCATCTAGTCCCAAACTAAGCAGAGCTTGTACTATGAGTACTAGACAACTGATATAAATACATATATACTTTTTTTTTTTGTAAATACATACATATTATACATAGAAACACCCAGACCAAATCAAACATCAAATGTTCATGCACGCAAATGTTTGACTTGAGCGGGAATCGAACCCGCGACCTTTGGAATAGCAGTCCGTTACACAAACCACTACGCCATCCAGTCGTCAAAATACATTATGATTAACCCTGGAATGCCACCTGTGACTCCAAATACACAAGTGCAATACCTTTAGAGCAAGAATTAAATCACTCACTCGGTGAAAAATAAAGAAAGTTTGCTTCACACCGATTTTCTGCGAAGCCGTGATATCATTTCGGTGAAGCGGCCCCGTTTTCGGTGAAGTATGACTCTCTCACAATGACAATACAAGAGAAGACCTACACCTATGTTTTACATTGTTCGAGACAAGTTAACTTAGTTATGGCAATAGATATATAATAATATATATCACACGTCTCACACACGGCAGTCTGATCCCAAACTAGGCAGAGCCTGTACTATGGTAACCTGACTGCTGATAAACATACTCATATATTTTTAAATGAGACACAGAACAAATGACCGTGCTCATCACACAATACTTGTCCTGGGTAGGAATCGAACCCACGACCTCCGGTTTAGCAGTCAGGGTCACTAACTACTATATATAGTAAGGATAATGATAATAAATAAAATAATATTTTTTCGAGTACTTCATTAAGAAGGAACATTATGTGGACACAACCTTAGTTGAGCAGAATTGAAACTGTACCCAGACACAAAGCGTGACTGCAGTGTTTCTGTTTGTATCCAGACTAAATCGTAAGGCCTCCAGGGAAATCTCTTCGAAGCCTCTGGTTTCTACCACCGCAACAAATTTAATCTAAATGTTTGCTAAAAGTGTTTATTGCAAACTTCTGTATTTAGTATTTTCAGAGTTATAAAATGTTTAGTCACTTCTGTGGGTATAGAGGTAACTAATTTTGTCATGTATAGGTACCAAAGTTTTGATGCCAATGTACAGAGAGCTGCTGCTCAGTTTTGACCATTACAAGATAAAATGTAATTAGAACGAGACGTTTTAAATATGAGTAGCAAATATTCAACGTGGGGTCATTGTTTACTTACTTTATTTGATTGACAAGAACCACCACGAATTACAGGTAAAAGACCCTAAACTGTCGGATATTTCGCTTACAGAGCAACGATGAGCAATCGCTCGACCTTGCTCTGTAAACAATACGTAAGATTTAACCTCACTCTGCATTCTCTATCGTATGTTTCATGGAGAGTGTTCCGAGGAACCGGCCGCAACTTGCCGTCATCATTCCATGCAACATTTTCATACCCATCACTTGGATAATAGGCACTCCACACTGTGTGCTTTTCTAAACACTTTTTGGAACAAATTATCGTCTGCGGTATTTCCGGACCGATACGATAAGAAAAGAGCGTAGTCCTTCCTCAAAGTCCGGCAACTAACTAAACTAACTAAGTTGCAAGTGTTCATGGGCAGCGGTAATCACTTTCCACCAGGAGACCCGTCTGTTCTTTTGCTCACTCTTCAATAAAAAGAACTAACTCTCTATCTAATAAATGGGACAAAATTATGGTTCACAAACTGGGCGTATAAGATACCTCTGCCTACGCTTTCTGGAATACAGGCGTGAGTACACATCTGTACAATTAAAATTTGTTTCCAAAAATACTTTTTCCTATTTAAGTGGACAAATTTTCAGAAACAGCTGAAAGCATGGGTCTGCTTCTACTTAAATAGGCCAGCTTGACTGGAGTGACACCATGGCCTCAAAGTAAACCCTTGTTAAGCACTTCTGTCGTTGCTTTTTACCGAGTGAGTGAGGTTACTAGAAGCACTCTTGCGGAGAAGGAGAGTTAGAAGGCTGAAATCATTTTTTTGAAATAACCAAGTGTATTGTAATCAATTTGAGTAGTAACAATATTTTGGTCGGGCTACATTTAATTGGTAGCTAGCTGGTGCCCGTGACTTCGTTCGCGTGGAATTTGAAAAGCGCTGCCTTAGCAGCTTGGCTGGCTTGGCTTCTTACAAAATTAATAGTGTTTTTCTGAGAGAAAAAAAATAGCCTAAGTTACTCTTTATATAGATAGCTACCTAGTAGTAGAACATTATCAAAATCGATCCAGCCGTACAGAGGATTACCCGGAACAAAAAGATAGATAGTCAAAAAATATTTGAATTGGTTTTTAGGCATAGATATCGTGCTAATAACCGTGTGAGCATGAGAAAAAACAAACAGACACTTCAATTTTATTTGTTTGTATAGATAGTCTTTACATTTAGCAACAAGTACACACCTTAAGTTTGTTCCCTTAGTCCTACTAAGGGAACAAACTACGCAGGACAACAGCACTGCAAAAAGAAAAAAAACTTGAAACAAACCCTATACCAACCCGTCTGGCCAGCGTGGTACAGTAGGCCAAACCCTCCTTTCTAAGGAGAGGCCTATGTTCAGCAGTGGACTAGTAATGGCTGTTGATGATACACACCTTTAAATTTCACAGGATATGGTATTTTACTTTGGTAACTTGATTTACAATGTCTTGATGTTCTTACAGTTAGATTATATATAAATTATGAAACTTTAATAGTCTAGAATTTAAGAGTTTGTGAGTGTGTATATATGTGCGTGTGCTTGTGTGGGTATGTTTATATGTGGATTTGTATGAGTTCGTGTAGTTTTTTTTTATGTTAGAGGGGTTAGACGAGCAGACGGGTCACCTGATGGAAAGTGACTATCGCCGCCCATGAACGTCTGCAACTCAGGAGTCATAATGCTCTTTTCTTGAAGGTTTGAAGGTCGTATCGGTCCTGAAATACCGCAGACGATAACCTGTTATACAGATTAGTTGTGCGGGGCAAAAAGTGTCTCGAAAAGCACACAGTAGTGGAGCGCCAACTATCCAGGTGATGAGAATGAAACTTGGCAATGTGGAACGATGGCGGAAAGTTACGGCTGGTATTAATCCGAACAATTCCTCGGAGCACTCTCCATAATATATGCGATAGAAAAGCAGAGTGAAGCCACATCTCTACGTAACGCCAAGGGATCGAGCCGATCGGAGATGTTTGGGCGCTCGAGTCGCTCTTCGTTGGATGCGGTCCAGAGGGAGAAGCTGGTACTGAGGTGCCCCTGCATAGAGATGAGAACAGTATTCCATATGCGGCCGGACTTTTAGATCGGTATGGAATTCACAAGTTTAATGAAGGGGATGTGTGTCTGTCTTTTCCCGCCTTGTGACTCTTGAATTGCAGCTGTTCATTTTTTTATGACAGCTCCCGCACTAGGATTGGCAGTGGCAGTCACTTACCTTCAGGTAAATCGTAAGCTTGGTAGGCCCCTATACCATAAAAACAGTTAATCAAAGAACGATGGAACTCATTTGACCTTAAAAGAATATGAACTGCCGAAGCCGAGTCGACTACTGGTAACTACGATAACATAAATAAGGCGGCGGGCGATTCATTTCCGTGATATATTTATTTAGTTTGTAAACACTGTGAGCAAATTAATTCTAGCATCAAATAGTAAAATATTTATGAAAATAACAAAGAGCAAAATTATTCTGGATACAGTCATTCATGTGAATAAGAGAGTATGCTAAAATGAGGTCTAGGTTATAAAAGTTAAATCCACATCAAAGTCCTACAAAACTCTTTTACGCATTTCTTCATATTTCCTTAACAACAAAATAAAATGATACTCGCCTCGAACCCACCAGCGAACGCCTATTCATAAGTAATATCATACCGCCTTCCGTCATATTATTAGCTTCGCAATCTGAGAAGCACGTTAAGTGTGAATAGGTACGGTATTAATAATTTAAAATATACTTTTATGTCAGCGCCCCGTGTGTGTACGTATTCTGTGTGATTTATACGACTCCCTTTTCTCTTTTTTTTTTAAAGCACATTGGAGCTTTTGAACCTGCACATCACGTAGTACTGAAAATCCTAATTTTATATCAGCATTATATTTAAGAGTTAAGTGTTTTGCATTTTTCAGCGCATGGATTTTTGGTTTTTCGTTGTCTCTTACATTGCGATTACATTCCGGATGGCTTAGTGGCTTGTGTAACGGACTGCCATTCCAAAGGTCGCGGGTTCGATTCCCGCTCAAGTCAAACATTTGTGTGCTTGAACATTTAATGTTTGATTTGGTCTGGGTGTTTCTATGTATTTATAAGAAATGTATTTAGTTATATCAGTTGTCTAGTAGCCATAGTACAAGCTCTGCTTAGTTTGGGACTAGAGTGCGTTGTGTGAATGTGGTATAGAATATTATTTTTATGATTAAGTTTCTAAAGATAGGTTAAAATTATTTATAGTTTCAGGACAATATTAGTTGAGATTTATTCAAAACAATTTGGGCTATCGACTTGGTATGACAACAACAACGATGATTGGTAATAGAAGTATATACTGTTTCATCTTTTTATGTATAACAACTATTAAAACAGACAAAAGTTACAGATGTCCAAGTGCATTTAAGAGTTCAAATGTACAAAAAACCCAAAAAGTATACAATGTGTTCGACTGCCTAGTCGTAGGTGGTACCAAAGCCACTTCTTATTCCTAGTCGATCCCTCACTGCTGAGGATCGTGACTGCCTTTTATCCTGTTAACCATTTGTTTTCATCGGCTGCGTTTAGTCGCTTGGTGGAGTGCGATACTTATTGTCATTTCTAGCTGTTCAGCGATCTGGTCTGACCATCTTTTGGGTCTTCTGCCTCTACATCTCTTCCCTTCCACTCCTCCGGTCACCATCAAACGCTCCAGATTGTCATCATTTCGGCGAGCATCATGTCCGAAATATTGAACTATTTTCAGTAGCTTCAGTATGGAAACATTTGTGCGATATGCAGTCCATGGTATCCTTAACATACGGCGCCAACATCACATTTCAAAGGCATCAATTCTCTGCTTATCAGCGGTTTTGATGGTCCATGTCTCTGCACCATACATACCCATAGAGAAGACAAGTCACAAGCACATAAGCAGCACAAAAGCCACAGCTATTCTTAAAAGGCGAGACATAACTAAGTACTGTAATGGACGTGTACTGCTTGTCACCTTGATTGTATATATATATAATCATTTTATAAGATCATATTAAACACAAACCATCTAAAATAACATGCGTAGAAATAGTTGAAGCATTTCTACAATTTGTCACTGCCAGCCTCATAAATGTTTCATCACTATGCCTCCTCTCTCTCGGGGACGTTTTGTCTACATTCAGACTTTTGCAGCCTCATCCACTGTATTATCAACGTGACAAAGCTCATTTTACTTTGTTTTTATTTTATTTTATGATGGTATTGAGAACCTATGGTTTTGCAGGTACGCTCCTGAAGTTTTCTGTTTTGTTTTTATTGAATAAAATAGTTGTGGATGCCTATGTTTGAGGTTCTTGACCTATCATAGTTGGTGGTATAACTAGTAAACGTAGATCGATACATTTGCGGTTATGCGTTCGGTAACCGCAATACAGGTTCCCTACATGTACGAGTATTAATATAATATTACAAACTTTGATTATTTTAGATCACAGGTAAAAAAGTTGTTTGCATTACATATTTAGGGCAGATATATCCTTCCATTGGGCCTGCAGTGGTGGACCTGTTGGTATACTGGTTAGCGATTTTGATTAGCCAGATGTCTTTGGTTCGATTCCTACTTAAGACAAACAATTGTTTGATGAGCACAAATGAGTATGATTATTTGTTGTGTCTGGGTGTACTCTATCTCTGTAGATGGTCTGGGCTCTGTCGGAGTACCAGAAATTTCCTTTCTAGGTTACCCCTGATTTCCCGATTACTGGCTCCCGAGACCGCGTGCAGTTTTTTTCGGGTCGAGTCCGACATAACTACACCACCGGTGGTCCGGTGATTTCCGCACGAAAAAATAGTGTTATTAATTTATAGCAAGTTTTAGTAACAATAGTTTGGTTTACCACAATAGTATTGACTCTGGCTAATTTGGAATCAGAGAACCATATTTGAGGTATCAAATCAGAAAGTCTAAATAGTTTCGATTAAGTGATCTCTACTACTGCTTACTACTCATACATTCTTCTTCTCTGTCGTGTCGCTCTTGGCAGAGCGGTCGTGGTCACATTGAGACGTCCACGCCGGCGGCAGAAGTGGACACAGCCCTCCGTATAATCGCCCGCCATCTCTCCCTGTCGACAGATTGTCGGATACAATCGGTCACGCAGCCTCCCACCGCGGATCTCACCTGGTCGGTCCAGCGCATAGGTGCCCTGCCGCGGCTTCTGGTTCCCTCCACCTTGCCTTGCACTACCAGTCGCTCTATGGAGGATAGGACTCATACAGGGAATACAAAAAAGTCTAAAAAAGTTTAAATGTATTCAACTGTTCATTTTACTAGAAACTACAACGCTACGCTAGTAAGAACCTTATTACTTGACTACCGAAGGAGTAAAAATAATAATAAAACCTCACATTCCTCACACACGGTGATCTGATCTGATCTTAAACTATACAGAGCCTGTATTATGGTAACCAGACTGCTGATAAACATACCTAGATAATTTTAAACACATACATGTATGTACATAAATTACATGCTGACAAATGAACGTGCTCATCACACAATTATTTGTCCTGGATGGAAATCGAACCCACGACCTTCGACTTACCAGTCGGGCTCAGTAACCACTCGACTAGACTAACAGACCCCAAAAATAATAACTTTTAACCATATGTAACCTGCTTCATATACTACTGGGAATTATGGCTAAGTATTATATTTATTTACGACACACCGGGGTTATGTAAAACATAGACGATACTTAGAGCTACTGCTGTTCCTTATATGTTCTATACACAAAGGCATCTGCTGGCAAACAGCTCGACACTGCAGTAAACATTAACCAAACAGCACTTGTAGTATACGTACCATTATATGTTGTGCGACCCTGTCTCTTGTTACTAATGCTTGAGAACTTCCTAAAGAACAATACAGATATAACAATGAAACACCCAAACTATCTAAAATCTTTTAACCCTCCAACAATAAACTCTCTCAAAACGTATTCCTTGAGCCCCGTTTTTATTTCCCATTTTTATTCTGACACAGTTTTATTAGACATTTTTATTTTATAGAAGCACTGTTATTGCTTTAAATACTACATTCTTGGTATTCACCCCACTGAACACAATGCGCGAACTCTCCCCGGGTTAAGAAATTGCTTTTAAAATATTTTACTACATACATTTGGTGTTGTTTTCTTTGAATATACTGAGAAAAAATACAAAATACCTGAACCACTGTGCCGCGGCGCAGGATCTCTTCCTGCAAACCATGGCACAGTGGTCGATAGGTGTTGCCGTAGTCGCGGAGCCCTATTCTGTCCCTCCCCGTCCAAACTGGATGGGTGACTGGGACGGCTCCGTGGCAGTCGTCGGTTCCACGACGGCTCATTCCCCGCCCTTGTCGCTAAGAGACAAGGGCACTGGATATGTTGCCGTCGAGTGGGGGGGGATCACCATATATGGTGTCTATTTCTCCCCCAACCGGAGTTTGAACGACTTCGAGGTTTTCCTAACCAGCTTGGAGACCTCGATACGGCGACTAGCGTCTGGGCACGTCCTTGTGCTGGGGGACTTCAACGCAAAGTCCATTGCGTGGGGTTCCCCCAGGACGGACGCAAGGGGCGAGGCCGTAGAGGAGTGGGCGGCCTCGGTGGGCCTCTGTCTTCTCAACAGAGGCTCCACCAACATGTGCATGCGACAGCAGGGGGGGTCGATAGTGGACCTCTCGTTCGCTACCCCGCCCTCGCCGCACGAGTAAGGAACTGGCGTGTCCTGGAAGAGGTTGAGACGCTCTCGGATCATCTGTATATCCGATTTGAGCTCTCCCGGACCCAGGACTCCAGTAGGGGTCACGTGGCGCGGCGTTTATCCCGCTTTCCGCGGTGGGCTGTTGCCAGACTAAACCGGGACCTACTAGAGGAGGCAGCCATAATTCACTCGTGGCTGTCTCCGCAGGCTCCGACCGAGGAGGTTGACGTGGGGGCTGGTCGCTTTCGCGATGCGATTACGCATATCTGCGATGCGGCCATGCCCCGCATTCGAGGTCGTCGGCCTCCAAGGAAGGAGGTCTACTGGTGGTCCCAGGAGCTGGCGGACCTCCGTGCGGCCTGTACACGTGCCCGGAGGTCCTACAGCGCAGTCGGCGGCGTCACCGTGGAGACGGTGAGGAGGACCGGCTTCATGAGGAGTACCGACGGGCGCGGAAAACTCTGAAGCTGGCCATTAGCCGCGCCAAAGAGGAAAAGAGACAGGAGATGCTGGAGGGTCTTAATCGTGACCCCTGGGGTCGCCCTTACCGCGCGGTGCGACAAAAGCTCCGCGCGTCGGGCCCCCCCCTTACGGAGACTCTCCAGCCCAGCTTCCTGCGAGAAGTGGTTGAGGGCCTTTTCCCACAACGAGCGGAACACACTCCCCCGTCGATGGCCTCCCTGGCCGGAGACGACGGGGAGCACGGGGAGGACAATGTTCCGCCCGTCCGGGATTCGGAGGTAGGGGCGGCTGTTCTACGGATCCGTTCCAAGAACACCGCCCCTGGGCCAGACGGGGTACCGGCAAGAGTGCTGGCCCTGGCCCTCAACCACATGGCAGACCGCCTCGGGGAGGTGTTCGACGCTAGCTTGGCGTCGGGACGCTTCCCTGAGTGCTGGAAGAGCGGGAAGCTGGTCCTACTGAGGAAGCCGGGACGGCCTGCCGATTCGGTCGCGGCCTATAGGCCCATCGTGCTGCTGGACGAGGCGGGCAAATTGTTTGAGAGGGTTCTTTCTGCCCGCATCGTCCGGCACCTCTGCGAGGTGGGCCCCGATCTGTCGGACGCCCAATTTGGTTTTCGGGCGGGGCGTTCGACAGTCGACGCCGTGTTGCGCCTGAGGGCCGTGACCGAAGAGGCCGTGAGCTGTGGCGGCGTGCTGTTGGCGGTGTCATTAGACATCGCCAACGCATTCAATAGTCTGGCATTCAGCTGCATCAGGGAAGCACTCCACTATCATGGGGTGCCAAAGTACCTGAGGCGGCTAGTGGCAGACTATTTAGAGGAGCGTACCGTCGTGTACGAGGACCGAGAAGGTAATTTGAGGTGTCGGCCCATGTCGTGCGGTGTTCCACAGGGGTCTGTTCTTGGACCCCTCTTGTGGAACATAGGGTACGACTGGGCCCTTCGCGCCGATTTCCCCCCCGGGCTGGGTGTAATCTGTTACGCAGACGATACCTTGGTGACAGCCCGGGGGGCAAACTTCCAAGAGGCGGCGCGCCTGGCCACAGGGGGAGTCTCCCTGGTGGTCGGGCGCATTGAGGCGCTGGGCTTACGGGTGGCCCTAGATAAGACGGAGGCCCTGTTATTTCATGGGCCCCGTCGTGGTCCACCCCCTGGCGCCTCCATCGTGGTCAACTCGGTCCTCGTACCGGTTCGGGCCCAGATGAAATATCTGGGCCTGATCCTCGACGGGAGGTGGCTCTTCGACGAGCACTTGCGACAGCTTGCTCCAAAGCTGGTCGGCGCTGCGTCTGCCCTAGGGCGACTTTTGCCCAATATGTGTGGACCCAGCGTCGCGACAAGACGGCTGTACACGGGGGTTGTCCGGTCAATGGCACTGTACGGTGCACCGGTGTGGGCGGCGGCTCTGACCGCCCAGAATAGGGTACGCCTCTGGCGCCCTCAGAGGGTAATGGCGGTCAGAGCCATACGCGGTTACCGCACCGTTTCGACGGAGGTGGCGTGCGCGTTGGCCGGAACTCCCCCGTGGGATTTGGAGGCGGAAGTGCTCGCCGAAGTTTATCGGCGAGTGGCTGACTACCGGGCGGAGAGCGGATTTCGCCCTCCGCCCGAGGATGTGCGCGAGTGGCGCGAAGCCGCTCGCCGAGCCACGATGGCTCGTTGGTCGTTCCGACTGGAGACTCCACGCGCTGGCTTCGCCGCCGTGGAGGCTCTCCAGCCGGTCATCGCCGAGTGGGCAGGGCGGCAGCACGGGACCCTTTCCTTCCGGCTGACGCAGGTGCTTTCCGGGCATGGATGCTTCGGAAAGTACCTGCACACGGTCGCTAGGAGGGAACTGAGTCCCGCCTGCCACCACTGCGACTGCAGTGAGGACTCGGCCCAGCACACGCTGGCGGTCTGCCCCGCATGGGCGGCGCAGCGCCGGGCCCTCACTGCAGTCATCGGAGTGGATCTCTCGGTACCGGCCGTAGTACGCTCCATGGCCGGTAGCGACAGTTGTTTTACCGCGGTCGCAACCTTCTGCGAGGTAGTAATCTCGCGGAAGGAGGCGGCGGAGAGGGCCCGGGAGGACGACCTCCACTCGGACCCGATCCGCCGCCGGCGAACCGGGCGGCGGAGGCCCGCCTATCACAGCCTCATGCCGCCCTGAGTGTGGCCGCGGGTGGACGGGATGGGTTCTCCCCTCCACCCGCATTAGTTGGCCAGCCGCGAGGGGGCGGCGTCCGCGTGTGCCGGACGTCGCCTAAAGAGAGGAACATCCACATTGAGACGGAGCCCGCACCAGGAGCGGGCTGGCGCTAGGAGGGGTCCGGATGTCTTAACAACAGCTGTTCCCGGATCCCTCCTGTTACAGGCGCAGAGTGGCACACCGTGTGGTTTTAGTCGGTCCGAGTCCGACACACCACCCCGCCGCAAACCCCGGAGGGGTGACGGTCCGAGGGGATTTCCACAAGTTAAAAAAAAAAAAAAAAAAAAAAAGGGTTTGTTTCAAGTTTTCCTTCTCTTTGCACTGCTGTTGTGCGTAGTGCGCTTTAAATTTTAATTTTGTTTTTCCTTTCTTTCTTTTTTTTATTTATTATACCAAAATTTTGACTGTCTATGTAAATTGGGCAGGACACTGGCTCCTAAAACACAGTATCTAATAGTGAAGGAGCCAAAGAATTCTGAAATTAATGTAAGCTTAATGTCAATAAAATTAAATTAAATTAAATATATGCCTGTAGTTTGCTCCCTTAGTCGGCTCTTTCGACACCCACGGGATGAAAAGGGGTGGTGACACTCTGTATTCTAAATCCGTCACCACACGGATCACGGATCTACTACAACGATTAATATGATCATTCTATGATTATGGGGTCCGTAGTTCATAAACGTGTAGCTGAGCTGACCTTTGTTTTTTTTTTTTTTCCGTGCGGAAATCCCCTCGGATGCCACCTGTCGGTGGCATGTCGGACACGAACCGACTAAAACCGCACGCCGTCGCCGGGTACTAATAGCCGGGGACCCAGGTATACCCAAGAAAGGAAGTCCCTGGTGCCCCGACATCGGGTCATCTACAGACGAGTAGACGACCCCCCCCGTGTGGGAACCCCATGTTCCCTGTGCTCCCTGGAAGCTAGCGCGCTTCGCAACGCTCTCGCCGCCACCCCGGCCTGCTTCTGCTAGGGTGACAGATGGCCTCACCTGTAACCCCCAGGCCTGCGCTTATGGAGGACGGAGGTCGTTCTGCGACCTCCGGCGCCTGAGTCGCCTGCGGTGCAGCTGAGCTGACCTGAGCTTGTTTTACATGATGTTTACTTCACATCTACTCGCTCATCACGGTGACCACGTTCGGCTGATGTTACGATTGAGTGTGTGGCTCGGTGTTACGATTAGCCCGCACTGAAATCTTCACCAATCGCAAAGCCGCACGCACCAGCGAAAGTGAGTTGATGTAAAATAAACTCACACTAGGTCCTCTGATAAGTGCTGACCGCTTAGCAGATGTTCATGGCCATCACCGGTAATTAGAAGGTTGCAGTTTCTGATCTAGATGCTATCATTGTTTAGAGTCTTTCTTAGCCTTGTGACATAACAGTATATTATTTATATCAGTTCAATTATGACGTACCAATTCACATTCAACTACGGTGAATAATGAAGTGTGGGAATTTCTCATACAATATATAAAAAATATCAGAAAAATTGGGTCGGTCAAAACCTCTTTTGTAGAATTACTAGCAAGAGTTAAAATCCTTTGCCGTTCTGTTGATATAAACAAACCCTTTTCTTCCGTTGCCAATAAAAATCGCGCGCCAAGGACTACCTTTGTCCCTAAAAAAGTAAGCTCATTTTTTATCAAAACCGATCACAGCTCCTTAGCGCGTTTCCGAACGCAAGCTCGTCGCGTACAATCGCGTTATGTCACTGTCGTTTCCGGCCGCCCGTCAATATGTCCGACGTCGCCATCTTGCTTAGGTGGGGCTTCCGGCCGATTTGGCGCGTATTTTACTTTTCACTGAACTCGGTCCCATTGACCGACAGTAAGAGAAGGGTTGATGTAGACTATTAATTGTATTTGTAACGGTCTAATTGCTCCCTTTTTGGTATGAATCGTCCTTTTAAGGTTGGTCGTGTGAATACACCCTTTTTTGTGAAAAGAAAACGTAGAATTATTCAGTTTATTTTTCGATTCGGGTTTTCAAATTCCTTCTTTCGTACCTTCATAATTGTTAAAGTGTACCTGTCTAAAATAGATCTGCATTTTTAAGATTGTGAGATATATGTTCAGAAATCAGAGGTACTTAAGCTTTATTCTAGAAAAGGTAACGTGCTTAATACAGCACCATAGTGCCCCCAAATTCTTTATAACATGTTTGTTTATCAGCATCTAGATAGTGCAAAAAATTACATCACTTCCTGATTTGGTAAATACTGCTCTTTAAAAAGCATTTCATTCTCCTGATCTTCTTAATTTTAAATCCAGTAAGTACCATCAGAAGCTGAAATCACTTACACTTTTCCACACCACATTTATGGTAACATCTTTCAATTACCTATACACTGTGCAAGGATACAAAAATGCTAACAAAAATGTATTCCAAAGACTTTTTTTGTTCGTTTCAATAACCTTTGTCTGAAATTCAATCTTTTAAAAATATCGTTCATCATTCATCATGCTGCAGAACACATCACACCCGGTACAAAAATAGTTTCTCATACGCACAATTCATCATTTATACAGTTCACGCATTTCATCAACCGCAGTGAGTCTTCTCATAACAGAGGTCCAAGTGTGAGTTTATTTCCCATTGACTCACTCTCGACGGCGAGCGAGTTTTGCATTGCGATTGGTGGAGATTTCAGTGCGGACCAATCACATCGCCGAATGCGGTCACCGTCAAGATCGAGTAAAAGTGAAATAATAATAATATACCTCACACATTTCACACACGGCCGTCTGATCCCAAACTAGGCAAAGCCTGTGCTATGGTGACCAGACTGCTGATAAACATACTTATATATTTTTAAATACATACATATTATAGATAAATTACACCCAGACACAGAACAAATGATCATGCTCATCACACAATATTTGTCCTGGGTGGGAATCGAACCCACGACCTCCGGCTTAGCAGTCAGGGGCACTAACCACTCGATCAACAGGCCCGTCAAAAAACACACACTTGGGAAATAACTCACACTTGGGCCTCAGATTGCTAGAAATATGATCTCAATCATCGTATGTCCGTCGGTCTTGTTTATCACTAAAGTTATTTCATTTCTATAAACATATAAAATTAATTTCCCTGACTGACTAATTCCGCTAAACCCCTTTTTTTTTTCCATACCACCTGTCGGTGGCATGTCGGACTCGAACCGACTAAAACCGCACGCCGTCTCGGGTACTAATAACCGGGGAACCAGGTATACCCTAGAAAGGAAGTCCCTGGTGCCCCGACATACCTCGTGTCATCTACAGACGAGTAGACGACCCCCCCCCCCGTGTGGGAACCCTATGTTCCCTGTGCTCCCTGGAAGCGAGAGCGCTTCGCAACGCGCTCGCCGCCACCCCGGCCTGCTTCTGCTAGGGTGACAGATGTCCGCTAAACCCCTGGGGCTACAAACTTAAAATTTTGAGAGCTGATGCCTTTTATGTTGTAAAACCCACTAAGAAAGGATTTTTGGAAATTTCACCCCTAAGAGCGTAAAATAAGGGAAGAATGGTTGTATGGAAGTTCGTAAAGTTAGAAACATGAATAATAAATAATCGCGTGAAATAGCTAGTTTTTTACTATAATGGCAGCCTTAAATGAGTGTTCCTATACGAGGAAACCCTTGCCAATTATTAATATATATATTAATATACTTTTCAATTTTTAATGCAATTTAATTTTTATTATTATATTGTAATTGGAATTATAGTACTACTTCAATAGATAAAGTAAAATCGATGAATAATTATTAAAAGAATGAGCATGTATAAAATGAAAAATTACCTACTCAATTATTAACGTTTACCTTATATTATTATATTATACCTAATACCTTTCTTAGGAGAGGCCTATGTCCAGCAGTGGACTAGTATAGGATGTTGATGATACCTAATAAAGAACAATGTACACACATTCACGCAATACATATTTGATGTGACGTAATAGTTACTACAACCCTTAAACATTATAAGTAAACATAATAAACCACGATTGTCAACTGTCATAAAGGTGCGAGAACAGAAGAGAGAAGGGACGGAAGTGGGTAACACTGTTCTTGTTACACAGGAAGCCTTGGAAGTGCGCGGTATTAGATGTGACTAATGATGCCTCATTCGTTAGTAATACAAGCTTTCACCAACCCAACGAAAGGAATAATTTTATTTAAATATTAAACACTAAACTGCATTTTCTTTTTCATTATTCATTATAATGTAACAGAGCTTGAATTCGTACACAAATTCATTATATAAATATGAAAATTCAGAATCTCAGTTGATGCCTCGGCACCAAATCAACAGCAAACAAAATATAAATCTTAGTTAGAAACTCATTTAGAGTAATCTTGCAAATTGAGCTTTAAACCGTCGGCTATAGGAGTTAATATTGTTATGTTATGAAATCTAATTCGCCACAATGCTGAGTGATATGCCTTAACAAATAAATTATTTATTCAGTGGAGAAATTAACATATCAAGAGAATGCGAGGTAACATTGATGTGAGAAGAATGGTGACATAGAAGAGTCTTTACTTAGAATTCTTGGCCTGCATTGGTCTGCAGAGTATTTTTCTAATAAAATTCAGGGCGGTATCCATTTAAAAAAAATAATTCCGAACACAAAAGTTGCTGTCTTAAATCATCATGTTATTTTATACTCAAACCGAACTTAAGTCAATAAAAAGTTTTCCAAATGTCTTATTGTCTTTCTTTTGTGGTTAGTGGCCCTGACTGCTAAGCTGGAGGTCGTGGGTTTGATTCCCACCCAGGACAAATATTTGTGTGATGAGCACGATCATTTGTTCTGTGTCTGGGTGTAATTTATCTATAATATGCAATATGCATGTATTTAGAAATATATAAGTATATTTATCAGCAGTCTGGTTACCATAGTACAGGCTATGCCTAGTTTGGGATCAGACAGCCGTGTGAGAGATGTGTGAGATATTTTATTATTATCTATACTCTTATAAATTATACACACACTAAAATTTCCTAATTTAATAAATTTTACGCTTCTATAGATAAAAGTCATACCTCAGCTAAAATTAAGATTGTGAAGGTTGCTCTACTTTATTAAAATGACTTCAAACTTTTGGTCTCCAATGTCCTTTTCATTTGAAAGGAAATCCTAAATGAATCCTTTTTGAGATGAATTCATGATACTAATATCATCACACTGACAGACTTTAATTAATTAAGTAAATAGTTATACTAATAATGAAAGAACTAAATTCTAAAATCACTCAATCGATTTCAATAATTCTTACAGTATAAGCTAGTTACTTTGTTGAAAAATAATTTGGGCATGGGATTCATTAAAAAAACATTGTATAATGTGTTTTTTTTATGGTATAACAAACGAGCAGACGGGTCACCTTATGGTAAGCAACTACCGCCGCCCATGGACACATGCAACTCAAAAGTCACAAGTGCGTTGCTGCCTTTGTAGTCTCTCCCGCTCGGGTCAGCGGGATTTGGGCTCCGGTATCCTCACTCACTCAGTGAAAGGCAACGAAAGAATAGCTTAACACCGATTTTCTGTCAGGCCGTGGTATCACTCCGGTCGAGCCGACCCATTCGTCTCGGAGCATGGCTCTCGTGTTTTAAAAAAGTACAGACATTTCAGTATCGCTCATATTTTTTGTTTTCAAACCCATTTTTATGTGTTATTTCTATTCATTTTATTTCACTTTGCTCTTTTTACATTTCTTTTCTTCTGTTTATTTGGATTTTCTTGAATTCTGATATTTGCAATCGTCTTGGTAATAGTGGAGGATTGAGTTCAACTGCATTATAATCATCAATAGCCTTAATAGTCCACTGCTGGACATAGGTGTCTCCTTAGAAAGGGAGTTATGAAGTGCTACCAAAAATAATGTTCAAAAATATGACCCGAGCACATGACTCTGCTCGCCATATCCAAATTTCCGTCTCGAGTGTCATCCAACATGGGCGTTGTTAATCTCACCGCTGAGACGCGGTTTTACCAAATTGAAATTTGCTGTTGTCAGTCGTACACTCGTAACGTTGTATCTGCTATGGCCTGTTTATTTTATATAAAGGCCTTGTTCAAGTCTATTTAGTAATTTAGCAGCGCCAGAAACGCAAACGGTTTAAATAAAAGGGATTTTCTTGATCGACGTTTGGATGAATGAATTTGAACGGTTTTGGATGAATATGGATGAGAATTTGTTTGAGCTGTACGCAGATGAATAAAATATATTTATTGGAGTAATATGTTTTAAATACTATCTTGACGTTTTGCATAATAAATATTCATTTAATCATATTCTTCGATTGTTTTAATTAGTCGAAGATTTAACTTTTTTACCTAACCACCATCTCTGACTTAGCAGTCCAGTTTATAAACGACTAATCCAAACGGCTAGTTAAATTAAAATTATTCTCAATACTTAAGTGATAACAAAAGACATCGTCCCTAAGACTATTAGACTTTGACACGTGCATTTCCATGCGATTGCATCTCAATAGCTGTACTTAATTGGCACATACGTTAAAATACAATACGTTCTAACTACTCACCCTCTCAAATCAATGGCGTGAAGATATATAGATATCGATGAGTATATATTAAAAGTGGTAATTTACAATCAAGCGGTCGATTATTTCCACTATCCGTCGCTAGGGGACTAAAATTATTTTCGTCCCTCTTTAGGGTCCCTAATGACTTGTGTAGGGTACGTTATTAGTTTTTTTTTTTGTATAAATCATTACTGGAGGTGTTGATATATTCTTCAATATGTGGTGACATCTGTACTTGTTCCTTTAAGAATGTATTTAGTGACTTGGAAAGAAAAATGTGTAATTATTTATTGATAATGTGATTTGATTGTAACAGAATGTTAATGTTTTCTTATTTGTTAAAGAAATATTATTAGTTATTGTATATTGCGGGCCTGTTGGTCTAGTGGTTAGTGACACTGACTGCTAAGCCGTGTCGTGGGTTCGGCACCCATCCAGGACAAATAATTGTGTGATGAGCACGATCATTTGTTCTGTGTCTGGTTGTAATTTATCTATATTATGTGTGTATTTATAAATAAGTAAGTATGTTTATCAGTAGTCTGGTTACCATAGTGCAGCCTCTGCCTAGTTTGGGATCAGACGGCCCTGTGTGATACGTGAAGTTATTATTATTGGAACGAAGTTTCTTATCGCGCGTTGTGAAAGGGGGCTAGACGGAAAAAAATCTTACGAAAATTGGTCACGACACTTTTTGCTATAGTAAGCTATTGTAAGCTGTGCGGCGTCGCATGTTTCTCTGTCTGTCTCTCTCTCTCTTATAGAAAGCAAGCCAGATATTTTCATTTCTATCTTTTTATGTCAGTCATTCAGCGCCATCTATCGAATAGATAGGAAATCATTTCTCAAGGAGATTTTACCAATGTATAAATTGTTTTAATTAGAAACCAACTGAAAAATATGTAGGTAATAGCCGCTTTCATAGATGGCGTTGTAATTAAAATGTGCCGAATCAGTTTTACTCGATCGTTACAACTTCGTTCCTATCGGGTGTCCCACGACACCACACGGATTTTTTCTTTTTTTCATGGAATAGGGGGCAAACGAGCAGACGGGACACCTGATTGCAAGTGACTACCGCCCATGGACGCCTGCAACTCAGGAGTCACAAGCGCGTTCCCAGCATTTGTGTAGCAGCAGCACTCGGGGAAAAGCAATGAAAGAAATTCTTAACAATGGTTTTCTGTGATGCCGTGATATCACTCCAATCGACCTGACAGTTTCCATTTCTCTCGAAGGTTTTCTGGATTAAAACTCCTCTATGTAATTTTCTATACCCCTGACAATATTATATGTATACAATTTTGAGAATCGGTTGAGTAGTTTAGTGAGAATGTGTTGTTTCTAACACTCACTGCAACATTTTTCACTTGCCCTCATTCCATAAAAAAGTACTGTTCTCGTAAAACACCTGACTGCCTCGGTGGTGCAGTGGTTGCGTATACGACTGCTGTGCTGAGGTCTCGGGTTTGATTTCCGGGTCGGGAATTTGTTTCGGAGTTTGGGTATTTTCTGTGTATAACATGTATGTATTTACAAAAAAAGGTAAATAAGTATTCTATCAGTCAATCTAGCTTTCATAGTACAAGCTCTGATTAGTTTGAAACTAGATGGCGTTGTCAGTCGTCAAAATATTATTATTATTATCACTACCTGAATTGATCGACAAAACTACATTACAGTAGATTAGGCAGGTATAACTTTAATAATAAACTTATAAACCTTTTAGCTCAATATACATCCAAGTTCACAAACAAATTCAATCTTGTAGTAGAAGTGAACCATTATAACTATACCTATTATTCTTTAGGTGAGTCGCCGAACTCACTACGGTCAAACCACGAACGAAAATAACAATATAGTAAAAGCTTTACGTTGGGGATATCGCCAATCGATTGTTGCGGTCAACCTGGATCTGTTAAGCCCCGTAAAAGGGCCATTTCACAGATTCGCTTTAGTATAGTGGATTAGTAACACACAAGTGAAAATCCTAGTATGGACTGAACCTTTTGTATTGTATGTGTTTTTAACTTTGAAAATTACCAATTTCCATACAACCGTTCATCGCTTATTTTACCCTTTACTGGTGAGATTTCAAAAATCCCTTTCTTAGTAAGTGCTTATAACATAAAAAGCATCATCTCCCAAAATTTCAGGTTTGTAACCAGAGCAGTTTAGGCTCTGCATTGATAAATCAGTCAGTCAGTCAGGGCACAGCCCCGGATCTATGAGGGGGGGGGGGGGGGAGGGGAATTAAATATGGTTTTTTTTAAACTATACAAAGTAGTATGCAATAAATAAGCTAAATTTTGTGTAATTTAAATTAAAAAATAATAGTTAAATTAAAAACTTTACCTAAATTTACAAAAATAAACCCGAATCACCAATTATTATTTTATACGTCCTTGTATTGTCGAAAAGTTTTCATGCATAAATAGCATACCTAAACGCTTTTCTTATTAATATGCTAAAATTTATATACTATAGGAATGGGAGTTAGATTTTTGATTGTCTGTAATACAAAAAAAAAAACTCGAATTTCTGTCCTAGTCTAGTCTTTTATCTGTACTAACATACGTATATAGGCTATTGTCGCCCGGAAACATGTCTCTGCAAAAGAGATAAGCACAAAAAAACATAACCGTAACATGAATGAAGTCGCAGGCAAAATCTAATTTAATTTAAACAAAATGATAGGTCCTTACCCGCCTTGCTAAAAAGGTATCTAATATTTCGAACATAAATTGCATTTTTATTTTATTTTCGAAATAAACTTAAAATAAATTTAAAATTACGATGTCTTCAGTGAACTTTTTCACTGTGTTTGAATACTATAAAACATTTACATTGTTGTTTGATGACCTGAGAATGGGCATAGTTTGAAAAACAGCACTTTAGTTACTTAATTAATGGTCTGTAATGCATTACTCATACTTTTTAACTCTTTATAGGACACCATAAAAGGAACACTAGATTTATAGCACAAATAAACTCAATCTCTAACTTTATATTAAATCAAAAACACTCACTACACACTGTATCCACCATCCATCCCTTAGGGAACCACCTGGTACTTGAACAAACATTTGCGCCCTGCACTGGATTTGTTAGTAACTGCTGTTAAAGTCATTTCCTATCCAATTTCCAATGTTTGATCCAAACCCCCTCGCCACACTATTTCATTTCCATTAAACGTAACATTTTTCATAGTTAACACATTCACCCTATGCTTCAAATACTTATTGTTTAGCGATAAGACGGCGTGAAGTCACCCTTTGTGCCATCTTATTTGAATTGCATTAGGGCGGAAATTGACGAAAAGTGTCAAGTGTTGGGGACTGTGATTTCTTTAGATATAAATAAAAGTGATTAAATGTGTATATTAAAATTTTCATGTTTAATTTCTCCTGTTATCAATTTAATTACTGCACAGATGGCGTAGTGGTGTAAGCGGTCGCCACGCCGTTTTCTACTGCGCTGAGTATTGTGGGTTCGATCCCCACATGGGACAACATTTTGTGTGATCCACAAATTGTTGTTCTGAATCTGGGTGTTCTTTGTGTCCGTTTCATGAATGTTTGTAAAGTCCTCCGCAACACAAGATATATTCCTAATGCGGAAGTAGTCTTAAAAAAAAACACGAATGCTTTCTCGGATGATACGTTATTTTCAAAATAAAGCCTGACAGAAACCTGAGCATATATAAAATTATGAAAATTAAATATTTTTAATTTGCCGGTTGTACTGGGTCTATGAATAGGGATGACCTGGTTTTGACAGCTCATAGCGGCCATGTTTGATGATGGATCTTTGACGTCTCTTGACATTTGTGTTCAGTAAGGTTTGCCATTTTATCATGTCACATTTCACTTTAAACCAACGCTTGGAAATTGTCCAAAATTATTACGCAAATTCGCGTTCTCCTACCGCTACAGTAAGAGCGCTTTGCGCAAAAAACGGTCATCATAGTGCTCCTTCTGTGCGCGCTATAAATCGCATAATAACAAAATTTGAAAGTGAATTCACTCTCCACGATACTGCTGTGCCTGTGAGACAAAGAAATGCCCGTAGTGAAAAGAATATCGCAGCCGTTCAGGCCAGTGTTGATGCGAATTCAAATCGATCAGTTCAACGTCGTTCACAAGACCCCATATTTTTGGTCTACATTCGTGATAATTATGTTGTTCCAAAACTCTCTAAGCTGAACTAAAAATCACAAAAATTTAGTTTAGTCCTGTTAAGTTTGTTAGTCTATTTGTATTCCTCATACACAACAATCTGTGTATAAAATTTAGAATTAAAGAACTTAAGTTTTATATAGAGTTAATAAAATCGAATTAAACATTCACGCGAAAGATATCTTTCTGGTAATAAATAACACGTCTGTTGACCTCCCTGGGGTCTCCAGAGGGCCGGTACTTGGCAGGTATACTGCCGAACACCCATGAATCTTCGATGATCGTTTTAGTTTCCGACGGACGAACATTTTATGTTGCACAATTCCGGTGCCCAGTTCCTGGTGTGTCTTTAAAATATAAACTTTTATGCGTTCTGCTAATAAAAAAAAAAACTGTATATTCTTAGCCAATTAAATACATACCATGGAACGTGAAAGAAGATATAATAATATAGTCATACTGAACTTGTCTAAACATGTTGAAAATATATAAATCTCAAATAATTACTATTTTATCTCTAGTACTGTATATTACAGTCAATTCAACAGTGTTTTAAGCGTCATCTGTTTTTACATTTTGCCCAATTCTTACCTAACCGATGTCGAAAATTCTAAAAACAATTTCAAACGCTTTGAAAACGACTTCTTCATATAAATGTAAATGTATGGGGTGTAGAATTACCCCGCGTATCACAATGGGGTCTGATTCCCACACTCGCGCCGTCCATGGCCTTTTTATAGGATTTTTTGGTCCAAGTCAATTGGGTTTTGTGTCATTTGTATCTTGTCTTGCTCACACTCACATTTTATTTATATGCCTATCTCTGTCTCGTTCAGGCTGGTGTGAAGTTTGCTGAACTCTGTTATTGGATAAATGAACTATATCACAGGTATTTCGTGCGATTTTGTTTGTTTTTATTTCAGTTTCCATTAATGGATTATCGAAAATAAAAATTAAATACATGTTTCTGATTGGATATTGAGTTTCCAGTCAATCTAATCTAAGAGGTACCCTCTGACGTTGCATACTTTTCAAGCCGAATTTGTATGAGCGTAACTCGCACATTTATAAATTACCTTTTATGTAAAACCATGGAATTGTGAAGCTATTTTTATCGATCTAAGAAGAAGAAGAGAAGATCTAAGAATCGTTAAAATGTACGAATTATTGAGCTTATTAAAACCTGCGTTTTTAATCCATACGGTTTTTTTTGTGGTATTTTTATAACATTTTCTATAGTTAAACCGCCGTAAGCTTGGCCCTCCTGATGGTTTGGGGGACGCGGGGCGGGGGTGCATTCAACTTGATTCAACCAATTAGCTAGTGCGTCGCTGTCCGCCGGCAGTGACTGACGTGAAGGTATGGCCGTACGTGTTATTTTTCTTAAGACTGCTACACACGGTATTATTTTGCAACATGGATAATCTGCCGACTCTGCGTCACAAAAAGATTTAAAAACTTGAAGTTCGGCTTACAGAGGTTCTACTGTTAAAGTTCTAATAAAGAATATTTATTATTTTACTTAATTTTTAAATTGTATCTAAATATAATTTACATGATGAAGATAAGGTGATTTTATTAAAATTATTTTACAGTATTAAATTTTACAATTAATCATAAAAACTTACAATACACTGACATTATAATACATGGAAATAAATTCGATTTTTATTACATCATGTGTAGATTAAATCTCAAACAAATAAATCTGAAGATATCGGGTTAGTACATCGTGTCATGTATAGCCGAGCGCATCACCCGCCCCGCGTCCCGCAAACCATCAGGAGGGCCCAGCTTACGGCGGCTTAACTATAGGCATGCCTTTTAAGTTCTGTCGTTTCCATATTTCCCGGCAATTTTGAATTTGGAACTGTTCTATATTCGAATGTGTTTAAATTTTGAATCTCAAAACAGTTAAAAGTATTAGGATTAATGCTATTGTTTAGTCACAGCATCGATTAGAATCTTTTAGGTTACGTACGAAAATGAATCTTTGTAAGGAAAATGTTCGTGCAATAATTTTCTACAACTTAAGAAGAGGCCTGACACGGCTTCAGTGTTTTGAAGAGCTAACATCTGTGTTCAGTGATGAAGCCCCATGTTTGCGGACTGTCGAACGCTGGTATTTAGAATTCCAGCGTGGACATACTAGTGTTACTGATAAATCTCGCGAAGGACGCCCAAAATCCGCCTTCACTGAAGATAACATCACTTCTGTAAGACAACTAACTCTCGAAGGTCGTCATGAGACGTATCGAGAGATTGAGGCTCGATTAGGCATCTCAGGGACAACCATTCAGAAGATCTTGCATGAAGGTGTGAGAAAGCTAGTTTGCCGTTGGATATCTCATCTGCTTTCCGACGATCACAAGGCGGCCCGCGTCAGATGGTGTAAGAAAAATCTGCAAAGGTTCAACGGAGGAGAGTCAAATCACGTCTACGAAATCATCAGTGGTGAGGAATCTTGGATCTATGCCTACTATTTGCCTATTCCAAACAACAATCTACAATCTGGGTCTTTCAAGACGAGCCAAAGCCGACTAAAGTTGTTCGTTCTCGAAGCACTTCAAAGAAGATGGTGGCCACGTTCGTTGGAAAAACCGCCATGTTGCGACTATTACACTTGGAGATTGTAGAACGGTTAACGCAGAGTGGTATACTACGGTTTGTTTACCACAAGTCATCGCCGAACTTCGAAAATCTAACTCAAAACGACGCATCATCCTGCACCACGACAACATAAGCTCACACAGCGCTCGTCAAACGATTGAGTATTTGAAGTAGGAAAAAGTAAAAATTCTTGACCATCCTCCATACAGTCCTTTTTTTTTTTTTTTTTTTTTAACGTGTGGAAATCCCCTCGGACCTTCACCCCTCCGAGGTTTGCGGCGGGGTGGTGTGTCGGACTCGGACCGACTAATACCACACGGTGTGCCACTCTGCGCCTGTAACAGGAGGGATCCGGGAACAGTCCTGACCTAAGCCCTAACGATTTCTTTACATTTCCTAAAATTAAGAAAAGTCTTCGTGGTCAAAGGTTCCAGTCCGGTGAAGAAGCAGTCGATGCTTTCAAGTCAGCCATTTTGATCACCCCACTTTATACATTGGTCGTTACCAATAGGAGCCGAGTATTAATGAAAAATGTGGCGAAAACGGTTAAAAGTTGTCATGCAGCGGCATGATTTTATATACCCTATATCTTTCCTCAATAAAAGGGTTATCCAACAGTAAAATATTTTTTCAATTCGAACCCGTAGTTCCTTCGATTACCCCAAACATATAAAATCACAAACTTTACCTGTTTATAATATTAGTATAGATCTCTCACAGTCTCATATCTCATTCACACACACATTTTTCACATTACGAGATTTAAAAAAGAATGTGTTTGATTGTTTTTTTCTTTTATAAAAAACCTTGCCCTGTCAATAACGAACACCAAGAAAACGAATTATTCAATTTGGTGCAGCCGTTCGGAAGTTAAGCGCGTACATTTTTATTTATATCGATTTACTCACAATCATGAATTTTTCTCAATACCAAACAGCTATTTCTGTGCCCATTATATACAGGAAATATGTATTAAGTACTAAAGTGCAATAGCGACAGTACTTAGATAAAGAATGACACACCATAAACTACAGTACTCCGCAGATATTTATTAATAATATATCAAGGCGATTAAGATCGCCTTGATATATTAAGGAGAGGAAAAAAGATAAGTCTTTTAATTCCAATTAATTTCACTAGACATGACTTGACAATAGCCTGGAAAGTAGCAGTAGTTTACCTGGTTCAACGTGTGATAGATATTGCCAGAGCTTCTAAGAAAGTAACTATTCAGACTTTGTTTGAATGACGGACGTTGTGCGTATGGTTTTAATATAGCGAGTGATCTCAAAGTTCAATTCAAGATCTTGATTCCTTGACTAGCTGCCCGACCCGCTTCGCACGGTTAGTGTACCAATTTAAAAAAATAAGACGTTTGGTGAAGTAGTTCTGAATATGCGCGTACAGTACATACATTACGGCGATTCATTTTTGTTTATTTTGATTAGGTAGGCATAATACATTCGTGTCTGTAAAACCATGGAAATACACATTAGTTTAGTAGTTGACATACCGACAGCAGCGCCATCTACCTGGTCCAATTGTATTTTTAAATCATCCAGGAAACCATCGAAATACCCATATAAAATTTTAACCCAATCGGTTCAGCCGTTTAGAAGTTATGAGAAAAAGATAAGTACGAAAGGATAATTCTTATTACCCGTTTTCCGTTCGGAATAAGGCATTTTTCCGGAGTAAAAACTAGCTTATGTTCATCAGGGATAATGTCGGCTTCTAATGGTAAAATAATTTGTAAATCAGTCTAGTAGTTTCGAAGCCTATTCAATACAAACAAACAAACAATCAAATCTTTCCACTTTATAATATAAGTGTAGAAAAGGAGTGTAAAACAAAAAATCGTCATCAAAACAAAACACGTATTAGTACCTGAACTTGACCACAACGCGTGTTAAAGAACTGCCATCTGAACATGGCCTAATTAGCTGGTGTGCTTGTGGCATAGCTTGTCAGTAAAACAAAATAAAATACAGTGAATTATAAGTAACATTAGAGTGTAAGCTTATACCGATTGAGCAATAATCGCTCTAGAAATAATACTTAATTTTTATATTTCAACATTGCGTGTAACGGAACATAACGCAACAAATCAAAACAGTTTTGCATAAATAGTTACACATACAATTTTGGGCGAATTTCCGAATTGGCCGTCTTTCATTTAATTTATGTAAATTGGCGGCGGTTCGGTCCAACATTATAATTTGCTTGTATAAAACGTTTTTATTACATTATGTATGGAGTTTGGTTATAATGAAAGGCGACACGATTTCTTGATTTGATTTTATATAGTTCTCGTTTGTGATTTGTTATATACTTGAAAACAATTTTAGGTCACAGGAAGTCCGGGCACGCCGTCATCGCGGCAGTAAGACCCGTTATGGAGGATTGGCTCGAGAGGCGTCACGGGACCCTCTCATACCGACTGACGCAGGTGATCACTGGGAAAGGATGTTTCGGGGATCACCTGTGTCTGATCCGCAAGGAACCAACGCCTGAGTGCCACCATTGCGATGGCCAGACCGTGGACACGGCTCTCCACGCGCTGGCAGAGTGCCCGGCGTGGGTTGACCAGAGGCGAGACCTCGTGGCGGCCATCAGAGTGGGAGTTCTCTCGCTCGTTTTAGTCGGTTCGAGTCCGACATGCCACCGACAGTATCCGAGAGTGGTAACCGAGAGGACTTCCGCGCGGAAAAAAAAAAAAAAAGGTCACAGGAAGTTCTGTTTAATAATAATAATATTCGGACATCTGACAAACGATGCCATCTAGTTTCAAACTAAGCAGAGCTTGTGACTATGAAAGCTAGATTGACTGATAGAATACTTATATACTGATTTTTTTTGTTGTAAATAAATACATATTATACATAGAAAACACCCAAACTCCGAAACAAATATTCGTAGATCATACAAACATTTGGTCCGACCTGGGAATCGAACTCGAGACCTCAGCACAGCAGTCGCATACGCTACCACTGCGCCACCGAGGCAGTTGAAGTATTAGATAAACCTAAAGCGCCAGTTGAAGTATTAGATAAACCTAAACCTAGATTATAATAAAAACTATAGTTTGTAGTATTCATATTTAATTTTTTACAGTGTATCAATTTCTTCTCATGTGTTTGTTTTAGGGATACCCTACTTTTGAACCCAATGGGAGATGTTCATCGAAGTGTGAACCGACGTGTACTCTGTCCACTAACGCGTGAGAGTGCTTCAACCCCTTGTATGGACTTCTAGCCAAAACTATTTGGGGTACCCCGAAACCTACACGAGAGCAAAACTTTATATAGTTTACTAGTCATTCCACGCAGTTTCACAAGTGTTTATGTGCTCCGCTCCTAAAAAGTTCTTTTTTTATGTTAGAGGGGGCAGACGAGCAGACGGTTTGAAGGTCGTATCGGTCCGGAAATACCGCAAACGATAACCCGTTCCACAGATTGGTGGTGCGGGACCGCTCCAAGGATTGTTTTATCCTTGTTTCTTGCCAAGGCCACCACAGTGTGCCACAGCGAAAAGAGGCAGAGTGTAACTATTTTTAATAAAAACTCTATAATCAATTTAAAACGAATAAATCATAATTTAGTTCATGTACCGTTTTAATAAACAGTCAAACATAAAATCTCTTCAGGTTAATATGAGTTTAAACTACTTAGACCTCTATGTAAAACTTACAATTCAAAAAATTAACTTTTAAGGAGTATTAATGATTTTAATGCGCATAATGATGAATTAAAATAAACTGTATTCTTCAATTCTTAATTTTCATTCATAGGGGTGGATATAAGCACATTATAGTTCTTGACTGCACGGATGACGTAGTGGTTTAAGCGGTTACCACGCCGCTTCCTACTACGACGAGTGTTGTGGGTTCAAACCCTACATCCGACGACACTTTGTGTGGTCCACAAATTGTTGTTCTGAGTCTGGGTGTTCTTTGTGTCCGTTTCACGTATGTTTGTAAAGTCCCCCGCGACACAGGATATACACCTAACGGGGGTTATCTTTTTTAAAAAAATAAAAAAAAGAAGATTCCCAAGAATAAAAAATAAATTCAGCCGAGTTTATTTTTTTTAAGTTAGTAAATAAGTAGCTAACTCCTAGAACATCATCTATGTAACATTACACTTGCCAAGTGATAAATCTAACACAAGGGACGTAAGACCCTTAGTTTAATATCGGAAATATGGGCGCCATGTTGCGCATGTCGACGTCATTATATCCGGATCTATCTGACGTCACACGACATAATTAGCCGTATAGCACAGCTTATTGGATACTTTGGATACGGATAAAGGACACATTAAAAATATATTTTGGTTTATAACGAGCTCATTATATAAGATGAAATGTTGGTTATCACACGTGACTCACGCGTGTTACTGAGGACTCGAAACTGTGTATAATATTCTTTTTTTGACGTGACAACCGTTACCTCGCTCTGAGGCGTTCCATTTAAGGCTTGAAGTGCAAGCGAGAGCGCGGAACGAGCGACAAAGAGGCACAATCGGCCTCCGCATTCGGCAGCGTTTGACATCTGTCTCTCTCCTACTTGAGTGAGCGATGCGTCCGCGTGGACAGCTGCTATACAATAATACATTTACATGTTTTCGTAAAATGCAACCATTCCATCAGTATTTTCTTATGACGTTGTCACGTTCAACTATCGTCAGTAAACCGACTTTACAGACAACCGATTTTTCTAGAGAACAGTAGTTGTTTTTATGAAATACTATCTTTTGTCCGCGGCTCCGAATGCAAGTATGTCAGTTATCGAGAATCAAACAATCTCCATACCAAATTTCATCTGAATCTGTTCAGCGGTTATTGATTCCCCCACTTCGACCTCCTTGTAGGATGATTTCTGGGATGAAAACTATTTTATGTCCTTTACCTGGACTCAAACTATCTCTATACCAAATTGCATCTAAATCGGTTTAGCGGTTTAAGCGTGAAGAGATGACAGGCAGACACACTTTCGCGTTTATAATATTGGGATGGATTTGTT
The DNA here is from genome assembly GCA_902825455.1 of Arctia plantaginis. NCBI lineage: Eukaryota > Metazoa > Arthropoda > Insecta > Lepidoptera > Erebidae > Arctia > Arctia plantaginis. Next base: position 12,564,107 of record CADEBD010000294.1, on the reverse strand, counting down.
TAATAAGCAAGTGAGGCAACTGATGGTATGTGACTTTCACCGCCCATGAACCCTGCGACTTAAGAAGAAAGAGTCAGCAGCCGGCCTTTGAGCACCTCATTGCAATATTGAATCTTATCACATCATATTTACAGCCTAAAATAGTCCACCGCTGGACATAGGCCTCTCCTTAGAAAGGAAATTTTTGCCTACTATACCACGCTCTACAAACGGTTTGGTATAGGGTTTGTTTCAAGTTTTCCTTCTCTTTGCAGTGCTGTTGTTTTGCGTAGTTTGCTCCACTGGATGAATAGGGGTGGTGACATTCCGTATTCTTAATCCGTCACCACACGGTTATGCATCATATTGCTCACCTCACGGTGATCATCGGGGGAGGTGATCGGACGATCACCTCATCTGATGGTAAGTGTTTACCGCCGTGACTACATACCAAGCTAATAAAAGCGTGTTAATATCAGTTGGGGGTCAACTAGTCTAGTATAAAAGCTTGGTGTACTATGAATTTTACAATAGAGGTAAATAAGTTCTAAGGAATTTGCTTCAAAAAATTTTTTTTTCGTGCAAAAGCCATGGTTTCGTCATAAATGAGCCAGCTTGACCGAAGTGATACCACGGCTCAACAGAAAACCTATGATAAGAAATTATATCGTTGTTTTCATTGAGTGTGTGAGGTTACCGGACCCATAATCCTCCTCCTTCTCTCTACCTGATTCTGGTGAAGGGGGCTCAATGGATACCAACATATTTGGCACTTTTAGTTACAGGTGTCTATGGAAAGCGATAGTTACTTACAATCAGATGCCCCTGTGCCATTAAAAATGACTTAATTTGTTTTTTTTTTGAAGACAGCTGCTTTTAAAGTCTTCACACACATACATAAAACAAAGAACATCCAGACTCAGGACAATAATTTGTGAATCACACAAAATGATGTCTCATGTGGGGATCAAACCCACAACACTTAGCGCAGTAGCCGCTTAAACCACTACGCTATCCGCGTCGTCAATTTTATTTAGCCATGCCACCCGAATCAGTTAATTCTTCAAGAATACTAAATTTTATCACACATCTCAAAGCAGGGTGACGTTAAAATTGTACCTCCTGACATCTCTTATAACAAACAAAATCATACTCCATTCAACACAGTGACATGAATAGACGGCGCCTTTGAAACGCAAAACCTCAACCCACATCAAAACATAGAATTAATATAACACAACAATAGCGCGAATCTTTCAGAATGCATCAAACGGTCCGAATCGCTTCATTTTCATTCGAGTTTTCTGACCGGAACATTAGATGTCATAGAAAATTGAACCGTATTGCTTTATTATAAAAGTCATAGTGGTGATAAAGGTAAGGTTGCGGGGTGAACAATGACTGAATGTTATACGACAGAGGCGCTTTAGGTCCGAACGGCAAGCGTAACAATAGATAGAAGTGCGGGGACACAACCAGGCTAACGTGCTTTAAAAGTTTATCGATATTAGGGCTGCATACGGAGACTTAAATGGTTAAGTGACAGTGGAACGATATCGTTATGTCACAAGTTATGCTTTAAGATTGAGATGACAAGGTTTATGTTATGTTCTGTACGACGAGTAACATTGCTTTCGTCGAAGACTATTGGGTTAGCAGGTATTGACAGCTAACAAAAGATAGGTTTTTGAACGTACCGTAAATAATTCAAAGGTTAGTATAGACGACATATGTACGTTTTAATCTAATAAAAACACACAAGATGTCAAATAATCGAACTATAGTTTTCAGAGCCAAACAAGCATACGGTCCGCTTAATAGACGCCTTCAACTCTAGAAGATTCGCATACGTTTGTATGAAAAGTTAGAGACAAAGGGCCAAAAAGACATGTACGAATCTTTAATACAAAAATAAAATATTAATTAAATAATTAAATGTGTCCCATCCCCAAGTGACCTGCGGTGTACCTATCATACGGGACGGTGACATTTTTGTTTGCAAAAATTATGTTCACAGTTGGCGTGATATTTTAATATCTCCTTTTGTTGGCAAAGATTGGAGTAAGCCTTGCGTTGGATGCGTAATGTACAAAGCTTTCACTCTTTTGTTTAACAAAATTTTCACGTTTTGAAAAAGCAACTTTAAATCGAACAACGAAATGAGTTTAAAATCAGCACTGTGTTTGTTGTAACATTTAGTTATCTAGTTAAGTATAATTTTAATTGACTAAGGATCTTTTGCCGGCATTTATCGAGGACGGCTTTATAACATTATGCTACAGTTAATAGGAGCCAAGCGTGAATGAAACACGTCAATTAGGGATCAACTACTCTACAGTATAAAAGCTTAGTATAAAATTAATCTAATTTGGGTATAATTATAATTGACTGAGGATCTTTTGCCGGCGTTTATCGAGGACGGTTTTATAACATTATGCTACAATTAACAGGAGCCAAGCATGAATGAAACACGTCAGTTAAGGATCAACTACTCTAAAGTATAAAAGCTTAGTATAACTAGATAAAAATAAAACTAAAATAAAACTTTTTATTTTTTCTTAAATTAACTAAGTCTTTTCTTTCTCTTTAGTCTGGTAAAAATAAGACCTACTTAATGCACTGCACCTACTTAATTATAATCTAGGGTGGGGTACACGTGACCTGTAACATAGGTTTTCATTTCAAAACCTACATCGGGGGACATACATCTTCACATAGGTGAAGTTTAAGATGAAGATCACCTATGTGAAGATGTAGGTTTAATCAAACCTACATCTTCACATAGGTAAAGTTTAAGAAAACATAGATTATGTATTTATTTATATGACCTTTATATATCGTGAAGAGAAATAAATAAATTTATTATTGTTTATATAATAATATATCATAGAATATAAACGTTTAAAAGCTGTTATAGCTTTCCAGAGTTAGATGGTGAAACATATTTATATAGAGTTACATATATATTTAAAATAATCATTGAATTGTCTGTGTGGTTACGGATTAAGAATATGAAATGTCACACTCCTATTCATCTCGTGGGTATTGTAGGAGTACATTACGCAGAACAACAGCAAAGAGGAGAAAACTCTGTACCAACCCGTCTGGCCAGCGTGGTATAGTAGGCCAAAACCTCCTTTCTTAGGAAAGACCTATATAGAGCAGGTGACAATTAAGAGATGATGATGATTATTGAAATGAGGACTAATGAAAACGCTAAATGGTCTAACCTTTAAATAGAAATTTTAAAATAACTGCTCTAAATCCAGAATCCTAATACAAAATACTATTTCTATGAGAACGCCAGAGTTTACTCGTCCTCAATATAAACGATAACAACAAAAGGAAAACACCACATGTTCTTTAATCTTTTACACAAAGACTCAAAGCAATCTAAGGTTTTACACGGCACCAACTTAAGGACCGTTTAGGATGGAGACCTTGTACCGTTCAATGAAAAATTCCTACAATTCCAAGCGCCAGAACATTTTATCAAGGTGAGGTAAAAATACGTCGCGTATTGATGACGACCCAAGTAATAAGACATTGGTGCTAAGTCTGTTGTTCGAAAACTCTCTAAACTAAACTAAACATCACTAAAAAAAAAACCTGTCAAATATAACGATTTCAGAACAGGAAACGTTGTAACGTGAAAGTTACAAATCAACAAACCAATTTCGGGATATTAGCGACAAGGCCACCTTTTATACATATTTAGCAGATATGTTCCTTTTAAACATTCTGTTCGTGTACAGTAAAGCTTATTTTTATTATTATATTAATAACAATTACATCTTTATTTCTAACAATATGGTCAAGTAGAGTTTCACTTGACTGCACGGATGGCGTAGAGGTTTCAGCGGTCGCCACGCCGCTTACTACTACGCCGAGTCTTGTGGGTCCGATCCCCACATAGGACAACACCTTGTGTGATCCGCAAATTGTTGTTCTGAGTCTGGGTGTTCTAAGTTTCCGTTTCATGTACGTGTGTAAAGTCCTCCGCGACACAGGATATATTCCTAATACGAAAGTTGTCTAAAAAAAAAATTTAGAAGTTACAACATGTTCTGCCACTGGCAACATGAAATCATTAAACTAATTTTTACTAGTAAGAAATATATTTTCCACGTGCAGTACGTTCGTGCGATTATAAATGTCGAAAATAATATTTATTATGTCATTCTTTTGCATTTCAAATAATCTGCAGAACTTAAAAATATAAAATCTCTACCGCTTAAAGTTTATACCAGACTGTAGGTAAATTATCCGGTTTTGGGCTGTGAATTATTTAAATAATCCCTCAGTATGAGACCACGTAATGACTCCTCATAAATATCGCTAATAAGGTACATTTATACGAACGCCAGAACAATTTAATTTCATTTCGTTCGCTTTCATTCTCATCATTTGATGTCGCTTTGAATATAAATGCGCTGTAATGTTACGTCATAGTACTCACGGAAAAGTATAATTATAGCTTAATTTGAAAGAATTATGTTATGAATTATTATGTTTTGGATTTTGGACATCATGTTCTTTGGAAACTACAATACAACATACAACTAACATATAAATAACAAACAGAACCAATCTTCAAAGAAGAGAGATCTTGGGGTGGGCCAAATGTTTGTATGATCTGCAAATATTTGTATGTATTTACAAAACAAAAAAGTATTCTATCAGTCAATCTAGCTTTCACAGTACAAGCTCTGTTTAGGTTGAAACTAGATGGCGTTGTGTGTTAAATGTGCGAAATATTTATTTATATACCCTGTGCCAATCCTAAAACTGAGACAAATATAATGACCATTCAATCAACCGTTTAGACCGCATACCATTCGTAGAACATTAATCCTATTCGGCAGTCAGGTAAAACATACAATATAATTTAGTTACCAAACATAGGCTTGCTACAATTCATAAACAAAGTGGTTCAGCTAGTTCCACCAATCTCCTACTCACTGCCATTATGGGCAATCACGTAGACAATTTGTACGCGTTTGTTAAGCTCTTTTGTGATAGATTGCCTACCGATGTGCGCCAACTGATTGACGATGAGAAGATATTTCTATCAACGGTAAGAACTATTGTGAGATTTATTTACGGAATTTGTGGGAAAACGGAACGGACACAGGAAATCTTGGGCTTTATTGAAACTTTCTCCACAGTTCAATTCAATCTTTTTTCGGTTGAAAAATATTTTTGTAATTTTCGCTATAGCAAGAAAATAGACTCTTTAGACGCTAGAAATAATTACGACACGACTGTAAAGTCATATACTTGTACTTACTGCTAGCTGCTTGACGACACAGATTTTTGATTGAAAATTTCAAATACACAGTTTTTTGTGTAATGCCTTGAGATGTTTTTGATTAAGATTATTTTAGATTTATTATTTTTTCTCGCTTTCCTTCAACCTGTGTGAGTGATTATTTGAGCGAGCTGAGCTGGCCGTCAGAAAGGTAGTTGAGACATCAGATCCTACACATCATATGCGTCTCAGTCTGTTGATTCTTTCAAAATGTCACCTTATCACGGGCTAACGGCGGGTTAACATAACTATGTAGTCGAACCGACTAATAGTACAAACTGTTCCTAAGTTTTTGTATTTATGGACTATTGGATGACTACCATTGAATTCCAAATTCACTTAATGTCACCGATGACCTCGTTGAGAATTCTCAGAAACCTCAGCTATTGGGTAAGTGGATGGTTGTGTAAGGACTCTCTAGGTAGACCGCTTGATAAACCTTTATATGATAAACATATATTTGTTAAAGGTAAGTTTAGGATATTTTGATGGCCTTTTTGTGATCCAGAATGGAAACTCGACCCATTTCGCCTGTTCATCAAAAGGTGAATATAATTCCTCAAACAAAAAGTGGAAATAACAATGAAAAAATTATAAAACAAAAATTTTTGAGATGAGAATAAGGACACACTATCAGCACAACTATGGAAGTTTCATAATAGTGAAAACCCCTTTACTAGTTTTCGATTTTGTCAGTTACATGTTTTTTTTTAAGTTTTTTAACAAAAAAAAAGATGAATCATCTTTTTACAGCAAAAAAACCTTCATAATTTCCTTTCGTAACTAAATTCAATCAAGTTAACAACAAAACATCGCACTGATCACAGCCAATAGCATTGTTTATTGGGGTATCCATGATTTATGTTGTTCCGCAGGACATGTCCTTGCCAACGATGGCCTAAATTGTCCCGGCATTTGTCCCAGCCTTAGTAAATGTGTGGTGATAATTCACAGAGACCACTCAGTGTGTTAATGTCGGAAAAGTCCAGGACAAAACGGTACAAATTGTTCTAGTGTGAGCAAATAAATACGATGGAATAATTAAATTATCTTGTGTGGGCTTTCCTTCTCTAATAAATAATTAATATTACTCACTTAAAGCGTTATTTCGTTTTGGATCTCTTGTTTTGTTTATTATTTCGTTATACCGAATTAACATAATGTATTTAAAAAAAAAAAACAAAGTAAATAAGTATTCTATTAGTTTTCATAGCACAAGTTCTGCTTAGTTTGAAACTAGATGGCGTTGTGTGTCAAATGTCCCAAAATTGTTTTCAGACTCTTGAGTTGTAGGGGTCCCTTACCATCAGATTGTGGTTCATTTGCACCCAATAAATATATATATATATTAGAATGTTATACTTAAATTTCTTAAAACAAAATCTCAACGAATGCAGTAACTACAAATTACTGGTGACAATTAGTAGATATATAGACAAAAAAGCACTGGGACGTTTTCCCAAGGAACTGGTCAGGGGACCCTTCCCTTTGAGTCGGTAGCACATAACAACGTTAGCACAAAACAATGTGTTAAATTAAATCAGTTCTAACGCACCTAGTAATTAGTAAAAAAATCTGCGTCGAATACCCAAATGTCAAATGCCCTTTTAATCAGTAACGTTAAAAATATTTATTTCTTCCTTTTATATACATTATTCTAAACTTAAAACGCTACATCAAAAAGTGCTGAACATATAAAGTACGGCCAATATTGCTACTAATCTTTCCTCTGAAAGAAAATGCCAGAAAATAAAGAAAGTAAAAAAACTATTAAAAACTGTATCACAGGTTGTAAACGAGGTGCGCTACAGCTCGTAGGTACCAGAGCAAGGACTTGCAAGAGCCCTCCGCAAATGGGGTAAGGGCTTTCCTTCCACCTTGCGGCATAGGGATGAACAATTATTTTTAAAATTATAGTCATATTACTAAAAAAATACATTAATTTTGGAACTTTTGAATTGCAGAATTAAATATCCAACATAATTATGCAAAACGCTTGTCTTACAGCACTTCAATAGTCGCAAAACACTTCTCACTCCAAGTCTTAAATTTCATACGACGCGTGTGAAACGGTTACGTCAAATAATTACGACCAAGATGATACGAGTACGTGTAAACCAGTGCATTGCCGTGGTAACGAACCCATGAGTTGTTTTTCCACAATGCGATGAGCCATTGCTCTCACACGCTTTCACACACTCACTTAATACTTTTATTTACTGTATATCTCCCTGCTTCTCGTGCGATTTTTGCAGAGAAGTACCTTACTTTGTGAATGGACGACGACATGAAATATAACAGTACCAACCGCTTCAAATTCTTTGTATCAATTCTACGCTAGTTTTTCGAAATTATTGAGATCTATAAGATATTCATACATTATCATCAACACCCTCTAATAGTCCACTTCTGGACATAGGCCTCTCCTTAGAAAGGAGGTTTTGGCATACTATCCCACGCTGGCCAGACGGTTTGGTATAGGGTTTGTTTCGGGTTTTCCTTCTTTTTGCAGTGCTGTTGTCCTGCATAGTCTGCTCACCCACTTTACGACACCCACGGGATGAATAGGGGTGGTGACACTCCTTATTCTCAATCCGTGACCACACGGACAATATTTATACATTTTATTTATATTAGTTAAAAACACAAAACCTCTGAGGAATTTTTTGCACCACTAAAGACGATATTGCGAACTTTACAGATTTAAAATCACTTTTACAAATTTATTGTTTGCAAAGACATTACGTATAAAATGAAAAAATAGACTCGAAATAATTTAATAAATGAATCCAGACAAAAATATTTAAAAAATAAAAAAAACGATTTCAGAATATTATAAAATCTGTTTGAATTAATTTCATGTTATGTTTTGACCAAAAGCTATAAAAAAATAGTGGGCAGAAATATAAAACATGAGTTTCGTAGTTTGAAAAAGTTATGGTAGATCATGATTTAAAAAAAAACATGAAATTAAATAATTTTATCGATATTATCATGCCAATGTCTCCCAACACTAGTACACATCAAAGTAATAGGTACAAGCATAATGTGGTCGAAGCCTGTGCCTCACCTGTGAATTACACACTCGACTCATATACTTAATACTTACTTACACCTACAACTGGAAGCTCAAATATAACATGATAATTTAAATGGGTACATTTTAATACTCACTTTGGGGATTAAATTTTATTAAACAAAATTTTATTAAATTAGAAGAAAGTAATTAATTATAATTTACAGATTACTGACGGGCCTGTTGATTTAGTGGTTAGACTGCTAAGCCGGAGGTCGTGGGTTCGATTCCCACCCAGGACAAATATTGTCTGATGAGCACGATCATTTGTTCTGTGTCTGGGTGTAATTTGCTTGTCGGGGCACCAGGGACTTCCTTTCTAGGGTATACCTTTACCTACCTTTTAGTCGGTTCGAGTCCGACATGCCACCGATAAGTGGTATCCGCGGGGATTTCCGCACGGAAAAAAAAGGGTGTAATTTGCTATAATATGTGTGAAAAATAATGTTTAAAAATATATAAGTATGTTCAACAGCAGTCTGTTTACTAGTACATACTAGCATAGGCTCTTTCAGTTTTTGGCATCAGATTGCCGTATGTGAGATTAAGATTTTAAATTTATTTAGTCACACAGCCAGGAAATAAACGTTTTCAAAGAAATTGTTCCTGGTTACAAGGAAGATACAGAATATCAGTCAAAAGGAAGAAGTCTTTGGCGCTGGACAGATCACACGACACCGCTAAACAAGTCCATGAAGCCATACACACTCCTGAAGACGGCGCAAACGAGTAGACGGGTCACCTGATGGAAAGTGACTGCCGCCGCCCATGAAAGCCTCCAACTTAGGTTAGAGGAAGGAGCACGTTACGTACGTACGTTTCTTGAAGGGTTGAAGCTCTTTCCTTTTTACTTTTCTTTGAAAGTCAACAATTGCATTAGGAATATATCCTGCGTCGCGGGCGACTTTACAAACATACATGAAACGGACACAAAGAATACCCAGACTCAGAACAACAATTTGTTGATCACGCAAAATGTCGTCCAGTGTGGCGATCAAACCCACAACAATAAGCGGCGTGGCGAGCACTACGCCATCCGTGCAGTCGACACTTAAAAGTTACAAGTACGTTACAGCTCTTTGAGTAACCCCTCTCACCAGAGCCTCACTGATACCTAACTAACATATCATTTGTAAAAGTCGGTCTTAGTTGCAAAGATTTTATGCACAATCAAGACAGTTATTCTAGGTGTCAAATTGCCGGTATATGAAACTTATTTTTTTTTATTTTGCATAAAATTTACAGGCATACCATGGCATGGCTTTGGTTATCCTTATAAATAAAATAATATAATTCCGTGTGGTGACGGATTAAGAATACAGAGTATCACCACCCCTATTCATCCCGTGGGTGTCGTAAGAGCCGATTAAGGGAGAAAATTAGGCAGAACACAGCACTGCCAAGAGAAGGAAAACTTGACACAAGCCCTATACCAACCCGTCTGGCCAGCGTGGTATAGAAGGCCAAAACCTCCTTTCTAAGGAGAGGCCTATGTCCAGCAGTGGACTATTAAAGGCAATGGCTTAACCTAATAATACAGTACATCACACTATTAATATTGGTTATAGTTCCTTCTTTTTGCCTACTCACATTATGCAAATTAAAATTAGGCCAAAACAAATTTGTCTCAAAGATAATTATGTGAACATAAACAATTATGGTAAAGTAGACACATTAATATCAAAAAAATATACTAAAATAGTTATACCAAAGTATATATTTGGGAAATAAACATGATGCGAAAAGAATTTCTCAATTCAACCGCCTCCGGTTTGAAGTCAGTTTAGATATATTATCCCATTTTCATTACATAGAGTATACAGATATTACTTTTGGTAATTCATTACCAGTTCGTGGAGTATCAGGAGGTAGCACTCGTCCAAAAACATCTCGTAGAGACTTCCCTCTTTTATAATCTAATACAGGCACCGACATTTTTTTAGATGTTTCATAAAACTCTCGACCCTTGTAATGAGAAACTTAATATTTTTATGTAATAAAGATGGCAAATTGGATTAAGTATTTTTATATCAAAAGGATGTTTTTATGATGACCTTGGTTTTGAGATTTTTAAATATACGTTTATATTTTTATAATTAATTCTTATCTCTAGGAAAACTTTATTAAATTATATCATGCTGTTGGAGATGGATGCGTCTGGAGTGGTACCACGGCCTCACAGAAAACTGTGTTAAGTAATAATATCGTTGCTTTTCATCGAGTGACTGAGGTTACCCGATTCCCTCCAGAATTCGAAATTTAAACAATTTTTTAACCCCAACGAAAAACGTTATAACTTTGACGTTTGTTTTTTTTGTTTGTCAGGTGAATAAGTCGGGAGTGTTCTTAGCTATGTTTGATGAAATCGGACCAAGATGGCCGCCCCCACAAAATGGCGGATTATTTATTTTTTCAAACCCTCTCAATATGGGTATCAAATGAGAGGACTTGACTATTAGAATACTATATACGAGTACTATGACAAATTTCTAATCCGAGATGTGTATCGAGGGTTTTTTTTAACTAGTCTCCAGCGTCAAGGCACTTTACCCCCATTACCATGAAAATTTATTATGCCATTTAATATGAATTATTTTTGTTTTTTTTTGTAATGACTTTACAAATATATAAATGGATGAATACGATAACATTTTTAATATTGTTGATATCTATTCATTGTATGGAATCCCCTCCAATTGTTTTTCTCTAGCTACTTAGAATTTTATGTATACCACAAAAAGAGTTACAAGATACTAAAACATCAATTGAAATAATCTAATATATAAAATTCTCGTGTCACGGTGTGCGTGGTTGAACTCATCCGAAACGGCTCGACCGAATTTCGTGAAATTTTGTGTGCATATCGGGTAGGTAGGTCTAAGAATCAGCCAACATCTATTTTTTATACCCCTAATTTCTTTTTACAAAGAAATTTGAAGTAATGTATATGGCAAAACAACGTTTGCCGGGTTAGCTAGTCTTATCTTATTTATGTATAATATTCTCGTGTCACAATGTTAGTTACCAGACTCCTCTGAAACGGCTGGACCGATTTTTATGAAATTTTGTGTTCACATAGGGTAGGTCTCAGAATCGGCCAACATCTATTTTTCTTATTCCTAAATAACAACCCCTAAATATTTTTTTCAATATTTCCTAGATATAATGTGTATGGCAAAACAAAGTTTACCGGGTCAGCTAGTATATTATATGTTATAACTTACCCTTTTGTTGTCTCGGAACTTTAACCAGCCACTGATGACACTATTATCAACACCAGAACAGTCCTCCTCTTCCACATCCGCCCGCCTGGACAGCAACGGAGACCCACCAGGACTGTCCAGGACCTCCCGTCTTCTCATAACAGGAGTACACTGTTGTGACAACCTCCCCTCATTCACCAGGTCACTTCTCCTACCCAAAACTGGTGTAGCGTGAGCTGACACTCCACCCGTGAGGCCACGGCGGGCTAAGAATGGGCTTCCATCCCATGGTCTTTTGGCATTACTTTTACACTCTGTGTGCAAGCATAATGCGTCGAAATTTGCCAGTTCTACCGACACCCTGGTCTGGAGACCACTGGGGTGGGTGGTGAGAATGGTCTGCTTGGCGATACTGCACCCGTGACGGTGGAGTTCCTCGCGTCTTTCCATTTTAAAGAGCTAGATCATTAGGAGAAGTGATTAGGTGAGATCCATTTGTTGGTCTGTTCACTCATCTGCAAAAGAGAGAGAAAATATTTCTTAAAACAGACTCCTAGAAACCAGTAGAGACATGCTTATAATGTCTGTTTTTTTTTAATCTTGTTTCATCTTAATATGATTACAAAAAAAAACTGTTTAAAGAATTCTTAAAAATTTAATATGTCTTTCTAAATTGCCCAAAATTACACATTAATCGGTTCACAATGAGCTTAAAGAACAGTACAAATAACATAATGTAAAAAATTACAACAGTAACCGGAAACAATAAAAGGTAGTAAAGATACAAAATATTTCATCCATGAAATGGACACAAAGAACACTCAGAACAACAATTTGTGGATTACACAAAGTGTTATCCCGTGTGAGGATCGAACCCACAACACTAAACGCAGTAGGCCGCGGCGAGGTGACCTCTTCAACCACTACGCCACCCGTGCACTAACCAATGGCTTACATATATACAGTTTTTGTATGTCGGCTAAAGAGTTAAAACTTGAAAGAAGAAAGAAAGGTACTTTTGCAATAGTATTCTTTATCTTCCTCTTTCAAAAAACTGGCGATTCTTTAGATGATTAATGCTCATCATCTCAACTAAATATATTTTTAAATAAGCAAATAAAACGACTAAACATCTACTCATACCTTACATTTGTTGTATAACTATCTAATATAACTAAAGAGATAGAAAATCCAACTAATCACAAACTATTGAAGTTACAACAGTAACGCGTAACGACTGGTTGTTACAATCACCTGTCCGCTTTGAGGATGGTACGCTTCATATTTGAGATGAAATAGTTTTGAAATAACCACATTTTGTTCCTTTAAAGTCTTTATAAAGCTTTGTAGATGTAAAACTCTGCGTCCGTTAAAGTTCCAAAGCATTCTCTTTATTGCAACACCGCGTTCTTACTTCTTGTTTTAGAGTGTTATTTTACTTAAAACATCTGAATTAAATATAACAATAAATAAATAAATACGGACTAACTTATTTTTAACAAAACAGGATATAATATACGAGTATATTTATGAAAAAGGACATAATCGCATTTTTTGGAACGAAGTTCTTTATCGCGCGTGTCAAACGCTCTGAGCCGATGGGAGCGACGAATGTGTAACAAGACTTTTTCAGACACTTTTATAATTGTTTTGTATAAAAAATATATAAAAAAGTTTATATGCAACGACAAAGGATAGTTTTTATTCCAGCAATCGTCTTTGAAGGGGACGAAAGGGAGTAATAGTTTTTATGGGGAATCAATAACCGCTGAACCGTTTTAGATGAAATTTGGAAGGTAGATAGTTTGGTTGAGAAAGGAGATTGGCTAGTATTTACCGTGACAACGGACATTTATTATACGTGGGCGGAGCCCCGGGCAAAATTTCAAGCGTGTTCAGATTTAATGGTATTATCATTAGTAATTACAAATATGATTTCTGTGCATCTGCCGTTTAAGATTTACATTACATTAACCAAAAGTTGACTGGTAGAGAATGCCCTTTTTTTTTTTTTTTCCCCGGAGTAGAGAATGCCCTGGGCATTATGTCCGCCTTTGTACAAAGTGTGCATTAAGATCCATAAAGACACAAAAATAAAACACACAAAAAGCAAGAAGACTTCAAAGTTTTTTAAATTTCTAATAGACTTATTTCGTACAATGTCTTCTAGGTACTTTACTCACTTACAACTCACGAAATTCGGGCGTTTCTTCAAAGTTCCTTTCTAAGTGTTCCTAATTGTACAATTAAAGTGTCAATTTTGTTTAATGAAATTATTCAACTGTTACCCCACTTAGATTACTACAGTCTCAATTTCAGCACAAAGCTTCTGTTGGCCATCCCCGTTTATAATATTACAGACGTAATGGAGGCTTCTAAGATTTTTTTTGTTTCTCAGTGCGAATGTTGCACATGTTTTTGTTGTGACACGTGAGTTAATACTAATTGTGTATGTTTTGCAAGACTCAAAATAATTACAAACCTCTTCTCACATATCACACACATCAACAGCCTATAATAGTCCACTGCTGGACATAGGCCTCTCCTTAAAAAGGAGGTTTTGGCCTACTATACCACGCTGGCCAGATATGGATTAAAAATACAGAGTGACATCACCCCTATTCCTCCCATGGGTGTTGTAAGAGCCAACTAAGGGAGCAAACTACGCAGTACAGCATCCGTATATCCGTCTGGCCATCGTGGTAGAGTATGCCAAAATCTCCTTTGTAAGGAGAAGCCTATGTCCAGCAGTGCACTGCTAAAGGCTGCTGATGATGATGATGATGATGTATGTATGTAACTATGTTTGTTCGGGTAAAATCTTGCAACTCAATTTTGAAGCAGAGATCTTCAACCGATTCAACCGATTTAGTTTGGATGACAACTAATAGTTAGCTGTAGGACGTCATTCTAAATCCAACATGGCGGAACACTCAAGATGGCGGACTAGTAAATTTTAATACACTTGCTGAGATTAACTCGAAAAATAAAGTGACGTCACTCTAAATCCAATATGACGGACTTTTAAAGACGGCGAGCTAAGTTTTTTATACTTGATTACAAATGGGTATCAAATGAAAGGAGTTGCTGAGAATACGAATGCGAGTCCGACTCCGCTGCTCCAATCCGTCTGAAATTTTGGTGTACGATAACTAAAAAGTAAAAAATAAATTTAAAGTAAAAAATATTTTTAATAACAAGCTTTTATTAAACTACTAACTACTACTAACTAACAATTTATAATGTTATTACACAATCTATGTGATATAAAAGCTAAATGAAATTAAATACGTCTCGATTACCACTGCTACATTTTAAAGATCTCTAATTCAAATATTAAGACCGTAACGAAACACTGTCTTAATAAGTTCGGCATAATAATCATCATCATCATCATCAACAGCCTTTAACAGTCCACTGCTGGACATAGGCCTCTCCTTAGAAAGGAGGTTTTGGCCTACTATACCACGCTGGCCAGACGGGTTGGTATAGGGTTTGGGGTGCTAGCTAGAAAACCTCCCCGTGGTGCACCCTGGAAACGCTGGCGATGGTGCTGTTTGGCACCAGTGGTGGTGCTGATGGGCACCAGGAGCGGGCTGGCGCTAGGAGGGGTCCGGATGTCTTAACAACAGCTGTTCCCGGATCCCTCCTGTTACAGGCGCAGAGTGGCACACCGTGTGGTTTTAGTCGGTCCGAGTCCGACACACCACCCCGCCGCAAACCCCGGAGGGGTGACGGTCCGAGGGGATTTCCACACGTTAAAAAAAATAAAAAAATAAAGGGTTTGTGTCAAATTTTCCTTCTCTCTGCAGTGCTGTTGTCCTGCGTAGTTTGCTCCCTTAGTCGCTTCTTACGACACCCACTGGATGAATAGGGGTAGTGACACTCTGTATTCTTAGTCCGTCACCACAAACTAAACAACTAAACAACCTATGGAATGTATGTCTAAAAATAAAAATATTTTTAAAACATGACTGTGGTAAATTTACTGAACGCAATTAAATGATGAAAGCCAACATTCCGAATTTCCATTATTACTAGTTATAAAACAGTATTTTATAGCAATAATTGAAGAGGTCGTAGATCTCGGTCCATTTGACGGGGGTAGCTTAAGCTATGGAATATTTGAATAGAACAGAACCCCTTAATGAACTTAAGAAGTCCTCATAATTCTTTGAGGGGTTAAATTTGATGTCGTGATCATTTATTACCGGTTTTAACGGGATTAAAGAATGCATAGAATTGCTAATACTTTGTTAGAAGTAAGAGCTTTTCGTTTAAATTTAAATGCATTACGTATTTTTGATGAAAATTGACCATTTCAACAACCTGAAGATTTCGACTTACTACGTATGCGATCCTTTAGAACTATTGCTTAAAAATAAAGTTGCCC
Organism: Arctia plantaginis; assembly: GCA_902825455.1. Classification (NCBI taxonomy): domain Eukaryota; kingdom Metazoa; phylum Arthropoda; class Insecta; order Lepidoptera; family Erebidae; genus Arctia; species Arctia plantaginis. The sequence continues at coordinate 12,548,145 of CADEBD010000294.1, read as the reverse complement.
CCTATTACGCTTTTGTCTGTAACGTTCCGGGAATATAATAATAATAATATAATATAATAATATTCTACCACATTCACACAACGCCATCTAGTCCCAAACTAAGCAGAGCTTGTACTATGGGTACTAGATAACTGATATAAATACATATATACTTTTATACTTTTTTGTAAATACATACATATTATACATAGAAACACCCAGACCAAATCAAACATTAAATGTTCATGCACACAAATGTTTGACTTTAGCGGGAATCGAACCCGCGACCTTTGGAATAACAGTCCGTTACACAAACCACTATGCCATTCGGTCGTCAAATATATTATAATATGCATATATATATATTTTCTATACACCAGCTTTTGTCCGTTTTTTGTTTTAGTCCGCATGCATGTCGGTTATAGCGGTTAAAAGAGCCTATTTTACTCGCTGATAATGAAGCTTTTCATTGGTGAAATAATTTTTAAAATTGGTTTAGTGGTTTAGGCGTGAAAGCATAACAAACAGATAAACTCACTTTTATATTTATAATATAAGTAAGGATTATATTATGAAAAATTAAATGCAAGTTCCCATTATCTAAAAATTACAATTAAGTTTTTGTAAAACAAAACCGGCGACTGTAAAATTACGAAACCCAGTTTCGGTTGCATAAATTGATTCCAAAACTTATAAGTTAACTTAAAGTAAGAATAAATAGAAAGTATAATAAAATAATAAGTGTGGCAAGATTGTGAAGTGTGTGAAGGCTTAAAAAAAATTGTTAGAAGGTATACAGTTATCAATCTCGTAAAATGCCCCGTCAAAAGAGAACGGACAGACGTGTTATATTATTTTAACTTAACAAGAACTCAAATAAAGAGAAACCACTTTAGTATTCAGGATGTTAATCTCACTCTAAAAGTGCAATTGGATTTTCAACTGGAAGAAGTAACCGCAAAATTTCACCGAATAACTTAAGCGGTAACAACGTTATCGGAAAACTTGGTATCGAGTCTGACCCACCCCTTCTAAAGATCCTTTAGGAATTAAACTAAATTATTTAAAATTCAGCTCATTACTTTTTCTTTAACTTTTAAATTCTAAAAACGATACGAACATGACTTTAGAGTTCCTCAGAAGTTGATGGCATAAACAGACGGATATGTCATTAGGTCATTACAAATGTATGAAAAACGTTTAAACTACGTTTACGGATAGCAGTAACGAGGATCATTACCGTTATTATTGTTAGTTCGAGTCCAGTAATGACATGCTTACTGTCGTTAAATTACACATGATATTCCAGCAATTTGAAAGAATTGTTTGATGTAAGTGGTGTAGAGAATATTTCAAATACTCTTTGCATTATGGCTTTATTTATAAGGGCAACTTCAAAGACCTAAATTATAGATACATACATATTATTATACAGACAGATTAAGAATACAGAGTGACACCACCACTATTCATCCCGTGGGTGCCGACTAAGGGAGTAAACTACGCAGGGCAACCGCACTGCAAAGAGAAGAAAACCTTAAAACAAACCCTATACCAACCCGTCTGGAAAGCGTGGTATAGTAGGCTAAAACCTTATTTCTAAGGAGAGGCCTATGTCCAGCAGTGGACTAGTAAAGGCTGTTGATGATGATGATGATGATGACATATTATCTAAATAAATATTATACTCAAGTCTATGTCCCCGCAAAGGAGAAAAGCCTGTATTTTATTAATCATATTTAATTTTTAGTTCCACTTACGGAATAGGCGTAAATCCTATGACCGTCAATACATACTTTAGTGATAAGGTGGTAAAAATTGGCTTTTAAACGACTTCAAAAGGCTTTTAATCTTGTTAATTGGGATATACTTTTTTATGTATCTTCGGGAATAACTCCAAAATAGACAGTTTTTTGTTCGAAAAGGGTTTATTCTGAAATGGTCCCTTTTAAATTTCATACAAATCTGATGATTAGTTTCGGTGATAGACAACGGAACTCCTCAAACCGCGATTGCAGCTAGGTTTTTAGTAATCTGTGTTAATAGTGTTTGAAGTCGATTTAAATTTTCTTTTAAAAGGGGTTTATCTTATAGAACGAAAAAGGAAATTAGAAGACAATACAATTGTAAGAAATGAATATTCCTTATATACGTATGATATTGTATTATACTATGCTTATAATATTACATATGGGTGGGTAAGCTTTGCCACGACTAACTCAGTGTTACTTTAAAAAATATACCAGAATCATAGCGATGTTTTATTGCTAGTTTCCTATCCCATTCTAATCAAAATTATAGATATTACTGTTAAATTACCAGTTTAGTAAGTATTCATAAATAGAACACGAATTTTAGCAGCTTTATATCATTGTTTAGGCATAGAGTCAATTTTGCTAGACTTTGTGTTTTTTTTTAAATACAACTCCCGAACTAGGAATATATCCTGTGTCGCTGGTGACTTTACAAAAATATATGAAACGGACACTAAGAACACCCAGACTTAGAACAACAATTTGCAGATCACACAAAGTGTTGTCCCATATGGGGCTCGAACCCACAATACTCATAGTAGGAAGCAGCGTGGCGACCGCTTAAACCACTACACTATCTGTGCATTAAGGTGCATACTTAAAACTTGATTATTTTTTTTGGTTTATTGTTTTGTTTATTTAATTTCAATGATTTAGCTCATTATTTTGTCATGTAGTCCATTTCAGACAATTCGGACATTTAATAAGCATCCTTGATATTAAATGCCAGTACTTTTATTCATGTCAGCCCTCTTTCTTCCGCAATATTAACTTTATTGGTCAATTTTGATTTTGTCATTTATAAACAAAGGTTTTGTTTTATGTAAGAAGATCAGACAACCAGACGGGTCACCTGATGGAAAGTGACCATCGCCGCCCATGAACATCTGCAACTCAGGAGTCACAAACGCGTTGCCGGCCTTTTAGGAAGGAGTACACTCTTTTTTTGAAGGTCGGTCGATCTGGAAATACTACCGCAGACGATAACCCGTTCCACAAATTGGTTGTGCAGAGCAAAAAGTGTCTCGAAAAGCGCACAGTAGTGGAGCGCCAACTATCTAGGTGATGGCGAAAAGTTGCGGCTGGTTTTATATGTGTTAATATTCATGAACGTTCCTAAATCGATACTATTCACAAGGATCCTAAGGTATGACCTTACTCTTTTGTAAGAGTTTGCATAAACGAAAAGTAGACGATAAAATATTGCATACTTTTGATGTATTTCAGTACGAATTATCGCGAAATTTTATAAACTTTCAATATACTGTTGATAAATGCTGACAATTTTATGATATAGTGGGCAACCGACCACACAGGTCACACGTAGGTAACTACTGTTGATCATGGATAACTGTAACTCAAGTCAACTCATGTGACCAAGTGCATTGAGTTCTTTGAATCCATCTGCCCTAGAATCAAGGGTTAGGTTTGGGCTCCAGCAACATTGATCAGTCGGTGAACTTAACATGGGTTTTCTGTGAGGCCTTGGATGACTCCGGTCGGACCAGAACATTTGTGCCGAAGTATGGCTCTGCCACGGAATGGATCATCATCATCATCATCACATCAACAGCCTATAACAGTCCACTGCTGGACATAGGCCTCTCCTTAGAAAGGAGGTTTTGGCCTACTATACCACGCTGGCCAGACGGGTTGGTATAGGGTTTGTTTCAAGTTTTCCTTCTCTTTGCAGTGCTGTTGTCCTGCGTAGTTTGGTCCCTTAGTCGGCTCTTACGACACCCACGGGATGAATAAGGGTGGTGACATTACGTATTCTTATTCCGTCACCACACGGAATGGATAAACATATCTAATCATTTTAGGATGATATATACTGGATAATTGGCGACCCACACTTTTTTTTTGGGATAAGAGGCCAACGAGTCGACAGATCACCTGATGGTAAGCAACTACTTCCGCCCCTGGAGATCCGCAACTCAAAAGTCACAAGTGCGTTGCTGCCCTTGGAGTCCCTCCCGCTCGAGTCAGAGGGAGGTTGGGGATTTGGGCTCCGGTAACCTCAATCACTCAGTGAAAAGCTACGAAAGAATTGCTTAACACGGGTTTTGAGAGGCCGTAGTATCACTCCGGTCGAGCCGGTCCATTCGTGCCGAAGCATGACTCTCCCACTTAGAGAGTTGCGGGAGAATCTTAACTAATCTAGTGAAATTCTGGCAAACCTCCTTGTAATAGAACACTAGGCGATAAGAGCACGGATACCTGCAGTAGTCTACAGGGTGCAATCTGTTACACAGTGTCTTTACCAAATACGGCTTTGGGCTTTAAATTATATTCGCTCATAGCATAACCAGTTCTAATCTCCGTTGTATACACATACCTAACTATTTGCATATTAAAATAGGTCTTGCACATTTAACGACCCCGCTTACTTGTCAATACAATGCAATGTGGGGCTTAGCGCCATTCATTATGTATACCGTAATGCATGCAGTCTGTCTATTTGTCAATTCAGTGCGCCATGTGTGTTGTGACGTCATTTGACAGGTCTATGATTGTGAACTTATAGATGTTTTTTAGGTTCTAGGATCAAATGACTAGATGGATCACGTCATTACCTAATGCTAAGTGACTGTCGTCACGCCTGGACTCTTGTAACTCAAAAGACATAAGTGCATTGCCATCATTTGAATTCCTTTTCCCTCTTCTCCTTCGGATTCGGAAGAAGAGTGGGTTTGGGCTCCGGTAACCTCATTTCCTCGACGAAAAGCTACAAAAGAATTACTTAACTGCGGTTTTCTGTGAGGTCATGGTATCAGTCCGGTCAAGCCGGCCTATTTGTGAAGAAATATGGCTCGCCTACGACGACCAAACATTAGGATTTTATAATTAATTAAATAAGTTGGCTTTAGTAGATCCAACATGATACTATAATAGACACTATTCAGAGTAATCAGTTGCAAAATTAACCAATAAGTATTCTCAGAAAGACATAAACCTAGATAGAGGACATACCAAATACATCATCAGGACAAACCAAATAATGAGATTTTAAAACCCATTAAAGCATAAACTGCTGAAAATTACGAATTAACACATTGAAAATAAAATCCTCAAATTATTTCATTAACGTAAATACAAAATCCCGAAACAGCCGATTCCGATGGATTACACTGCAATCCACTCTGCAATGGCCAGCATTTCCGGTTTATTACACACTTGCAGATTATTTGCCATGCACTGAACATGTGTACCTTAATCCATTGTATTAATACGCGTTTTATGTTAATTGAATACCTATTCTTATTAGCAGTTGAACTTTCAAAACGAATTAAGTAGAAATTACAGTTCGTAAAGATTACAATGGCATGGTTTGTCGTATATTTCAGGGAAATATACATAGCCTCATCCACAAGTTCCTAACCTTAAACCCTAAGATATAAGGTTCATTTTAATGTAGCAGCTAACTGTAATTTGAAAGGTTCATTGATAGAGTTACAAATACTGACTGGCCTGTTGGTCTAGTGGTAAGGGACCCTGACTGCTAAGCTAGAAGTCGTAGGTTTGATTTGCATTCAGGACAAATAACTACGTGATGAGTACGATCATTGGTTCTATGATATTTTTAAATCGACTGCACGGATGGCGTAGTGGTTTAAGTGGTCGCCACGCCGCTTCCTACTTCGCCGAGTGTTGTGGGTTCAAACCCCACATGGGACGATACTTTGTGTGATCCACAAATTGTTGTTCTGAGTCTGGGTGTTCTTTGTGTCCGTTTCATGTATGTTTGTAAAGTCCCTCGCGACACAGGAATATATATTCCTAATGCGGACGTTGTCTTTTATAAAATAAAAAAAAAATATTAAGTATGTTTATCAGCCTGGTTCAAACAGCACAGGCTCTGCCTTGGTCGGGGTCGGACTGTCGTGTGTAAGATGTGTTAAGTTGTTTTCTTATTTAAATTATATTATATTTATAAGAAATTAACAGTATTTGAGGACAACACATTTAAAAAATAAATTAACGACACGCCAATAATAATATTTATAAAATTTTCGGTAGTCTGACACACAACGCTATCTAGTTTCAAACTAAGCAAAGCTTGTACCATGAAAGGTAGATTGACTGATGGAATATTTACATGTACATTTTGTAAACACATACATATTATACATAGAAAACACCCAAACTTCGAAACAAATATTTGCAGATCATACAAACGTTTGCTCCGACCCAGGAATCGAACCCGATACCTCAACACAGCAGTCGCATAAGCTACCACTGCACCAATCACTATTGTAGTGTAAGTGATGTACACAGTTCTATATCACGTGGCTATTAATCTGCTGCTAAGCACCCCATTAATTTGCACGCTGGTGTAATATCGGCCATTTACGTAGATTTCATACGACATAGAAAAAGATAAAAGGAATATAATTCTTTACTTATCTTTTCAATTATCTCTTTCCGTTTGATTGGACGAATTTATCCGGTATATTTGGTCAACCTTTATCCGTGAGAGCTTCGAGGAAAAACTCGTTTGAAAATAGTTAAAGTAGAAAATTTACTCGTTTGGAAAACAACGTTGTGCTTTCATTTCAGCAGTGAACTATTAAAAGCTGTTGATGATGATGATGATGAAATGTAAAAATGAATTTAAAAACTCATAGTAGACATTCTACTTAATATCAGTTAACAAACACACATACATTTCTTACTATATAGTGTAATAAAAAAAGTATAAAAATATTTAACATCCAACTGTCCTATTCCAAATATAAGAAATATTTGCATTCCAACCGCTGGTCACGACTTAAGGCGAAGTCCCAGGCACGTAGCGGTGACAACAGAGCTATTCTTTCAAGAAAATATTTCTCAAGACATTCCGACGTCTTTTTACTGATCTATAAACAAAAACGATATCTACCAACAAATTCTTATACACAAAGAAAAGAAAGACGCATTGCTTTTTTTCTTTAATACCACTAGCCCCTTTGAACTGCCATCAAAATAATCGTTACGGGTCGTTTCATCCGTATTCAATTTTTATACCAATTCCTTCAGAAAAGACTTCCTTTTACCAAATACTTGGAACCCCTTTTAATTGGTAAAGCTCCGAATAGAATAATTTTAATTTGCAAAATATTCATTCGTGTTCTTTTTAGCGCAATAAAAATATCGTATTCCTTGCGGCCTCGAGTGAGTACGAAATATCTTAGAATTTTTCTTGCCGCTCTCCGAGTTATATGGCGAACAAGAATGAACAGTTGAGCTGCCTGGAACATGAAGTTTTAAAATGCATAGCACCTGCAAAAGGAAATATTTTTTTCTGTAACACTCACTTGAACACTGCGCGTTAAACTAAATTAAGTCCGTGGTAAGCAGTTTATATTATTTTGAACAGCTACTTTCAAATGGTATTAATATTTAAAATACAAAAAATAAAATTTTTAGAAATGAATCGCTGTTAATCTCTGGAACTTTGAACGAAAATATTGATGGCAAAGCTAAAGTTTTTATCAAACTTCTAAACCGAGGCACTCTAAATTGCGCGAAGAACTCACACAATGGTAACGATAATTTTACAACTGTTTGACTGGGCCAAATGAAGCGAGTACAATCACATATTGGTTTAGGACGGGCGTGCGGGACAAAACCCGACCGTTTTCAAGACAACTTTCTTATTCAACGGAGCGAATATATTGAACGCTCCTTATCTAGCTCGGTTATACTGTATATTATCTAATTGAGACATATAGGGGTATAGGCTGATGAAATGAGGTAATTGAATGAATTTAACGCCATTTTTGGTCCTTGATTGGTTGATTTTATTTCATATCCACCATATATCATATACTCAGATGTCTTTATGACAGTGCAGACTGTTTGTTGTTTTCAAATAAGTAAACATAGCAAAGAAAGTAGTTTATAAAATCTCATAAGTATATCAGATATTTCAGGACGTTGAAGTTTCACGATTATTAAAGGGTATTGTAATGGCTAACTTGAAGCCAAAACTTAACTTAAATTTAATTAAAATGACGTATTAAACATTGCAACTGCTATCAACAACAAATGTGATGTCTTAAATATGGCATTAACAAAGAACTAAATTAAAAAACTTTAATGAATGAAGTAAAACTACAAAAAAAACTTTATAACCATACCCGTACATAAAAATCCAAACGTAACTACAATAAATAAACACGTACACCAAAGAGTAAAAAACGTAATAAAATAGACTATTTTTTCCACGAACATGACTTCGCTCCCAATTTTGAATGAGTATCTCATCACAGTGAATGTTTCCATTAAATATTGGAGAAACTGTAGTATGGGTTACAATAGCTTCGATTTTATTCCATTTTGATCGTAACCGATGCAGATTAAATGGCCGTGTATAAGCAGAATTTAAATTATCTTTTTCGTCTCACTTTTTAAATGCTGTGTGTGTTATAATTCACAGGGAAGTGGAACTTACCGATAGGTGGTATCCGAGGGATTTCCGCACGGAAAAAAAAAAACAAAGGGAAGTAGAACTTAAGAATCTCAAGTAATAATAATATTATAATAATATTCTACCACATTAACACAACACCGTCTAGACCCAAACTAAGCAGAGCTTGTACTATGGCTACTAGACAACTGATATAAATACATATATACTTTTTTTGTAAATACATACTTAATATACATAGAAACACCCAGACCAAATCTAACACTAATTGTTCATGCACACAAATGTTTGACTTCAGCGGGAATCGAGCCAGCGACCATTGGAATAGCAGTCCGGTCAAGTAAAACTTATGTAAGTCCAACTACTTGGATTTTTGTTAATATTGTTAACTTTTTGTGAGAGGTAAAGGTTTTGAGAACTAAATGTTATAATTTCATCACAAAAATACAGTAAGTACATTTCAACCCTTAGTTTTCCACCTATATAGGATATATATTCTTTTTTTAATATTCCTAATTTTTAAATAGTTTAAAATAAGCACTAAAATTACTATCCAGTAAATTAACAGTTATAATGGCAATAAATAGCAAATACTTAAACTATAAGTTTTATAATTCAAATCGAATGGTGGTAACATTAGTCTGTTCTTAGTCGATTTTTGTATTAAGAATATCATTTTGATTTGTGCTCTTATAGTCCGTCGATATAAACTAATTTAGTTTCACTTCAACTAAACTAAACATTCTTAATAAAACATTTAGCCTATCATATATAGATGACATAATAGGAATTACAAACACCCTAATTACTTTTCTGCACGCAACGTTCTTAACAGAAGACTTCATTAATTATATCAGCGAAATGAATTCTCTTATTTAAACAAACTTCCACATCACATCACATCACATCACATCAACAGCCTTTAATAGTCCACTGCTGGACATAGGGGTTTTGGTCTACGATACCACGCTGGCCAGACGGGTTGTGTCAAGGGGTTTGTGTCAAGTTTTCCTTTTTTTTTGTTTTTTTTTTTTTTTTAAACAACGCCCGCATTAGGAATAAATCCTGTGTCGCGGGGGACTTTACAAACATACATAAAACGGACACAAAGAACACCCAGACTCAGAACAACAATTTGTGAATCACACAAAGTGTCGTCCCATGTGGGGTTTGAACCCACAACACTCGGCGTAGTAGGAAGCGGCGTGGTGACCGCTTAAACCACTACGCCATCCGTGCAGTCAAGTTTCCTTCTTTTTGCAGTGCTGGTGTCCTGCGTTGTTTTGCGCCCTTACTCGTGCGACACCCACGGGATGAATTGGAGTAGTGACATTCCGTATTCTTAACCCGTCACTACACGGAAACTTCCACACAACATAGCTAAAATAGAAGCCAAATCTTCACACACAAAGGCCTCTTCAAGTGTTATTGGATCCTTGAGAGACTTACAATGAAGGTGACTCACATTACAAAATCAATGAACTGACTGTAGGGTACATTTCGAATGTTTCAATCGGTACTGGTATCGATCGTGTTTAGATTTGCATCCAGTTTGCCAACATTTAAGGATGGAATACGTGCAAGTAGTTTTGTAAATAGTAGTTTAGCATAGCTGTGTGGTAGCTTGGAATTAGAAGGATCGTGCATTTTGTGAAATATATGAGTTTATTTCTCTTACATACTGAGCAGTACTGGTCTTCAGAATTATCTTTTAAAGTAAAGGGTAATTCAATAACATCATTTAATACCCCTGCTTTGATCTTTTTTTTGCAACGTGAACAATTTCGTTTCTTATGGCTGTACAATTTTGTCTGTTGTGTCATGACTTTCATTTTTTCTTTCGTATTAGTCTTTGAAATGATTAATTCGAAGATTTTTTCAGTTTTAATAAGAATATATTTTTGTGTCGCGGGGGACTTTACAAACATACATGAAACGGACATAAAGAATACCAAGACTCAGAACGATAATTTGTGAATCACACAAAGTGTCCTATGTGAGGATCGAACGCACAACACTCAGCGTAGTAGGAAGCGGTGTGGCGACCGCTTAAACCACTACGCCATCCGTGCAGTCAAAACTCAGATCAAAGTTCTTAGATAGCAGCGGATGCCATGCCGTACATGAATGACATTACTCGCTATTTCTAGTTTTAATTAAATGTTTTTCAAGCCTTCATCTACTTACAGAAATACAAAGTTTAATTAACCGACTTCAGAAAAGAGGAGGTTCACAATTTGCCGGAATGTTTATTAAGATTTGTACTAAGGAAAGTTACAAACTTCCTTGTCACAGTTGTGTCATCAGTATGGCAAATATAAGAGAAGTCCTAGAAACAAGTGTCTGTTAACATTTTTATTCGTTGTGTGCTCCGCATTCATACTCAAACTCAAAATATCTATATTACATAAAAAATTAAAAATGTTTGATATCGTCTCTTATGTACACTCTAAAGTCAAAAGATCAACACGCACAATAGCACCTATCACTATTTTGTCAAATATTGCCTGTGCCGATCTACAACCGCCCGTTTCCAAGAGGTTGAGCCTTATAAGAAGAAAGATCAAGCAAACTCAAGGTGGCATATATCGAATGACAACAATTAGTCTCTTAAAATAGAAGTACCATCTCTTTCTAGAATGTCGTAATCCTAAAGTCATCAGGATATTTTCGTACTATGAAACCTTCTGGAGCGAACTCAAAATTGTAGTTTTTATTATTTCTTTACAAAATTACGACATAGGTACGTAAATTTGATGGTGGGAATAACCAACATTTATTTCATATTGAAACGCTCCCTACTTGGTTACTGTACTTTCGTAAATCAAACTCAACTCCGCTAAAACCATACGGTAGTCCTACGGCAGCCAGACACGCTATTCATGGAAACTTCCACTGAGGTTGAAGAGCATAAAACCCGTTTCATCCACTCGCCTCTACTCAAAAAAATTCTTTGAATTAGTTTCTACTGGAAGTCTTGCTCCCAGATCAGCTCCGCTACCTTCTTCCGTGAGATATTTACCTTGCAGAAGATTGCAATCGTGTTAAAAACAACTGTGAGGAACTAATGCATTGTGTTCAACCAATGGGAAGACTGACTGTCTGAAAGCAACCAGCATACTTTTTTCTTCAAAACTATGTGTCTCAAGGGCCGCCATCAGCATGTCATTTGTACAACAAACGAATTCTAGCCATAACTAAAGTCTATCCCTGCAGTAAATAATATATGGCTCTGAGTTTTGTTTATAGCCTCGGTATATCATAGACTAACTATTTGAAGATTTTTATAGATTATTATTTTATAGATACGAGTATATTTAGAATATTATTGTTCTTGAAATGTAAAAGAAATTGACCGGCTATGTCCCAATATTTGAGTTTCGATGTAATGTCATAGTATTTTTTAAGTTATAAAGTTTGGAAGGGCTTTACGTTTAGAGGTTTTTTTAACATAAATCCCTATCCGTTTCTAAATAACTTTAGGCGTTGAAAGAACGGATGTGTTCAAGAAATCTTATAACTAACGCAAAGTGTAGTTCATGGATAGTGAATAACTATTTAAATTACAATATTCACGCATACAATTATAGCACTGAGAGGGAATTGAACCCGCGGCCCTCATAACAGACGGAGCAATGTATTACGTTTCAAAAGGTAATTAATATGAATAACAAGGTAATCAAAGATTGATGTTAAATAGTTGTCGAATTATCATCTCAATTTCTATCGCGATCAGTATTCATAATTCGTACAGTAGTAGCGGTATGATCTGTGTGGTCAAGTTATAAGCGACAGGAAGTTCAGAAGCGTTGTATGCATAAATATAAAGGTACTAGTTAATATATATAGTCCTATTTTAATTCTGTATTTAAATATCGTCCGTGTGGTGATGGATTAAGAATACAGAGTGTCGCCACTCCTATTCATCCTGTGGGTGTCGTAAGAGCTGACTAAGGGAAAAAACTACGCAGAACAATAGCACTGTAGAGAAAAGGAAAACTTGACACAAACCCTATATCAACCCGTCTGGCCAGCGTGGTATAGTAGACTAAAACCTCCTTACTAAGGAGAGGCTTATGTCCAGCAGTGGACTGTTAAAGGCTGTTGATGATGATGATGATGATATATATTCCTAATTTATTTCTGTATTTAAATATCGCCCGTGTTGTGACGGATTAATAATACAGAGTGTCGCCACCCCTATTCATCCCGTGGATGTCATAAGAGCCGACTAAGAGAAAAAACTACACAAAACAATAGGACTGTAGAGAAAAGGAAACCTTGACACAAACCCTTTACCAACCGGTCTGGCCAGAGTGGTATTGTAGACTAAAACCTCCTTACTAAGGAGAGGCTTATGTCCAGCAATGGACTGTTAAAGGCTGTTGATGTGATGATAATGATTTAAATATCTGTATATAAAATATACAATTTGTTTCTATTACTTAATGATAATAGTGATAACTTGACACATCTCAGTCTCGTCTGTTTGCAGACTAGGGAGATTCTGTACTTTGAAAACGAATAAGTTTAAAAAAAAAGTTTAAATCCCATCAAAAATTCTAACAATAAGAAATAAATTCATAGGGTCTATATCGTAACTCCATCCATTAGTGCATTATTAGCATAAACTCGCACATATAAAATGTAACTCAACTGGAGAGGTTGGAATGGGGGAGTCAAAAATAATATTTAAAAATCGAAAAATAGTTTAAAAAAATGTGAATTCTTGGCAACCTAATCATAAGATTCAGCTGGGAAGTGAGTGTTACATGAATCTGGCAGTGAGTTACCGATACTCATAGTACACATGATTTGCGATGTTAATAAAAATGTAAACAAAGCTGTTTACATTTTGCCTACAGCCTATCCTATCACTAGATGATATCCCACATATTATATCTTTGTAATTTCCATTGTCGTAGGTATGAATCTTAAATCGCTAAGCGCTCATAGCTCAAAACACACAATCAGTAGACGCAAAACTGTGCAGTTAATATAATCTAGTTAACTCGCATATCAAAGGGCGTATCTTAGTCGTGCTGAATACGCAATCACGTCCTTATCGAACTATCGCTAAATACGTTGAAATTACCGCCGAGCAGAAGCTGAAGTCAAGACTACATTAATTTATTAAACTAGTTGTATCGATGAAGTTGGATAATTTGGTAGATGTGATATTTCACACTTAGTGAATGTAATGATTGACGGGCCTGTTGATCAAGTGGTTAGTGACCCTGACTGCTAAACCGGAGGTCGTGGGCTCGATTCCTACCCAGAACAAATATTGTGTGATGAGCACGGTCTTTTGTTCTGTATCTAGGGGTACTTTATCTATAATATGTATATATTTAGAAATACGTCAGTAAGTTTATCATTATCGACCTATCGCAGTCCACTGCTGGGCATAGGCCTCTCCCATCGCACGTCACTTAGATTGATTTTGGACTTTACTTTTACTTTACTCTACCTGGCCTGTGGGCGTCCTACCCTACGCCCTGTTTATCAACAGTCTGTTCAATTTAGTACAGGCTCCGCATGGTTTGAGATCAGACGCGATGACAATGATCAGACGATGTGTTAGGTGCCTCAAATTAATAGTCTCATATTATTAAAATACCATTATATTACTTAGTTCAACTTCATGAACTAATTTAAGATATAATACATTTGCATTACGATTAGCCAAATTTACTTTTAAAAACGTTACCATTTTTTTTAATTTCGGTAGGGACTAAATATGTTTGCTGAAATTTATCATTTTTGAATAACACATGTTCGTTCTAACTTTTGGTTCTATGTTTTGGGTTCGAATCCTGACCAGTACACTACCGACGTGAACCCACTCCTAACACAAGCAATTTAGCTTAGCGGGCGGGGTTAGTGGGAATACTAGGAATTTAGGTTGCTAGTAGACCTTTTTTTTTTAAAAGAAGAAGATCTCTTTACTTATACATCAATCGTTCTTATTTAAAATCTGATTCCCAACAAAATTCTGTGTCTGTTCTGTCTATCGAGAACAGTAGGTAGAAATGTGTTGGTCTCCCACATAGGAGGGCGTTATTTACACGCCGTGGATGGCCCGAGGTACGTCGGGGTATCAAGGATTTCCTTCCTAGGGTACACCTGATTCTCTCGGAAACTAGTACCCGAGACGGCGTGCGGTTTTTGGTCGGTTAGAGTCCGACATAACCACAGAAAAAAAAGGTAGAAATGTGTTATATGTACATCACTACAAATATATAATTGCGCGAGATACAGTTAATCAAAACAATCTAACGGGCCCACCGTCAGCACCGGCCGTTGTCGTATTTGTTTAATTGTGCGTTTGTTAGTTTTCAGTTAACCGGTAAAGCTAAAAGTTTAACAATACTGCTAAAATATCATTTTTCGTTTATCCGAATTTCACCGCGAAGTTTTGTTTTCAATTTATTTGGCAGAATTAAATAGAATAAAACAGTTATACAAGCAGTTAAACAAATTAAGTAGTTTTATTCATTTAACCAACCATAATCATCATCTATCTGCACTTCTCCCAATTCTATTTTAGGATCGACTCAATAATTTTCTGGCAAAAGTGCGACACAAGTGCACCGAAATGTACCCCCTCCAAACCCAAAGCGACGAAGATTTATGTCGGTATGTCCTAGGGTCTATTTCAAAACCGCCTTTGCCAGTCGTCAATCTGTTAGTATTACATGTAAACTTTATAACCACATAAACAGAGAAGTAGATTTTGTAGGTCTCAGAAGACACGAACTTAAAAATAAAATTACAAGCTGGCTTCAGAAGCTCAATTATCAAGAAACTGAAAAATTTACTGCAAACAATTAAAAAAATTATTTCATTCTACTCTCTTGTGATAAAATGGGTATCTTCGCGTTTTTCACACTCGCACACACGATAACACACACACACGGTAACACACACAAACACATACATACACATACACACACACACACACACACACACACACACACTCACACACACACCTTCACGTCCTTACGCTACACAGTTTTTATTATACCTACTTTATTTTATTGTTATGTATCTGTATTGCAAGTGCCTTATATTTCACTTTAGCGTAATCTTACATGTAAATTTTCCTGCGGCTGGATATTGTCATCCAAAATACAGGCCTCGCCTAGTTTGGTAGACAGCATTTAGTACCGTCAGTGTCATAGATTTTGTACTATTGTGATATTGTACCTCAACAGTGAGTGTAATTTTAAATGCAATAAAGATTATTATTATTATTATTCTCTTTATTTACTTTATATACATATTATTTACATTTTTAAACATACACTTTATAAAAAATTATAAAAAATACATTTAAAAATATAAAAAATAGTAGGTACAGGGACCAAGACACCGGTGGTTAGGACTCCAAAGATAGGAACCTCCTCACTATACGAGCCGTGTCAAGGAGGACTGCCTTCTGCATCAGACCCTTGATCCAGCCGTCCAACGTGAGCCTCTTAAGGTGTTGGTCGAGGCTCTTGGCTATCAATCCGTGAGCAGATACGACTATCACTGAATCAACATTCCACATATCGACAATCTCGTGAGATAAATCCAAATATTTAATTTGTTTTTCTTTTTCAACTTTCACGAGATTCTCGTCATGAGGAACGGCGATATCAACAATCATTGCGCGGCGCTCTAATCGATCTATCAGCACAATATCAGGCTTATTGGCAACAATAGTCCTGTCTGTGATAATAGATCAATCCCAATACAACGTGGCCCGAACATTCTCGAGAACTGGGTCGGGCACATACCTGTAGTATTATTATTATTATTATTAAAAAGATGGGGAAAATCCACAAAAAAGTATAGCCCTTGTGCAAAAGGCCTTGCGAATCTTTCCAGTCTTCCTATAATAAAGGCGAACATACAGAATCGTAACTCAGATCCCCGAACTGGGCAAAAATACGGCTACAATAGTTGTACTATTTTATTTTAATAGGTACCAGATGGGGGACGAATAACCTCAGGCTCGTAATAATTACGTAGACTATATGAAGCTAAAACAAATCTGAGTCTATTTTTTCAAACAACTATATAAATACTTATACCAGGATTATAGACCAGGGTGAATAGATTGCTCTTGGTCCTATCCAAGATCAATCTATTCACAGATGAATGTGACTAATCGATCCCCGATGCCATCTACTGTAACCCCTGTATACAAGGATCAACAGCAGTGACCCAGGAACACACCGAGTTCAAATATGTTTGTGGTGACATCTACATACAATGAAAAAACTTACTTCGATACCGTCTTATCAAGATACTTCGAACTACGGAGTAACTACTGATTCTGCATCGCGCAATAAAAGTTCTCTCATTTATATACGAAACTTCTCAACGTCAAATATTGGGACGTGATCCGCAAGCAATAAATGAACAACTAGCGCCAGTTTCCCCTCTCTGTGTTGAAGGGACAAATTGAAGCCCATCTCTCGACACATTTTCACACATTGTCACTGTGAAACTAAAAATTAAAAGAAATCACAAGATAAGTACTAGTGTTACTACTAAGTAATTCATATAAATACAGAACTTTCTGTGTTGATTCCTAAGTACGCATGACTGTGCCTTTAAGTTTCTCTGTTGTCCTCTATTCGCTCAAGGTTTGCTAGAAGAAAACTCAGTTTTGGGTTTAGCTCGCCTTTGTACATGACATTTCCTTGTTACTTATATATATGTATATGTTCAGTATATACAATAAAAAATAAATGAAATGAAATGAACTTGTCTATTTTAAGTTTTACTTATTAAATATTTTTCCTTGAAAGTAAACTACTAAATTCTGCTAAACCATGATTCTAATTGTAAATAACACACTCCAATATCCTATAAAAACATCGTTTACAGAATATTACTTTTAAAGTTACCTTTAATGTATCACACTACATTATTTTAAACCAAACATCTCAACCAAAAACAACACATTCGCGCAGTAAAATATGCTCTTACATACCCATAACCCTATCACTGCGTGGCGTTAGGCGAAGGGTTACTCGTAATAGTTTCCGGTTCACGGGATGAACTTATTGCGTCCGATTCCGGTCGGACAGCGCCAACCCAGATGACGGTAATCCATTGCAAGGAGTTAATTGAAAGTATTCGCCAATCAATTGCTCGCCACATTTATTGAGAAAGAGTAAAGCAGATCAATTTATTGATCTTGGACCCTCATAAAGTGTCGTGGTCGTATTCCTTGGCAATTACGTTGGGTCCCTTCGACTATAATTTCTTTATCCGTTTGAATTGGGTCTTCTTGATTTTTCGGTTTTAGTAATTCCGGACATCTCTCTCACACAGTAAAAAGAAATGATACCCGATGTTAATTGAACACAAATGCGAGTGTTTTCGTCAGGTATGGTGTAAATACCGTGAAATTTTGATATTGTTATAAATGAAAACCCTTGGAAATGGGCGGTTGTAGATCGGCACAGGTATATAAGAGATTTTCGATACGTATTTATTTAGTTTTCTAAATATTTGACAAAACAGAGATTGTTGCTATTGTAAACTCACACACAAGAGACGATTTCAAGTAATTTCAAAACTAAATAAGCTATGTAGTAAATACCAAACCATTTCACTTAATCCACATTCTTTATGTATTATTGTAAAAAGAATGGAGCCATGACAATTAATCGTCAGCCATTAATATCTGAGTATTTAATACATTTTGAATATTTGATTGACCTGTTGGTCTATTGCTTAGTGAAACTGACAGCTTGAGAAATCTTTGTGTGAAGAACAAAATATGAATGTGTATGTATTTAGAAACATACGTGTGTATTTATCTGTAGTACAGGCTCTGCCAAGTTTGAGATAAAATAGCATGTGAGATGCATTGAGTCATTATTAATAAATACTTTAATTATAAATGTGAAAGTGAGTTGCGCTTTCACGCCTAAAGATTTTTTCACCAATGGAAAGCTACATTATCCGCGTGTTACATAGGCTCAGTGTGGTGACGGATTAAGAATACAGAGTGTCACTACCCCTATTCATCCCTTAGGTGTGGTAAGGGCAGCTTGAGGGAGAAATACAGCACTGCAGAGAGAAGGAAAACTTGACACAAACCCTATACCAACCCGTCTGCCCAGCTTGGTACAGTAGACCAAAACCTCCTTTCTAAGGAGAGGCTTATGTCCAGCAGTGGACTCTTAAAGGCTGTTGATGATGATGACATATGCTCCTTTTTACCACGATAACCGACCTACACGCGGGCGGGCATAAGATAGTTATAACTAAATTAAATCGTTGGCAAGATATTGCTAAAACTGGTCAAAAGGCACTTCGACACCAAGTAATTAACGAGAAAAAAATCATCCAACAGTTTTCTAATACCCATAATTTCTAAGCTAAACTGCGAATAGACGAACAGACAAACAAACATGTTGAAACCTTATAATACCGTAGTAGTCCTTATAACGAACCATTCTTAGAGTAACAGAACCCTTAATAGAAGGAAAACACTAAAACTAAGTTAATTAATTACATGACGTAATTCTTCCTTAAGCTCTACTAATGTATAGAATAACAAAAAAGCCCATCTCTATAATTAAATAATCACTTGAACAATAGAACAGACACATGACAGGAGGCACATGGCATATCCCCACTAATAATCAACTAATATTAACTGACGCGCCAGATGTACACAATTATTAGGATATTTGGTATACGGTAATTGAGTTACAATAATTAGGGCTATATCGTTTTATTGTATCAAAGATATTTTAGATGTAGTATTGGCAACATTTGCAGCACAATTGCCACGAATACACGGATGGCGTATTGTTATAAGCAGTCACCTCGCCGCAGTTAGCTGAGTGTTGTGGGTTCGATCCTAACATGGGACAACACTTTGTATGATCCACAAGTTGTTGTTATGAGTCCACGTGGGAAAGCCATGCTTCGGCAAGAATGGGCCGGCTCGACCGGAGTGATACCATGGCCTCACAGAAAACAGGTGTTAAGTAAATCTTTCGTAATCTTTTACTGAGTGAGTGAGGTTACCGGAGCCCAAATCCCCCCGCCCGCTGACTCAAGCGGGAGGGACTGCAAGGGCAGCAACGCGCTTGTGACTTTTGAGTTGCAGGTGTCCAGGGCGGCGGTAGTTCCTTACCATCAGGTGACCCGTCTGCTCGTTTGCCCCCTTATACCATAAAAAAAAGTCTGTGTGTTAACATATTTGTAAAATGTATGTTTGTAAAGTCCCCCGTGACACGGGATATGTTCCTACTGCGGGAGTCTTCTTTTTAAATTTATTTATTAATGTGATAAAGTTAGATAATTACCTAACTCTACAGATTAGGGACCAAGTTGACGAACTTTAAATCTGTGTTTAAAAGTATGCAGATGTTTTAGGTTTTCTCTGGTTGACTTAGACATAAAACATCTAAACTCAAGTATAAAATAAGATATCTGCTGTGTGGCTGCTTATCCGCCGTGAATCTTTATTAACAGGAAAACTACAAAAATAAAATTTATTCCCAAAAAGATTTTTGTATTAAAATTCATGTGCTATAATTTTAATCAAATTCTTAGCCGCACTACAGACGAGCGTCTGCCAACTCTTTGGAAGACCACAGTTTTTCATTAGCACCGGCTAATTTATGCTCCAGCTAAATTAGGTGTTTCGTTTGTTTTATTTACGGCTCGCTTACAATTATATGCATTTTGACTGGAATTGTTAACAAGAAATGAGAAGATTTTACAGCCCCATTTGTTAGACATTAAGTACTTTAATATATTTAAATAATATTAAAGTTTTATTTAAATTAGTAGATTTAGAGAAAATATGAAACTTTTGGCTCTTCGCGTGACTCGCAATAAATGGTTTTTGATGACTACAAACTTTGCAGAAGGGTTGTCTCTAACGAGCTACCTATCGTCTAATCTGACCGTGTAACTTACCGGTACTTAGAATCTTGCATTTTAGCTCTTAATCGGACATTTTAGTTTTATTTCATTTCAAATTAGCCTCTGTTATTCGCTGATAATGTAGCTTTCTATTTTTGAAAGAATTTACTTTTTTGTGTTTTTTTTTTTTTTTTTAAGAATTTGTTTAGTGGTTAAGGCGTGAAAGTGTAACAAAGTGTGGTAGGCTAGCTTTTGACCATGGCTTGCTCGCGTGTATGTTGGTTTTCGTAGTAAAAAGTACACTTTATCCGTCCTTCCTTATCAGTGTTCTCAGACCAAATTTCATTAAAATCATTTTAGCTGTTTAGCTTAAAAGCGTTACAGACAGACAGATAGAATGACTTCTGCCTTTTTATTATTAGTAGATATTTTGTGATAGCAGAACACCTAAGTAATTCAAGCTGTGGCGTTAGAGCGAGACATGAAACTTATATGTTTGGAGTTATAATAATCGATAATATTAATATCAGAGGGAAGATATTCGGCGGTTACGGAATTACGGGTGCACATTCCTACCCCTATCTTATAAACTTAACCCAACACAGATATTACATGATTATGGTCTTCCTCTTATGAACATTAAAAAGTAAATAACTGAGTTAAATGTCTTGTATGTTAAAATATTTTGAATGTGTATGTTCTCGTACTTGAATAGCGAGTGTCACCCAGGAGAGATAAAAAGAACTATGTGAATTACATATTTTATTAATACACATATGGTTATGTTGGGCAACTGTGTATGATGTTCACAAATAAAACAAGACATAGGTTACATGGTCACCGTTGCTTTGTGGGCAAGTTAATGTTCAACTATTATTAGTATGTTTATCAACAGTCTGGGTACCATAGCACAGGCTCTGCCTAGTTTGGATTCTGACGGCTGTGTGTGAGATGTGTGAAGTTATTATTATTATTATGAACTGACGAACATTGAGTAAATTATGCATTGCAGTAAGGTCTACTGGGTTTGATATTAAGTTCAATTTTGTTGTTTTTCAAGTTTCCATTATTCATTTTTAAGACCATACTTGACCGCCAAGAAGTTGTGAAATTGGGACTATAGGACTTTTTTATAAATATGGCCTACGTGAACCACACTAAGACAACTAAACTATGTAAACAGCTTCCAATGAACACTTCCCCTTTAAATTTATTTCAAAATTCAAATGCTATTATAAAATTATTTTTCTTCGTTCATGTCGAATGAAATTACGAACTCTCCACACGCATAACATAACAGGATCATCACAAGATTAATACTTAATTTAAATATTATGTTTTGTATGTATACACTATTATGAAAACATGTATGTTTATGCAGGTATATTTATGTATTGTGTTGTTTTACATACTCTTCTTTATTCGTGGAAAATGTGCATTAATTTTTGAAGTAACTTCTTATGGGAAACCGCTTCGTTACATTACCAGCCTGACTGGTTTCCCTTTCTCTCACGCATACGACAGCGGTAGACAGGCTCCTCCTCATCATCATCATCATCAGCCTATCGCAGTCCACTGCTGGACATAGGCCTTTCCCATTGCACGCCACTTAGATCGATTTTGGGCTTCTCGCATCCAGCTCCTGGATCCTCCTCTCTTTTGCTTATTATAGCTACAATAAGCCAATTGTTACTTTTATAGGATTAAATAATGATACTAATAATGTACATACACAAAATTCTAACGTACATTTTCAAGAATTGTAACTAAGAATAAAATATATTTTAGTCTTTTTTTTTTATCATATTAATAAACATAAAATTTAAGTAATAACCTAAGCTTTTCTCAAGTTAAACAATTTCAATATTAATTAGTTCAACTTACTCGTAGATTAGTTTAAGTTATTACTTCTGTCGGGCGTCCCGAGACGCACACGTTTTTTTATATTCACTTCTTTATTTAGTTTGTATTGCTCTCATTATTTCTAAATCACCCTAAGGCATTGAGTACACTTTTGTGCATAATGTATTAATAAATAAATAAATATATCGACTGCACGGATGGCGTAGTGGTTTAAGCGGTCGCCACGCCGCTTCCTACTGCGCCGAGTGTTGTGGGTTCAAACCCCACATGGGACGACACTTTGTGTGATCCACAAATTGTTGTTCTGAGTCTGGGTGTTCTTTGTGTCCGTTTCATGTATGTTTGTAAAGTCCCCCGCGACACAGGATTTATTCCTAATGCGGGCGTTGTCTTTTTAAAAATAAATAAATAAAATAAATATATACGAAGAAAAGTTATTAATCCACAGCACGTGAACCACGAATCGACCACTGACTATCGATTCTCGCAAGTCTCATACGTACGCGTGCAGTTAATGGGACCACCTAATCGATGGGCCCGTGCGTGCGATGCAGCCCCATGTCTCAAACTATTTAACTATTATTATTTTATTGATACAAGCCAATAATAAATATTTGTTTTTTACTAGCTTGTAAAGTGTTTGTGTATGTCGTCGCCACATCAAAAAAAAAACAAAGACGACAGAAGTGAAAACTGTTTTTTTTTTGTTTTTTTCTTCGATTCGAAAAGTTTCTGAATTTCCATGAATATATATCTACTATGTTGCACGTATATATAGAATATGAGTTTATATTATAAATAGTTTATTATCAATGTATTTCAACCCAAACTCAACTCTCGTGTAAACGGGGCCAATATATGTAGACACTAATGTACAGAGGTGTCGGTAACGGTAACAGTGTCGCAATCTCAAAAAATGAATTTTTTTATGAAACCATTAAATACATTATTTTGTTTGTTGTTCAAAATGCCCAAACGCGCCTAAAGAAGTTTTCACTTCAAAATTTTAATTTTAAAAAGTAGCGCTGGCGCTGTTGAATTCGCATGTTTTGCCCCCATCTATCACGCGATGGACCCGGCACCCGCACGGTGAATCCATGGAACGCTAAGAAATAGGTCTGCACTATAATATATAAATATGTATGTGTCGAAATGTTTTCAAGTTGTACGTTTTTATTATTATTATTTTAGCCATATTTCGACATAAAAGCCCCCTTGACTGGTAAACCGGTATCAAGCAATCCTTGCGCTGTCTTGCACCGAGTGAGTGTATTTATCCGAGCACAAAACGCCCGCCAAGAGAACTGAAAAAATGACAACGTACTTGAGACTTTGAATTGACACTTACCATCAAGTAAACCATCTGTTCGTTTGCCCCCTAAATAATAGAAATGGCGATGGTTTAAGCGGTCACCTCGCCTCTTCCTACTGCGCTGTGTGTTGTCAGTTCGATCCCCACAAGGGACAACACTTTGTGTGATCCACAAATTGTTGTTCTTGTTCCGAGTCTGGGTTTTCTTTGTGCCCGTTTAATGTATGCTTATAAAGTCCCCTGCGACACAGGATTTATTCCTAGTGCGGATCTGTCAAGTAAAACAAATAGTTGAACTGGAAATAGAAAAATAATTAAATAAAAATAGACCGAGAAAAATAATAGACCTTGCACCTACAGACTATTACTTTTCCAAAATTTAGACAACTTTTTAGTGGGTAAAAAATTCAATTCCCGAGAGGCAGTACAAAATGCCTTTGAAGAGTTTGTTGCCTCCCGTCCAGCGGATTTTTACAAGAAGGGCATCAATAAACTGCCAATGCGTTGGCAAAGATGCGTCGATTGCATGTGTGATTACTTCGAATAACAGAAATAAAAAAGTTTGAAAAAACAAGTACTTTCACTTAGGTCTTTACCTATGAAATTGCCGTTATGTATGCAATAACGGCAATTTCATAGGTAAAGACCTAATAGATAATATGAAAAGTATATCAATGTATTCTAAAATCAGATGTTTTCTAAATTCAAAAGTCGTTACAGAGATTTTTTCTATCGTTGATATCATTTAATTATTGTCCTGGATTTCAATCGAATAGACCACTTATTTTCAATAGTCAGGATATAACAGGATAAACCACTAGATCATTGATGATGGGTTTTAACCCATAAAATGCCTAATATAATATTTCAATTTCTAATAGTTACTTGTTAATATGCATATGCGATACAAGGTCACAAGCGATACAAGGTCTATGCGATATCAGGTCGACATCACTTTGATTGTATCTACCACTATTTCAATTTCAACTGCATTGTAAATGTTTCTTAGCAATGAACGGTATGTTGCACAAAACAATGCAGTCGAAGCAATACGGCTTCTATATCGAATAACAGATGTAAGCTCGATCGATTCTCGATAAGGCTATGACCATACTGTTATGGTGAATTTCAATTTTTGTAAGTAGTTTGTACCAGTTTTCTTCGAAAGCCCTGTGACGAATGTTTTTAGAGAATCGTTAATGGATAAAGTCTACTTGTCATCATCTACTTACCCTTTTTTCAATATGATTGCACGGATGGCGTAGTGGTTTAATCGGTAGCCACGCCGCTTCCTACTACGCCAACTGTTGTGGGTTCAAACCCCACATGGGACGACACTTTGTGTGATCCACAAATTGTTGTTCTGACTCTGGGTGTTCGTTGTGTCCGTTTCATGTATGTTTGTAATGTCCAACGCGACACAGGATATAATCCTAATGCGGGAGTTGTCTTTTTAAGAAAAGAAAAAAAAAGAAGAAAGGAATATATTTAGAGTCCGTGAAATGAGTTTTCTTGATCCATTCTTCTTTATCACTCATCAGTTCACTGCTTATTCCCTTTCAAACCATATACTCTTTCACGCAGTCAATTCTTTTAGTCGACTCTAACTCTACTCTGATATTAACTTTCATTTAAATACATAAAATTAATAGTCAAACATCTACTACGTAATACAATCGGGTTACAAGACAAAAATGGGATGGAAAATTACATTACCACATTACCACCAATTAAACCACGCGTCTATAAAATTTTACTTATAATAAGTATGTTAATACTTATCAACTAATACTTATCAACCTGTATACCATAAAAACCTTTAATGTTGCTGAGGATTGTACGCCGTGCTTCAGAAAATAGGTGGACCCTCAGTATACACTGTGGTAATGATGTTGATGTCAGCTGGTGGGTAGTTAACTAATATATATATTTTTTTTTTTTCGGCTTGCTATGAACTTTTTACTATCATTTATACAACAATAAAATATTTCGAAGTATGTTCATCCTGATTAGAAATGGAAGAATATAAGGTATGCGTACTTTAGTCAAGATAACGGGTGTGTAATATGTGAATACATATTATTGTAGTATTAACTAGCATTTACAGTTATGAAGTAAATCTATCATCATTTACGGGAATCCTTACACAACGATAAAAAAAAAATGAAATAGTTTCTAAGTGAACAATGGTGGCCTTTTAAAAGAACAGCTTCTAAATATACCAAGTAAACAGTAAAATCTATAACCCAATGTTAACGAGGTGAAATCAGTGAGTAGGTACCCTCGTCCATACTGTCCAAGTACCAAGTAATCACACGCATGGCTGGAATAACTGGCGAGTGCCCCTCGACAGGTAGTGTACCGAACCCTCACTGTAATACCCTAGTCAACTTTCATCACACGTATGATAAGGTATCTAATGGGGTAGTCCATCAAAATGTTACTAACTTATAAGTTAATAGAAAATAGTTTTGAAGCAGAGATTTGTTTAAATAACATTTTTTTTGATTAAGTTTTTGATTGAGGTTTAAATAATTGTGACCCATGATAAATATCTTTTTTTTAGAGACAATTCCCGCATTAGTAATATACATCCTGTGTCGCAGGGAACTTTACAAACTTACATGAAATGGACACAAAGAACACCCAAACTCAAGAAAGTGGTGTTGCATGTGGGAATCGAAAGCACAACACTCAGCAAAGTAGGAGCGGCGTGGCGACCGTTTAAACCTCTACGCCATCCGTGCAGTCATTGTTATGGGAATTTTAATAGCTTTAATGGATGGTATGGTTTGTGTCAAGTTTTTCTTCTCTTTGCAGTGCTGTTGTCCTGCGTAGTTTACTCCCTTAGTCGAGTGGTGATCCTCCATATTCTTAAGCCATCACCGCATGGACAATTAGAAATGAATAAGAGCGTTAGTCAAAAAAATTTTTTTTTAATTCTTGACGTGGGAGGAACTGAACTGAGGAAGTTGATCTACCTGATCAGTCAAGAGCACAAAGTAAAAATTGTTTCCCTAATAAAATAGTTTTCAATAGATGTAACAAAGATTCTATATGGCTTCCAATTTTGCCATACCTGTCATTTTTTACATCAGGAAAGAATGTACTGGTCCATAAATAAATAAACAATTTGCAAAAGACTTCTTCAGCAAAAATTTACATAAATACATGTTTATATTGTGTTGTGTTGTTATCTTAGCAGAAGCTCGTCAGTATTTATAACCGAGATGTTAGCTAGACAATAAATCTGTCCGTATTTCTGTTACACTTTGACCTCTAAAATACTAAACTAATTTTGATTAATAAAGTATACATTAAAGGGGACCTTGAAAAATAATATTTGCTACTTTTGTTATTGAAGTTAAATGTAAAATTAGCGAAATAGGGAATGCAATCGTGTGTAGTGGTGTTCCAACGCGTATTATGTTCGTGGCTCTATCTTATATTATAAAAAACGCTTAATATCAACCAAATTATTGAAAAAAACTTGAAAAAAATACTTAAAATTTACAAACCAGCGATTTTAATTTTTATAATTTTTAGATACAAAGTCTCTCACAATTAAGACGAATATAACAACACCTCAAACGCCAAAATCCATAAAGCCGTTTAGGCTACAGAACATGTCAAAGTTGTCAGAACATGTCAATACATACACACACTTGAAAAACAAAATCCTTCAGGCGCAATTGGGTAAAAACAGAAAATAATACATTATTATTTTAATTAAACTCACTCATACCATTTATCCAATGATTCAAAATAATGTAGCGTAAACTCAGGCTGAAACTAGGTTTAATTAAATAAATACCATGTCATAACAAACATCCTATTAAAATGTCATTCATTTATTAATCAAATTACTGAAAACATTACAAATTCAACCAACCATTCGTTCAAATTGATGTATTCACATTTAAACACACAAAAGGATTACTATATTTAGTGTACCAGTATCATAGACCACACAAATAAAATAGGTATAGACTTTTTTTTTTTCTAAATCTTAATCCACTAACCTCATAAAATATTTTTCTTATCAATAAACAAAATAACTGTTAATAAACAGTGTTTATTTATGATAATAATGATTTGAGTTACCTCACACACGGCCGTCTAATCCTGTACTAAAACCAGACTGCTGATAAACATATAAACAAAACAAAATAAATGAACACGATCCTTATACGATAATTGTTTTTTTTTCTATTTGGAAATGGTAACCACGGCATCAAAATGAGAAAAACAGACTAGTTGAACTTGGAAAATCGTCTTATAATTGCTACTGCTAATCGACTGATGTACAAGGTACTATAGAATTTTCTAGAAAATGCTTGGCACCTAAATATGTTTTACGTTAAGGCAACATTATACTAATGAATCTAAACTGTTCTAAATAAAATTAAATGTGCGTGTGTGTGTGTATGGGAGAGTGTGTGAAGTGTTAAATTGTATCCAAAATATTCTTAGTAATGTATTATTGATAATTGGATAGCGTATCATATAATGATATTTCAAAAATAAAAGAAAAACCTCATACAGCAGTAAACTTCAACAGTACATCAAATTAATTAATATGTACAAATGGCGGCATTATCGCTGAAAAGCAATCTCATATAGGCAACCTTTGAATGGACAAATTGACTGTAAATAGACGAATATATGGCTAGTTTCGATATAAAAAAGTGTAAAAAAATCATATTTTAGATTACATAGATTGATAAATAATCTACTTCTGTAAATCTTTATCCCTGCCTACTCTGCTCTGTATATATATGTATATCTAAAACTATATGTTTAAATCTAAGTTCGTAAGTATATAAAATACCAACTATGGAATTCAAAACAAAATTTTAATAATATTAAACTTAAATATAATATATTCGTCATTTTATACTTACTAAAATAATAGTATCCGAAATAAAAACACTTCACTGAATAAAACACAACAATCCAACACTTCACAGTTAAAAACAATCTTAAATATCAAAAACACAAAATAATCTCGTCTAAAAAGCAACTAGGAAATAAGTTTATGCATACACAGTTCAAGAATTTACGCACTTCACTATGCAAAATACTTCGCGGGATATTTCCGGGGAACGAAAATATCACCCTATACGCGTCCAGCTGCCGCAACGATGCGACGTAAACTAAACCATCAGGATCTACCCTTACAGTTTTCCGTGATAGAACGAGACAGCAATATCCGGTTTTCAGAAAATTTTAAACATGAGAAAGGGATGGAAATAGGCGGTTTCGTTTCGCACGTGGTACGATGCGGTCAATTGCAACGCTACGGTCATTGCCATAGAGTGATCATATTACAGCTTCATAGTTTATTTATGTGTCTGAGATTATCCAACCAAATTATAAGTGCTTTTTAAATAGAGGAAAACTTTGGAGAAAGGAAACATTTCCTTTTATTTGTATTGATAAGATACTGTTTTCCTTCCACACTGTGAGATAAGAGATAGTAGAGATAAGATAAAGCTATGGACAGTCCTGTTGACAACGAAGTTTCCACAATAATGTTAATTTTGTTTCCCAAGGTGGATAAATATTGATAAGATTATTTTTTGTTAATACAACTTTGTTAACAACAAGTGCACGTTAGTGCTAGCGTTAAAAGCGACTTTGGCGATAGGATTTCTGAATAAGGTCGTCTGTACTGCAGAGGTACGACACCAGATATGAGGATGTAACTAGAGCTAAAATCTGCATCGTTTTCCTTAATCTTAACATTTTATTATTAAGACAGGTCTGGTCTTTTCTTTAAACTTAAGAATTATTACTTCTCAAATCCAAATAAAAAATAAAAATCCAAATAAAATATATATTGAGACTTTTTTGACTGATTTTTTTTGGTATAGGGGTCAAACGAGTAATCCCGTTACTTGATGGCAAGTGACTACCACCACCCATGGACACTTGCAACTCAAAAGTCACAAATGTCCTTTGAGTGAGAGAATTAGAAGAAGCGAAGAAGAAGAAGAGAAAATTGCTTAGCAACGGTTTTCTATGAAAGTCATACCACATGACTACGGAGTTTAAGAATACGGAGTGTCACCACTCCTTATCATCCCCTGGGGGTCGTAAGAGCCGACTAAGGGAGCAAACTATGCAGGACAACAGCACTGCAAAGTTAAGGAAAACTTGACACAAACCCTATACCAACTCGTCTGGCTAACGTAGTATAGTAGGCCAAAACCTTCTTTTTAAGGAGAGGCCTATGTCCAGCAGTGGATTAAACACTGTTGATGTATGTGATCACTCCGGTCGAGTCAACCTAAAGCATGACTCTCCCACTGCAACAATTAGTTAGACTGATCAAAAGTTAGAAATCGCGAATTTAACGGCACTTACTCCAATCCAGATGTTTAATGTTTTTCAATATTCGCCCAACTTTAGTACTCGTATCTTTCATTTCAAAATGACCGTGATGCCAATAGAATTACCTTCTGTTGCGTGTTTGGGACCGAATTATATTTGGCAAATTAAAAACTTAATAGTGATTAATACGCCTCTGTATATTGCCTTTGGGTAATGAGGCGTGAGCTTAGGTATATATTTTTAAATGTTGTTTCCTTTTTTTGAAAAGACAACTCCCGCACTAGGAATATATACTGTGTCGCGGGGGACTTTACAAACGGTCATAAAATGTACACAAAGAACATCCAGACTCAGAACAACAATTTGTGGATCTAACAAAGTATTGTCCCATGTGGGTCCAACCCAACCGACAATACTCAGCGCAGTAAGAAGCGGCAAAGTGACCGCTTAAACCACTACGCCATCCATGCAGTCTACTTGATACAACACAATGTACAGTTTTCATTTTTTCTAATTTTACTTCCAAAAATTCATATATTTCTGATTATAGGAATTGATATGTGTACCAAATTTTGAACTTAATATCTAAGATTTTTCATTCATTTCATTCAAACGTACAGACCTCTAACTAAATAATGAAAACACTAATACCGCGAAGAGATGAGAGGCGTACCAACAGCGGAATGAGACATGTCTATAATAAACCATTTATAAAGTTATTGAAATAATTCTATTGAAAGAAACTTACTAAGAGAAAATCTAGTACTCTGATTTTGTAGTAGTTTGATTGCCTCCTTTAGAAATATTTAGAAATGATTTTGTGAATCGGTTTAGTATCTCCATTTATAAAATAGTCTTACCCTATTTCTGATATTAAGTTTCCTTTAAATTTGTTGTGTACAAATTAGATAGAACAAATTTGAAATCGTAACAAGTTTAAATGCTAGCGAACTGATAAATTGATGAAACGGGGATATAAATTGATGACTATAGAGAAAAAACAATAGATAATATCATTTTTACTAACGATACTACTTATTTTAGTTCATTATGATTGATTTGACGAAACTGTTGGTCTAGTGGTCAATGACCCTGACTGCTACACCGTATGTTTTTCTTAAAGACACTTCCTGCACTACGAATATATCCTGTCTCGCGGGGGACTTTATAATCATACATGACAAGGACACAAAGAATACAAAGTGTTGTCCCATGGGAGAATGGAACCCACAACACTCAGCGCAATAGGAAGCGGCGGGTAACCCCTTGAATCACTACGCCATTCGTGCAGTTTATAAACATGTTTGTATTTAGAAATATTTTAGAAGTATGTTTTTCAGCATTATGTTTACCATAGTACGGGCTTTGCCGTGTTTGCGATCCGATAGCCGTGAAAACCTATTTTGAAAGCGAACCAATTTTGAAAGGCGGTATATATAGGAATATAGTGAACAGGAAAAGACCATTGCTTTTACAGATGAATTAGAATTCCATTTGACATTTATTAAGTTTTGTTAAAATGCCAAGTTCTAATTCTGGGGGGAGGACAAACAGAGAAGGTAACGTATTTGTATCGCGTGAGTTCCAGGTATCCATGGCGATGGGAGTCATTTAACATCATATTATATTCTTTTATTATTTTCGGGCATCCGACACATCTCCGGCCGGACAGGTATCCATAATCAAGAACACGAGCGACATTATACGCCGAATTTGTGCATTTTATTAAACTGTGAATTGTATGTTTTTAATATTTTAAATTATTTAAATGAAGAAGAGCGTTTCTTGTTGCATTGAGAGGGTTATTATGTTTTAAATTAAAAATAACCCTAAAATAGTACCACCACACGTGTTGTTATGTAAGTAAATACATATTTTAGAAACCTTCTTCTAATATTGTTATGTTTCAAATCTAGGTTTAGGTTTAGGTGATATATTGTTATGTATCACCTAAACCTTAGCGCGCCGGTTACCAAACTCAACTTAAGTGTTGCCATAGGAAATAACTCTAATAAACTAAATGAAATAATAGTTTTATTAAAGCAAAGTGCTTCCAATTTAACCATACACCCGGTCTTTACGAAACAAGCCTTGTACAAGTTAAGTATGTATACTTTTATAGCCGAAACTCCTGAAAATAGGGGTAAGTTCAAGTGGCTGTAAAAAGTTTTGTAATACTGGTAACACTGAAATAGGAAGCACGTGATTATACTACCAATTTAGGGAGTATCCTTATAGTTTGACGATGCTTCGAAAACACATTACGTACTTGTATCGGTCGACTTTAATGTTTTTGTTTTTAGTTGATTAATTGAATTAATTAGTTAATGAATGTATAATATGTGGATATTTTTAAGTAAACCTAGAAAAAATTGATATAATAATAATTTTAATAAAACTTAAACAATATTAGATAGTACGCTTATAATGATATTTTTCCTGTATGCGGGTAAATATTTTCTAAAATATTTATGTATTATGTTAGTGTGTGTGTGTGTGTGTGTGTATGTGTGTGCGTAAAATTATTATTATAAAATACGCATACTAATATAAATACATGTAGGCTTGCATAAAAATATTTGAAACTACCTGAAAATAATATTACAGATAAATAATTTGTGTACCAATATGGATACTAAATTTTATACACCCATACTGGCATATAGTATATTGCTCATATCATCAAAATATAAATTACTAAATAATACTAGGTAGTGTAAGAAGACTATGTTAACCAATATTCTACAACGGGAGTACTCGTAGCCTCGGGCTACGAACAAGCTACGGTCATGCTACGAGTGTGCTACGATGACCGTTTTAATTTCACTTAGGGATGTCGAGTATACGTTTGTTGGTTCACTGATTACCGACCCTGAAGCTGTTTGTCTGTGGCAATATTTACTCAGTATTTACTAACACTAGTGATGTACAATACTTGTGGACTTATTGTGGTAAAAATAATAAAAATTTACAAAAGTATTTCCTACTTATTCTAAGCGCCGATCTCTATCATGACGAATTGTTTTAAACTGTATTATTTATTGCTTAATTTTACACGTTTACGGGTGGTGTTTTTTTAACAAAGTTTTAATAGCATCAAACGGAAAGTATTCCCTACCAATAAAAAAAAATCTAATTGGTTCATAAATGATGAAGTTCTAAGGTAATGAACATAAAAAGTCGCCCTCATCTTTTCTTTTCATTAATAACGTCTTTCTTTTTTGAAATCAGATTTTTTTTTAAATTAGCATAAAGAACTATGCAGCCGGTTCATCAACATCATCAACAGCCTATACTAGT
This sequence comes from Arctia plantaginis, assembly GCA_902825455.1. Classification (NCBI taxonomy): domain Eukaryota; kingdom Metazoa; phylum Arthropoda; class Insecta; order Lepidoptera; family Erebidae; genus Arctia; species Arctia plantaginis. The sequence continues at coordinate 12,515,015 of CADEBD010000294.1, read as the reverse complement.
CCACTGCTGGACATAGGCCTCTCCTTAGAAAGGAGGTTTTGGCCTACTATACCACGCTGGCCAGACGGGTTGGTATAGGGTTTGTTTCAAGTTTTCCTTCTCTTTGCAGTGCTGTTGTCCTGCTTAGTTTGCTCCCTTAGTCGGCTCTTACGACACCCACGGGATGAATTGGGGTGGTGACAATTTGTATTCTTAATCCGTCACCACACGGCAGCCGGTTACCCTTTTTTTATACTTTTCCGTGCGGATATCCCCTCGGATACCACCTATCGGTGGCATGTCGGACTCGAACCGACTAAAACCGCACGCCGTCTCGGGTACTAATAGCCGGGGAATCAGGTATACCCTAGAAAGGAAGTCCCTGGTGCGACAGCCGGTTACCCTGCCTTTCAGCCGTCTGTCAATTAGGTCATGTACTTTTAATCATTATTAACGGTTACAGGTTTAATTACCGGGCTCAATAAATACTTACAACACCCTTTACCTAACTCCCCTCCTAAAAATCCTTTTTTATGTTAGAGTAGGCAGACGAGCAGACGGATCACCTGATGGAAAGTGACTATCGCCGCCCATGAACGTCTGCAACTCAGGAGTCACAAACGCGTTGCCGGCCTTTTAGGAAGGAGTACGCTCTTTAAAAAACAATACTAAAAACAGCTGATTGTTTTTATACTTAAAAAGCAATCAGCCGTTTTCATACAATTTTTGTTTTAGAGAAATTATTCATCAATGTATCTATACTTCCATTATTAAATTATAAATGTGCTACATTATCAGCGAGTAATATAGGCTGCTGTAATCGAGATACACACAGGTGGAGCCGCGGGCAACACTAGTAGGATTATAAATTCACGATACTGGCCTACGACTGGAATGTTCGGCTAGTGGTAAGTGACCCTGACTGCTACGCCAGAGCTCGTGGGTTCGATTCCCACCTAGGACAAATAATTGTGTGATGATTACGGTCATTTGTTCTATGTCTGCGTGTACTTTATCTGTAATATGTATGTATTCAGAAATATATAAGTATGTTTATCAGCAGTCTGGTTACCATAGCACAGGCTCTGCCTAGTTTGAGATCAGACGGCCGCGTATGAGATGTGTGAAAAAATATTGTTATTATATTATTATTATTATAACATCAACACAATCATATTACTACTCGAGGGTATGAAAATAGTCTTGAAAAAATAGGAAGCCATAGAGAACTTCCCCGATGTTTATCCTACAACGAAATTTGTTAGAAATAAAATTAGGGAAATGGGTCAATAAGACTTCGGCACGACAGCTTTCGGTTTGTATCACATAGTTTCATTTACTACACAGTTTTTCTGACAGAAGGACTTTTCTTTTATATCGCTTATAAATTTAAATATTAGTTTTATACAAAAAATTTGAAAGCAAATGTTTAATCATGTTTGTTATTAAGAAGGAATTTATTTTAGAAAGGAAACTTGTTGACATCATATTTATAAGTAATGGCGTCATATCTCTTTTATATTCTTATTAATAGTTTAGGAAAAAAATAAAAATAAATGTATTGAAAAAAATCATACAAAATATACAATACACGCATCAATCAAAACTTTTTGCTTTTAACCGACTGAGTTATGTTACTGGAGCTCGAAACCCCTTCTCCTCTAATTCTGGAAGGAGGGATCAAAACACGGTGTCCATGGGCAATGGTGACCCTGCTATACATTTGTCCCCTACTCCATAAAATAAATTGTAGGTATGTTATATTTGGTGAATTACTGACCGAGCTCGAGCTATAAGGGCGAGTAACAGCATATCAGATAGTTAATTATTATTTATTTAATTAGATATGCATTCCCTTATGAAGGCTTATATCTAACACATTAATGACACGGCTACTAAATTAAAACAGTCATATGATCTAGACTACCGTTGTCACAGCCACTTTAAGTTAGGTTCTAAGTAACTTTAAGTAGATCTGGATCTCTTCTATTCCGACACACATCCATGCTCCTCAAAAAGAGGAGAGGGAGCCACTTAAGGCTTTCGCTAACCAACTCAAACACAACGTAAAATGCAACGGAAGAAATGAAAAACACCAGTTTCCTGTGTGTTGTATCACTCAGGTCAAGCGTATGTGTCAAGTCCTCAAAAACAATCTTATTCATTCTGTACACCAAGATCAGTAACAGACTTGAGCAGGGTACTCTAGTTTAAAAAAAAGTAAAGTTGTCTTAATCCCACAGTAAACGAAATACACTACCATTTCAAACAAAGCATATTTTATCAAAGTCATGAGATATTTTAATTCTCAATCTATAAACAGCAATTCTTAAAATTATAAGTTTTATATGAACACAAATCATTGGAACGAACCAACCGCAGAATTTAAAGGGCCCACATAACTCAACAGCGAAATTCTTTTGATCATTGAGGCGTTTTACACCCACACTCCACATACTCCTGCACTCGGCCCTCCGACCCATCTTGTCAGTGAGTCAGCGTTTCCTCGCCCCGATAGTCGAAGGAAACTTGTTGACGTTATATTTACAAGTAATGACGTCATATCCCTTTTATATTCTTATAAATAGTTTAGGGACAGAATATAAATAAGAGTATTGAAAAAATAAAAATAAAATACATTTTCAGTGAGAATTAAAAACCCTCATAAACATTAGAAAAGATATGATGACCTTCACGCAGCTGAACACTTTTCGAACTAAGAAAACTAAATCGAAATCAGACTAATCGTTTAATAGTTATAATGCACACATATACACACTCTAAATATATAACACGCCTAATTTCATCGGGGGTTCGGTGCAACCGTTAAAAACAAACTCACATTTATATTTCTCAGATATAATCACAGATAGACATATATCAGAGATAGTTATGTAACTAGTTTTAAATACTTTATTACATTCTATGCCAAAACATTAAAGTTAGTCTTGCCTCCTTAGCCTTTCTAGCTGTGTGGGGGGGACAGCAATCTTAGAACGCAATAAAGAAAGCTAGCTTCCATAAAAGCTTTAATGGTTTCTCTAAGAGATTTTATATTATGATCATAGCCATGGAGAATGGCGTTTTATAGTACAGATGTCGTTTTAATATGGTAATTTGTATTTTAATTAAGGACCATAGACTAGCAGATGTGTGTAATATCTATGGTTTCACTATCGCATGGTGCACATGCGTGCAATTAGCATAGGAGCTATGTAACGCCATAGTACACTCGAGAGTAATGAATTTAGGTCGGATTGTAAATTACTTCAAGGGCAATAACTGTATGAAGTCATCAGCACCCTGACCTCTACTTGGGATAAGCTCCTAAGATAACCCTTCCATGTTCACACTTCATGAAGGTTTCTCTAACAGGTATAGGAATATTAAAATATTCTCCAATACTACAGTATAAGATACTTTTTTTCGTACTCGTACAGTATACGAGAGAAATTGGTGTTTTCAATTTATGTTATGTGATAAAATTGTTTTTTTTTGTGTGTTTTATAAATATTTTACAATGCGATCAATTAAATACAATTCAATATGTGTTTGGTTCCAAAGAAGGTATCCTTAGCAACTATTTATATTTTATTGACCGCTTGGTGATGGTATTTCGATCATAATTAAATTCTAGTTTATTTTATTGGTTCTAGTCTAGTTTATGTTATTAACTGTCAGTGTACAGATTTACATACCATGACATTGCAAATAGTGATTAATTAAAGCGTAATATGGCATATTGTTTGAAAAAACACAGTTTTCGTCAAAATGTGTAATATTTAAACTTATATTTAATATTTCACACTGTTGTCTCTGCGCATTTGCTTAAAAATATTTTCGGAGAATTCTTATCACTACTAATTAAACAGTAACATTAAATAATGTAAAGATTAATTCTTCTTGTGAAGATTGAAGAAGAATGAGTGACAAAATCATTCACTAGTCTTTGTTATTTCTAATAGTTTTAACACAGGCAAAATAATCGAGGTGCTTTTATGAAAAAAAACAGTGGCATTTGGGAGTGCTGACAGAAGTGAAAACTTGAATTTGATTTGATAACAGGTTTTTTTTCGATTGGAAAAATCCGACAAATCTATGCTGTACGTACAAATATACTCGTATATATTTATGCACAATATATGCTTATAGTATATATATAGTTATATTATCAATGTATTTCAACCCAAACTTAACTCTTGTCTAAACGGGCTAATATATGTAGATACTTATATTCAGAGTTCCAGGCGTTATCTCAAAAAATACATTATTTAGTTGGTTGTTCAAAAACGCCTAACGCACCTAAAGAAGTTTTCACTTGAAAAACTTTAATGCTGTGAATAAGGACACATATCTATAATGCATTGTAAGCTCAAACCACATACATAAATAAAACACAAGACCAAACCGATTTGAACACGACTGTGCGATCAACTTGGGCTATAGAAGCACTCGGTGACCCTATTAGCGGGGGAGAACCAATTCCCACTATTATCCCAACGTCGGACACACTCCCCGCCTACGGCTGAAAGGACTTTCAGTGCCTTTTTTACAGAACATTCATTACAATAATACGGAGTGTGTGGGTGAATCGACCACAACGACATCTAGTTTGCAATAATAGGATATGTGGTTACGTTTCTTGATTAGTAGATGGCAGTGTTGTAAGTTTTTTTTAAATGATGCGATTTTTTTTAACCATTAGGTTGGATAAAATTATATTATTGTTTTAAGAATTATAACATCAGATAATTGGTTTATATAATCTTATATTTATTAAGTAGATGCCGAATTCAACAATACAGTTTTTTTTTTAGGGAAGGTCAAAAGTAAGTAAGAAAATAAGTACATATATTAAAGACTTTTTTAGACAGTACATATTAAAAAAAAATATGTTAAGTGTTATCTTTCTATTCATGTTGTTATTATATGATGACTTTGGTAAAACCTTAATAATAAATTATAAAGGTAATGTGCAATAGAATGGCTGATGATGATGATAAAGATAATTAAATGTATTGCTTAAATCATTATATTAAGCCAAGTTTAAACCTTTTTTCAAAATCTGTATAGGTGAAGAATCTCTTGTAGTCCTAGTTAAGTGTCTGAATGCGGTAATAAACTAGTGTATCGGTATTAATACTCATTAATACCCTTTTTATCATCCCGAAACCTCTAAGAATCTTTACCTCCCCGGTGCAAATGATGCAATAAAATGTAGTTAATGGTAAGGGACCCAGGTATATCATAAGATCCAGGTAATCTTCCCCGATACTCGATAGTACCTAAGGCAACTTGGTATTAAAGCAAATCAACTTTTGTGATATGAAAGACGCACTGATATGAAAGAAGATTGTCAGAATTACTATTATTTTATTTTTAATTTTGCATAAAATGAATTACACTTTAAGCTTAGAAGGTTGATAATGGAAGCTATCTGGAAAATTTAAAGTTATAATTTTAATAATTATAACAGTTCTCTTTGCCCAATATAATAATTAATTTTAGCAAAGTGTTTTGATTGGTGAAATTCTCCTGCAAGCACCTTCTGCAGGAAAATGTTCTCAAAATGTAAAACCACAATGGTACATTATGTCTTTCAATACTCGAAACGTCTGAAAGCCCCGCAGTGGCTTAATATTCTACCTGAAAAAAAATACTTATAAAACCAATTCAAATTTCCCTGCACATAAGTCACCATTTCTATAACTACCAGTGGCATCAACTTCTTTCCAACAGAGCGTGCAGTAAATCTTATCCGCCATTTTGTTTTTAGACAACTTTTGTTGAGGACACGCCGCGGACAACGGCTGAATACTTATTACGACTATTTAAATAAATTATAATTTGCCAAGTCGTGTCCTGGTAACGCATGATCGTAGTTAATCTGTCAAAATGTATGGAGTTTTTGCTACTAATAGAATTCGAATAAAAAGTGTCCTTAGCAGTTTTTATAGTTATAATTAGAGACTTAAGGTTTTAGTACAGATAAGATTGACGGGCCTGTCGGTATTGTAGTTAGTGGTCCAGATTGCTAAGCCAGCGATGGTAAGTTCGATGCCCATCCAGAACATTATATTGTGATAAACATGGTAATTTGGTTCTGTGTCTGAAATATATAAGTATATATATCAGCAGTCTGGTTACCATGGTACAGGCTCTGCCTATTTTGGGTTCTGATGGTCATGTGTGAGATGTGTGACAAAAATTCATAATTAAACAAGACTATGTTCTAAGTTCTGCTTATATGCATATCATTTCAGCGATGTTGAACTAGTTTGGGGTATGATAGAGACTTTTTACCAATAATTTAGGCGACTTGCACCGGCGATGTTGCTGTAATTTCTGGTAACATCTGAATTTATTCGAGCATTATCGATAAACCAATCCTTTCTGGATAAATTTACTCCTTAAATCTTAAGACTACGTAGGACAACAGCACTGCAAAGAGAAGGAAAACTTGAAACAAACCCTATACCAACCCGTCTGGCCAGCGTGGTATAGTAGGCCAAACCCTCCTTTCTAAGGAGAGGCCCATGTCCAGTAGTGGACTGTTATAGGCTGTTGATGATGATGATGATTAAATCTTAAGAAAGTGTTAAACAATTTATGACTTTTTACTAACAGATCATATGCAAAATATTCATATCAGAGGCTACCTCTGTTCATGACATCATAGATAAACACCAGAAATATATCTTAATACCAACAACATATATATATCAGCTGAGACCCGCGGTGTTACCCGCGTTTGTTGTTATAGCCGCGGGCAACGCCGCGGGGCGAAGCTAGTCTAAGAAAAGCCTAAGTTACTCCTTATGTCATCAGCTATCTGCCAGTGAAAGTCCCGTCGAAATCGGTCCAGCCGTTCCAGAGATTACCCGAACAAACAGACAGACAGATAGACAGACAGGCAAAAATTGAAAAAAGGTTATTTTGGCATATGTACCGTGTAAACATACATATGCATTTAGTAAAAAGCGGTTATTTTAATATTACAAACAGACAATCCAATTTTAGTTATTGGTATAGATTCATACCTCAGCCTATGCTTGTCCACTGCTGGACATAGGCCTCTCCCAATGATTTCCAGCGGGGACGGTTGATTGCGGCCTGCATCCAACGGTTTCCGGCAACCTTTACCAGGTCGTCCGTCCATCGGGTGGGCGGTCGTCCCACACTGCGCTTTCCAGTACGTGGTCTCCATTGGAGAACCTTGCTGCCCCATCGGCCGTCAGTTCTCCTTGCTATGTGCCCTTCCCATTGCCATTTGAGCGCGCTAATCCGTTGGGCTATGTCGACCATAGCTATCCTAATCCTGGCTATGGTATAGATTATATTTACGGAAATTATCTCACTCACGATAGGTATTAAGCACATACCTTTTACAGACTGACTGGTTAAGTAAGCCAGCGCGACCTAGTCGAAAAGTCAGACTATTCATAGATCGCAGTGGTAAACGGTAACACTTAAAAGCAACTAACCCGCCCGTTCGTTTGTCCCTACAACATAAAAAACCCTATTACGTGAAAGATCAGGAGATAATCGGGAAAGTTTTAAAGTCAGCCTACCAGTAGGTTTAGACGTAGATCAAAAAATGTTAATAGCTGAATAATAAATACATCGGTAGCTATTTCTGCGCAATAGTATTAACACAATTCCATTTGTATAAGTCAACAATATGCTCGAAGACGACTCTGAGTCCCCCCACCTCCATAATGGATGGAGCCCACAATACATGGCGAGAGATCAATTTACAATTTAAACCAGTGGCCTAAGGGTAGCATTCTGAGCGTATATCGTTTCGAATACGGATCTTGTATTTCTAATGTTTATCTTTTAATGTGTTTTTTATAAGGCTTACGTTGTATACACATTAAAAAGCAAAAAAGAAAATGTAGTAACCATCGTTTTTTTTTTATTTGTGTATTGAGTATTGAAAAGTTGAATGAATAGAAACGTATAATTATTAAGATAACGTAAAATTTATAAATCTCGAAGTTCAAAAATGTCTACTTTTTTTTTTATAAAGTAGATTAATTATTTTTTTATCAATATATTATGTTCATTTATTTATTTTCATATTGTTAAACTAAAGGTGTATGAAAATTATTAAAATAATCGGTTGTGAATAACTGCTCTTAAATTCACTTGCAAGATTTAACAACGAACAAACATTATTTATTACACAACAATATTTTTTTGTGATATTTTCTTTCACACGTCTGATCTGTCAAAATAAAACCGATATGCTTACACATCTGACATATTTTTATTTAAAAAAACGTTCAATGTCAACTAAGTGTGACCAGTTCACTAAATTATACATGAATACATTCCTATACACAAATATTTAGCTACAAGTACCTAATTAAACAAAAAAAAATCATTAAAGTCGGTTCAGAAGCGAAGCTATCGCGTATTTTTTTAAAGTTCACTCTTTTAAAGTCATTTAAAAAACCATTCGTTACCAGTTTACAAGGTAACTTTCTATCAAATTCTATTATTTCATAGAGAAATCCACTCTGTTACAATTCAAGCTCACTAAACAGTAACCAGCGACCAAACATACCTGCCTGTAATTATTAATTCGAGAACGTTGACCTCTCGCTTTGAGTGTTGCCATCTCCGTTGTAAACGACCCGCCAGAGTAGCTGTCACTGGTGTGTTATTTAATCTAAATTAGAATTATTTTCGGATAACGTCAACGTGTCATTGCAGTTGTTGTGTTGTTTTAAGTGCCAGTTTGATGTGGCAAAAACATTTTGTAACAGAATATTTTTATAAGATACTCTAGTATCAGCAGCTTGTTACAAAAGATGTGAACATATCTTACAATAGTTTTTTTAAGTAATTGTTGCCACGAAGTTGAGTAAGTATTGGCCGATAATTACACATATTTCATAATGTGGTCAATATCTTTCGTGTGTGGGAAAATATGTGGCAATTACTTTTGGACGCTATTTTTGCAATTGGAATTTAAAAAAAAAACTTATAAAATAAAAATGTATCTATATCAGTTGTCTAGTGCCCATAGTACAAGCTCTGCTTAGTTTAGGACTAGTTGGCGTTGCGTGAATGTGGTAGAATATTATTACTATAGCCAAAAAACTCTTTACACACAAAGAAGTTTTAAATTCAGAATAGAAAAGAAAAGAATATCAATTTACCGAACATAATATATCATCATATTATCATAGTAGGTATTTCTGAGCTCTCTCTCTGTTGGGAAAAACACATATTAATTAGAAGTTTTTTTTAATATGGATCTTTAGTAATGTTGCTGGAAGAGCTATTTTGGAATGAGTGTTTCTATTTTTATGATAACATTCTAATCATAATAATTACGTGTACCACTTCTTACAAATCTCCTTCAGCACTCTTAATTCATCATCATCATCAACAGCCTTTAACATTCCACTGCTGGACATAAGCCTCTCCTTGGAAAGGAGGCTTTGGCCTATTATACCACGCTGGTCAGACGGGTTGGTATAGGGTTTGTGACAAGTTTTCCTTCTCTCTGTAGTGCTATTGTTCTGCGTAGTTTTTTCCCTTAGTCGGCTCTTACGACACCCACGAGATGAATAGGGGTCATGAACTGGCGCTTATGGGCTGGCTTAAAAAATAAAGCAAAATAAACATTACGTATTTCTTTCTAATTTTTTATCATTATTCAATTACGTAACACGCAAAACTAATAATTAAAATACGCAAAAAAACCGCTCAATTTCGGTCAATATTATGTCTCGCTCACACCCATGATGCGGTCAGCTAAATGAAGCGATCGCGTGATATACAGTCATTCTTCAATACCGAGCTCTAGTTGTCCTTTATATATACAGGTTGTAGTTTTGTCAAAGATCGATTTTCGCATCTAGGTTGCCGTGATTAGGGGATCTTTGTTATTGAGAATATTTGTGTTGCATGATAAAACTATTCACGCCTGTACCTACGTAGTTTGATCTTTAGACTGTGTATTAGATAACTTTTATAATGACTTATTTGACTGCACGGATGGCGTAGTGGTTTAAGCGGTCGCCACACTGCTTCCTGCTACGCTGAGTGTTGTGCGTTCGATTCCCACATGGGACGACACTTTGTGTGGTCCACAAATTGTTGTTCTGAGTCTGGGTGTTTTTTGTGTCCGTCTCATGTATGTTTGTAAAGTCCCCCGCAACACAGGATATATTCCTAATGCGGGAGTTGTCTTTTTAAAAAGAAAAAAAAAGATGTGACACTAAAATACGTTATTTTCGAATGATGTAATAATAAGCAATATAGCTGAAAATCATCTTCCTGCCCTGTTCCAATTATATTTGGAGTGGAAGGTTCTCGCCAGATTTTTTTTATTGCCTATACAGCCTAAATAATGCTAACTCTCCTTAAGAATGTAATCTTTCCAGACCGGACAAAGGAAGATCTTAAATTGGTATAAGAAAAAGGGATAAAGCGCTGGGGGTAACCTGGTAAGGGATTCCTCCAGTCTCGAATAGCGCAACGTAACTGAGACTGTAGTAGCTAACAGACCCCGGGGTCACGTATCTTTATGTTCGTGCTGTGATTTTGACTGGCCTGTTGGTCTAGTGCTTAGTGATCGTCACTGTTAAGTCTTGAGTTCGATTCTTAACTAAAGCAAAAATTGTTCTATGTCTGGGTGTAATTTATCTATTATAATAATAATAATATATCTCACACATCTTACATACGGCCGTCTGATCCCAAACTAGGCAGACCATTTTATAAACAAAATACACCCAGACACACAACAAATGATCATGCTCATCACACAATATTTGTCCTGGGTGGGAATAGAACCCACGACCTCCGGCTTAGCAGCTCAGGGTCACTAACAGCTAGACCAACAGGCCCGTCACATTATATGTGTGGAGTTAGAAATATCTTTATCAGCGGTAATAAACCTTAACACAGACACTGCCTAAAAGGTAGCAATTCAATTAAGAATTATTCTTGTTTCTGGTTTAGAACTTTACAGATTACGTTTAAATGGATGGATTTCAGAATATATCCCGAAATCGCCATAAATCAAATGCAATTTTCTTAGAACAAAATCGACATAATAAAACAACAACCTGTAAAAAATGTGGCAGGTACGCAAGCCGCTGACGTGCGTCGGTTAAAAACGAATTATAACGGAGCACCCTGTAGTCGGCCATTTGTCATGAGAGCTAGAGACGTCACAAAAATATTTTATTGCTTTAATCGATATGAAAAAAATTAAGATTTATTTTTACATAGTTTACTGTATCTATTTGTTCATAAAAAAAAACTTTCTAGTTATTGTTAACACTAAAATTAAAATGATTTTATCTTTTAAGAATTCTTTCAAATTATATGGCACACAATTCCAGTAGGTATTGTCTTCGAATACTCAAAGACTACTTATTTATAATAATAATAATATTCTACCACATTCACACAACGCCATCTAGTCCCAAACTAAGCAAAGCTTGTACTATGGGTACTAGACAACTGATATAAATACATATATACTTTTTTTTGTAAATACATACTTATTTTACATAGAAACACCCAGACCAAATCAAACATTAAATGTTCATGTTCACAAATGTTTGACATGAACGGGAATCGAATCCGCGACCTTTGGAATAGCAGTCCGTTACACAAACCACTACGCCATTCGGTCGTCAAATTTGATTTCTCTTATATTCTAATTTCATTACAGACTAACTGAAAATACTACTTCGATTATTGCAACCACACGAATCGCCGCAAATCGTTCGATTCTACTTCGATGTTCCCAGCACTAAAAACAAACCGTGCTCTCGCGTATAGTCGAAGAGACAGGCACTATTAATTTATAGAATACAACAAAAGAGATGAATTCATTAATTGTTGATGATTGACGATTGTGTATAATGTGGTCGCATGAACAAACTGTTCCACGGTTCGGTTTGACTTGATTTGATTGATTGAATTGAAATTAATGCGATGTTTGATGTGATTTGTAAGGCTATTGTTTTGTATTAGTAGAATTGGTTGGTTGACGGCGTATGAATGTGCCCGTTTATTTGTAACTTTGTTATTTCATGTACAAAATAGCTTTTGAAAGCGACTATGCTTGCAAAAATGTAATTTCTTCATCCCCGCCGAAGTTTTTTCCCCGATAAAAGATACCCTATGTTCTTCACTATACAGCAAAGGATAGTCTATTTTTTCTTCCTTGCAAAATTAAATTATAATAAAAGGTACCGAAGCGCATCAAACAAATTGTTTTTATACATATATTACACTGAACATCATCATTCGAAACATTTGTTTGACTATATCAGAATCTCACTTGTATGACTTAAGCGTAAATTCCTCATTCTTCTTTCTTCATTCTTCTTCATTCTTCTTTCGCCTTCTTTACAACTTAATATTATTATTTTTTTATTAAAGTAAAAAATAAACTGTAGCAGTCGCAATTATCGCAATGGAAACTGAAAAAACATGCCACTCAAGCTCCTTAACTACATTGTAATCCAGATGAAAACACATTTTTTTCCAGTTATACGACTAAAACAAATAGAGTTTAACTGCTATCTCGACTAAGTATCAGCTAAGTCATTTTTAATTACCAGGGTAATTGGTTTGCGTAGTGGCCGGGTAACGTGATGGAAACAAATCTGTGCTGGCTTTGTGACAGCGATTAAATTGTAAATATTAGTTAGTTACTAATTACAAAGGCATTCTTGAGCTGTTGAGTGAACATAGTTTTTCTTTTATAAGCGTTTTGTTTGTCATAACTTTTTTAAATAAAATTGTGTTTCGTCATTGTTTGTTGTGATTTCTTGCGGATCTTTATCTTATGACTATTTGTCGTTCTTTGTTCTTTACCCTACATAAATTGTTTTACTTATACAAATATAAAATTTCAAGGATGTAAAATCTTTAGTAAAATTATAATAATAAAATAAAATAAAAAGTAAAATTAAAATTATCTTTAGTATTTATGTTTAGATATGTTATTCAGCATTGGAATCAAACTTTCATTTCCTCCTCTGGGTACATTTCTAATGTTTTCACAACTTTTCTTCTTCAGAGATATATCCACTTCTAATTGTCATACCTTTTTCTATCTCTATCTCCAGAAGGTAAATTCTCGTAATAAAAGTTCGGTCTCAATTCAGTTCCGATCAACTTTCGATCACACAACTATCATAAAAGATGATTTCGTAGTAAAGTATCCAACATTGACTGTAGTATTGTAATCGAAAATTAAATCGATAATCTGTTAGTCTTAGTAATACTTTAAATTTTACTACAAAAATACCTTTTATAACAGTTGTGAGATCGGGAGTTGATCGGAACTGAATTGAGGTCAAACTTTTAGATTTTAGCTCAGAGCACGACTACTCGATACGAGCAACATAAAAAAATATCCATACCTTCAAAAAACACTTCTAAATCCCGCCAAACTAATTACCCGCTAAGAAAAAAACGGGCAAAGGCGCACAATCGTTCGATTGGAAAATTCACTACAGAAATGAAAGCATTCAGATAGTAAATCTCAATACAGACAAACGCTAGTCTCCTGGCTAGACGCCAGCTCCTCGACCACGATAGGCTTGGATAAGGAGTGATGTTGGAATTAGATGATTAAATGTAGCTATGGGATATGGCAGTATAACGTTTGGATGTGGATTCGTACCCAACAATTTGTGTAGCGCTTGTTTTAAGATGTGCCTTCTAAAAGAACGCCGCTTAAATTTAAATATGTTAATTGTGCATCAAAAAATATATTAAAACCAAAAATAAACTCGACTGCCTTGCTATGCTATGTATATTTTATGGCCTTACAGTCACCATATTGATTAAAATAAATTATGACCCATGTCACTCGGGTTTCTGACAAAATTCACCCTAAACCGCTTTTTGTTTTTATCTTTATTTACGGAGCTTAGCCACAATGATGATTACGTCACTCCATCATAGCCATTTTTTGTTTTAAACTTAACTTAAATATTGAAAATACAAAGTATAAATATCCTTAGCTGTATCTGTCAAGGGACTGGCCAGGATGCTGTTACATCTTCCAATGTCCATCAACTTATCATTAAGCAGGCGTTTTCTAAGTGATTGGTTCTAAACACATTCCATGAAGGCTTTCCAATAACAACGTATTATAACGTTGTGTTTTGGTTACGTATTTTGCTTTATATTGTTTTTAATAAATAGTTCACAGATTTAGTTTATTTGCCATATCTTGTAACGAATTTTGCAACACACTCATTCAAAGCATTTAAGATCTCCACATATATTCTTTTACATTTGGACATATATGCAAAAATTGCATGGCTCCGAACATAACAATAAAATAAACATTATCGTAATCTAGATTAATATGGTCACTAGGGGTTGATAGCGTATAAATAAACCCAACGAGACAAGAACGATTGTAAAATAAATGTAGCAAAATAAGCTGAGTAACGACACTTATATGTTCGCATTGGTGACCTATCCACAAATCTAAATTCTAAGTAAAAGCTGAAGTCGGAACTCATCCAACGTTGAAATCCTTACAACACCGCGGAAGGCCAATGGAGAGCAATTGGCCGTCTATCCAATAAAAAAAGCACCCTCCATCATGTTAATAAAGTTCAAAACTGCCCACCATAATCGAGATAGCTCGTGAAACCAAATAGAGTTAATGAAATAAATCGATTAAATAACGATTGTGGAACGTTACAATGCAGTTTTTATTTGACCGTTCCAGTTTATGATTTCCAATCTGCTATCAATTGTTTTATTGAAGGGCTGACGCCTTCATGGAATCGTTTTCGATGTAAATCACTGTTGTGGTTTTGGGAGTTGAAGTAACATGTTGAATGGTTAGTCGTTTTTCTTTTTATTGGTTTCAGGACGTAAAATAAAGCAATTCCATATTTATATAGAACATATAGAACTAGATCAGACTCCCGATTCTCTGGATAGACACTTGAAGTATACACATTTATCAAGCGCGTCTTATTTTGGAATATTTTATTTTTGATCATTGTTATACTCGTACATACCATGTTTAAGCTTAATATCTATGTATATAATCCTTGGTTCTTTCATGCCCGAATTTATGCAAAAGGCTTTCCAATAACAACGTATTATAACGTTGTGTTTTGGTTACGTATATTGTTTTTAATTAAATCAAATACCAAGATAATAATTTCTCCCTAATTTTGTCACGTTTTGAATTTTTAATTCAGTAAATAGTTTAGTAAAAAGATCTGGTTCGAATTAACTACCAATAACGTTTAATAAAAAAAAAAATTAAGTACACACAAACTTTAACCCAACACCACATGCTAAACTAATTAGAAACATCTACCAACATTTCCATACGGGTTCAAAGAATTTAATATAGCAAAACGAGTGACAGGCATAGAGCGCATAGGGGACCGAGGTTACCTCGTAACCCGCGCGCTGTCACCCGTCAGTCATCATTCGTCACGCGTCCTAAACGGACGTTAAAGATATTGCGCTCAGATTGCGTTTAATTTGAATGGGGTGCAGTTACATGGTTCGTATTGAATTGTAAGATTTGTTTGGTTAATCTGATCTATCAAAAGGGTGTATGATTTGTTTTGCTACCAGAAACCATAGTGCAATACCTTTTGAACATTACTAGTCTATATGAACATAACTTAACGGCTGGTACACGTGATTGAACGAAACCATATGAAGTACTAACAATACCAAAGTTAAAGTATTTAATTTAACGACTATCGCATAATACGACGATGAAAGGACTTGGGCTTGCAAATTATTAGTGGGCACAGAAAAGAGAGTCGTTTAATACTTTACGTTCGACAGTAATAGGCATGCAAATTTAGGCTTGTAATCTGTATACAATATAATTAATTTAAACTAACTTAATTGCTTAAATATAAAAAAATATTAAACCTAAATTGAACAATGTATGGTGACGGATTAAGAATACAGTGTCACCACCCCTATTCATCCCGTGGGTGTCGTAGGAGCCTACCAAGGGAGAAAACTACGCAGAACAACAGCAATGCAGAGAGAAGGACAACTTGACACAAACCCTATACCAACCTGTCTGGCCAGCGTGGTATTGTAGGCCAAAACCTCCTTTCTAAGTAGAGGCTTATGTCCAGCAGTGGACTATTAAAGGCTTTAAAGAGAGACGATTGTGGTGTATTTTAACAGATTTACAATGTATACCAGCAGTGTAAAAACTGCTTTGTGTGGTAAGTATTTTGATTTTAACTATGGTATCAAAATGGATTGATTTAAGCGATGTTGAAGATGAAGATCCGCCTCATATTCGAGCATATTTAATTTAAAACTTATTCCAAACATTTAAAATTATTAAACTTTTGATGGAGAACCCAAATTATAAAAGTTCTGTCTGCACCCCGCTTCTTGTAAATCAATTGGGAACCAAATGGTTATCGACGTTTCAGATCCACCAAATCAATTTTGAAAGTAAAACAAAAAAGGCACATTTAGTTCAAAACGGGTTTGATTAAATCGTTTTCTTACTTTTCAGATCCATTAGCTAATTGAAAATCTTCCAAAATACATTTCTCTCGTCGCTTTTCAAAATAGTATCAAACATTGATTGGTTCGAAGAAAGATTTTAATCATCTTTCCTTACAGTATTCTTATTGTTGTTATGATCATATTTTTTGTTTTCAAATCGGTTTTGTCAGTAATAATGTCGTTCTTTGCCAGAATCAGCGGGAGATCGAGGTCTTAATTTAAAGGAAACCAATCCCACCAGCATATTGCGTTATAAAAAGCACGTGAAAAAAAGGATAGAGACTTTAAGAGAGAAGAAAAAAGTGGTTATGTTACTCGCTGATAATGTAGCTTTCTATTGGTAAAAGTATATTTATAATCGGTTCAGTAGTCAAGGCGTGAAAGCGTAACAAACAAACAAAAAACTCACATTCACAGTTATAATATAAGTGTGGAAATAATTATGGGATCATGACGCTGACTGCTACCGGCCATGGACGCCTGCATCTCAAGGGATCACAATACCGGTTTTTTGTGAAGCCGTGGCATCAATCACGACCTAATAGAAAACCGATGTTAATCAAAAGTGAGTGGGGTTACTAGGGTCCTATTGTCCCTTTTGCTTCTGGGGATAGGGACGTAAAGAACGGCGACACACTTATGACTCGTGAGTTGTAGGTCTCCATGGGCGGGGGTACTCACTTACCATCAGACAACTAGCCTGCTCATTGCCCCCTTTTGTATAAAAAATTGTAAGCTAAATTTCAATAACATTAGTTAAGTAGTTACAACATACAGAACATCAAAATTAATTAACATACAGAACATCAAAATTAATAACAGATATACCACAGGAGTAGAACAAACAGCAGAATATCTTTTAGACTCACTCGTACCTGACGATCGACCGGAAAACGACACTGATCATCACCGACAGATCAGGCAGTGGGCCATCGAACCACCACTGTCTCCAATGTCTGATTTACCATCTTCAGACGAATTTCTCGGTATCATTAGATCCTTGCCGCTAAACAAGGCTTCGGGTGATGATAAAATATCTAACAAAATGATAAAAGAAGCTTGTAAACTTTCGGGTGACACGATTTTCACTGTCTTTAAACGTTACATTGCTGAAGGAATATTTCCTCGTATATGGCGGTGCGGTAATATTCGTATAATACCAAAAAGTGGCGACAAGCCACCGGATGATCCTAAATCATACCGACCAATCACATTGTTCCCATCGTTAGGAAAGCTTTTAGAACGTCTTGTAGTGCCCCGGCTTCTGCCAGGTGGAGTCAAATTTCATGATAGACAATTTGGATTTACGTTGGGTAAATCGACAACTGACGCTGTTATATCGGTTAGAAAGTTTGTCACAGGGTCAAAATTTCAATACGTGCTGGCTATTTTCCTAGATATATCTGGCGCCTTCGACAACGCATGGTGGCCCATGCTGTTGCTGAAATTAAAATCACGGGGGTGTTTTAAAAATATTTATTCCCTTATCTCTTCGTACTTTTCACAAGGTACAACTAAACTAAGACTTGGTCATCATTCTGTGTCGAAGGCGCTTACAATGGGATGTCCTCAGGGATCGGTGCTAGGTCCATACTTGTGGAATATCGGCTTCGACGATTTTCTTACGATACCAATACCATCCGGATGTACTCTGAACGCGTATGCTGATGACGGCTTATTACTGGTGGAATCTGATACTAGGGCGGGGCTTGAGAGATTAGCCAATAGATGTTTGAACTTGATATCTCAATGGGGTGAACGTAATCGCTTAACTTTTGCACCCAACAAAACCTTCCAGTTACTTTTAAAAGGTAACCTCAAATCACCGCCGAGCATTAGATTTGACAATGTTACTGTAAAAAATAAAACCACAGTGTGTTATCTAGGATTAGTTTTAGAAAGAAACTTTTCATTTATCGAACATATTAAAATAGTTAATGAAAAGTCTAAAAAGAGTTTCTGTGCATTGACAAGGATATCAACTGCGACATGGGGTCTATCATTTAATACATTAAAGATCATATACGGAGCTACTTATTTAGGTTCTATGTGCTATGGTGCACCTGTATGGGCCGATAGGGCGACCGTAGGCGCTGTCCGTCGCAAACTGTTACAAGGCCAACGACTTGCACTGATATTTTTGTGCAAGGCATATAGGACGGTTAGCACTGAGGCTTTGCCGGTGTTGGCAGGTGTCCTTCCGGTCGATCTCGAGGTGCAGAGACGTGCAGCCATGTACTATTCAAGACAAAACATGGAATGCGATTTCTTGGGCGCGCGGGATCGCGGTAAAATTACAAGATTGCTTCAACAGCAGTCCGATGTCTATAATGACCTCATAGACGAATGGCAGCAACGCTGGGACGAATCATCCAAGGGGCGCCATCTTTACCAATTTTTTCCATCTGTTCGCGAACGGTTGTCGAGGACATGGCTTGAGGTGGATCACTGTGTCGCTCAATTTCTTACGGGTCATGGTAACTTTAAGAGCAAGTTGTATTCATTTAAATTAGTCGAGTCACCATTGTGTCAATGCTCAACACCTAACTCACATTATGAACAGTCTGCTCATCATATCCTCTGGGAATGTGGTCTTTGGTATAATGAACGTAATATAATGCTGAATAGCTTGCAGGTGACATCTGGGGCGGTATACTATGGGGATCTTGTGTCAACTAGGGTGAATTTCCGTGCGTTTAGGCGATTCTGCCATACATATTATAGAAATCAAATATAGCTCATGTAGGACCCGTAATATTTTGTGGCCGTGGTGCTTCCCTGTTTAAAAGGGTGTATGCCTATTTTACTTCATTTTGTCTCCCGCTTTGCTGAGGATCCCTCCTCAGCAAAGCGGGAGACGCTTTGCTGAGGAGGGAAGTGGATTTACTGTATTTCCAACTCCTCCAATTTTCTTCTGATTAATTTCGTTGCGGGTTCCAAGACAGTTTAATTTCTTCCTGGGACTTCCCGAGTGTCATAACTCGGTGTGTTCGTGGGTCACTGCTGATGATCCTGGTGTACAGGAGTTACAGTGGTGGGCGTGTGGGTGGGATTAGTCCCAGATAAAAAAAAAAAAAAAAAAAAAAAGTAGTTTAGGAGTGATAAGGTAATATACAAACTCAGGTTCTTGACTGCACAGATAGATGAGGTAGTGGTTTAAGCGATCTGGATAACACTTTGTGTGATCCACAAATTGTTGTTCTGAGTCTGACGTACATGAAACAGACACAAAGAACAGCCATGTGTTCTTTGTGCCCGTTTCATGTATGTTTGTGAAGTTTCCTACGATACAGGATTAATTACTCCTAATAAAACATTCGTATTTGCAATATTACATCCAATACCGTAAGCTAAAAGTGTTCACAATACGTGCACGACGTGGCATCGGTAGAATATTTACTATCGCGAGATATCAGCGCGACAGATGAGTGATTGTTGCAATTTATCACCTCCACGCGTCGCACGCCCCTGCCCTATTTAGTATGTGGCCATGAAAACAGCGTTAGTACTAATAATAAATCTAAATAATTACATGACTAACCTAACCTAACCGAGTGGTGAATGTGATAAATGCCCCGAATGTTGACAATTTAAAAAAAGACCTGACAAACATTTAAAAACACAAGTGTAATGGTATACACGCATCAGTCTTAAGCTGCTAGTGTATTAAATATAATGAAACAAATATCATACAATGCTCCTGTATCATTTAAGATGTGATATACAACCAGTCCAGGTATCCATGGCCGGCTCTAAGTCCTCAAAACCAGGTGACCTTTCTGCTCGTTTGCCTTCTGTATCAGTCTATTAAGAAATCTACAACGAGAGAACACTATTGCCGCCAGTGAAATGGTTTCATGGGCTGACGATATATGTGAGCCTAAATGTGATGTGGCTTGCAATGCATCCAACTCCCATAAGCGTTCAAAAACACTATCACACTTTCCTACATATTAGGTAATCAATATTACGAATGGATGTATCTATCTCTTTCTTAAACATCTGATATAAGCATATATCAATGTAAACACTATAAGAAAATTAGTTCTGGCATTAAATAGTAAAATATATTATGACGATATCAAAGAGTAAATTGTAAAAATAAAATTATTCATACTGACTCGGTGGTGTAGTAGCGTATGCAACTGCTGTGCTGAGGTCTCGGGTTCGATTCCCGGATCGGACCAAATGTTTGTGTGAACTACAAATATTTGTTTCGGAGTTTGTATACACTGCACGGATGGCGTAGTGGGTTAAACGGTCATGTCGCCGCTTCCCATGTGCTGAGTGTTGTGGGTTCGATCTACACATGGGACAACTTGGGACACTTTGTGATCCACAAACTGGTGTTCTGACTCTGGATGTTCTTTGTGTCCGTTTCATGAATGTTTGTAAAGTACCCCGCGACGCAGAATATATTCGTAGTGCGGGAATTGTCTTTCGAAAAAAGACTATTTTCTGAGTTGATTCTGCTAAACAGGGTTAACTAAGGATAAGTGATAAAAAATATTATTTTTTAACTGAATCATTTAAGAAATCTATTTCTACTTTGGGGTAAAACACAATTTTCGTCTTTTATTTATATGATCATAATATTTGTGACTTTATCAAAATTGTAAACACCAGATTAGCTGCAAATTTTAGATTTCCACACTTCTTGAGAAACACCAGCTAAACAGATACAGATAATTAATTTATGATGAACCTGCTTCTTATTAATTATAAAGGAATTTAAATTTTACTATCAGTTACGAGAAAACGTCTAAATCAGTCCTTTTAATAATGTTCCACGAGCTCAGGGCGTTAAAGATAAGGGTCACTTAGGCTGAAATGTTTACAAGCCTGGAGATAATGAAATAACAAACCCGAGGATTAAAAACCATAAAAGAAACTAAATGTTATCAGTACGAAGCCCTACCAAATCCGAACATAAATTAAAATTATAAAATACCTCAAAATGTTCGTGATTACGAACTTTACAAATGCTTAGAAAAGTTTAAAATATAATTTTTATCCGTCTCCTAATTGAGGTGACCTAGTTCGCTTTAAGATTTTTATTTTAAAATACCCTACATTGTTAACTTTTTTAAGTTTGCAAAATGGCCGACCTGAATGATTGATAATAAGAAAGGAGTGCTCTTAAATCAACTGTCGTAACTCACACAAGCTGTACTTCTATTTTCATTCTTATTAACGAGCCTTTGCAGTAAGAATAAAGCATCTACATACGTGAACGTGTCTTCATAATTAATATAAAAATTTCTAATTTAGAATATTCAAGTTAGATTACATTACATTTCCTCAAGTTATTATTTATTTTCATCTTTTTTAACAAATTATGCTATAATTGACTACTGTAGTGTATTTGTTTCATCATTGCTCCACCAATGTTTCCACCGGGTTTTCTATGTTTAATATGTAGGTGTACAAAAAAAGAAGTATATAAGTTTTCGATCAATCAATCTAACTTTCATAGTACAAGCTCTGCTTAGTTTGAAACTAGATGGCGTTGTGTGTCAATGTCCGAAATAGAGGAGCAATAGACGTATTTTGTGGACCCGAAACCTATACTAAATATACACATACACATCTTTTATCTTGAATGAGAAGACAATGGCGTATAATTAAATGCCCACATTGTGAAGACTACAATTTTAGTCCAGTTCGACTTAAGTAATAGGGTGTAAAACAGACGACTAAGGCGCCGGAGGACGCAGAATGACCTCCGTCCTCCATAAGCGCAGGCCTGGGGGAGACAGGTGAGGCCATCTATCACCTTAGCATAAGCAGGCCGGGGTGGCGGCGAGCGCGTTGCGAAGCGCGGGCGCCCGGGAGCACAGAGGGAACATGGGGGTCCAAACACAGGGGGGGTCGTCTACCCGCCGTAGATGGCCCGAGGTACGTCGGGGCACCAGGGTTTTCCTTTCTAGGGTACACTTGGCTTCCCGACTACTGGTACCTGAGACGGCGTGCGGTTTTAGTCGGTTCGAGTCCGACATTGCTACCGGTAAGTGGTATCCGAAGGGATTTCAAATAAACAAGCTTACAGCCGTCAAATGTTTTTAAATAATAATATACCTTACACATCTCACACACGGCCGTCTGGTACCAAACTTGGCAGAGCCTGTGCTGTGATAACCAGACTGCTGATAAACATACTTAAATATTTTGAAATACAAACATATTTTAGATAAACTACGCCTAGACACAGAATAAATTACGGTGTTCATCACACAATATGTGTCCCGGGTGGGAATCGAACCTCTAGCTTACCAATCAAGATCACTAACCACCAGATTAATATTCTAATCGTTTTTTTTTTTATACAAGTTTTTTGAAGTGATAACTTCTTAGTTACGTAACGCGTTACGGCGCCAGTCTGTCTGGCTTCCCTTTCTCTCCCGCATACGGCAGCGGTAAGCAGGCTCCTCCTCTCTCACTCTAACCCGCAGCGGTAGCCGGATAATAAAGCTGATGATGACCATGAGACGCAAAATTTAATCTAGGAATTTCGTGGGCATCATTGTTAGAGTATCCTGAATCCCCTAGAACAAACTCAGTTGTGTCGGGACACCATGCGGTTTTATTCACTATTGACTATGGCGAAGTGACGGCCCGTGGATATTACCACACTACAAAAAAAAAGCCTACAAAAAGATATCAATTTCCAGAAAATTTAAAATGTAAAACAGGATCAACTTTTGAACCAAAAAATGCTTGTTTAATTATTTATGTACCTATAATTTTCAGTCCTCCAGTAAATTAAACCCTCTGCTCGTTAAAATTGGGAAGACTTATTAAGTGTGAGGGTGTATAAATTTTGGTTCTCGGAATAAATGAGTCATGCGTGCAAATTATCATAAACGGTGGTTCATGCATTTTTCATTGAATTTGTTTAAATTTACGAACGTACGAAAAATCAAATTATATACTACTAGCTGACCGGCGCAACTTCGTCTGCGTCTCTCAATAGTAATAAATTTTCTCCGTTTTTGAAACATTCTTTATTGATGCTCCGCTCCTATTGGTCTTAGCGTGATGATATATATCTTAGCCTTCCTCGATAAATGGGCTATCTAACCCTGAAAGAATTTTTCAAATCGGACCAGTAGTTCCTGAGATTATCGCGTTCAAACAAACAAACAAACAAACAAACAAACAAACTCTTCAGCTTTATAATATTAGTATAGATTTGTCTGCCTACATATTTTTTAATTTCTTAGCACTGTCATAAGAAGAAGGTAAGATTATCAGCGCTGAATAAAAGAAAAATCAATAAAACAAACAAAATTATTTATATCATTAATTCGGATGGTCAATTGTTAATTTTATTTCACGTTAAGAGCCCAAGAGCTCCGTCATTTTTTAACCTATTTAGATAAACCAGATTTATTTTTACTAATATATATTTACTAATATATATATAATTTTATTTTACTGCTGTTTAGTACATATATATTGCATACAGCTTATAAAACGTGAAACGTCGAAAGACATAAAATCATGAAATCATTTGTGGTACTATTCACAGCTTTGTGTGTTGCTAAGCCTCAATCGGGAGGAGCTGGCAATATTAATATCTGTATAGGATCATCCATCAATTCTATAATCTATGATGTAACTTAAACTGAAGTTTTTTTTTGCTTAAATAAGTTTCTCAACTACACTTTGTTAAGACTTCTAGAAAAGAACTAATAAACATAACTGTTCCTTTGACCTTTCTATATTCCATAACTCATCATATAAAACAGCTTATTTCTTCTACACCTATACATTACAATGTAGTAAATAAAACCCAGCAAACATTAACCCTATACACACGAATAAGTCATAAATTTAACCCATCTTAATTGGCTTCTCTTTGCCCGAAAGATCATAAAAACCACCCGTATTACAGCCAGGTTATCTTACGTAAAAACATAATTGGCTGTCCAGCTGTAATACATGGGCCCTATGTACCAGCCACAAAGGAGCAAAAAGGCTGGAAGAAGACAATCCTTTTGCGTCACATCAAAGCAAGTATTCTTTGGCGGCAGATTTCGCACAATTCAATAAATAATCGGTCGCCGTGAACGTGTGGTACAAATGACAAGGTTATTCACTAGGTATGAAATACAAATCAACATTAATATGGCTAAAAAGCTGGTTTGTAATAAGTAAAAAGGA
Source organism: Arctia plantaginis (assembly GCA_902825455.1). NCBI lineage: Eukaryota > Metazoa > Arthropoda > Insecta > Lepidoptera > Erebidae > Arctia > Arctia plantaginis. The sequence goes on along the minus strand of CADEBD010000294.1, from coordinate 12,490,349 downwards.
CAAAGTAGCGAAAACACCTCTGTCTCTAATTTATTCTGAGATAATTCAGGAATATACACGACTACTTTTAATTTATAAAATGTAATGATTAATTAAAAATATTTAAACAACAGTAATAATAATAATAAATAATAATAATAATAATATATCCCACACACTCACACACGGCTGTCTGATCCCAAACCAGGCAGAGCCTGTACTATGGTAACCAGACCGCTGATAAACATACTTATATATTTTTAAATAGATATATATTATAGATAAATTACACCTAGACACAGAACAAATGACCGTGCTCATCACACAATATTTGTCCTGGGTGGGAATCGAACCCACGACCTCCGGTTTAGCAGTCAGGGTCACTAACCACTAGACCAACAGGCCCGTCAACAGTAGCTAAATAATATTATAGGTCATGTAATATTATTTCATCTTCTTTACAAATGTAAGAAATTCGCTCTCGCCTATCCTTTAAATCAGCATTTTTATATAAAAATATGAGTGTTTGTTGGACCTGCATCCAATATCCGTCTGTCTGTCCGACTTTGGCCCGAGTGTTAGTGACGGCCACGATTATTTTATACCCGGGTAAGGTTTGACTGAAATTTTGTTTTGGCATAAGAGAGAACTATAATAAAAACATACTTTTGCTATGTGTTTTACTTTCACGCGTCATATCAACATCACCTTCCTGCCTTTCTACCGTATTAGTACTTGGTGTCAGGTCAGTATGTGGTGCGCCGGGCAGGACTATAACCGGCCACCTACCGTTTTCTTCTTGTATTTGAGGGACACAAGCAGCGAGTCACCCATCTTCTGGAAAGCCGTGATATAACCAAAGTCGAGTCGGCCGATACGTGCACAGCAGGGTTCTTCCACGAATATACACTGACACCTGTTGACTTGATATAAATGAATTAAAAGAAAGGCCGCTGATTCTGTGGTATACAATCGAAGCTAACCGTCGAAAGCTGAGTGGTAAAAAGTTGTTGGTAGGCAGCGCCCTTGTTCTCTTGCACCCCGCGTCTCCCCCTCGCAGTTCCCGCTGGGTACGTGCGCCAACACACCTACACCACTAACACACTGATATTACTAGCTGACCCTCGCAACTTCGGTTGTGTTTCTCAAAAGAAATATTTTTAGCCCGTTCTTGCATCATTTTTATTTTTTACTTAATGCACTTGTGTGCATCGACGTAATGCCCTATGAATTCTCTACCAGTCAACCTTTGGGTGGTGTATAAATCTGGTTAGGTAGGTGCTCTGAGGTTGCAGTCGTAATAGTAGTTATGAAGTTCTATCTAACATATACAATTACATACATACATTTATATAAATAATTACATCATCACCATGATCAGCCTACCCTCATCCCAATTTTATTTGGAGTCGGCGGAGTATGTATGATTCTTCCATTCTAGTCTATTTACTCCTAGCTCACTGTTTACTCCTAGCCATATCCTCACTCACACAGTATATCCACCTTTTCTTTGGTCTTCCTCTTCTCTTATACCCCTCAACTCCCATACCTAATTCTTTCTTCCCCACATTTTCCTCATCCCTCCACATGAAATGTCCATAAGTACATACATAGATAAACAAACATATTTACAGTTTTAGTTGATGCTAGGATCCTATTGGTCGTATCGTGATGTTATATATAGAGCCTTTAGCGTCCCTAAATAAATGAGATATCAAACACCAAAATCATTTTTTACCTAATAGTTCCTGAGACTATCCCGACAACCTGAACAAACAAACTCTTCATTTTAATATTAGTATTGCAATGCATGTTGTTTAATTTCATCATCATCATCAACAGCCTTTAATAGTCCACTGCTGGACATAAGCCTCTCCTTAGAAAGGAGGTTTTGGCCTACTATACCACGCTGGCCAGACGGGTTGATATAGGGTTTGTGTCAAGTTTTCCTTCTCTCTGCAGTGCTGTTGTTCTGCGTAGTTTTCTCCCTTAGTCGTCTCTTACAACACCCACGGGATGAATAGGGGTGGTGACACTCTGTATTCTTAATCCGTCACCACACGGTTAATTTAAATAGAAATAATTATTTGTTTACTTCTGACTAACTTTAAAACAACTAAATTCCTAACTTTACAGTCATTTACACTCTATTAAACTTGAACAAAACACCTCAAGTTTGAGATAGAATATTTAACACTGAAAATTATTTAATAAAATTTGAATTTCTTCGCCACTGATACACAACGGAGCTACTTTTCTGCAAAATTTCGCACTAGTATTATACATATTTAAACGCTGCACTCGACAGGATGGGTGGGCGCTATAAGTAACCACAAACTCGTAAATTTAAAGCTGCCTTTGACATAAAATGCAGAGCTTCCTCTAATATATTCACCTATGTAAGTTTTTAACCTAAAAAGGACAAACCACAAGCAGCTGTGACAGGGAACGTGGATTGACTATTTTCGCTCCAAAATACTTAAATAAACCGGTCCCTTATGCCATGAGCCGCGTAATTTTGGACACCCTTTCGCTCTAATTTCGTGATGTACTCAGATGTACAGTACTTTATTAAAATACATTATGAAGCAAGAATTTAGTGTCATTACAAAATCTTAATAAATAACGCTTTATATGTTCAAAGATTTTAGTTAGTAAATAATAATAATATTCTACCACATTTACATAAGCCATCTAGTCCTAAACTAAGCAGAGCTTGTACTATGGGTACTAGACCACTGATATAAATACATATATACTTTTTTTTGTAAATACATACATATTATACATAGAAACACCCAGACCAAACCAAACATTAAAAGTTCATGCACACAAATGTTTGACTTGAGCGGGAGTCGAACCCTTTAGAATAGTAGTCCGTTACACAAACCACTACGCCATCCGGTCGTCTAAAATACTGTTTCAAATTTATTTTTAAGGTAAACAGGGAAAACGAACACGAACGTCACCTGACGGGAAGACTGACCGCCAATGGACACGTGTAACTCAAGAGACACAATGCAGTGCCATCCTGTGAGTCTCCCCATGAACCGGGGGGGGGGGGGGGGGGGGGGGTTTGGATTGGAATTCACTCACTCTAATATTTGGAAGACATGTAGACTGCATAGTAATCAGTTTCTTCATGTTATTTCTAAATAATGACCACCGACATTGTTGTTTCGTGTAAACGCCCTGGCGGATCATCAACTCACCTGAAGCAAAAGGTGAAGTGGTATGTGGCACTGAAACCGACTATACACAAAAGGTCTATCACAAGTGAGTCTATTGCAGGGGACTTGATGCCTTGTACTGCAGGCCCCGAGAACCCTCACAAACTTTGTACAGTACGAGTACACTCCTGGCTCACCTCCTTCAGCTCAGACACCCGCCACTGTCTACCTGCGAGATAAACTAGTGTTCAATATATTCAGATCTTTTCTTCTCTGAAATAATAAATATATTTGTAGGTATACACGTGCAATAATTATCGTATGTTTTTTTTTATGACGCTAGTAAAGTTGAACCCGCGTGCGTCAGTATTTAACATCAGATAAGATAGCTGCCAATATCTAAGACCTACCTGTGTGTATGATACGTAAATGAACATCCGACTACAATGTCATTGGCATATAAATGTGGAAACATAATAAATTTAAACAGATCAATTCCCTTAAATTAGTCTTAATTCTAAATTTGATTGCCGCCATTTTTAATTATCTTAGTAAATTCATTCATCACTTGCATTCCACTTATTCCGACCATTCAACATCCCTTCTCCTCGCTGCATACATGCAGTTTCCCACATAAATATATACAGGGTTACTGGATAAGTCGACCTAGATACTTTAAGGGAGTTGACATAATTTCTGATAGATTTCACTATGAAATACCATATCGTATGCACGGATGGCGTAGTGGTTTAAGCGTTCGCCATGCCTCTCACTACTACGCTGAGTGTTGTGGGTCCGATCCCCACATGGGACGACACTTTGTGTGATCCACAAATTGTTGTTCTGAGTCTGGGTGTTCTGTGTGTCCGTTTCATGTATGTTTGTAAAGTCTCCCGTGACACATGATATATTCCTAATATGGCAGTTGTCTTTTTTAAACAATCTCCCACATCATACCATTTTCAAAAAATATATATATCAAAAATCATACCATTTTCAAGATTTTAGACTCTCATAAAAAATGCCGAAATGTTGCTTAATACAATTGCTTAATTTTAAAGCCTATATCCGTGCTTTTCTTTCAACTTTTTACTGTTTTTATGTCGTTAATACATTGTTTTATAATTTCCGTTACTAAAATTGTAGTTTACTTAACAAACTTTTTGGGTATAACTCTAGACTCTAAATTGCAGCTGGGCCCGCACATTGATGGATTATCGAAGAGACGCAGCTCTGCAGCATACGGTTATACGGCTTATACGGTTTATAAAATTCGTCAATAAACGAAGTAGAAACAGATAGGCTAGTGTATTTTAGCTATTTTCATAGTGTAATGTCATACGGTTTTTTGTTGTCGGGAAATGCTGCTAACATTCAGAGTATCTGGTATGGTGGGCACTATATTTTTTTTATATTATAATTAAATTTTGGACCTTAGAGAGTCACAACAATCAGTTTGTTTAGAAAGAAAATACTCGCCGATTTTATTACCTTTAGGGACAGAGTAAGTACTCATTGGGCAAGTACAAATTTTCCGGCGTCTAACTAGCGCACAGTAATCACCCGCTTTGATCCGACCATCAAAGGAATAGCTCCAATCAGTGCCACACGCCAACGCCGCACATTGCTAGCTTTGAAAGTATCTACTTTTAGTTTAGTTATATGTAACAGATACTAATAAATATGGCTATTACTCTGTAGTAGCGAAGGAAATATAAACGTAGGAGAGCCATATGAGTTAGCTCGCCAGGAGTGATACCACGGCCCCACAGTAAACAACCTACTTGAGTTACCAGAGGCCCAACCTCAACTTTTAATTCTGTCAGCAATCAAGGCTAGCCATGCAATTATGGCCCTAAAGTAGTGTAAATGGGTGGAGGTAGTCATGTCTCGTTTGCTCGTTGAACCATAAATGATATTGACGATTTCGAATAATAAACAATTATTCGAAGTCGTAAAGATATTATGAATTAAATATATAATTAAGTTTGAATTAGACACTAGATTTTTTTGAATTAGACATTAGAGCTTCGACTTTTCATGAATATGAAAGGTGTGGGTGAAAAGTCGAAGCTTTTAGGTTAAGACTTCCTGTAATACTCCCCTCTTAACCTGACTTGTAGTAGGTTTATTTATTTAATTACTACGTGTTGATAATTAAAATTTAATATTAATCAGTTCCCTACGTATCTTATCTAACTCATGATTGTATATGATGTACGTGACGGATGTTATCACACCACATAACCCATCCAGAAAGAAAAAAGAAAATTACATTCTAATTCATTTTTTTTAAATTTCAAAAGACTACTCCCGCATTAGGAATATATATATCCTGTATAAACCGGGGGACTTTACAAACCGGACACAAAGAACACCCAGACTCAGAACAACTATTTGTGGATTACACAAAATGGTGTCCCATGTGCGAATCGAACCCACAACACTCAGCGCAGTAAGAATCAGCGTAACGACCGCTTAAACCACTACGCCATCCTTGCATTATATAACTAAATATTGTAACATCTATACTATTCCTATAACTTATAGATTTAGTTAGATTCGTCCTTAGTAACACGAAACGGACCTTCATATACACAATCTAACTTCTTTGTAAATGATAGGGTTAATATTCTTATCATACAAATGTTTTCTAATTGACTTACTACCTAACAAATTATCTTTCGCATCAGCTTGAGCTCTCTGTAATCTATATTTAAATTCCAACGGATAACTAAATAAAATTATATAAGGGATCGACACCAATATGTTTAAAATTACTTGGTAATTTGTACAAATCGTTCGTAGCTTGGTCATTGCCTGCACAAGTTTGGTCGTGTGTGATACTGTGATTACCTGCAATGAATCACAGATACGAATTTTTTTGTGCACTGTCTGGATATGTTAATTCCTATTTATAAATGTGAATCAAAATCGTCAGACGCATACGATAAGCCTGGACAGCCCATTCCAATCTCCAGTTGGCCTTAAAATGGATCTCAAAGCCGAATAAAAGGCGCGTATAGTTAACCAATGGTGGTGGTGTGTACGTGTGGTGACGGATTAAGAATTCAGAGTGTCACCAGCACTGCAAAGAGAAGAAAAACTTGACAAAAACCCTATACCAACCCGTCTGGCTAGGGTGGTATATATGACCAGCAGTGGACTATCAAAGGCTGTTAATGATGATGATAGTTGACCAAAACATCCTGCCGGTACACATTTATGTCGCTGAAACCTGGGTTTTCAAAAAGATTATGGGTGGTTTTATAATGCCTTCCAACCCTGCTTGAGACCAACAGTTTTCAGCCGGGAAAAAGAAAAAAGAAAGAAAGAAATAACCTAATTTCTTGACCATTTCTAGGAATGGAAGGTGGGAATCTTGGATTACAGACTACTAGACAGGCATTTTAACTTTATTTTAATATTGTGGGCAGACAAGCAAATAAGATACTATCACTTTTAAATTATATTTAATACTAGCTTTTGTCCGCGGCTCCGCCCGCGTAAATGTCACGGTTAAAATGTCTATGTCTTTTCTTAAGAATCTAACTCTTTTATCTTTCATCAAAAAAAAAACTAAATCGGTTCCGCTTTCATTGATTGCCCATACAAAGTACCACCCCTTAAAGGATGATTTCTGGAATAAATATCCTTATGGTCTTTCCCGGGACCCGGACTATCTCTATATTAAATTTCATCTAAATCGTTTCAGCGGTTTAAGCGTGAAGAGGTATCAGATAGACAGACACACTTTACTTTAGTATGGATTGTTACCTTTGAATAAATTATACTCCTAGTTATTTATCTATCTAACAGTACCCAATTTTATTTGACTTAAATTAAAAAAATTAAGCATAAACATGAAGGTTCAAAAAGGCGACTTTAAATAAAATGAAGAAGTGAACTAGACTATATAGGTCAGTGAGGCCACAATTCATTTGAGGGTTAATAACCGAAAGATCACATTATAAGGGAGGTAGATCCAGCGATTACGCGTAATAACACCGCAATAAATATCGCGAAGCCACTCCAGGTTACCCTCGAGTAAGGGCCAGGAAATACAACGGTACACGTCATAAAAGTTCGGCGATTCAAAAATATTAGTTTTAACGAAAGAAATGAACCGTTGTGTTTCAATGCCCCTATTGTCTATAAGGTGATAAATAAATAAGCAACAGTCTAATATATAATTATAAACCTGACGATGTAGGGACGGATGTTTTGACATTGGAACACAAATGGAGGATTCTCCGACCAGGCGAGATTATCAGCCGCGGCCAAACGGCCAAAAAAAAACATTTAATGAGATGCATCGTTAGAACAAATAATCAATCGACTGTAACCTATAAAATTTGTAAACTATAAATATTATCATTATTAACAGTGGACATTTCTTTAATAAACCTTAACTTACTCGTATGGTATGTACTTTTAAAATATCGTCAGTTTAGGAATTAGAATAGGAAATTTACACAATTATTTCAAAAAAACTATCTAATTTGATAGGAAAAAGGCTTTACAAAATTAAAACTAACAGAAACATTACAATAATATTGTTCTAAACTCTATTCCTAACTTCATGTCTCGAAACGCTAATATCTTATACCACCACCCGAACGGTCTGCTCAACACGATAATTCTAGCGGTAATTAGCACTCGTCGTATCCCGACAAAAATGTCCGCCGACCAGACTGTTTTGTAAAATAAAATTATTTTTATTTATGATCGCTCCCCGTTTTAATCTTAACAAGGATCTTACCTGCCCATACTTTACATTTTCGAGTGCTCTCCTGAAAATACTTTGTACCAGACCAATTACTTATAATTAACAATGTATTTCTGTTTCATGATGTGAACTCTATGGAGTTTCGAGGATCTGCCAAGATACGTTTTTCTTCTATCTCCATGTCCATGTTAATATATTGAGAGTTTCCCTAGGTCTAAATCTTCTTCCTTCTGTTTCTTTTTAAAATTCCAGTTCAAAATTACACTAAATTCCACCCCAGGTAATATATACTGTCCATACAGTGAACCATCACTTCCAGAGCTACCAGAGGTTTGACAGACCAACAGGCCGTCATCTTACACCAGACGATAGACGACGGTATGTTGGTCTATCGGTAAGTAATCGCGACTACTGAGCAAGAAATTGAAAGTCTAATTTCCACCCAGCAATAGAATAGAATAGAATGGAATGGACGGAACAGAACAGACCAGACTAGAATAGAAGAATTTATTTCGTTTAAACATGAGTGATACAGTACAAGTTTTACAATGCATGAAGATGTTACGAGTACATAGGTGATATTCTACATGTTTTACTAGTTATGGCGTACGAAATCTTGCTAAATAATGGAGATTGTGTAATGAGAACGACCCTTTGTTTAGAAATATAAGTATATGATCAAATAACCGCCTGTGTGATGAATAATTATTTCCTGGCATTGTGTGCAAGAACGGGAAGCATTACTCAAAATAGTGACAACTGGTTTTTCTCTTTAGTGAAGTCAAAAATAGTACTTAATCACATAATATGTACATAAAATATTTATGTTATTTAAGATACGCCTTCGTATTTACACAGAATGTAATTTGAATATCAAACAATGATTCTTGGTACAAACAACAAAATCTTATGTGTCAAGATATCACACTGAGATGCTTAAAATTAAGTTGAGGAATGTAATTGTTATAACACAGCCTTGAAGTTATTTATAGGAACGATGCACGGTTTTATACACGTGTATATTTAGGGTACGCCCGACTAGTTCCGATCCCGTAGAGGGTGGGGGCTTTTTTTTAATAATAATAGTTTATTATTTGTCTTCCACATATCTACAAAATTACACAAACGAAACCTAATGTAGACATGTATTTGCTACTATGAATAAAATAACGATAATTAACTATGTAAAAACATCGTTTAAAAATGACTAAGAATAAAATAACTCATGCACTGCAAAGAGAAGGAAAACCTGAAACAAACCCTTTTTTTTTTTTTTTACGTGTGGAAATCCCCTCGGACCGTCACCCCACCGGGGTTTGCGGCGGGGTGGTGTGTCGGACTCGGACCGACTAAAACCACACGGTGTGCCACTCTGCGCCTGTAATAGGAGGGATCCGGGAACAGCTGTTATTAAGACATCCGGACCCCTCCTAGCGCCAGCCCGCTCATGGTGCGGGCTCCGTCTCAAATTTTTTATTTTTTTTCCTCTCTTTAGGCGACGTCCGGCACACGCGGACGCCGCCCCCTCGCGGCTGGCCAAACTAATGCGGGTGGAGGGGAAATTACTTCCTCGCAGAAGGTTGCGACCGCGGTAAAACAACTGTCGCTACCGGCCATGGAGCGTACTACGGCCGGTAGCGAGAGATCCACTCCGATGACTGCAGTGAGGGCCCGGCGCTGCGTCGTCCATGCGGGGCAGACCGCCAGCGTGTGCTGGGCCGAGTCCTCACTGCAGTCGCAGTGGTGGCAGGCGGGACTCAGTTCCCTCCTAGCGACCGAGTGCAGGTACTTTCCGAAGCAACCGTGCCCGGAAAGCACCTGCGTCAGCCGGAAGGTAAGGGTCCCGTGCTGCCGCCCTGCCCACTCGGCGATGACCGGCTGGAGAGCCTCCACGGCGGCGAAGCCAGCGCGTGGAGTCTCCAGCCGGAACGACCAACGAGCCATCGTGGCTCGGCGAGCGGCTTCGCGCTACTCGCGCACGTCTTCGGGCGGAGGGCGAAATCCGCTCTCCGCCCGGGAGTCAGCCACTCGCCGATAAACTTCGGCGAGCACTGCCGCCTCCAAATCCCACGGGGGAGTTCTGGCCAACGCGCACGCCACCTCCGTCGAAACGGTGCGGTAACCGCGTATGGCTCTGACCGCCATTACCCTCTGAGGGTGCCAGAGGCGTGCCCTATTCTGGGCGGTCAGAGCCGCCGCCCGCCCACACCGGTGCACCGTATAGTGCCATTGACCGGACAACCCCCGTGTACAGCCGTCTTGTCGCGACGCTGGGTCCACCCAAATTGGGCAAAAGTCGCCCTAGGGCAGACTTTGGAGCAAGCTGTCGGAAGTGCTTGTCGAAGAGCCACCTCCCGTCGAGGATCAGACCCAGATATTTCATCTGGGCCCGAACCGGTACGAGGACCGAGTTGACCACGATTGAGGCGCCAGGGGGTTTACCACGACGGGGCCCATGAAATGAAAATGAAATAACAGGGCCTCCGTCTTATCTAGGGCCACCCGTAAGCCCAGCGCCTCAATGCGCCCGACCACCAGGGAGACTCCCCTCTTGGAAGTTCGCCCCCCGGGCTGTCACCAGAGTGTCATCTGCATAACAAATTACACCCAGCCCGGGGGGGGAAATTGGCTCGAAGGGCCCAGTCGTACCCTATGTTCCACAAGAGGGGTCCAAGAACAGACCCCTGTGGAACACCGCACGACATGGGCCGACACCTCAAATTACCCTCTCGGTCCTCGTACACGACGGTACGCTCCTCTATATAGTCTGCCACTAGCCGCCTCAGGTACTTTGGCACCCCATGATAGTGGAGTGCTTCCCTGATCAGCTGAATGGCAGACTATTGAATGCGTTGGCGATGTCCAATGACACCGCCAACAGCACGCCGCCACTGCTCACGGCCTCTTCGGTCACGGCCCTCAGGCGCAACACAGCGTCGACTGTCGAACGCCCCGCCCGAAAACCAAATTGGGCGTCCGACAGATCGGGGCCCACCTCGTAGAGGTGCCGGACGATGCGGGCAGAGAGAACCCTCTCAAACAATTTACCCGCCTCGTCCAGCAGCACGATGGGCCTGTAGGCCGCGACCGAATCGGCAGGCCGTCCCGGCCTCCTTAATAGGACCAGCTTCCCGCTCTTCCAGCACTCAGGGAAACGTCCCGACGCCAAGCTAGCGTCGAACACCTCCCCGAGGCGGTCTGCCATGTGGTTGAGGGCTAGGGCCAGCACTCGGGCCGGTACCCCGTCTGGTCCAGGGGCGGTGTTCTTGGAACGGATCCGTAGAACAGCCGCCTCTACCTCCGAATCCCGAACGGGCGGAACATCATCCTCCTCGTGCTCCCCGTCGTCTCCGGCCAAGGAGGCCATCGCCGGGGGAGTGTGTTCCGCTCGTTGCGGAACCTGAAACAAACCCTATACCAACCCGTCTGGCCAGCGTGGTATAATACGCCAAAACCTCCTTTCTAAGGAGAGGCCTATGTCCAGCAGTGGACTGTTAATTATGCATTATCAAGAGAGGGCCGAATTCAAGTTTCTTTCACATCGCGCGAGTATTTTACAGAGCGCGTTTAGCATTGCGATTGGTGGAGATTTCAGTGCGGGCCAACCGTAGCACCGGACGCGGTCACCGTGACAATCGAGTATAAATAAAGGAGAAAAACTAAAATTTTAATAAATTAATAACCGCATGAACAAAATTTTAGCCGAAGGCGATTCCGAGTTCGGTACAAGCATATTTTGACGGGCTCAACCAAAGCGATACCACAACCTCACAACAAAAATCGATGTTAAACAATTTTCTTGTTGCGTGAGGTATACCCCGAAGTCATACTTAACAGGCAACATTCATAGGTTAATCATAGAGTAGCAGATGTCCACAGATATCATCATCATCATCATCATCATCAACAGCCTATAATAGTACACTGCTGGACATAGGCCTCTCCTTTGAAAGGAGGTTTTGGCCTACTATACCACGCTGGCCAGACGGGTTGGTATAGGGTGTGGTTTCAAGTTTTCCTTCTTTTTGCCGTGCTGTTGTCCTGTGCAGTTTGTTCCCTTAGTCGGCTCTTACGACACCCACGGGATGAATAGGGGTGGTGACATTCCGTATTCTTAATCCGTCACCACACGGATTACAGATATCACAGATATCAGTAGTCTGTTACCACGACACGACTAAACTTTCAGCGAAAGAGCTCAAAGCAATATATAGGCTGTAATTTTAAACTATTAGTATTAAATTATATTGTGAGTGTTTGTTCTATGTTAATATCAAACTCTAGTAGGAGAATATTTAGGTAAGCTCAACTACGCAGACACAGAAAACATCTTAGTAATTTTAAAATGATCTAATTTAAACTACAATAAGTATATATTTGTGTATACAAACCAGTCTGAAGTAATTTACATTATCAATCTATTATAACTTTAACATATGAACGTCCTGTAACTAACATAGTCAAGCGACTGCTTGAAACGCAGGTCTCACACCTTTTTTTTTTTTTTTTTTTTCCGTCCGGAAATCCCCTCGGATACCACCTATCGGTGGCATGTCGGACTCGAACCGACTACAACCGCACGCCATCTCGGGTACTAATAGCCGGGGAACCAGGTATACCCTAGAAAGGAAGTCCCTGGTGCCCCGACATACCTCGGGTCATCTACAGACGAGTAGACGACCCCCCCCGTGTGGGAATCCCATGTTCCCTGTGCTCCCTGGAAGCGAGCGCGCTTCGCAACGCGCTCGCCGCCACCCCGGCCTGCTTCTGCTAGGGTGACAACAGGTCTCACGCCTAGCTCAGGCCGTTTGCAAATTTTTTTTTATATTTTGTTTTCACCTCTTTATATTCAATCTTGCACATTTTAGAATAGTCATATACTAGTTTTATGTTAGCTTTAGTAACAAACTTTATATAAGAATCTAATGACAATAACATGAAAATCATAAACAAAATGTAACCTAGATTTTATATTTTTTTTCTTTTTTAAAATGAAGTCAAAATTTCCTTAGTATTATTTTTAATTTTCACAATTTTAACTTTCATGATTCCTATCAGATAGCGAACAATATGACCTATTTATTTTAATAATCAGATGTAACAATACGTATCTGTGGAATTGAAATAAAGGTTTTATAACAATAACAATGAGCGATACTATTCTGTTTATCCTGCAGTAATTTAAAACTAATAGGCTACCAAAATGCTTCCATGTAGCATCAAATAAAATAGAAATAATATAAAGAAGAAGGTTAATACAACAAAGTTATCCAAATAATATTTTATGTCCTCAACCTTTATGTTATTCTGGGATCAGCTTGAGCCATGTCTACTTATGAAAAAAAAACACAATAAATTCTTAAACCTCAGTATATTGTCCTACATTAAAAATTTTAAACATCTAGTCCAATCCAATCCAGTCCAAAAGTCCAAACATCCTAATTCAAATTATACCTTATGATTCAGAATTAATAAATTAGTAACTAGTCTTGCCAAAGATGCAGTTTCCTGGTGCATTAACATCTTCAGACGAGAAATACTCCTTCCACAACTGTTGGAATTCGCTCCAGGATACGGAAGACTTGCCCTGAGCCATCTTCTGGAAAGCTGCTACCGCTTCATCCTTGTTCAGTCCAAAGGAAGCGTACACTGACGAAAATTCATCACTATCAATAGATCCATCGTCGCTGGAATCCTCAAGTTCAAAGATGAATTTGCAGTACAGTTTCTGCCATTCTTCAGCAGCAGAGGGGTTCTTAGCAAATGATTCCCACAAGCTGAGCCATTCGTCTTGAGTTACTTGACCATCTTTGTTGGCATCAGCGCCGGATTGGAGTCCTTCCCAGATCTTGTTAAGAGTTGTTTCAACTGCTTTGTACTTCGCATCGCCTGCAGACCATCCTCTGAGCTTACCTATCCTCTCGATGGCTAGGTCAAAGTCCTGCTTATCGATACTTCCACTTCCATTGGTGTCAAAGAAAGCGGTGAAGACGTGAAGGAGTTTCTTCTTTCTGAAGTCTGAGACCATTTTGACTGGATTTTTTACTTGAATACTGAATGAATACTACTTCCTTTTGGACACCAAGCTTATATACATTACATTTACTGTAGTGTAAACAATGATAACGCTTTGAATCTTTGTATTTTGTCATATTGTTATCTTTTTGAGATTTAATTGATTAAAGTAAAAGGTAAAACATATTATTTTATATACATAATGTTTGTTTGTCCAAAAAAATAATTGACTTTTAAATCTTATCGCATATAAGTACATCAGGCTACTAATCGGTCCAGCTAAAGATTAGTTGAGAAAGCTAAAGTCTAGGTGCCGTAATCTTTTTCGTAATTTTTTTATTTGTTAAAAAAAAACAACTTGCTTTAATATTTAAAGATGTCTGGTTTTTATAGTATACTTTATTAAATTCTATCTCATTTATAACTAAAATTTAACTCTAACGTAAGTAGTACTGAGTCTGAAAGCATAAAGTAGAATTGTTTTAAATTCGATATTTAAGTCCATACCATTTACCATTAGAGATATATGAAATACTAGCCGATCAGTGTATTGTCACCTGCATTTATGGTAGCTTGCTTTGCTCCTAGGAGTCGTAGCTTTTTGTGCTATAACCCATATTATTCCTTAATAAAAAATGGCTGGCTGGCTATAAAAGTGGCTAAAAGTGGTTTAAGTGGTCGCCACGCCGCTTTCTACTACGCCGAGTGTTGTGGGTTCAAACCCCACATAGGACAACACTTTGTGTGATCCACAAATTGTTGTTCTGAGTCTGGGTGTTCTTTGTGTCCGTTTCATGTATGTTTGTAAAATCCCCCGCGACACAGGAATATATATTCCTAATGCGGGCGTTGTCTTTAAAAAAAAAAAAAAAAAAAAAAAAAAAAAAAATCGGACGTACAGGTTCAGAGTTCAAGTTTAAGCAAACAAAAAATTCTTCAGCTTGCTTATACTAGTATAGATTTCCTTATTTGTTATGTTATGGGTGAGGCAATTCATAACAGAAACCATGAATGTTCAAGCTCTGGTGGTGTATGATAGTGATTGAGATTGATGGGGTATTAGAGTGAATATCTATTACATATTAGTTTATGGGAGGGAATTAAGGAGGGCCATGTGCATTGTAGGGGATATATCGCCTTGTCGTCCAGCGGGTCAATGAACGTTATTATGACGTAGTGTCGGATTCCGATAAGACTAAGTTATGTATAACAGTAGTGTTATGAGAAAAAATAAATGAGAAATGTTTATTGTTAGTGTTCTGCCGAGTGTTGTGGGTTTAAACCCCACATTGGTATTGGTTGTGGGCTTCGGTTGCCGCAGTTAGACTCAAGAGTGGTCCTTTATGCGTCGAGGACTGGTCGGCTAGGTGAGCCAAGGTCCTTCCACAAGCGCAGAAGCCTCCTGGGGCGTTCCAGGCTTCTAAGAGTGATTTTGTATCGAAAAAACCTCACATGGGACGGCACTTTGTGTGATCCACAAATTATTGTTCTGAGTCTGGGTGTTCTTTGTGTCCGTTTCAAATATGTTTGTAAGGTCCCCCGCGACACAGGATATATTACTAATGCGGGAATTGTCTTTTTAAAAAGAACAGAAGACATCGTCTGGTGGTCGCGTCTTGACACCTGATGGCGAGTGCGTTGCCTTTTGAAACCCCTCACTCCCTTCAGAATTAGGGGATGGGGGTTTCAAAAGGGGGGTCCTTCGGTAATTTTAGTCACTAGGTAACAATGGTCTTGAGGTCTGTCGAGCCGCAATAAATACGTAATTTTTGTGGACATTACTGTTAACGAAAAAAAGCTATTTTACAAAGCAATAAATTTATTAATGAATCATTAAGGCGAGCGAAGTCGCCGAAACAGAATTATACCCCGGTGTCTCATCATAGATAATTATCAGTACTGCCGTATATGAGGTGTTATGTTATCATTTCGCTATCAAGTGAAGTCTACTGCAATGCAACACGTCTCCCTGATAAATTATTTGTACTGATTACATGATTCTAACACAAACAGACATACATACAATTAGTTTAAAAGTATTTAGGTATCAACAGCATTTGCCTGCAGACCTGTTGTCAAGTAAGAATTATATTATTGGCAGGTAAATACATACAATTGGGTAAACCTACCCTACTTTTAAAGTGTTTTAAATTGATCACGAGGCAACAGAAAATACCTAAAATATTCAAAAAATAAATAAACATATAAGTGGCATTCAAACATTTTTTTAAATTTATGATTTAACGTGAAATGACGTCGTGTAGGTATTAAACCACACCTTCGTGTACGTATTAAATCATAACTTAATTAAATTTAAATTAAATCATAACTTAATTAAATTTAAATTAATCATCATCACATCACATCAACAGCCTTTAATAGTCCACTGCTGGACATAGGCCTCTCCTTAGAAAGGAGGTTTTGGCCTACTATACCACGCTGGCCAGACGGGTTGGTATAGGGATTGTATCAAGTTTTCCTTCTTTTTGCAGTGCTGGTGTCCTGCGTTGTTTTGCGCCCTTAGTCGCCTCTTACGACACCCACGGGATGAATTGGGGTAGTGACATTCCGTATTCTTAATCCGTCACTACACGGACTAATTTATTATAATTTATATTTATAATTTATAAATATTTATATTTATAAATATTTATAATTTATAATTATATAAAATATAATTTAAATTAAATCATAACTTAATTAAATTTAAATTCAATCATAACTTAATTAAATTAAAAATTAATTCATAACTTAATTAAATTTAAATTAAATCATAACTTAATTAAATTTAAATTAAATCATAACTTAATTGTGGGTACGTTGCTATCCTTATGTTTAATGGTGATGATAGACCAGTACAACGTACAGCGATGTGTGAAACAGTTCAAAATTAGTCAAACCACAATTCGGAATTATTGGTCAAAAATATCGATAATCAAAGAACTTATTCTCCATAGCTTTGTACTTTCTGTCTGTATAAAAACTGTTGTTCATGATATTATTTATTTGTGCATAATATATACGAGGACGAAAAACATTCGAAAATCTATACAAATAAATAAAATTGAAGTGTCTGTTTGTTATGTCAAAATAATAGGTTATTTTCATGCTTACACGGTTATTTGCACGATCATCATCATCATCATCAACAGCCTTTAATAGTCCACTGATGGACATAAGCCTCTCCTGAGAAAAATTTGCACGATACCTAGGCCTAAAAATCAGTTTAATTTTTTTTTGTCTGTCTGTTTGTTCAAAACGGCTCTACCAATTTTGACGATATTTTAATACTAGGTAGCTATCTATATAAGGAGTAACTTAGGCTATAAAATTTTGCACGGTCCAGGAATCGAACCCACTAAGGCAGCGCTTTTTAAATTCCACGCGAACGAAGGCGCGGTCACCAGCTACGAGTAGTTTATCACAAAATTTAAAATTTGCTTAGTTAAGATTATCGTTTTTCCTTAAGTTAATTATGCAAGTTTTTGATTAGCTGATATGTACTGTCATTTATTTTTAGGTTCATATATAATAATAATAATATTAACTTCATAACATCATCCCTTTTTGGCACACTTGGTTAAGGCCCGTGTGTTAGATTTTGTTACCCCTTTAAAATAAAAGGGAGACCAGACAAGGTATAAAATGACATAATAATAATATTCTACCACATTCACACAACGCCATCTAGTCCCAAACTAAGCAGAGCTTGTACTATGGCTACTAGACAACTGATATAAATACATATATACTTTTTTTTTGTAAATACATACATATTATACATAGAAACGCCCAGACCAAATCAAACATTAAATGTTCATGCACACAAATGCTTGACTTGAGCGGGAATCGAACCCGCGACCTTTGGAACAGCTGTCCGTTACACAAACCACTACGCCATTCGGTCGTCAAATAATATATAAATAATATATTTGATAGTATATAATATCAATAACTATACCTAAGGGTGTGATGTCACTGATGCTCTCAGAGACAGATGGACTGCATCACTCACACGTCCTTACACCTACACGTTATGATAAGGTTTGGATACGGTATATTACGATCAGAGACCTCCACTAGAAGAGAGGTATGTAATACCCTAAATAAGAGATCGCGTTAATTCCCGTTAAAATAATATTAATTATCACACTAGAAGAGTTTTTTATTTATGATAAACGTTTCTGGTTGTCATTAATAGCCAGGATTAATAGGAGACCCATGTTCAGTAGTAGACGTCTTTCGATTAAGACCATATTTTTTTTTAGAAGGATTTATATTTAAACCTAATTTAGTATAACTGTAACGACACTGATTTTTTCATCGTGTGCACTTTAAACTTTAAGGAGGACACTCCAGGCACGCATGCAGACTCTGGGCGTCTATACGACTGGTCTGTTGGTCTAGTGGTTAGTGACAATGACTGCTACGCCAGAGGTCGTGGATTCGATACCCACTCAGGATAAATAATTGTGTGATGAACACGGTCATTTGCTCAGTGTCTGGGTATACTTTATCTACAGTATGTATGGATTTAGAAATATATAAATATGTTTATCAGCAGTCTGGTTACCATAGCACAGGCTCTGTCTAGTTTAGGATCAGACGGCAGTGTGTAAAATGTAAAAAAAAAACAGTTGGCTGGTAAGCGAATTTTCTTCCATCACAACTATACACCTACTAAACCCTGGTATAACAAGCTAAATATTGAAAAAAAAAACAAAACACCCGAACAAAATTCAACGAACCATTCAGGCTGCAGAGCGTGCCAAACATTTGAATTTCGCGCCAAAAATCCGCCATTTTGTTTTTTTTTTCTTATTTTGATATACCCAGTGTCACTCTTACAGTAAATACGAATCTAACGATACATCTCAAGCTAAAATCCATCAAGACATTCAAGTCGCAGAGCGTGCCAAACAATTATACAAACATACATACTCTTGAAAAACATAACCCTCCTTCTGGAACAGCCGTGTAAAAACTTAAATAATATTTATTATTATAAGTGTTTTACTGTATTGTATCCCGAGCCAGTTCGAAAGAGAAACGTTATAATATTGATACACATGTCTATTACGTCCATTTCCCAAAGGGATATACAGCGTGGAAAATCTGATTAAAATTTGTTGTGTAAATTTTACAAGCTTTTAAACTGATTGGAAAATTTATAATGTGATTTTACGTAACATAATATTAGAAAGTTACTTAACCTGCTAACATAAGATTTTTGTGCCCTCTCTTTGTATATATTTTACGTATGTTTAATCTATACAAATAAATAAAATTGAAGTGTCAAAATATTAGGTTTTTTTCATGCTCACCCGGTTATTTGCACTATGCCTAAAAACCAGTTTGTTTTTTTTTTGTCTCTGTCGGTCTGTCTGTGTGTCTGTTCGTTCCGGGTAATCCCCTAAACGGTTGGAAATATTTTGTTAATATTTTACTAAGAGAAAGCTGTCTATATAAGGAGTAACTTAGGCTATTTTTCCTCTCAGAAAAACCCTTTCAAGTTTTGTCAGGTCCGGGAATCGAACCCACTACGGCAGCGCTTTTCAAATTCAGTTGAAACGTCAGGTAATTTAAAGACTAGGTACGTATATAACATTTGGTTGTATGTATAATGGTTAATAGATAATTAATTAATAGGTAGATATTAATGTCACTTAATTATGTCTTATGGAGACTGCACGGATGGCACGGATGGCGCAGTGGTTTAAGCGGTCGCCACGCCGCTTCCTACTACGCCGAGTGTTGTGGGTTCAAACCCCACATGGGACGACACTTTGTGTGATCCACAAATGGTTGTTCTGAGTCTGGGTGTTCTTTGTGTCCGTTTCATGTATGTTTGTAAAGTCCCCCGCGACACAGGATGTATTCCTAATGCGGGAGTTGTCTTTAAAAAAAAAAAAAATCCAAACGATTTTGACGCACCATAAAAGTGTCTAATTATTAATCTGGATATTTTAACAAATTTTATATTAATATTGATATTTTAACAGTTTGACTGCACGGATGGGGTAGTGGTTTAAGCGGTCACCTCGCCGCTTACTACTGCGCCAAGTTTTGTGGGTGTGATCCCCACACGGGACAACACTCTGTGATCTACAAATGTTGTTCTGAGCCTGGGTGTTCTTTGTGTCCGTTTCATGTATGTTTGTAAAGTCCCCCGCGCGCGTTTTTAAAAAAACAAAAATGGTCTCCAGAAGAACTCTTTTTATATGATGCCAAAAATCCTATGTAGTCGCTGTCTGTCAATCAAACCTCATCCACCCTTTCGTACCTCTCGCCCTTAACTAATGCGATAAAAGAGAGTTGTAATGGCCCAACAGCCCAACAGTGGGGTACGCCACTCATTTGCCAAATTGACCAAACCCATAGAATTTTTTATAGCCACTTCTAGATATCAATGTCTCAGACGAGGAAATGTAATGATGAACATAACTCGAACATCGTCGGTTATTTTTTACTGTTGGCAGATGTTTGTAATTGTAAACCTCGCATTTTATAGTGAGTGGTTTTTTATATATTATATTATTATTTCTTATAAAGTAACAAATTGTTTATTTTTTGTTTTATACTTAAGCTTTTTTATATTTTAGAAGTAATGCGGCACTAACTTTTGCATATTATCTATACTAATATTATAAAGCTGAAGAGTTTGTTTGTTTGAACGCGCTAATCTCAGGAGCTACTGGTCCGATTTGAAAAATTCTTTCAGTGTTAGATAGCCCATTTATCGAGGAAGGCTATAGGCTACATATCATCACGCTAAGACCAATAGGAGCGGAGCACCAATGAAGAATGTTTCAAAAACGGAGAAAATTTATTACTATTGAGAGACGCAGACGAAGTTGCGCGGGTCAGCTAGTTGATAATATAACTTTTCTATACTAATGTTGTCATAATGCAGACAGTTTTAAAGAACGATAAAATAATAGCTGATGTAATAAAACTTGTCAATGAATCAGACGGGCCTGTTGGTCTAGTGGTTAGTGTCCCTGACTCCTAAACTGGAGGTCGTGGGTTCGATTCCCACCCAGGACAAATAATGTGTGATGAGCGCTGTTATTTGTTCTGTGTCGGCGTGTAATTTATCTATAATATGTATCTATTTAAAAATATATAAGTATGATTTTTAGCAGTTTAGTTACAATAGTACAAGCTCAGTTTAGCTTTAGATCAGAACCAGAACGAAACGACAGAGAAACTGAGTTTTTTTCAATACTTCTTAGTTATTTATTTCTAAATATGATGTGTGTGTAACATTCTGAGGAGTATTCCTCTTTCGGCACCAATTTTTTGAGCAAATATGGATTCAGCAGCTAAGCTAATCTATAGGTATATTAGCACTAAATCAATGTGGAACAAAACAAAATACTAACATTCTTCTTCTTCGAATGCCTTCTTAGCAGTTCCCTCTGTACTACTACTCCTTTTTTGTTCTTCGCTAGTCGAAAGAGATCGGCAGCAATAGCGATACCCGTCATTTCTCGGATGTTGTGTAGCCACTTTTTTTCTGCTACCAACATATAGGTTCATCTACGATTATTTTCATCCGGCAACCTTTCCCATGATGAAACAGGCGGAACAGTTCATACGCATCTTTCACGCCTTAGCACACACAATAAAACTTACCTATGTAATACAAAAATAATTATTCTAGTCTGACTGATAAACTTAATGCGTTGAAACAAACTATCAAACAGAAAAATCTTTACTATTTTTTTCATTAGTGCAAATTCTATACCCAAAAAATTGTATCAGTTTTACAAAACACGAAAGATTGCCTGCCGTACTCCTCTGCGTTAAGGCATCCCCGTATGTCATCAGTATTAATCAACAACAACTCAACACACGTTACAGAGAGGGATCTAGGACGTGCAATAAATAGAGAAAACGCATTCAAGTCAACAAGAGAATCCGTCCCCTAGGTAATCCATCAGATACATGGGGTAACATATCCTTGAAATTGCTACCGACTGCTAATATATTGAGATAATTTAGCTGTGTGTGTAAAAAAAAATGTGAGGGAATACGCCTAATAGTAAAAAAAATATATTTAATTCCATCGTTGAGTAGTATTATACGCTCAAGTGCTTTACTGCATTTATAAATATTCTCTAAATGCGAATATTTATAAAGGCTATTATTTGCAGGATACCAATGCCTAAAAACTTTTGTCTGTCTGTCTGTCGGTCGGTCTGTCTGTCTGTTTGTTTTGTTAGTTCCCGGTAATCTTCAAAACGGCTTGACCGATTTTGATAATATTTCACTACCAGATAGCTGTCTAAATATGAAGTAACTTAGGGTATTATGGTTCTCAGAAAAACAGTATAAAATTTTGCCCGGTCCGGGAATCGAACTAAGACAGCGCTATTCAAATTTCACCCGATACCAGCTAGTTCAATAGGAAAATTGTATTGCGTGTTCAGAAGCTCCTAAGATATGACTTCATGATATCTATTGAATGATTCATTCATATTAAAATAAAACACAAACAATTATAATTTACCTTTAACATAATCAATCTTTTCAAAATCTTTTCAAAACGAAAAAACTAAAACAAGAACGTGTTATAATCAGAAATTCTTAAAATTTTCAAGTTTTCACTTCTGTCAGCTCTCCCGGAGCGCCACTGTTTTTGAAGCGAAAACTTCTGTAGGCACGTTGGGCATTTTTTTCATAACTTTACTTTTATATTATCTAATAAAGTATATATACATTTATAATTCCCGGTGCTAAAGAATTCAGACATCATTACCCAAGTTAAAACCAACACCAAAAGAGAGGAACTGTGACACAGTAAAAAAAAAATTAAAATATTCAAATATTTTATTAAAAAATAACCATACACAATAATTTGACAAGGTACGTAACTCCCTTGTAAATACACTTTCATTCATAATATTTGTTTATTTTTAATTTAAAGTGGTCCATAAATGTAATTGCCTGGTGCCTCTGGATCTTCTGACAAAAAGAACTCCTTCCACAATTCCTGAAATTCTTCAAAGGTAATAGATTCCTTGCCACTTGAAACTTTCTTAAACGCTTCTGAAGCGTCTTCTTCGCTAAAGCCATAGAATGAGTAGGCAGCGACAAATTCCTTCTCATCAATGGCATCATCGCTACCCGTGTCAATGAATTGGAACATATATTTACAATTTCGGCTTGCCCATTCGGGTGGTTCTGATGTGCCTTGATCCTTAATTAAAGAATCCCACATAGTGACCCATTCATCTTGAGTAATGACACCATCGTCATCTGCATCTGCCTGGCCCTTAAGCAACTGCCAAACCTTCTGGTGACCATCTTTTATCTTTTCAAAGTCTGGATCTCCATCAGCCCACCCTTTGACTTCAGCTACTTTCTGGGTAGCCTGATCGAAGTCTTCTTTCGTAATAGTACCACTTTTGTCTGTATCAAAGAAGGTAGTAAACACATGTATGAACTTTTTCTTTCTGAACTCCGACACCATTTTGATTAACAAATGTCAAAAGATATTGCAACTGACTGGTTACAAGCTTTTTGTGACCTTTTTATACTTTCAATTGTCAAGATTAGGTTTATCAAATCAGTTAATTCGCCGATATCAGTAACATGACTAATACTTAGTGTCCGACTGAAGATTGATTTTTAGGTGAAGACGAGCCGAATAATAGGACACGCCAAAACCTTAGCTAGAAGCCGAAGGTTTAAATATATTTATATAATTTTTTATCAGTATCCCTTGCTTATTTCGAATCGAGTGACAACCTACGATTTCATTGAGTAGTTTAGTTATTACTAACATGCACAATCGTATACCTTATTGTAATATTATATATATTATAGTTATTATTATTACGTAGTCCTTATTATAATATACAGTTATTATTATTATTGTTATAAATTAAAAAAAAAATTAAGCAATTTATAAATCACGATACTTAACAAAAAGACACTACACACTTTAAGTACTATTGAAAAGTTATGTAATTGTTATGTTAATTATTATGGTCGAAGGTGGCCTAAGCCTAATTCGGTGGTACATCACTAATACTATAGCTTCATGTATAAAATCATCGTTTATTCGCAATATTATCGCATTGATAATTTATTTTAGGTCATTACACACATTAGACTTTATCGCTTATTTCCGAATGTTTATTTACTCACGTAATCAATGCAAGTCAGGGTTATTTATTTCATACCTGCAAACTTGTAGCCGCTTTTCTTCTCAGGCGGACTACTCACCGGCTGACCCAGTGGAGAGATTCAAGAGATTACCTCAGGGCGCCTTGTATGAGAATAGAAGTGTGTGCGTGTGGGAAACCTATGGGACTCTTTAGAGGAAAACAACTTACACCGTAACTTACACAGTTATACATACATGTATATTTAAAAAAAAAGTAGATCAAATTTACAATAAGAAATTAAATAAATTAAACAGTGTGGGTACAAGAAAAAGAAAAAAAACCGCAGCGGAGCGCGTTAGAGCCGAGCTGATGGTGCTCGGTGCCTCCTCGTCGTCCCTCCAGGAGGTTACTTCCTCTTCCGCCCGAGTCGGCTATTTATATTAGATATGGATAAAAGTTTAACAATTTGCAATTATAAGTTTAAGTACGTAACTCTTGGGTACGGCTGTCCGCTTGCGTCGTGAGCCACGCAATCACCAGCTTTGCCAGAGGGTACCGAGAAACTTGAGTCTGTACCAGAAGGTCACAAAAGAGCAAGCACGCCGTCTGAGACTGACCGTCTTGACCCCGAAATCTGGGACCCTACGAATGGATTAGCACTCATATAATTAATCAGGTTCCAGAAACAAATAGGTTTAAGAAGAATTTAGACAATACTTACCACTTTAGTGGGTATATTTAAACAGACTACATATTACGAAATTCAAATTACACGACAATCAAAACACTATTTAAGGTTGAAAGACACGAGAT
The DNA here is from genome assembly GCA_902825455.1 of Arctia plantaginis. Classification (NCBI taxonomy): domain Eukaryota; kingdom Metazoa; phylum Arthropoda; class Insecta; order Lepidoptera; family Erebidae; genus Arctia; species Arctia plantaginis. Next base: position 12,465,525 of record CADEBD010000294.1, on the reverse strand, counting down.
AGCAGAGTGTCTCTCGTGGTAGAAAGCCGGACTTATATATCCTCGGTTCAGGAATCTTCCAGAAATTAACCCCTCTTCATCATTTCACTTTGACATTTAAATTGAGAAAGAAAACAACGCTAACAAAATCAAAAGTAACTTGCTTTCCACCATAGCTGAACACTCTCAACACCTACACAATTTGACATGACAGAATAACAAAACAGATTAAAAAAGTAAGTCTTTTTAATTAATCTATGATGTCTCAAACAAACGCCATCTAGTGGTCCGAAAGTGAACAAAGGAGATCAATACCGTAGCTACAAACTACTTTAGATAAATCAACAACAAAGCGATGCGGCCAACAGGTGTCGCTTTTATCAATACCGTACGCATTACTAATATACCAAAAAAATAACTGTTACAAACTTAGAGGTAGAAATATCATAAAAATGACACAACTCATCATCTGAGAGCCAAATACAAGTATTTATATCATTGAAGTGAAAACTTCTTTGAGTAAAAAGCGTACTCCTTTCTAAAAGGCCGGCAACGCGTTTGTGACTCCTGAGTTGCAGACGTTCAGCAGATCAGGTGACCCGTCTGCTCGTCTGCCCCCTCTAACATAAAAAAAAGCGCGTTGGGCATTTTTGAACAACAAACAAAAGAATATATTTTTTGAGATGGGAATAAACACTTGAACTCGCGACACTGTTACCGTTGCCGACACCTCTGTATTTAAGTATATACATATATTAGCTCCGTTTACACGAGAGTTGAGTTTGGGTAGAAATACATTGATAATGGTTGGTTATATACTAGGTACTATGTATAAGTAGGTGATTTGTTACATACCACTTGTGGTTTCCCTATACTCACCACTCATATAATACACTAGCTGACCCGCGCAACTTCGTCTGCGTCTCTCAATAGTAATAAATTTTCTCCATTTTTGAAACATTCTTCATTGGTGCTCCGCTCCTATTGGTCTTAGCGTGATGATATATAGCCTATAGCCTTCCTCGATAAATATGCTATCTAACACTGAAAGAATTTTTCAAATCGGACCAGTAGTTCCTGAGATTAGGGCGTTCAAACAAACAAACAAACTCTTCAGCTTTATAATACTAGTACAGATGACAGCTGAACAGAGATTTAATTTTCCTTTTATCTTTGATAGTTATATATTAATTTGTTTTTTTTTAATGTTTCTCTATTTGGGATATTTACAGCTAGAATTATTAAAATAAAAAACCCCTAGTGTAGCAAAATCACTTATAGCGATACCGATAGTTAACCGATAGGCACATACCACTTGGTATCTGCCTATCGGTTTCACATTTTAACTTGACTGGTGACCTCTAAACAACCTTCAAAATCGAAAGGTAGATTTTTTAATGACATACACGAACATTCGCCAAAAAGCTATGAACAGAAGCCGGGCAATAGCACACAATAATTTTGTTTTGATTGTCAATAGGTATGTATATTACAATAAGAAATAATATGTTATCCACTGACGTCAGTACCTTTGATACAAAGCCGTGACGTCCGCGGGCCCCGTCCCGCAATACATCAACACAAAAACAAAGGAGTAAAACAAAAAATATATCTTTTGTTTGTTTAGAACCCTCAGGGCGTGCAAGAAATTGTTTTCCACAGTAAGTGACTATGTGTAGGATTATTTATTTTTTGTTGTTTTCGTTGCAAAGGATTGGACTTTGGTAGAGAACCTTTGTGTTAGACTATTTGTGTGGTTTTAACTTCACTAGTTTTGTGCTCGACTGCTAGCATGTAGAACCATTAATATTTTTAGATTTCTTTTATGTTCCCAATAAATACCATACGTGGTACACGGTGATACTTATGAAAGGTCAGTAACAGGTCCGTGCTTATTTTCGTCCCAACTAAAAATTTTCTTCGCATCTTTAATAAAGGTCATCAAAGAATATATTGTGCGTACGTCAGTGTCCGTTCCTCCCAAGTGCAACGAATCTAGCGACTTCTCACGGAGCCAAACTGAACTATAAAGAGAATCAAAATATAAGATCAGGAGATCAATATCTGGAAACATCTGCATTTCATCATCATCATCATCTACAGCCTTTAATAGTCCACTGCTGGACATAAGCCTCTGCATTTATTTGTAACTAATCATGGATTTGTGTGTGGGTGTGTGCTTAAGTCAATTGCCTTTTAGCGCAAGAACAATGCAGTCCAAAAGACACCAATACAATGCCACTGCTTCGCTTTAATTACATAAACACTTCTCCACTGTACATCCTCTCTTCACTTAAGACATGCGGATGCCAGTAATACTGTCAAAACTAACTTCTGCGCTTATGTAATTAATTATTTTAAACATCAACTAGCTAACCCTGCAAACGTTGTTTTGCTATTTACATTATTTAATTTTATTTTTTTGAATTTCTTAAAATTCGTTCTTAACTGACCTCTACTCGGTGAAAAGAATATTCCTACCAAATTTCAAGTCTTTTGCTCTAATGGGTCCAGAGATATCGTGATGAGTGACTATATACGTGGAAATCTCTTATATATATATAGATAGATTGAATCCGTGTGGTGACGGATTAAGAATACAGATTGTCACCACCCCTATTCATCCCGTGGGTGTTGTAAGAGTCAACTAAGGGAAAAAACTACGCAGAACAACAACATTGCACAGAGAAGGAAAACTTGACACAAACCCTATACCAACCCGTCTGGCCAGCGTGGTATAGTAGGCCAAAACCTCCTTTCTAAGGAGAGGCTTATGTCCAGCAGTGGACTATTAAAGGCTGTTGATGATGATTGATGAGATTGAATACATATAGATTAAATACTGTATTACCAACTCGAATATATAAATCATGGTCTGTTTTATCTATGACCATTAATAAATTAAATTTCAAATTTTATAGGAATATTCGACGGCTAATTTTAACGCTGTAAGTACTTACTTTTCAATGGCATCATACAACGGACATGGTAAATTCGTGTCATAAATCAAGCCTGCTATCTGTATAGGACACCGGAAACATTACCCAATCTAATATTTATTGCGCATGACAAATAGCTTTTTATTTTCTCCTGACTTTTGAACTGATTTAAATGAGATTTGCCGTTAAAGTTAACTAAAATTATATATTATAGTGCAGTTAAATTATAAAATATTATGGAGGAACGGGTTTCGTGTCTCTCTAACATAAAAGGATCATCCTCCTACCCCCGATGTAATCATACTTGGCGGACCAACCCAAAAATCGATGTTGGGATGTAATCGCGTGAATGTTCATAGCGCGATGTAGGATTGGTAGTTACTATGTATTGCGCTGTGTCTTCATTGAATGGTATTGAAGTACAAGAAGTTGTCACAATATTATACCCACTACAAACTCTTTAAATAAAAATAGCGTCAGCCATTTTAGAACTCTGACAGCCTTAGGTACTTATTACCAGTATTTACTACTTTAGAAATCCTGGTTAATCTTTCTTACAGTAGATGTGTTACAACAAATAAATTCGATAATAAACTTTTGAGTTACCCGATATGAATTTTATAGCCAAAACATTTCACCTAATTTTGTGTGAAAACATTAACTTTAGCTGTTAATAATAAGTACATCCACATTTAGGCGCAAATTCGCAACGCTTTGCGCCATTACCTCGGCAGTTAACTCGATACATTAACGATAGAAACCTAGCTGAAGTAATTAAGATATATGTGATATTCTGTGTGGAGCTATCGGGAAAGAAATAATACGAAATTATTAACACGGTCGAATGAATTACAATCTCATATAGAAATAATCAGAAGGTTCAGTCATGAAGGGATTTATCGTTTAGCTGAGTTCAGGAAACACTTTGGCAAAAATTGGAATCTTGGTGTCTTTTTGAAGTCGGTTGAAAAGGTTTTCAACCGCCTTCAAAAAGGAGTAGGTTATCAATTCGGATGTTTATTTTATTTTTTTATGTATGTTCTATGTGTTTTAAACTAGACACATTAAATAATCGTGCTCGCACAATATTTTAGTAGTCACGACCTCTAACACACATCCATGTAGTGACGGACAGAATACGGAGTGTCACCACCCCTATTCAAACCGCGGATGTCGTAAGGGCCGACTAAGCACTGCAAAGAGAAAGGATAACTTGACACAAACCCTACACCCGTCTGGCCAGCGTGGTATAGTAGGCCAAAACCTCCTTTCTAAGGAGAGGCCTATGTCTAGCAGGCGGATTATTAAAGGCTGTTGTTGATGTCACTAAAAACTAGACCAACAGGCCAGGCTGTTTCATATACACTCAGGGAATAAACGTATACTTACTGTATTATAAATGAATAAAATGAGTGAGTTTAATGGATTAATAAAGTAATAAGCCTTTAAAAACTGGCATAAACTCCACAATTCAATAAATAGGTAAAGTTTAAATGAAAGTTTGTTGTATTGTAGGTACAATAGCGACCTGCACCTTGCGGGACCTCGCGGGGTCGCGATAAACTCAACAAAACTCTTTTTGCATGCAAGCCATCTTTTATTTGATACTTGTATTTAAGATATACGTTTATTATTAACTAGATGTGGCTTAATAATTGGGAGGGAAGGTTTGTGCCTTTCAGAATGTTTAGAACGAAGTTTCTAATCGCGCGTTACACGATCTGAGCTGATGGAAGCGAGACCAAAAATGTGTGACAAGACTTTTTGCGACACTTCTTTTTTTCAAATATTTTTTCAAAATCTAACAGAAAACGACAGGAATTTTGCCCGGCACAACCAATCTGTAGAACGGGTTATCGCCTGCGGTATTTCCTGACCGAAATGAACCAAACCTTCAAGAAAAGAGCGTACTCTTTCCTAAAATGAGTTGACTAATGAGTTGCAGACGTTCATGGGCGGCGATGGTCACTTTCCATCAGGGGACCCGTCTGCCCCCCCCCCCCAAACATATAAAAAAAATCAGGTCGCCGTATGTTACGTGCAATTGTCTTTCATTTGTTAGTAACTTTCCATTAGAACATTGAAAAAGAAACAGTTATTTATTTTACCTATGTGTTATCAGCAGTCAGGTAACCATAGTACAGGCTCAGCCCAGTTTGGACGGCGGCCGTACGTGATATGTTTCAACTTATTATTATTGTTAAATACTTTGAATACTAAGTAATGAATCATTGCAGTAATATGATGTAAATTTTTATCATACTAATGCTGTCATAATGCAGACAGTAGAGTAAAGCTTTTAAAATGTTTAAAGAAAGATAAATAATAGCTGATGTAATAATACATGTCAATGAATCAGACGGGCCTGTCGGTCTAGTGGTTAGTGACCCTGACAGCCAAACCGGAGGGGGTTCGATTCCCACCCAGAACAATTATTGTGTGATGAGCACGGTCATTTGCTCTGTGTCTGGGTGTAATTTATCTATAATATTTATCTATTTAAAAATATATAAGTATGTTTATCAGCAGTCTGGTTACCATAGCACAGGCTCTGCCTAGTTTGGGATCAGACGGCTGTGTGTGAGATATATCATTTAAAAAAACATAAAAATTATTTCAAACCAGAAATGAACACCTTATAATAAAGTACCTGTATTTTGACAGGCCTATTGGTCTAGTGGTTAGCGACCCTGTCTGCTAAGCTAGAGGTCGTGGGTTCAATTCCTACCCAGGATAAATATTGTGTGATGAGCGCGGTTATTCGTTCTGTCTGAGTGTAGTTTGTCTATAACATGTTATCAGCAGTCAGGTAACCATAGTACATGCTCAGCCTAGTTTGGACGGCGGCCGTACGTGATATGTGTCAACTTATTATTATTGTTAAATACTTTATATGTTCATCATCATCATCATCAACAGCCTTTACCAGTCTACTGCTGGGCATAGCCCTCTCCTTGTATAGGAGCTTTGGGCCTACTATACCACGATGGCATGACGGATTGGTAAAGGGTTTTTCAAGTTTTCCCTGTGCTGTTGTCGTCCGTAGGTTGCTCCCTTAGTTGGCTGTTAGGACATCCACAGGATGACTTGGGGTGTATTCTTAATCCGTCAATATTTCTTCATATAAGCTTGTAATTTTAAAAAGGTTCATGTCAATTCAGAAGCCAAAAGCGAATCTTCAATTTTTTGCCGTAAATGCGTAGCTTTATTATCATCTACTGAATTGCTAATCGTGAGTGATTTCACGATCAAATATATATTTAAGCGGATTTTGTCATCATAATAAAGCATAAATTCAAAAGGAATATCCTTGAAGCATGTAAATTTTTACATTTACTTCTCTCTGCTCATCATATCAGATTTATGACATATCTTTTAGCTGTATATCTTTAACAATGTATTATTTTTAATCCAGAATACAATGCAGGTACGGCGAGCTGCCACGTAGAGCTAATCTCAGCCACAGGAACTGTGCGCATTCTCTTAAGGCACGAGATTTTGTTTTCGGACATATTTATTTTTAGTATTTTGATACATACATATTGGTTGAAAAATAATGACAATTTTTAAAGATTAAATGAAAATGCCGTAAGAAAACCTGCTTAGTTTAGCATTAGCCTAAATATTCTAATAGAATTTTGTAATAATTCTACTAGTTAATACTAAGGCTTATTCTAATGTACTGAACTAGCCGATACTTGACTGATTATATTAAATTTTTACGTCACCCAAAAATGAATGACAAAATTATGAACAATAATTATGCAGATAGGCAACACACGATAAGCTGATTGGATAAGCATGAACGTCACAAGAAATATTTATCTATTAACTTTTAATAAAAAACAATACGTGGAAAAATAAGAAAAGACAGATAAAAATTATCTAATATTTATAATCTATTTTTATCCAATCGTCGAACTATTTACTCCTGTGTGATATTCAGTGTCCCATTGGTAAATAAATTTGCTTAAAAGATGGCAGCTTCAAGTGTGAGTGGACCCCCCCGCCCCCTTTCCGCCTGATTCTAGGGGAGACTTAAAGAGCGACAACGCACTTGTGGCTCTAAAGTAAGACAAAAAACTCCTCGTAGACAACTAGTTGCGAAACGCAGCTGCGATGGCGACGGATATGGTTGCAGTGACCATGGGCGACGTTGGTCACTTACCTACCATCTGTCTGCTGGTTTACGTCCAATACGATAAAAAAAACTTAAACAGAAGATTAAACTCGGGACTGACGTAAATACTGTTGACTGTTGATTATAATGACTGCCTGCTTGTGACACTTTAAGATCTACCTTTTTGCCAGCTGCTCTACTCGCGTTTATACATATTTTGTACAATAGTTCGAGTATCCCTGGTGAATGATCGATTTTTCATTTTGCTTAATATCTCACTCCAGCCGAGCCGGTCCATTGTGCATGTGCACGTATGGATCTCCCACGGTAAAAAGTATCTTGTGTCGTTTTGCTGTACCTCTTAATTTATTAAACGTTGGAATAAGAATCTACCAAAAGAAACTTATTTCCGCATTTTTAATATTAGTTAGTTCTAGCATTTGTGGGATCAAATAAGTAGCTATATTTCTGCTTGTAATATTAAAAAAACGGTTAAACTTAAGTGAGTAATAGTTCTATAAAAGGATAATTTCTCCAAGATATCAGGACATGAGAGATGGAAACACGCTGTGCTGCGTCACCGCTCACCTCAGCGATCATCTAGATAACAATGTTCACGTCTCCACGAGCATGTCTATAACTTATCACTACTTACTTTGAATACAGTACATTCGCTGCAACCAGTTCTGCATTGTGCATGCTCTCTTGCTATTTCTTATAAAAAAGTGTATGAAAAGTTCTTTCTTTACAGTTTTTTAATAGAAACGGTAGGTTTGTCCAATTTATTGTGGATTGAAGCTAGATGAACTCGCGTATAGTTTGAAAGGCATTATTTTCTTTTATGATCATTCGTACGTATAGAGTATTAGTGTCGTGCTTAGAGTACCTACTCAAGTTCGGATATACTGATTTATGATGTTTAATGTTAGTGAAGTAAGCCATATAGACTCCTGTGCTGTCCGCCTACGTGGCGCTGAGGCTGACAATAGCCCCACTGCTATAGCAATTAGGCTTAGGTATCAATGAGTTTCTTCAGTATAGTCCAGCATAATTTTAAAACATATTTATACTTATCTAAATTTTAAAGAGTAATTTTATAGGTCCTAAGTTGATGTAAGGTTGTTTTTGTTTACAAATTTTATGTTGTTTCTTTTTTATGGTCTGAGTTTTACAATTGTAATAGTATGTAGTTTATTTTCGTTAAAATAAGCATAGATATAAGCGATTTGGTGTACACTGTGATGCTTATATTTTATTAATAAAGAATTGAATTGAATTTGTTTATTTTTGTTATTTGAAACTAAACAGACACAACATTGGTCAAAAAATTCTTGAGAAATAGAAGTAAAGACCTTGTTGTCCGGAATGTGTGTGTGTGCGTGTCCTATTTCTAATATTTATTGTGTATACTTACTTTCTTGGATCCCTTGTGATTAATATATGTACACTTGTTAGAGTACTTTTATTTTCGCTATGCACATAGCCTGTTGATTTCAGTCTCTCCGAAGTGATTTTGAGTATGCTTTTTAAAATCCGCATCGGCAACACAATTTTACGTTGAAAACGCAATAGTTATTATCTAAATAGGCCTACGATTGCTCTGAACGTAAACGCTGCAGCACTCCGCACCGCCACGAATGCACTTCTGTGGGTACTCCGCATATTTTAAGCTGAGTGCTTACAGTGTTTAAATTCTAAAAGCATAAATACAGTATCCTTTAAATGACAAGCTTTTAAATGTAATGTTTCAAGATTATGATAAAGTTTTATGGTGAATTGTTTAATAAAAAAAAATTAAAGACAACTCCCGCATTAGGAATATATCCTGTATCGCGGGGAACTTTACAAACATACATGAAACGGAAACAAAGAACACCCAGACTCAGAACAACAATTTGTGGAGCACACAAAGTTCCCATGTGGGGATCGAACCCACAACACTCAGCGTGGCTTGACGATCGCTTAAACCACTACGCCATCTGTGCAGTCAGAAATTGTGATAGTTACATTTTTATTATTTTAACAATAATTAACTTTTAAATCAAGGACTCAATCATGATAAATAAACTGTCTTCAGTTCTTAATTTACACTCTTGGGCGTAGAATTTATTCTTAAAAAATAGGGTTTTTGAGGTAACAAATGTAAAAAAAGTCCAGTAAAAATACAAGATCCGACACATAGCAACTTTCTCTTCAAATATAAGTTTTTATCGGTGGAGCTATCGCCACACCACTCCAAGTGACCTATTGACAATATTGGGGTGTGGTAGTTTCTCCTATTTCTACCCCCTCCTTCAACAGCCGTGACCTTCAGAGGCAGATCTCTAGTGGTCAGGTGCATCGAGGTGCCAGGCCTACGTTTGCCCCAGGTAAGACGGAAGCCCTTTTATTTTATAGGCCCGTTGTGGTCCATCCATATCAGTTTGGGATCAGATGAAGTACCTGGGCTTGAGCACTTCCACCTACAGGCTCCGAAGTTGGTGGGCGATGCGTCTGCCCTTGGGTGACTTGCCCTACTTGAGCGGACCAAGCGTCACTATAAGACAGCTGTACACTCCGAAGTCCCCTGTATCCCCGACGTCGTCTAAATGAGTGATTTGAACAGTTTTGTGCTTTAACGGGTAGGCACTAGGAGGGGTGAATGTCTTAAGAAAAGCTGCTCCCGGATTCTGCCTATTTCAGGTACAATATGATCCTCAAAAGACCGAGGCGGTTTTGAATGTTATGATTCTGAGTTAGCTACTAAAATACATGAGGTATTAAATTGTTTTGCATATCTATCTAGTTTTATTTTTTATAATTTGAACTTACTGGTCAAATTCGTATTGTTCAATTTTTTTCAAAACACGAAAAAAAAGTAATTTACGTGGTTGTGATAAAAACTTTATAGGTACAATTATTTCCGACTAGCTGGTGCCCGCGACATCGTTCGCGTGGAATTTGAAAAGCCTTAGTGAGTTCGATTCCCGGACCAGGCAAAATTTTATAGGGTTTTTCTGACAGAAAAAAATAGCCTAAGTTACTTTTTGTATAGACAGCTACTGGGTAGTAAAATATTATCAAAATCGGTCCAGCCGTTTTGAAGATTACCCGGACCAACAGACATACAGACGGACAAAAAGTATTTAAACTGGATTTTAGGCATAGGTATCGTGCAAATAACCGTGTAAGCACGAAAAAAACCTATTATTTTGACATTACAAACAGACACTTCAATTTTTACACGCTTTATATTAGCTTCACTTGTATTTATTTGTATAGATAAGGACAGTACTACAATACTGGTAATATTATTTGTTGTAGAAATTAAGGATAATAAATAAAACAAAACAAAATATTTTCTAAAAAATATAATTTTCATCAATAACATAATTCTATTATACATTATTATTTATATTAAGTTATATTTTTGTATATTAGAAACAGAGTTCGCACAAACTTACACAAAACCATTATTATTCAATTAATATATTAAACCATACATTTTAACTCTTTGGATATCAAAACGCCAGCTTTCGTGGATGGATTAGTTGGTTACTAATTTTCTAGTGTCTATAAATTCATATATATTAGAAAAACCTATTTTATGAAATCTGAACCTCAGATTCTGAAGTGTTCACCTTATATAGAGGATTAGAAAAAAGTGTGGTCATATGTTTATTTTAGGCACGGTTTTAGGTAAAGTTTAAAAAAATATTATCAAAAAAAAAGAACTTATTTTTAACCGACTTCAAAAAGAAGGAGATTATTCATTTGGATGTTTATATGTTTTTTTCTTATGTGTGTTCAGGTATAGCTCCGTCACATGTAGACGGATTTTCAAAATTATTTTTTATTCGAAATGGGTTTATACCGAAATGGTCCCATTTAAATTTCATATAGATCTGATGATGAGTTTCGGAGACAGACAACTCCTCAATAAATGACAGCAAATCAACCGCGATTGCTGCTAGGTTTTTAGAACTCTTTGTTAGTATTGTTTGAAGTCGGTTAAAGTTCTTTTTAAAAAGGATTTATAATCATTATATTTGTCTGTTTACGTAATGGGCTTATTGTTTTTTGATTGTAATCAGACCTATAATGTATAGTGGTTCAGTCACTGTATCGAGTATTTTATAAAAGGAGATTTATTTAATAATTTCATACACATTTTCACAAATTTAACGTGTTCTCATTTGGCAGATTAAATTATTTAAGAGAAACATCGAAAACCTAGTTGTTGTTACAATGTTCAGCTGAAAAACTTAACATAAACATCGAATTGAAATGTTACTAACCGCGAACTGGCAGTAACTGACTGCTCTCAATAGAGCACAAGTCAGAATGTATGTCTATTCGCGTTAAGAAAATAGTGACGTTTTGATTAATTCTAATCTCCACCCTGACCACTACCAAACTACCTGGTTTCAAATCATTAAATTGACCGAGTTGACCGCATACTTTCGAACGAAACGAATTTCTTGGAACCTGAGTGGGCAGAGTTTGATAGATGCGTCACTATATTCTTAAGGTGAATCTACTATTACAACTGACTGCTGTATTGAATCTGAGCGTTGGCAGACACTTGATAATGGTTAACGTTAAAATTAAAATGAATATGTTTTATGATTTTAAAACACCAAACATAATCATTGATGTTATTTTTTATTTGAAGTAGGTATATACTAAACTTATAGTGCATGGTATTTAGTAGGTTTAGTGTAAAATATTGTTATTGCAACACAATAAAGGCCATGTTTATTAATATTAATTGAGTTTATTAAATGCTCTGAACAATTTATTTTTATCATTTGGAAGCATGTTACTAAACAAATTGAACTAAAACTAACTTAAGAGGTGGCATTTTATATCAGTATTAAGCCACAGTCGGTAGTTTTAAAAAGTAAAAGGTTATTATGTAAATATATTTTAATTTTTATTATAATATTAACATAAATATTCGTATTTCCTTTAGGGAACAATTTAGTGTTGCCATGAAGTAAATTATGGGAAGTAAAAAGCCTAAAGGTTAGAAATAATTATTTGGAGAATAAAATTCATTATTTAAAAAAAAGAATTACAATAATAGGGTTGAATTAATACTAACGATATATTGTTACTAACGAAATATTAGGAATTGCATTTTTGTCGGTATGGTGAAATACCTGTAAGAAGTATTTTGTTTATAAATACATATAGGTAGTCGAAAATCAATAAAGGCCGAGTTTATTACATTTTAATAATATAGTTTTATTTCAGTCGTCTACACATCGTAATTATCAATTTAAACGTACACAATATTCACCGTTCGGTGAAAATACTCGTATAGAAGGTTAGGAGGCGTCGGGTGGGCCTCACAGCGCGACCTGCAGCTGCGCGGCGAGCTGCAGCAGCATCTTGAGGCCGGGCAGGAAGCTGGCGGCGGCGGCGAAGTCGGGCCCCTCCGCCAGCGCCGCCGCCGCGCCCAGCGCCCCCGCCGCGTCCCCCCGCGCCGCCCGCGCGCTGCACCCCGCCAGCGACGACAGCGCGCTCTCCGACAGCTGACACACGTCATGTACTCTGTCACTCAGTACCGGACGCTTAGGCCTCGGCCGCACGGCGATATTTTACCGAGCGTTTTTTATATAGAACGCGGTGAAATATCGCTGTGCGAGAAGACCCTTAGCATAACGATAAATATACAAGGTATTACAGCTTTACCTAACTATCGACTCTATACCACGGTAATGTTATCTACCAGTATTCTATCTTAATACGAACGGCCGGAACTCGAGTCATACCTACGCACCTCGAGTTCGGTACACAACCAGTGGCGATTACGAACGATGTGATAGTTTTATAAGCAATAAACGTGCAATTTGTGGAGTTTAAAATTTGATTGAAATAATTACAAGTACTTACATAAAGTACTTATGTACTTAACTACTTACATAAATAAGTGAATTAAACGAAATATCGTTATGAAATGATTATGTTATAAATCCCCCCTTTCGCTGACTCGAGCAGGAGGGACTCCAAGGATAGCAACGCACTTGTGACTTTTGAGTTGCAGGTGTCCATAGGCGGCAGTAATTGCTTACCTTCAGGTACCCGTTTACTTGTTTGCCCCCTTAAACCATAAAAAAATGTAGATACCTACCTAGTAAGATTTACATTATATTTTACTTTTGAAGTAAGATTTTATAATAGATAATCAGAGGTTTTGATTGCTGTAGATTTGTCACACGCGATGCGATGGTGGTCCGTGTGGTGACGGATTAAGAATACAGGGAGTCACCCCCCTTATTTATCCCGTGGGTGTCGTAAGAGACGACTAAGGGAGAAACAACAGAACAACATCGCTGCAGAAAGAAAGAAAACTTGACACAAACCCTATACCAACCCGTCTGGCCAGCGTGGTAGGTATAGTAGGCCAAAACCTGCTTTCTACGGAGAGGCCTATGTCCAGCAGTGGACTATTAAAGGCTGTGGATGAGATGGTAAGGTTTGCAGTGGTTCGACATGATGACCAAAAATATCGTTAGTAGTGGAGTAGCACCGTGCTCTTAGTTGTCAACAACTACTAACAACTCTGTACACCCATATTCTGACTAATAAACGTAAATATAATATAATTACTCGTCAGCTGTTTCTGACATTTTGTTTGAATAGGTAGATATTGAAGTTTGTAAGAATGATTTTTATCGATCACTTCCTATTATTATTTTTGTTAGAGGGGGCAGACGAGCAGACGGGTCACTGACGGAAAGTGACCATCGCCACCCATGAACGTCTGCAACTCAGGAGTCACAAACGCGTTGCCGGCCTTTTAGGAAGGAGTACGCTCTTTTCTTGAAGGTCGTATCGGTCCGGAAATACCGCAGACGATTACCCGTTCCACACAATGTTTTTTTTAAATAAAATTTATAATCTTTGCAATCATTTAACTAGAAATAAACTAAGTAGGTAGACGAAATTAAAATACTGTAGGCGGGCAGCCCTATCGCGTGTTTACGTACCGCGCGGCTGTAGGTAATTGTTTCAAGGACAGGGCCGAGTCACAATACTGTTAAATAACATTACCGTGTCTATCCTAAAGAAATAAATAATAATTTAACACGATAGTCCGATTCCAAACTAGGCAGAGCCTGTACTACGGTAACCAGACTGCTGATAAACATACTTATATTTTGTCAAATACATGCTACTTTTTTTTTAATGTCTACTAGCAACCGAAATTACTAGTATTCCCGTTAACCCCTCCCACTAAGTTAAATTGCCTGTGTTAAGAGTGGGTTCACGTTGGTAGAGTACTGGTCAGGACTTGAACCCACGACCTCTTGATTGCAAGTCCAACGCCTTAACCTCTAGGCTACCGCCGCTTAATTTTTATAGATAAATTACACCCAACACAGATAAAAAAAACACGTTACCTTGTTCTCACGCAGCAAGTCGTACATCGTTTCCAGCCTTTTCTGCACGTCATCTAATTTCCTCTTCATTTGCTGAATAAAAGTATATATTTTATATAAATTACACATATATTGATGTGATTAAATTTTCATATGGATGAGAAAATGACAGTCTCGGAATAAGTGAAGGCGGATTTAAAACAATAATTTTAGGATAACACGTGTAAAAACTACAGTCGATACACTTAAATCATAAAATTATAACGAAATATCATATTACAATAGACAGAAACTTTCTTATGGCATTTACAAAAAAAAATAAAAAAAAATTATATTCCATATGATAAAGCAAAGAAAGACCTCGTAAATAGGTTACCTAAATATGTATATACTCTTCCTGTATTTAATATTAAAACCTTCAAAATTAAATTTGTCATTCGATCCGACCTAAAAGATACTAACACCCCAGAACCCATTTCAAAATCGGCAGGTTGAAAAACACGAGTAGAACGGTGCCGGAGAGGAGATACTGATACGTACGGGGTTGGTGGCCCTGTTGAGGCACTCGGCCCGTAGCGCGTCGAACACGCTCTGCAGCGCGGCGTCGCGCGCCGACAGCGGCGCCTTCGGGGCCTCCACCGGCGCCGGCGACGGGCTCTCCACCTGCGCAGAGCGGACCGGACGTTATCGACCACTGAGTACCGACGTGCAACGAGTAACTCAACCTCAACACACCTGCTGAGGGTAGCCAGATGCCGCGTACTGCTCCTGGAATTGTTCGGGATACGCTTGTTGGCCGTACTGCTGTTGCCCATATTGTTGTTGAGGCGGAAGCTGCTGTTGTTGGCCCGGGAATTGCTGTTGGCCCGGGAACTGTTGTTGGCCCGGGAACTGTTGTTGTCCCGGGAACTGTTGTTGTCCCGGGAACTGTTGTTGACCGGGGTACTGTGCCGCGGGCGCTAATGGGATATGCTGGGGAGGTTCCACGCCGAAAAGAGGGTGTGTGATCGGTGCTTGGGCAGTCACTTCCTGCACTGGCTGGAAGGTTTAAACATTATTTAGAAAATACTATTATGAAAAAAATAAACAACCTGTAAAAGCAAACAATAACATGTTGAACGAGTCTATGTTTTTAAAGTTTTATAGTGATTTTGATTTAGACTAAATGATTATGAACAGTGAACGAACAAAGATCGTTGGTTTTAAAATTATAATAACAACCTAAGGAATCATATTAAAAATAAACTATATCTGTTTAGTAAGTATCACAGCATACTGAATTCACACAACACAATTAATTACACTCTTGAGGACGTGCTAAGTGTTTATTAGTTTGGCTAACAGATCTTAAAACTTTGAAATTATACATGAAATAATTGGTACTAGAAAAAAAGTCGTCACAAAACTGAAGAAAATTTCGTAGTGACTTCAATTGTCACCTCAATAACTGCCACTGATTTTTTATTGGAACTGCAGTATAATAATTATATGGAGCTAATTTTTATTTATTTTATTTTTGGGGTTTTGTACAATTTTTCGACCACATGGTGCCTTAAC
This sequence comes from Arctia plantaginis, assembly GCA_902825455.1. Lineage (NCBI taxonomy): Eukaryota > Metazoa > Arthropoda > Insecta > Lepidoptera > Erebidae > Arctia > Arctia plantaginis. Next base: position 12,449,560 of record CADEBD010000294.1, on the reverse strand, counting down.
CAGGTGAAAACACAAATATACCTATAACTATAATTAATATCATTATTAATTACATCGTTGTTAAGCTACTATAAGGAGATGATAAAATTTGGGTGCTTCAGATCTTGGTCAGTACATCACACTTCCACTTAAAGCTGCATTAACTTCACAAACTGCTCGCGGGGTGGCGCCACAATTAATAAAACACATACACTCTTACTAGTCTTGGGTAGTACACGTACGATGTACTGATAGGTACTAGTACTGGGTATTGTACTAAAAGTAATGTTTCCGAAAGGCAGCTGTTAATCGGACATTTTGCACTATTAGTACACCGTGTCAACTTCAAGCCAGTACTAAAACTATCTATTGTTTACTCTGTCTACTAGTGTCTACGTTCGTTCGCTGTGCGACGTACTATTAATGCTCCACTTTATTGTTCTGTATTGGTAAACTTACTACAATACGTTGGGTTGTAAAGTATGAAGGAAAATCAAATAGTATGCTTAAAAATTTAGTGTAAAGTAATCTAAAAAATCGTATTTAAAAGTTAAACTGTTAGGGTTTATGGGATTCAGAAAGGGATAACACATTAAAAATAATCAAGAACTGTTTAATTATTTCTATACTGAAGAAAAGTAACTGCCTAATACAAAGCCATCTATATTAAAAAAAAAACTTTAACACTTTTTTTTTAATTACGTATTTTAATTCATTCAATTATTAGTATTCCGTTTCATTAATGTTGGTAATATCAATACAAACGCTTAAGTTTTCTACTTCTACTAAAACTGTACTAATAGTACTATTACGGTGTACGAATTGTACTAGTACGGTGCGAACCTGCAGATGTCCGATTAAGCACAAGACTAACTCTTACACACTTGTGGCTGTTTATTAACCACCGCCTTGGTTCAATAAATGCGACTGATTAAGCTATACTCAAAGAACAATATAAAACATCTCACTGAAATCAAACCATTGCGATGCTTATGCTACAACGCCATCTATCGGTGCAGGGGCAAAATTTTACTACACCGATTAAAAGTTGTTTGATTACATAGATCGTTCATATGAATTTAAACACTGCATCTACCAAATTTTATTAAAATTCTTTCAACAAAGCTTCAACTTCAGTTTTATTCGTTTTTTTATCTACTATTAAATATTATACATCTTTGATTACATTTGATGCCATTCCCAGTATTTCCAAGTGGTCAAGTGCTGTTATCACGGCTTGCGTACATTAACTAGCAATCACAGACTTCTATGTACACCGGGCATTATTTAGATAATCCTCATAATCATCATCAACAGCCTTTAATAGTCCGCTGCTGGACATCGGCCTCTCCTTAGAAAGGAGGTTTTGGCCTACTGTACCACTCTGGCCAGACGGGTTATTATAGGGTTTGTTTCAAGTTTTTCTTCTCTTTGCAGTGCTGTTGTCCTGCGTAGTTTGCTCCCTTAGTCGGCTCTTACGACATCCACGGGATAAATAGGGGCGTCACCACACGGAAGAATTATAAATCAAAAACAGTGAATTAACCTAGTGAGACCTCATTTGTAAAAAATCATTTAGCCTGTAGGACGTGGTAAATTAATTATTAGTAGATTCATATACATTCTCTACAAACACATTACTCTCACCTAGTAATCCAGTAAAACCGGTTTTAGTTGTATCCATAAATTATTTACCGTATTCAAAATCCGTGAGTGAAAAAAGTTAGTAATCTGTATGGCAGCTTGGTAATTATACTAAACAACCAATGGCATTCGGTTAATTTTGGTCCATTTTTTTATTTTTTAACGAAATGACGATTAGTTTAGATTAACACACAAAATAAATTTATGTTACATAATAAGCTTAGCAAAACGAGGATATTCTTCATTGGGTCCCGGCACAAGTTAAGAAGACAGCAGACATACATTGTCCATAGGACCACGAACTCATAGGGACCGAGTATACCTCGTCTAAATGTCTCCTATGTTCTATAATGTTGTTCCAGCGCCTCGTGCCGGCGTGTTTGGCAGACATTTCCGTCGAACCTAAATGCTGATGAATTTTTCCTTTTTACTACGTCAAATTTAGCTGTGTGTATAACGCAAAACATAATATTTCTTATTTATCTTCGGAGAGCTAATCTAAGAGAATTTTTAACTTTAGTTTATGTTGCAAAGTGTCTGTATCACACATTTTGCAAAAAAATACTGCAACATAAAACATTTTTTTTTTGAAACACTCCAATTATCATGAAGTATGGAAATTAAAAAAAATCTTGAGAATGGAAAAACTAATAAATAAATCATAACTTTATGAACTCTCTAGATATTAAGTAGCAAGACTTGAAAATAAAATCGATGAGCAAACTAGTAATAACGCTAACTTGCGTGTGTGCAGCCAAATAATAAGTGAAAGAAAATGTATTCCTTTAGACTGTTAATTCTTTAATATAAGAAAATGTACTAACCTTTGATTTTGAAGTTATCATTGGTGGGTCATTCCAACCGGGAGCAGCAGGCTTTTGTTGGACTGGCGGAGCCACGGGCTCAGGAGCAGCTTGCACAGGATTGTAATAACCTCCATTCATGGTAGGATTCACTGTGGGGTTCATTGGACCCGGTACTGGGTTCATTTGGCCCGGCAGTGGGTTTATTTGACCAGGGGCTGGGTTCGCAGGGTTATACGCTGGCACGCTAGCTGCGTTGTATGGGTCTGGTACAGGACTGTTGTACCCCGCGTATGTTTGTGAGGCAGGATTGTTGAAGCCATACTGGTTATAATTTGGTGAAGGTTGCACTGAAGGGTCTACTTTGTATTTAGACCGTGATGTAAAGCCACCTGTAGGATTAAAATTTTTGTACTTTACCATTTGTAAAACAGCTAAATTAAGTTTTAACGACCTATAACTACGTACTTACGCCTAGCTATTCTAGACATGAGCAAAGCTTTTGAATTAGTTAATCATAACAAATTAATCTAGAAAATTATATGGCACTGAAAATTTAGCTTTGCAATTAGGAGAAATTAGTCAAAGTCACAAAGCATAAAACGAATAAATAACACAAGCAAATGAAAGACCAATCTCAACTTATTATAAAGTTTTTCAACGTTATTGAAAAGTAGGAGTACTACAAGGAAGTATCCTGGGACCAGCTTTATTTATACTCCAATTAAATAAACGAGACAATAAGATATTTACCTAAATGAACTCTACTCATGAACTTACCAGGTTGCGGTCCTACACTACCAGGCCTTGGCGGTTGAGGAGGCATAGTAGGTTGTAATGGAGTGGGTTGTAGGGGCGCTGGTGGGATTGATGGTATCGCCTGAGGTGGTTGCAAGGGCTGCGGTGGTTGCGAAAAACTGCCGCGGCTAAACGAAGGTTGTTGTGGTGCAGGTACGGAAGCTTGTTGCCATGACTGATCATATGTTGGTTGACCTAGATAAAAAAACATTCAAGCCAACACTATTTAAGAACTATAAGTTTTTTTTTTGGAAATCTATGGCGTTTCTTTCAAAACTTACCAGAGCCATAAACAGGTTCGGAGTGCGCTACGTGTGTTCGTCTATGATGGGTTACACCGAGACGTGGTGTCTGTGCCTGTGGATCCATGAATCAATTATTTAAAAAAAAAAATTTGAACGGTTGGTTAATAAATGATAATTTAAAAAGAAAACGAAAAAATTTGCATTTATAACATTAGATAGGATTATTAAATAAAATATTAAAATGTAGAAAGGTTATAAAATTTAAAATAAACTTCGACTATTTGAAGTGAATATTGAGTGTATATTATAATAAGTGAATAACGAGATTTGAGGAATGAGAAATAAGGCATGGAAGAATTTATGGACAAATTAAATTTATAAGGCGTCGTACATAGCACAAATAGGCATGTCTAAGATCTAATCAATCGACAAATTCGATATTTACCGTGTTCATATAACCGTTTTTTGGCCAAGACAATTTGTCTGAGGAAAGTCGAATTTACACTTACTTGACAGGGCCGTTTAGGTTGTTGTTGCTGTTGCATTAGTCCAAGTGCGTACATCAGGCGATCCCTGAGTTCGGTGTGCTGGATGCCCTCTAAGGTATTCAACGCGCTCTGCAGACATCCCTGTGATGCTAACCGCGACGCATACTCGTTCAGTACAGTTTCTAATTTACCGCCCGCCTGTGGTCAAATATTTCAAAGTAACATTACACGTTAAAATTTATTTATGTATTCCTGGTGATGAATTTAATGACCTAAGTCTAGTTTCAAATCAATTTTTTAAAATTAAATTAAATTTTTGTAAAAAAAATGAAATTGAATTGACTCTATAGGTGTGAAATAAAGATAGATAAATCTCAGGCACCGAGGAGTAGTCGGGCGCTGACTCACCGGCACGTGTCGGCCCCGTGCGAGCGCGGCCCGTCGCGCCAGCAGCGCCAGCTCCGTGAGCTGCGCCAGCGCCGCCACCGGCGCGGGGCGGGGCCGCGCCTGCGCCCAGCGCGCCACCAGCGCCTCCGGGCTCATCGCGCACAGGTAGCAGATCGTCGCCGCCTCCGACAGAGACGGATCCGACTCCTTCGACAGCTTGTCGCCGAGCATTTCTACACATACATATTGTCTTTTATTTTATTTATTCAGCATTTCTAAAGTCCTCGTGTGTCGACATTCTTTTAGACTTTAATTTATCTTCGACTCTGAGATCTCATCGACGTTTTAATAAGGCACTTATTAAAATCAAATCATTTCCGACAGCAATAATATTTCTAAGCTACGGTTAACACGTCTTCGATTGCACTTTTTTGATCGAACAAAATCAACACTTGGACTCTTAACATTTATTTTAATAACCCCTTTATGTGCGCCGCCGTATACGGTAGAAGATGATCAAAAAGAAGATGGGATTGAGCGCTTTTTAAGGGGATAAAAGCTAGAAGGTCAAGAGTGACATTACGAATACGTTACATTAGGCGGAACCTAAATAATGAGATGCGAAGTTAGCACAAATAGTCACCGCAGTAATGCGCGAGCGCCTCCCCGTCGCAGTGCGCGAGCAGCGCGGCGAGCGCGTGGCGCCAGGAGCGCGGCGCGGCGGCGCGCACGAGCAGGTCCCAGCGCGCCAGCAGCAGGCTGCCCGCCACCACGCTCACCGGGTCCTGCGCGCTGCTCGCCAGGTGGTACTTCTGCACCGCGTACAGCAGCTCTTGGCTACCTGCGCGGTTCGTCATGGAACTCACTCACTTATGTTACCATACGATAATGGCGGATAATTTAACAATCATTAAACAGATGGCCACCCGTAACAGTTAAATTCGGGATACACATTTGTCTTATCCTCATAACTGTCCAGAGTTGAAATCATATTAAACTCAGCGTAGCGTAGAGACAAAGCGTTCACTTCAACCATCAAGCTAACCATTTAATCAGTTTTCAACACATATTTTATACGTGTTTTTTTTTTCTGCCAATATGAAGTTTGGCATTTAATATATTGGCTTTCTAACGTCGACTGCGGTATGTTGGGAACAACTAATTTCAGCAGCGCTAGTCATTACTTTTGATTCGTATTTTATGACCCGTCGCGGCGCCGGTCTCATTCATTCTGCCCGGTCCATCACAAGCCGGCCAATGCAAAAACGAAAACTTAACCTTATAAAGTACTCTCTGACGCACAGGAGTTATGGACACATTCACAACAATCACTCACTCATATTACAATCATTCAGAATATCCATGATATATATTATTAGATTATTTTTACTATATTCCTAGAATATTATTACATGGGACTAATCCCACCCACACGCCCACCACTGTAACTCCTGTACACCAGGATCCACAGCAGTGACCCGCGAAGTCCCAGGAAGAAATTAAACTGTCTTGGAACCAGTAACGAAATTAATCAGAAGAAAATTGGAGGAGTTGGAAATACAGTAAAATATTATTATATATGACACAGCAGTAATGGTACCACATCTTCAAGAATATCCGACTTGGGACGGCTCTTTAAACTTATTCCTAACCCTAAAACAAAACCCCACTCCAAAATTGACACTTTTAGATATCACAGAGTACGGAAAACCCCCTACGTTTCAATATTGTAAGTATGTGCTCACAGTCAAGTTGTAGTTTGCTACCTTGTGAGCTACAAGTATGTCGAAGGTAGGTTCCAGATCTTTAGGGTTTAAATCCTTTTTCTTCTTCCTACAGTCCATTCCCTTATATTAACATCTCGAACATCTCTGAGCAGCATGAGCATCTGATGCTTTAACAGCAGAGTGGTAACGATTCCTTAAACTTGTTCGATCACCTCTCTTCGTTGTCCGACTTTGGCGTTCGTCTGATGTACATTCTTTCGTTGCCTTTCCCTGAGTGAGTGAGGTTACCGGTGCCCAAATCCCCCTTCCCGCTGACTCGAGCGGGAGGGACTCTAAGGGCAGCAACGCACCTGTGACTTTTGAGTTGCAGGTGTTCATGCTTACCATCTGGTGACCCGTCTGCTCGTTTGCCTCCTTATACCATAACTAGCTGACCCGCGCAACATCGTCTGCGTCTCTCAATAGTAATAAATTTTCTCCGTTTTTGAAACATTCTTCATTGGTGCTCCGCTCCTATTGGTCTTAGCGTAATGATATATAGCCTATAGCCTTCCTCGATAAATGGACTATATAACACTGAAAGAATTTTTCAAATCGGACCAGTAGTTCCTGAGATTAGCGCGTTCAAACAAACAAACAAACTCTTCAGCTTTATAATATTAGTATAGACTAGCTGACCCGCGCAACATCGTCTGCGTCTCTCAATAGTAATAAGTTTTCTCCGTTTTTGAAACATTCTTCATTGGTGCTCCGCTCCTATTGGTCTTAGCGTGATGATATTTAGCCTATAGCCTTCCTCGATAAATGGGCTATCTAACACTGAAAGAATTTTTCAAATCGGACCAGTAGTTCCTGAGATTAGCGCGTTCAAACAAACAAACAAACTCTTCAGCTTTATAATATTAGTATAGATAAAAAAAACTATCAGTCTCCAAATCTATACAAATAAATAAAATTGGAGTGTCTGTTTGTAATATTAAAATAATCGCTTTTTACTAAATACATATGTATGTTTACACGGTACATATGCCAAAATATCATTTTTTACAATTTTTGTCTGTCTGTCTGTTTGTTCCGGGTGATCTCTGGAACGGCTGGACCGATTTCGACGTGACTTTCACTGGCAGATAGCTGATGACATAAGGAGTAACTTAGGCTACTTTTTTTAGACTAGCTTCGCCCCGCGGCGTTGCCCGCGGTTATAACAACAAACGCGGGTAACACCGCGGGTCTCAGCTAGTATCTAATAAAACATCTAACTTAACATGTATGAGCCACATTTAATTAGCTCAATCAAGTTTCGATTGCTGTATGCTCAGCTACGTAAGTTCAAGTTTGCCAGGTTAGTAATGACGGTACTTAAAAATATTATAATAAAAGAAAATACACTATGTGTTTGAACCCTCTACCTGTTACTTATCATCCTAGATACTGTGGTTTTCACCTCGTTATTGTTAGAAATGAAAAAAACTAGATACACAGTCTACAGGGTCAAATATTATGGGTGGCCTGTTTTTTATGCAATTAATGCGGGTACATTTAAAACCAGTATCTTGTTTAAAATCACGAAAACAGCTGATTAGTCAAATCTGTTTTTGAGCATTTCTGTTTATCTCTTTTCTTATGTCATTTGTTGTGCGACATTTACAATAAAAATTATAGGAATAAAAAATAATGACCATAAGAATTAAATGTAATAATTACCCAAGCTCGCAATGATCAGAGCATCAGCCGTCCTCTTGGCATCTAAACACAGTTCCACCGCTTCTTCCAAGTTACCACACACCAACGCACGACAAATCAAACTTGTTGCATCTGTATACATAAACAGACACATGTAGATATTTAAAGAAAAAGGAATAAACTTAAAAAAAGGCATTAAAAAGTGTATTCCATATATTTTATAAGTATCTATGTATAGGGAAATTAACGGGGTCAGGTGATAAGTATTCCATACTTTGCAAATGCCTGACGTTTCGACCAGGTTTCTGGCCGTGATCACAGGCTGACTGCCTGAGTCAGCTTATGATCACGGCCAGATATGTAATACCTATTACGTGATCGCATTAATATTCATGTACATGCTGATACAAGATCGCTCTTAGAAGAAAGCGAACGCCCCAGGAGACTTCTGTGCTGGAAGGAGTTCGGTTGGGTCACCTAGCAAACGACTCTCCTTCGAGCACAGAACGTCTTCCTGGAGGTAGAAAGATTTTCTTTTTCTAAATAATAGAGGTGCTAATTCTGTTGTTCGCAAACTCTCTAAACTAAACTAAAAATCACTAAAAAAAATGTTGTCCTGTCAAATATTAAGTTTTCAGAATAGGAAACATTGTTTGACAGAACTAAACAAATTTTTAGTGATTTTTAGTTTAGTTTAGAGAGTTTTCGAACAACATAATTAGCACCCATTAATTTACTAAAATAGTTTTAGTACCTTCTCCGTTAGGTATAACCACATTACTGCCGACTGATGTTTCCAAGTCTATGTTCGCTAATTTTCTTTCAATGAGCGTATGTGCGTCCTGCAAACAAAACATTTAAATTTAATTTAAATGCATCAAAACATAATTGATTTTCGAATGAAACCAATAAAAAATTGCGTTTAGTAACATGCTTCATTTTAAATTGCAAAAAAAACTGCATGCAAAGCGACCGAGTTGTATCTTCCCAAGAGGTTTTAGCATGACAGCTGTCAATTATGACAGATGTCAAGTTTAAGCTACTCACCGATAAATCAGTGCTGGTGTCTGTGGACAGTTCTGCTTCCGTTTCCGTAGACTCGCCCTAGCCGCGTTACACAGACAGAGGATTATATAGAGTGTTAGAGCAAGAGCCCGTGACTGCCAGACCTTCCTTTTATAATATAAGCTGAAAGTTTTTCTATGTATACCTTTAGTAAAGGTAAGAACGATCCCCACCCATTATACCTGGGTAGTGGTGGCTTTGGCAGGTAACAGGTAATAAAGGTGTATAAAATTCCATCTTAAATTTATTAATTTATAAAACTTATTTTTTATATATATCTGTTTGTAACAATATCACAACTTACGTCATTCATTACCAGACGCTTAATACGGTTCCAACCCTTCGCCAGACACCCCTAAACTATAATATTTTGTAATTTTACTTACGTTATTTTTTAAAAGCTGAATTTTATATATGTTTTTTGGGGAACTATAAAAAGATGTTTCTTTAGTAGCCAGACACATTCCAGGGTTCTATCATCCTGCCAGACGCATTGGAGTGCATAGAAAATGTGAGAGCGCGGTGCTTATGTACTAACTGGTGCGAGTGAGACAGGCCGTTCGGTTTATTGCGATCTTTTACTGCGCATCAGCTGTCGTTTACTCTGTATTATTCAGTGAACAGTTATATAGTCGTAGTAATAGTAAACATTGTAATATTAAACTGTGTTATTTGGTTGATAAATGTGATCCAGTTTTAATAAATAAATAAATTTTTTATCATGAGTGACGAAAACGTAGAAGAAGTTTGTTTTGTCTGTAAAAAAAGTGGTGAAGATCTAGTAATATTTTCGGAAGAGACTTTTAAAAAATGTCAAACTATTTTAAAATTAAGAAAAATACATAACCTCAAGTATAAAAACATTATTTTACCTGGTGAATATATAGATAATCGTTATCACCGGTCATGTTATAAAGCATTTACAGGTCTCATGAAAAAATACTTCAGTAATGAACCTGTAAGTACTGAAAAAATAAAAAGAAAAAAACAAATAAGCAGTGTGCTAACCGGCAACTCATCTCCAACTTCATCATCAACACTCCAGTCGAGTTCAGTACCACTTGATTTGGAATCTCAAATAAAATCGCAAGAAATTTTACGTTCCCAATCAATCGGAGCACAACCTTCTACATCACAAGATGAATCTTATTTACAGCCTGTACCTACAGAATCTCCCACGACATCACAGGTAAATAAAATTTCTCCACCAAAAAGTCCACAATCTTCAACTCTTCAGGATCATTCTAATTCTTCTGAACCGGATGTTAGTGATAATAATATTTCAATTCAGGACATGATTATTTCGTCGGATAATATTGTTGGTAATAATGACAACGAGATCGTTTGTATTTTTTGTGATAGAAAAAAAAAAAAATTCGATCTAGAATGCTTCCGCTTCATGCAGCTGATGTTGATAAATTTAAAACTAGCATCATTTCCAAGATTGAAGGTCATGAAGAGTATAACGATTTTTTAAATAAATTGAATAATTTTTCTGGCCTAAAATTTTTTTATCATACAGAATGCCGAGTTGGTTTCAATAATAAGTTATCTTCTTTAACAGCACAACCTGACAAAACGGAGTGGCATTACCAACGAAAGTATCACCAAATAGTTTTTGAGGAAATTAGAACAATTATTAACGAAGACGTGATTAAAAAAGGACGCTGCTTTTTATTGGTGTATTTACATGACCTGTATATTGATTTATTACAAAATCGTCTTAAAGAAAATTCTATGGATATGACTGGTATTTTTACAGCACACCATCTTGAAGAGAAAATTCTGAAGATATTTTCTAAGGACATAAAATTTTTTAACATTCGCAATAAGAAAATAATAGCTCCAAAATATCTACAAGCTATAGATGATTCTATTCTAGATAATTTACAAACAGAGAACATTTTACGAAAGTCTGCATTGATTTTAAGAAAATTAATACTCCAAATTGAAAAAAATAAAATACCAACAAAAAAAATAACATCAGAGCATTTAATATCAGGAGAAGTTTCGATACCTCAAGAATTATCAGACTTTTATTTTACCCTTCTTAGTGGATGTAACCGAAATCGAAAAAATAGCCCAAAATGTGCACGTCTTGTTCGTTCTTATTCTCAAGATCTTATTTACGGTGTTCATAATGGTCAAGTTAAGACGTCGAAACATATCATGTTAGGTATCACCCTCAAGAGTTTAACAAGCAGTAGAAAAATAATTGATATTATAAATAGATATGAACACTGCATTAGTTATCAAGGCGTAGAAGAGTTAGAAACTGAAAGCACATATACAACGATAGAAAAATCCAGCGTATGTCCCGAAAAAATAATAAAAAAGCCAAATCTTTGTACGGGTGTGGCATATGATAATTTTGATCGATTTGTCGAAACAACTAGTGGTAAAGATACTTTACACGACACAGTTGGAATTGTATATCAGAATATTGATCTAGATACAAATGAAGAACCTGTGATGTCCGAGATACTGACTGAAAACACCGAGAATATTACGTCGAATATAAGCACAAAAACATTTGAAGAATGTGAGATGCCCGAAGTTCTGAGTGAAAGTACTGAAAATGTTTTGCTGCAGAAGAAAGAAGAAAAAAGACGAAGAAGAACAGTAGATACCGTAGGGTTTGATGAAGTTCCATACACTAAGAAGCCTAAAATGACGAGTGAATTGCAACAAGCGGTCAATGACGTTAACTATGTAGATACCCGAAAATACACTGACATTGACAAAATATGGATGGTTAGCCACGCGCTGGAGTTAACAGATGTACCCATGTGGGTTGGTTTTAATAGTCGGATTGATGATCATGACAGTCCACAACAACTTATATCATATTTGACTCCAATCAATGCATCGCCAACCAGTATATCGGTTGTATTGGAAACTATGAAACAAAGTCAACAAATTGCTGCAGAGGTAAACCAAAGTAACATACAAGTGACTTATGATCTTGCTATAGCAAAAGTTGCGTTACAAATTCAAGCAACGGAGAAGCCAAAATTTGATAATTTATTTATTCATTTGGGACCGTTTCACATAATGATGGCTTACTTCAAAGCTGTTGGTAAAATAATTAGTGATTGTGGATTAACAAATGTGATGGTTGAGAGTAGTATGCTCGCAAATGGTTCAGTTAATGGATTTTTAGATGGTAAACACTTTAATCGCTGCAAAAGATTGCATCCTTTAATGACATTAGGGCTTGAGATATTACATTTCCAATCATTTTTACAAAATAATAATATCACTTTAACTGATGATATAATAGATGAAATTAAAAGGCTTCAAAATTGTAAAATGTCTTTATTTGAAATTGAAAATGAAAATTTGCAAGATCTGATTAATAATTACGGGATTTACAAGCAACAAACCCTTCGTGGAGAGCATTGTAAAACATCACAATTTTATTTAATTTATACCAACCTCATCCATCACTATTTGGATTTATCTCGAAGTGTTCGTACTGGAGATTTTGAACTTTTTAAAACCGTGTTACCTAAAATTACAAATATTTTTTTTATATGTAATCAACAGAACTACTCTAGGTGGGCCGTTAAATACTATGATAATCTACTGAGAGTTGGCGAAACTCATCCCAATTTATATGAAGAGTTTCAAAAAGGTTGCTTTGGAATTAAAAGAACTACTAAGCCATTTTCAAGACAACCTATTGACCTTGTGTTAGAGCAAACGATAAATGCAGACGCTGCGAGAAAGCTTACAGGTATAATACATTTCACGAATTCGATTTCGGCAAGACAACGGTGGGCCCGAAGCCATGACGTGAGATCTACGATAATCAGTCAAGTTTATTTAGAATTAGGACTACAAAGTCATCAAGATGTTTCAGCAGATTTGGCTCTTCATAATATACGGAAAAACAACAATCAGCTGAAAAAATTTGTTGCTACTTTTGATCAATTCATTAATCCTTTCAGTGTAGATGTGCCTAAAGACCAATTAGTAAATATTTCATCAGGGAAGTCCGCATCACCGCCAGTAGAAGAATTTTTGTTAAATGTAGAAGGTAATGGAGAAATCCTTCGAAATGCATTTGTTTCTGAATGTCAATCTAATATACAACGATTTGAAAAAGCTATTAAAAAGACATCTATTAATAATTTCTCCAAAGATTGCGAAAAAAAGAAAAAAATTAATGTTGGTGGGAAAATTCAAGAAGTTAAAATTCAAAGAGATTTATTTGGACGTATGCTAGGAATTTCAATGGATTTCAAGATTGACATTTCGAAAATTTTATCGTACCCCATTACTTCAGTACCATTATCAATGTGCCATTTGGATGGAACCATTTGCAAGACCGACAAATCTGCTTTAATGAAATGTTTAGAGAAAGAAGTTGAGCATGACGAGCCACCTCGAATTGATGTATTCATAATCGACGGGTTTTTTTTATTACACACTATGAGAAATGTACCTAAAACGTTCGGCAACATTTCTAAAAGAATGTTGCAAATGGCAACTCAATTAAAAGCGTCAAGAATTGATGTGGTATTTGACAGGTATTTTACACCATCGATAAAAGACTATGAACATTCCCAACGATTTGAATGTGCACAGTTAGAGTATACCATAGCTGGGCCTGAACAAGTTCGTCCTAGTGACTTCGCGAAAGAATTAAAAAATTCAAATTTATTGAAGCTCTGGTCAACTTTTTCATTTTACATTGGGCTATTGATGAAGTTGCGCCATTTATTGGTAACAAAACAATACATATTAATTTCAAAAATTGCCATTCATTTACTGTTAATAATACCAACAAAGTCATGTCAAGTATTATTGAGGAATTGTCTTGCCCGGAGCATGAAGAAGCAGATACCAAAATTGTGTACCATGCATGTAAAATAAACGATGCAGCAAATATTGTAATACGAACTGTTGATACTGACATTGCTGCTATAATGCTAGGTCATATGCATCATTTAAATGATGGATTGCATGTTTGGATGCTTATAGGCACTGGAAATAATCTAAGATATGTGGACCTAACTAAAATACACGAACAACTGGGAGAATCTATTTGTAAAAGCTTGCCTGGATTACATGCAATCACAGGATGTGATTACAACCCTGCATTTTTTAGACGAGCAAAATCAAAACCGTTTAAAATATTGAAAAACTATGTGGAATTCCAGGAAGCCTTAATGTATTTTGGACACAGCGAAATCATGGAAGATAACAATAAACAACACGAGATCTTTAATGTTATTCAAAGTCTTTTATGCTACCTATACAATGTTGGTAATTTAAACGACGTTGATGCTGCTAGGCTGCAAATTTTTATCGATTCTTACACAGTCTCTGATGTAAACGAAGCTTTTAATAACAAAAAACTACGGAATTTTGATGCCAGTTGCTTACCACCTTGCAAAAGTGAGCTATTTCAGCAATTTCTGCGCGCGAATTATATATGTTCTATATGGAACAATGCTCACTTGAAAATTCCAACAGCATACGAACCAGTAAATTATGGTTGGATTCTGGAAAAAAATCAATACTATTTTAAATGGTTTGAGGGGGATCAGTTACCGAATTATGTTAGTGAATCTTTACAACAAATGTCAGGTATGTAATAATTGGATGAGAATATATAACACGAATTTATGACAGCTTATAATTAACTAGGATCATTTTATTATTACAGAAACGAACGAAGGTGATATTGACAACGATCAATGCGAGGACTGGAGTAGCGAAGACGAAAATGGAAATATCGACGACAACGATGAAAATTATTAAATAATGCATTTGATTGTAAAGAATTTGATAATTGATTTAAAAATCATTGAATATTTGTTTGAAATAAAATTATTTTTTTTTAATGTTTGCTTTTCAAAAGAATTATGAATAATAATAATAATAATAATAATAATAATAATAATTTATTGACATTTAAGTTGGTACACATATGATTGAGAATCCCCTGGCTCCTGCGCTAGTTTAAACTGTGTTGCAGGAGACAGTGTTTTCCGCACGTAATATAAAGAACTCTATGTCATAGTTAAATAAGCAATACAATAGAAAAAAAAAAAGACTAACAAAACAAAAAGAAACTCAAAAAAAATAAAAACTTAAACATAAAAATCATCATATTAACTTTAATTACCCAGTTTGTGTGTGTATGTGTGTGTGTGTCTGAGTTTGTGTGTGTATGTGTGCGTGTGTCTGTGTTTGTGTGTGTGTGCGTGTGTCTGGGGGTGCGTGTGTGCGAGCGGGTGCGTGTGTGAGCGTGCATGTGTGTATGTGCGTGCATTTGAATTTTTGTGTGTATGTGAATGCCTTGCTTGTTACGTATATTTATTCGTGACTATGTCTTCAGTGCTGTCATAATTTAATGAATTTAACCACGTAAGGATGGCCTTTTTTACTGCATGGTTATTTAGTTTACTAATTTTACCGATTTTGTTATATTTGTTATATATATGTGGAGCTAAGAATTTGTATTGTTTTTGTGCAAAACTAGTTTTAGTACGAGGGACTGGAAACCGTTCTACTCTTTTATTTTGTGCAGGTAAGTTAGGGACTGTTTTCCTATGATATCTCCGTAGTGTTTCATAAATATATAACTTCCTTACAGATAATACCTCTGTATATTCATAAAGTGCAGTCGTGGGATATCTATATGGTAGGTATAAAAGGACTTTTAAAACAGCGCGCTGTGCGCGTTCTACATTAATCATGAAGGTTTTAGCGGCACCACCCCAGGCGCATATGCAGTACCTTATAAGGCATTCGCATAGCGCTCTATAAGATTGTATGAGAAACGGGACGTCAGCTATTACGCGCAGGCTCTTAAATATATGTATAAGTCGTCTAACCCTCGAAGTTGTTGACATGAGGTGGAGGTTCCATTTCAGTTGATCA
Organism: Arctia plantaginis; assembly: GCA_902825455.1. Lineage (NCBI taxonomy): Eukaryota > Metazoa > Arthropoda > Insecta > Lepidoptera > Erebidae > Arctia > Arctia plantaginis. The sequence continues at coordinate 12,433,844 of CADEBD010000294.1, read as the reverse complement.
TCTATTGTTACACCTAGGTATTTTATGGAGGCTACACGCGTCAGTGTTGCACAGTCACATATATGCCTATCTGTATTCCGGTTACAAGGAAAGGTGTGTATTTTGAGACAGTATTCAGGAGGAGGATTACTAACAGATGTTATGCTAAAACAGACATACTTGGTCTTGTTAGTATTCAACGACAGGAGACTGTTTTCCAACCAAGCCGTGACTGTAGCCAATCCACTCGCAGCCATATCAAATGCTTTCTTCCAGGTAGCTGCATAGCATATCAACACCGTGTCATCAGCAAACATTATCATATCCAATCCTGGTAAGGCAGTGCCGCACAAGTCATTCACATAAATGAGGAACAGAGATGGGCCAAGCGTACTACCTTGCGGAATACCGTAATTGTAGGTGGACTCCTCACTTACGTGATTTGCCACTTTGACAACCTGGGATCTATCAGTCAGGTAATCCTCAAACCAGTCTAGCACCACCCCCCTAATACCAACATTATCAAGGCGTGACAATAAAATTGGTATGGACACAGTATCGAATGCTTTTTGCAGGTCTAGAAAAACTCCTAAACATTTTTCTCCTCTATCCAGGTGCGATACCACAGTAGAGGTGAGCTTAAGGACTGCGTCTTCTGTAGATTTTTGATGCCTGAATCCGAACTGGCGATCACTAAGAATTTTGTTAGTTTCTAAGTACGCTATCAGCCTTTTGTTAATAATTTTTTCCAGTATCTTTGATAATGTTGATAAAAGGGAGATGGGCCGGTAATTCGAAGGTTCTTGCTTGTCCCCAGATTTAAAAATAGGACAAACAACCGCCTTTTTAAAGATTGGAGGAAAGATGCCCGTTTCCATGCTCAAGTTGCACAGATAAGCAATAGGTGGGGCGAGAGATGTGATGTTTCGTTTTACAATGTCAGTTGTTATGCTGTCCCACCCGGGAGCACTGTGCGATTTGAGTCCTAAAACAATGCTTTTAACTTCAGATGGATCTGTAGGTCTTAGGGACATGGAATTTAGCGGAGCTGTACCGTTCCTGGCTTCTCGAGCTAGGTCATATTCCGACTTATGAATCAGGTCCTGAAGTTTTTTAGCGAGTGAACATCCAATTCCGGTAAAATAGTTGTTTACTATACTGAGAGCTTTTGCTGGTGGATCGTCGATATGAAGTAACTCATCAGCTCTTTCATTTTTACTTTTCATATCACACACTTCCTTTATTGTTTTCCATGTCTCTCTTGCATTGCCTTTAGAAGATTGCAATCTTTCTTGATAATATTTTTGCCTTAAACATTTTATTATATAATTACAAGTGTTTCTATATTTATGGTATTTATGCATTTGTTGCGTATCATTTTTAGATCGTACGGCAATTTTATGTAGTTTATCCCTCCTTCTAATACATTTAACAACCCCCACAGTTATCCATGGCTTTAAAGGTCTATGTTTATTAGAAGTTATTGTCGTCGTGGTGTTTTTTGATACAATATTACACAGTTTGGTCAATAATATTTCCGAAGCAATATTAGTGTCATAAGTGTTATACAAGTCAACCCAAGTATCATTGGTCAGTAATTCACTAATAGTTTTGTAGTCGATTTGTATTTTTTTGTGTTCAACCTTATGTTTAACTACTGTAGAATTTTCAATGTGGAGCAGAATGGGCGAGTGATCTGTAATTAAGTGGTCAAATACCAACGTTTTCCAGTTACTGGAACATTTAATCATGTAGTGATCTAAACATGTTCTACCCATTCTAGTTGGTTTTGTGATACCTTGCATAAGGCCATGTGCTGCCATCAGATTTAAATAATTGTTCGAAGACTGACTTAGGCTTTCCGGTGTAATGTCGATGTTGATATCTCCAGTAAAAATAATATTTTTAGTACGGATGTTACTTAAAACCGTATCTAATGATTCAAGATATGGTTTAGTATCTGAAAAGCACGGTGGGCGATAGGAGCAAACTAATGTATAGTCAGGTTTTACTGTGATAATGAGGCAATTGCCCTCTTGTACACCTGGCTCATAAGCACTGCTCATAATTTCACTGCGAATGTACACAACAACGCCGTCATTTTGGTTAAGACTAGATTGTGTCCAATGCTTGTTGTAATCAGGAATGTTGGGAGGTGGATGTTCTATATCTGTCCAGCACTCCGAAAATACAAATATATCTATAGGAATCTTTAATGAGGTAACAAATGCCAGAAAGTGGTCCAAATTGCAGTTTATACTTCTAATGTTGAAGCTAATTATTGTCATCGATCTATTTGTTCCTGTACTCGTATTATGGTTCAGTAGTTGTGAACACGTACTGTTGACCATAACAGACCTACAGTCTACATGTTCCCTTTCATCAACCTCTTTAATGATTTGGAGATCGAATTTTATTAGTAAAATGGTGACACTTTTGGGTGATTATGAACATCAGAATACAAATATAAAGTCGATTGGGAGTTATGAGCAGTGTCAGAAACATTAATAATTTAGACGTGTTTATTATTATTAGATCAATACGAGTATCCATTTTGTTTAGAAAGCTAATAGAAAAATTAGATATACTGTAGGCTTTAAAGTTTAGAAATACCTTTTTGTTCGTTTTAGTATTAAAATTTGCTTGGGCCACAGATAAAATTAAATCAATATATTTTACATTATAATTTCTTAAGTAGCTATAGCGTGCTTCTTGTTCTATGAAATACTCTGTGGATTTTATGTTCGTTAAGATATGTAATAATTGTTTCTGGATGTGAGATGATAACACATATATAATCAAAACGTTTCTGTTAACTGCAATGTAGTACTCGCACAATATTGTTATTGCAAAACGCATAGTGTAATGAATGTGTATGTTAGTGTGAATAGATGCATAATTGCAGTATCTGTAAAAAGTACGGGCGTGTGTAATCTGCAAGTTTGGTAAGTTATACATTACAATAAATATTAAGTTTGGTAAGTTATAAATTACAATAAATAGTATTTTTTTTTTGTTGCAGGGTAATCTTACTGTATGTATATTTTTGTCCATTTACACACGTACATGTGCACAGGTAACAACAAAAAATGGAGAACAAGAACCTCGTAACGGGTAAAACATACATTGTAGAAGTAGTTTCCAGTTCAATAAATGTGAGGTAGATTAGATATATTATATATAAAGGGATTTGTTTCTGTTTATTGAATTCACCAGATAGTCATTTCATGCAGGATGTCAGTCCTTCAAGATCTGATTGCTGGTCTATTCTCATGGCCGGTTCCCCCTCTTTTTTCCTGATAAAAACTCTTCCGTGAGAAGTCCAGCGGTAGGCATAATTATTTGTCTTAGTAAACTCCCGCGCCTGATAATATAGTTTCTTCGCTTTTGAGGTGAGACTCTCCGAAATATAAATGGGGGTATTCCCTCCCAAATTAATGTGTGAGCTATTAAGTCTGTTCGACCTGTTCTCTCTGTTGAATTTTTTTACATTTGAAAGTAATTTTTCTTTTAAAATGACGCTCGTGAATTCTACTGAAACAGTTCCCGCAGCTTCAGAGCTTTTGTTGTTCCTAGTGCGGTAAACATCCCGAACTTCCTGCGCTGAAATTTGAGTGTTCATGGTTATTCCGATGGTTTTCACAATGTGGAGGAGATCTTCTTTAGACTCTCCTGGTTTTTTGGGAACATTGCGTATCTCAAGGCTTGCAGATTTCGAATTTCGTTCAAGGTTGTCGACTTTATCCTCTAGCGATTTAATGTACTCTAAACTGTTCTTCCTTTCAAGCTCAAAGCGAGCCAATTTTTCCACCATTTCATCGTATCGGTGCCCCATGAATTCGACGGCAGCCTGCAGTTCGACATTTTGTGCTTTGATATGCTCCATATTTGTTTGCAGTTTGCAAAATTTTTCATTCTGTTCCTGTCTCAAAGTTGCAAATGAAGATAGCAGATCATCGCGGAGTAAGTTCAAATCGACCGTTTGTTCCAAGTCATGTTTGCGTTTTTGTCGGAGAGTGATACGGTCCATAGCTAGTTCAGAATTCGGTGTCGACAAGTCAGGCTCGGAGCTGTGATGAGGCATAGTAAAAGAAGAATTTATTCCCTTATTGGGTGGTGTACGCTCTGTCATTTTTATTTACAAGCTTATAATGTGGCGCTTATTACGTTTTAACAATCACTCTTGCAAAAGTATGCTGAGTAATGCCGCAATTAGCTATCGCCAGACACTGCCCACAAAAGCCTATGCAGTACACAAAACAATGAAGCGCAGCGTCCGAACAACAACACGACGACACCAACTCAAAACAGACACAAACAAGCTACAAAAGTGCACACTAAGAAAGACTCACGTCCAAGATAGTCACTAGCATAACTTAAATTATTGTAGTGGCACACCAATAAAGGCCCACGGGTCGCAGCGCAGCAACGCAACGTCGCGACCGAAAGGTCGTAAGAGCGCTGTATACGGCGTCGCTTACGCGTTCACACTTGATGCCCTATTATAATGTTAAGTGCGGGTAAAGCTACTATAAGTTTTGCGTTAATCAGTTCGGTAAGCTTATTTTACTTAAAATCACAATACACTCACCATGTTCTAACCAGTAAAAGATAGTTACTCAGATTAATTAAAGTTCGCACTATAACACTGCACTGTAGATCAACATTTACCACAGTTAAGTAATATACTCTAGTGGAGCTTTTAGATAACAACCAACCCGTAGTGACAGTTCGTGACGGAATCTATATAATAAACTTCATAAGGAATAAATATAATAAACTTCATAAGACGTATGAAAATCTAAATTTAGTGATTTTTTCGGATTATATTTTCTTATAAAATTATACTTTAATGCAAATTGTTTTAGAAATTTATAATAAATTTATTAAATTGAATTTCTTGATAAAGGATAGCTAATTTTCAGTACAAGATCGCAATAAACCGAACAGCCTGTCTCACTCGCACCAGTTAGTACATAAGCACCGCGCTCTCACATTTTCTATGCACTCCAATGCGTCTGGCAGGATGATAGAACCCTCGAATGTGTCTGGCTACTAAAGAAACATCTTTTTATAGTTCCCCAAAAAACATATATAAAATTCAGCTTTTAAAAAATAACGTAAGTAAAATTACAAAATATTATAGTTTAGGGGTGTCTGGCGAAGGGTTGGAACCGTATTAAGCGTCTGGTAATGAATGACGTAAGTTGTGATATTGTTACAAACAGATATATATAAAAAATAAGTTTTATAAATTAATAAATTTAAGATGGAATTTTATACACCTTTATTACCTGTTACCTGCCAAAGCCACCACTACCCAGGTATAATGGGTGGGGATCGTTCTTACCTTTACTAAAGGTATACATAGAAAAACTTTCAGCTTATATTGTAAAAGGAAGGTCTGGCAGTCACGGGCTCTTGGACTATGTGTTATATACATAGTTAGGAAATAAGATATATGTTTTGCTAATAATGCTTTATTATAAAACTTCTTATATTGGCGATGATGATAAGAATTTGCTAAAACAACTTCTTACGAAAGTTGTGACAGTCCACGTTTAAAATTAAGCCATTTGACTCAAGAAATAAAGGTTAGATTTTATTACTTTTAGTCTTTTTATTTAGTTAAATGGGTCAATTTAATGGATCCTCAAATAAGATATTACACGGGCTGAATTTTAATAGGCATTTATCATTTAAAGGACAAAATATACCTGTTATAGTAATAAAGTAGGAAAATCAATTTGAAACAAAAAAAATGTGCAATCTTTAGTATGATCCATTGAACAAGAGCGGTTTAAAAGGAATAAGTAAACCAATACAAATTCACTCGGTAACAATTTCGTACATACATATATTCACCAATATAAGTTGACTTAAAGGTATGTTAAAAATAACAGTATTATTTTCTGTGAAGAAGTTTTAGCTCATAGTAAATGTTTTGATGTGAGATATAGTGGGCATAAAACATTTTTTTTTTATTTCGCTTACAAGTTTTGCTATTTTAATATCACATTATTAAAAATAGCAATTAGCATTCCACATAATTTATACTAATTCTTTTTTATGATAACCACGTCTAAAACTCAACAAACTTTTTCTTTTTTTAAATCTTATTTGAAACAAACAGTTGTTATTTACGTAGTTAGTAGTTATTTTATGGCATACTGTGTCCAATAAATATTCTTATTATCCTACGCCATTTTTTAGTTATTTTAATACAAAAGTACAATACACATTCATCGTAATGTTTTAATACTATTATAATTGTAGTTTTTATGTCGTTATTCCGGAAATCATTTCTTGGTCCTTCGAGCCGGATCTCGAAGGTTTTGTGTATTTGTTATTTTTTTTATTATTGCTGTCAATAAGATAAAAAGTAAAAAAGATTGAAATAATATCATTATTCTAATAATTAAACATGAAATTGACAGTTTTCTTATAAAACTGTTTTAATTAGTGTGCTAAACTAAACTGGCTGAGTCAAAACCTGCCTCTACATGCCACTAATCTACCTGAACCTTGTCGGGTTTTCTTTATATTTTAAGATTGTTGCAATTACTTGTTAATATTAATTATTTTGGATGGCAATATTTCCTTTTGAGTGCCAATGTGTACGTGCTGTAACGTCACAAAGAAATAGACTTACTTCACATTTATAACATTAATAAAGTACATAAGACGCCATCTATCGCAATTCTTAGAAATTACCGACGTCATTTCATAATTTTATGCAAATTCACTTTTTCTATTTGCTCATCATCTATTTTAAAACTAATTATTTCATTTCAATGTATGATGATTATATATATTTTAGGTTAGACCAAAGAACAATAGATTATAGTGGTATCGTTATAAGGTTCACAATTGAAGAGCAAAGGATAATTACGAGAGAAAGTTGCAAGCGACACATACATTACATAATACGAAAGACTGTTATATAACTCACTCTACTCAAAGCAGCTGCATCCGGTTGTGAGCCTTCTCCTCCGGATATATTCAGACCTTTGAACTTATTGGGGATGTCATCTTGCTTAAAACCTGCACACAATTTATTCACCATTAAATTCATTGTTTTTTTTTTATATTTGTATATACCGGATACCGTGGGAGAGTCGGGAGAGTCAAGGTTCAGCATGTGCTCATCCCCTCAGCCAAAAGACGTAAACTGTTGGACATAGGCCTTCCCCAAGGCTTTCCACAACAACCGGTTCTGTGCTGTCCGCACCCAACGGCTTCCCGCGACCTTAACCAGGTCGTCGGACCACCTTGTAGAGGCCCTGTTCACGCTTTGCCTTAGTGAGTCAGGTTGCCGGAGCCCAACCCCATCCCTCCGTGCGTCCTCCTCTAATTCTAGGGGGAAGACGCAATCAAACGACGGCTGTGACTCTTTGAGTTACAGGTGTCCATGGGCGGCGGTGGTCACTTACCATCACGTGACCCACCTGCTTGTTTACCCCGTACCCCTTAAAATAATTTTTTTTTTATTAACTCTTTCCACACATTTACTAATAAACTTCTTTAGCAAATATATCATAGACACATGCCTAATAGATTGAGTACTTCGCTCCGGAAGTTGGGGAGGAAGTTGGCGCGCAGGAAGAACCAGGTGAAGCGAGCGTTCTGGTCCGACGACGCGTCGCCCTTCGCCCGACAGTACCTGCACACCACAACATTCCTTATATTAACCTGTTATTTACAATATATTACAACACAATAATCATACAAAATGTGTGCTTACATTAGAATTTAGTTCAATTTGCATGAAAGTATTTTAATTTCAATCGGCGCAAAAAAAAACTGACATCTATAAATATAATAAAGCGCTATTCCTTTAAAAATATTAACACACAAAAAAAACTGTAATCAAGATTTAATCTTACTCCGGCTCGAAGGACCAAAATATTACGTACACCGCTTGATAGATGATAGAAATTATAGATATTTTTCTTGTAAACAATTTAATTGATTCATCCACAATGAAATATCCCATCAATGAAAACCTAAATGATATGATTAATGCTTATGAGTACATGATATGATTGTTAAAGGTAACTGAATAATGATGGTTATACAACATGAAAATACTGACCGCGGCACCAGGTACAGTCGTTGGCCCGTAAATTAACAAACATAAAAGAAGAAGTTGTTGCGAATACTCACTCGGCCAGTCGCTCTGTGGCGCTAGGCTCTTGGCTAAGGCTGGAGCCCAACACTGTGTCTAACTCTGTTGCTCTCTCTACTATTTCTGGTTCGCTGACAACCTGCACAAAAGTTTGGAAATCATTTGGTCAGACTAACGACTATATTTGAGTTGAAATTTTAAAAAATCTAAATAAATCAATGAAATTTAGAATTTTTACAAGATTTGATCACTGACAACTCCGGGACTGTGTTGTATAGACTAATACGAGTTTTTTTTACTACTACCTGCGATGTATTTATACCTGGCTTATGTAGATAAGCTTCTGATTACCAGCTTCCTGTGGGCATTTTTCAAACGTCACCAGCTTGCCGCCAAACTAGAAACAAACAAATATTTTAGTACATAAATAAAAATAGTCAAGTGTGGCATCATTTCTTGGAGGAATACAATAATCGATTGGCCTCAAGGACCATGGGGAAAAACATTGGAAACAAGTTATGAAAATATTTCAAGTATCTTAGACAATATCTAAGTCTGTCAACCAATTATAAAAATAGATGTAAGTGAGCAAGTAATACATAAGTGGCAGCGTCCACTTACAGAGAACTTGGCAGCGGCGGGCCTCTTGAGCCAGCGCGGCGGGCGCGGCAGCTGCGGGGCGGGGGGCGCGGGGCGAGCGGGGCGGCTCACGCTGGGCAGCGCGCTGAACGAGTCCACGCCCCCGAACGAATCCATCATGTTGTTCTGAGTGTGCACGTTCTGAAATACCAGGTACACGTTAATATATCCTTTACAACTAAACGACTCCACTTTATAAAGTTATATACTTACGCTAACGGTCTGTTCGGTCGCCAGCAGGGAATGCACCGCGACCTGTTGGTCGAAGGAGGCGGTGACGAATAAGCCAGGGTCTCGTCCGCACCAGGCCACGTCGAACACCCACTGTTGCTGTTGACTGATTTCTGAAAGAAGTTCCCCACCCTATGGACAAAACAAAAAGTATGTGCATAAAAATTTAAGTACTTTTTATTATTTTAGGCTTAGACCGACAGTAAATTTGACGTAGGATATTCTTCGACCGTTGCTAAGATCACAAAGAACGTGTATTGTAAACGACACTACTGAACCACAACACTGGGGTAGGGTGCCGCTTTGCTCGATATTTTTTTCTGTAATTTTTTTATTAATGAAACCTAGCTAGATCGAATAATTAATGATACGTAACGCCAAATGCCGACACAATTTTGATAACATCTCCCGTTCATTAACCGCCAATATCTGGAAGTTATCTGGAAGTTTCTCAGAACTCTAGGTATCAGTAAGCAGCGATCGGGTGGATTGTAGGGGATAGTTTGTTTAGATGAAATAAACGGTCATTTCTCTTCCTCTGTTCAATTTGGATCCCCAGACCAAACAGCGTACTCTTGACTACCTGGCGAGTGTTAATAAATCCTTTCCAATCTTCTCCGGTTGCGTCGAGTGAGATCAAGAAGATAATACTCTCTATCAAATCACTCGATCAAGTCAGTGGACGCATGATCACAACAATCCTTGACCACATCTTACCAGTAATCACCCACATCGTCAACTACTCATTGGATTCCGAAATTTACCCAACATTTTGGCGCAAAGCTTGTCTAAAATTGCAAACCCCACACTCCCCACCTATTTCAGACCAATATCAATTCTCCCCTCCCCTCCTAGAATGCTGTGTGCTCAAACAGTTTTTTGAATTCATCTATAAAAACAACCTGTTGAACCCGTTGCAATCTGGCTTCAGGCCTGGTCATAGCACTACTTCCGCTCTCTTTTACAGTGATTGGCGATACCAGGGCGGGTATAGAGGACACAAAGGTTGTTTTGGTCCTGATCGACTTCTCAAATGCCTTCAATCACGCTATTTGTCTTATCTATCCATTCAAATCTTGTGGTCTCGCCTGAAGCTCTCATCTTGTCTTCAGGGACGCCAGCAGTGTGTTGAATCTTCTTCGAGCTGGTGTGATCTCGGCTCTGATATCCCTCAAGGCGGTATTCGGTCCCCTTTTTTATTTTCTGTGTATTTTAACCTCCTAACCCTGGAACTTCATTGTGCGTATCATCCGTATGCCGATGACCAACTCTATTCGCAGAGCAAGGTTGAGGATATTTCGATGGTCATAGACATGGTCAACAGAGACCTCGAAACAATTAATGCGTGGTCTAAACGGTTTGGTTTAACAGTAAACCCCACCAAAAGTCAAGGCATTATAGTTGAAAGTCACCGATTGATGAGCAGAGTAGACATTAAGACTCTTCCGGCCATTATTTTTAACGGGACTACCATTTTCGCAAATACCAAGATCATCCACCAAATCTTCTAGATAAATTAGACCGTCTTCTTAACAACTGCATTCGATTTGCTCACAATCTCCGTAAATTTGATCATGTATCCGCTTTCCGTACGCAGCTCAATTGGCTACCAATTCGTGTACGCCGACAACTAAGAACTCTCACTGTCTTATACTCTATCTTAAACAACCCATCTTCGCCAACATATTTAAACTCCTACTTCCAACTTTTATGACAAAAACCTTCGGTCCTCTAATAACCTTCTTCGTTGTTGTCCCCCACACGACTGAGTTTGTTGGGTCATCCTTTATTGTGCAGTCCATTCTTCTCTGGAATGACCTTCCTCTCGAGGTCAGAATGGCCAGCAACACTTTCTCATTCAAAACTAAAGTGAAGCAGAATTTTGTAAAACAACTGGCAGAATCAACTAACGTATGATTGTCATCTACTATTATTAATGATATTTATTTAGGTATGTATGTATTTATGTAAGTTTATATGTAATTAGGTATATATATGTACGTATGTGTAATGTGTGTGGGTTCTAGTGTATGACAGGTTTATGTAAGCGTATTTGATATTATAACTACTATCAAACTTAATGTACCAACTTCCTGTTCTCTCTGCATCACCCAAAGATTGACTGGTAGAGAATGCCTTAGGCATTAAGTCCACCAATGCACGAAAAATGCATAATGTATAAATAAATACATAAACCTTACAAGATTTGCTTGTTTAAAGGTATTATTAGATAAACTTACAGGTTTCGTATTGTTAGGGTTCCAACACAACACTCTTCCATCCTTGCCGGCCGACAGCAGTAAGTCTGAGTCTTGCTTACACCACGATAATGACATCACGCCTTTCTGATGACCTTCTAGTGTGACTAGGGGGGATGATGCCAATCTACAAGAGAATATATACACATTACACTTTTTTCTCGAGTATTTAAGTTAATAAGACTGTTAAACAATTTATTTTAAGTAATGAAAAGTGCAAAATAACTTTAATGTTTTTGTTGACAGTACTATAATAAATTCTATTCAAATCTAAACAAATAAATAAAATTGGAGTGTCTGTTTGTAATATTAAAATAACCGCTTTTTACTAAATGCATATGTATGTTTACACGGTACATATGCCAAAATAACATTTTTTACAATTTTTGTCTGTCTGTCTGTCTGTTTGTTCCGGGTAATCTCTGGAACGGCTGAACCGATTTCGACGGGACTTAGGCTACTTTTTTTAGACTAGCTTCACCCCGTGGCGTTGCCCACGGTTATAACAACAAACGCGGGTAACACCGCGGGTCTCAGCTAGTAAAAGGTATAAGTGTACGTTACCGTAAGTCCCACAATTGTACGACGGGCACCTGGTCGTCCTCAGAGGCGATGCACAGCTGCGTGGCCACATCGGGGTGCCAACACAACGAGCGCCACCGTGTACGGGACTGTGAGTCACTGAAATCAAAGTATCTAATAAATGCATGTCAAAGAAAAATTTCAAATGAGATACATATTCATCATCAACATCGTCAACAGCCTTTGATAGTCCACTGCTTGACTTAGAAGGGAGGTTTTGACCTACTATACCACGCTGGCCAGACGGGTTGGTATAGGGTCTGTGTCAAGTTTTCCTTCTATTTGCAGTGCTGTTGTTCTGCGTAGTTGGCTCCTTTAGTCCGCTCTTACGACATCCACGGGATGAATAGGGGTATATGTATTCTTAATCCGTCACAACACGGACCTCCTAACTTCCTATAGAACAACTTATATAAAATATTTACCTTAATTTCATGATTGGTTCATTCTTGCGCAAGTCCCAAACGACGCATCTAGAAGCGAAACTGGATCCAAGAATGTGTTGTACCTGAATAGAGATAAAGATCATAATTGCACTACTTACTAGATTAGTTAATAACAAAATGGGTAGATAAAATGTGATTCCTATGTATCAGCAGGCATTCGGCACTCCAGATGTGTATACTTATATAATTACTTTTTCATTTCTTTTACATCTAATATAATAATTTAATTTAAGCTAATAGAACTACTGCATTGTAATTGTTTATGGTTAAAACTCTTCTGAACAGCTTCTGTGGCCATAAGCTGGAAATCTTGGTCTACACACACATGATTTGATTACAATCTTATGATGCTCGGGTATTCTGTTACTTACTACTTCTAAAATATACAATAACAACCTGTTGGTTCCACGCGAGGCCCTGAACATGTTCATATGGCTGGCTCCTGTTGCCCAGTGCCATTGGTTGGCTAGTGTTGTTCAGGTCCCAGATAAAGATCTCACTTTCTGACGCTCCTGAAGACAGTAAGTTCTTCTGGTATGGGTTGATGTCCAGTGATGATACGTGGCCTGAAATAATATATTAACATAAAAAGTTTGCTTTAACTGCACGCACTTTCTCTTTAATACCTATTACGAGATCGCGGTATAATAAGGCAGATATCTGTAGGTAGGATAAAAAGTTACGGAAATCGATGGTTAAAACTTTGTAACTACAATCAAAATTATAAATAAGAATGACGCTCTTCTGTAAGTTGCTTATTTTTTTTTTTAAAGACATCTCCTGCATTAGGAGTATATCCTGTGTCGCGGTGGACTTTACAAACTTACATGAAACGGACACAAAGAACACCCAGACTCAGAACAACAATTTGTGGATCACACAAAGTGTCGTCCCATGTGCGGTTTGAACCCACAACACTCGGCGTGGTAGGACGCAGCGTAGCGACCGCTTAAACCACTACGCCATCCGTGCAGTCAAGTATTGTGACATATAATGCCCCTTGAAATGAATTACTTGAATAAACGTTGAGTTGGTGACTTCATTGGCTCACATAACAGAGTCACATAAAGCTCTGTACAGTAAATATAAATAAGCTCAAACTCAAACACAATTTCACAAAATTCACACACAATTTCACATTTCACAAAATTTTCAAAATTGTTTGAAATCGTCTTTTATGTAGACTCTAAAGTCATAGATCAACACACACAAAAGCAACAATCTCTGTTTTGTCAAATAGTAAGCAAATAAATTTAACAAAAATCAAACCCATACAAAATCTATGATATGCCTGTGCCGGTCTACAACCGCCCGTTTCCAAGGGGTTGAGGCTTATGAGAAGAAAGGGCAAACAAACTCATGGCCACTCTTTTGCAATTCACAGATAGAAGAATACATGATTACTTATTTCAACAAAATGTAGCAGCTTGAATGGTAGAAATAGATAACAACTGCATTATCAGACCAGCTTTAAAAGCTTTGTTAGGAACATTTAGATAACGTTGTGTGAGAGCAATGACTCTTTTTTAAGTGAAATTATGCCATAATAATATACGTAGAAATCTGAGTTTTTTTCGTTCACATACTGATCATATTTTTTGTGTTGTATTCAATGTGTCATTCTCATGTTATTTTGTTGGCTATTTTTTTATTGCATTTTCTATTTAATTTTTTAACTAGCTGCTTTTTTAACTAGCTGGTGTAGTACGGGTCGGTACGTGACTACACTCCATGAGGCCTCGGCCTTATATTGGGTTTTTCTGAGGAAAGCCACGTTAGGTACTCCTTATATAGACAGCTACCTAGTAATCTAATAAAAAAAAAAAAAAAAAAATCGGTCCAGCCGTTTAGAATATTACCCCGGACAAACACACAGACAAAAAAGATTTAAACTGGTTTTTAGACATAGGTATCGTGCAAATAACCGAGTGAACATGAAAAAAACCTATAATTTCGACATTACAAACAGACACTTCAACTTTATTCATTTGGATGAAAATGGAATACAATTAGGAACGTTATGATAACGGCACAAAACGTTGAAATGTAAAATTTATATGTTCAAGATTTAATGTGCAAAAGTACACAGTATCAAGATTAACAGCCAATATGGTAACTGTGTCACGAACTGGTAGAAAATGGTCATTAAATTCCATTCAAGCTTAACAAGTTCATATACTACATTTAGTTCGGTCATGTTAGCTTCACAAACAGTGGTAAAGTTACAAAACTCACACAGAGTTGCGAATTAGTACATTTTTTAGAAACACCCTTTGACATACAATGTGAAATTTTAGTTTATATCAACATCACATTAACTTGACGTTAAAATTAACTATTGGACTGTACGGATGGCGTAGTGGTTAAAGCGGTTGCTTACTACTAAGTTGAGTGTTGTGGGTTAGATCCCCACTTTGGAGGACACTTTGTATGGTCCACAAATTGTTGTTCTGAGTCTGTGGTGTTCTTTGTGTCCGTTTCATGTATGTTTGTAAAAGTCCCCCGTGACACAGGATATATTCCTAATGCAACTTTATACAGTTGTCTTTTCGAAAATTCGCATTTTTCAGTCAAATGCCAAGTTTTATTATAAAATTAGTTTCTATAGAAAATCTCTTAACATATTTTAGCCTAATGTTCTATCTATCAATTAAAAATAGAACAATACACACCATTGTGTTTAGTGCTGCTACTAAGGAGAGGGTCAGGGGAATTGCTGAGCAGTTTGTCAACACTGTAGAACTCCAGTAAACCACCATCACAACCTCCTATAATAACACCAGCACCAGACCATACTAACTTCTGAAATCTGAAAAGATAGAAAAAGAAAATTAATTCATGAATTTCATAGTGTACGAACTCGTACTTAGCTAAGTCAGCGAAATTGTGGTTTATAAGGTTTTAATTTATACAGTGAATTTTTGTGTTCAATAAACGCTCATAACTGCAACATTGGTATTTTTTACCTAACTTCAACTATAAACAAACTTCAACATTAAATGTTGGGAAAAATATAATAACAGCCCCAACACATAGCATTATGTCTAAGTATATAAATATATGTATATAGATAATATATAATCCATACTAATATAAACACTTTCAGAATTAACCTTTAAACCGATTTTAAAAATTCTTTACCAATGGAAAATTACATTATAAGCGTACCTTGTACCGTGATAACCGACATCACCATCATCAGCCTATTGCAGTCCACTGCTGGACATAGGGCATAGATCTATTTTGGGCTTCTCTATAACCAACATACACGTGGGTAATTCATAATTTATTTATTTGCTGATCAAAGGTGTACAACGGTATTAACATTCTTATTTATACATGTCCTCTTTGGTCTACCTTAATGGCATGCAAAAATTTGTTAAATTAATTGTCAATAGATTTAGAAACAATAAATTACATTTGTCAATAAACAAATCAAATAAAAATGTCAATATAAAATATCAAAATCTTACATTTATACTTTAAGTTATAAAAAAAATGATTTAATTAAGCCACAATAATAAGATCATCCCAACTAGTAACACTGCAAAAATATTCTATTAAAAAAAAATTGTATATTATATTTAGAAATATTAAAACATATACCGTGTTGTCACCGTAATGTCATGTGATTGTGAAGTAAATATCATCTCAACATACATATATTATGTACAGCTACATTACAATCTGTGACTAATGAGTCAACTTTTTTTATTATTACAAAGTAAGCAAAATGATTGAATGCTATTTCTACTTCAAATGAGTTTTATGTAGGATTACTTTGGTATTGTGTTAAAATAGTTTTCTGATATCTTAGATTACAATTTAAATAGACAATATTTGCACCGTTTGCAAAAGTATATTTTTTTGTATTGTTAGTATTTTTTGTATCTTTCAACAGTAGTTCCAACTAATTAAAGTTTTGAAGTGTTTAAACGTATAAAGTTTAAACTATGTTTTGGTTTTAGAAGGTAAGCACATGTGAAAATAAAAATATCGGACATATTATGTATTTTGTTTTTTTTTTTAATTTATAGGGAGGTAAGTGAGCAAATGGGTCGCCTGGTGGTAAATGCCCACCGCTGCCCACGGACACCTGCAAATCAAGAATCACCAGGGCATTGCTACTCCCCTCTCCCCCCAAAAACAGGAGGATGAGGTTTTTGGGGAATTAAATGGCTAGCACCTGTTTTCTGTAAGCCTTAAGTATCATCACTAAGGTCGAGCCGGCTGATTTGTGCCAAAGCATTGATCTCCTGCATCTCTCCTCTCATCATCTCCTGCAGTATAATCCATGTCAACAAATCCAGAAGTTTCAACCGTTGAGAGATATACTGGGGCACTGACACTGATGCCTAGGCAGACTACATTGGTACATAGGTAGTTGATTGGTTGATCAACATGAAATTACAGATATACTTTTTCAAGGATGTAAAAAAGGATACAGGATATTTTAATCCAGAAATAAAGTTTAGGGGGATAGTGGAACAATTGACAGTCTATATACACTCCAACCTAGTAGGCCAAAACCTTATGTCCAGCAGTGGACTATTAAAGGATGTTGATGTGATGTGATGATACACTCCAACAAAGCCATAGGCAACAGTTAGTTTCATAATAAGTTTGAAAATAAATCCAAGAAAGGTTAGTTAGATAAATATATTTATACAAATACTAAGTTTGCAGTTTTCCAATTAGAATCCAATTTGGAACATTTTGATGGGGGAGATTTCTTACATTAATCACATTAAAAATAAGCCAGTAACATACACATTCATGATTAGCTTTATTTAATTGGATTATATTATAATATCATAACTTGGAATTATTATTGCAAATTGTAACTTACTTATGCTGTGTCTGAAAACTGGTTTTGAGTGATAAATCGAGTCCAGGTTCATCCAAATTTAGTGTATAGAGCTCCAAGCTCGAACTGGAGCTAAAGGAAGCATCAACCTGCTGCGCGGCGGAGCCGGCCGCTATCGTCACGGGATAGTGTTCTGCCGGCGACCAGCACACGTTCACCGTCCTCTTCAACTCTTTCACTTTCATCTTCAAAGCACTGTATCACTACAAAAAATACGAAATATTATTCAAATTCACTGTAAACCCACTTTATTTACCAAATTATGTCACCGATTTGGAACGCTTCCCACTGCTTATTTTTAAACAAAACGTGCACTAAAACTTAAATATATGGTGACACGGAGTTTAAAATTTATTTTTTTAGCTAAAATTCGTTTGTTTCAATTAAAGAATGCAATATTTACCATAAAAACACCAACTTGGCACTTCCAACGTGGCTGACGTAAATATTCTGGATTTGACAGACAGTCAAGTGACAGTTCGTTTAGGAACCAAAATTATTGCTACATGACGACACGTCACTCGGAACGACATAACGCTACTTCAGAGATTTAATGTAATATTTACATTACATTAAATCCCTAAAGTTTTCTTGTTTTGGAATAACTCGAAAATCATAGAATTTGATTATTCCCTATGATATTTATTTAATTTACAATTTTAGTACATCACTATAAAAAAAGAACAACTTTGTAAGGGCAAATTATAAGTTTTCACATATATTCCAAATGATGATTATACGTACGTTATGATGAGTATTCTTTGTTTGCGTCTCTCAAAAGAATAAATACTCCCCGTTTTTCCAAATTTTTGGGATGAAGTTATTTTTTTACAAAGTTAGTTAGTTATCGCGTGTAACACGCTCTGAGCGTATGGGGGCTAGACCGAAAAAACAAGAACTTAAAGACTAACAAGACTTTTTGCCGACCCTTATTGCTATAGTACGCACGCACTTGTTTAGATCTTTTTAACTAAGCAACGGATTTTAATCTGATTTTCACCAATATTAAGTTCAAAGTTCAAAGATTTGTCTTAAAAAACATGTTTTTGTGCGCTTACATTGTAAACTCTGGCTAAACCTTACGAGATAGACCAACATAATGTACTACGAAATTGTATATCTTGAAAAGATCTACAAATGAGTCCGTGATAGTATATCTATCTCCTAACGATAAACCACAGTAACCATTTTTATCTTTCAACTATTAGAAAAAAATAATGGCTTATTTACGAAGCTATTTTAAACAAAACATTATTATTCCTTATCCAATTAAAAAATTGGCTTGTTTTTAGATACGTTGTGCATTCCATTTAGATAAAAATTGCTCTTAACAGCATATCATTATGAATATTTTAGAAGATATCAGAGGTTAAAATGCGAGGTTTAAAAACTACTAATGTGGGGCCGTACGTCCCCATATTAGTAGTTTTAGTAATATCTACTTTGCACCCGTGCGAAGCCGGGGCGGATCGCTAGTGAACTAAATGTATTCTATGTACATCGGGTTTTTAGAAACGTTGTCGGCGGCGTCACACTGTCCGCTTTCCGACGACGTTTCAGAAGAACCCAGCGCTGAGCATTTTCGTACATAGCATTCGTACGGCACCGGTCGTCGGAATAATTTATTTTATACATAATGAATATATTTTATCATAAATTGTTAAATTTAGCTCTATTAACTTGATGTTTTCTAGTATAAATTATAATGACTGTATAGCAAAATGCCTGAGGAACTTCGTTCCTACCGGGAGACCACAGACCCCTCACGACATTTTGGAACGAAGTATTAACAAATTTAAATCCGCAATAAAACGTGGCTTGTGCCAGAGGGCCTACTACTCGATTGTGGATTACATGGAAGACAAGAATGCTTGGGATTAATTAGCGCAGGCTATTTCTTTCTTAAGTAAAAATGTGGTGTGGCTAGTATGTTTTTTATTATTTTTTCTATTTTTTATGTTTCACTTCATTTTCTCTTGTATTCGTTTGTTCTTCTTAATCTTGTTTTCTCTTCGTTGTTTTTTCACCTTTAAATCCTTAATAACGGACATACTAGCACACATCAAAACAATGTTGTGATATATTTAATAGTGCCATTGTATCTACTTGTGAATTGCAAAAGAGTGGCCATGAGTTTGTTTGCCCTTTCTTCTCATAAGGCTCAACCCCTTGGAAACGGGCGGTTGTAGATCGGCACAGGCATATCATAGATTTTGTATGGGTTTGATTTTGTTAAATTTATTTGGTTACTATTTGACAAAACAGAGATTGTTGCTTTTGTGTGTGTTGATCTATGACTTTAGAGTCTACATGGAAGACGATTTCAAACAATTTTGAAAATTTTATGAAATAAAGAAAGTTTGAGTTTGAGTTTGAGTTTGAAGTTCCTTATCGCGCGTTGTGAAAGGGGGCTAGACGGAAAAAAATCGTACGAAAATTTGGATACCATACATTAAATTTGCTTTAACGTTCGCCAACGTCCATACCATGTTGAATACACCGGTTCTCGTCCGATCACCGAAGTTAAGCAACATCGGGCGTGGTTAGTACTTGGATGGGTGACCGCCTGGGAATCCCACGTGATGTTGGCTTTTTGCTCTTTATTTTCATGTCATCTTGTCAGACATTCAGCACCATCTATCGAATAGATAGGAAATCATTTCGCAAGGAGATTTTACCAATGTATAAATTGTTTTAATTGTTTTTAATATGTAGGTAATAGCCGCTTTTATAGATGGCGTTGTAATTAAAATCGTGTCAAATCAGTTTTACGCGATCGTCACAACTTCGTTCCTATCGGGTGTCCCACGACACCACACGGCTTTTTTTAATTGATGCACGGCTCCTGTTTGTTATAGGTATATCCTATAGCCTTCCTCAATAATCTATCAAATGTCCCACTCTCTTAACTCCTGGTCACCTTGTGGTAGGTCATCTATTGGTCACACCACCAGATTAAATTATGAGGGTTCCACAATGAGCTTTTTTTTCTTATCACAAATTTTATATTTGTGATAATTTATTAAACGTCGATTATCTTTGGCGATGTAATGCAGTTACAACTTTGACCTTTAGTAAAATCTTTACTAAAGGTCAAATATACGTAACCTTTAGTCTAACTGTAACATTAGACGGTATTGCACTTTGTTACTTACAGCCAAATAAATTGCTAGAAAAACCTCGCGATGAGCAGGCCTTGTGAGAAATGGAATGATTGAGATTCTATCTATTTACAAATGTCAATTCATTTACACTTTTCTTTGGATTGTCGTGCTTTCTTTCTGTTTGTGAAGTCGGTTAATTCGTGATTTTAAACATTAAAGAGACTACCACTATAACTCAGGCTATCCCTAACAAAATATTTCTTTAAATCGATCTAGAGGATACCTACAAAAATACCGGTAAACATACATAAAAATAGGTACATACAGACAAATATAAAAAAAAACAACGAAAAAGAAGGAGGTATTCCTTCTTTTTCGTTGGTTAAAAGGCAAGCAAAAGTTTTTAATTAATGAAAATTTATTTACTCTTTAACTATAACTACCCTATACAAATACTGAACTGTTTGCATGAGTTTTAAATTAGTTAGAAAAGGTTCAGAAAAGCTCAGATCAGCTCGTCTCAGACACGTATCTTACTCGTTGTTTACAAAACAGGAACCGTTATTGTTGGTCTAGTAGTTAGTTACCCTGACTGCTAAGCTGAAAGGTGTGGGTTTGATACCAACAGAGGACAAACAATTGTGTGATGAGCACGCTCATATTTTGTTCTGTATCTGGGTGTAATTTATTAATAATAAGATACTTAAAAAAGAAATATCTAAGTACGTGAATCAGTTATTTAGTTACCATAGCACAAGCTTTGCCTAGTTTTGGATCAGACTCATCATCATCAGCCTTTTCACTGCTGGTGCTGCTGGACTTAGGCCTCTTCTTTGAAAGGTTTTGGGCTATTACACCACGCTGGCCAGTCGGGATGGTATAGGGACTGCTATTGTTCTGCGTAGTTTGCTCCCTTAGGACACCCACGAGATGTATAGGGGTGGTGATACTCCGTATTCTTAATCCGCCATTGGAATTGGATCAGACTGCCGTGTGTGAGATTTTAACTCTTATTATGGTACAATCGATTGTACCATTTTTGGGGCCGACACAGAAGATGCAATCTTTAAATCAATTCTTATTAAGTTAATGGTAGTGAAGCGCTTAATGGAACATGGGCGCGTGTTGACCAAGCGCATGTTCCAAAAGCACTGCTGCATATAAACCATAGATGTTTTAAATATTTCATCAATATATTATACCTACTGCCGCGTCGCGTCTCCGCGCCGGCCAACAAACAGGAGCCACTACTGCCATCTAGTGGAGCTGAGAAGTAGGTTTACACGGCCTCATGATTTATAATGGTAGTTTATCATACATCTTTCGTAACTACTAAACATATCGACAGAACATATGAAGATACTAATAAATTCTATGTTATTGTCTCTATTATGTGAGGAGTTGACTGAATTATGAGTGCTGATTTTTGGCGACAAATTTAAGTCGTACCCACGAGATGATTAGGGGTGGTGACACTCCGTATTCTTAATCCGTCACCACACGGACAATATATATGGCACTTAATAAATATGATAAGTAAGATTATATAAAAGCAATAGGCACATTTGGGCCTGTTTTAGAAGTCGGTGCCAAATCAGAAGCACAATAAGTACCTGGTATTGGAGTTTGGTACTGCTAGACCTTGCTCGCTCTAAACAATTTTCATGATAACTTTTCAATAAGAAGTAGGCTTTGTATTTATCTGCTAATTGATAAAATACGTTACAGTAAAAAAAACAACGTCAGTCCATAGATGACGAAAAAATTGGACATACATAGAAAAAAAACATGCAACATCTCCTTATTTTTAGTAACTCTTTCGTTTTGGAAGTCCGTAAAAATAAAGACTGTAATCATTTAGAAAGAGAAAACTATAATTTAATTAACCATGTCAAAAATAAAGTTAATTCCTATTAAACGCTTTTACCTGGCGTATTTTTTAAGTACATTATTGCACATTCACGGGTGTTTTACTGGGAATATATATATATATTATAAATCTAATTTTAATGTTTTAGCCTTTTTAGGCAAAGAACATCAAAATCGGTTACTCCAACTCCTCAGTCAACTACAACACGCTTTAAAACCGTGGATTGCGTTTGAGTAACACGATCGAAAATAATATATCTAGCTTGGGATCTAAGTGGCTTTGTCGCACTGGCCTCTATTATATAAGAACGTGTAAACATTTTTATTAAAGCAACAATTTTTTAAGAAGAAATCAAAAAATTTCAGCAGCAATTGACAATTCTAATTTGACATATTATAATATTTACAAAATTTTTAGTCATGACGAACATAGTACCCAAATATTTAGCAATGTTTGTATTTTTCACCTATTGGGACCTATTTCATTTGTTAAGCAGCAAGAAATAATTCTGGCCGTAACGACATCTGTTGGTAAAAAAAAAGTAGAACAAAGATGATAGACATTATATTAGATTTGATAAAGAAACATATAGATTTTAATAAAAGAGTTACTGATTGCTGGGATCAAATGAAATCAATTCACTTTAATTAAATAAGGGAAGAATTCACTTTAAAGGTATTGATATATATTTCTAAGTGTTAGAGATGTAACAAAGAATAATAAAGATTCATCCTCCTCTAGAGGGACTTGTACACGCAAAGTGTCAATCTCTATTATCATAACCAGGATTATTTCTTGCAAGACCAACTCCTGATTCGGAGCTATTCCAGTAACTTAAGACACTAAGGCAGCTTTAAAAATCTTCTATTTTATGACATATATCTAACATGTATACATGTAGAACGTTTGTTATGTTAATTCTAAAATGTACCGTGGGAGAGCTATCATTAACGTCCTTAATTTGTCCACTGCTGGACATAGGCCTATCTTTAGAAAGGGGGTTTTGGTCTACTATACCACGCTGGCCAGACGGGTTGGTATAGGGTTTGTTTCAAGTTTTCCTTCTCTTTGCAGTGCTATTGTCCTGCGTAGTTTGCTCCCTTAGCCGTCTCTTACGACACCCACGTGATGAATAGGGGTGGTGACACTCCGTATTATTATCTCTATTATATATATATGTATACTTATACATATACAGGTCAAAACTGCTCAGCTACTTCTCTTTGCAGTACTATTGTCCTGCGTAGTTTTTCCTTTAGTCGGTTCTTACGTAGGGACAGCTAGGCTTGGGTCCAAAGCGGTCAGTTCGATACAGACTCCTTCGTTGCT
This sequence comes from Arctia plantaginis, assembly GCA_902825455.1. Taxonomy (NCBI): domain Eukaryota; kingdom Metazoa; phylum Arthropoda; class Insecta; order Lepidoptera; family Erebidae; genus Arctia; species Arctia plantaginis. The sequence continues at coordinate 12,410,411 of CADEBD010000294.1, read as the reverse complement.
GTTCACCGAGTGAGTAACGTTACCGGAGCCCAAACCCCTAATTCTGGTGGGTGACAACTCACTTCTGACTCTTGACATGCAGCTCTCCATGGACGGTGGATCTACAGGTGAACCGACTTTCTATAACGTAACAAAATATAACACAATTTTACAATTTGCCCACGTCAATGACAGGACCCGTATATTTGCAACAATGCCGATTGTATTAGGCGAGAAAGATTGGGCGCGAATCAAGAAATGGACAAATCCAGATAAAGAAGACCCAGATGTGGTGCGAAGACGAGAATACGTCAATTTTCTGACGACTGCGAGCCAAGAAATGACCAAGTATTGGCCTAATTCCGTAGAGGTATATTTGTTTTATATTTTCACACCACTGCTTGTTGTCACTTTAGACTAAACAGAGGAATGCCGTTGGCTTATTTTACTGCTTCTTTTTTCTTCCACATTTTTGATAAAAATGATAAATCTTGTTTTCTGTAACTAAACATTTCTGTAATTAATGTTTTCAAAACATTACAATCAAATAAATAAAAGTCTGTTGCCTAATGCCATTTGCGACTATTTAAGTCACATGTAGAACCTGAGAACCACGATTTTGAATAAAGTCGTTAAATTCAAAATAAATAATTATTATTTCTTAGTACCTAGTAGTTATTTTATTCAAAGGGACTAGAAGGTACTGTCACACCTCTGTCAAACCCAATTTATAATCCCAACCTTGATCAATTTATAGTATTTGTCTTACATAGAACGTGAACAAACGCAACGAAGAAATACGATTAGCTCGAATCCAAGCGGCAGAGCAGGCTAATACTATATTCTACAAGCGTTATCTGAAAAATAAAAAGGAAGAACAGGAGCAACTCATGTATTCGGCCAGAGACGCAATGTTCAAGAGTAAGGATGCTCCCAAATTGTTACTAAGGTGAGATGAAATAAGTTGGTTTGACACAATATTAACTTCTACGAGAGACATAATGTAGCAAAGGTACAATCGTTGATTGAATTTTAGTTTATTCAGTAAAATATGTCTCCCAGTAGAGGTTCCATCGTAAAAGAGAAGAATTTAATGGGTGCAGTATTATCTGCTCCGGTAATTTTGGTTTAGTAAAGCCAGAGCATATAATAATTCTAGAGTATACTAGCTGACCCGGCAAACGTTGTTTTGCCATATACATTATTTCTAGAAAATACTGAAAAAAAAATTTACCCTTGTCATTTAGGGGTATAAAAAATAGATGTTGGCCGATTCTCGGACCTACCCGATGTGCACACAAAATTTCATAAAAATCGGTCCAGCCGTTTCGGAGGAGTATGGTAACTAACATTGTGACACGAGAATTTTATATAAGTATAAGATTAAACAGACAGGGTACATACATTAGATAGATAGATAATACTTTATTTGTACACCAGAGTTTTTTCAGACATTATAAAGTAATTAAACGTACAACTAAAGTAATTTACAAAGAGCCTTATCGCTTCTAGCAAGTTCTTCCAGCCAAACTTTGGATAGACTGGATTCATTTTGAATTGGTGGAAATACCTATCACCAGTTCTAAATGTTGAAGTAGAAGTACCAGTAATAAATAAGGTCTTAACCTATAAAATATTTATATTTATCACACATAAATTATATTTCTAAAAACAGAACTTTTTTTCCCTCTTCCTAATAAATAGGCACAAGCAGAAAACCAAGAGAAAATACTTGTAACTTTGAAAGAGATATTTTCTGGCTTAGATAGGTCTTCCGAACGCGTTACCTTAATGTATGTTATTCTTCCTACAGTGCTGTAATAGAAACAGCGATTCAAAAAGAACGCATTGAACAAATCAATTTCATGAAAGAGCGTCGACGCGAAGAAGCCGAGAATAAGCGGAAAAATGATGATCACATTATCCAACAGGCTAAGGATTGGCACGACCTAATGGCACTGAGGAAGAAGAGACGGTTTGAAGCCAATAAGGTACATCAAAAGGAAATTCTTGATCAGTAAGTATATTTCTTTGTGATATAAAGCGTAGAAAACAAAAATTTTTAACAAAAAAAAACCGACTTCAAAAAACACTATTCCAAAACAAATTAATATGCACTAAAAAGGAAAAAAATAAATGCATATTCTTCTACAACTTAATAATCAACTTACTTTTTCTACTCATCTATATGTAGGTACGATCTATGTGTTAACCGCGCAAGAAGGTAGGTAGGTACCTACCCATTTCAAATCTAATTTAACATATACCTGTGAATAACAAACAACGATCAAAATATTTATTTGAGTTCTCCTAAGTAAAATGAAATGAATATAATGTAGTTACAATTATTGTTATTTTTGCAGTCGGTGTCAGCCAAGTCGGTGTCACCTACACCTTATAAGTGAGAAGTGCTTGTGTCGCACGCGCGAGTTGACGAGTCTTAAAGTATTCTCGTATTATTATTGCTAGGTATATCGTAGTGGTTCCCTGGCTGACACCGACTCCAAAAATAACAATAATTGTAACTACATTATATTCATTTCATTTTACTTAGGAGAACTCAAATAAATATTTTGATCGTTGTTTGTTATTCACAGGTATATGTTAAATTAGATTTGAAATGGGTAGGTACCTACCTACCTTCTTGCGCGGTTAACACATAGATCGTACCTACATATAGATGAGTAGAAAAAGTAAGTTGATTATTAAGTTGTAGAAGAATATGCATTTATTTTTTTCCTTTTTAGTGCATATTAATTTGTTTTGGAATAGTGTTTTTTGAAGTCGGTTATTTTTTGTTAAAAATTTTTGTTTATTTTTTGCTTTTTAGTGAATCTGAAGTACACTTACTAATTTGTCTGAATATGGGTAGACCTAAAAAACGTGCTGCTCAAATGATACAGCGCCGTTTGAATGAAACAAAGGGAGTCAGGAAGAAACGCCTATTTCAACAGAGGCAATCTACCCTGTGATGACGGATTAAGAATACAGAATGTCACTACCCCTTTTAATCACATGGGTGTCGTAAGAGTCTAGTGAGGGAGCAAACTACGCAGGACAACAGCACTGCAAAGAGAAGGAAAACTTGAAATAAACCCTATACCAACGCGTCTGGCCAGCGTGGTATAGTAGGCCAAAACCTCTTTTCTAAGTAGAGGCCTATGTCCAGCAGTAGCTTATTAAAGGCTGTTGATGACGACAATTACTTGACCATAACGACGTTACTGTAGGTGACTCAAATATCCAGATAGCCCATAAAAGATTCAGCCGAGTATCATTAATTTGCTCCTAAGAATTGAAGAGTTCCGTTACTTTGTCGTGGATCCCATCATCAGAATCTAACCAAACTCTCATCAAAGTACCCTTAAAGTACATCCATTCCAATAAAAAAAGAATTATCGAAATCAGTTTGCGTGAAATTGAGTTATTCGTCTATTTGTCGCGAACATACTAAATGCAAATTTAAGACTTATATGGTTTTCTCATGGATGCCATTATCAGAACTAAACCAAATTGAAATGGGACCACACGGGAAGCACCAGCTTTCAAATAAAAAAAGAATCATCGAAATCGGTTCACCTAGTCAAAAGTTCTGAGCTAACAAACATAAAAAAAAAAAAAAAAAAATACAGTCGAATTGAGAACCTCCTCCTTTTTTTGAAGTCGGTTAAAAAGCAAGCGGATCACTAAGTGATGGTGACTACTGCTGTCTATGCAACTCCTTTAATCTTCAAGTAAAAAATATAAACATGTGCGTTGCTCTCCTTTGACCTGGAAGTACGATCTTGTCTTAAAGGTTTGAAAGTTGTGTTTCGACGGCTTATAAGTTGTGGGTCCGATCCCCACATAGGACGACACTTTGTGTGATCCACAAATTGTTGTTCTGAGTCTGGGTGTTCTTTGTGTCCGTTTCATGTATGTTTGTAAAGTCCCACGCGACACAGGATTTATTCCTATTGCGGGAGTTCTCTTTTATAAGAAAAGGTTGTCTTTTATAAGAAAAGGTTTATGTTTATATTCCCATAAAGAAACGTATAAAATGTATTTCTGTTATTTGATTTATTTACTAGATTATTCAGTTTTGGCTGGCAACCAAGTAACCATAAGCTTTAAACGCGGTGCGCGATGATGCACAGATTTAAATAATTACGAAACGATTTTAAATTAATTTTTTTCACAGAGCACACGAAGTGGCAGAACGTAGTCGCAAAGAATACGAGACGGAGCTCAATTCGCAGAAGATTGACAACATCAACGCGCGTGCAGAAATGGACGCCATTGAAGAGTTTGACAAACAATTTGTAAGTTAAATGACACAAGACAAGACACCAAAATATGAATTAAAGAATATGCTAAGCTAACTTATTTACCAAAATAACCTCTCCACAAAAAATAACTTTAAGGATTTTATCTTTTATCTCCGCAAATGCTTTGTTAAGGTTTCGATCCTTTGTCATATACCTAGAAACTAGCATTTAGGCACTATGCACCTGTCATATGCGTTTCCATAATTATCAGTGAAGTAGTAATTTAACTCCAAAATTAACGTAGTTCCATGCGTTGCCTTTATAACATCTTAAAGGTTATTTAAAAGTAAAGAAATATACTTACGAGTTAACAAATCGCATTGTGCACCAACTATGCTTATAAAGTAATTCTTGTTCAGTTGACCCGTTCTAAAGCCAGCCGCTTTAAATACCCGATCGCGCCGGCATACTCTCTTGTTGCTTAAAACTGTGTTCGCTTACATTTTTAGCACTACATTTTTAGCACGATAATTTTTATTTAGCGCATCCGTGTAGTGACGGATTAAGAATACAGAATGTCGCCACCCCTGTTCATCCGGTGGGTGTCGTAGGAGCCGACTAAGGGAACCAACTACGCAGGACAACAGCATTGCAAAGAGAAGGAAAACTTGACATAAACCCTGTACCAACCCGTCTGGCCAGCGTGGTATAGTAGGCCAAAACCTACTAGGAGAAGCTTATGTCCAGCAGTGGACTATTAAAGGCTGTTGATGATGATGATGATGATGATCAAGTTACTTACTTCTATATGTAATATTAATTGCTGAAGAATTATAGACTAAATTTGTATTTAGTCTATAATTCTATTTGTAAAGAATAAAGATTGTAAATAGAAAACTGATGTTTCAAAAATTATATTTCCAATGTATCATACGTATCCCAGGCTGAACGTGAGCGGCTTCGCATCTTTAATGACATGAAACAAGCTAGAGAAGAGAATATTACGCGGAAGAAAGAGATAGCGGCGCTTGACAAAATGGATGATAGGCTGATTGAAGTACTTAATAAATCCCGAGCCAGGATCGAACGCAAGAGAAAGCAGACTGAATTAGAAGTAAGTATAGGTACCTTTTTGATTAAAACCTAACACTTTAACGGTGATCTTTAAAAAAAAATACACATACTTTGTACAAGCGTTTTAAGCAGTGCATGGGCTCGAGGCATGTATTCCCTAGGGCACACCTCGCAAAGACACATTGCCCAAAACCCACGTGATATTAACCTGGGACTCCAATGGACATTGGAGGTTATGATCGAGAGTCGTTCGAGGCGTCAGTGCGTTGTTGTGTTAAAAGAGGAGCTTTATGATATTCTCTACAATAGTTGACTCCTGCTGTCCATCGACACTTTCAAATGTGATACTCAATACCTGGGTGTTTGGGTTTAGGTGCAGAGAGAAAAGTTAAGAGTTCTTGAAGCTATTAGCGCCAAGTTAGAATCGGGCGACGCTGAACGTGAGGCCAAAGAACAGGCTATACTTCAGAAAGCTATTAAGCAGAAGAATGACTTGTAAGTACCCGTACTCCAATTTGCACAGTAATCACCCCAAGCGACAGGTATGCAAGTCTCTTTCTCGAGTCCAGACGAGTCATTATTGGGTTTTGCACTGGACTGGACTTTGCATCGTTCCTTTTGGAAGCGGTTAGATTAAACATCCGCGTCAATAATTATGTTAATATGACCTTCCCGGCACGATTTTGAATCTGTATGATTCCAAATAAAATAAATTTGTTATTATTATTTTGGTTTATTTGTTTTTTTTTTGTCTTTATTTATTATTATTATTATACTTATTCATTGCAGAGACGACGCTCGCATTGCAGCTGATTGGCGGAAAAACCAACAAAATAGACAGGAGCGTTTAGATCTTCGACAGAAGTTCCTGCGCGACGAGGAGCAGCGTATTCATGAATTCAACACAAGACGACAATTTGAAATCATGAACAGGTATTTAATAGATGTTTTTTTTTTTCATTTCTAGGGTATAATATTATAGTAGGTAAAATTACCGTTACGTTAAATTTAATGCCTGCTATGAAGTAGTTTTGCTTTTCTCTTTTCAGGGTTTTATTACTTCTAGCTTTTCAAAGCAAATACTTTTTCTCAGACCGTTCCTTACACCCCTGAAACACTCAAACGTTTTACCGTGGGAGAGCCATGCTTCGGCACGAATGGGCCGGCTCGACCGAAGTGATACCACGGCCTCACAGAAAAATGGTGTTAAGCAATTCTTTCGTTGCCTTTCACTGAGTGAGTGAGGTTACCGGAGCCCAAATCCTCCCGCTGACTCCAGCGAGAGGGACTCCAAGGGCGGCAACGCACTTGTGACTTTTGAGTTGCAGGTGTCCATGGGCGGCGGTAGTTGCTCACCATCAGGTGACCCGTCTGCTCGTTTGCCCTCTTATACCATAAAAAAAAAACAATCAAAACCATGAGCAACTGATGAGCTTTTACTTATAGCGACTTGATAAGTCAAGTTAATTCACAGTCAATGTACTATAATTTGACTTGGATTTACATTTATTATTAGGTTTAAGAATGCTGAACTGTATGACGAGTTCCAAGAGAACCTGCGTCGGGAGAAAGAACGCAAAACCAAAGAGTACAGGGCTGATATTCTTCGACTCTGGGTAAGTAGATATCTGCAATCTTAGTTTATGACTCCAAAGTGTAAAATGAGTATATTTTCAATTAAGTTTGAGATATCCAGAGGTGTAATGTATATGTATACATAATGTTTATAAGAACCAAATGGTTCTACAACCACTCTCTGGAGCAGCAGTTGCTTTAAATAAATATGAATTAAGTGTATTGAGTTATTATAGGCATAAAGTATCTACATAAGAAACTGATCCTGGAATTGTTATTAGTTATACTCGTAGTCATCATGTCCAATTAAAAAAAAACGGTTTGTTTGTGCTAAGAAATTCATTGTTATCCTGCAAAATTAATACAATTTAATATTCAGATCATTTATTTTGCAGAAAGAGAGAAAGGACCGCGAGGCCCGCGAACGCGCTGAGACACGCTATTACTATGGAGAATTAGCGGAGAAGAAACTGCGTGAGGCCGACAACAAGCTTCTAACTCATGCGACGCACCTTATAGCTGAAGCCAAGCAACATGGAAGACCCGATTTTGCTCTTCATAGAACTATCGATGTAATGTTTTTTTCTACTACAAGCTAGCCTAGCCTAAGTGATTTTGATGGCCTGTCCTAGTTTGACACTGTTTAGCATCACTCTTTTGGGCAGTGGCAACACAATTTGAACAGGGCATGGCCTCTCGGCGAAAACAATACAAAGACCTTTAAATGGAAATTTTGGTGAGATGAATGCCCGTTTGACACTGAAACGCGATACTTACTAAATGAAAATTTTCTGTATGCAGAAATACTGCAAGATGTACCGCCTGTATCCGATGCCCCCGCTGTACGAGCCAATAGCGGAGCACATGCGCCACTACGAGCCCAGGGACTACTCTCGCCCCGACGCCAAATACGTGTACCCCCCACGGCCACAACGTACGGTAGACGACGAAGACGAGGTCAAACACGACGGCGTGGAACAGAACCAAAAGGAATCTGTCAAGATACATTGATATCTCTGAGAGAAGTAGATAACACCACTGAAGTATTAAAAGACTGACGCAATTCATCATCATCGTCTCAGCCAATAGACGCCGAAAGACTGCAACTCAACTACTGGACTTAAGCCTCCCCAAGGCTCTCCACTAAAACCGGTCCTGTGCAATTATTTTCAATGTATTTACAGGTGGAATCCAAAACATCAACCCAGAAGAAACTGGAGAAGGATTATAAAAGAGCTGGCCCAGCGAATGGACTGCAGAGACGTAAATCAGAGGTAATTTTGAGTCACATTTGGTTACTAATTTTTAGGGTTTACTGGAGCCTGTTCCGTCTTACTTTGGACAGCTAACCATATCATGATATATACTAAAGAAAACCACAATTACGCTTCAAAAGCGCTCACTTGCCCAAATACTTAAGTATCTTATTTTCTTTATACTCGTAAGGTTATGTAGTGTAATGGGTACATTAAAGTATTAATTCTTTCAGACATTTCTTTTTTTTATATACAACTCGCGCACTAGTAATAAATCTTGTGTCGCGGGGGACTTTACAAACATTCATAAAACGAACACACAGAACACGGAGTCAGAACACCAATTTGTGGATCACAAAGTGTTGTCCCATGTGGGGATCGAACCCAAAGTGAATTTAATCACTCGTCACCATCAAATGGCGGCGACTTCGCTCGCACGAGTTATTTTACGATCACTGGGCAATATTCTTTTTCTGGATGAAAAGGTAGCCATATCTTTTGCTGTAACCCCTGTAACCCAGGCAACATGCATGCCAATCATCGTCGTGTAATTTTTATTCATTAAATATGAAGAAATACACTTGTATTTTGATTGATTTGACTACACGGATGGCGTAATGGTTTAAGAGGTCACCTCGCCGCTTTCTACTGCGCTGAGTATTGTGGGTTCGATCCCCGCATGGAACAACACTCTGTCATCATCTGCCTACCCTTTTCCCAATTTTATTTGGGGTCGGCGCAGTATGTATGATTTTTCCAATCTACTCTGTCATTCGTCATCTCACTGTTTACTCCCTTCCTAGCCATATCCTCCCTGACGCAGTCCATCCACCTCTTCTTCGGTCTGCCTCTTCTCTTGTACCCTTCAACTCTCATGCCTAAAACTTTCTTCGCCACATTTTCCTCATCCCTCCGCATGACATGTCCATACCAAGATAACCTATTACTTCTTAACTTTTCATCCAGTGGCGCTACTTTCAGACTCCCTCGTATATACTCATTCCTAACCTTGTCCATCTGAGTCACACCACAAATCCATCTCAGCATTCGTATATCTGCTACGTTTAGGCGTCTCTCATCCGTTTTCTTAATGGGCCAACTTTCAGAGCCATACAGGACGGCAGGTCTGATAATAGTTTTATAATTTGGTCCCTTCAGTGTTAAGGAGAAACTGGGGTCACAAGTTGTTCCCGTTACCTGCCGCCACTTCATCCATCCCGTATTGATTTGATGCTGTACAGTTCTATCAATCTCACCATCACATTGTAAGAGGGTGCCGAGGTACTTGAAATTGGAGCAGACTGTTATCGCTATCCCATCCAGCGAAATGGTTTCAGGACTGGAGACACCGCCGAAATCGCAGAACATGTACTCAGTTTTGGTTCTGCTGATTTTCAAGCCAACATTCTCCAGCCTTTGCTGCCATTTTTCCAGTCTGCTCTGGACCTCAACCCCATCTTCACCGACCAGCACAATGTCATCTGCAAATAGCATGCACCAAGGTGCCTCCTCCTGTATGTCCGATGTCAGAGCATCCATTATCAACAGGAAGAGGTACTGGCTCAGAGCTGATCCCTGGTGCAAGCTTACAGAGACACTGAATTGATCAGTGTTTCCCGTGACCGACCTTACATGAGTGCTAGACTCTCTGTACATAGCACGAATCAATTCTACATACTTTACAGGCACTCTTTCTTCTTTCAAAGCCCACCACAAAACCTCTCGGGGTACCCTATCATATGCCTTTTCGAGATCCACAAACACTATATGCAAGTTTTTGTGCGCACTCCTGTATTTCTCACATAGTTGGCGCATTGCAAATATAGCAGCTGTTGTCCCGCGTCCTGGCATAAACCCAAATTGACTTTGGGTTATCTGACTCTCATCTCTTATTCTTCTCTCAATCACTTTCTCCCAGACTTTAATAGTATGTGACATGAGCTTTATTCCTCGATAGTTGTTGCATTCCTAAACATCACCTTTATTTTTGAAAATGGGTACGAGTTGGGTTTGACACCATTCCTTTGGGATTACCTCTTCAAGCAACAACAAATTGAAGAATAGAGTCAGCCACTCATATCCGTCTTCTTTCAGTAGCTTCCAAACTTCCACTGGTATACCGTCGGGGCCAACTGCTTTTCCATTTTTCATACTTCGTACTGCCAATCTAACTTCATCTATACTAATCTCGTTTACCAGTCCGACATTCACATCCACATGCTTTAGCACTCCGCTCCATTTATTCTCTTCATTCATAAGTTTTTCAAAGTAAGTTTTCCATCGCTTTTTTGTGTGACTCTGTGTGATCCACAAATTGTTGTTCTGAGTCTGGGTGTTCTTTGTATCCGTTTCATGTATGTTTGTAAAGTCACCAGTCAACCCAGTTTGGGAAAGGACTCGGAGTATGATGAAGTCGTTAAAACGGGCATTTTCATTTAAAAGGTAAATTTTATTGTGATTAAGAATCAAATATCGCTTTTACTTCACAGACTGCTTTATCACTGCCCCCAATCACGGTGGTTCCGTGCAAGAATCTAACCTGCCACTGCGAATTAAAGCCTTAAGCACAAAGTGGAAATGGAACGAAGCCTTTAGACATATGTACCTGTGTTTTAATATTGTTATTATTAAACTATAATTTATAGAATGTGTTTACTAACACATTTCCTTATCAACTTGTTTTAATCAATTTTATAATCCGCTGTAACCGATTAATGCTGTCGCTCATTTCTTAATTCTAATTAGAAATATAATATTTAATAAATATAATATAAACTTAATATTTTACATAAACATTGCTATATAATACATACCGAATTTATTTTAATGCGACTTATAGTTACCACTGGGCACTCTGCCAGCGTGTGGAGAGCCGTGTCCACGGTCTGGCCATCGCAGTGGTGACACTCAGGCGTTGGCTCCTTGCGGATCAGACACAGGTGATCCCCGAAACATCCTTTCCCAGTGATCACCTGCGTCAGTCGGTATGAGAGGGTCCCGTGACGCCTCTCGAGTCAATCCTCCATAACGGGTCTTACCGCCGCGATGACGGCGTGCCCGGCGCTCGGTTGCCCGAGTCGCTCCGTCCACTCCCCTATGATGACCTGGTCATCGATTTCTCGAATCTCGGGGCACCGACCCAATTCCCGCGCCTCCTTGCGCCACTGATACAGAGTGTGTTAGTGGAGGAGTGGAGTTATTTATAGTTTATACCCACTTACCACTACCACTATAAGACGTATTATGAGATCTATCTTAATTCACTTATAAATTGTATTCACTTATTTATTTATTAATACGTGAGAAAATAAAATAAAAAACCTTATATTTTATTTTTTACCTTATATTTAATTAATAATATAATATGACTTGACATAAAATTTATCTAAGCCATTAAAATGAATATCTTGAATCGTGTTGGCATATCTTAGGTAGTTCTGAGAATTTACATACGTAGCTGATCCTGTGTAATGAATATAATTAAATAAGTTTCTTAGTTAGCTGGCTTACTTTTATATTGTGTTCAATTCCGTTTCATAATATTCCACTGATCACTATTATACAAGTACCTACTCGCACTTGTATAATAGATAACAGTATGGAGATAATTTAAGAGGTATCGTGGTAAATATCAAACTGTTACTGTAATTACATACTGTGATGTTGACTCAATAACAGACAAATTACAAAAATATAAAAAGAAAATCTTGCAATAAAGATGAAGAAAGCTGTTATCGGCGCCTACGGCCTCTACGTTCTGGATCGGCCCTCTCCCGATCCCGTTAAGCGGTCTCTTTCTGGAGCATTACAGCTTCACAGAAAGAGACCACTGCGCCCCATCCCTCCTCACCCGCTAGCATGGCAGCAATAATTGCTGGCGGGGACAGGTCTCGTCCAATTTGGCTGACCAGGACTTCGCGTTCAGACGCCCACGCGGGGCAGTCTTCCAGCGTGTGCTGGGCGGAGTCCCAGTCGGCTGCGCAGTGCTGACATTGTGCCGTCTCCTCGCGTCCGATACGGTTCAGGTACTCACCGAAGCAACCATGCCCAGTGAGTATCTGCGTCAATCGGTAAGTGACGCGGACTCCCGCCCTACCTACCCAAGTTTCGAGGCTAGGCAGAATGGCACCGACAGCGCGTTGGCGCGCATTCCGCGGTTGTTCCAGCCGCGCGCGCCACTGCACCAGTGCCTATCGGTGAGCGTTCCGCCGCATTTCGAGTAGTTTGTATATATTAACAACATAGTGTTACTTATCCAAATATACACACGAAGTAGAAACCCACGAAAATAGGTTAGAGAGACTACGCGGAAGAAACATCTTTACCACACGATAAGCCCTAGATTATTAAAGTTTATACCTAATTGTTTACCGGAAAACCTAGAGCGTATTTTACAGGACTTTTTATTTAGACGAAAACAAAGCTCTCCTATTGGAAAATAACTACTCGTATTATTCTGTCAATGAATTTGTCAATTCAAAACTATGCAATAATTTTTTTTTTAAATAATGTAATATTTAATAGAAATAGTGTATAATATTTAAACTATGACATGCCCTTAATTTATTTATACATTTTTTTTTGTTTTCTGCATGCAATATGTTTGCAAATTGTAATATGTTTTTGATTATTATGTAATTTTTAATTTTATTTTTAAAGCTGTATTACTACGAATTGTTATGAATTCAAACACAATTATACGATTGTTTTTGAATAAATAAACTATAAACTAACGTGTGTGACATAATTACGGCAAAGTTTTTAAATCGCGTATTAGTTTTTTTTTTATTATCAGTGTTTTAATTAAATGTAGGTCACAAGATTATTCATAAAACAAAATTAATAAATTATAATGGATGTAGGTTCGGTTTCCGATTTGAACGTGTAAATAAAACCACGACTTTAAGTCTGAGATAACCTTTAAGATCTTCGATCGCCAGGTTTAAGACTTCCGGCGATTTACTATCCTTAATGTTTGAGTGTACTACTTTCCCTAATGACTCGGCCAGCTGGCTGATAGGGATAGGTACTAGGTAATAACGACCGGCTACGTTGAAGATCAGCTCTTGAACCGTAGTGCTATCGCCCAGGGATAGGAAAGAAACGCCTTGCTTGGTTCCAAAAGAAGAAAAGTGAAAAATTGGTTACTAATTATTCAAAATCGTCAGCTTTTAATATAATTAAGATTATAACGAACACACAACGTCAAAACGGGTTGTTTTGTCCATGCCATACAATATTGCTCAATACTGGACGGATTCATATTCCTTAATTGAGCGTCTAATAATTACGTAAGGACTTTGTGGGGGTAGGTAATGGGCGAGCCTAATCACAACCGACCTGGGGGCCCGCTGCAAATACGATGTTTTTTTTTTATGCAGCAGCATAACGAGCAGAGAGAAGGAAAACTTGAAACAAACCCTTTAACAACCCGTCTGGCCAGCGTGGTATAGTAGGCCAAAACCTCCTTCCTAAGGGGAGGCCTATGTCCAGCAGTGGACTATTAAAGGCTGTTGATGATGATGATGATGATGATAAGGTCAACAGGATGATAAGGAATACAGGTCACGACGACTATGACTATGGCTATGACGTTTTGCGAATCTCAAGTGCTTCGCAAGCACTTCGCAAAGATCCGCTCTTCTATACTTTTTAAGCGACTTCAAAAAAAGGAGGAGGTTCTCAATTCGACTGTTTTTTTTTGTAGGGACACATTGTTTGACATGTGCAAGCGTTAATCAGGTGTCTGGCTGAAATATAGTTTAATATTATAAACATTCTATTCTATCATTAGATACAACCTTGATATTGTGAGCGCTTTTTTTTTTCCGTGCGGAAATCCCCTCGAATACCACCTGTCGGTGGCATGTCGGACTCGAACCGACTAAAACCGCACGCCGTCTCGGGTACTAATAGCCGGGGAACCAAGTATACCCTAGAAAGGAAGTCCCTGGTACCCCGACATACCTCGGGTCATCTACAGACGAGTAGACGACCCCTCCCGTGTGGGAACCCCATGTTCCCTGTGCTACCTGGAAGCGAGCGCGCTTCGCAACGATAGCCGCAATCAGGCTATCGAGCGAGAGAACTCCCACTCCGATGGTCGCCACGAGGTCTTGCCTCTGCTCAACCCACGCCGGGCACTCTGCCAGCGTGTGGAGAGCTGTGTCCACGGTCTGGCCATCGCAGTGGTGGCACTCAGGCGTTGGCTCCTTGCGGATCAGACACAGGTGATCCCCGAAACAACCTTTCCCAGTGATCACCTGCGTCAGTCGGTATGAGAGGGTCCCGTGACGCCTCTCGAGCCAATCCTCCATAACGGGTCTTACCGCCGCGATGACGGCGTGCCCGTGATAGTGTGAGCCCCTGCCTAAATATAGTAAAAACATTTAGTATATATAGTGAGACAATATCTTACACGTTTGTGCAGGATCACCATGGTTTACTGACCTTAAAAAGACGTGCAATATTGTTTATGATTAAGCTTCTATAATGCTGCAGCAAAAATAATAACGTCCAAAAAATATTTTAAAATAACGACAAAATTGCTCGTCATCCTTGCTTTTCAAGAATAGACAGGATCACTTTAAGTAAATGTTTAAAGAGATGACCAGGCATAAGTTTCTACTCTACATATAAGGCAAACCTCCTTTCTAAGGAGAGCCTTATGTCCAGCAGTGAAATATTAAAGGCTGTTGATGATGATGATGATGATATAAGGCAACTCCATTGTTTGGGTATTGATCAATTTGTCGTTAACGCTTATTTTAAGAAACAAAATGTAGAAAATAAAGTAAAAGCGGTTCCTAAAACAAATACTAAAAGGTCCTTTTTTCATTGAACTGTAACCTACACAGTATTGGAAAGGAATGCGCGACTTTAACGCCAAACGCCACGCCGTCCATCGTGTTTCTATAGCAACCACACTAATGTCGGATTCAGGATAAATTATTTTGTTAAAACTATTTTTTATTCTAAATTATTTGTTATGTTTCACGTAACAAGAAACTTTTTATCATTTTGTGTATTATGCGGTTACTGTGATCTCTTTTGGTTAATACGCAAAAATAAATAATCTGGATGTAGATACTTCTTGTACAGACTAAACGAGATTCGACAGTGAAAGAAGACACGGATCTATTGCTAAATAATTTTAAGAAAAAAGTAGTTGTCAGGAAATGACTGTTTATTGTAACATGTTTTTATAATAAATACAGCTGGCTAGCACACATATCATATATACTTGGATTGACTATTCCTTCTCCTTACTGCTGAATTTAACTATTTCCACATAAAAAAATTGCATTGAAACCAGCAACAATGCCGATTGCCTTGAGCCAGAAGGAGTGGGAGCGGATTAAGAAACGGACGTCTCCAGATAAAGAAGATCCAGAGGCGGTGCGACGAAGAGAATACGTAAACTTCTTAAACACGGCAAGTCAAGAGATGACCAAGACTTGGCCTAATTCTGTTGAGGTATTGACTACCATATTTTTATTTCGTATGAAACAAAACTCGTGTCCTCGTATGAAAGTATGTCAAGGACTGAAAAAATTAAGAAAATGATATGAAACTTGAGTGTAATTATCAAGGAATTCTACCGTACTTTGATTGAAGGAGAACTTCAAAACTTGACATTTAGATATATTTTATTAAATACCAAAAAAATAGTATTATGAAGTAGGTTGCAATTTCTGTTAAATGTCGTTGAAAAGCTTGAAATTCCCTTTTACTACCTTGAAGCATAGATGATTAACTTAACTTATATTTTGTACTTGTATTTATATTTTAGAAGCAATCACTAACTAAAACAGAGTAGGTAATCATATTACGTAGTTAAAAGTGCATTGCCGCGTTTTGTGTCTCTCCTCCGGCATCTTTTCTAGGGTATACCTGGTTCCCCGGCTATTAGTACCCGGCGAAGGCGTGCGGTTTTAGTCGGTTCGAGTCCGACATGTCACCCACAGGTGGTATGGAAAAAAAAAAAAAAAAAAAAAAAAAAAAAAAAAAAAAAGGGGGACGGAGGACGCTAGGCGCAGGCCAGAGGGTGACAGGTAAGGCCATTCGTCAGTCTAGCAGAAGCAGGCCACTGTGGAGCGCCCGCGCCCTTTAGAGAGTTGTTCTAACCTAACATCGTGGTTCCCACACACCAGGGGTCATTACAAGCCGTAGATGGTCCGGGGTCCGTTGGGGTATAAGGGATTTCTTTTCTAGGGTACACCTGGTTCTAAGGCTACTAGTACCCGGGACAGCGTGCGGTTTTAAGTCGGTTCGAGTTCGACATAACCTCCCCATTGGTTGTCAGGTGGGAGGTGTCCGGGTCACAAAAAAAAAAAAAAATTGGGAGGGAGACTGTAGACCTCGGTAACTCAAATCAAATCAAATCAAGAGGTGTTCTGTGAGGCCATCATGCTAGGCACCTATGTGGTCGAGCCGGCCCGGCTTAGTTTAACTGCATACACATTTACCAAATTACATATTTATTTACCAATTTTTTTACTTTAATCTCTTCCTATGTAGTAGCGACAGAGAGGTCTTAACAATAAGATAATATATAGGTACACTTAATTCAAATTTAGGAACCATTAACGTTGTATTGCAAGGATTGTATCCATTATAGAAGCTGTAATTTTGTCGTGTTTTCATTCTATCTAGTTTTCATAGTACAATTTCTGCTTAGTTTGAAACTAGATGGCATTGTGTGTCAGATGTCTGAAATATTATTATTATTATCTACCACATTTGCCAAGATCTTTTAAATTCTGAAATATTTGTTAACATGTTTATTGAAATTAGATAGATACAAATAATCGGTCTGAAGGAATCATTTCTAATTTCTTTTTATTTAGTTTCGAGTGCAACCAAGGTATAAAATCAGTATATTTTTAGAATGTGAACAGGCGCAACGAAGAGCTACGACTGGCTCGGATAGAAGCGGCAGAGCAGGCCAATACTATATTCTACAAGCGTTATTTGAGAAAAAAGAAGGAAAAGCAGGAGCAGCTCATGTATTCAGCCAGAGACATCATGTTTAAGAGTAGCGATGCACCAAAACTACTACTAACGTAAGCCATGTTTGCATCTGATAAAAACAATGAAAAACTGATTTCGTTTAAGCTCTGAGTCATATCATCATCATCAACACCCTTTACCAGTCCACTGCTGGACATAGGCCTCTCATTAGAAAGGAGGTTTTGGCCTACTATACCACGCTGACCAGACGGGTTGGTATAGGGTTTGTGTCAAGTTTTCCTTCTCCATGCAGTGCTGTTGTCCTGCGTAGTTTGCTCCCTTAGTCGGCTCTTACGACACCCACGGTATGAATAGGGGTGGTGAAACTCTGTATTCTTAATCCGTCACAACACGGTCATATAGTTTTATGTATTTTATTATGTTTCACATATCACTTGATATTAGAATTCTTGAATTGATTCAGTTTCTTAAAATGTAACGTAGGTAGTGTAGGTTTAGAAAAAAAATTGTCATCTCATTTAAATAGAATAGTATCGACTTCTAAAGATTGCCCGCCTAATATTACGTTTTGTTTTTAAACAGTAACCGAGGATCGTTGGTTTCATTGAAGTCGTCCAATTCTCTGTATGATATGAGATTCTGGGCTAGAGACCATCGCATCTGCATAACAATATATATTTGCGATTAATTTGTTACCCTTTAAAACTGAGACTCATTTTACGTCTGATCAATTAATGTCCAAACACTATTACTATGTGAAAGGAAATCTATCCATGATATATCATCATCACCACACTATTTATAATGTTTCTAATGAAATCTTGTTTATGTTTAGGGCGTTCAGGATAATCTGTTGTTCTTAATTTTGCTCATGTCAATCTCGCAGTGCTGTAATAGAAACTGCGGTCCAGAAAGAACGCATAGAACAAATAAATTTCTTGAATGAACTCCGTCGCCAAGAAGCCGAGAACAAACGGAAAAACGACGACCACATCATACAACAAGCCAAGGAATGGAACGAGCTCAACGAACTGAGAAGGAAGAGAAGATTCGAGGTGAATAAACAGCATCAAAAGGAAATTCTGGAGCAGTAAGTCAGTTTTATTACTACTAATTAATCTTTTATAAACTGATATTAGGTACCTATGGTATTATTGGCTTGATCTAGATTGTATAGGTACCAGGAGTTACTTATTGAAATGTGAAATGCGGTTCAAAAATGGTCGTGTTGAGGCGTACGCATAGATTTAAATGTCTAACTGAAGATTTATGAAAGAGGAATGTGGCAGGCCAAAACTAATAAACTTACAAAATCGCCAATTAATATATCATATATCTTAGTTAGGTATTTAACAGAAACTTTCACGGTTTATTTACAAGAAATTTGATTTGAAGAATAGAATAAAAATAAAAGATTTTCACTAGGAGACTATCTACAGCAATGTTTGGTGTACAACAGGTAGGGCTAACTTGGTAGGTAGGTAGGTAACTTGGTAGTGGTCTGAGTTTCTGCAGTGTAATCCAGCCAGACGTTGTGCGCGGACACGACAATGGGGGGAGATAATTTCTTTGCAGCCTACCTATACGAAGAGAACAAAACAGAGACTTGTGTTGATATTAAAACTTAAGCTGTATTAGCCGTGGGAGAGCCATGCTTCGGCACGATAGGGCCAGCTCGACAGGAGTGATACCACGGCCTCAAAGAAAACCGGTATTAAGCAATTCTTTCGTTGCCTTTCACTGGGTGAGTGAGGTTACCGGAGCCCAAACCCGACTCCAAGGGCGGCAACGGCACTTGTGACTTTTGAGTTGCAGGTGTTTATGGGCGGCGGTAGTTGCTTACCATAGGGTGACCCGTCTGCTCGATTACCCCTTTATACCATAGACAAAACCCTATATCTATTACTTTCTCGCGTACAGAGCACACGAAGTGGCAGAACGTAACCGCAAAGCCTACGAGACGGAGCTCAATTTGCAGAAGATTGACAACATCAATGCGAGTGCAGAAATAGACGCCATGAAAGAATTTGATAAAGACTTTGTAAGTAATTTGTAAATACTACTGTGCGCTTTTCGAGACACTTTTTGCCCCGCACAACCAATCTGTGGAACGGGTTATCGTCTGCCGTATTTCCGGACAGATGCGACCTTCAAACCTTCAAGAAAAGAGCGTCATCACATCATCATCAACAGCCTTTAATAGTCCACTGCTGGACATAAGCCACTCCTTAGAAAGGAGGTTTTGGCCTACTATACCACGCTGGCCAGACGGGTTGGTATAGGGTTCGTGTCAAGTTTTCCTTCTCTCTGTCCTGCGTAGTTTTTTCCCTTAGTCGGCTCTTACGACAACCACGGGATGAATAGGGGTGGTGACACTGTATTCTTAATCCGTCACCCCCAAAAGCGTACTCCTTCCTAATAGGCCGGCAACGCGTTTGTGACTCCTAAGTTGCAGACGTTCATGGGTGGTGATAGTCACTTTCCATCAGGTGACCCGTCTGCTCGTCTGCCCCTCTGACATAAAAAAAACTACTGCTTTGACTAAACATATTTTTTTTACTTAATTTTCTTTTTTATTCGTAATTTTTTTCTTAATCTTGTTTCTCTTCATTGTTTCTGTACCTTTTAGTCCTTAATAGCGGACATACTGACACACATTTAAGTATATTAGTATCGTTTAGTTTTTTAGTATCGTTTTGGGATAAATCCTGTAAAGACACTGTAATTGTTTTTAATAAATAAATAAATATTTGTGGTATATTTAATTATGCCATTGTATCTATCTGTAAATTGCAAAAGAGTGACTATGAGTTTCTTTGCCCTTACTTTTCATAAGGCTCAATCCTTTGAAAACGGGCGGTTGTAGATCGGCACTGGCATATCATAGACCAGGGCAAGATACACGAGTGGCGTGAAGCCGCTATGGTACGTTGGTCGTCTCGACTGGAGGCTCGGGATGCTGGCTTCGCCGCCGTGGAGGCGCTCCAGCCAGTTATCGTCAAGTGGTTAGGGCGGCAGCATAGGACCCTTTCCTTCTGACTAACGTAGGCCTTTCCAGTCACGGCTGCTTCGGGAAGTATCTGCACTCCGTCGCTAGGAGTGACAATGTGAGTCGCTTGGTGCTGCGACAATGTGATTGGTTGGTAAGATTTAGGATCATCCGGCGGCTTGTCGCCGCTTTCTGGTATTATACGAATATTACCGTACCGCCAAATACGTATTTCGTGTTCGTATTCTAATAGTATTATTTCGGCGTTTTCCTCAGCTATTAGACTACTGCGACTGAAGTCTTTGGCATGAGTTGCATAATAGCAGTTTCCGGATCTCTCCGGTTTCCACACGTAAAAATAAATTTAATAACAATTAAACTTATACAAAATCTATGATATAAGGCATATCATATATCATAGATTTTGTATAAGTTAAATTTTTATTAAACTAATTTTTCGTACTATTTGACAAAACAGAGATTGTTGCTATTGTGTGTGTTGATCTATGTATGATTTTAGAGTCTACATAAAAGACAATTTCAAACAATTAAAAAGAAAAATGAAATAAAGAGTTTGAGTCTGAAACATCAAAAAGTTCCTCCGCGTCATCGCCTGCTGGCAGCGTTCCCAGAAGACTGGCAGCGTTTCCAGAAGACTAGCAGCATTGCCACGTTGAATGGCAATACTAATTATCTGTGTCTGTTTTGATCACGAGAAGTATCGATCAGTTGTTTATGCATAGCACAAGCATTATACAAAATGTAATTTCCTCGTATATCCTTAGTTCCAATTCGAATGTAGGTAGGCCTCGTTGTCCCTTCAAATGATAATGGATGTCTAATAAAATAAAAATACTGGAGACAGGAATCAGTAGACTCTTTCATGAAATCTGCTCAAATTCTAGTTGGTTGTGACATATGGATGAGGGTTAAAAACTGTAATTCTGTAGATCTCGAGTGGGCCCACATGGCAATCGTAGTTCATCTAGAGGCGCTGCTGAGTTACTTGTTTCAAAACTTCGTAATAACATTATGTACGATAGCTTTAATTTAATGTAAAACCACAATTATCTGAAAATAGCGGTTGTCATAACGACATTAAAATACCCAAATCATGTGTTACTCAGAAAGAACGAGAGAAGATTCGCATCTTCAAAGACATGGAACAAGCGAAGGCAGAGACGATTACACGCAAGAAGGAGCAAGCAGCTCGTGACAAGATGGACGACAGGCTCATAGAAGTACTCAATAAATCCCGCGCCAGGATCGAACGCAGAAGAAAACAGACTGAACTAGATGTGAGTATTAACAGTTTGCACTGTATCTCTTCTTTTTGCTACAAAGTTGGCAGCAAAAAGAAGAGATACAGTTCTACCTGTTCCATTTTCCCCACCAATAGGTCGTCAGCCTTTTGAAGGTAGGCCTGACCTATTGTTGAGAAAAATATGGTAGTCTTCTCTACCTAGATGATCACTTACACCGTGAGAAAAAAAAATACACGTGTGTCATATCAAGTAATGTGTGAATATCTGTTGTACGTTTAGGTATGAGCGACAGTTTCATCCTGTGCTTTTATGATTTAGGTGAAAAATGAAAAGCTGCGTGTTCTGGAAGCGATCAGCAACAAATTGCAATCCGGTGACGCTGAACGGGAGGCGAAAGAGGAGGCTATACTGCAAAAAGCCATCAAAGAGAAGAGAGATTTGTATGCACCACCTTTATTCGATTATACTTCTACCTTAATTAGCTTTTACGCGATCTGTACGAGTTCATAGGTAACTTGTTTTCCTCTTTATGCGTAAGTTTTTTTTCCGTGTGAAATAGTCACTTCAAGATGATATTATTTAGAAACGAATCCTCACGATTCTTGTCTGATAGTTATTTTAATTCTTCTGTTTAACTTTATTGCAGAGAGGACGCTCGCAATGAAGCACAGACGCAGAAGAATCTGAAAAATAAACAAGAGCGCATAGCTCTTAGAGAGAAGTTCCTACGAGATGAGGAGCAACGTATTCATGAGTTCAACACAAGACGACAATTTGAGATCATGAATAGGTACGTATATTTTGACCGTGTGGTGACGGATTAAGAACACAGAGTATCACCACCCCTATTCATCCCGTGGGTGTCGTAAGAGGCGACTAAGGGAGCAAACTACTCAGGACAACAGCACTGCAGAGAGAAGGAAAACTTGACACAAACCCTATACCAACCCGTCTGGCCAGCGTGGTGTAGTATGCCAAAAAGTCCTTTCTAAGGAGAGGCCTATGTCCAGCAGTGGACTAGTAAAGGCTGTTGATGATGAAATACAACCTTTTATTCTGCCTTTGTTGTAAGATATATTATGTGAGTTTATCAATGGCCTTGTTACCATATTGTATCGCCTCTGGTTTGGGATTAGACGACCAGTGTCGCTTATTATTAAGTAGGATAGTGTTATATGGATTCCAGTAGCTGCAGAACTCATCGTTCGAAAGTTGAATTAATTCTAAATTTCTTTAAAAAATAAAATGTCACGTAAAGTTAGTTTAAAAAATTGACATTTTTTTCAGTGAGCACTTCAAATGAGTTCAAAATGTTTTAATTCATATGTATTCCGAAATGGTAACCGTCAATTTCAAGTGTGATGCACGCGGGTTTTGACACAAGTTTGTATCATTTTTACGCAATCATCAGAGTGTAGTTCCGTTATTTCATAATTATTGTCTTTCAGCCAACTTATGTGGTGCATAAAGAAGAAAGACACAGCCCTATTCAAACACACTTGGCAGACTATGCCTTCTCAAATGATTATTCCAATGAAATTTTTGTGCTTGTATAGTGACCACTACTTAATATTACTCTTATTTTCAGATTCAAGAATGCTGAACTATTTAAAGAGTTCAAAGAAAACATGCGTCGAGTGAAAAATCGCAAGGTCAAAGACTACAGGGCAGATATATTAAAGCTTTGGGTAAGTTCTTTGTGGGATATGATATACATCTGTTGAATCACTGAAGTACAAAACGTGAAATACTTTATCCGCGAACACTTACTCTAAGTTTAAGATTCTAAATTTACATCGTTTTAACGACTTACGCAAAAATCTTTAGCATAAAGATATCTTTCTTAAGTCAGTAGCTTTTCTTTGTACATTAAGGTATTGTGTATTATGTAGGCAAACATAGGTTAGCTAACGAAGTGTCGCCGATGTGTCCGCGGTATTTCTAAGAAAGTAAAGTTAGTGTATGGACAGCCATCGCTCGTTTCATTTGCCCCGTGTACATTAAACAGCTACCTATTTAAGTTTAGACGGTAGAATCACAGCCTTACAAATTTTTTTTTCGAGAAAATATTGCCTGATTATTATAGATAAATTAACGTAAAAATTGGCAGCCTCTAAGTAGGTACTCTATATAACAGTAACAGTAAGATATGTCTTCAACGTATTCTTCGGAATTCTATATTGAAAGTTGCATAAAAACATTCTCTTGCAGAAAGAACGTGAAGAGCGCGAGGCCCGCGAGCTGGCAGCTAAGCGCTACTTCTACGGGGAGTTAGCGGAGAAGAAGATACGGGACGCTGATAACAAACTACTAACTCATGCTTCGCATCTTTTGGCAGAAGCCAAGGAACACGGACGACCTGATTTCGCCATCCGTAGAGCTATTGATGTAACCAACTATAACTTATTTATCAATGCTAATGACTTACTACTAGTAACTTGTTCCATTTTATAACCAAATCTAACTAAATTTTCTATGATCTAAGCAAAGCTTTAGACTATTTAGATCACTATCTTAATAATAATAGAATAATTCAACCTTAAGGTAGACTGCGAGAAAATGCCTATGGCATTAAGTCCGCCTATGTACAACTTGTGCAAAAAGAATAAAATAAAATAAATAAATAATAATAATTCCAATTCTAACATTCCAAAAATATAGTTTTTTAGCAAATGAGTTTAGACCTTTTAATAATAAACACAGGGTAAGAACAATCCACAAGGATTCCTTCCAGCTCTTGTTTTTAGTGGGGGGTTTCACAGGGCATAGTTGTTGGACCATTATTTTGTAAGAATGTCGTAAAAAAAACAATTTGTGTAATGTTTAATTATATTCCACTATCAATTAATAACTTACCTTTGTGATTGGACAGAAATACTGCAAGATGTACCGCCTGTATCCGATGCCCCCGCTGTACGAGCCAATAGCGGAGCACATGCGCCACTACGAGCCCAAGGACGAATCACGCCCCGACCCCAACTACGTCTACCCCCCACCGCCACAATCAACGGCAGACGACGGGGACGAGTCTCTTCAGCTGGGTGATAAGAGAGATGGGCTGCAGGGTACTGAGAACGTACGTTATAACTTACAGCGTAACTTTAATTATTATTTATGACGATATTGTTAGTCATTGGATGGCTTAGTGGTATAAGCGGTCACCTCGCCGTCTGTCTGTCTGTTTTATAAAACAAAAAAACACAAACAAGTAATTTTTTATATTTTCCCAGGCTGGACCCTCAAAGCAAACGACTAACAAACCGCAGGAGGATTCAGATGGCTACAAAAAGGCTGGTCCAGCTAACGGCTTACAACGGCGTAATTCAAAGGTGATTTACCGGATAGGACCGGGTTTTTATATACTCAGCAAAATGCACTAGCAAGTTTATTTTCAAAAACTTTCATTTTAATCACAAAAATCTGTATTTCATCGGTCTAAGATTTGTATTTTATTGTCAACGCACTTTTGCCATTTTGATATTTTGATCTGGAAGTCCTGGGGACGGTTATTATATTTAAAGGCCTTCTCCACTGTAAAAAGTCAGTAACAATTTGAAGTAATAGCAACATCGTAGGTGATGAAGAGTATCCCTCGTAAGTTCTGTAGTTTTTAGACGTTTCGAATACGTATTGAGCGTTGTCAGAAATTATTGCCTTAATAAGGCCCAGGCCATTTGACATGAAACTTTGGTAAGGCCCGGCCGTTTGACAGGAAACTGCGAAGGCTCGGCCGTTTGACAGGAAATTTTGGTAAGGCCCGGCCGTTTGACAGGAAACTTTGGTAAGACCCGGCCGTTTGACAGGAAACTTTGGTAAGGCCCGGCTGTTTGGAAGGAAACTTGTAAATCATCATTTTTGTACAATATCTTTGATAATCCTGCAAGTCGCGTCTCAAGAAGTGGGTACACTTAAGCTTAGACATTAAGAATAGTAAACCAGACGCCCATGTTACACTTTCTCTTCTTAAGTAAAACTGACACACTTACCTACTTTTACAGAACGATTTATCACTACCCCCGATTGCAATGGTTCCGTGCAAGAACCCAGATTGTCACTGCGAACTAAAACCTAAGGACTCGTAGGTGTAAATGAAAATACTTTTTTAGAAAATATTTACTTTTTTATTTTATTTTAATTATTATATTCTAAATTTAAGAATGTGATTGCAACCTCTTACACATTACCAACTCATGGATTTTTAATCGCAAAGAAAATCAGGTCGGACAGTTGTGACGTCAAACAACAGAACGGTTAAATGAATTAAAACATTTAAAATTGAACATGTTACAAATGATACCTGTTCATGACATCAGTGTTTATAAGTGTTAAGTTTTGATATTAGTGGTAAATGTGTCCGAGGTTGTAGAGAGCTTGTATGGCACGTGTGATGTTTGTTATTCAAGTGTGACTAGAAACGTGGTGGTGTCAAATTTGTGTGAAAACGTAATAAAGCTTATCTCGGTCGTAACAGTGTTTTTACTTAAATATAACAATTTTGAAACTAAACCTAAACTTAATTTTAAATCTTTGGTCGTTAAACTACAGACGTAAAATATGAAATACATTGGATACTACTTCATAATCCAGTCAAAAATACCTGAATATATTAAAGATTCTTGACTCCAATTTGACAGGATTGTAAAATTATTTGGTTGTGTGGTGGGGTTGGATTAAGATGTACTAAATTCAATGTCAACGTGTAACTGTTACACTTGATACGTAAATATAAATTATAACGCACCAATTAAATTATTTTCGTAATTTCATTGCTTTTATTTTGATTTTTAACAAATTAAATAGAAATCAATATGAAATTGAACCCCGGGATGGCTAGAGGCTCGACGGTGTTGATCCTGCTCATTTGTGGCCGAATCATGTTTTTAACACTACCGAGTTACCCCACTAAACTGTTAATATTGCTTTCAAACCCACAACTCAGTTAAATGTTTGACTGAAACTTCCTGGGTTCATATGGGAAGTAATATTCAAACGGCTAAGTCAAGTTAAGTCCGATGGCTATACAATTTTATTTAAGTCAAGTGTAACAGTGACCGAACAATGGAGAGAAAACTACTGGAACTGTTAACATTACTTCATCAGCTCCCTCAACGTACGAAATAGTGGAATCTTTACTAAAACACAGCTTCGTAATACTGCCGTGCTAATCCAAAAGACTCGACTTAGTGTTTTGAATTAACAATGCTCAATCAGTTTCTCTACGTCGGTTTAATACCCTGATCAAGACTTGTTATTCTAAAGTGTATTTAAAGAGGCAATAATCTAAAAAATACTGTATTGTATTGAAATTAGGGTTTAAAATTGTAACAAAGCTTTCAAAGTTGTTTTCAAAAGTTACAGTGTATTGGATTGGCACGGCAGAATACTCTCGTTTGCTTTGGTTTAAACAATATAGTCTAAAGTTACAACAAATGTTATTGTTTAACGTGCAATACCGTCTAATACTTGTTCGAACTAAAGTTTGTTTAACGAAATGTAAGTTTTAGTCGTATTGTTCTAATACGGTATCTATAGTGAACTAATAAATACAATTTTACAAAGTTTTGAACTTTATGGACATACTATTAAGTCAGACAATTCAAAGGTTTCTACTTAATATTTATTGTGTGCTCGTTGATTCCCGTGAACATAATTTTATACGAATAGTCCGTTGTGAGTAATCTTATATTTCCAATAACTTTTTTTCTAAAAAGACAACTCCCGCACTAGGAATAAATCCTGTGGCGCAGGGGACTTTACAAACATACATGAAACGGAAGCAAAGTCCACCTAGACTCAGAACAACAATTTGTGGATTACACAAAGTGTTGTCCCATGTGGGGTTTCAACCCACAACACTCGGCGTAATAGGAAGCGGCGCGGCGACCGCTTAAACCACTACGACATCGGTGTAGTCGATCTTTAATATTTAATTTGCAAAGACTAATTATATTAAATATAGACTTCTCTTATATGTTATTCAGGGATGGCTGACTACTTTTAAAGTCAATAAAACCCTAAATACCAATAAGTGTCTTTACACTTTGACAGTAGGGGGTTCATGTGGAGCTCAAAACCAGTCGGTCATTCCCGATGTACATATATGAGTAAATATATTTTTAATAAATATGAAAATACTCTTTAAAATTTTTATTCAAAAATATGTATATTCCGGCTTTTTGCACGTCAACATTCACATTTGTTTTACAATCAGAAAGTTTCATCTGAGTTAAGTCACTACCTGCACATGATAGACGTAAAAACAACATTAAAATAAAAAACATGAGGAATGTTTTATATCAACACGTCTTGAAGCATTGCACTATAAGGGTCGTGACCCACTCGGGTGACGAATTCTCGTGCAAGTGTTCGCTGAAACAATTAGACGGAACGTTCGAACGTATCGGTCGTCACTTCGTGTCGTTCTAACCTAACTAAAACTAGCTTGTACTGTGCGTTCGTATTACAAACTAAGAATTCATTATTATGTCAAACATTAATCTAATCATTATAATAAACATGGCATTAAATCGTGCGATTTATTCAATATAAAGCGTTGCCTTTCGCAAAGCCGCCTCGTGTTGTGAAATGCTTCGGTTCGAGAGAATTGTGAAGTTTTAACAGTGTATAAATTTGAATTGGACAAAGAGTTAACGTCGAGGTAGCTTTGGGAAAAACAATATTGAAGCTAGAGTCGATATGATAACACACCACTGTATAATACTGTGTGTTATTTACGTAAAATGGCGTCTAACAAAGAAGACTTTAGCTTCAAAAACTTAAATAAATCATCAACAATACATTCTTAAAAATACAGTCTGTTTGTCTAATACTTATTTGTTTTATGAAGGTAGTTTTTTAACGAGCTCATAACACTTCGAAGGTCACATAATATTCTCTTATACAAAAATAACTGTTAACAATATGTCATTTTTTTACCTAATAATTTAATCGTGTCAAAAATACATACATCTAAATTTATCTATTTACAATTTGAGAGTTAAGTTTATTTTTAAGGCAAATATGGTTAATTATTGGGTCTTATATCTGCGTACAAATTTCACTCGGAATTTTAAGGCATTCATTTAAGAGCACCTCAGTTGATGAGAACCTTAAAGCCAGTTCTCGATGAAGACACATATTTAACTAATATTGTAGGGGTTGTGGTTTAGTGGGACCCAACTTTCAGTAGACACACAGTGGCATAAGTCTACCAACAGTCGTTCAACATACAGACATAGGCGGAGTGAAATAATTAAACATTTCAAATCAGATCTTTCTTATTTTATACACGTTTAAATATATTCAAACTTTGTCCATTGTGATGTAATTCTGAGGAGTCGTAGTATATGTTAATTCCATTTGACAATTCCATATTATGTACAGTAGATTACTCGGTTAAGTACATCACAATGAACTCGGTCAAAAAGAAATTAAATTAAAATAAATTAAGTAACACAAATAAACTAACGAATTTGGCACTAATCTAATACTTAAGTCTAACCTGGCGTGAAATGCATCGCGAAACTCTGAAACGCTTAAACAATATTAAAATTTCAAGTGTCCGTTTAAATACTAGGCGAGAGTCCAGAGCGAACACACGTTCATAATTCACATGATCGTACACTTGTCTTGAGGTATCTTCACACAGTTTCAAATATAGAGAGGCAAGAAACAGACATTGAGTAGAGTCGAACCGGTGACGCGGAAGGTATCAAAGCTCAGCGAGAGGAGCGCGTGTGGGGTGGGTCAGGGCACGTGTCGCGCCTCGAGCGCGCGCGCCAGGCAGCGCCGGACCAGCTCCAGCCGGGGCACGCACGCGCCCGCAGAGCTGCGGGGCACGGGTACGTGGTTAGACACTCACTACTACCTCAACCATTTAACATATTCAACTTTCAACATGTTTCATAAAAAAGCGCCGAAATTTTACCAAATACAATTAAAAAAAACTAATGTAAAATATCTTGAAAATGGTACGGTTTGAGAATTAGTATTTCATAGTGCACTAATACTAAAACCCCATAAAGTATCGAGGTCGACTGAACCAGTGACCCTGTATATTTGGCTAAAGCATTCATTTAACCTACTCATAAATACATCGAGCTTGCTAGACTACAATATTACTAAAAAAAATTACAATAATCTATTTAGTTGCATTTTAAAAGACAACTCCCGCATTAGGAGTATATCCTATGTCGCGGGGGACTTTACAACATATATGAAACGGACACAAAGAACAATCAGAACAGCAATTTGTAAATCACACCATGTGGGGATCGAACCCACATACATACTCTATATAGGTAATATACAAGTATATATGTTTAATACTTAACTAAGACTTTTTTTAAACTGACCAATATAAATTACAGAAGTATTAAATGGAAGCTATCGTTTTAAAAGTTATATATTTTTGCATATATAATTTATTGAAATAATAAATTTTGTCAACTTACTTTAATACAAAGGGATCTTCGTGTGGTGAGTTAGCGGTGTACGGAGATCGTCTGATGAAATCACCAACTGAAATAAATTATTTTTCATTACCTTTTTTATAATTAATTAATAATAGTATAGTAATCCGTCACCACACGATGACGGATTAAGAATACGGAGTGTCACCACCCCTATTCATCCCGTAGGTGTCGTAAGAGGCGACTAAGGGAAAAACTACGCAGGACAACAGCACTGCAGAGAGAAGGAAAACTTGAAACAAACCCTTTTTTTTTTCTTTTTTAACGTGTGGAAATCCCCTCAGACCGTCACCCCACCGGGGTTTGCGGCGGGGTGGTGTGTCGGACTCGGACCGACTAAAACCACACGGTGTGCCACTCTGCGCCTGTAACAGGAGGGATCCGGGAACAGCTGTTGTTAAGACATCCGGACCCCTCCTAGCGCCGACCCGCTCCTGTTGCGGGCTCCGTCTCAATATTTTTTCCTCTCTTTAGGCGGCGTCCGGCACACGCGGACGCCGCCCCCTCGCGGCTGGCCAAACTAACCCTAAACAAACCCTATACCAACCCGTCTGGCCAGCGTGGTATAGTAGGCCAAAACATCCTTTCTAAGGGGAGGCCTATGTTCAGCAGTGGACTATTAAAGGCTGTTGATGATGATGATGATGATGATGTAGTATAGTAATAACAATATAACTTTAGATATCTGACACACTCCCGTTTGATTTGAAATTAATTGGAATGCTGACAATATTCTTACGTAGGTATAGTAATTAATACGTACATATTTCAGGACACAATAAAGAGAGTTATGACTCAACAAGCTTAATCCCTTTTTTTGTACTGAAATCCTCTCGGATACTACCGACATGGGATGGTTATGTCGGACTCGAACCGACCGGCGGGCCGGGAGTTTTAATTTGCTCGAAGAATCATTAATCCCTAGACACACAGGTTTGGTCCGACAGTGATATATCAGCATTAAATGGCCACTGACCGCTGGGCGATGCGGACAGGTTGAAGGGCATGTCCTGCTGCAGGGCGCGCCGCGCGAGGCTCGCCGCGGGGGGGGCGGGGCCGACGCGGGGGGGCGGGGGTGGGGTGGCCACGGGGGGGCTGTGCTGGCTGCTGGAACATACAACACGCTGTAATACCACCACGCTCTAACACGGATACATGCACTTCTAGCTTGCAGCAAAGATACAGATAATGTTAATCCTTCTAATACAACAATTTATAACCTTATTCATTAAAATTGGAGGTCCTACCGAGATTTTATTTTGAAATTTTTTTTTTTTTACTTTCATTACACGAAAAAAAAGGACCTTCTAATTGAAAAAAAATAGCCGTACCTATCTAAATCAGTAATTCAACTGAAAACTATTTTTTGGGACGCCACCTACGCGGCAGATTCACATAAACTAGTATCCCCCATAGTCCTAGTATTAGGTAGTATAGTCTCCAAGTTTTGTTACCCATACTACCTTATTTTCTCTATAATACAAAATCATTTATTTGCTAGTCCAACTCCATATAGAAAGTAGAGATATATCTCACGGCGTGTTCCTGGTGAGGGTGAGGTCCCTGGCGGGCCGCAGCAGGCAGTTGGCGGAGAGCGCGCGCACGTGCTGGCGACGTCGCACCAAGAAGCCCATCCGGAGAACTATCACTACCACTGTTGCTATGCACCTGCAAACATTCACTTTTGTATATTTCCTAGGATTTTTAAGATTCTCTAAAAGAAGAGGTTTATTTAATACCACAATCTAAAATGAATTCAATGGTATAATTCCAGAAAACTAAAAAAAGTGCAAAGTTATAACATAGTACATGTAGGTATTTATTACTATTTGTGTACGTGGGCAATAATTTGCGAAGTACCAGGGTTTATTTTAGCTCATCTGATGATAGCTTACGTTGATAAACCGGCCAAAGCCTCCTTTCTAAGGAGAGGCCTATGTCCTTGCACCTACCGACTATTACTTTTTCCAAAATTTAGACAACTTTTTAGTGGGTAAAAAATTCAATTCCCGAGAGGCAGTACAAAATGCCTTTGAAGAGTTTGTTGCCTCCCATCCAGCTGATTTTTATAAGAAGGGCATCAATAAACTGCCAATGTGTTGGCAAAGATGCGTCGATTGCATGGGTGATTACTTCGAATAACAGAAATAAAAAAGTTTGAAAAAATAAGTACCTACTTTCACTTATTGCATACAAAACGGCAATTTAATAGGTAAAGACCTAATATAAATAACAATGATACTAACTTGAACCGTTTCTTGCCCCTGCTAACTTCTGGTACCCCAGACGAAGGCAGGCGCAAATTCTTCTCCAACTCCGTGTATCCAGCGAGTACCCGTTGTAAGTACCGCTTCTGCCAAACCAAGGCCTTGCGACAACTCTCTAAACGAAGACACCGGCCATGAAGATAGCGTATCTGAAATAAAACAAAAAGCTTAATTTCTGAAAATAACTAAATCCATTTGTAAGTTCCCATTAACTATTTTAATAACAACTTATCCAAACACTTCTCTCACGGGGTTTGGTAAATTTTAATCGTTTTCTACTCTACTATTCGACATGCTCACGGGCTAAGTTGAAACAATGGTGCAAATTCTGTTGTTCAGAAACTCTCTAAACTAAAAATCACAAAAAAATTTGTTTAGTCCTGTCAAATAACGTTTCGTATTCTAAAAACATAGTATTTGACAGGGCTAAACCAATTTTTAGTGATTTTTAGTTTGGTTTAGAAAGTTTTGGAACAACAGAATTAGCGCCAATGTATATTTGCACAGCTCCGTTAAGTGATCCAAGCTTAGTAATCAGTAGCAAAACCTATACAATATGTTATGTAAATAAAACTCGATGCAACATTTGTGAGACCATGCAAAGTTAAAAAGGTATCAAAAGTATATTTAATGTATGTAGGTGCCTTTTAAAACTTATTGATAAATTAATTTTGTTACGTAAACTCCTTGGATCTTTTTTAAAGATACGAAAAAACTACACCATGGCCCACTCAAAATTAAAAACGGAACATCAAGTGACAGAACAAAATTGTCAGTGTACGGTGAGACGTCAATTATTTCGCGGATATAATGAAATGAATAAAATACAGATTTTGAAATGAATTGATGATAACCTCCGCCTGTTTATATAACTGCAATCATGGAGGCACTAAAAAGTGACCCGCCGAAGCTTCCCGACATGGTGTAAGTACTTATTATTTGTGGTAGTTTATCGAAGTTGATGAACAATAGGGAGGGCTTTCACCAGTAAAATAACATACGGTTTTGTAAATAGCTTGTATTTTTTTTCTTATAACTACCAATGTATTAAGTGTCAATTTTAGTAGGTAGATACCGCTGTCACAACAAATAAACTCATTGGGGCTTGTGAAGTTTTTTTGCAAAAGTACAATCGGGTTAGGAAAGAAAAACGATTTTTTGTTTAGTACCGTAAATAATTTTACAATTCGAATTCGTAATTTGATTCTTTAGTTACTGACCGTGCATCGAAAGACAATAATACAAAAAATATTCATTGTCCCAGCATGTGCGGCGATCACCCTTCGTTCATTAAAAGCGAACTGAACGTGAACATGGATGGCAAGGAGAAAGAGAAGCTGAAAGACAAGAACGTGCTGTCTTATGCAAAAATATCACCAACGGTATGATACAAATTGTTTATATTTATAACAATAATACTTATCGCGTAACGGTTTCAATATTGTTTATGCAAATTAGTTTAAAAAGCCATATCTGGACTTCGGGCAGTCTAGAACAACATAGCGTTCGAGCAAATTTCAACCCAGGACAGGTTTGGAATTAAAATTAACGTGTCTGTGAATGATACTAAGTGTGTTCATTTACGAGTTGTCTTAATATAAACGTTTTTAGTGTAAATTCGCAATACAGCCGTGAGTCGGGGAGTCGCAGATCATAAAGCACGGTTAGCTTGATAGTTATACTATGCAAAATTCCAGGTATCACAAGGTGGATCGTATCGAGATCTCTGGCTTTTTAAAGAAAAGATTTGTTTTTTAATGTCACAGACATCCCACACGGAGGGTCCCACAGAGAGCCGCGCGCGCCTCACGTCGGAGCACGCGCTGCGCCGCCGCGTGCGCGAGCTGGAGCGCGACCGGCCCGACCTGGCGCCGCTCGCCCCCGCCCGCCCCGACCGCCCCGCCGCGCAAGGTAACATAGCCTTCATTGCCCACCACATACGGTATCTTCATAGCCCACTCGTGGACAATGAAGATCGACCGAGATCCGAGTCCGATTGGACTCTGCTAAACTGTTATTTATATATTGGTACAGAAAAGCTAATACGGATGTCGCTCAGAGTAAAACCGTTTAGTCTTCTAAACGGTTTTACTCTGAGCGACATCAGTCAGTCAGTCAGACAGTCTCTTGACTGTACGATTTCTTAGCTTTAAGTAAAATTGTATATTTCGGCAGTGTTCCCGTTCGGCGCGCTGGGTAGCTTCAGGTGGCCGCCGTATATACTGGCCGTGTGGGTGCTAGTGCTGGTGCTCACGCACGTGCTGCACTGCCTCGTCAGCGTGCTCGGGCGAGCACTACCGGTATTAAAGTAAGTGCTCTTACTTTTCGACTCTCAACTTTTCAATAGCATGTACGTACGTAATATCTGTAACTCTGCCTATCCCCGTCAGTGGGCAATGTATAGTTTAAAAGAAAACTTTAATCTGAAGCTTCCCTCAACATGGAAATTGTGTTTGCCAGAACCGATTCTAGTACCGAGGTTGCAATTGCTGTATGAGCATCTAATATTGTAAACATATATTACAGGAAATGCACCCAGTATTTCAGAACATGGTCAGAGGAAACATGGAATGGGCAGACAGATCTTAACCAGAAGTTGGTCCCGGTCGGTCTGGCGGCGATTACGGCGATGCTGTACTGTGTTTATTTCGCACTCTACATCATCTACGGTGTAGTGGTGTGGTCCGTCGAGCCGCTCTGTTCCGACGTGGACGAGAACCGTAGCAGCATTGACTTGGAGGCAAAGGTCGTTGACTACATCGAAGACTCAAATAGCAAAACAAATTCCAACATCAAACCATAGCTTTTAAACGGTACGCGTAAATTTGAAATGTTTTGAAATGAGAAATTGTGTAAGTATGTAATAAATATTGAAAAACCCTACGTTCGTTTAATTTCAATTTGCTTATTTGACTTTTATAATAATTTTATATAGTTTTTTCACCTAGCAAAGGTCTATTGCTATGTCCTAAAAATATTTGATATTAAAACAAAGTTAGAAAAGGAATCTTTATTTTGATAGTAGGTATTTTTTATTAGAAAAAATACTTCAAAGATCTTATAGGTTACGATTGAGAACTCTTAAACTCTACTTACTTTTTTTTTAAATAAATAATAATTATAATACAGAAGAAATTTCGATGAGCAAGACTGAGGCAAATGTTAGATATATCATTAACCAGGCCCGTTAACTTCTGCCATTTACGTACGCTAGGCCTGAGTGACTGTAAGTAACTTTGTATTTAGGTTTTGTATACAAGTACCGTGATAGCCCCTCTACATTCAGTGAGACGTCCTGCATCGCCCATGTTACCTACGACACGTAGTTTTGTTCCGCTCAAATTAGTAAATTCATCTATTTATTTAACCGACATCACACAGAGAATCAGTTCGCTGATGTGGAAGTGAGCCATGGTCATGTCTCCAGACGGACTGATGGTCGCTGGAGCCGACAAGTGCTAGAGTGGAGACCGCGATTAAGCAAATGTAGTGTAGTGCGCCCTGCGATGGACCGACGACTGGCGGCGGATGGATGCGGATTGCCCCCAGACAGGGAATGTTTGCGCTCCTTGGGAGAGGCCTTCGTGCAGCAGTGGACAGCAATAGGCTGATGATGATGATCTATTTATTTTTTTATCAATGCTGCCTTCATAACAGCATCTAATACTCTAAATAATAAAAAACTCGTCATAATACTGAGCTGGATGCGAGACGCCCAAAATCGATCTAAGTATAGTGCAATGGGAGAGGCCTACGTCCAGCAGTGGACTGCGATAGGCTGATGATGATGATGATGATGAATATTGAGTATAATTTTTTTCGATTTTTAGCATATTTTTTTGTCGCTACAACAAAATACCTACATTTTTTAAACAATTTATACTTATCAAAAATTATTTGTACTTAATAATATTATTTGCGTATGACACAGTTCAGCTGGAGATAGACTGCAGAAGGCGAAGGACCGAGACCTATCTCCAGTAGAGAACTGCAGAAGGCTAAAGCTTTATTGAAAAATAAACAAAAAACAACAATCTTTCAAGCGGTTTGTAAATTGTGTCAAAATTTGAGCTCTATCGGTGCAGAACCTTTTAAGTTTTAAAAGCGTACACAAACCAACTTATCATTTATATGTATATAGATTAGTAATTTTTGCAGCAATCTCATCCTATTTACAGCAATGCGGGCGTTTTAACATGACAAAAAATCGTCTAATAACCTAAAATGTTAACAACTTGTAAACAAACACAACACCAGACATTTAAACCATTTAATACACTCACAGCTTGGTCTTTCTCGTCGGGTTGAGGTTGGCTCTTAGCCTGTGCCTCCTTCTCCAGCTTATCCACCTTGGCGGTGAGTTGTTGCTTCTCCTGCCTCAGGCTTGTCAGTTCAGGGTTGTTGGAGTCGAGAAGGCATTTCTTCAAGGATGCCAATTCTCGATTCAATTCGGTTTTCGTGTTTTCAATTTCAGTCTAAGCATTTTAAAAATGAAAGAAAAATTATATACAAGTTTTTAGTCAGAAATACAAAGATAATATGAGTGATGAAGTTACTGTTGAGTGTATATTTATATTATATACATTCAAAGTATATTTTATATATATACAAGGTGTAAGGGACATCATACCGAATACTGAAATAGTGTATTCATACCATGGTTCTGAGTCGAAAATCATTGGAATTTTCTGCCGGAAAATTCATCAATTTATTTCCACTTTTTTTCATTTTTTTGGTTAAAAATGATATCACAATGAGTAGACAGAACATTTTACCGAAAACAATTTTATAAATACCAAAAACTTGCAATATAATTAATCAAACAGCCGAAGTGAGCGGGGCCTCCACTCCGGCCACCATTTTGTGTTAGTGTGCGTAGATTGTTTGCACGGAATACACATGTAGTTATTACTTTAGTGCGATACCTACGGGGAATGACCTTAACCTTTGACAGCTTATTTGCATAAAAAGTTTAATTTTCCTGCAGAAAATTCCAATGATTACTCAGAATGATGGTCTGAATACACTATTTCAGTATTCGTTACGACATCCCTTACACCTTGTATACATATATATAGGTGTATAATCCTAATCGTTTATGACAAGACATGTGTAGTTCAATGGATTGTTTCCCTTTATAGCATCATCAACAGCCTTTAATAGTCCACTGCTGGACATAAGCCTCTCCTTAGAACGGAGGTTTTGGCCTACTATACCACGCTGGCCAGACGGGTTGGTATAGGGTTTGTGTCAAGTTTTCCTTCTCTCTGCAGTGCTGTTGTTCTGCGTAGTTTTCTCCCTTAGTCGGCTCTTACGACACCCACGGGATGAATAGAGGTGGTGACACTCTGTATTCTTAATACGTCACCACACGGATCCTTTATAGCATGCAAAGTATTAACAGCCAAGCTTTAACTTTTTATAAATGTTGATGTTTTATGGAATGGCAGTAATTATTTGACCTGATGTTTTAGATGTCAAATTAATGCTATACCCTCTTTTTAGACATTTTGTAATAATAAAAATGTAAATATAATGTAATGTGTATTACATTAGTAAGGTGTATAAGAGTTGGACAGATAATGTGTTTGTTAATCTATTACTTAATCATTAAGGTTTGTCGTTTTTATTAATTGATACTTTGATGGTGAATTAAAATATCAAGATTATAATGCTATAACGAACGGCCCAACATTGTTCTAAGACTAGTTAAATACGTTATTGTTAGACGAAGATGGGTACTGACCAGCGCTGCGGCGACGGGCCGGCGGGCCGAGTCGCCGAGGCGCAGCTCGAGGTCGGCGAGCGCGGCGGCCTGCGTGCTGATGAGCTGCTTGGCGCGGGCCAGCTGCTTGCCGGACTCGTGCTTCACTCTGCGCAACGCATACACACTTTACACAACACTGGATAAAAAATAAGGAAACCTTATAGTAATATAACAGATGTGTGCCCTAAAGGCCAACAACGTCGCACTACTGCGGCGACCGCAGCGAGTGCTGACCGTCAGGGTCATAAGAGGGTACCGCACGATCTCCTTTGAGGCGGCGAAACTCCTGGTCAGAACTCACCGTAGGACTTAGCTTGACTTGCAAGCGAGACTCCCGGTCAGAACTCACTGTGGGACCTGGAGGCGAGAGCCCTTGCGGCTCTGTATCAATTGCGCAAGGAGGCGTGACATTTGGGTCGGAATCCTGAAACCCGATAAATCGAGAACCAGAAACTACTCCACCAGGTAATCGTGAAGGAGTGGATGGAACGATTTGGGCAACCGAGCGCCGAGCATGCCGTTATCGCGGCGGTAAGACCCGTTATGGCGGATTGGCTCAAGAGGCATTAGGAAACCCTCTCATACCGGCTGACGCAAATGATCACCGGGAAAGGATGCTTCAGAATTCACCTGTGTCAGGACCGGGAGAGGTTCAGAACTCTCCCGGCCCGCCAGGCTCAGGAATGGGCCAGGTACAGGTCGCAGAACGACCGACCGTCCTCCATAAGCGCAGGCCTGGAGGTGGCAGTTGATACCATCTGTAACCTTAGCAGAAGCAGGCCTGGGCCTAGCCTGACCAGGATGAGACCCTTTTGGGAGTACAAGGGGGACATGGGGGTCACGCAGACGGGGGTCATCTACATGACCCAAGACGATCGGCGTGCAGTAATAGGTCGGTTCGAGTCACATAACCACGCCAGCGGTGGTATTCGAAGAGATTTCCGCATAAAAAAAAATGTGTAACATCTCACTATTTGATCACCGTATTTCTTATCGTACCTTGCCCTCGATTTGAAGTCCAATGAAGGCCTATTTCAACGTTCTTACAGCAAGTGAAGGAGAAAGTGGGAGTCGTGGCCTATCAAGAGGTCAAGCAGATAGGAGATAGACACGGCGACGGCTCCACTAATAAAGGATTAGCTCCTAAATTGATAGAAAAATACCAATTAGTTGATACACCACTCACCTTTTAATTTCAGCAAGTTCATTTTTCAGCGAAGTGCACAGTTCGTTCTTAGCTTCTATCTCTTTCTGTGAATGTAGTCGGGTGTGGTCCAGCATGGCCTGAAGATCCTGGTATCTGCTACGTTCTACATCCAATTTAGATTTCAATACAGACAGTTCCCCTTTTAGACGGTCATTTGTTTCAATCTGTTGATAAAATTATTTGTTTAAATGTTTATTTTTTTAATGATTTTGACCTTTTGAAATATTGATATCACCGACATTTAGAAGAAAATCTTCCGTTGAGTTCGAATGACTAAACCATGTGGGCCACGGGCATCTACGATGGATAGTAAGATGTTGTATATGTATAACAATCGTCGCGTGCATTTTCATTGCGAGATCCAGAAATACCAGTCACTGTGTAGTTTAGGTTATCTTCGTTAGATGGCGTTAATAATATTTACTGTACATTGAACTAAAAAAAAACATATCTAAATATCGGTGATATGTTGATAGACTAGTGTTTGCAGTAAACACAAACCTGCAGGTTAAGTTGTGCTTTGAGCGGGTCCTGCCGGTTGTTATCGAGCGACTGGTCCAGCAGCTGCCTCTCTAACTGCGCGAGTCTGGCTCGCGCCTGCTGTTCGCGCTGCTGCAGGTCCAGCTCCGAGGCCATGGCGCTCTCCAGACGCTTCTTCAGGATTTGGATCATGTTGGAGTCTTGATTCTGTCAACGAAAACACACTTGCTCGTAACGATAGTTAAATAGACTCGTAACATTGTTTACCATACAAGTGATGTGCAGCAGTACCGACCTGCAAGCTCTCCGCGGTCTCCTTGTGCGTGTCGAGCAGCAGCTGCAGGCGGCCCGAGTTGTCGCGCTCCGCCTCGTACCGCAACTTGCACGTCTGCCAGTCCGACACCAGCTTGTCGCGAACCCTGCACGTGGTATATGTGTAATATATACTAATAGTGAGTCAACTCAGCTACTTAGAGGAGCAACGCTGGACCGCGGTGTTAAGGAGAGCGGGGACCTCCTGAGCGGACACACTATTAGTATTTGTTACATATATGGTGTTATTATATTTATATACTTTAATAATATATGACTACTGCATCAAACAATAGCCTTCTAAAACATAATAAACGTCATCTTCCTGCTTACTTTTCTCAATTTTATGTTTAACAGCGGTCGACTCATTTCAGAAGCGACAAATATATTGGAAGCAGCTACACATAGAGTACCATTAGTAATATATATATTACGTTCCTCACCTGTTCAGTTCAGTTATCAGAGCATCTTTGTCCTTGAGTCTCGATTCGAGGTTGTTGACATGCATCTGTAGTTTCTCGTTGTCAGATTTGAGTCTGTTCATGCGGTCTGATGATGACGAATGGATTGAGCTTGAAGACCTGTATAAACCACAGTCAAATAGTTATATTCTAAAACTTAGATATGGAAAACTTCAGGGGCGTACTATCAGGTATTGCAATTCCTCAAGTTTTAGCTCTGACTGTGAGGTAAAATCATTAAAAACGTTAAGAAGTTTTGTTGGTTTCTTTACTCCAGTGAAGGAATAAACTCCTTTGATTGTAGGCTGCTGCGTGTTTACTCATAAACGTGAACTCTCAATTCAGAATCAGAAGTTACGGAGAAAGTTGACCATCTTAGCTGAGTAGGAGTAGAATAAATGTAGAATCAAGACGTTACACAGGTTTTTTCTCTATAATTCATTTCGTAGCTTAATCCTTCGCTTTACACTTGATATAAAACAGGAGATAACAATTCAATTTAAATGCTAAAGATCAAACGGAACCATATCAATTCCTGTTTCAGGTTCAATTCGACATTTCTGACTGATTTTATAATTTAATTATTGTTGTTAATGAATACCTTATAGTAAGATATCAACGTTTTGGGAGGAGAATGTACTCAATGTAAAAGAGGGAAAAAAATAAAAGTAAAATAGTAATAAAAAAAAGTGTGTGTGCAATTCACACACGGCAAAAATTAAACTATAGAATAAAATATTTTCTATACAAATAAATGAAATTGAAGTATATGTTTGTAATGTCAAAATAACACGTTTTTTCACGCTCACACGGTTATTTACACAATACATAATAAATATATAAAATTTCGCCCGGCCCGGGAATCGAACCCACTAAATAACTACTAAAAACCCACCAAAGGCAGCGTTTTCAAATTCCACGCTAACAAAGTCACGGGTAACATTAAATTATTACACAACAGCAAGTATTAAATAAAAAGATAAAAATATGCACACAGTCAAAATATTATATTAAAAATAATGTATTCTATCTCATTCTCTCGCCGACTTAATCCTATACATTTATGTGTTTGTTTCTTTATCGTGACGCATTTTCGTTTCATCGAGTTTCAAATCACAACTATTCCAAAGAAGTTTCACTTTAAAAATATTTATCTACTACTCACTTGGACGTGTTCAAAGCTAGGCGCGGAATGTCTTCTCTTTCGTCACTGCTCGCAGACAATATCTGTAAACGAAATGAAACGTCTCATTGAAAATACAATCATGTCGCCATTAATACTGAAAATGGGTGCCATCAAATCGAAACCTTGAACATAATTTATTAAAAAAATGTTCATTAAATAATATATAATCAACTTAAATTAAAACTCCTAAAAAAATGTTCATAAAATAATATATAATCAACTTAAATGAAAACTCCTAAAAAAATGATCATAAAATAATATATAATCAACTTAAATGAAACTCCTAAAAAGGCCGTACACAAACTAAAATTATATCATCCAAGTAAACAATAATATTAATTAAAAATGTTCATAAAATGAAAACCACTGGGCCTAACTATGTAAAAATTTTATGGGACAAAATGGCAACTATTCCGCATCAAACTAAAGAAGAATCACGTAAATCGGATCATAAATCTCAGAGTAATCGGTGTACATACATAAAAAAAAATACCAATCGAATTGAGAACCTCCTCCTTTTTGAAGTCGGTTAATTTTATTTTTATTTATTTATTTATTTATTTATTTATTTATTTTTTTCTTACAATATCTTAATTATATTAATACCACTAATTCCCTTGAAATGTAAAGACAATATAAACTGTTTATTTTTACACAGTCACGATAACAGCTATAAAACAAAGAAAATCATCTATACTTTATAAAGACTGTTACAGAAATTAATGTAATGCAGGTTATGGCCGTGTGGTGACGGATTAAGAATACAAATTGTCACCACCCCAATTCATCCCGTGGATGTCGTAATAGCCGACTAAGGGAGCAAACTAAGCAGGACAACAGCACTGCAAAGAGAAGGAAAACTTGAAACAAACCCTATACCAACCCGTCTGGCCAGCGAGCGTGGTATAGTAGGTCAAAACCTCCTTTCTAAGGAGAGGCCTATGTCCAGCAGTGGACTATTAAAGGCTGTTGATGATGATGAGGTTATGGTCAAGTTTTGAGATCTTTGAGTCGATCTCGAGAATAGTGATAGCGATTTTTGGGGTATTCCGGATATTTAAACAGTTTTTATATTCAAGTTGTAAAAATGTTTACATTAAAAATACAAATAAATTAAATCCTTGAAATTACATGAATATTATATTATTTGCTGTTACGAAATGCATACATACAACAGATTGAACATTTGATCGCAGGGAAAGCATCTGAATTACAGGATATGACATTTTTAGGCGTTTCTCTCTACTACAAGAAGTAACGAATACTCGCGTTCAGTAGGACAGCACTGACCTGTTCCATGATGTCCTCGTCGAGGGTGTGCGAGTAGTCGAGCTGGTCGCGCAGCGCACGCTCCAGCTCGGCCGTGGGAGAGCGCACCGCCAGCGCGCGAGCCACGGGGGAGGGGGCCTGCTGGGGAGGGGAGCGGACCCTGGCAAACCGAATATTCCTAAACAAGTGGAAAAACAACAAGCCAGGATGTTTACATTCTATTTATATACGTATGGTTTCAATTTCTTTTGCAAACAACCATCCTGCTTGAGAAAATAAACTGCGATATATTGGATTTCCAAACAAACGATTATCTCACATTTTAAAATATATATATTGAAAATTCCTTGCATTGAAAAAAGAGAATGAGAAAGAATGTCAAATAATATTCAGACACCAATAACTCTAAAACGAATTCATATTCTTATTAACTTTTTCACAAAATGACTAAAAAAATAATAATAATATTACCTGTCCATAAGTTCCCTGAGATTTTCCAGTTCAACTTCTAATTCCTGACACCTTTCAGCCTTTTCTCGCAATTTATTCTTCAGTTCCCCGACATTCGATTCCTCGCGCATTCTGGAGCAAACATATCATTGTAATATTCCTTGAATTTGATTGAAACTTAAAAACCGTACTTCAAAAACTGATTTGCTCAAACTATTGGTATACGGGCCTGTTGTTCTAATGGTTAGTGACCCTGACTGCTAAGCCGGAGGTGGGTTCGATTCCCAAATCGAGTCAAATAATTGTGTGATGAGCACGATGATTTGTTCTGTGTCTGGGTATAATTTATCTATAATATGTATGTATTTAGAAATATATAAGTATGTTTATCAGCAGTCTGGTTACCATAGCACAGGCTCTGTCTAATTTGGGATCAGACGGCTGTGTGTGAGATGTGTGAAAATAAAATACATATATTACTTAGGTATATCCCCCTATACATTCATATAATTAATAAAAAAAATCCTACCACTACTTCAAATTATACTATATTATAATTAAATTTCAAATTATCAGCGTCTAATGGTAATAGTAAACCTAGTCTTCTATATGTTCCTTGCGTAAAGTGTGGACATGGACAAAATTCATTTTTAATACACGCGAATAGACTATACTAAATATTGATCTCAATATAACCAAGACTTTGACGACCGAATGGCGTAGTGGTTTGTGTAACGGACTGCTATTCCAAAGGTCGCGGGTTCGATTCCCGTATTTACAAAAAAAAAATTTATATCAGTTGTCTAGTACCCATAGTACAAGCTTTGCTTAGTTTGAGACTAGATGGCGTTATGTGAATGTGGTACAAAACTATTATTAAAACTTATATAATACCGTTTCTAAACTTAAAAATATTTTAGCTAAGAATTTTCTTCAATGAATACAAGTGCTGATTTTTCTCTTTGTTTACTGACTTCCAATTTGATGCGACACATGTATTTCTAATAGCGGGTATCTGTAAACGGCCATCAGCATGTTTAAAAATGCTAGCTGTGAATATCCCATACAGAGAAAAAATAATAAAATAAGCTCGCCTTTAAGGTGCACACATTACGTGCTACACCGACTATTACGTGTACGTATTGCGTATAAGGGTCATAGCACACATATCAACTCGCAAACCGTAAAAGCAACGTCATCGCCTAACCGTAGTCGAGTCGACGCACCGGAGCTACTGATCCGCTTTGGTTACGTGCTTACGTTAGGTAGACGAAAGACAATACGGTAACGATCCCTTTCCGAGTTGATGCTATGACCCTTATACGTAATACGTACACGTAATAGTCGGACCAAAATATTTGTGACGCCAAAATGTGGGCATTAAGTACGGCCGTAAGTGCATACACAAACGAATGTAATTTTAATAATGTTTTGTAAATAAATTTAACAACTAATTTCGGTATCAAAAAGCTAAACGTGAATTTAAGTTCTACTACTCACCTAGAAACCACAGCTTCAAACTGCTGTTGTAACAGATCT
This sequence comes from Arctia plantaginis, assembly GCA_902825455.1. Classification (NCBI taxonomy): domain Eukaryota; kingdom Metazoa; phylum Arthropoda; class Insecta; order Lepidoptera; family Erebidae; genus Arctia; species Arctia plantaginis. The sequence continues at coordinate 12,365,644 of CADEBD010000294.1, read as the reverse complement.
TTCTGGTCCATCAACTGCCGTATCTCTTGGTGCAGCTGTTCAGTTTGTTGTCTGAGTTCGGCATTGTCAATGTCTCTGTCTGCGAGCTCTTTGTTGGCTTGACTCAGGTTGCTCTTCAGTTCTGTCACGTCTAATTTCGCTTTTGCAAGTTCAAACGCCTAAAAAGTAAAATCAAAATTTATTTATATAGTTGCATTGTCTACTGGAATTGTTTAGCACACGATTTCTAACTTTTAAACGAACACAAGATGTTTTCTTAGACAAATCTGATTGCAATGTAATAAACACAAATGTGAATTTGTTATTTGTTGTTTTTATCGTTCTCACACGTTACCCAACATTTATCAATCGTAAGAATATATACAGAAGATACACTACACCTTTTTTAACCATTTTAATATGGTAATGTAATCTTCTAGCAGGATAACGCGAGCAAAAACAAGTATTACAATTTCAGTTTATTTACTCCTAAAATATCACAGTAAAACAATTAAAAACAAACGAAATTACTGTCTGTTAAGAATAGATTTAGTCGGAAACGTGTTTTTAGGTTCGTTGGCAAAGTGCATCACTTCCATTGGCATCAACTATACGAGTCTAGTCACGCGTGATCTTTAATTACAGTTTAATGGCTTATTTATATAAACTACTAGCTGGTGCCCGCGACTTCGAAAAGCGCTGTCTTAGTGAGTTCAATTCCCGGACCAGACAAAATTTTATAGGGTTTTTCTGAGAGAAAAAATACCCTAACTTACTCCTCATATAGACACCTACTTAGTAGTAAAATATTATCAAAATCGGTCTAGCCGTTTTGAAGATTATACGGAACAAACAGTCAGGCAGGCAGGCAGACAAAAAATATTTAAACTGGTTTTTTGGTAAAGGTATCGTGCAAATAGCCGTGTAAGCATGAAAAAAAATCTATTAATTTAACATTACATAGAGACAATTTAATTTTATTTATTTGTATAAATTGTAGAGATATATCAGAAAAAAAAACTTACCTTATCATTCAGTTCTTTCTTATTGAAATCCAGCTCATGTTGTAATAATGATACATGCTTTCGTATTTTAACCAAATGTTTTTTGTCGTTACTTGCTTGTCTATCTACACATTTCTTATCTTCTCCATTTTTACTTCTAGGAGAAGGACTACGGGATACCATCTTTAGCTGTTCCTTTAAAGATGCTATTTCTTCATGAAATGCGTTTATGTCTTCGTGAAGAATTTCTATTTCTGTTTCTTTATCTTTCAATTTGTCTGTCAGTAATTTTAGTTCGTCAATTTTCGCTGTCAATTCACGATTTAAGGAATTCATGCGTTCTAGTTCACATTCGTTGCTTTGAAGTTTGAGCGAAGCGTTTTCTTGTTCCTTTTCAAGTTTGGTCAGTTTCAATATTAAATCCTTAGCGTGAGCATTCAATTTATCATTCTCTTCGTTGACTTTCGCTAAGTCACGGTTTAACGCTTCAATTGTGTCTTGTAAATGGAACACTTCATTAGATTTCTCTTCGTGAGCCTCTTTAATATTGTCTAGTTCCTCAGTTCTATCATTAAGATTTCTTTGCAAATCGTCCAACCTATCCAAATGTTGGTTCAAACTGTCAATCTGTTGGTTCTTTTCAGAAACTAACTGATGTAGTTTCTGTAGCTCATTTATTTTTTCTCTCATTTGATGGTTTTCACTCTCATGTTTCTCTAGTGCACTATTTTTACTCTGTAACTCATCTATTTTAACTTCTAATTCAGTCATTTTGTTTGTGAGATTTCGTTTTTCTTTAGCTAGTTCAAGTATCATGTTTTCTCGCCTTAGAATATCTTCCTTGAGTAAATGTAAATCTTTTGATTTATCATTTACTTCTTGAGTAAGTTCTGTTAGTCTTTGTTCCAAAAGTTTTTTGTTCGAAGTAAAATTTTCTAGTTGGTTTTCGTAAAATTTCTTATCATTTGCCATAGTAGCCATTGTGTTTTCTAACAAACTTTTCAGCTCCTCAACTTCTTCTTTCAAAGCTGGAAACTCACAAAGTTGTTCTTCAGCGTTCTTAAGCTCTGATTTGGCATTTTCCAGCTCAGTTCTTGATTTCTTTATCTCAGATTTCAATTGAGACATCACATCCGGAAAGTTTGGTTGCTTTAAGTCAAATGTTATCCCGAGTTCTCTCAAAGAATTTAATTCATCATGCGTTTTGTTATCCGTAGCTTCTAGGGAAAAGTTTATCCTTTTCGGCTCGACGCTAATGTCTTTACTGTCAGTCGCTTCTCTGTTAGGGTACATTGAGCAATTGTCCGGAATAGTTTGAGCATGTTTCACGTCAATACCAAACATTGTCGTTTCATTGACGTTCCTCTTGTAGTCTTTGAGGAAATCCCTATTTTGTGTAGAAGTCAAATGAGCCGGTAATGAGTCAGCTCGGGGCGTATAACCCGGTATATCGAAATGGTCAACCAATTCAATGTTAAGAGAGCTCATATTAGCCTTCCCAAATTCCGTTGGTAATGTTCTGTTTAAAGTTCTTTCTTTTATATCTATATAAGGAGCACCAGTTAGACTGACATTGTGTGCTCTCATCTCCGCCCTGCGCATTTGCAGGTCTTGTTCATCGAAATCTGATATTGATACTATATCGCTAAGTGTTCGCGCTGAAGTTTTTCCTTCCAAAACATCGTTTCTATCTTCTTTTTGATGATCCTCTTCCAACTTTAGCGCTGTAAAGCAATGAATCATATTTAACTGCGTGTGTTAGTTAGGAGAATATTTCGCTGTCAAGGAACTTGGAGGGTATCCAAGTTTGATATTGTGCCTAGACGTGTTATTCTAAAACTAAACTGAATCATTAGACGGTTTCTTAGAAACTAATCTTATTTACAGAACGGGTTATTGAATGATTTTACAAAAATTGGCACGTTTCAATAAGAAACGGACAGATTGTTTACATATAATTTTCAGAGATAACTCGAGTAAAACGGCAGCTGTACAAAGATTGGTTCAAATGTTACTCAACGAACATTAACCCCAATTTTCATACGTCACAGCTATTTAGGTCTATGGTTTACGTTTTACAGTTATTTCCCAACGTAATAAAACGAATTATGGCTGAACGTTTCTGGCGATTTTCAACATATATTCTCATTAGTGTTAGATTTACTGTAGAAATATAAATATACGAATACTGAAATGGTAATATCGTTAATATCATAAATACAATTTAGCAAGTACTTACCCAACAGCTCTTGGAGCTGATCCTCTTTCTCGGCCAGGCCTCTCTGAAGGTCTCTGATGCTAGTTTGTAGTTCCTCTTTATCTTTTTCAAGACTCTTCGTTAGACATTCCAGTTTAGCGATACGCGTTTGTGCGTTAGACAATTCACGTTCTAATATTATTACTTTATCTTTTGGATTACCTGGTAAACAAAATAATAACAACAATATTTTACGGAGTTTGATTTCAAATGTTTAACGCCATTTACACAGGTAAATATCTAAAATATCTATTAGAAAATTCAGTCAGTGCACTGTCTTCCTATTTTACAATAGGAAGACAGTGCACTGACTGAATTTTGAAACGTCCATTTTCATGTTACCATGAAAAGGGACTCTATCAACTAAAATGCAAGGATATTAAGAAAGTGTTTTTCTTTCTTAATTTATGATGTCTTTACGGTGTTCTTACATTAGGATACAACATGAATTCGGTCAAGTTTGCTATGCATCAGTGAGCAGATCAATGCTGTCATATATGATTAAGAATAGGGACTTAAACCGGAAGTCATATTCGATAGTCGATTCGACGTGAATAGTATCTACATCGAATCGTTATGTTTTCCAATCAAATAAGTGATCACGAATATTGTAACAGTAAAAAATGCTCTTCGTTAGTAAGTGCTACAATTAAAGTGTACCTATAAAATAGTAAGGATTATGTATAGGCTATCAAAACTATTTTTTCATAATAGTAATGCAGTCTGATCCCAAACCAGGCAGCGCCTTCGCTATTGTAACCAGACTGCTGATATACTTTGATATTTCTAAATAAATTTATATTATAGATAAATTACACCCAGACACAGAAAAATTGATAGTGCTCATCACACAATTTTAAGTCCTGGGTGGGAATCGAACCCACAACCTCCGGCTTAGCAGTCAGGGTCACTGACCACCGATAGACCCGTCGTATTATTGGATACTATTTGTATCATCCTATGTTAGAGGTGCAGTAAGTTTGATTGAATATAAAGATTTGTTTAGTATTTCGTTTTTTTAATGTTTTCGTATCTATCTAAGATAAAGTGAAAGTAATAAGAAATGCAACTCTTATTTTGGACATTGGTATTTTTACGTGTGAATGTAATGAATAAAAATAGAATGATAATATAAATCATTTTTAAGTGCACATTTTTCAAAGTGTTATCTGAAGTTACTTAGAATTTGTAAGTAGTGATAAGTAAAATAAAATTAGGATCACTTACATGAATTCCCGTACAAAGAGTGATGTTGGTCGTTAAGTTTCTCCCTCTCCTCTAAGTTTTGCTTAACTCGTATTAACTGCTTGTCCTTGGATTCTAATTCCTCTTTCAGTCGTTGCACCTGCAGGAGCAACATAACATCGTTTATTTATATTTAGTTCTTATTTTGTACAGGTGTTTTGTACTGTGTGTTAATATTGTAAGGTAATAAAACAATCGAGCATAGTGAAAGATTTTTAAAATAGTTATAATTGACATGAAAATTGATTACATGTTCATAATTTTTCATCTATCTGACACGAAGGATTTCAACACAAAGAAACGACAGTAACACAGTAAAATATAAATTATCGACCCCTTTCCATAGCCCATCATATATTTTATAATTGTACTACTAAAATTTAGTACACACTACTAACCGTACTAATGTACCACGTACCTCAGCAAGTGCATCGTGCAGTTGTACAGAAAGTTGGCTGGTGGCTTGGTGCGACAGCGCTTCGGCGTCGTTCCTTTGTTGCTGCAGGCGCGCCGACAGAGAAGATATCTTGAGCGCCTGCTCCGACATGCGCGCCTGTAGTACATCGCGCTCCGCACGCACCTCCTAACATACAAACAAACAAACATGCTGTTATGGTACACATGACTATTCAGCAGAAATGAGTCTAATGAAGATGAAATTAAGGAAAAGAAAAATGACTGTTTCCTATAATCTACTGTAATAATTAAGACAAAAGATTTACATAACACTGTTCCTGCCGGCTTTAACCTTTGTTAAAAGACTTGTGATATGTACAATGATAAGTTGTGAATTCAGAAGCTTAATAACGCAAGCTGTAATAAGCCTAACAATAAGCACTATCCTATGTCCTTTTCCGGGACTCAATCTATCTCTATACCAAATTATAATAATCATCTAAATCGATTCAGCGGTTTAAGCGTGAAGAGGTAACAGACAGACACACTTTCGCGTTTTTTATATTATTATTCATAAGTTTGCCAGATACCAGACGTACCAAAATAATATCGCCCACATCAGAAATGTTCTCCGTACCTCAAAATGACTTTTTTAAACATATGAATGGAAGAAATGGAGTAGGTCAGTTCTGTGGAGATGTATTTAAACAACCAAGTAACGTAAACATCTATTGTTGAGAGAGAGAGACCAAAAGCACAGCCGGTATTGACAATTGTTTAAAATTTCAAGGCGCACGCTGCCAAACTGTTATGCTACATTAACCTGCAATACAGTTTCAAATTTGGCACACAGTGTAGCAATATAAACTGCAGATGTACAACAAACATGATTTGCAGAGAATCTGATAAATATATCTATACTTCTGTACGTAGTATAAAATAAAGTAGCTTTTTTGTGTTGTACGCTTAGATCTTTTAAACTAAGCAAAGGATTTATAATTACTATTTGGTTTAATTAGTTTATCTCGTTTAAAGCAGAAAATGTTGGTATTGAACTGAAGCTTTTAAAACTAGCATAATTAGGCAGCTCCTCCTCTCTCCTGATAGTGCTGTGCCCGACAGGGTCCATAATTGTTACCTACTCTTAAGCGTACCACCTGAATGTACATTATGGAATGCAATAAATTGAAATTTGATTTCAATGCGGTTTCCACCAATGGAGAGAGATATTCAAGAGGAAGTTTTACATGTATAATACATGCATATTATAGTACAGAAAATCCAAGAATTTCTAAGTTTTGTCGTGTAAAACATGTTTTTGTGCGCTTACATTGCAAACTCTAGCTAAACCTTACTAGATAGACCATAATAATGTAGTTCATCGTCATCAATCGTAATCAACAGTTCTTAGAAGATTATGTATTGTTAAGTTATTTAATGGTATGCCGGTAATATATTCACTATCGCCCTTTATTCTGGACACTGATGGTAGTAATTCATTTAAATATTATATCATTAATCAGTTTAAAAAAAATGGAGGAAGTTCTCAATGTTGTTGTTACTACCATAGGACTCCGTCATTTAAGAACCCAGTTTATGCCCGCGGCTCCGCCCGGTCGGCCCGGCATCGCGGTAAAGTGTCCCTCCTTAAAAAAACAAACTATCTCCATACCATATTTCATCTAAATTGGTTCTTCAGCGGTTATTGGTTCCCCGTGCAAACTTCCACCCCCTTAAAGGACGAGTTCTGACATAAAACTATCCTATGTCCTATCGAGGGGTCGAATTGTCACTTTATTAAATTGGATTTAAATCGGTTTAGCAGTTTAAGCGTGAAGAGGTAACAGACGGATAGACAAACACATTTTCGCATTTATAACATTGGTATGGTATTGGTATTCTTTTTTTATTTAGGCATGTATATTTTCCGTTTGGTCCCAATCAAATTTTGAGAAAAAGATTAATTATATTATTCATTTTATGACTTAAATATCGCTTTACTTTCAAACTAAAACTGCAAAGTAGATTCCCTAAGTAGATAAATAATCTACACCGAGATTATATCATGTAGCAATTTTCGAGTCTTCTTAATTAATAAAGCAACAGCCCGCGTCATTTCCAATTATTACATCATGTAGGTGGGTACATGCAGGCCGCAGCCGATGAGACGGCGGCACCAATAGCGTCTCGATGCACGCCTTCGTCGCCTACACGTCTGCCGACATATTTACGCTTCCTTATAAATATCACATAATGTGGTTCTCATAGTTAGTGTAAAGTTTGAGTAGTTCGTTAACACAACTGAGGGCCAATTGTGTGTTTTATTTCACTTCTAACAGATCACGGTGAGGCGCGTTCGGCGCTACGATTGGATTATTGAAAAAAAATAAACCCGACAGCGTGAGATGTATACTTAAAATTTACAAACCGGCGTTTTAAATTTTTGTTATACCTGTCACAATTGAAACAAATTTACAGACATCTCCACAAAGCCGTTTAAGCTAAAGAGCGTGCCAACCGCACTGAAATCTCCATCAATCGAAACGCTTAACGCGCTCGCAATCGATGTGACATAAACTTGCACTCAGCCCTCTGATGGCATACCAAGTGTCTGCCGCACGTGAACAAGTCGTTTTTTAATACAACTTACCTATATTTGGAAAAAAATACTTGTGAGAGTAGGTATGTTTCTTTGCTTTGCATTGGCAGTAAGCTAAACCATTTTTGTAATATAAAAGTATATTGTCAGGAAATAAGAAGTCAATTATATAACACTAGCTGACCCTGCAAACGTTGTTTTGCTATTTACATTATTTAAAAAAAAAAAAAATTTTTAATTTCTTAAAATCCGTTCTTAGCTGACCTCTACTCGGTGAAAAGAATATTCCTACCAAATTCTTTAGCTCTAATGGTTCCAGAGATATCGTGATGAGTGACTATATACGTGGAAATCTTTTATATATATATATATAGATATGATTAAAAAAAAAAGATTCAGGAAGGAATTCATTCCTGTACTAAAACATATTCCCACGACATCGTTTAGTGATGTTTATGACATCTTAGCGTATAAATGAGAAACGTCTGATGCGCAGTTGGCAGCGTTTGACGCACGACCCACAATATGAAACAATTAATTTATTTATATTGTATTCCCTTCTCATTGTTTTGTTTATTGGATGAAAACAAAGTATGTTTGTTTTTAGTTTGAATGTTATGCATTGCATAAATAACATAACATAACAAAAATAGACCTTGTGCCCACCCAGGTCGTTTCTCATACGTCCATACTAATATTTTACGTTGTTTGTTACGCTATCACGCCTAAACCACTAAACCGACTTTAAAGCTAGACCATCAGCGAGTAACATTGGCTACTTTTACCGCGATACACGCGGGCAGAGCAGCGGGCAAAAGCTGGTTAATTATATAAATAGTTAAAGGGGTTGTACTGCCCTGTAATCTCTCTTTTTAATCTAGTAGTGATATAGGCATAAAAAGCTCAGAGAAATCATTTAGGCGCCAGTTCTTTTGAAGTAAATTGCTTATATTTATAATATGTAGGTTGTTCTAAGTAATGAGTTTAGTATAAAAAATTGTGTAGAATGTTTGATTAAATAGGAAATATTCTTAAGATCTTATTTGATTACACTAGGTTTTTTTATGGATTAGGTAAACGAGCCAGATTAGGCAAACGGGTCACCTGATGGAAAGCGACTGCCTCCACCCATGAACGCTTGCTTAGTCTGACTGTTAGAAATATAAAAATAATAAACACTGTCTGACGGGCCGTTGTTCTAGTGGTTAGCAACCCTGACTGCTAGATCGTTTGTTAATAATATTAACAAATTACATTTAGACACAGAACATCGTGATGAGCACGTCATTTGTTCTGTGTCTAAATGTAATTTGTTAATATTATTAACAAATTACATTTAGACACAGAACAAATGACGTGCTCATCACGAAATAATTTGCCCTGGATTGGAATCGGATCCACGACCTAGCAGTCAGGGTTGCTAAATTGTCAGTCAGGGTGTGAAATTGTTATTATTATTATTGTTATCTACAAACACATATTAATGTGTTTGTAGATAATAATAATAATAATAACAATTTATTGACATTTAAGTTGGTACACATATGATTGAGAATCCCCTGGCTCCTGCGCTAGTTTAAACTCTGTTGCAGGAGACAGTGTTTTCCGCACGTAATATAAAGAACTCTATGTCATAGTTAAATAAGCAATACAATAAATAAAAAAAAGACACTAACAAAACAAAAAGAAATTCAAAAAAATAAAAACTTAAACATAACAATCATCATATTAACTCTAATTACCGTGTTTTGTGCGCGCATGCAGTTTGTGTGTGTATGTGTGTGTGTGTGTTTGTGTGTGTGTGTGTGTATGTGTCTGGGGGTGCGTGTGTGCGAGCGGGTGCGTGTGTGAGCGTGCATGTGTGTATGTGCGTGCATTTGAATTTTTGTGTGTATGTGAATGCCTTGCTTGTTACGTATATTTATTCGTGACTATGTCTTCAGTGCTATCATAATTTAATGAATTTAACCACCAGATATATACACCTATGTATGTTTATCAGCAGTCTGGTTACCATAGTACAGGCTCTGCCTAGTTTGGGATCAGACAGCTGTGTGAGATGTGTTACTCGAAGTTATTCGAGTTTCGGGTTTAAGAAACTTTATTCACATAAAGAATTACGTATTCACTTACATAAGAACACATTTTAAATGATATACAATCATTTATATATATAATTTTTATTGTCTTTAAAAAAATGTGTTCAAAATGAAATACATATAACTAGAGATATCTCCTAGCACAGCATAATATTTCTGATCAAAATGTTTGCCGGCTTCAACGGTTGTGCAAGAGTCCCTACTAGTGATAATCACGGATGCCATTCGTTTATTGTGAAGTGGGAACCAACAACATTACAACTGACACATCGGCGATGATGGAACGTTTACAGACATTAATAACCGGGATGTTTGCCTACTACGTGGTATTAAAAAAGTTATTTGAAGCTACCCGACTAGTATAGTATAGTTTTTTATGGTATAAGGGGCAAATTATTGACTGCACGGATAGCGTAGTGGTTTAAGAGGTCACCTCGCCGCTTCCTACTGCGCTAAGTGTTGAGGGTTCGATCCCAACATGGGACATCACTTTGTGTGATCCAGAAATTGTTGTTCTGAGTCTGGGTGTTCTTTGTGTCCGTTTCATGTATGTTCGTAAAGTCCCCCGCGACAGAGAGAAAAAAAACTAGCAAACGTGTCAGCTACAACTCAAGAGTATCCCCCGGAATCAGGGGAGGAGAGGGGAGGGGGTGTTGTTCTTCGATGATTTCACACCTAACACCGGTTTTCTGTAAGACCATGGTATGATGACGGTCGAGCTGGCTGGCTGGCTCTCCCACGGCTTAAAATATTACTATTAATACTTCTGTAAAGCTCGGGTTTAATACCCACAGTGTTTGTATGAAACAAAACAAACACGATACCAAAGAAACTAATTACATACTTTATGGAGCTGAATGTTAACCTGAAAGTTTTTTTTAATTCCAAACGGACACTTATAAAGTCTATCATCACTTACTCTCAACACTTAGTCCAAACTTTAACCGAAAATAGCCCACAATAAAGAACCACTCACCGTGAGATCCGGTAACCCCATACCAACGTACTTTTTAACGTAGCTCCAGACAAACATCACACACTTCACTTCATCAGAACACGACACGACATTTTTTTCACTTGTACATTGCGGGATGAGTATGGATCATATATATCACATGTTGATGATAAATGGCAATGAATGGGGCGAACGTAGATAGGGTAGAGACCTTACGGCAGCAGAACACGCTCTGAAGCATCGGGAGAGACTGAAGGCAGACAGCGCGCGCGGGCTAAGGGAGTTGTAGATGTGCGACGATACTCAATGCATAGATACGTTTGTGATAACTAAATTAATAAAATTTATAAAATAAATATATGTCTTGCAATTTGACATAATAATATACACATTTTGATTGTTACAAGAAGCATTTCTTTCTGACTGCATAAAATTCTGTCTCGAAAGCGGGCATTGCACGTGGATTTACAGCTGGATAAAGTGTTAAAAAAGTAACAAAATGCCGTCTCTGTGTAGTGCCATTTTGATATAAAAAACACCAATGTTAAGTTTTGATAATTTGTATTTCAAACCGATTTTTATGAATTTGAAGCTACGCTTGTCACCCTTCTACTATTTCAAACAGTGACCCTGCTTTTAAAGTAAAACAGTACTTTACGATACACTGCATTAAGATTTAAACGACCAAAAGAAATCACCGAACAATAAAAAGTACCACATCTATACTGCATAATATTAGTAACTCCGCATCTCTGTCTATATTTATACGCACACACCAATATTTATCAGTGTGTGCATCTCGCGACACGTAGGGCTGTCTATTTCTGTTCTGTTTATCTTCCTGCTTGTGTAACAGAGGTTAACTGCAATCAGCTAGTAAATGGGTTATGTTACGATTTTTTGTTGTTTGAACACTGGGTGGCAAAGGGTGGGTGGGATTTACTGCATTCAGTGCAATATTCAGTTACTATACTTCTATTGTGTTATTATAATGTATTTGTAATTACAGTGATATCAATATACATTGTTCTTAAACAATAATAATTTGTATTATTATTATAAGGAAAGAGGTATGTAATGGCAGATATGCACTATACCAACCCGATTTATTGTATTACTGTCATTAAAGACTAATTTTGCTTGGCTTTGGAATGGAACCTATAGCTTTGTAATCAAGCTATGGGTTCCATTTGCTATAATTACATAGAAGAATGTGTAATTATACAGTTGGTATATACAATCCATACACTAAGTTGTGTCTGTGTGCTGCGGATCAAACTACATACACATAAATTTAGTTGAACCGTATAGCATATAGGGCAAGAGAAATACGAATAAGTGTAATGATATGTATATTTTTTTTATACGTTGCGAAACCAGCTTCAAGTACAAGTAGTAATGATCGCAAGAAATCAAAACTAATTGACAGAAAGTAACAAAAAAATAAATAAATTATTGTCAACCCTGCCCTTCTAGTTAATAAAACCTTATAATACAAATTGAAGAACGGAGAGAGTTCATTGCGCATATTAGGGTCGTGGACTTTAGCAAATTACATGAAATAACACGCCCGTGCCCCACTAGATGTGTTAGGCGATGACTAATGAAGTTGATTGAGAAAATTGCTTAATTCCAGTCTGTTTAGAGAAATTCGATTTATTTATTAAAGTAAATCTCATTCATAGTTGTATTTGGGTCAGTTACGTACGTATGTAGGGCATCTGTTCGCAAATTACAATAAAAAATAAAGCGAACGATATGTACCTAAATAAATTTATCTATGGTCAGTGTGGTGACGGATTAAGAATACGGAGTGTCACCACCCCTATTTATCCCGCGAGTGACGTAAGAGCCTTGGGAGTAAACTACGCAGAACGACAGCACTGCAAAGCGAAGGAAGGCATCCTAAGCCACGATGATTAAACAACAATTTCTTCCAATATCTACTGAAATCTCCAAGAATAATAATAAACCGATTGAAGTGTTTGCCATCCATCTACATATCGATGAACTCCAAGAACTATAAACCAAAGCTGACAGATTCTGCATATCCATAAGCCAATGTTGCAAAACTATCAGGAATCAGGGCAGTTATAGCATGCAATTTAACCACGGGCCGTTTGAAGCTTTGCTATATATTGGGCACAAATCTATAGAATCAAAACACGTCGGCGCCAGAGTGTAAACATAGACGAGGCATATCATGAGCATGATATGTTGGACGAGAAAAGAAAAGCTTTCGTAGCGTCTAATTTTAAATTTTATCCATTATGTGATCCATCAAATTAACAGACACTTACAGGCAGATAATTCACTGAACCCAGGGATGTGTTCGTAATTCATTCCAGATGTTCCTTAAAAGCTCCACATTTACTTGACCTGTATGTATCATTGAAACGGAATTTTTCGATTCAAAAATAAATTCTCAAAAAAGCCGCTAAAATCTGATATGTACTATAACCGTATAACCGACCCGTGATCATGAAATAGTTAGTCTTATAAAGTGTTGTGTTAGTGTTCTAAGCTATATTTTGATGCATTTAGACTCTTTTTTTTTCGAATGCGTCCTAATCACTGCCTTTGGACCAGTTAAAATGTAGAAAATAACTGAACGAAAACTGCCTTCACCTTTGCCTGCAAATTGAGATTCTAAAAAAATATTGTATCGACTGCAGAGAGTAGTGTCAAACGATAATGGCAAGAAACATATTCTCGCTGATGTCAGCTCAAAGCAAAGATAAATTACAAATCATCGTACATGATCGAAAAAACTTATCATTGAACTTGAAGTCTATTTCCGGAGCCTGGACTGTTGAGCCTCGCAAGTATCGCCATTAATACAACGCTTATTTAATGTTTATTTGTGTCTCGGTGAGCTAACATCTAACAGAAATAGTGATGGTTGGTAATCTTGTATTATACTTTCTAATGATGTTATGTAATGGGTTTCTCTGTTATGTTCTATTGGCAAATATATATATATTTTTTTTTTGGCTGGGAGGGAATTAAATACGTTAGATACGTTGTGCATTTCATGATCTACATGACCTACATAAAATAGACTTTTACTGCTTATCATTAAAAATGAATATCTTAGAAGATATGAGAGATTTAAAATATGGGCGCAAAGCGGCCGTCGGCCGGCAGGAGCGGAGCGTACCTATAAATATTGTATATAAAGATGTCCTGTAGTCCTGTCTAATCATAATAATGGTATAATTAATTACTTCTCACTGACACCACATTAGTAGTAATAGTAGTATCTAAATTGCACCCGTGCAAAGTCGGGGCGGATCGCTAATGTACATACAAAGTTTAGTTTGCATACGACAGTTTGTAGAAGGGTGAATTTATTTCTTAGATTTATTGTTATAATTAGAAGCGAAGCTAATAAATAGTTTTAATGAATTGAATTCTGAACCAAGTTTTCCACAGTTTGCATCCTAACAACGAATACAAATTACTCTCACTATCAAAATCTGGTGTGTAAGCTGCTTTTTGTGATGTCCAAGCTGATGAAAATTTATTTTTATACTTCAGAATGAAAATTTATACATTGAGAATGTTTTGAATTTGCCATTTTTGGCAAAGTACCAGGATGATACAAAAGATCGCAAATAAAACAAGCCTTATATATTTATCCATACATTTATATGTATAAAAACGGGTAACTCTAACCACTCCGATTGTCATATAAAAATAATGTTGCAGCGAACATTTTGATGATAAATTTATAACGATTTTATTTACGTGTTGACAACAGCGCCTATGTTTCCAAGGTCTGTCTACTAATGTCACCTGCAAAAACCTAATAGTAATAGTACTAGTCGCGTTGTTTAAAAGACGTTTTCTGATAGTAATCTCACAAGTGATGCACCTTCGTTTGAATAGACTTTAACATCTTTTATTCTTTATTCTCTTTAAGCCCGATATTGGATTACTATTTGCTTATGTTCGGAGAAGGTTTTAATTAGAGTAGAGAGCGTAGAGAGTTTTAATTAGCGTAGAGTTTTTTATTTAATAGACAACCCCTGCATTAGTAACACTCAGACTCAGAACAACAATTAGTGGATCACACAAAGTGTCGTCCAATGTGGGGATCGGAACCACAACACTCAGCGTGGTAGTAAGCGGCGAGGTGACCGCTTAAACCACTACGCCATCCGTGCAGTCATTTATAAATCCGAAGTCCAACAATGCTAATACTATCGCTTCCATCATATTCTAAAGTTTAAAACTACTTTTTTTTAAATAGGCTAATAACGTGCCAACATGTAGGCGCCACTCTAACTTGTCATAAAAGCTTCAGATTCTTTACGAGTTATCTAGAAACTGTAGAACGTGTGGAACTTTGCACCGCTCGAGTGACATTTGACTATCGTTGTCATTGTGAAAGAGTTAGCGCGCTAAATAAATAGCTGGACAAATGCCAAGCTTCAATGAAGTTTCAAGGTCTGACGCGTTGTGCGAACAGCCGAACTGTTTTATTCTCTACACACTTGATAGTATACAATTTGTTCCTTTGTTATGAATGATGTGTAGTGATGGATTAAGAATACGGAGTGTGATTCCGTGGGTGTCGTAAGAGTCGACTAAGGGAGTCAACTACGCAGGACAACAGCACTGCAAAGAGAAGGAAAACTAGAAACAAACCCTATATCAACCCGTCTGGCCAACGTAGTATAGTAGGCCAAACCCTCCTTTCTAAGGAGAGGCTTATGTCCAGCAGCGGACTGTTATAGGCTATTGATGATGATGATGATGATATACTTCACTTATTACCTGGATCAGAAAACGAGGGAAATTGATAAAGGTGGTTTCTCACTGACACTACAAGGAAAAATGAAGTGATTGGTGATATTTAAAACTATGACTTACCTGAGCAATATCTTTTAACTGTGACCTTTGCATCTCGAGATCGGCGACTCTCTTAAGCGCAGCATCCACAGCGCGTGAGTGAGCTTGCAGACACTCCCAAATGCCAGCCAACTCTGACAAGTGTTCCGAGAAACGTGGGGATGGCTCGGTGTCGGGGGACTTCGCCTAATCAAATATTCAATTAATACTCACATAAAGATACACATAATTTTTAGACTTTATATTCACTAGACTTATTATCTGATAAAATCAATAGTCATCAATTTTGGGTAGGTTCTCAATTCTTAACCGTAAACTCTGACTATTTGTTTAATTCTACAGAATTAATGTTAACTATAAAAAATGTATTATTAATATAAAATACCAATAAATATTGATATTACTTCTTTGAACCATCTAATGTTAGCTCTTATTGAAAATTATGAAAAAAAAAAAGAAAATTTCAGTTCAGAACTTTGAACTCTATTAAACTACATACTGTGAGTCAATTTACTGTGAGTATGACGTAGTTCACAGATAAAGTAAAGGGGGGTTGAAACTGAAATGATCAGTATCTATGGTTACCTCCAAATGTGTGTCTCTCTGATCCCTGAGCGATACATCTTCACTCGGCTCACTGCAACTGGTTGAACAAACTTCGTGTAGCCTTTCCAACTTGCGCGTGCGCCGGTGGATTTGTTCTTCCAGATATCGACACTGTAACAATACCCATCACGGTAACTACCTGATATTTTCAAATAAAATACATTTTTCAAGCCAAGTTTCAGGGTACACTTCAGGGTATAACAACCTTAAAGGATCCGTGTGGTGACGGATTAAGAATATGGAATGTCACCACCCCTATTCATCCCGTGAGTGTCGTAATAGCCGACTAAGGGCACAAAATAACGCAGGACACTAGCACTGAAAAAAGAAGGAAAACTTGACACAGACCCTATACCAACCCGTCTGGCCATCGTGGTAGAGGCTTAAAAACCTCCTTTCTAAGGAGAGGCCTATGTCCAGCAGTGGACTATTATAAGCTGTTAATGTACTGTAATGGATCCACTACTACGACTGAATACTGATATACTTGTGATCAGGGGTCTCTGCTGTATTTCAAATCAGTTTAATAAAACAATTGAAACATGTTTATTTATATTTTAAGCGGCAGTACCCTATTGGTTAAGGCATTGGACTTGCGATCAAGAGGTCGTGGGTTCGAATCCTGACCAGTAAACTACCGACGTGAACCCACTCCTAACACAAGCAATTTAGCTTAGCTGGAGGTGTTAACGGGAATACTAGTAATTTCGGTTTCTAGTAAGACTTAAAAAAAAACCAGATAAGGTGGAAAACTACTCACATACATATATTCATATATACAAATTTAATAAATATAGAGAAAGAGTATTTAGTGACAAGAGCTTAATTTCTAGTACAAAAGATTCATTAACCAGCTTGATGCGGTAAGAATATACAACTAAGTACATATATACATATATTTACATACATTACAATATGTACATTCACTGAGAACAAGTAGAAACCTACCTGCTCTTTAACTCTTTGCAAAAGTTCAGCGGTCTTCTCCTCCTCTTGTCCACACTTAACGCACATCACATCACTCTGATCTAGTTTCTCACTCTTCATAGACTCTAGTTCTACCAACAAATTCCTCATTTTGCTATCCCTTTCATCTATTGTTTTCTTCATCTGTTCGAGTTGTTCTAGAATCTCATGTTCGTGGGTCGTTTTCTGTTCGAGTTGAGATTCGAGATTGGCGATAATATCTCTTAGTAATGATATCTTCTCTTCTGATGCTTTTAGTTCTTCGTCGGTGGAAATTTTGCGGGCTTCCAATTCAGAGATGATTTGATTCATTTCACGGGTTTGGGCTTCTAGCTGTTCGACCTGATTTGAAATGAGAAGAGAGATGTAAAAGAAAGGTTAAGATGCTAGATGACATAATGAGGTAATTAAGCTTTGGAAAATATGTATGCGGTTAATAATATGGCTGTGCGGTTTTGGAATCCTATTTGGTAGTTAAAGGGAAATAAAATAATATAAAGGAAAATTATTTTTAAACTCTGTGAAGAAATCTGTAGAACGTCGTAGACAGCGGCGTTACTTAGCTAGCTAACCTATAGTTTTAAGTACCTACATAACAAATATTTAATGCATTTTTCATATGAAAAAAAAATCACATTTTCACATATCTCCCATGGATTGGATTTCGCCATACTATTAGAGTTAGAACCTATTACTCCTAATATTGTTACCAGTAAAGAGTAAGTTTGCATTTTGAAAATAGGACTATTGTAGGAAAACTACGCGTTTAAGTATATCCTATCAGTAATCGCTCTAAATTAGACGTTACATCATTTTCCAAAATACTTTAACCAGTGAACCAAACTACAAATAACAAACAACATTTAACCACACGAACCACTAAAACAAGTTAACATTTCTACTATTTATTCTATGATATTGTCAAGAAGGATTGGCGTCAGGCCAGATCGGCTATAAAATAACCAGCCAAAACTCTTTACAAAATCACAGATTGTCCTCACCCCTAATGCAATTGGAAAAAAGGTCTGAAAAAAATGATGATCTAATGTACAAACAAACATGCAGTTAATAGTGCAACCTTTTAACCAAAAGAAAATGTACTCTTACAAGTTCATCGCAGGGCAGTTGTATAACAAAATTAAAAAAAGAACGAGTGTGCTTTAGACCACACGACTGAAGTAAAACTTCTTGGCTATGAGAGAAAGAGAGAAAGAAAATGTGTGCTCGCACCTCCCTCTCTTGCCCCTACAGTAATATACGAAACGTGAACGTAACTCTCTTTTTATCTTCACTAACTTATATCTCCCTCTCAACTTCCGTTCGCCTCGCCCGATCACACTTTTCGTAACGCTCTCGTTACGCATTCACCAGTCAAGAAGTTTTACATAAAAAAAATGTATGTTATACAATTGTAGTGCGTGTGACGCAAGACATAGAGGACAAACTTACGTGCAGGTCGTGCTCACGACAGTTGCAAAACGGCAGACGGAGACTTTGCATCTGTAGACAGAGTCGTGCAAAGTGCTGGGGTTAGTAGCCACACCGATACGACACTTCATATTGTTTATATAAATACGATAATTCCGTATATATAACTGTATAAGTATAGATAATAAATTGAATATATGGAACGTTCATATATCAATATCGTTAGTGTCGTTTGGTGGTCAATAAATACAAATTAGTAGCTAAGAGTGCGTAAATAGAAACAAAGAAATAGTATAGATTACTAAAAATTAATATAGAGTATAGCGGTGCAATTAATGTTAGTTGTGGTGTGAAAAGTCTGGAAACAATTAATAGACAAAACAAGGACATCGATGAGGGTCGCCCCACACCGTAGCTGACACAAGCGAGTGTATGCAGGCGCGTACCTCTGTGAGTATCCTGGCGCTGGAGTGCAGGCGCGCGGCGAGGCGCGTGTTGTCGTGGCGCAGGTCGGCGAGGCGGCGCGCGAACTCGTCGCGCTCGGCCTCGCGCTCGGCCGCCTGCTCCTCCACGAACTGGCGCGTCGAGCGCAGCTGACGGTTCGCCGCCTCCAGCTGTACACGTCACACCTTCACTTCTTTTTTTCTTATAAACACAACTTTTGTAAAAGCTAATTCGAGTGCGACCAAAATCAATCCGATGAAAATCAATTGGAACAAACAAAATATTAAAAAATCTGATTTTCGGTATCGACGTTAGAATCGACAAATAGTTGTTTAAACACTAGCGGCTCACCTGCTGCTGGAAGTCATCCCGCTCCCGCTGCAGCGCGTCCAGGTCGTGCGCCAGGCGCTGCAGGCGCGGCGAGCCCAGCGCGTCCAGCGACAGCGCGCCCCCGCCCCCACCCCCGGCCCCGCCCCGCGCACGCGCGCGAGGCTCCTCCGGGCACGGACCCGTGCCGTACCTACACAAAACATTTAATAATTAAATATTTCTTATCCGATACATTATTTTTTTCAGTCTCAGTCTCGGATTCGATGTCCGGATCGAACCAAATGTTTGTATGATCTGCAAATTTTTGTTTCGGAGTTCACAGCACAGCAGTCGCATAAGCTACCACTGCACCAGAATCATTAAAGCAAATCAATTAAGCGATAACGAGACTCGTACACAGTCCACCGAACGCTCATTCCATGTTACGTACCCTTCGGCGATAACATCGGCGCTAGTCATGAGCTGAGCGATCTTGATCATCGCAGCTTCTAAGTCCGCGCGAAGCAAATTCTCTCTCTGCAGACACTCCGCCATCGCTTCTTCCATGTTCTAAAACATTCAAGATATCATTAACGGTTGATTACGATACATTTGTGGCGACTTCCACACGCAACGAAATCATTTAACTTGTATACAATCTAACGAAAACACACCGAAGTACGAAGTAACAAGCAATGCTACATCGCGCAATAAAAATTCTCGCAATAAACATTATTTATTTACAACTTTATGCACTTATGTACAACGACGGGCTTAATGCCCAAGGCATTCTCTACCAGCCAAACTTTGGGGGGTGTAGCAATCTGGTGAGGTAGATGCACTCGAGGTTACAGTTGCTGTAGCAATTATAAGTAACATATACAATTACACACATATACATATATAGATATAAATACACATAAAATACATATACATTATGTGTACTTTATATATATTTATGTGTATACTTTATGTAATACATTGTCATAAATCATTATGTCCCATCACGTTTCATAAAAGTTTAATAGAAAAGAAAATTTAAAATAATTAAATATTCAAGTACCTTTCTATGCAACTCGCAGTTCTCACAATTTTTCTGTCTCGAATCTAGGTCCTCGACGAGCTCCGTGATCTGCACCTGACTCGACTCCAGCATCTTGCACTCCGGACGACTTTCTACAACAACAAAACTTCTTAGTTATTGTTAAAATAATTTAAATTCATTTATTTCATTTTCTTTAAAGACAACTCCAGCGCTAGGAACATATCCTGTGTAGCGGGGGGTTTTACAAACATCATTCAAACGGACACAAAGAACACCCAGACTCAGAACAACAATTTGTTGATCACACAAATCACTACGTCATCCGTGCAGTCAATTATTTTGACTGCACGGATGGCGTAGTGGTTTAAGCGGTCGCCACGCCGCTTTCTATTGCGCCGAGTGTTGTGGGTTCAAACCCCACACGGGATAACACTTTGTGTGATCCATAAATTGTTGTTCTGAGTCTGGGTGTACTTTGTATCCGTTTCATGTATGTTTGTAAAGTCCCCCGCGACACAGGATTTATTCCTAGTGCGGGAGTTGTCTTTTAAAAAAAAAAATGAAAAAAAAAAAAATATATTACTGCACGGGCACGTTACAAGATAACAATATTATAAACGATGATAGTGTGAAAGAAAGAGTCAGTGAGAAAGAGAGAAAGAAATAAATATTTATTATAGCATAGGGGGGCAAACAAGTAGACGAGTCACCCGATGGTAAGCGACTCATTGACATCTGCAGCTCAAGGGTCACAAGTGTTTGAGTGCCCTCCACCAGAATTAGAGGGGGGTTTTAAAGCGTTACTGTTGAATACAAACTGTTAGTGAGTTTAGCAGAGAGGTCGAGTAGCGAGTGAGCCTCATGTCGGAGCCGCCGCAGGGAACTTTCGAGCTCCTTCTTGATGTCGGCGCTCAGGTCGCGCTGCTGCTGCAAGAACGTCACGATGCCCTCCTGGAACATAAATTACGACATTGTTTATCCGAGTGGTGACGGATTAAGAATACGGAATGTCACCAACGCCTATTGGATGAATATGGGTGGTGGGTTTCGTAAGACTAAGGGAGCAAGGACAACAGCACTGCAGAGAGAAGGAAAACTTGAAACAAACCCTATACCGACCCGTCGCCATCGCGGTATAGCACGTCAAAACCTCCTTTTTAAGGAGAGGCCTATGTCCAGCTGTGGACTATTAAAGGCTGTTGATGATTGATGATATATAGAAGAATCTGTGTCAAACTATATAATATGGTATCAAAAAAATGTAAAGATGATAAAACCGATCACATCAATCCTTTTTCCGATTGCAAGCTCTGCCTAGTTTCGAATCAGACTGCGAAAGGTGTCTTAAGTTATTTTTATTATTTTACTTATTTATAGTATATATTACTTATATTGTCACATAATTTACAGTAAATAAACAATATTTTTAAGCACGGGCGTATACCTACATACAGATCTATTTTCAAAGAAAGATTGTCTTAGCCCAGTTTCTTAGTATTATCAGTTTCTATTATAAAGACGACGGGCCTGTTGGTCCAGTGGTTATGGAACCTGACTGCTGAGCCAGAGCCTGGTGGTTCGATTCCCACCCAGGACAAATAATTGTGTGATGAGCACGATCATTTATTTTGTGTCTGATGTAATTCATTTATCTATATGTATGTATTTAGAAATATATAAGTATGTTTATTAGCAGATTACTGTAGCACAGGCAATTCTTAGTTTGGGATCAGATAGCCGTGTGTGTGATGTGCGTAGTTATTTTAATAAAAAAATGATGGTTGCTCACCTCGTCCAAATCAGCGAGAAGTACATTCAGGTCTGGTGCAAAGTGCACGTGCTTGCCACTACGCGACACAATACTGTTGTTCAGATCGCCGGACAGGTTCGGCGTCGTGGGACGAGATTCCTCCTCTACGACCGTTCTGCAATATAAAAATGTATATTTCAAAAAAGTGTCACTGACTTCAAAGTGCCCATACATCAAAATGAATTATAATTTTCCAACCAAACGTGAAGTATGCCTTCTCAAATAAAATAAAATATCCAAATCGGTTAAAAAACGACTGAGTTATGAGTAATTTTAATAAATATTAAAAAAAAATGGATTGACAACCTTATCGTTTTTTATATTTGGTTAAAAATATATAATAATATTAATAATTTTACAATTAATAAAGGAAACAAATGTGAATTATGCCATGTCTTTGTAAAGCTTTAAAATTTAAAAAAATGTATCAAGGTAAAAAAATGTATCAAGGTACTCTCGTAATAAGTGTTAAAAAATCAGTTATTTACCAATAAAACCAATTACAGTTATTTTAAATTACAGGTCAGGCTCGGGAGACATTCAATATATATGACTTGGCTGTTCAAATAAGTAAACCCTATAGCGATTCTTGCAAAATAATTTATTTACAATTTTTAGTTTCGTCTTTCTCTCCTTAGAAAACCTCCTTTCTAAGGAGAGGCTTATGTCCAGCAGTGGACTATTAAAGGCTGTTGATGATGACTTTCATCTTAATCCTAACTAATATTATAAACGTAAAAGCGTGTTTGTTTGTTTTAACGCTTTCACGCCTAAACTACTACACCGATCATCATGAAACTTTGATAAATGTACAGAAAAGGACACAAAGTAAATTTCCTCCTAAATAACCACTGTTGAGATAAAGTCAATGGTATCTCAAAGGCATCTCATTAGCGTATCAATGCACGTTAATAAAAAATAAAAGAATTGAGGCCCAGATCTATGAGGTAGTCATATCATCAACAACAGCCATCAATAGTCCAATGCTGCACATAGGCCTCTTCTTAGAAATCATCCAGTAATAAACCAATAAAATGAAAATAAAACTATTATGGCGCATAAATCCATATAAACAATCCATGTTCTGTCGTATATCGCTCATCACATCTACGTATCAGTAACATAAAAAGGGCGTAACTACCAGTGCAAAGCCTACAGTTATTATGACTAATGACACTCCCCTGTATAACAATATAAATCAAGATAAGATGACAATAAAGGAAGAAGGACTTAAGCACAATGATTCTACATTTAAATAGCTACTGTATTTCTTTTATGACAGTGATATAAATCCGTGTGTAGTAAAACCGCATTAATTACATATAAGACAGTTGGCCTCGTGCCAATGTACACTAGATAGGTACTGATTCAGATAGCAAGCGCAACAGGTGTTAGAGGGGTATAGGGTACAAGAAGAGAGAGGGAGGGGTTACATATTAATAGTAAGTAATCGTCATTCTGTTTTTTTCAGTTGTAGGGTTGCCAATACGTGGGAAGTGTTTTCCCCTGGGATAGGGCCCGATCAGGCATGGTGTCAATTCGAGGAAGACCTGAAATAACATGGTCCGGGTCCTCCCAGAGTAGGGCCTCCCTGAGGCCGGCCGTCGAGGTGGTTTTTAGTGGAATCACTTCATACTCCTGGCCTCTGAGTACCCGAGGAGTAAGAGATCCGAAAGGATTTTCCACTCCGTTTTCCAAAAAAAAAAGGATTGCCAAGAGGTACATGAACAGGAACATACAAATCCTCATGTGGAGAACCCTAATTCATTTGGTAACTTCTCTTTTTTCTTCCTTTCTATTTATTTACACATTTCCTGGTCTGATTTATTCCATGAGCATAACTCGACTACATACCTATGTAATATATTTATAGTATTTATATATTCAGAAAACCGTTGTTAAGCAATTATTTCGTTGCCATTCACCTATTCAGTTAATGGAATCAAACCCCGCTACCGGGCAGCAACACGCTTGTCTATTGAATTACATATGACCAAGAACGGCTGTCAATATAGATCTTATGATCAGTTTATTCGTTTACCCTATGCCATTAAAACCAGATAATTTAAATTGGACTTGCGATCAAGAGGTCGTGGGTTCGAATCCTGACCAGTACACTACCGAACCTACTCCTAACACAAGCAATTTAGCTTAGCTGGAGGGGTTAACGGCAATACTAGTCATTTCAGATACTAGTAAAGCTTATAAAAAAAAAAATTACAAACATCGACTAAATTGTAGTCTGATTAAAAAATAACCAGTGATGAGCGGAGGCTCCAAATACGTTCGTGGCAACCCTAATGTTGAGTGGGACACCTCCACAAGCGCCTAACTTTAGCACGTCTCGACACCATTAAATCTGCTCGTCCGTTCAAGTCACACCCCGAACTAATGCGACTTAAATACCGTATCTTTCTTTGTATTCAATGTTAATACTGATTAGCGAATATTGGTCTTTACGTCCAAGTAATAAGGATTCATATGATGTGCTAAATACTGGACCACCCAGTAGCTTCTGACTAGCGCTGTAAGTTAAACAAATGCGTTGGACTCTTTACTTGAGGTGTTCCTTCAGCCTCAGAAATACTCATTTATTCGAGAAAGCAAATGATCCGAGTCAAGAAGTAATGGTAGCACGCCCCAGTAATACGTTAGCCGCTAGAGTTAAAGTTATTAGCACAAGTGAGTTGTTGCTTTGAGTGTCAAACTCCGACTCCATAATAAGGAGAGGAGAAAAGGGGGCTTGTTAAGACTTTGATTACCTCACTCAGTCAGTGTAAACCAACGGAAGAAATACTTAACACCGGTTTCTGTGAGGCCCTAGTATAACTCCGGTCGAGCTTGCTTATATTATCCGGAGTATGACTCTCTGCCAGACTTCTACTGCCTTGACTTGGTCCGTAATTATTAGAGTAGATTATTATAAGAATCAAACTATCTTCATACCAAATTTAATCTAAGTCGGTTCAGCGGTTATTGTTTTTCCATACAAACTTGCACCCCCCTTTTGCCCCTTTTAAGGATGATTTCTTGGATAAAAACTATCCCATGTCCTTTCCCGGGACTCAAACTATCTCTATACGCAATTTCATCTATATCGATGCAGCGGTTTAAGAGTTAAGAGGTAACAGACAGTCAGATAGATAAAGAGACACACTCGCATTAGTTTGGATTTTATCTAAGAATATCTGTAAGCTAAATTTAAAGATAGTATAGGAAACGATCAATGCAATTTTCGTGACTGACGCAATTCTCGACCTTCTTCCTACATAACTTTAACATATAGAAATGTCTGCACATTTATGTAAATATGTGTGATGTAACCTTTTATTATTACTAATATTTCTGTCGGTCTATCACAGGCGTATAAAATAAATGAGGTGTATTAAATAATGAATTTATTTATATGCGTTTCCTTAATAGAATTAGTGCATCACACGAAGAGGTATTGACATAAATATGTTTCCTTTGTTCAACAGAACACAACATTATGGTTGGGACAGACGATGGACGAGGTGCTGCGGTGTCTACTATTAAATGTACTACACAGAACACAACATTATGGTTGGGACAGACGATGGACGAGGTGCTAAGGTGTTTACTATTAAACGTACTACACAAAGTTCTATCTCTCTGTATAGCGATATTCTATATTCATATTAAAACCTGCTGATGCAGCGTTGTCGTCCGGCAACACTCGCTGTGTCTCGGCCTAAGATCTCTACGTGAGTCTATTGATAATGATATTCTGGGAATTGTACAACTGACCTATTTTACCTCACGTGCATCAAAAGGATAAGCATTTAATCCTTAGACAAGAGTTCCAAATGTTCGGAGGGAGATCTTCACGTGTATTTATAGAAGCTAGAATATGAACAGTATTTTCATAACACAGTTTCGAATAGTAAAATCAGTATTACTGAATTCTAGGCTTGGTTTTGTATTTAAATTAACAAAAACATATAAAAGCACAGCCCTAAGTACGTTCGTCTTTGCGTGAAAAAAATTATTCCACCTCTCTGATTTAATTTTCTAGACAAAAGGAGTCTGAAAAAAGACATCTTAGACACCGTGTATGACAAATATTACATTGATCATGTGAATGGTAGGGCAACGCATAAAATACGAACAAACGTTGATTTTTATATACAAGAAGATACTGTTCAATTACTGATACTGTTTGGTATTAATATAATTCGTTAAATATATATATCTTTATCTTTATATATATAATTCTTCTGTGAGTGTGTATGTCACTGAACTTCTCTCAAACGACTGGACCGATTTTGATGAAATTTTTTGTGTGTGTTCAAGGGGATCTGGGAATGGTTTAGATTCACAATTTTGTCCGCTGGACAATGTTTTTTTCATTAATTTTTAATTTATTAGTAGTTGTTGATTTTGGAATGTTTTACATTGGATCAGACAGACGGCGCTACCATCGCAGTGTCAAATTTGACAGGACAACGTCTGTAGGGTCCGCTAGTATATATATATAACTAGCTGACCTGGCAAACGTTGTTATGCCATATACATAATTTAAAAAAAAAAAGTCAAAAAAAAAAAAAAAAAATTAGGTTTATGAAAAATAGATGTTGGCCGATTCTCAGACCTACCCGATATGCACACAAAATTTCACGAAAATCGGTCGAGCCGTTTCGGAGTAGTGACACGAGAATTTTATATATAAGATATTAATATTATCATATATTTTTTTGTAAGTGTTACGGTAACTACTGGTGTCCTATATAAATTCTAGATAAAAATAAGAAATGTTAAGTGGAGTACTTACTCGTCGCCTTCGGGTAGTAATCTGGAAAGCAGTTGCGCTAGCACGGTTCGGTTGAGCTCGTCTTCTGCACTCGCGCAGTACGCCACCAGTTGGCCCACCACACGGTGCAGACTCACAGCCACACGTTTAAGGTCATCTCTGAAAATGTTAATGCTTCATTAGACCAGAAGAGTGCATATGAGTTTCTTTATCTTTTCCCTCAACACAGAAGGGACTCCTGGAGTAGGGCCCTAGGAAGTTCGCACCAAAACTCACCCGATTTATTTAGATATGGTGCGACCTTCATCGCTTTACACGGGATTGGAGTTAAGTTTAAATTCCCCCTCAGTGCATATGACTTTTGGTGATATTTTACATTTTCAACTAGCGCACAGCACATGTGGGGGAAACCCCCGTCCCCAAGCGAAGGACTATAATATTTTTCGACATAAATCGGGACTTGATAACGAAAACATAGTGTTAATTTAGAAAGACTAATTTGTACGGGCAAATTAGAGTTGGACGGGTATAGACGCTGTTTACTGCAGCAAAGATATTATTAGAACGGCCAGACCGATTTCCTAGTTTTATTAGCAGTGGAATAAGATTTAATTCTGTCTGATCTATCTATGTACATACGTCTAGATTTTAAAACAACGTTATACCTATAAAAAAATTGGGCGTAACGTAAAACTTTGCAAAGAGTCTTAGCTAATTCCTCGGCTGCCTGATGGAAACGCACCTTGGAAATCAATGATTATTAAACAAGACAAGAAATGACGTAAAACAATAAAGAAAGGCCACTAGGACCAGGTCAGGTACATTAACCAGCAAAATAATGTAACTCGTTTTGTGGTAGTCTTATTTTTTTTTCACACATCTCACATAGGCCGTCTGATTTCAAACTAGGCAGAGCCTATACTATTTTAACCAGACTGCTGAGAAACATACTTATATATTTCTAAATACATACATGTTATAGATAAAATACACCCAGACACATAAAAAATGACCGTGCTCATCACACAATTATTTGTTCTGTGTGGGAATCGAACCCCACGGCTTCTGTCGTAGCAGTCAGGGTCACTAACCACTAGATCAATAGGCCAGTTTATTGTTATTGAGTTTGTAATAGGGAGAAGAATAATATAAAAATAATTTTTATTCATATTTTTAAAAGACAACTCCCGCATTAGAAATATATCCAGTGTCGCGGGGGACTTTACAAACATACATGAATCGGACATAAAGAACATCCAGACTCAGAACAACACACAAAGTGTCGTCCCATGTAGGGTTTGAACCCACAACACTCGGCGTAGTAGGAAGCGGCGTGACGACCGCTTAAACCACTACGCCATCCGTGCAGTCAACAGTGAAACTTATTGAAGGTATTAACTACGTGTACAATCTCACCTTTCCTTGGTAACTTCCTCCAGCTGTCTGTTCTGGTCAAAGCTGACGTTCCTACGCTGTTTCCACTTGTCCTCGCCGACGGATAACTCGTCGCGAAGACTCGAACACTGCTGACAAACACAAAAGTAAGTAAGGAGGCCTATACAACAACAATCACTTTGTTTGAAAACAGATATACACACAGATACACACTGACAACGTGTAATGTATCAAGGGGGCTCTGACACCTCAATCAGTATCAAAATAATTATTGGCATCGAGAGAACTATTTTTAACCCTAGCCTTTGTAGGGTGTTTCCACCACTTTGTAGGGTGTACAGGAAACCCCAATTACCTATAGATTATCAGAATCTTAAATTACTTAAATCCTCGTAATCATTTTTTATACCTCGGTTACAATTCCATTTTATTGATGAAATAACTTACATCCTTTTCCGTAACGTTGGCGAATTTCATGCAGTAATCTATTGATTTTTTAATATCTATACAAATAAAGAAGTATCTGCTTGTAATGTCAAATAGGTTTTTTTCCATGCTCACACGGATATTTGGACTACGAAAATGCCCAAAAACCAGTTTAAATAATTTTTGTCTATCTGTCTCTTTGTTCCGGGTAATCATCAAAACGGCTGGACCGATTTTGATAATATTCTACTACCAGATAGCTGTCTATATAAGAAGTAACTCATCGAACGGGAATCGAACCCGAGGCCTCATGAACTGCAGTCGCGTACAGTACTACACCAGTAAGGCAGCGCTTTTAAAATTCCACGCGAACAAAGTCGCGGGTACAGGCTAGTTTATAACGTAATAAAAACTCATTTATGTATTTATAACATAAGATAATTGAAGTAACCTAAAACCTAAACTGGCGATCACAAACACTCCAATGTGTTAACTGTACGCGTTTAGATAATATTTAGTAAACCGTGTGGTGACGGATTGTCACCACCCCTATTCATCCCGTGGGTGTCGTAAGAGGCGACTAAGGGAGAAAACTACGCAGGGCAACAACACTGCAGAGAGAAGGAAAACTTGAAACAAACCCTATACCAATAGGGGGAGGCCTATGTCAAGCAGTGGACTATTAAAAGCTGTTGATGATGATGAAATAAATATTCAATCGTAACCTTATCGATATTATTACATATTTATTTATCGAATATAATATTATTCGAATGATTCGTTATTCGTTATTATCGAAGAAAAGCAAGCCTGGATAAGTAGTTGACAATACTCTAACATACGGCCACAAAGTTAGATCGTCTAGGTTGATAAACGATGGACCGCCAGAGAGTGGGGACCTCTGGTGGCAGATTAATTGCTTGCGGTAGAAGATAGTTTGGCGGCCTGATCGCACTAAAAATGTGATCAGGCTGCAACATCTAAATAACAGCTTATTTAGGTAGGTAGAAGCCACTGGCTTTCCCTGGGATAGGGCCTAATTAGGTCCGTTGTGGGCGTTAGGAGGGATCCGGATGTCTTAATAACAGAAGTTCCCGGATCCCTCCTATTACAGGCGCAGAGTGGCACACCGTGTGGTTTTAGTCGGTCCGATTCCGACACATCCCTGCCGCAAACCTGGGTGGGGTGACGGCCCGAGGGAGTTTCGAAAATAAGGGAATAATTAGGTGCGGTGTTGATCTGGGGGGACCTGAAATCACATGACCCTTGTTCTCCCTAGAGCCGGGCGCCTAAGACTGGCCGTTGGGGTGGTTTTTAGTGGCAACACTACATACTCCTGGCTCCTATATCCCCCAGGAGCCGGGGATCAGAAGGGATTTTCCACCACGTCCCCAAAAAAAAAGCTTGATTAACGATATA
Organism: Arctia plantaginis; assembly: GCA_902825455.1. Lineage (NCBI taxonomy): Eukaryota > Metazoa > Arthropoda > Insecta > Lepidoptera > Erebidae > Arctia > Arctia plantaginis. The sequence continues at coordinate 12,335,634 of CADEBD010000294.1, read as the reverse complement.
TACATAACAGAGGTTCTACATCTAAAACATACCATGAACTTTCTCAGTAACATCATTGTAATGTCACATCGTTCTAACACTATCTCCAATTCACCACACTGTTCAAATAATATAATTCGTTTGTAACACAACACGATGGTTCACACATTTTATACACTGCTTTGTTAATGCAAGTCACTACATGGTTAATTTAGACAATAAATTCTTGAAACTTATGCGATTGTTGGAAAATAATCTAAAGCGGAAGAAAAGGTTTTTCAATGGGAAGTCTAAAGGTAGTAATAATCTGTATACCGTGTGTAATTGGCAATAAAAACCGGTTCATTCATTGTACCGTTCAATGAACACCCTGAATAAAATTAAGGAGTATACTAATTATGTACATATGTGAGGAGTTGTTAATTATAACTCATTAACTAAGTACAAGAGCGTACGTTACGAATATATGTACTAAATTGTTATCAATTCGTATTGAATTTGGATGGATGTGGCGACATCAAGGCACGATAAAATTGATATCTAAGCTTCATACTGATCACCCTTAATATTGATATACAAATACTCAAACACAACTTAAATACGAGACCTCATTAAGTCTTATTTTGTATGGCATTTTAAGCGAATGAAAATACTAGAACAATACTTAGGTAATAACATCTTATAAATTTACGTTAATGTATTTGGTCGAATCATATTATTCGAAGGCAACAGTACACCATTGTTTTTAGTTAGTTACAACAAAACAATAGAAAATTAATAAACTAACCACATACCATGAATTAGCGATTTATATATATATTTCTAATGCACCATGAAACCAAGAAAATTATATCACTGAGGCTGGCCAGTATTAAAATCACTTTAAAATAATACATATTATATTGAAATGCAGACACTGATTTACAACAAAAATACAACTTACATCGTCTCTGGGTAAATTAAACAATACAGAAGATATCCAACCTCAAAAATATACGACTACCCTCATATAAAACCCAGCTGCGTACAAAAATAGAGTCAAGAAAAAAGATAGCCATGTGTGGCCAAACGGATGCTCATGTTCGAACAAAACAAAACTCTTTAATGTGAACAAATTAAGGTTTATTTTTGTTTAACAATGTTTTGTATCAAAATGGATGTTAAGTTGATGTTTGCTTATTCTTACCGATTGATAATAAAAGGGCAATGAAACGCATTGAGTTTTGTTTAAATATATTGTTAGTGCACAGACTTTAATTTTACAAGTAGTGATATACAAGTAGAAGTTTGAATGTGTAAATTGTAATTACGAGAATATTACGACCTAATTTCCTTTAGTATGTTAGATCATTTAGTATTTTAGGTATTGGTGCTAATTCTGTTTTTTGAAAACTAAAAATCACTAAAAACAATTTTTGTCCTGACAAATATTACGTTTTCAGAATAGGAAACACTGTTTGACAGAACTAAACAAATTTTTAGTGATTTTTAGTTTAGTTTAGAGAGTTTTCGAATAACAGAATTAGCACCATTATAAGCTAATCAAAGTTTTTAATGGACTGCAGTAGCTTCTTGCCAGTGTTCACTCATAAAAAATCATCAAAATGTTTGTGTTAGCACTGCATTTTCATACTTTGTATTACAGTTTGGTAAATAACTTAATATTAGGTAGGTATCACATTTTGTCACGGCAAATACAGAATTTAAAAGTACACTACAAGGATCCTACTCTAAAAGAACCAATTTATCTATTGTAATAATATGGTCTTGAACAGTAAGTGCGGACTGACAAACAAAACTTAACATCCATCAGAACCTATGCTTGTGTGTCATGAAGTACAATTTTGATTTAATATAACTATAGTTCAGTAAGACTAAAAAGCGTTTTAATGGCTGATCAACATACCATTGTTACCAAACCCAATCTGATTGACTCGCGAAAACGAAAGAGGAGTTTACAAGGACTCATAGAAGAGTTCCATTATCAACCTACTGGTTCTATCATCTGATCAGCTCTAAGATCCAAACTATGGTAATATCCGACAATATCCGTGTTAAGAGTCTCTGTAAGAGACGAGATAAGACCGCAGCCGATTGTTACGTCTACATATTTGTAACTAATCGATTGCACGGGCGGCGTAGTGGTTTAAGCAGTCGCGACGCGCGCCGCTTACTACGCTAAGTGTTATGGGTTCGATCCCCACATGGGACAACACTTTGTCTGGGTGTACTTTATGTCTGTTTCATGTATATTGTAAAGTCCCCCGCGACACACGATATATTTCTAATACGAGAGTTGTCTTTTATAAGAGGAGAAGAAAAAGAAGTCATGTCTGCAACAAGTGTATTATGGTATTGTCCTTTAAAGTACTTAATAAACTTACTGCAGTTTTAATGCGATATGAGGATACAGCAGTCAAAAGTAGGTCAAACTTGTACAAGTGAGTTAAAAAATAGCCAATAAAAACGTCATAATGCAATGTGTATGTTTCATGAACGTATGTGAAGTCCCCCACTACACAGGATGTTTAAATAGTACGGGAGTCGTCTTTAAAAAAAAAACAAATAATAAGTAAATAATCTGCAGCGCGAGTTTTATTATATTGTATTTATCAGCACCACCACTGGAAGCCGCCCTTAGTACATCATCTGTTTTAATTAAATATTTATGACATTTACTTTCCCAGCAAAAAATATGCATAAAGAAAGCGTTATATATCCATATTTACTTTCCCTACATTTAGTTCATATATTTAAAAGCTGATCCAGAATCCAGAAAACTACGTTATAAAATATATAAGTATATATAAAGCGATATACACAAGGTCGGTTATGATAACGATATGCAAGTTATGTAAGAAGGACCGACCACAGAGCTGCGTAGTCTTGATTCTTATGACGTAGATAGATACGTGTGAACACGAGGCCCCTACAGTTAAACTGTGTGTGTTCTAATCAAAAACAAATCGTTCAAGCTTATTTAGGGCTTAAAAATCATTGTATATTAAAACTTTCTTAGACAGATAGACAACTTGTGAACTCTTTTTTTTAAAGACAACTCCCGCATTAGGAACAAGTATATCCTGTGTCGCGGGGGACTTTACAAACATACATGAAACGGACACAAAGAACACCCAGACTCAGAACAACAATTTGTGGATCACACAAAGTGTAGTCCCATGTGGACCCACAGCACTTAGTGTAGTAAGCGATGTGGCGACCGCTTAAACCACTACGCCATCCGTGCAGTCTTAGTATAAAATATTCTTTTTCGTCTCATATTTAGGGAATCATGCTACATAATCAGAATTATCCCATATTTATTTATTTATTTATCTTTATGCACTTTTGTACATCGGCGGACTTAATGCCCAGGGCATTCTCTTCCAGTCAACCTTTGGGTGATGTAGAAATCTTGTAAGGTAGGTGCACAGAGGTTACATCATAATATCAAATGTACAATGAAAATATGTACGGTTCACTACATATATAAACATATACACACATACTACACTTACACATCATAAATACGCATAGATACACATACATATATATATATATATAAGTATCGTTATATATATTAGATAAATAGACATATTTTATTCGTACACTATGAAAACCCGAATATGAGGTATACTCGTACTTAACTATGGATTAGACCGTTCTGCCATTTCTTTAAGAAGCCATTCTGCCATTTTTAGATATGGTCAAGTGTGTGGTATTACAACATTACACCAATAGCAGGAACAAGTAAATATTAATATTTAGCTACAGATAACATACGCTTATCAGTGTTGAATAAACGGCCCCGTTACAAATAACAGGTCAAATCATGTTATTTTACGCTCTTAATAATAACTTCCCCATTCTAAGAATCAAGTTATAATAAACACGAGTTCTTATGCTTTAATAGTGTTGTGGGTTCAAACCCCACATGGGACGACACTTTGTGTGATCCACAAATTGTTGTTCTGAGTCTGGGTGTTCTTTGTGTCCGTTTCATGTATGTTTGTAAAGTCCCCCGCGACACAGGATTTATTCCTAATGCGGGAGTTGTCTTTTTAAAAAAAAAAAAGAAAAAAAGAAAAAAATACGGTATTCAACTATCGCATTAAATGAGATTTTCTTTATTTAAAATCATCCGGTGACGATTTGCGCAAGATGGCTGGCAGGAGCTGGATGCGAGAAGCCCAAAATCGATCTAAGTGGCGTGCAATGGGAGAGGCCTATGTCCTGGACTGCGATAGGCTGATAATGATGAAATCATCATTTTTCATCATCCAAGCCTTTTCCCAAACTAGGTTGGGGTCGGCTTTCAATCTACTGCTACACAGCTATAAAAGTTCTGTAGATTAACTGTTGTCGGACTTTTATATAGCTAGGGGGACTTGTGACGTCACAAAATTTTAGGATTCCAACTACCCGTAACGATTGCCACAGATGTTCATATGGCAACCGGGACCGAACATGCTGTATTAACATGCTCTCCGAGGCACGGAGGAGTTTTAATGTATAAAGCAACTATTACTGTTAAAATATCTAAAAAGACTAAATGCCGATGGATTTCTAAGGGACTTAGAAAATCTAGTAAGCATAAACGTCGTCTCTATCTGCAATATAGGTTCTCTAGGACAAATAAAAACAAACATAAACATATATATTCTAATTATAGCAAAGTGTTTAAAAATGTATTATACAAGCACAGAAAGTTGAAAGTCTGAATTACATCAAAAATGCCAATAATAAGTGTAAAGCAGCGTGGAACATTATAAAAAATAATGTGTGCGATAAACGGGGCACTGGTTGCATAGCGTCAATAAAACTGAATGGTACGGAATATTCAAATCCGAACCAAATAGCACAGCAGTTAAATAATTATTTTATAAACTTGACATCCCCAGTTATAAGCTCTGTACCAAAATTAAATGTTTCGAATATAACTACCTACCCCTATATAATTAATAATTATTTTGATACCATTTTTTTGACTCCTGTAAATGATTTTGACATTTTTAAAGCTATTAACTCTTTACATAACACTAATTCGACAGGCTATGACCACATCAGAACTGACATCTTAAAATTATGCGCCAAAATAATTTCTGCTCCCTTATGTTATATTATTAATTTGTCACTTATGCAGGGACACGTACCTGCTAGACTAAAACTATCGGTTGTCAAACCTTTGCATAAGAAGGGCGATACCAATGACATGAATAATTATAGACCCATTACGTTGATTCCAATATTTTCAAAATTATTTGAAAAAGTAATGCATATGAAATTATATGGATTTTTAGAAAAAAATAACATTCTCACACCTGAACAACACGGTTTCCGAAAAGAACACTCTACTGCCTTGGCATGTTTTACTTTAACGAAAGTAATTACTGACAATCTCAATATAAAAAATAACATAGTATCAATATTTCTTGACATGTCCAAGGCTTTCGATTTTGTAAATCATAAATTGTTACTCCATAAGCTTGAGAGATATGGAATCCGTGGAAAAGCACTAGATTGGCTTAAAAGCTACTTAGATAACAGATATCAATGTTTTTTTTTCAGTCAGTCAGTCAGCCTGTGACCACGGCCGGTGCAACCTGGTCGAAAGTCAGGCAAACTAGAGGTATGTAATACCCTAAATAAGAGATCGCGTTAATTCCCGTTAAATAATATTAAAGATATCAATGTGTAGAGATATCAAGCATTTCTGGTAAATATAATACACCTCTAGATCCGAATTTAAACGACTAAATAGTTCTGGGGTACCTCAGGGGAGTATTCTAGGGCCTTTATTGTTTATTTTATATATAAACGATTTACCGAATGTGACTGAGCATAAATGCGTACTATACGCCGATGACATTACCTTAATTATAGAAGATAGCGATAAAAATAACATAGAGAATAAGATAAACAATGAACTGGGTAATATTATCAATTGGTTAGAATGTAATTACCTTAAAATAAATGTTAATAAAACGAAAATGATACAATTTCAGACATACAATAGTAAACCCATTAAATTAGATATTAAATGTAATAATAATGTAGTTGAAGAAGTGGATGCGACGTCATTTTTGGGCATTACAATAGACAAACACTGTAATTGGAAGCAGCATATTCAGAACCTTTGCATGAATTTGGATAAATTTGTTTACGCTATATATCGCCTTAAACAAATATCGACTCTTAGCACTGCTTTAAGTGCATACCACGGCTATGTGTCGTCAAAACTACGATATGCGATTATAATATGGGGCAATTCAGTTGAGGCAAATCGGGTATTTCTTGTGCAAAAGAAATGTATGAGAGCACTATCCAACTTACAGCAAACCGATAGTTGCAAAGAGCATTTTAAGAAATACAACATACTACCTCTACCGAGTCTGTATATTTATGAGATTTGTGTTTTTGTGCACAAACATCAACGGCTATTTTGTAAACATAACGACGCTGTCGCCAGGTCAAGCAGAAACACACATAAACTCTTAGTTCCCAGACAAAGAATAAGTATGTATAGTAGGAATGTATACTGTATGGCTATACACATTTATAACAAGCTACCAAAAAGATTTAAGGAAGATACCATTAATGTTTTTAAAAGAAAATTATTTACGTTGCTCTTAGATAAATGTTTCTACAGTGTCAAAGAATTTTTTGACGATGAGAAATTGTGACATAATTATTACTATATTACTAAATAATGCATGATTAAATTGTAAAAAAAAAAACAGTAAATTCACTATATTAACATTTTGTTCACCAGATAATGGTAGAATGTGGCTGGCATCTAAAACTACTACTAACAACTCTGTAAACCCATATTCTGACAAATAAATATATTAAAACATAAATATATTAAAAAAGAATGGTCACCCATCCATAGACCGACCTGGCTAGGATTGCTTAACTTTTTCAATGTACTACTACTTGGTTAACACTTAGACACGAGCCCCTCTATACTTAAAATCAATGATTCATAATTATAGTTTAGTGACAGTTTTTTTTTAATACGATCCTCATGAAATATACTAACAAGCTTAATTATTATTGAAGAAATCTTAATTGTTATTGAATAAAAAAAATTGTTTTAAAAAAGTGCGTTTTTTAGCTTTTTTAAACTATATTTTTTTTTTTTTAATTAGTTTATTGTCATCGGTCCTCGATATATCTACAAAGTTTGAACGAATTCTGACCGTTTAAAGTCAGTGAAAATCACGCCCAAAGGAGTCGGTTACAAACATACAAACATACAAGTGAAGCTAATACAAAGCGTGTAAAAAAGAAAAAACCCGATTGCGTAAAAATATACCTATCTAATATTTACAGTTTATTTAGTTTGCATATACCGAGTAGAATCTAACAACACCCAAGAGATAATCCAAATCAAAAACTTAAACTTTCTTTTGGAGCAGTCGGGTAAAACAGATTTCCATTACTACCAGCTATGTCATCAAATCAAACAATTTAATAATTAATGTATTTAACTTAATGATTGTAAATTACCATCGTCATAAAGCCCCTACCATCTGGCATCACAAGAGGCGTACTTTAAAATGTCAAGTTCAATGCTCTTGATTAATATCTCCCATAGAGCATAAACTTAATAAAACGATGTAAACATAACGTTTCAAGTGCGCGCTCCATCGACACACTATCGAGTGAGGGGGTCCCGATTGTAATGTTTATCACGTGGTTAATGGATCGGGAGATTCTATTGTATATACATATAGCTAGGGGGACTTGTGACGTCACAAAATTGATTTAAAACGCTACGTACTTACTGCATACCGTTTAAAGACGTGCTGGGTTTTGAACACTTGGATTTTGTCGAGCGTATTAACAACAACAACAGTATTTCTTTTCTGGATAAATGGTACACTTTAACCCTTTCAATACTTCTGATAACGTATGTACAAATTTTCATGATAATCGGTTCAGTATTTAGGGCATAAAAAAGTATGAAACAAACATACTCACATTCATGTATTCCAGTTAAGATAATAAATGATGGTTTCAATAACGGATAATTAAGGACAGAATTAGGACATAATTACACTATGAAACATATGGAGGACATAATTATAATATGAAACAGTTTAAAATGAATATCAAAAAAGAGTATTAATTGTAAACATTGAAGTAAACATCTAAGGAATAGTATCAGTCTATGTAATATACAACATAATCAGAGAAGAAATGAGTACAGACAAAAATATTGACACAAACGTGTAGTAGCAAAAATAAGAACCTTGTGCACTGATAATAAATTCGGCCGTACCTTTTCAGTATTCAGGTTGCTAGCCAGTATAATTTAAGTCCGTTACATGTCATATTCAAATCGTCAAATTTCCCGTGAGATCCGTGCGCTTCAATTTATAATACGATATTTTTTAAATATACTCTCTCAATGTTCTTTCTGCTACATTTAACGTAATTTAATACAATGAAAATTTAAAACAATTTGAAATGACTACATTTAATTTTTTACGCAGAAAGATATAAAGATGTTTTCATCTCACTTAAGTGATTTTCAAACCTATGGCTATAAAAACCCAGATGTCATAGACAGAAAGTAACAAAAAACGACAGCACTGCAAATAGTGTTGCTACAACATCGGTCTTCTGGTAGGTATTGAAGAAGTCGGACGTTTACATTGTACACTGAACTTCGTCTCTTAAAGACATGTGAAGACACAAAGAGGTGTTTACGGAAGCATACTAAAATACTACATGGTATACACAGAACTCAACGAACTTCAAAGACTATTTATAAATTCAAATAAAAACTTTTTTGATTATGATGATAACGCTTTTTTAAGTTCTTAACAAGGAACGCCATTTCAACATAATCATGTATACATTGTATACAAAATTACTTGCCGTGACTGATTGATTCATCAACGCAGTCTGAAACAAACAAACTTGAAATTTTGGAAGCTGATGCTTTTTATACGTGGTGACAGGTTAAAAATACATAATGTCATCACCCCTATTCATCCCGTGGGTATCGTAAGAGTCGTCAAAGGGAGCAGACTCTGCAGGACAACAGCATTGCAATAAGAAGGAAACTTGACAAACCCTATACCAACCGTCTGGCCATGGCGTGGTAAAGTAAGCCAAAACCTCAATTGTAAGGAGAGGCCTATATGCAGCAGTGGACTGTTAGAGGCTGTTAATGATGCTCCTTATGTTGTAACCGTCCACTAAGAAAGGATTTTTACGAAATTTTACCCTTAAAGGGGTAAAATAATGTAAACACGAACTAATCACGCGTGCGAAGCCGCGTGCAATAGCTAATTTGAAGTATAAGAACAAAACAGACCCTTTTTCAACATTTAAATGTAAGTTTCAATAACAATTTACGCCCTATGATAGAATACTAAGGTGGTGTGAATATCCTCACATAAACACAAGAAAACGGCGCTGTACTAAAATATAATATGGTTAGTGGAACTGTAATATTTTGTAAGTGTGTCGATACAATAATATCTTTGCCACAGATGTTTTTGCGAACACATTTGGTACGTATAATCTGCACTCGGAAATGGGACAAACAAAGCACAGCGGGAATATGTTTCAAATGTGTTAGTAAAGTCATCTGGAATTGGGACAATTCTAGGATAAATACGTGTTTGGAATATTTGCGCATAATATAAAGCTAAAAAGTTCGATATTCGAATAAGCTGGCCTTGGTAACTAAAAGTCTGATCTGATATTCATGTTATTAGATAGAACGTCTATTATTGGCTTTTATAGCATCACGTTACAAAAGGATCGATACTTTTAGTAAATCCTTTCGTGATTGTATCAATTCGTGAGTTTTGTTAACAAGTACCCACTTAAAACTTTTCAAAAAAGAGATTTGTTGGGTAGGTAAAAGGTAAAGTTAGGTATACTGTCAAAGCTATTATTTATAAATAAATATTTGTTTTAAATACATTAGCGGGTTATCTGCATACTCATCATCATCAACAGCCTATACTAGTCCACTGCTGGACATAGGCCTCTCCTTAGAAAGGAGGTTTTGGCCTACTATACCACGCTGGCCAGACGGGTTGGTATAGGGTTTGTTTCAAGTTTTTCTTCTCTTTGCAGTGCTGTTGTCCTGCTTAGTTTGCTCCCTTAGTCGGCTCTTACGACACCCACGGGATGAATTGGGGTGGTGACAATTTGTATTCTTAATCCGTCACCACACGGACCACGAATCTGCATACTATTGTCTGTTATTTATATAATAAGGTCGTGAAAATTCCATATATGTTTCAATTTAATAAAACAATTTAGCACACAGAACCAGCACAACGATAACTCCATATTTCCAACAATTGCATACACAACGCTTCTGACAATTCTTAGAAGAATGACTAATTTTAAATTAAATCACATTTTCTTTAATCAAACGATGCACAATTAAAAACGGTCACTCTAACCGTCAAACCACATCTCACAGACAGTTTAAATATTCACACATTTTACTAAAATCAACCTTATTCGACTACGACAAAGTTCAATTTCTTTCGTGCGTGTTCCACCCGCGTAAATTGACGTCACGATCGGCGCGTACGCAAGGGGCGTCTCTTACGTTCAGCTTCCGAAGCTGCACTGACTAAAGTATGAAGTAGCACAACTGTTTGTTTATAGCGTCTGTTTGTTTATTGCCCACGAGATTTAAATTCGCGGCTGATTGAGGTGTTTAACTGTCAATATTTATCGATTAAGACGATGTGGGAGGTATTAAAGTAATTCAGTCCTTGGTTTTCAAAGCTTATATGTATGTTTGTTGTGGAATAAGTAATCGGATATCAGTTTACTCAATGAAATCGAAGATTAATAGAAACTGGAGTAATAAATCTTTCTGCTACTTAATACTATCATATATACGAGGATTGGACGTTTGTAACTTACTACACGTCAAAAGCTGAATTGATGTGGAGGAAATTTGGCACAGAAATCTGTCTTAAGTCTGGATTAGCATATAGGCTTGACAACATCGAGTTTAGCAAAATCTAATTAGTTTATTTTTGGCATATACCAAAACATACAGTTATAATATTTCTGAAGTAATAAAAAGGTAGTACGGAACATTAGACCAACAGGTCGATCCGACGAAAATCTAAAAGGGTTTATAGTTGTCTCCTTCTAATTGAGCAGAAATCTCTATTTTCCCTAAATTCATTTTTTATCGTTCCATTCAAATAAGTACAAGATACATCACTGTCCTAGTATTTTCCAAACACAGGAAGAAAATATTGGTACGCAACCCTAACCTCTTCAAACTACTGAGATATTAGTCCCGTTTCCTGATCTAAGACCAGCGGTTTTCCTTTTTTTTTTTTACGTGTGGAAATCCCCTCGGACCGTCACCCCACCGGGGTTTGCGGCGGGGTGGTGTGTCGGACTCGAACCGACTAAAACCACACGGTGTGCCACTCTGCGCCTGTAAAAGGAGGGAACCAGCGGTTTTCCTTTTTTTTTTTTTTTTTTCTAACGTGTGGAAATCCCCTCGGACCGTCACCCCTCCGGGGTTTGCGGCGGGGTGGTGTGTCCAGCGGTTTTCCTAAACCAACCTCTCCCTCGGCCTATAGTTTTCCTTACTTGTATTCACCTTCCTACTTCTTTAATCCCGTCTGAGAAATGAACACTTCATAAAAGACATCAATGAGTTGTCGTTTTCCATTCTACTCCATCATTCGTCATTATTAGTTGACTGCACGGATGGTGTTGTAGTTTAAGCGGTCGCCGCTTCCTAAGGGTTGTGGGTTCGATTCCCGCATGAGACAACACTTAGTGTGATCCACAAATTATTGTTCTGAGTCTGGGTGTTCTTTGTGTCCAGTTCATGTATGTTTGTATAGTTCCCCGCGACACAGGATTTATTCCTAGTGCGGGAGTTGTCTTTAAAATCTAAATTAAATTTTAAAATCAATCAATGAAATGTATAAAACAATCTGCTCAACTAAGATCCAATATACAACCATATGCTCGGATAAAAGTTGATTAGTGAACTACTACAATTCGATATCCGCGGGATCGATTCGTATCAGATGTCAGATTAACAGAGAGCTTTACTACCACTTGTTAATCTTTTTTTAACAAGTGGTATTCATCGAGTATCATTTTCAATGTCTTGTATTAAAATCTTATTCTAAGAAGATTGAAGAGCTAATTTGATCTTATACTAACACTAGCTGGTAGCTACCTGGTAGTAAATTATTATCAAAATCGGTCCAGCTGTTTAGAAGATTACCCGGCACAAACAGACAGACAAACAAAAAATTAAACTGGTTTTTAGGTATATTGCAAATAACCGTGTGAGCATGAATAAAACCTATTATTTTAACATTACAAACAGACACTAAGTTTATTTATTTGCATAGATATAGATAATAAAGCTGAAAAGTTTATTGTTAGCACGCGATAATCTCATAAATTATCAGTCAGATTTGTATGATTATTTTTGTATTATAATAGAACATTTTTATTGAGTAATAATATAGGCTCTATCCTAGTCCTGTTAAAACAACGTTTCGTATTCTGAAAACGTGGTACTTGACAGAACTAAATTAATATTCAGTGAATTTTAGTTTAGTTTAGAGAGTTTTCAGAACAACAGAATTAGCACCACTATCTTTATAATATTGACCATCTTGAAACCTATCAAACAATACACATAAACAATGTCTATTACATATTAGTTTTCCTCGGTTTCAATAAAAAAAACAGTTTTATAAACCTAACCTCCTTTCCTTTTCACACTCGCGGTCAGTTCGGTTGTTCATTCGAAATTTAAAATTGTAACGGTCACTTCATTCGACCTACGCACCTTCTCTAATAAAAGCAATTACGTTTAAAATTAAGAAAAAAGTCGGGCAAGGCAGGATGTCACCAATTTATACTTAGAACGCAACCATTTGATGGCGCAGGATTAGGGCGGGAGTACCGACTTAGACCGCGTCTTTGCTAGTCTTTTTTTGCGATTGTACGAGAGAAACGACTTCTTGCATTTTCTATTCCTTTTACTCTCTGTGACATATTGGATTTATTTAAAACTCGCTTTTCCCGCGACTCCGCCCGCGTGTCTGTCGATTATCGCGATAAAAAAAGTAGCCTATGTTACTAGCTTATAATATTGGTTTCCATTGCTGAAAGAATTATCAAAGCGGTTTAGTGGTTTAGACGTGAAAGCGTGAAAAACAAATAAACTTTTTTTCACATTAATAATTATGGATTATATGCAGATGTAATAGGTTAAGGAGATGCCTATTGTTTAACATTTCGTAATTTCAGTTTACACTTATTTTTATATGTATTTTCGTAACTATTGTAAAATAGCTTTATGTCGGTTTTCACGATAAAATGTAGCCTATGTTACTCGTTGGTCATTGGTTAAAGAAATCCTTTAACCAATGACCAACGAATACACAACCATGTAAAATCGGTTAAGTGGTTTAGGCGTGAAAGCGTAACAAACCAACAAACACACTTTTACATTTATAGTATAGGTATCGATATGAAGAACAACATTACGCCTGGCTCTCAGAACGCTGGTAAATACCGCGGTCTTCTGAAAAATACTTTAAATGCTCCGTGCTCCAAAAATAAACAAGGTTTTTTAGAATTTACCTCTTGGCGCACAAACTAATTTATGTACATTATTAACGTAATATGAGAATATAAGTCTATTTGGTTTTTGATATAATCACCCGAACATCGTAATATTTTATTTTGCACACACATTTTCAGGAGTGAAAAATAAAGCATTTTCTTGCCTGTGAAATATCTTTGATACCTTAATTGACAGATAAAATCTACGTCAACCGATCAAAGCCACGGAATAAAAGGTAATCATCATCATCTCAGCCTAAAGACGTCCACTGCTGGACATAGGCCTCCCCAAAGACAACAACCGGAAAAAAAAGGTAGTTTGTCATAAACATGATACATATGCAGCTATCTCTACAATGTATACACTTCCCTGTCGAAACTTAACGATATTGCTAAACACGTGTACATCACACAACACGGCATAGGGAAGCACTGTGCGCCGGCGCACATTGCGATCATTATTTTACAATGTTTATATTGTGTAATATAGACGTGATGTTGATGGCCCGCCGACGATAGCCTATGATGTTTTATTAGCTTTCATATCCTTTTAAGCTGATATGAAATGTTTCTAATTTACGTATTAAATGTTGGAAGCTCGTGTTTGGTATTAAAGATAAAAAGATGCATTACATTGAACGTACTGCACTGCACGGATGGTGTAGTGGTTTCAGCGGTCACTTCGCCGCTTCCTAGTGCGGGCACAACACTTGTGATCCACAAATTGTTGTTCTGAGTCTGGCTGATTAATTTTAAAGGTATATCCATCTGGCGCCCAACAAAGAAATACAGAAGCTGATAAGGAATAAGCATCCCAAATATTGATTTTAAAATGTCGGCCAATTATGTAGACTATTTTAATTTAATTAAGGGTCACTTTTGGAAATAGCAACTGTTATCTAACATCCTTAAGTAGTTAATCATTCTTTTGTCCCTAATAAAGAAATACAAGAAAATAAGGAGTTCTTAATCCTTATGTTTGTATGATACTTTTAATTAAAACACTACGTTGAACGTTGAATAAAACTGGTGTGATTTTTTAAATATAACTTGATTATGTAAAGGACAAATCTTGTTATTGTATACGTAAAGGAATACCATACACTACAATACATATTAACTATCCATTGGTTTGTTTTTTCATATACTTATTACCATCACACATCTTAAATAAATCATACACAAACATTTGCCCATTCTTTTCTCATACTGGGTGATGTCAAAACGTTTCAAAAGAACTACAACTAGGATTTTCGGTGTGTATATGTATCGAAATCTAATCGGACCTACTAATACCGCAAAATAATGCGATGATGTTAACACATATGCGAACTCCTTGTTAGTGTGGCCCACAAAAGCTTGAAACCTCCTTTCGAATAACCGAGCGAAAGAAACTACACTTGCTAACTCAGTAAGTTACGATGAGATGATGTATTTTCGCTGACGGTACATACAGCGAAATCGTAATCTCTAAACAAGATAAAATTTTAGCCAGGCAGATGGACAAGCAAGAGCAGACAGCAGCGAGTTAACCTCTCACCCCTGTTACATCAGGGTCTAAAAAGACTAACTAGCCTTAGGCACTGGATCGCAACTGCGGTTAGCTGCATCACCATGATAGTATTGCAAAAACTGCATAAAATTCACTACGAATGCGTGTGTAACAAGAATACCGTCCACTAGCTTAAACGACAGGTGCATGACGATAAAATACCTTACAATTCAGTATTTTCTTGATACACCATTTCCAGTGAAGCCTAATAGATAATGTTTGGACCCCACTAGAGATGGGTACACCGGACTTTTACCAGTAGATTATTGCGTCTGATCAATGAGGCCCAAAATCGATCTAAGTGGCAATGGGAGAGGCCTTTGTCCAACAGTGGACTGCGATAGGCTGATGATGATGATAATGATGAATGAGGCAACTAAACTACGAACAGTTAAACGCAACTACGCAATTGCTACCAATAAATGAGTTTTAATTCTTCCAACGAGAGTAAAAGTAACAAGAGGAAGTTAACTTTTAAATTGTTAACAATAGCAAGGATACAATAGTTTTTCTTTTGATCACTGATATAATTGAAATGTGTAAAAATATTTTGTATACAATACATTATAAAATGTCTATTCTTCATAAAGATTTAAAAATGGCCTCCAGAAGAAAGACAATAGAGCTGCTTGATGATAACAATAACAATAAATAATATGTCAATAAATTAGAATACTTTAATTTTATTAATCTAACTGTTAATCAAGCCATTTGCCAAAATAAAGCATACCTATTACAAATCATGTTTTTGACTTTCTAAATATATTATATTCTACATTATTTTCTGATAAAAAGGGCTACTTTTTCGGTATTAATCCAGGGTGTCAGCTACCTCCACATTAAATTTTATCAATATTGGTCCAGCAAGAACTAACAAACATACAAGCATACACACACACAAACTTTTACCTTTATAATATTAGTGTGATTAACTTTCTTAACAAGGTATATCCTATTTAAATCGACAATAGATACAGATAGTAGATAGATCGATAGTATTCCAGCTTTTATCTTAGCTTTTAGTTAGTTATCATACCCAGACAAAAAATATAAACAAACCCGTTAAAAAGCTTGCAGATTAAACGTGCTAAAAATGTACCTTCCCTTTCACGTAGGTCGAGATTTAATGGGCCAAAGATCTTTGGCTCATTAAATCTCGACCTACGTGAAGCACTGAACTATGACCGACAGTGAATGTAACATAAGAAATAGGTCAGTGGAGATAACGTTGCGAAAGCGTTGCATTTTGCACCTTATCTCGAGTGTATGAAACATTAGCGCGTGTAACGTACATTAGGAACATTTGAAGGGCTTACAGCTTTTAGCGTACATTAGAAAGATCTGAAGGGCTGACTGCTTTTAGTTGTGTTGTATCGTTTCACCCTACATACCAGTGTTTGAGCCCATGTGGACCTTACGCAACTGCCCATTGGGTAATAGGCAAGCCATAACTTTAAGTTGTGTTAGCAATAATTCAATGAGCCTGTGGATCTGTAATTCTGACTACCAAGGTCTTAGATTCAATTCCCACCTAACAGAAATTTGTGTGAGCTACTAATATACTAATACTGTATGAGCATACTAGCACACATCAAAACAATGTTGTAGTATATTTAATAGTGCCATTGTATCTATCTGTAAATTGCAAAAGAGTGGCCATGAGTTTGTTTGCCCTTTCTTCTCATAAGGCTCAACCCCTTGGAAACGGGCGGTTGTAGATCGGCACAGGCATATCATAGATTTTGTATGGGTTTGATTTTTGTTAAATTTATTTGCTTACAATTGCGGGCACCTACTTCTGATATAGGCATTGAGCTTGAGCAGATGTGAACAAAAATACAAATAATAAGTAACCCATTTTACTTCCCAAAAAATAATAAGACATCCTAATGCACATAGATCCTTTATCAGGTGATGTAATGTAAAAAACCTGTGGTAACCCGTTTCTGTAGCTTATTTTCCAATATACGAATGCAATTTTATGAGCTCTCTCGCAATGGCAGCTAAAGGTAGAAATACATTGCCAAATATATTACACCGCATATCCGCCATCGATAAATACCATAAATATACGATACAGGAAAACTGTTCGGTATGCTTAGCTTACACTGACCACACCTTCCGATAATAAAATTTTATATAAATATATAAAAATAACTGTTTGTTTGTTTGGTATTTTATAAGTTGCCGCAACATTCATTTGATTTTAATTAAATTTTGCTCATCGCAGAAGAGCGATATCTTGTATCAAAACCAAAGGCAAATGGTAGTACAAATTTGTTTTATTTTAGTTAGGAAAATCAACAGCTACAAGAATGACAATAAACAGTTTCATATACAACATCAAGCGAATACAATACAGGTTGCAATTTTACAAACTAACAGAGGTTTTTTGAACATTAACTAACAACGAAAATACCTACACAATTTGTGCAATGATTCATTAGTCTCCTGACAGTGTTGCCATCACGTGTATGGATCGATCGATCTCATCATCATCGTCATCAACAGCCTTTAATAGTCCGATGCTGGACATAGGGCTCTCCTTAGAAAGGAGGTTTGGCCTACTATACCACGCTGGCCAAACGGGTTATTTTCTTTGCAATGGTGTTGTCCTGCGTAGCTTGCTCCTTTAGTCGTCTCTTACGACACCCATGTGATGAATAGGGGTGGTGACACTCCGTATTCTTGATCCGTCACCAAACAAGTGTTTGCTCGCTCGAACCATAAATGTATTCATTCTATAATTCGCATGCGCTACATACAATATCAATGCCATGTTATATGGGTTGACGAAGGATTTGTGAGCAGCGATGCAGTTTGTTCGGCAATGTTTTGTGGTTCCTATATTGCCTCTGATATTATTATTCGCTATGGGGATAAGCCGTGGTTACTCGATAAACATTTATTGTTAGGTAAAACTTCCATTACTGACATTCATAGTCATTAAAGATATATGTAATCCATAGGACCCGAAGCCATTCGAGGAGTTCCATGAAACGGGGAGGAGATAAGGTACGAGTAGATTACGCACGCAAAATACTACTGCTGTTGCAAATGTTTTTAATATACAGACGAGGTCCTAGTCTAATGTAGGATTTTCTTTTTAACCTAATAACTGATTTTACAATAAACCAAATTCAATTTTTTTTAAATAACAGTAATACTTTCGGGCCCACATATTAAGCAAGACCACCGAAGGACCCTCTCAAAGACAATGGGCGAAGTCTGTGGGCGGCGGTAGTCACATACCATCAGATGAACCGTCTGCTCATTTTTTCGCGTTAATCTCAGGAATTAGTGGTTCAAATTGTCATTTTAGTGTTGGACAGCCCATTTATCGAGGAAGGCTATATAGGCTTTATAACATAACGCTACGGAGCTGGAAAAAATGAAAAATGTTGGAAAAAAGAGGAAAAATTTTAAAACTTGAGCGAGTCAGCTGGTTCATAATATTAGGGTGGATTTGTAAGAGTGGTCAGTATCTTTCCTTCCTATTTCAGTTTATTGTGTAACATAGATACAACAACCGTCTTCTATCTAACAAATAGGCGCCAAACGGAAACTATCCCATCTTGCATAAAACATACCTAATTGCTACAAACAAAACATACATACTAACCACCACACTATAAAGAACAAGTGATAAATGCAATCACCTGCAATCTGAACTGATCTTTCACTTGGAGAAAACAAAATCTAAAATCCCTTCAGCAAGTGCAGTACTATTGTGATAATAAACAATCTGATTTCAACTTATTTTCAAACCAATAAGGTTGCAAATCCTTTGTGATGTCGAAGTACAGTTAAGATGCACTCGTTACGAGTTGTAAAATAGTTATGACACGTGTTCAGTGCAGTGTTTATGGGTTCCGAAAGCAAAATATGCCGCATTCTCGGCTATTTTTCAAATAGTGAGGTATTTATGAGCTTGTGAAAAAAAAAACAAAACGAAATATTATATGAAAGTGGTGCAATTCAGAGAACATCCCACCTGAAATTTTGCATGGGTGACGTCGTAACGTGTATTTAAATATGTCGTATCGTATTCTTGTGTCATGTTCTTTTCATTTTCACATTTTACCCAAGTCACTGTAAACTTCATGAGGTTATAGTAATCGCCTAAACACTTCTTAGAAGGATTACTGGTTAACACAAAGCGTTTTTGTTTATTACTGGAACAATATCTGAAGGTCTGAATCCATAAGTAAAACCTTAAAAAATATGTTTTGGTTTATGTAAAAAATTGTGAGTTGTCCATTAAAAATATCTACTTCAAAATACTACTTATTAGTAGAAGATCTATACAAATAAATAAAATTGGAGTGTCTGTTTGTAATATTAAAATAACCGCTTTTTACTAAATGCATTATATCTATGTTTACACGGTACATATGCCAAAATAACATTTTTTTACAATTTTAGTCTGTCTGTCTGACTGTTTGTTCCGGGTAATCTCTGGAACGGCCGATTTCGACAGGACTTTCACTGGCAGATAGCTGATGACATAAGGAGTCACTTAGGCTACTTTTTTTTAGACTAGCTTCGCCCCGCGGCGTTGCCCGCGGTTATAACAACAAACGCGGGTAACATTGCGGGTCTCGGCTAGTAGACAATATATTCGAAGCCTATTCGTCGTCGAAGATATTGCACATTATATTAATTGTGAAACAGTCTTCAGTACAGACAGCATTAATAACACTGTCTTAATCTAAATGTTCTTAGACTCCTTTTAATAAACATCAGTGTCCTCTCATAAATAATCTTTGAATAACAGACAGATTGTGATTCATTATCACGTTGATCATAAAAGCTACACTGGTGGTGGTGTCATAGTCACGTGACATTTTGATTGGGCAGCCGGGCGGCGCGTGCGCATAGTAAATAAATGTTAAACGGTAAAATTAGAATGGTGGTTCACTCAACCCGGTGCATCGCACTCTATTTATTAGCCCAAGAAAATGACATATGACCTTATTCATGGTACTTCCAACACCTTTGAAGCGTGAAGAGCATTTCCCGAATCAGAGATACCTGTCTCTGTCTAATAGTTGGAAATTAGTGTATGTATATATTAACGTATGTATGTATAGTATTAATGTATAAATATAGATTAGTAGGCTTTATGTATGATAGATATTTCATAGGTTAAGACCTTATTTATTTCTCTAATTACTAAGGGAGGAAACTACGCAGGAGAACAGCACTGCAAAGAGAAGGAAAACTTGAAACAAACCCTATATCAACCCGTCTGGCCCGCGAGGTAAAGTAGGCCAAAACCTCCTTTCTAAGAAGAGGCCTATGTCCAGCAGTGGACTGTTGATGATGATGATGATGGTTTCTCTAATTTCTGTATACCTATCACCAGTTCAAAATGAATCAAGTCCATTCAAAGGGTGCCTGGAAAAAATTGCACTAAGCGAGAAGGCCGCCCTTTGTACATTACATCTGCTGTTAATTACTTTATAATGTCTGTAAAACCCTGGTGTACAAATAAAGTATTTATCTATCTATCTATCTATCTACCTGACTAGGGAAATAGGCTGCTTTTTCAAGTAACTATGTTGTAATTATTTTTAGTTTTCTATCTCATTCCATGCCAAAACAAGGCAGAATATGGCATTGATTCAAAACTACCTATGTAATACCTGAAACTTACCAATATTCTATGCAAATATATCTCATTAAGCAAATAATGATAGTTACCCTGCTCTAATATAATAAATAAATACACTAAGAGTATTTACATCCCTACATTTTGCCGAGTATAATTTTTGGTCCCATTTACGTAATAGGCGATCAGCTAATTGTCGTCAACCGTCAAATACTTATATACTTCTAAATACATATATATCATAGATAATTTACAACTCTGTCTACGCCTTCAGGGATAAAGACATATAAACTGCGCGTGCGCTGGTAGGTTTCTTCTTCCAGATATCGACAATGTAATAATACCCATCACGGTAACGGCAGATGCCATTTTAGGATTTTTGGAAAATTCCCCCTAAGGGGGGTAAAATAAGGTATGGATGTAGGAAGTTCGTTATTTTCAAAGTTAGAAACACGAAATAAGAAATAATTACGCGAACGAGGCCGTGGTCAATAGCTAGTACAACATCTATACAAATAAATAAAATTAAAGTGTCTTTTTGTAATGTCAAAAAAAGAGGTTTTTTTTCATGCTCACGCGGTTATTTGCAGGATAGCTATGCCTAAACTCCAGTTTTTTTTGTCTGTCTGTTTGTTCGGGTAATCTTCTAAAATTGCTGCACTGATTTTGATAATATTTTACTACCAGGTAGCTGTCTATATAAGGAGTAACTTAGGCTATTTTTCCTCTCAGAAAGACCCTTTGAAATTTTGCCCGGTCCGGGAATCGAACCCACTACGGCAGCGCTTTTCAAATGCCACGCGAACGAAGTCGCTGGTACCGGCTAGTAATAAATACATTTGGTTATTTGTAAGAGAACACCACTCGTCCGTTTAAACTGGCATCTCCAATTAGATTTCTACGAACCACATCTAAAAAATAGCATGGTACGACAAAAAGTAAATTTTGTTAGTAATGTGTGGTACAGATTTACGACTGGATGGTTGCAGTAACACTCATGGTAGGGGAATCCGAGGGTGGAGTGATATTTATAGATAATGTTTTCTAAGTGCATGGGAATTTATAGGACGCTACAAGGGATATATTCTGTGATGAGTAGTACTGTAAAAAGATTTATGTGAACAAGTAATGGTAATTTTTTTATCTCAGTTAACTTCACTAATACATAAACATTGAATGTGTAGGTATCTAATGTTTATAGACATCACCTTAACATTGTTACGGAAATATTTGGTAAACACTATTCACAAATACTATTTTATAAACTCTCGCTTTATGATAAATGTAGTAAATTTAAAGTCCTTCAATGACAATAAAAGTAACGTTACATTGCGTCAGTTTCCAGCGGATTGCACCTATTATTGCAGCAGACGTGAATAACCACAATCAAGGCATGGACTTAAAGACAAAACCCCTCATCATATCTTCAACCGAAGACAGAACGTTGTTATCTCTGGACGAAATGTATGTTAGATAATAGTAAGTAGTACTAAAAGAAGAGCGATGGACCAGAAGAGTGACACCATGGAGAGGCCCAGGAGGCTACAGAGGAAGACCGGTCACGAGATGGGCGGATGATATCAACAAAACGGCTAGTACAGACTGGATAAAAACTGCTCAAGATAGAGATAAATTGGCTTCTTTGAAGGAGGCCTTCGCCCGCGGAGGGGTTCGAATCGAATCATATAACATAAGTATTATATATAGTAGGTTTAAGTTCACTAGCTTGTAATGTTGTATGAAATCAAAAGACTTTTAAATTTAAATTAAAAACAGTAAGTATCTGACGTGTTTGGCTAGTCGGCAACTGCTACTACGATGTTCACACCGTTATGTTATATTTCAAATAAGGCCAGTATAAAGTAAAGATTTAAAAAATAAATACAGCACAGTTATAGAACACTTTATTCCACACTTACCTCTTTCTCCTGCTGCGCTTTGGCCGCGTCACCGTATATCTTGTCTCTTAACGCGACGAGCTCCAGCGGCCAGCTCGACACCTCAGCATCAGGGTCCGATAAAAGCACCTGGGGAGTAAATACAAAGTATTTAGGTACATCGCTTACAATAACAATGTATTATATTAACAGAAGCATTAGATATTCATGAAACGACTTTTTAACCGAAAGAATTTGAAATTGAAAATCGTTTAAATATTTTTGTCAGCATTATAATGAAATAATATTGAGTGTAATGAAAAACCCTTTACTACTAAAAAAATATGAACTGAGAAGCTAAATAATATAACTAAGAAACTAAATATGTAACTCCCACAAAAGAGACAAATCCAAAATACCTATATACATATGGTGGAAATCCGTAAAACAGTTCAGGCTTTGTATTAAATTGTTTAATTTATTTACATACGCTCGAAAACAGTTGGCCTTCTCCGGCGCTAAAGGGACCAAACTATCAAAACAGTGCAGTTCTATGAACACGTATTCCATTGTAGCAAACACTTAATGCTCCTTTGATGGTTCTGTAAGGTATTTTTTTCTGAAAGTAAACATTGCGGAGACATTTGGTCTTGAAAAAAAATCTTTTTAAACCGACTTTAAAAAAGGAGGAAATTCAACTACGTTGTACATACATATTTTATGTTAGTTACTCCGTCAAACAATAAAGAAAACAGTTTATTACTATTAATGAAAGCTGACTTTTTTTATATCTGACTGGCTGACGAGCAGACGGGCCACCTGATGGAAAGAGACCATCGCCGCCCATGAACGTCTGCAACTCAGGAGTAACAAACGCGTTGTCGGCCTTTTAGGAAGGAGTACGCTCTTTTCATGAAGGTTTGAAGGTCGTATCGGTGCGGAAATACCGCAGCTGGTAACCCGCTCCACAGATTGGTTGTGCGAGGCAAAAAGTGGAGTACACACAGTAGTGGAGCGTCAACTATCCAGGTGATGTATCCAGTACTAGTCCGAAGAATTAGTCAAAGCACTCGGAGAACTTAGATAGATATGTGCTGTATTTTCACTGTGAGTAAATAGTCGGGAACTGTTTGAGTTTGTCATTTTTTTAATATAAAACTGTAGTATAGATAAAAATTACTTACAGAAAGCTTGAGAAAAATAAAAGTTGTATTGGAAGGTAGTAGCACAAGTTTATTTACACTCACAGAAGGAGAAACAAGACTCACAACAATTAACACAGCACAAGAAACAATCAAGAGAAAATTTGATATATAATGTCACAGATTTACACGTTATATTTATACATAGAATTTATATGTTTCATAGGCAACAAAATAGGTTTCGCGACCGAGGGCAGTACGAGAACTAATTCTATGCAGCGGTCGATGCGCTTGCACCGACCGACGGCGGAAACAATAGGACTCGAAGATTAGGGTGTGGTCCCACTACACCGAATGAAATATAAATAAATATTATTCGATTTACTTAAATTATTTATATAAAGTGAAAGTGTAGCTGGTAGTATAGAATATGTAAATAAATACTACATATTATATTGTAATGATATATAGTGTATAATAATAAGATATATGTAATTATATTAGTTATAGAAGTGTTTAGATAGAAGGAAGATAGTATAGGAATATTATATAGTATAGACGTGTATGTATGTATTTGTGTATACCTCCTACATCACTCCCCCCCTGAGACCGTCACTACGGTCGATAAAAATCTGGAAATCGAACCCTGCGGCCCGAACGTGTGGTTCTGGTGCTCAGATCATCTGGAGGTTTATTCTGGTTAGGACTGGGACTAGGAGTAAGACCTATGACGGGATCATTATTAGTAGGGGTTGGGGAAGGTAAGTTGTTAGTGGAGGGGTCGACGAGTATGTAGGCTGGTTTAAGGCGCTCTACAGATACTGTGACGCTCTTACCTTTCATTAAGATCTTAAATGTTTTGTCCCCACGCTCTAGAACCTCGTATGGACCGGAGTACGGAGGTTCCAACGGACCTCGTGATGCACCGACCCTTAAAAATACGTGGCTGGAAGCTTTTAAATCCTTGTAAATGAAGACATTGCTTTTATTATGGCGAGAAGCGGGGGCTGGACGAAGTTTCCGTGCGAAATGACGTAACCGCGATGTGAAATCAGTAAGATCCGTAGAATCAGGGACAGTTGCCTGAAAGAAATCACCCGGAAGACGTAAAGGTTCGCCATAAACTAGTTCAGCCGACGAAGCCTTTAAGTCCTCTTTATAAGATGCCCTAATGCCTAACAATACTAGAGGTAAATTATCGACCCAGTTGCAGTCTGCATGACACATTATGGCCGCTTTAAGCTGACGGTGGAACCGTTCCACCAAGCCATTACACGCAGGATGGTACGCGGTTGTTCGGCGATGATTAAATCCTATCATTTTTCCCAGATATTGGAAAAGTGTGGATTCAAATTGCCGGCCGCGGTCTGTAACAATATCCGTGGGACATCCATATCTGGATATTCAGGATATTAGTGCCTTGCCGACGGTTTCTGCGGTCATATCCCTCATCGGCGTGACCTCTGGCCAACGGGTAAAACGGTCCACTGCGGTTAAGCAGTAGCTATAACCTTGTGAAGGAGGTAGTGGGCCAATGATGTCTACGTGGATAAACGTAAAACGCGCACGTGGTAGATCGAACGTACCTAAAGGTGCAGAAACATGGCGATACACCTTAGCGCGTTGACAAGACAGACAATTACGAGACCATTCTCGACAGTCTTTACGCATACCAGGCCAGACGAACCGCTCGGCGACCAATTTCGTGGTAGCCATAGCGCCTGGGTGACTGAGGTTATGAAGGCTGTCAAACAGTGGCTTTCTCAGAGGCTTGGTTACAAAAGGCCGAGGTTTTGGCGTGCTTACGTCACAATATAAGTTCTTTGTGCTACCAGGAAGCTTAAGCCTTTCAAGACGGAGTGAAAAATCACCACCAATGTATTTCAAAAGCTCCTGGTCATCGGCTTGAGATTCTGCCAACTGATCAAGATTAATTGACATCTGAACTTCGTCGATTCGCGAAAGTGTGTCAGCCACAACATTATCTTTACCAGATATGTGACGAATATCGGTCGTAAATTGCGATATGAAGTCCAGATGTCGATATTGGCGAGGTGAACAATTAGCCTTCCTCTCGTGAAAAGCATATGTAATTGGCTTATGATCTGTGAACACAATGAAGTGTCTAGCTTCCACCATATGCCGGAAGTACTTAATACTTTCATATATTGCTAAAAGCTCACGGTCATAAGGTGAATACTTTTGCTGGCAGGGGCTAAACTTGCGAGAGAAAAATGCAAGTGGTTGCCAGTTGCCCTGCTTGAACTGTTGCAATACTGCACCCATCGCTAAGTCAGACGCATCCGTCACGAGTGCTAGTTTAGCATCGGTGTCTGGATGAGCAAGTAGTGCAGCGTTTGCAAGAGATTTCTTACATTGGTTAAAAGCGACCAGTGCATCACCGGATATGATGACGGGTTGAGAGGGTTTGACCGAGCCAGCAAGTAAGGCATTAAGAGGAGCCTGAATTACAGCTGAGTTAGGCAGAAAGCGCCTATAAAAATTAAGCATGCCTAAGAAACGCCTCAGTTGTCTGGTTGTCTTAGGTACTGGAAAGTCTGTAATTGCCTGGACCTTCGCCTCCAGGGGCTTGGTGCCTGCTGCCGAAATGTGGTAACCTAGAAAATTTACCTCGCGGGCTCCGAAAACGCACTTTGAAGTGTTGATCAAAATACCGTATTCCTTCATGCGGTCGAAAAGCTGCTGTAGGTGACGCTCATGCTGTTCCTCATCCTGAGAGAAGCAAAGAAAATCATCGCAATAAGGATAAACAAAATCAAGTCCTCTAGTCAATTCATCGACGAATCTCTGAAAAGTCTGACCTGCGTTTCTCAGCCCAAAGGTCATACAGGGGAACTCGTACAAGCCAAAGGGAGTGGTGATGGCCGTCTTCTGAACATCTTCTTCGAAGACTGGTATCTGATTGAAAGCCTTCACCAGATCTATCGTACTGAAGACTTTGCAGCCCGCTATGCTATGCGCAAAGTCATGAATGTGCCTAATGGGATACCGGTCAGGGATGGTTCGGGAATTGAGCATGCGATAGTCACCACAGGGACGCCAGCTGTTGTCCTTTTTAGGAGCTAGGTGTAAGGGAGAAGCCCATGCGCTTTCTGAGGGACGCGCTGTACCATTGCTAAGCATGAGTTCGAATTCTCGTCTAGCAATTTTAAGCTTGTCAGGAGCCAGTCTGCGAGGAGTGCAAGATACAGGAGGACCGGGTGTGGTGCGGATGTGGTGTACTGTATTGTGTTTTGGGACCCACGGAGTGCCTGACGGCCGTGTAATTTCGGGGTACTTACCCAACAGTACGTGATACCTGGTGTTGCCTGTTGCTACCTTAATAGAACATACATTAGTTTGAGCTACAGAAGCACTAGAATATAATGTAGTTGTATTATCAATAAGCTTTTTGTTTCGAACATCAACAACAAGATCATAAAAACTTAAAAAGTCTACACCAATTATAGCTTTAGTTACATCGGCCACTGTGAAGCGCCAAGAAAAATTACGTCTTAAACCTAAATTTAAATTTAGATCTATGCTACCGAAAGTGTCTATGGAAGTGCCATTGGCCGCACATAAGGTGTAGTCAGTCTTCGTACGACGGTTCCGTAGTGCAGAACGTGGGTAGACACACAGGTCACTCCCAGTGTCCACCAGAAATCGGGTACCAGTAGTTCTGTCATAAACGAAGAGGCGACCTGAAGTCACTGGGCAGTCGTCTGTCGCCATTAGCGACCGCCGTTGGCTTTTCCCGACTTGTTGTAGTCACATGGCTTAACACAGTGGTGGGCTCGTGGGCCATATTTACTATGGTAAAAACAAATAGGGTACTTGCGGTAGCTCGAGTTTGACCTGGATCTTTGGCGAGAAGGAGAACGTCGTCTCTGTGTTCTGGTCCGGCGGTATTTATGTTCGGGGGAACGTGAGCGCTCGTCTAGCTTCAACGCAAGTTTTTCTACCATTTGCCTGAGTTCAGCAATTTCACTGGACACGCTGGTACTCGGTTCTGACCTGGATGAAGTCTCTGCGACGTGGCAGGGCGCTGTAATCTCCTGGATACGATCCGCCAAGTCCGATAATTGTTCCAAAGAGTGGGTAGGCTGTGACGCCAAGATCGTCTGAATATTATTAGGCAGTCGGTTACTCCAGATAGACTTTACGAATTCTTCCGGGACTGAGGGTCCAGCTAGGTCTAGCAGGTGTCTCAGAAATTGTGAAGGTTTTCGATCCCCTAGTACTTCGTGTGTGAGCAACTGCTTTACCCTCTTCTCCTGCGACGCAGACAGCCGCCGAATCAATTCCGATTTTATTTTTAGATACCGGTCATTCACGGGAGGGTTAACGATAATATCTTTCACCGCTTTTGCGTGGTGCAAATCAAGATGAGTGATGACATGGGTAAATTTCGTTGCATCATCCTCAATGCCTATGGCCTCAAATTGCCCCTCTAGCAATGCAAACCAGATTTCGGGGTCCTCGGGAGCAAATGCAGGTATTTTTATGCTCATTTTTCGCGAAACAGTGACGGGTTTTGCACGACGTATCGTTACGTGGTTTTTGTTTCCTGATGAAACGGTGGTTTTAGCTGAGTCACTACTATCACTCATTGTGTTCTTCACGGGGTCACCAGTTGTAGTATAGATAAAAATTACTTACAGAAAGTTTGAGAAAAATAAAAGTTGTATTGGAAGGTAGTAGCACAAGTTTATTTACACTCACAGAAGGAGAAACAAGACTCACAACAATTAACACAGCACAAGAAACAATCAAGAGAAAATTTGATATATAATGTCACAGATTTACACGTTATATTTATACATAGAATTTATATGTTTCATAGGCAACAAAATAGGTTTCGCGACCGAGGGCAGTACGAGAACTAATTCTATGCAGCGGTCGATGCGCTTGCACCGACCGACGGCGGAAACAATAGGACTCGAAGATTAGGGTGTGGTCCCACTACACCGAATGAAATATAAATAAATATTATTCGATTTACTTAAATTATTTATATAAAGTGAAAGTGTAGCTGGTAGTATAGAATATGTAAATAAATACTACATATTATATTGTAATGATATATAGTGTATAATAATAAGATATATGTAATTATATTAGTTATAGAAGTGTTTAGATAGAAGGAAGATAGTATAGGAATATTATATAGTATAGACGTGTATGTATGTATTTGTGTATACCTCCTACAAAACCTTGTATATCTTCCACTTGTAACAATTTTCTTTTTTAGTTTAAAGTCGACTTATATATAACTTGTAACTAAACAACCATAATAAGGAATGCAATGAAATAGCATGTTAGTTTTGAAGGCTCAGTTAGCGTCATCCATGAGGATCTTCCACCAAGTCAACAAAAAAAAAAGCATCTAGGTATTATAAAAGCATAATTTCATGAATATATCATTAAAATATAAAACATAGGCCGTTAGTTACCATCGTTGCGTGTCAGCATTTGTTTAAAAAACTCTGTTGAACGTAAAAAAAAACAATAATATTTGGTAAAGCTTACGTAATTTCTTTTCCCTAATCGAATCTCCAAAAAATAAGAAAATCAAATGAAATTACTCGAATAACCCAAGTAAATTTAAATGCTATGATCTCACTATAATTTGTGTATAATAAACTTTAACATAGAGTTCAATATTCACATCATATCACATAACACACATCATCACATTTAGTAATTTGTGTATAATAACCTCTCACATTGACTTCAATATTATTGATTGTCAACTTAAACATCAATAAAATTGAACTCTACGATATCATTATCTACGAAAGTAAACAACAAGTTACTAAAGAGTTACAAAGTAATAGTTTATCCAATGTGAATAGAACACACATTTACTTTTCAACCCGTCACGTCGAATTAAACGGATATTGTCACATGGAACTTTGCTTTGGCTTTCTAGATATAAACCTGTTTTTTTATGGTATAATGGGGAAACGAGCAGACGGGTCATCTACTACGATGGGTAAGCAACTACCGTCGCCCATGGACACCTGCAACTCAAAAGTCACAAGTGCGTTGCTACCGTTGGAGTCCCTAACGCTCGAATCAGCGGAAGGGGGGATTTGGGCTCCTGTAACCTCACTCACTCATTGAAAGGCAACGAAAGAATTGCTTTACACCGGTTTTCTGTGAGGCCGTGGTACCACTCCGGTCGAGTCGGCCCATGCCGATTCTTGACGAAGCATGGCTCTCAAACGTGGATCATAAGAATTACACTAATATGTAGCTCAATACTTAACGAGTATTTACTTTTAATATAATAGTCATTGAAGTTCTAACAGCAAGTCAAAACTATCCACTTAACATATCGAAATAACTGCTCTACTGAACGTGAAGCAAATGTTTCTTGCAAATATTTTAGTAAACTTTAGTTATAATTTTTATAATGGCGGATGGCGTAGTGGTTCAAGCGGTCGCCACGCCGCTTACTACTACGCTAAGTGCTGTGGGTCCGACCCCACATGGGACGACACTTTGTGTGATCTACAAATTGTTGTTCTGAGTCTGGGTGTTCTTTGTGTCCGTTTCATGTATGTTTGTGACGTCCCCCGCGACACAGGATATGCTTATTCCTAATGCGGGAGTTGTCTTTTTATTAAGAAAAAAAGAAAAGATGTTGAACTATCAATTCCGTATTAGCTGAGTGTTGGTTAATAAATCACA
This sequence comes from Arctia plantaginis, assembly GCA_902825455.1. Lineage (NCBI taxonomy): Eukaryota > Metazoa > Arthropoda > Insecta > Lepidoptera > Erebidae > Arctia > Arctia plantaginis. The sequence goes on along the minus strand of CADEBD010000294.1, from coordinate 12,305,157 downwards.
TGGTTCATTTTGTAGGTTACGAATCCAAAAGCAATTGATTAACTTATGTTGTGCTAAACCAGTACTTATTTAAGCACCGTTACGTTTTATGAATGGAAATGAAAAGTACGTTTATTGATAAGCTATCTCCTTTCAGACAGAAGGTCAAATTTCGTAATAAGAATTCGAAAAATACAGTTTTGATGTACTATCGATCTCAGAAATGTCATAAAAGGTATTCTCATAGAAAAGTATTAAAGCATCACATCACATCATCATCAACAGGCTATAACAGTCCACTGCTGGACACAGGCCTCTCCTTATAAAGGAGGTTTTGGCCTACTATACCACGCTGGCCAGACGGGTTGGTATAGGGTTTGTGTCAAGTTTTCCTTCTCTTTGCAGTTCTCTTGTCCTGCGTAGTTGCTCCCTTAGTCGGCTCTTACGACACCAACGGGATGAATAGGGGAGGTGACATTCCGTATTCTTAATCCGTCACCACACGGACAACATAAACTGTAATGTTATCGCATAAATATATCGTATTGTGAACGAAAGTTGAATTGACCGGTATTCTGGTAGTCTTAGTAATACTTTACTGCAAGAATATTTTTTATGACATGTTTTGTGATCGATAGTGGATAGGAATTGAATTTTGAAAGAATTTTTATTACCAGAATAAGCCTTCTAGTCGAAAGAATGCACAATATCCTTCTTTATCGATTTGTATCAAAACGTTAGCACCCCACTGACGAAATACTTATTATAAATTACTAGCTGACCCGGCAAATGTTGTTTTGCCATATACATTATTTCTAGGAAATATAATAAAAGTTGAAAATTTGAAGTTGTATGTATTTTTCAATGCTAAATCATAATAAAAAAATTGTCAAAAGTAAAATGAAAATTTAGAGGTAAGTCACCCTTATCATTTTGGGGTTTAAAGAATAGATGTTGGCCGATTCTCAGACCTACCCGATATACACACAAAATTTCATAAAAATCAACACCTCGACACGAGAATTTTATATATTAGAAATTTATTTTTACAACTATAACTTACACATAAATCACCCATGGTAGTATTCAATAGATCCTATGTATCCACTAATACACAAACACTATTACTCCAAAATACGATGTTTCACAATAAATCTAGCACTAGCACTGCAGAACTGCACTCATGTGAGGTTCACAACCAACTGTGGTGTTCAAGTTTGACCCCTTATCACACAGTGATTGATAAAGCTCACTGAATATATAAACAAGGGCTCAGTAATCACGTTTCAAAGTGATTACTTAATGATATATTGTTGATGTATCATCATTACTGTTTCCTCTTGAATACTCTTATGATAATGATATATAAACAAATATATTATAGTCTAATATGTTAATGAGTTGTATCTGGTGAAGTGATTAACAGAGTTGTTTTCAAAATAAAATTTAAGTGCGTCTATTGTTGTTTACTTAAACTCTACCCAAACTACCTATACGTGACTACCTGAAAAAACTCATTAAAATAATTAAAAACTATTTAGAAATAAGAATCGCTAAGCTCAGATATAAAGCATCACAGAACAATGTGTCAAAGTAAATCCTAAGAAATTACCTATAGTCCATCAACGTCGTGCGCGACTAGGGTTGCCAACCATACTGTTTTAAACAGTATAATACTGTTTTTCACTAAATTATACTTTTTACTGTTGAACAAAAATAAAGTATACAAAATACTGTTTTCAGAATCAAAATGCTAACACATTATGTGTTATTAGACGCTCACACAAATTTGTTTTTATTTAGTCAGAGGGCGCTCACTGCTCAGAGTAGCGCAGCCACAAACAAATCACTTTAAAAAATTAGAAGGAAATAATGTAACTATCTTAGATGTTTATAACATTATGACTGGTTTAAAGACTGAGCTAGTTCAAAGGAAAAATGATAAGTATTTTGGCCATGAAACAAAAAAAGTATTAAATACTATTACAGAGTCTGCCCAAGAAGTTTATAATAGAACTATTAATAACTTCATACTTTTTATTAATAAGGCTAATTTGTATTTAGAGAAATGGTTTGATTTCAGTCAGACTAACTGGCTTTCTTTAATTAGCTGTTTGTCATTGAAGTCTTCTGTCACATTTGATCATTTTGAGAAAATTATAGATAATCTAAATTTGTATAGACTCAATATTGGTATGGGTGATTTATATTCAGAATCAGCATTTACTGAAAGAGTTTTTTCAGTAATGAATGCTAAGTGGCGGGAGGATACAAATAGAGCATCTATTAATTTAATAAAAAATGAGCTCCTCATTTATTTTAATTTCAGTTATGATTGTGATGAGGCGCATGAAGTTTTTAAAAAAGATTTTAAATTAGTTAGTTGTGCAAAAAGTTCTAAAAAATATGTATTTAAAACAATAAATAAATAAAATACTGTTCATTTTTCTAAAATACTGTTTAATATTCTTCATAGACCTGAATATACTTTATTTCTTGTAAAAAAAGTTGGCAACCCTATGCGCGACCGTCCTGCGGGGTGACAGACGGTGGCGGGGACGAGGTACTCAAGATGTCAGCGGGTAGCGGGTGGTGTAGCGGGGAAGGGAAACGCTTCTCTTCGTGTGTAGCCGTGTGCTAGAATGACGCGCTACCTCGCCCCCGCCACTGTCTGTCACCCCGCGGGACGGTCGCGCACGAGATTACCGGGATATAATTATTAAATTATCCTATTCAGGATACAATAACATTTAAGCACCATCCCGATTAAGTTAGAAGCCTAACATCATTACTATTAGCATATACCGTCGCTTATCGAACAATACTGCCCGAGCCACTTTACATGGGAGTAAAAAAACCGCTTAAATTATTACTTTCAACAGTTTGTAACTCAGTTTTAATTACATCACAATGTTATGGCCCTAGTACACTATGGCTCATGCTGGCCCACGGCAAGCCATCACCATTGTAAACAGGAGGCAATAGCATACAGTGGCGGACGATTGGCCATCATGGCGTGCAATCGGGATGTTGTTGGTTTTTTTGGCAAACTTTAAAGGAATCGTATACGGTATAACACATCTTTTGTTGGGTGCATATCCTTGATTTTATGAAAGCACAAAATTTCATTATCGTAGCTCAATGAAGAGACTTTCAAGTTTATAGATTTAATAGCATTTGTCGGTGGCTCCGCCGCGTTTATATCGATTATCGCAGTAAAAAGTAGTATATGTCCTTCCTCAATAATCAAAGTAATGCCAAATTTAATCAAAATCGGGTTAGCAGGTTAGCCGTGAAAGCGTCACAGACAAACAGACAGAGTTAAGTTCGCATTTATAAAATAAGTAAGGATATCAATCTTGAATTGGATTGCTAACAGAACTAAATACGTTCATCGCAAATGTTTTGCCAGGCAACAATGACATATGCACCATTGTGTGAACACCTACGTGATTATGTCCTGTTGCAGAGCATGGGCCATCACTGGCCATTGCGTAGTGGGGTCTTTGTAATCATAATGTGACAAATAAGTTTCGCGCAAGAAATTTTCGACCACCAATTTTCTACTTGGTCGCTGTTGTTTATATGTATATATGAAATGTACTATTAAGTCTGTCATAATCAGTAGTACTAATTCGTTATATCCAAAACCCTTTACTATATCTACCAATGTTAAGTAACAGAATACCTATAGTTACTAGTTATAAGAAAAGAGAGTTGCTCAAGCCATAATATTTTTTATTTAACACGTGGTATACACGTTTATTCAGCTATCATTTTAATGTATTAACTAGAACACACTGTGGAACCTGTGTATTGATAAAAAAATTATATGAAACACTATTTTTTTATTATGAGCCTAAAAATATCCTACTCAACTGATACTAATTTTAACCGCGACATTGAAAAGCATAAAGGTTCTGCTCAAAACACACCTTCTAGATCATTGAGCCAAATAGGACAAAAAACAAAGGAAACGAGACAGCGTGGGGCTAAAAAATGAGGTCAACCCCGCAAAATATGTCGCCTATACACTGGCACACAGCCAGGGGCTTGACAACATTTGTAAATGGCGTTGAACTGCCGACTCGAGACGATGACTACACCAATTAATATTTTTAGACATGTAACCTTTTTTTTTGGTGTTATTGCCTTATTAGCTTCATATGTATGTATGTAACGGAATATTCGAACGTGATTTAAACGTCGATTTATATATAAATCTTATCAAGGACCGATGACAATGCAATAATTTAAATAGTTTATCCCATTTTCCTGATTAAGACCTTCAGGATTAACGGCTTTTTCAATTTCTAGAAATACGGTAGTGTCTTTTGCCACGTACTAAGGCGTGTGCTGAAGAATATGTGATAAACTTACTTGTTCCTTTTTGATTCTTAAAAGGATAATAATCGTCATCAATGTCTAAAAAAGTAAAAATAAATTATAGTTTTAAAAAAAAACTAAAAAACACGCTTTTTAACTAGCCGAACTAAAAGGAAAGGAAATTATTTTCTATATGTTCAAAAAGAAAACTCATTTTATCGTAAAAAAAATGGGGCACCCCAAGGTATTTTATAATACAATAATTTTACTTTTATCAATTTCTGTCAGTAAAATATTTTTACAACAATTGAGATCTCCCTACGCTTTTTTACGATAAAATGATTTTTCTTGTTGCACTTATAGAAAATTATTTCCTACTTTTTAGTTTACAGAAAAAAAGCGTGTTTTTTTTTTGTTTTCTTAAACTACGAGTATAATTTTTTCGAAATTTTGTTTGGTCGTTCGTTCATGCAATGGTGCTTATACTCGATACATTATATTGTAAAGTAGGTTATAATTATATTACATCACGTTACAACCCTTTAAAAAGGAGCAGTAACGACTAAGGTACATGTAACTGCTTGGAACGGCTAGTATTTGGATATAAAAAATGCTGTTGAAATATGCAGTACCTCTATAAAACCTATTTTCCGCATACGATACAGTTTTTTAATGAAACCATACTTCCATACTTTATCTATACAAATAAATAATATTGGAGTGTCTGTTTGTAATATTAAAAAGTTTTAATAAACCACATTTTTAATTTATGTGCATCTACCACGATTGGCTCTACATCACCCTAAGGTCGACTGGTAGAAAATGCCTACGGCATTAAGTCCGCCTTTGCCACATTTGTGCATAAAGATTTAAATAAATAAATAAAATAACCGCTTTTTACTAAATGCATATGTATGTTCACACGGTACATATGCCAAAATATCATTATTTACAATTTTTGTCTGTCTGTCTGTCTGTTTGTTCCGGGTAATCTCTGGAACGGCTGGACCGATTTCGACGGGACTTTCACTGGCAGATAGCTGATGTAAGGAGTAACTTAGGCTACTTTTCTTGGACTAGCTTCGCCCCGCGACGTTGCCCGCGGTTATAACAACAAACGCGGGTAACACCGCGGGTCTCAGCTAGGTATAAATGTGAAAGAGAGAGTTTATTTGTTAAGCTTTCATGCCTAAACCACTAAACCGATTATAAAAATTCTTTCAGCAATGGAATCTACATAATCGGCACGTAACATAGGCTACTATATACCGCGATAACCGACATACACGCGGGCGGAGCCACGGACAAAAGCTGATATATTTTTAATGAGAAAGTGAGTTTGGTTGATTTAAAAAAAAAAATCATTAATGGATAGCTACATTATTGGCAAGTAAAACGGGCTAATTTTTACCACGACAACAGACAAAGTCTAGTATAAATATAAAGGAAAGCGGCGAGACCTATTTTCTGCTTCTAGAAATACATAGAAATTGAGTGTTCTAGATTACTTTTAACAAATAGTACATGAAAATGCTAATTTCAGCATAGACTAACTCACAGGTACTTGATCTATATTTGTTACAAAAAGCAAAATATAGTAAAATAAATGACATTATATTTCAGACCTACATGTCAACCAACTACGAAAACCTTTATTTCGTCAGTTACAATCACGAATTTCAAAATACCGATTTTCATAATTCCGAATGATTCAAAATTCCTAATATAACAACTTCGATTTATCATTCATCTCTATATTTGTAATTAAAAAATTACAATATGCCTAAATTTTGTAATTACTATGCTCAAAATACCGAGTTTCAATAAGTCGAATAACAAAAAGTTCGACTTAATGATAATTCGAAATCAAAAATCGAACAAAACTTTTTTTTCGCTGGTCATAGTTCTAACCTAACCCAAAGAATTCAATAATAGTAACTATTTTTATATTCAACAACCACATTCTTTATTAGTCCACTACTGGTCACAGGCCTCTCCGTAGAAAGGAGGTACCCCACGCAGCTATACATAATAAACAATTTTTTTTTTAATAATACACAAATATTAATAGACGTTTCGAAATTACATTAAACGTCATTTATAGATTTTAAATATATATACGTAACTGAATATCAACTGAATCAGAATCCTAATTTTAGCAGTTTATTTGAAGTATTGAAAATCGGAATGTCGTTTTTCGGACCGGGAACCCATTGAGCATTTGATACTTCGAAAGTAAAAAAATCGGAAACAAACAAATCGCATTTACGGCTTTCGGTAAAATAAATTACGTGAATTTTAATTCTTAGGTATTATGAAATTCGGACTTTTCAAAATCGGAACATCGAAATATTTTGGAGCATTTGGGTTTTCCCTTACCAATTACAAGTACACACTACATAGACTTGAATGAATTTACTAACTTTTAAACTTCCGCGTTCCATGATAGTTAATATTATTTAACGGGAATTAACGCGATCTCTTATGTGTAATATAATGTAATACCCTAAATAAGAGATCGCGTTAATTCCCGTTAAATAATATTAATTGAATGAATTTATTTATAATAGAAATATTTCCGGAAAACCTGTGAACCGACTTATCAATTTGACTGCACGGATAGCGTAGTGGTTAAAGCGGTTACCACGCTGCTTTCTACTATTGTGGGTTCGATCCAGACAGGGGACACCAATTTGTGTGATCCACAAATTTTTGTTCTGAGCCTGGGATGTTTGTAGGGTCCGTTTTATGTGTTTATGTCTGTCAAGTCACACGGACACAGGATATATTCTTTCTGAGGAAGTTGTCTCAAAAAAAAAAACAAAAACAAACCAATCTCACTCTCCTACTCCGGTATTTCGTTTTAAGCGTAACAAGGGGGGTTCCACCCTTTAAGTCCTCCCCCCAAGAAATGAATGAAAGAATTAGGCGAAGGCTTTGAGCTCCGGTAACCTTATTCACTCGGTGAAAAGTATTTTGCCCATTTGTGCCGATTCATGGCTCTCCCACGGTTACTTTTCAATACACAGAATTAACATTCGTAAAAAAAGGAATATAATATTAAGTTGTAATAGTTTATGAAAATATGAAACAGCATATGGAGTAACTTTCGGAACTTTTCAAGCGAAATACAGTACATTAAAACAATTTTAGTACTTACTAGCTGTCGCCCGCGACTCCGCCCGTTAATGTGTACGATATGAATATAATTTATAGCCTATAGCACTCAGGGATAATACAGCTACATATTAGTGAAAAAATTACCAGAATCAGTTCAGTAGTTTCAAAGATTACCCCCTAAATACAATCAATTTTTACTTACAATATTAATTATAAATAAGTATACGATTTCTCACTTGGCACAAGTATTTTAGATTTAATTTTTGAATACAAACATTATATGATTTGAACACTTCATATTCAATAACAAAAATATTTATTGTTTCTATTATTTATGTGTATAATAAGCATGTATTTACAAAAAAAAAGTATATAGGTATTTATATCAGTTGTCTAGTAGCCATATCTTTGCTTAGTTTGGGAGTAGATGGCGTTGTGTGAATGTGGTACAATATTATTATTATTAACAATATAACTTACACGACGTGTATAAAACGGCAGATGGTTACGATCAGGCATTTCACATTATTTCTAGAACACATTAGTCCAGACCAATTGTCAAAGTCCTTCAAATCACCACACTATCCCACAAATAAGTTCACACCATTTTAAAAATAACTCTCAGTCTCCGAACCCGTAAATAAACAACATATCCTTACATTGTTGCCATCCTTAATAAAAGCTTTCACCAAAAAGTTTGCAAGTTTTTTTTTATAGTGGTACAGACGATATAAAGTGTTGGCGGTAACTGAGCTTTATTAAGAGCAGTATTGGTCTACGCGTAGTGCGTATTTATTAATGGTGTGTGTGCGTGGCAAAACGCCAAACGATACTCATAGGGGCTACTAAAAGCTAAGGTTAAAATACTGTTTCGTTAATGACTATTAATCATAACAAAAATACAAGAAATGACTGGCCTGTTGGTCAAATAGTTAGTGACTCCGACTGCTAATCTTCAATTAAAGTTCAATTTTAAATAATTGTATGATGAGCACGATCATTTGTTCTGTGTCTGGGTGTACTTTATCTATAACTAGCTGACCCGCGCAACTTCGTCTGCGTCTCTCAATAGTAATAAATTTTCTCCATTTTTGAAACATTCTTCATTGGTGCTCCGCTCCTATTGCTCTTAGCGTGATGATATATAGCCTATAGCCTTCCTCGATAAATGGGCTATCTAACACTGAAAGAATTTTTTCAAATCGGACCAGTAGTTCCTGAGATTAGCGCGTTCAAACAAACAAACAAACTCTTCAGCTTTATAATATTAGTATAGATATGTATGTATTTAGAAATATATAAGTATGTTTATCAGAAGTCTGGTTACTATAGTACAGGCTGCCTAGTTTGGATTCAGATTGCCGTGCGTGAGATGGTAAAGTTATTATTATTAATTAAGATTTCATGAATGGTTGGTCAATATCCTTGTCCTGATGGACTCTCGTCTCCCAGGATTCTCAGCCTCATTGCAGTCTCAGTACCGATTCTATTCTCTCTATTTCTAGACTTGCGATATTCTTTATTCTAGATGTTTGATCGTGGGAGTGCCATGCTTCGGCACAATTGGAAAGCTCGATCAAAAATCGGTTTGATAATTTTATCGAGCGAATGAAATCAGATCAAAAACTGTTGGGCCTCCGCTAAACGGCCTTTAATGCTGAAACGGCCAGCAACACACTTGTAACTCCTGAGGTGTCGTTTGCCAACGATTTCTTTGGTTAAACAATTTAACGATTCGAAATTAAAATCAAATCCGCTTTGTGAAAACTAAAAGTGTCAACATCAAAAAATTTGTGCTCTGATTTTGTATTTTATTTTAATAATATATAATTTAGTTATAAATGGCAATCAAGTGTTGAAATAAACCTATATCCTCTAGTGCAATAAATATACTTATTTCTCTACTTTACACTTTCACTTGAACTGACAACATCACAAGTTCTGAATTTCAATCATTATGGATCTGTACACTAAACTTTCTACGTGCATGGCTCTCTTCTACCTTTGAAGCTCGAATGACACAGTATGAAGATGACCTGAAGAATGCAAAGGGCCCTGATACAGCTCATAAGAACATATCAAGTCTCTCACGTGACTTTGGAGAATTTAAATCCCTGATCTGGAAAACTATGGCCATGCTAAAGTCACAAATGGAGCTGCTGTTACTTGGCCTGGATAGGCATGAGATGGCGTCACGGCGAAAAGTCCTGCTACTGCATGGTCTAAAGGAGGAGAATGAAGATGTGCAACCTTCCCGGGCTGTCTCACTATTATCTGACAAACTTAAATTGCCCAACATCTCAGCCAATGACATTGAATCGTGTCATCGCCTAGGAAGTGACACTAAAAAGCCACGTCCTCTTCTAATACGGTTCCAGAGTTATCGTCTGAGGAATGAAGCTTGGAACAATAAGACAAAGCTTAAAGGTTCTGGGTTAACATTATCAGAGTTTCTCACGAAGCCTCGTCATGACGTGTTTATGGAGGCTCGCAAACATTTTGGCATAAGGAACTGCTGGACCTCTGATGGTAGAATTGTTGTCCAACTCCCCAACAATCTGCGACGCAGGTTTGAATCTATTTCCGAGCTGCGCAAACTCCGCCTGGAATACCCAGCATCACAATCACCACTTGATGAAGCTACAAGATCTACTTCTCACAAAACAAGTGGTTCCGTTGGTGAAAAGCGTTCTCGCAAACAAGTTAAAGGTCCTATGATGTAAATATAGTTTCGATCCATTCATGTTTCATATATATTTAATATTTCTCTTTAATCACTGGTTGAGGTCAGTTGTATTTTTAAACTTCTGTCTCTTTCTAATTTCTCTAACTACATTAGTTTTGTTATTTTAGTCTTCTTCTTCTTCCTTTAATTCAGTGGCTCCATCGGATGTCGATGATTTTGCCAATGTCTAGGTGGGAGGTAGATTTATTAGTTAATAGGTTGAAAATATTTTGAATACCAAGAGGGAATTGTTGTGATTTCAATAGTTTCTGTTTGTGGTTCTGTGGGACAGTAGAGAAAAAAAAAAAAAAAGGGACATTAGAAAAAAATATAGCAGTAAAGGTATTAGGAAACTTTATAAATTTATTTTATTTATACGAATAAAATGGTAAAGGATCCTGACAAATGGGGTATATACTAGAGTTAAGAGATAAGCCAAATTAACGGGTCGGGATATTTGTTGAGGGAGTAGATCATACAGAGGTACGACCAATTTAGGACAAGAAAAGAAAATATGTTCCAGAGTGCCTTCATCGAGACCACACTCACATAGAGAGTGATCACGAACTCGAATTTTGGCAAGAAAAACTGGGGTACTGACAAATCCTAATCGTAAACGAATTATAGTAGAGGTGGCTGACTTATTAACATGTTTTTGTTTGAAGAACCAGGGTCTAGCAGGAATTAAGGGTTGTAGAGAGCCGTAAAATTTACCCTTGATCATTCTACTGCTTTGCCATGTGTTATTCCAGGACTCAGTCAAGGAAAGTTTGGCTAGGGAGCGCAGATCTCGGGCGAAGCAGAATTTGTGGGTAGCGCATCCAGTCTGAGCTGCTATTTTTGCGCAGGAGTCCGCAGTTTCATTGCCTGCTATACCTGAATGACTGGGGATCCATGCTAGAACTACTTCAATACCAGACAATAGGCATCTGTGAAGAACCTCTTTAATTTTAAGAATTATAGGGAAATTATTGCGAGCTTTGAAAGGATTTTTTAAAAGATCTTGTAGGCAGCTCAAGGAGTCTGATAAAATAAGGGCCTTATCAAGCTTATGAGATTCCACATAAGAGACCGCTTCTAATAAGGCAATAGATTCTCCTGAAAAGATAGAGTTGTAGGAAGAGCATTTATAACTTAGTATAATTTTAAATTTGGGAATCCAAACTGCAGAACCAACAAAGGCATCTGAAGAAAGTTTTGATGCATCTGTATAAAGCGTAACCCAATCAGACCAATCCTCCGCAATGATGTGGAGAAAGTTTTGGTTGGCTGCCGAAGAATGTTTATAGATGCCAAAGTCAAGGATGATTTTTGGTAGGAAGGTTAACGCATTATAGTCGAGCTCAAAAAGAGGAATTAAAGAAGATTGAAAGATAGGATCAGATAGATTTTTCATTTTTATAAAGGAATTAAGGAGCAAAGGGAGGGACTTGTGTCTCCAGTACAATGAGATAGTGACCAGACTAGAAAGTTGAGACAGAATTGGAAGAAGGGGATGGGAATTAATTTGGACTGCATTAAAGAAGTATCTGTCAGCTAAGAATTGGCGGCGAAGATGAAGGGGAGGTTCCAAGCATTCGACTTGGAGGGCATTCACTGGAGAGCATTTCATAGCACCAGTTATGATTCGAAGGCACTTAGACTGGATCAGCTGAAGCTTAGACAGAGCAACTCTATTACATGGTTCCAGAAGGAAAGAACCATAATCAAAGTGACTCCGAACTATGGCATTGTACAAAAGTTTCTGGCAAAAGGGGTGAGAGCCCCAGCGGACCCCAGATAAGGCCCGCATAACGTTCACACCCCCCTCGCTCTTTTTAATAACATGGTTTAGATGGTGAATACCAGATAATTTAGAATCAAGAATGAGGCCTAAAAACTTTATGGAATCTTTTATTGGAATTAGTTCGCCTGCAACAGAAAGGTTGATATCAGGGATATTACGTTTGCGAGAGAAAACAAGAGCACTACATTTAGAAACAGACAGAGAAAGATTGTGGTCCAATAGCCAAACGTTTAAATAATAAAGAGCGGAATTCAAACGGGAAGTGGCAGTAGAGAAGGAGGATGACGAAAAATATATGGCAACATCATCAGCATATTGAAGAACTTTACAAAAAGAACTGACAGACTGGTCTAGGTCGAAAGTATAAATATTATAAAGAATGGGACTAAGCACTGAACCCTGCGGAAGGCCCTTCCATACAAGACGAGGAGGGAGAAAAGAACCTTGATGACGAATAGAGATAGTACGACACATGAGCATATTGCAGATGACGTGAACCATCCTCGCTGGAATACTCAGATGTAGCATTTTCTGCCTGAGAAGAGGAAGATGTACGTTGTCATAGGCTGCAGAGATGTCCAAGAAAACACCGATTACATTCTCGTTACGAGAAAATGCAAGGCGAATTTCAGAGGAGAGGATGCTGAGGCTATCTAAAGTGCCTAAACCTTTTCTAAAGCCATACTGGTTTTTGGCTAACAATTCGTTGTGTTCTAGAAACCATTCGAGTCTGAATTTAATTAAGGTTTCCATTATTTTAGCTAGTACTGAGGAGAGCGCAATAGGGCGATAGGAAGACGAATTTCTGGGATCTCTACCAGGTTTCAGGACAGGAATGACAATTTGGGTCTTCCAAGATTCAGGTATTTGACCATAATAAAAGATGGCATTGAGGATACTGAGGAAGAAAATTTTGGAAGAATTGGAGGATTTACGAATAAAAGAGTAAGGGATACCGTCAATGCCGGGAGAGGAATCATGGAGATTATCTAGAGCAAAGGATAGTTCTGTGAAAGAGAAGGGATCATCCATGGTATTTTGAGAGGAATCTGGAATAAACGGATGGGAAGGTGGGAAACAATCGAAACCTGGAGCATATGGAGGAGCCAGTTGGCTAAGGAAGTCGTGTAGGAATGAATGAGGGTCATTGCTAAAGATATTTGTTACGTCAAGACTTTTTCGGAATGACTTGAATTTTTTCCAGACAAGTGAGAGACTAGAGCGAGGAGATAAGGACTCACAAAATGAACGCCATCCTAAAGATTTTTTAGCAGAAAGAAGTCTGGTTGTGCTAGCAGCAATTTTTTTAAAATTGAGGAAATCCGACATAGAAAGGGATGCAGCAAACTTGTTCTCAGCCTCCCTGCGCTTCTTAACACTGGCAGTACATTCAGAATCCCACCAAGGGGGAGAAGCAGTCAATTTATTGGAAGGAAGTTTGAGGGGAATAGAGCAATCAGCAGCTGAGTTAATTGCAGAGATAAATTGGTCATAGAGGACAAGAAAATTAAAGGAATTTGTTTGGGGGAGAGTGGTTAAATTTAGATCTAGTGATGTTGCAAATTGCTCCCAATTGGCTTGGGAAACTCTGTATTTGAGGAGGGGATGTAGGGTTTGGGGAACATATGAAGTAGAGTATGAGATTAAAATAGGGAAGTGATCACTGCCAAGGGAGTTTGGCAGGGGGGACCAGGATAGGAGGGAGACTAGGGAAGGAGAAGATAGTGTTAAATCTGGAACACTAATATTTTGGCATGGAGAAACTCCACGAGTTGCAGATCCATCATTAAGGATGCACAAGTTGCAATCATCCATAACGTCAAGTAAGACAGAGGAGCATGAGTCAATACAGTGAGATCCCCATAGTGTGACGGCAGTTAAAGTCTCCTAAAACAATCATAGGGGAGGGGATTGTTGAAAGGATTGTTTTTAATTCAAGAAGAATGCTTGTGTTGGGATGGGGAATATAGACAGAGACAAAGGAAACATTAAAAGCTCTAAGGGCCACTATATTTAAGCCAAGAGAGTGGTTTGGTAATAAGATTAGAGAGAATGTAATATTCCTATTGACCAATAAGGCACAACCAGCATAACCATCACTTCTATCGTCCCTAAGACAAGAGAAACCAGGAATTCTAAAATGGAATTCAGGCTTTAACCACGTTTCGGAAACTGCAAAAACAACAGGTTTATGTTGATTGATCAAGTAAGAGATATCTTGTTTGTTACGTCGGATACTCCTACAGTTCCATTGGAGGACCTGGAGAGCCATTGGAAGCATTATTTTTTGTGATAACAGAAAGTAGTTGTTCAACAAGAACTGCAACGTCGTACGGTAAGGCATCTGACATTTTAGACAGCATATTAATTAAAGAGCAAAGAAGGAGCTGTACAAGATTGTCATTAGGAGTAGCAAGAGGAGTTGTTTCAGTAGGGGGGATAAGACAACAACCATTAGGGTGGATAGAAGTTGGGGACTGAGTAATTGCATTATGGGCATGAATATCATATGTCTTCCCAGACATAGATATACGGCGAGGGGGAAGGTTAACTGTTTTTTTGTATGATTTAGAGGGAGAAGCAGATGGGAGAGGTACGATGGATGGATGAGTTTGAGGGTTTAGAGGGAAATTAGCAGGGGATTTGGGACTGGCAGCAGCCTCAGAATATAGCCGCTTGGCAAACTGTGGAAATCTAGCTGATGCTTCCATATAGCTGAGGTTTTCCTGAGACATGACACTTTTGATGGATTTTTGTCTGTTATGTTCGGGACATCTGTTATCAGTAGCACAATGACTACCACCATGACATAAAAAACAAGATATCTCCGAGTCAGGAACCAGGCAGGAGTCACCAGAATGCGGCTGAGCACATTTATAGCAGCGGGGCTGGGACCTACATTGTTTGGCAATGTGGCCGAACCGACAACAATTCCTACATTGTATGGTAGGTAACTGGTAAAGCGACACTGGCAATGATGCATTAAAACAAAAATTTTTTTCTGGCAGACTCTGTCCTAGAAAAGTTAGGACCACAGAGTTCGATGGGACCCAAACGGATACTCCATCTTTTTTATTCTTAACATTAAGACGTCTAGCTCGAACAACTTCGCCACAATTCTTAGGGACAGATATTCCAGATACTAGTTCCTCTAGAGTCCACTCAGTAGGGATATCCCTAACAACACCCATACGAAATACTTGGAAGCGAGGAATATTTGCCACATAGTTATATTGTCTGACAATTGGGGAGTTAACAAAATTATTCGCTGAGATAGCGGACACAAATTCCACACAGACTTTGTTACGACCCATATTTTTAATGGTTCCCTCTACAATATCAGGTATTTTGTTTTTGTATAAGAACTGGGCGAGTTTGAGTGCCTTAAGGGACAGGCCGGATGATGGATCAGGTTCAAGCCTAGAAACATACACAGAATATGGACCCTTGTCTGATACCGAGTATTCGAGCCTGGAATCAGACTCAAATCCAGGTTTTGAGAAAATTGACTGAATCGATTCAGCTGGTGAACGTATTTTCTTTCCATCGAAGTCAACGGGAAAGACTGAGTCCGATTGTCGCTTTATAGCTTTGGGTTTATCGGGGGGTAACACACCGCCCCCATCAGGGGGGTCTTCCGCGCTCATTTCCGTAGAAATGAGCGCGGTTGTTAATATTCACTAACCTTGTTAAGGAATATTCCCGCCACAGAACCACACAAACACTATTACGAAAACACAATATGAAATTATATGCCAAAATTCAGAAAATAACCTAAAAGCTCACTACTGTCGCTTCAACACACCAGAGACAACCTCGTTATTTTAGTCAGATAAGCAGACATTTCACTTTATGTATAATATGTATACAAATCTGACACCTGAAATATTGGGACGTTCTGGACTGACCAATTAGAAAACAGAAATATTGTCTATTGTCAGTGCGTTTTGTTTTTGCTTGTAATATTATTAATTTTTTTTTTTTAAACCTTTGGTGCATTGAGGATAATAGTGAGAAATTAATTAATTCGTTAATTATAAGCAATTTATATATTTATTAGTATTTACTTATTAATATTACTTATTTATAATTGTATTTTTTTTATCTTCATTTTATTTAATGTCTGGTTATTTTGATGAAAGTTTTATATCTTGTTCATCTTCTTGTGCTTCGGATGGGGACTACGCCAGTGCACTTAGTGATAGTGAGGGTGAGTCTATTAATTTAGATAAACAACTTTTTAACATTCTTGGCTCTTTTCACAACTTCCTCAATATAGTGCATATCAATGCCCAAAGTATACACGCTCACTATCCTGATATTCTATCTTCTTTCAATCCAAATTTCATCCATGCTGTCCTTATCTCTGAAACCTTCCTTAAACCTACGTTGCCTTCTTCACAATATGCATTATCAGGCTACCGGCTTATACGAAATGACAGAACTGGCAAGGGCTATGGTGGGGTTGCAATCTATTTACGATCTGATCTCACATTTACAGTCATTGATCAGTCCCCTAGCAATTACTCTGGCTTTGCAGAACACCTTTTCCTAGAAATAGATTTCCATCACACTAAATTGCTAGTGGGTGTTTATTATAGCCCTTCTTGTCATATTGACTATTTCTCGTCTTTCGAAACCAAGCTGGAAAATTTATCACCCTTATACAGTGATACTATTATTCTTGGGGATTTCAACACGTGTCTACTCAAGAATGATGTACGCAGCCGAAAACTCCGGTCCCTGGTCTCCTCACTTAACATGCATATTCTCCCGTTAAACGCAACACATCACGCTCCTCATTCTAATCCCTCTCTCTTAGACCTAATTTTCGTTTCGGATGTTAATAAAGTTGCCGCTCATGGACAACTTTCTGCTCCCTTCTCATACCATGACCTCATTTTTCTCTCCTACAAAACTATCTCTCCTAAAGCTAAGCCTAAATACATTGTTTTACGCAGTTTTAGAAACATTGATGAAGCATGTTTGAGAGGGGATGTCGAAAAAATAGATTGGTCTCCTATATATAATTGTGGCGATATTGACACTAAAATTGAAAATTTCAATAAAATACTCTTAGATCTTTTCGATAAACATGCGCCACTAAAAAAAGTAAGAGTTAAGAATCTTCCTGCTCCTTGGCTTTCCGAAAAAATTAAGCATCTAATGGTCAAGCGCGATAAAGCCATGAGAAGATATAAAAAGAACTCTTCGGATGAGAATTGGTCAGTCTATAAAGTTCTCCGAAATCGCTGCAGTCGTCTGTGTCGGGATGCGAAAAGACGCCACATTCACGATTCCATTAAAAATTTCAACTCACCACAGGTATGGCGATTCCTTAGATCTCTTGGTGTTGGTAAAGCGACTAACCACACTTCAACTACTATTGATCTCAATGTGCTGAATAGGCATTTTTCCACTTCACCTTGCTTGTGTAGATACTTCAGACAAGGCATCTACTCTTAGCTATCTAGCTGGTCTTCCATTGCCTCAATGTACCTCATTTTCGTTTGAACCGGTTACAGGCTGTGACGTTAAGAGACATATCCTATCTATCTCCACAAAAGCAATAGGTGATGATGGCATTCAACAACAAATGTTGCGGCCTATTTTAAGTGACGTCGTTCCAGCTATCACTCATATCATAAATTTCTCTCTCAAAGAAAACGTGTTTCCATCATCCTGGAAGAAGGCCCATGTTATCCCCTTACCTAAAACTGCTAACCCTTCCTTAGTATCTCATTTTCGACCTATATCCATTCTCCCGATCCTTTCCAAAGTGCTTGAGAGGATTGTCCGGAGTCAACTGAGCAGTTTTCTTTCCTTTAATAGCCTGTTGAGTCCATACCAATCTGGTTTTCGTGCTGGCCATAGTACTGTAACCGCCTTAGTTAAAATAACAGACGATTTACGATTCGCTATGGAAAATAAACAACTGACAGTATTGGTACTACTGGACTTCAGCAGCGCCTTTAACTCTGTTGATTTTGACATCCTCTTGGGCACCCTATCGTCTCTGAATGTATCTGATTCTGTAATCGCCTGGTTCAATTCTTATCTTCGGGGTCGCACGCAACTGGTTCGCACGGATGAGTCATCTTCAGACTGGTGTGACCTTATTGCAGGCGTGCCCCAGGGTGGCGTACTATCTCCTCTACTCTTCTCCATTTTCATTAATGAAATCACCAAAGTTATTTCTTCTCGTTATCATCTTTATGCAGACGATTTGCAGCTATACCGCCATTTCAAGGTTGATGAAATCACAGAAGCCGTCACTGCCATCAATAATGATCTGCAAAACATATGTACATGGGCAAAATCGTTCGGGCTGCTTGTCAATGCCGCTAAATCTCAAGCTATCATTATTGGTGGCAGGTACATGTATAATAGCCTTGATCACACTTCACTTCCTCCAGTGTCCTATAACAAGACATATTCGACACAAGTAAAAAATCTCGGGGTTTTTATGGACTGCAACATGTCATGGACCACACACATTACAGAGGTGAGTAAAAGGGTTTTTGGAACATATCACTCTCTCAAACGTCTTCAAAATTTTCTTCCTTTTCAGACTAAAGTCCTTCTCTCTCAATCCCTGCTTCTTCCCCTTCTTGACTATGCTGATGTTTCTTTTCTCGACGCTACTGAAGAACTCTGGGGTAAGCTAGAACGGTTACAAAATCTCTGTATCCGCTTCATATTTGGTCTTAAAAAGTTCGATCATGTTTCGGAATTTCGGAAACAGCTAAATTGGTTACCTATTCGGCGGCGTCGAGATCTCCATATTCTTTCCTTACTCTATTCAACTTTATACAACCCCACTTGTCCTTCATATCTCCGTGAGCGCTTCGAGCACTTTATTCCCAGGAACAATCTTTGTCGCTCTTCTTCTTCTCTCCTCCTTCGAACTCCCTCCCACACTTCGAGTCGTTATGACAACTCTTTTAGCGTTGCAGCTGTTCGACTATGGAATGCCTTACCGCGTGCAATACGCAATAGCCCTTCTCCTAGCGTGTTCAGGAGGAGAACCAGGGATTATTATCTGTCCCTTCAATAATCAGACCCTTGGTATTTATGTATGTATGTATGTGTGTATATATATATATATATATATATATATATATATATATTTATATGTATGTATATGTTTGTAAACGTATAATATATTTTGCTATCCTAATTTATGTCGGTATTTATTTAATTTTTATGCTTTTCTGTGTTGATTCCTACGTACGCATGACTGTGCCCTTACGTTTCTCTGTTGTCCTCTATTCGCTCAAGGTTTGCTGGAAGAAAACTCAGTTTTGGGTTAAGCTCGCCTTTGTACATGACATTTCCTTGTTACTTATATATATGTATGTCTTCAGTGTGTACAATAAAGAATAAATAAAATAAATAAATAAATAAAATATTTTAAAAATATTTTTAAACTGTGTGTATACAAAAATAAACCGGTCAAATTGCTTCTAAGAAGTCTCTTCTCAACGCTGAATAAAAATATAGGTTAAGTGAATCATGAATCGACATACATTTAGGTAATTTATGTACCATAAAATATTTATAGGTACAAATACGAAAACGAATACGACACATCATTTTGAGCTTTCATAATATAGCTTAGTAACTTGTAATTACAATTATACTGGACTGTTGGACAAGTGGGTAGTGATCCTGACTGCTAAGCCGCTGTGCGTGGGTTTGATTCCGAACCAGGACAATTAATTGTGTTTTTCCCCAGGACAAATAATTTATCTATAATATGTATGCATTTAGAAACATGTATGTACATTGTAACTATATTTATCAGCAGTCAGGTTACCACAATACATGCTCTGCTTAGTTGGGATCAGACGGTCGTGTGTGAGATCACATCAACAGCCTTTAATAGTCCACTGCTGGACATAGGAAAGGAGGTTTTGGCCTACTATACCACGCTAGCCAGACAGGGTGGTGTTGTTTGTTTTAAGTTTTCCTTTTCTTTGCAGTGCTGTCGTACAGTTTACTCAATTAGTCGGCTCTTACGACACCCATGGGATGACTAGGGGTGTTGACAATCCGTATTCTTACTCCGTCACCACACTGACACGTGTGTGAGATGTATTAGATTAATTTCTACGTAATTATATAAATGAGGGAGAAAGATCATGCGGCAGAACACTTTAACACTGGTCTGAACCAATCAACTGATTTTAAATCTCCCAATCACAACCATTATCCGGCAGGCCGAAGACAGATTGGAATGGAAGAACCTTGTTAAAACATCCAACAAGGAGCATCAAGTCAAAAACGACCTTTAGTTATTTAAGAACTCGACGAAAAAAGAAATAACTAAACACACCATTAAATAACCTAAGAATAAAGAAGAAGGGTATTTACATTAAAAACATTGTGAAAAAAATACTGGATCCTGATTACTGTCACTTTTAGTTCTTTTTAGTCATTCATTGTATATTTCGTGACGTTTCACTCATTGAAAATGGGCTCCCAGTTCATTAAAAAACGTTCTGCTGCGTCAATGTCAGTAATCACACATGTGTGACACTCTGTCACCGTCACAAGGATCTAAATTAAGATCGAATAATATTAAAGTTAAGCAAAAGATAGTTGGTACCCAAAACGTATTCTACCCATGCTTTGAAAGAACCTTGACCAAAAGCGGCGACGTTCTAACTAAAGGAAAAGAAAGGAAAGAGTTCCCAGCTCGCGTTAATAAAATCTTAATGCAGTTGATGTAGCAAACTAGCCCTAAAGGTAATATTATTTTGGTTGATTCCTGAGGATTAAATTCTATATCGATTATTTTATTAATCGACTTTAAAAAAAAAGAGGAGGATCTAAATTCGGCTCTTTTTTGTTGCTGATATCTCAGAACTCCATCATTCATTATTGATTACGTGATTAGGTAAATTATTTTATTATTTGAAAGGGTATACTTCCCGTTAGGTCCCATTTATTCAAAGAAGAAAAGCCAACCCTAAAGGTGAAAATTAAGGAATAAACAACACAGTTTATTACAATACAACATGATGTAGCCATATTGAAATCCGTTTTACATTTTTCACAAGCTAATTATTTTAAATAATTTCCCACAATGCCTTACATGTATTCCCCACATACCTGCAACTGTTCCTGAAGGTGATTGACGACCTCCTGTCTGACCTCATCCCTTACTTCTTCCAGTCTCTGTTCGAGCTGAGCCTCCATCTTCTACGGGCGCCATATTGTGGTCGTGACGTCACCGCCATGTTTATTCACACACGAGCGTGTTAGTGGCATTCCAAGCATGCAGGAGAGAGACAGAAGTTTTAATAAGTGATTGAATAGGTGAGGGTGAATAATAATGGTAGATTGAGGTTTTAGAGGTGGTGCATCTATACTAATATCGAACTTAGGTATATATAAATTGATAATATTAAAACTGGTCTCAGCAGATTTGGCTTAATTTCATTTTAGAATTGTGTCATCTTTTAGGTTTGTTTTGTAAACTTCATAATGGCAGAATCTGGGCAACGGAAGCGGCATCGTATGTTTCGAAATACTGTGTTACAAAGAGGAGGGTGTTAAAAGGGAATACTTTCAACCATGTGTGGCGTTGCACATCACTACTCGTAGTGATGTGCAACGCCACACATGAGAGTGATGTAACATTAGCCACAAGCGTAGTGACGTGCAAAACGCTTGACGTTGGCGTAAATGGGTTAGATCGACCTAAGTGATACGAGGGCCTACAGACAACCGATGATAAGCAAATTCTTTTGATGCTTTTTGAGTGAGTTAATGAGGCTACCAGAGTTCGAAATTCATCATCATCATCAACAGCCTTTAATAGTCCACTTCGGGACATAGGCCTCTCCTTAGAAAGGAGATTTTGGCTTAGTATACCACGCTGGCCAGACGGGTAAATATAGGGTTTGTTTCAAGTGTTCCTTCTCTTTGCAGTGCTGTTATCCTGCGTACTTTGCTCCCTCAGTCGGCTCTTACGACACCCACGGGATAAATAGAAGTGGTGACACTCCGCATTCTTAGTCCGTCACCACACGGACGAGAGCTCGAAATTACCCTCCCCTATTTCTGGGTGGGGGTGAATGAGGGGGTTATGACTCTTGAGTTGTAGGTTCCATGGAAGGCGGGAGTCACTTACTATCAGGTGATTCGTTTGCTAGTTTACTCACTACATCTACTTTATAGTTTTAAATACTTTCTTGGGGTTTGGAAAAGACGATAAAGTCCATATTTCAATAAATATTATGCAGCCAAGTTAATACTGTAACAACTTTAATCCATTTATATTCACCCTCTTACCCAATCTGATATTTACAATGTGCTATTGAAAATTAGACATTTTTGCTTTACACATAAAGGTGATATTAAGCCGTAATATATACAATTCAGGGGCTCCATTTATATAATCCCATAGAAGAAAGTTGTCCCCAGCCATAGACGAAACAGTTATAGGATAGGTAACTATAAGCCACCATAAGCTCGAGTCTTTCCCCTGCATGCAGTTACACAACAAATAATTAGTTTGGTAGGACAGTAGCGACCTGAAGCAAATCCGTGGGGATTTGCTTGACCTTGACCCAGACCGTGGGGTCAGGGTCAAGGTCACCTTGCTTCAAGTCTTAAACTTGCTAAAAAATATTGTTAATATCAACACGACAGGTCGTTTCGTTACTTGACAAAGGACCCCAGTGGTGAAGCAAAATAACTGGGGTACTATTTACTTAGCGTCTCTATTTTTTACACAATTTTAATACATAAAAGGCAAGCTCATTGCCAATCCTATAAGCGGATCACCTACCGTCAAATGTGCTGGCTCGTCGTCTAGCAGTAAAAAGAACACAAAATATAGCCCATTTTATATAATTTTAAAATGTGCAAGATTTGTAAACAATTTTGTTGTGTGTGTTAAATTAATTCAAATCAATAGTAGCCGGTTCAATTCCAGCTCATTGCAAAACTTGTGTATAAAAAGACTTGATATCATAGGTACGTTATTCATGCAAATATTTATAAAAAGTACACTTTTTTAATTAATCTAGGTGTGAAACAAAAATTCAATAAGAAATAACTTACATAATTAAAATTTCAAACAAATTATATTCTTAATACAATTTTTAACTAATTTAAAAATGAGATGATTCTCTATTAATTAATATTTTTATTTGCAAGACGTGTTCGCCATTTGTATATGGATTCATTCATTCATAGTTTATGATTAATTATACTAAAAGTTGATCACAATATATTTTTTAAATATTGCACCCTTAATGGTTGAAAATTAAAGGGTGAAAAATATTTATATTTTTTTAGGCGCTTTGAAGTCGCTAATATATTTTTAAACGTGTTTATAAAAGTATCTAATTCAATTAAGGGCAGTCACCTCTGTTTTTTCAGTTATACAAAAGCAACACAAAGTTATTAAACATCGATAATCACAACATCAACATGGGCACACGACATTCTCCTTCTAACACATATAACATATATCTCTAACCTTTTCTAACTCCAAGTCTATGTCCTGTTGATAGAGGGAGACATTCGATTCGGTGTTCTCTGAAGTGTGGATGTGCGCTTTGAGTTGGGTTACCTGTGGAAAAAAAACATTTATAATTGACTTTATTTTTCATAACCAAGGTGACAAAGTAGCAAATAGCAAAAATAAATAAATAAATAAGCAAACAGTATTATATTTGGGATTTTATATGAGTTAAAATAGTCTGACGGCCGAATGGTGTTGTTTGATTCCCGCGCAAGTCAAACATTTTTTTTTTTAAAGACAACTCCCGCGTTAGGAATATATCCTATGTCGCGGGGGACTTTACAAACATACATGAAACGGACACAAAGAACACCCAGACTCAGAACAACAATTTGTGGATCACACAAAGTGTCGTCCCATGTGGGGTTTGAACCCACACCACTCGGCGCAGTAGGAAGCGGCGCGGCAACCACTTAAACCACTGCGCCATCTGTGCAGTCAGTCAGTTTTATGCAAGTACATTTAATATTTGATTTGGGCTGGATGTTTCTATGTATAATATGTATGTATCAACAAAAGAAGTATATATTTCAGTTGTCTAGTACCCATAGTACAAGCTCTGCTTAGTTTAGGACTAGATGGCGTTGTGTGAATGTGGTACAATATTATATTAGTTTACTGAATCTAATGTGAGAGTGACATGCTCCAACCGACCGGTGTGATACTCACTCACTCACTCACTCAGAGAGCCTCACAGAAAAGCGGTGTTTAAAATTTCTTATGTTGGTTTTCACCCAGTGAGTAAGATTACGAGAGCCCAACTCATAGGAGGGACTCAACGGGAGGGACTCAAATTGAATATTGAGCTACAGGTGACCAAGGGCACCTAAGGCCGGCCTTTGGGGAGTTTTTAGTGGAATCACCACATACTCCTGGCGCCTGAGTCCCCGAGGAGCAGGAGATCCGAAGCGATTTTCCAGTAGTAGTCCCTTACCATTACGTAACATGTCTGCTCGTTTGCCCCGTATTTTCCCCTGTGCGGATATCCCCTCGGATACCAACTACCGGTGGTTATGTCGGACTCGAACCGACGAAAAAGCCGCACGCCGTCACGGGTACCAGTAGCCGGGGAACCAGGTGTGCCCGAAGACCTAACGGATCTCGGGCCATACACGGCTTGTAGATGACCCCCTAGTTTGTGGGAACCACGGTGTTCCCATTCTACTCGACAGAGGGCGCACGCGCCAAACAGCGCGTCGCGCCACCATGCTCGTTTGCCCCTATAACATAAAAAAAAGAAAAAAAGAGGACTTGTTTCTCACACTTGGCAAAACTATTGTTGACATCGATGCGATAGGATGTGTTAAAAAAAAGTTTAATTTCTATGAAATTTCAGCGGGCTTTTGTATCGTGACAAAAATTAATAAAGATTAAAAATACCTGCTCCTCAAGTGCTGCAATAGCATCTCTATGTGCAGCTTTCAACTCGTTGACATAAGCCATGTGTTCCGCCTTTTGTTCATCTAACTGTAGCTCGTACTTCTTGCTGGCTTGCTTCACAGCTTGCTCCAGCTGTGAGGACTGAAAGATATGTATTACGTAAGTTTTCTTCGCAATACATATTACGAGATTACGTTATTATTGGGAACGGTTTATATTGCCCGCCACCTTTTCTGATGATGAATAAAATGAGATGCTGCTTCTGAACTGTAAGCTCTTCAGTCCTGGATAATAAATAACCTATTTCTAACGGCCCGTCCGCAGAGCGATATTTCACTGTACGTTTTTTTTCGCATAAAATCTGTGACGTATAGGACTATCCGCACTGGTGGTTAAAAAAATTGCATTTACGTACTAAGTTTATTATAAATTGAGCGGAACATGTACAAACTGTTAAAACACTTTGGCGACTAGAGACATTTGAAAAATATATAACTTAACTGTAAATGAAATTTATAAAAAAAAAAACTGAAATGAAAAAAATATTTTTGTTAACATGATGATGGTGATTAAGATGATGTTACGTCATACTATATTTATGATTACCTCGAGTGTGAGTGAGGGGAAGTCAGCACTCCTCGTGCGCCTCCTGGCGTCCCCGGCCCCCGCAGCGCACGCCTCCGCATCTAAAGACGAGGCCGAGCCGCCCGGGGAAGCGCACTTGCCGCGCCACACTTCCTCGGAGTAACTGCAAGTGGAACACCATATAATACTAGGTCCTCACAACCCTAGTTTGATCAGAAAACGCCTCAATGTGTCTTATAATCATAATGAATTATTTTAACTAAATTCTTAATAGCCAGCGTGGTATAGTAGGCCAAAACCTCCTTTCTAATGAGAGGCTTATGTCCAGCAGTGGACTACCAAAGGCTGTTGATGATGATGATGAAATTCTTAATAAATTAAATTACACCCTTAGGGTTGGTATTCTTTATTTAAATTTGAATCGAACCTAAAATGAATCGAACCGAAAATAAAAAAAATGTCAAATCGGTTCAAGAATTTTGGAGTTCTAAGGTAATAAAAACCCGTTCAGGTAAAACCCGTTCCGTACCTACCCAGATTTTACATAGATTTTCGCGAAAATTTGTAAGAACCAAAATTTATCTTAATTTTCAACTTTTTTTTTTTTAATTATTCCTTTATTTGTGGTGTAAGACCTTGCTTTTAACCAAAATTGACAATACTATTTATTAGTTTATTTTTATTTCAAGTTTTCCTTCTTTTAGCAGAGTTTGCTCCCTTAGTCGGCTCTTACGACACCCACGGGATGAATAGGGGTGGCGACATTCCGATTTCTTAATCCGTCACCACACAGAAAGTGTATATGAATCAATATAAATATCAACTTACCTTACCTTTGGCCTGGTTGCAAACAAAAATAGAAATACATTAATCACAAGGTATTAGCTTATTAAATCAATATAAAGTCACCAAAAACCTCAACACACCTTCTTTCCATATCGGAACATTTTTTTTCAAAGTAAGTCCTTAAATTCTCCATCTCTTTCTCATGTTTCACGGCAAGCTCCTGCCTTAAGAGATCTATATCAGCATTGCCCGCTTTCACAGACGCCAACAGCTCCCTTAATTGCCTTGTCTCTACAGAATAAACCTGTTTGTCCTGTTGCATTTGACTCTCTAACTCTTTTATTTCAGTGGCACTATCAATCCTCATCTTCCCTATTTCATCGCATAAAACTTGAATCAAACTTTCTCTAAGCTTATTCCGCACATTATCTTCAAGATAACTTTCAAACTTATTTATAATCGTGGACAGTTTATTTTCAAAGCCAGTTTGAAACTCATCGGAAACATTGGAAGAACGTAAGTCAGATTTGGAATGATTGATAATGATCTCTTCTCTGTCCATGTCTTTCTCTCCGTTTGAACTTTGTAATGAGGAACCCCCACTCATGATAGCGGAGTAGAACTTTGTACTGTCATCCTTGATCATGCTTTGATACTTTACAAAGTCAGATAGGTGGCCTTTTATGGTGTCATTATCGGAATGTGAATGTTCTGCAACCATGTGTTGTAAGTTACACATTTCATTTGTAAGATGTTTGTTCTCGTAACTGAGCTCATCTCGTTCACGGACAGAACGCTGTAATGAGATAGTCAGTTCTTCGATTAATTCATCACGCTGTGTTATAGCAGCTTCCAAATGCACAAGCTGAAAGGACAGAAAGCAATGAATTCACATCACATCCACATGAAAGCATACAGCACAAAAAATAAATATAAAATAATAATATATTTAAAGGCATATAAGCAGTATTGAATATCTCCCCAATTTATTAGGAGTATTTATTTGTGTCATTCGTAAAATTATTTACAATTCCAAAGTTACATAAAAACTTCAGTCTAGCATTAATTTATTGGCGAAAAACACACACATAGTGACTTAATATTCTTGTTTCAGAAACAGACATTTGGTTTTATTAATCAGTCAATATTCTTTAATTCTAACTAATAAATAACTTTAAAATTTCATTAAATAAGTTTAGACATAAATAAAATTAAGAAATGACATGTTGTCAAAGTAAATAATGTCAAGTTCATAAATCATTAAAGTGCTAAAACCTTCTTTGTTTGTTGACAGTGGATTTACAACAATATTTAACTATCAACATATAATGTTAAACATTTAAACATTTAGAACGCCACCACTAAAGCATTATGTTATTTGTTATTATCAATAACAAACATTTAATATTTTACATACTAAAAGCAATAAAGTAAAAGAAACCGTTTATTGACACATAATACAATAAAACATGGTCAAACTTGAACACAGTATTTGGAAATGCTTTCAAATTTGAGGAAGTGCGTCTTATATAATGTCTTATAGAATGTTAGTACATAGCATGCTATGGGTGTTACAAGCAGATATAACAAACAGATCAACATCAAGCTAAGGCACACACACAAACAAAAACCGCGTATAACAACTACCTTTCCGTGATATTCTTCACAAATTGTTTTATAATCTGTAGTTAATGTACTAAAAGACATAGTCTCTTCTGCAGGCATAGACTTTGGCAATGATTCATTATCAGCTCTCTCTCCGTCTGCCACCTTTAATTCATCGTCAATGGTCATTTCTTCTACCAACAAGTCAGCTTCAACTTTCTCATTTGAATAACTTTGTTCGTCAGATAATAACTGTAATAACTTTTCACTTGATTCACTCAGCTTATCTGGTGACATTTGCAAGGATTCTGGAGTTGGTTCTTTCCTCTGCTCCTGGTCATCAAACACTTCTTCTACTTGCACACTATCTCCAGCACCAACAAGAAACGGTGATAACAAATTTGGGAAGACTGGTATTTGTTCAACATTTGGCTCAATAATAGTGGCACCTTCTGGAGGCGGTCCGAAGATTATTTTAGCTGCAGCAAACGGAAACTTTGGAGCAGCTTGACCTCTTATATCCAGCTTTATAATTTCTTCAGATCCAGAACTAGGTTTATCTGGAGAGTTTGATTTCTCTGAAAAATCACTGGGATTATGTAGCTCATTTAACGATTTGCTAGATTCTTCATTTAATGATTCCTGGTAATTATTACTTTTAGGAGACAGCTCTTCTACATCACTCTCATTAAGATTAATGTTCCCAACAGATAAATGTGATTGTTCAAGCTCTTTTGATAAGTCTGACAATATTGCTAAATTGACTGGGCTCTCTTCACTTAATAATTGTATATCGGAAACAGCATTAACATCTAAAGGCAAGGACAGGCTGCCTCTGCTTTCATCATGTGTGCTGTTACCACTGGCAGGAGAATCTGGACGAGGAATGGTCAGCGAACTGTTTTTAAATACTTTCTCCTGCTCTTGCTCAAACTTAGGAAAGCCCTGCGTATTTGTAGCATTGTCTGAGTCTGTAGAATACTCAATTTTGGAGGGAATATGTTCCGATATAGATTCAGTCTTACTATCATCGTCATCATGTGAACCGCAGTGTTCTTCAGTGTTTCCGCTGCCTGGTAAAGTTGAGTCTAGTTCATGTGTAATATTTCCTACAGTAGCTATCTGTTGAGAATGCACGACATCCGGAAGAATGTTCTAAAAATAAATAAAAAATATAAATAAACGACTTGAAATTGTGCATCCTTACTTGGACTGTAAAAATATTTTTTCAAGGATTTCTATATGAAATGCCTATAATTATATGTACCAGTTAAAGTTTAAATTGTTACGAAGGCAGGTAATGCGGTGCAGTTATGTTTCTCAAAAACTATTTTTAACTTATTATAAATATCTGGTGTCGCGATTGATTTCTCCACTATAAATCAATTATATTAAATTACTGACCTTTATTTCAGACGTTTGCGGTGACGAGTTGTGGGGATCATCCATAATTTATCAAATACATATTAAAAGCAATAGAATACTTCACGCAAATGCCACTATTTTCGTTGTCAAGACGACGTTATAGCCGTTCAAACAAAATACAAACGCCATTAAAACAGTTGCGTTTCGTTCGTTGTAAACCAAAGCAAAATGTTTAAAAACTTAACAAAACACGTACATCTTTAATAACTCTAATCACTTTAATTTTATACAACACATTTTAAGTTTATTTCTTGTAAATAGAAAGACTAAAAAAAATATTTTATGTTTTTGCAAATTGTAGGCCATAACCGTAACACGAAACTCCAAGCATAAGCGGTATCCACAGAGTACATTTGTATTTCTGGCGGTATCTATCTATAATTATATATATATAATTCGAATCTCGGAAACGGCTCCAACGATTTTTATGAAATTTTGTATGCAGGTGGCTTCGGTCGCGGTGATGAGCTAAGTTTCCTTCTTATTCGTTTCTATGATGCCTTAGTGTTCTGTGCACTGTGCTATGCAAAGCTAAGAAATTGTTATATAATCTAAGTACCTACTTAGTTAGTTCTAAATTTGAGCAGTTAAGGTATGCAGTTTTTTAAATATTCTGTCCCTTTTGGGACAAATTAAGAATACGAGGTGTAACCACCCCTATTCATCCCGTGGGACTTGAAACAAACTCTATGCCAACCCGTCTGGCCATGGTGGTATAGAAGGCCAAAACCCTACCGTGGGAACGCCATGCTTCGGCAAAAACGGGCCGGCTCGACCGGTGCGATAACACGGCCTCACAGAAAACCGATCGTAAAGCACTTCCCAGTTGCATTTCACCGACTGAGTGAGGTTTCCGGGGCCCAACCCCACAACACCCTCTTATAATAGCGTTGTTGAACAATAGTCTACCCAGGGGGGTGCCAGCTGCGCTAGCGTTGGAGGATCCCCCTTTTGAACACCATGCATCTCTACTGAAAAAAAAAGTACTACATGAGTTTGGCATGTAACTGAAGTAACTTTAAAAAGCTTTAAAAGTTGACTTGACCTATCACTCGATTCCGACTTGATGTCGAGTTCTCTGTCATCCTATAAACTATATAATGAATTGTAGGTGGATCGATAATTGCATTGTAAAAAAAATTGATGATGATTTTCATTATTGTTCATGATTTCAAGTAAGCAATGAGATTGGAGCTTGGCCTGAGTCTTGACTAGACGAAAATGACTTCCCCTTCCTTCTGAATTAAAACTTAATCCTTGCCAAATGCCATTGAGTTGCACACACTTGCAATCTTCTGAACTTCTTCCACTTTCGAAACGACGACGAAGTTTATTGTAGATGTTCGTACAGCAACCGGGAACGACGTCTTAAAGTGCTGTCCGAGGTATGGAGGAGTATCCCGGAGTTAAGTATGGTCACCCATCCATAGACTGACCGGGCTAGGATTGCTTAACTTGGCAATGTGTTAACCTATTCAGGAGTTATCACTGAGTCACGAGCCCCTGCATTCACGAGCATCTGCCCTTGACTACTGTTTTAAGACTAAGCACTCTAGTTTTTCGCTGCACGGCATAACATTGTATAACATATGGGTTTCGATGGTGTTGATTGCTCTTTTGTGACGTAGAACCATTAAAAAAAGTATTAATAAAACATTTGTTTATTATAATATCTTTATTAACTATTTACACATACGTTTAGGAAAAGCCGTTCTGTACAATTTCTATATAAAATGCAACAACTTAATTTCGAGTAAGGCCAATGCATGGTATGTGAATTAATGATACCGTATCCGTATTGCTTCTCTTAACATTGTTAATAATAGTCAACACGCACAAATAATCCCATCATATACACAAGTAAAATACTTTGTAACGATAAAAAGATGGCGTCGAGACGACCGAGGTGACAGAAAGCAGAGCGATGATTACACAAAAATTTTGCTTACAAAATTAACATAATTACCTACTGACAAAGAAATACTTTTTGTTCCGTTTGAGTATTAAGTAATACTCACAAAAATACAAGCTAGCTAACAGAATTGATGGTACCTACGTAATAAAAAGTTATCTAAGATTTTAAGAAAATCAAATAGGTGACAAATATTAGGTTCATTACCAACATAAATGGAGTAGAAGCCGGCATTGGTAGAAGGCCATAACTTTATAACACTTGTTCTTCAACTAGAAATCAACATTGATATCCACGTTTCACTAACTTAAAGCCCAGAGGTACTTGTGTGAGTTTATTTCACATTGACTGGATTGTGAAATCTTAACCAATCGCAACGCCAAGCACACTCGCCGTCTAGTGACAGTGAGTTAACATGAAATAAACCCGCCCTACGCCCTCTGTTCAGGAAGACTAACCAATATCCATAACTTAATTTACGTACTTTAATCCAATATTAGTTAAATTAATATAACTATGTTTGGTAAATACTATTAGGTATTATAAATAGCAGAGTAGCCCTGTCTGTTTACATACACATTTCCCCGTCTAAATTGCTAAGCCAATGTAAGGTTGGGACAGACAGCGGGCGGTGAGGGACGGCGAGTTGTCGTAAACGGTTGAGATGTACTACCACGGCTGAGCGCGTAACTCTGTATGAAAACTTTATTATTTGATACATTACAGCCCACTCACGCCACGTCGCCGTATCGTTGATTGACTTAGACCTTACTGAAATATGATACAAAAATAAAAAGGAACCTTAAGAGAATCCTTTTGAAACTGCTAATAAATTTGTATGAATATTTTATTCAGCACGGCGGTTATTATAAGTATTATAATGATAAAAAATGCAAAACCGAAAATTAAACAGTGTTGCAAACATTACTTACTTCAAAAAGCTATTGTAATGTCATTAGAAAGACAAAAAAAATACTACATTAAATGGATAATAAAATTACAAAACACAAAACAAAAGCCATCCAGACGTTCCAAATAAAAGTTAAGTGCGATGGAAACTCAATTATCCCGCCCTCGGTTATACTCGTAATAGATTCGTGATAATCGGCACTTCCAACAGCGATTAAATAACTTTATATCTTCAAATCGAATTCATGCATGCACAGACATGTTAGAACTTATTTTAACTCTTTTAACTTTATACATATATCTTGATTTTCGATTATCCGAATGCCGTGGTAGTTAGTTTTATAAACAATTCACAATGAACATGACAATAACAAAAATCAACTGCATTTTTTGCTTCACTGCTTGCCATTGTACCTTTGCAACGTCATCCAGCTCACTTAAGACTTCAGAAGAAGTGATTCCCACATTTGCGTTTAAAAATAAATAAAATAATCGGGTTAATAAAATAAAAGCAACACTCGCAACAAAATATTAAAGTTCAATATTGATCACCACTATAGATCTGCCAGGTAGTAAAAGTTCGACTCGATACTTACAATGTTTTATTTTAATACATTGATAAATGTAACATAAATCATCCCACCTATGCATTTCCATCCACGAAAGGTTAATATACTTATACAATAAAGCTGTGTTTTAACACACTGATTAAAAATAAGTGATGATAAATTGGTAAATTAGGATTCCGAACTTCACATTCCTCCGTGTGCGAAATTTGCTTAAAAACGGATACACAAAATACTCTTTACACATCACTTTCGTACGAACTACGCAACTTCACAACAGACAAGCTGGTGTTCTCTGCATAGTTTTGACGTAGGTATAAGGCGCTGAGAAGCGAGTTTTTTTTAACCTCTATCTTTAATACAATAAGGCTGCTAAACAAAAAACCTTATGCATTACTATAACTGAGAGGAATAATTGTCTCGCATTGTAAAAAACCGCTCAAATTTTATACAACAGTCTAGGTATACGCATTGGCGTAATTGTGAGGGGGAGGGAGGTTGTTTTGCTTCAAGCCTCTAGACTTCGGTACGCTGACAAATGTAATATTAAGTTTAGTCAAGTAATTTGGGTCTCATTTTGGTTAGCCTCCCCTTTCCGGAGTATAATGCAAAACAAATTCCCCTACCTCCTCTCCACGAGCAGATAATAAATGTTTGCTCCTAAAACTGTGTACGCCCATGGGTACAAGACAAGAGTTGATCATCTATTATGGAAATAAATTCACATTACAACGTGTTTGACGGAAAATAGGTGCGTTACTCCTTTCACTCTCTTGACTACGTTAACTATAAATACTCAAGTCAAACATCAAAAATATATATATTTTAACTCTTTTTTTCTCCTACTCAAGCCCTGTAATTTAAATTTCAACAAAGCGTCTATTTTTAGATTTATTTTAATCTCTAATATAGATTTAGTCTGTATATTTGTGCAAAATGGTCACTATTATCAGACATCGAACGCTCAATAAACAATTTTCCTTTAATATTATTACGGAATAATATAAACAAGGAAAAGTGCCACTGTATTTAGTCTATTAAGAAGAATCGTTGTCATAATTACGCATATTTTACTAAAGGTATTTTGATTTCGTAATGCAGCATATATTTAATACACACTCTCCGTATATTTAATACACACTAATTTTTTTTCCACTTCCGTAAATATACATATTAAACCACATGATTCTATAATCAGCGGGAACTGTGAGTTTATTTCACTTCTACTTGATCGTCACGGTGACCGTTGCGTTGCGATTGGCCGCTGAACTCTTCACCAATCGCAACTCCGAACGGAGTTCGGCCCTCAGAAAGAACAACTTTTTTTCTGGTAACGCACTCGTGATTACTCGGACTCGGACTAGAACCGGGACCGGGAGAGGTGTGGTGCTTCTTTTCTTCGAGCTACCGAGAACTGCGTTTTACTTCTCTTTGTGTTATATTTGGCGTACAATTAAGAGGATAATTATTATTATTACTACTTCCTCGTAAAAATAACCGTAAAAATACGAAAGCAACAATACTTTACCCGGTTTTATACGCTTAAATAAAGGGAAGCCGAGTCGTGTTACATACATTCTTTAATTTTTACACAAATATATAGACTATATCACGTCACTAAGAGCACTAATCTATCTTATAGAATTATAATTCTATCAATTGCAATAACTTACGCCCTATAAAACTCACAACTATAAAAACTGCACTGTTGCGTGTAGTTAATACAAGTCTATAAGACTAGTTTTATTAAAATATTAAAATACATACTTTGAAACTTTCGCGATACATAATATACATATAATTATGTAGATATACGCTTGGGAATTAACGCCAGGTTTCAACCAGATTGTACTTTAATTGCGGCCAGTTTCGACCTAG
Source organism: Arctia plantaginis (assembly GCA_902825455.1). NCBI lineage: Eukaryota > Metazoa > Arthropoda > Insecta > Lepidoptera > Erebidae > Arctia > Arctia plantaginis. Next base: position 12,270,633 of record CADEBD010000294.1, on the reverse strand, counting down.
GTGCCCTGGCTGTGGTCAACTTGGGACCACGGTCAGTGCAACCAAAATCATTTATTTCAATTACAACTAATTGTAAGTATTTTTGAATTGTCAGGAACAACCTGGTCGGAACATCTGGCAATTCATAGGTATGTTTCACATATTACGTGATCGCGTTAATTTAGATAATCGTATTTTTAAATACATTATATTATTGCTATAATGGTTGACAGTAATCTGCGGCAGTATGCAATTTACATACTACAGTTATTTATTTCTAATGTTCGACATTATCGCCAGGTAGATAATGTTTTACAATATTATCATTTAATTCTAATATCGTGTTCGACTTTATCTTCGCAAATATCCTTTTAAAAAGCCTATATAAAATTATACTTAGGTATATTTAATTTGAAAGCTACGGGAATAAACTTCGCTTGATTAAGTTTGTGGCTCTTTGTCGCATGTGAGCCAGGTTTCCAGGTATATTTATATATGCTTTAAATCCTTTCTATAACTTCTTAAATTAAATTAATTCTTCCTTTTTAAATTTTAGAAGTTTGCTCATAATAAACTATTTTGCCAAATCGAGCATTGAAATATAATTATATTTTTATCGACTTACATCTGATGCACCTCGTCAATAATTCTGCACTAGGGCATTAAGTCCGCCATTGTACAATGGCGGACTTAATGCCGATGGACTATTTATGACAAATTGTTATATAATAAATATAAATAATCACAAAAATTTCCAAAATTATAGTCCTTTTATTTCAATGTTTTTAGTTCTTTTTATACTGGTCAAATTTATATTCAAAATGGATGTTTTGACAACAAGGCAAGCAACGCAAGGCGTGACGTCATGCCTTGGTTTTTATACAATTATGTGTAATTAACTGTTTTAATATTTAACAGATACTTATATTACTTACCGATATTTTGATTCAGCTAAGCTTTAATATCAGCTTATTATTTTCTTTACAATATTAGTAACACATTTTAATGACATGAATCATTTTTTAATTTAATTTGAGAAAAAAAAAATACAATCATATCTATTTAGAGGTTCTGGTATTTTAGCACTTTAAAGTGGTAATGGCCTCGAGAACATTTTCTTCGAACTAAAAAAAGGGGTTCTTAAAAACTCAGTATATAAATATGGCGACCATGTAAATCAATGTCATGTAACTTTGTTTACAGCTTCTGAAATACACACAGCTAAGTTTTTTTTAATGGTATAAGGGGGCAAACGAGCAGACGGGTCACCTGATGTTAAGCAACTACCGCCGCCCATGGACACTCAAAAGTCACAAGTGTGAAAAATATAAAATTCTTGGCACATATAATGGCTTTCTAATGGCTGGCAGGAGCTGGATGCGAGAAGCCCAAAATCGATCTAAGTGGCGTGCAATGGGAGAGGCCTATGTCCAGCAGTGGACTGCGATAGGCTGATGATAATGGCTTTCTTTGCAAGTCGAAAAGTGAGATATATATTAATTATGTATTGTTATATATATATAGTTATAAACATTGTAGTTTATATAAATGGCCTAATATTTCGGAAAGTTCAAAGGTATGCAATACCTGGTACGTGATTGCGTTAATTTCATATACATATACAAGCCGAAAAGTATTAGATACTAGTATTATTAGTATTAGGTATTAGTATTAGTAAACATTTGAAAAATGTTTATTAAAATAAAAATCTCAATATGTAATGTACAGTCAAGAACGAATATGTCAAACATGGATTAAATTGTATGCCGTTTCTTAAAACATGGTTAGTTTATCCCATATTTAAATAATATAATCGGTTTAATAATTTTCCAAAATTGTGTATAGACGGCGATTTTTGTAATTAACTGTACATTATAAGATTTTTATTTATAACAATTATATGAAAGTTGTGACAGTGAACAATGCAATATCTATTTTTTTTATTTAATTAAGATACTTTTACATATATATTTGTTTATTTTAAGTATTATCATTTAAAGATAAATATCTTATGAACACGCGAGGATTTTAATAAATTTATATGTACTATACAATATGAACTCTGTTCTATACTAAATTTAAATATATCTTAATAAAATGTAAGAGCCAATTGTTTAAAGTTATACAATTCTGTAAATACCTAACGTAACGTAACGTAACGTGTAAATACGTAACGTAACGACTTCAAGCTTAACTTTTCTGTGCAACTGCTATCTCATCCATCTATTTCACTATCCTTTGGATAGTAGATGGCAAAAGCTTTATTTTTACGATCTAAAAACTATTTTGTTATCTACTCGGCTTAGATTTAAAAATAATTTATAAAATTACGTGTTTACTTCTCATACCTGAATAGTATTGAAAAAATCAATTATCTATGTCATTCATAATGTAAAAATCGATAATCCGTGACAAGATAGTTGCAATTCAACCGAATGCAAAAGTATCGTATACGATACTTGACCGCGATTAATTCTTGATTCATACATCGTATATTCAGTCAAATGCACGAGAACTTAAAAACAATCATTCCTATTTTTGTTTGAGTTAACATAGGCACATCATTCTCAAATCATACGAATAAAAAATAAAAATAGTTTTGTTTTATAATCTACAAGCAACAACTCTCCATGATCTTGTGGGAACAAAGTACCATAAATTCTTGATGTTGATTTCTTCACAAGTTCAAAGATTCCATCCAGTTCAGTAGTTAAGCTGTGTTTGCCCATAAATTCAGATTAAAACTGTAGCCTGCAGCCAAAACGAAAAACAAACGTCATACTTACTTTTACATAACATATAAGACAATAAATGATAAAATCACGCTACAGTATTTAGCGTGTTATTAAAATGTTGCATTTGAAACTACCTTGATAATAATTTAACACATCCAGTGTTTCATAAAGCCGAAAACAACATGTACATTATTTACTCCCTGGATATTTAGATTTGATTATAATTTGCCTAATTTAGTTTTACAAACTGTAAAATTAAAAGATAAATGACTTTAAGTATGTAACTCAGTCGTTCTTCAGTTTGCAATTTTCGTATGTTTTTTTTACATACTAAATCAATTATGTTTCGTTTGCCTTGGAAGAACAGATTTATATTTAAAATATACGTTTGCACAGTTAAAAAAGAATGATGAATTAGATTTATTATTATCTGTACCTGACTGTACATTTTAGTTACCATATACAAACGATGGTTTTGGCAAAAAGGAAGATAAATTTTTGGCTGCTAAGCATTAAAATTTTAAATTTGGCAACCCTACTTGGATACACTTTTTTGTGTATTTCGTGATTTTAAGAAATATTAAAAGATGCATTGGATCTAGTTAGATATAATCTCGTAAATTAAAAAAAAAGAAACAATATATTATCTTATATCTGTAATACAAAACCAGATTAAGCTTCAAACTGTTAGCTTGGCTTATAAAAAATAGTCAACGACTCAAAATTTCTAATAACACATGCACTATCCAGTTCCACTCATATAAGACACGCACAAAACTGGATGAAACCCTGAATAAATTGTCAACCCTCAAGTGGCTCTCGTCGAGTAGTTACGTGTTGGTCGATGTTCTCCTGAAGCCTCTGTGCGAGTTATGTACGAATGCCAGCGGGTGTGCCAGTCAGGTGGTCTTCTTCTCAGCTTCCTCTTCTTCCTCCTCGTCTTGAGCCATGAGTTGGCGCGCAAGTTGCAGAGCCTGAAAGTAACGCGAATTTTATTTTCGTATTTCCTTTAATTGCATATGGACACAACTGAAAGTATTCAACTTAGTTTAGTTCATCCCGTGGGTGTCGTAAGAGCTGATTAAGGGAGCCAACTACGCAGGACAACAGCACTGCAAGAGAAGGAAAACTTGAAACAAACCATATACTAACCTGCCTGGAGAGCGTGGTATAGTAGGCCAAAACCTCCTTTCTAAGTAGAGGCCTATGTCCAGCAGTGGACTATTAAAGGCTGTTAACTAGTTTAGTATATATATAGTTAGTCTAGTATATAGTTTATTCTATATATATATATATATATATATATATATATATATATATATATATATATAGTCTACGTAGTGTAAGTACGTTACTTTGCCTACCCCTCAGACTCTAATATTCACGGATGTATTTGCAGAACGATAGAACTGCTCACGTCACAAAAGGATACATATTAAAACAGTTTATTTTTTCAGCAAAGAATTACAGAACATAAATAGTATAAGTATATAGTTACCTGAAATAGTTACAGAACATTTGCTAATGTCATCAGGTCTAAGCAAACGTATTTACAAGAATAAAAATTCTTATTAAAAATTATATAAAGTAATGTGTTACGGCTTCATACCTAATTATTGCCAAATCACTGAATTTTCAACTTGCTTCAACAATTTAAAAAATATATATTTTAGAAACAGTATCGAATATAGTAAGTCTTATGTCATACTTCATTACATGATAACTATTTAATAAAAAAATTAATCACCCTATTACAAACTTAAAAAATGTATTCACGCAAAGGAGACGTCTTTTTCAAAGGACGATTATTTTTTATTCGGAATAAAATCCATTATGGCTTAAATTAAACTGATATATGGGTGATTCCATAAACGTTGGGCAACTAAATCTCTTCAGAACTTTTCATTCAACTAATTAAATCAATTGTATTAAGAGTAATGTTGAATAATAGTTCTTGGACAACTCCTTTCAGTCGAGTTTCGTCTGTGGTCTTCTCGACTCCGTTTATTTTCATGTAATAGGGGGCAAACGAGCAGACGAGTAACCTGATGGTGATTGGTACGCTACACAACTAGGTTGGCAAACAATTAGGTGAGCTGCGTAGACTAGTCATAATCTGTTACCGATGACCAGGCCAGGCTCACTTATAGTTTCTAGGGTATACCTGGTTCCCCGGCTATTAGTACCCGAGACGGCGTGCGGTTTTAGTCGGTTCGAGTCCGACATGCCACCGACAGGTGGTATCCGAGGGGATTTCCGCACGGAAAAAAGAAAAAAAAGGCTCACTTATAGTGGAAATACTAAATCAACGATGCCATCGTTCGGGAAGACGTGACCAAGTTTGCACCAACAAACCACGCAAAGCTTGGTCACGTCTTTCCGATTAGTAAAAAAAGATTAAGATTATAAGTGAATCTATGCCAGCTCTTTCTTGTTCTTCTTCATTAAAGAAAGTCAAGTAGATATAATTATATATGTATTAAACGAAATAAGCTCCATATATTTTCTGTGCTACCAGTTTTTTCATATATTAACTTTCAATAAATTTATCTCAGTGGTGTTTAAGACTGCACTTTATTGGTTGTTAATTAAATAATTAAATAACACAATAATAAATTTGAAGTATTCAATTTAATTATTTAAAAAAATTAAATGTTTCTGCATGTAAAAGGAGTACTTTAAACATTGTCTTTTCTAAGTTACTAGCTTTTGTCAACGACTTCGTCAGCGTGATGTCGACATCAGACATCGTAGAGGATACGCTACTACCTAAAATTAACGAAGTTTCATAAAAAAATTCAACCCCTATTTTGCAACCTTAGAGGTGGAATATTTAAAAATAATAATAATATATTCTACCACATACACACAACGCCATCTAGTCCCAAACTAAGCAGAGCTTGTACTATGGGTACTAGACAACTGATATAAATACATATATACTTTTTTTTGTAAAGGGTACAAGAGAAGAGGCAGACCGAAGAAGAGGTGGATGGACTGCGTCAGGGAGGATATGGCTAGGAAGGGAGTAAACAGTGAGATGACGCATGACAGAGTAGAATGGAAAAATCATACATACTGCGCCGACCCCAAATAAAATTGGGAAAAGGGTAGGCAGATGATGATACTTTTTCTTGTAAATACATACATATTATACATAGAAACACCCAGACTAAATCAAACATCAAAATGTTCATGCACACAAATGTTTGACTTGAGCGGGAATCGAACCCGCGACCTTTGGAATAGCAGTCCGTTACACAAAGCACTACGCCATCGAGTCGTCAAAAAAAAAAAGACATCCTTTCTTAGTGCACACGTACGTCACCTAAGCAACATTTGTGCATTATTTCATGATTCTATACCCAGCGGTTGCAACTGTGGGTTGAAAGATCAGTCTGTCAGGTTCTTCTTTTATAGATATAGACTAGCTGAGACCCGCGGTGTTACCCGCGTTTGCCCGCGGTTCGAAGCTAGTCTAAAAAAATAGCCTAAGTTACTCCTTATGTCATCAGCTATCTGCCAGTGAAAGTCTCGCCGAAATCGGTCCAGCCGTTCCAGAGATTACCCGGAACAAACAGACAGACAGACAAAAATTGAAAAAAATGATATTTTGGCATATGTACCGTGTAAACATACATATGCATTTAGTAAAAAGCGGTTATTTTAATATTACAAACAGACACTCCAATTTTATTTGTATAGATAACAATATAATATTTTTGAATGAGGTCTATATGATGATATGGTTTGGTTCGATATAAGTTCAATTATCTGTACAAATAAATAAAATTGGAGTGTCTGTTTGTAATATTAATATAACCGCTTTTTACTAAATGCATATGTATGTTTACACGGTACATATGCCAAAATAATATTTTTTAAAATTTTTGTCTGTCTGTTTGTCTGTCTGATTGTTCCGGGTAATCTCTGGAACTGCTGGACCGATTTCGACGGGACTTTCACTGGCAGATAGCTGATGACATAAGGAGTAACTTAGGCTACTTTTTTTAGACTAGCTTCGCCCCGCGGCGTTGCCCGCGGTTATAACAACAAACGCGGGTAACACCGCGGGTCTCAGCTAGTTTTATATATTTTTCAAGTTATCCAATTAGAATTTAGCTTTTAAGAAAGCACGAGAGCGTATATTTCGACTACGAGTATCATTCTTGACATACCATTCATTAACATTTAACTTATTTCTTAACAATACCCGCATTTAACCACCAGTTAGCTTTACAAAGGTCGCAACGTGATGTTAAACATAAAAGTACTTAATTTTTTTTAATCCGACCAAAAAGCCGTTTACCTCTGTGGAATAAAAAAACAAACTGTTTGGCTTTGATATCTAACATTATCTATACATTAGTATTCGTTTTAGTTTCCATAATCTATATGTTAGTCAAGATAATGATACATCCATTTATAGATATTACAACATAGAAAATCGAAAGTATCTATACACAGCACGCAAAACTAAACCTTAATGACAGGACCTAGAGTATATTAAACATTTTATTTAACGAGCTATAAAAATTTACACTATGAGTCATAGTCTCATATAATAGCATCAATCGTGGTCTATGACAGATAACATTAAATTGTATTCTGGATAACGTTGACTGCTAACTGAACTGTATAACGATTCCCGTGCTGTAATAAAAAAACTTTGAATGGAATTGGTACTTCAGTTCATTTTTAATACTTTGCATGCTCATCTAATTCACTGTACGATGTAATATCATGAATATTAAGTATATATTTAACACTTCTTATCTAGGCTTACGGGTGATTACCGTAAATCCCTAATAGACTTCTAGACAGAGCAGGCCAAAGTTTTCAAATGACCGCCTGACCAAAATATTATAATTAATTAGTATTAGAAATGTCAAGTAATTACCGACTCATGGCACAGAGACGTCATCATCATCATCAACAACTTTTAACAGTCCACTGCTGGACATAGGCCTTTCCTTAGAAAGGAGGTTTTGGCCTATTATACCACGCTGGCCCGACGGGTTAGTGTTGGGTTTGTTTCAAGTTTTCCTTCTCTTTGCAGTCCTGTTGTTCCGCGTAGTTTGCTCCTTTAGTCGTCTCTTACGACACCCACGGGATGAATAGGGGTGGTGACACTCCGTATTCTTAATCCGTCACCACTCAGAGACGTGGTCGCTCCTAATGGACCTTATAAGAAGGTTCAAAGTAACCCAAAGAGCAATGGAGAGGGCAATGCTCAGAGTCTTGGAGTTACACTGCGTGATCGAATCAAGAATGAGGAGATCCGCAGACAAACCAAGGTCACTGATTTTGACCGGAGAGTTGTCAAATTGAAATTGCCGGTTCTCTAATGGGTAGGCCCCCTACAAGGTGGCCCGACGACCGGGTGAAGGTCGTCGGGCCGCCGTTGGATGCGGGCAGTACAGGACCAGTTGTTATGGAGAGCCTTGGGGGAGGCTTATGTCTACCAGTGGAAGTCATTCGGCTGAAATGGTGATGGGACATGTCATAATCATAAGAACATTTAGGCATGATCTAACAGACAAACAAAACAGGTGTGTTTTTTTTCATTCAACGGCAGTGACTAGTAATCAGTATCCAGAGTAACTGAAATTTACATGTGGCGACATACAATGAAAATCATACTAGAATGCCATCTACCGAAGGCATACCGAACTACGGATTAACTACTAATTCTGCATCGCGGAATGAAAAATCTGGCCGATTAATATATTTTGTACTAGGTGTTGCCCGCGGTTTTGCAAGCGTGATTATTTCTTACTTCGTGTTTCTACCTTTGAAAATGACGAACCTCCATTCAACCGCTCATCGCTTTTTTTTACCCCCTAGGTGAAATTTAAAAAAATCCTTTCTTAGTAATCAACATTCAAAATGCCAAAATTTTAAGTTTGTAACCCCAGCGGTTTAGACTCTGCGTTGATGAAACATTCAGTCAGGGCAATTCATATTTTAAGAATATATGTTAGGCCGTTACTCATCATCTGCGTAGCAATGGATGCTAGTAGTTTGTAACGAGTCATTTACATACAGAAGAAACATTGACACGCCTTGCGGGATACCAGCATTAACAGATTTGAAGTCGGAGCATGCACGCCCTTAATGCTCCTGCCGGCAGAAACTGATGACCCAGTTACATAAAATCTCGGGAAGCCCATAGGAAGGGAGCTTCGACAGAAGCACCTTATGTCGGACCCGATCGAAGGAAGTCGCTATGTCCAAACTAACCACACAAACCTATCTCTTGATCTCGATCGTCTGTGCCCACTGGTGCGTTAGGTAAACGACAAGATCACAGGATGAGCGACACCGACAATAACCTTATTTTCGGTCATTAAGTAGCTGGTAATTTTCTAAGCACCAGAGGAGCTGGCAGTTAATTACGGATTAAATAATCTTAGAGAAGGAAGAAGGTTACCTGTGTATCACCTTTTTCAGGGATCGGGTGCACAAACGCTACCTTACTAGGAGTCAAAAAAGGCGCATTAAAACCGGTGCCAACTCCGACGCACCCGTCTTCAATAGGATAGTAGAGATTCCATCGAGCCCACTCTCAAGAATGTCGAGGGAAAAGTGTTTTATGCACTGATTTCTGAGTGAAACGAATTACTGGCATTCAGCTCTGGCACCGCTTTTCCCCCGTCATCCAAAGCCCTATTTCCAGATATTTTTGCTTCTTATTTATTCATGCCGTCTAAAATAGGTGTCAGGTCGAATGTTTGACCTATTTCCGTCGAGAGGTTACATTAGTTTACCCTAAGCTATTTATAGTAACACAGAGGGCTTGTCTGTGTCTGCACAGGTAAATGAGTTTAGTGGCTTATTCATACTAATGAGCATGACTGTATTTGCAGCGCAATAATGTGTGCTGAAATGGCATACTCATATATTTCTTGTAGTATACATGTTATTATTTTGTTCTGAAAACATTGCTTTGAAGCTAATTGAAATGACATGAATAAAACATCATAGCAATTACATTACGCAACAATATTTTTTCTCAACAATTATTTAAATTATAAATTTATTTTTAAAAAAATCTAATATGTTACACATTTCACACACGGCTGTCTGATCCCAAACTAGGCAAAACCTGTACTATGGTAACCAGACTGCTGATGAACATACTTATATATTCTTCTAAATATATATATTATATATAAATTACACCCAGACACAGAACAAATGTTGCTTGCTGTTGTGCTTATCACACAATATTTGTCCTGAGTGGGAATCGAACCCACAACCCCCGGCTTAGCAGTCAGGGTCACTAACCACTAGACCAACAGGCCAAAAAAAGAATGCTTAAAATACTGTAAACTGACACACAAATCATGTCAAGTCAGCAGACAATATTAAGACCCACCCTTTTCCGAACAGTTGAGACTTGTGATAAGAAAAATGATAAGGACAAACTTATCAATGCAGTTAATAACCTTGATTGCAGTTTATTGACATGTTTAAGTTGAAATACAATGTACATGGGAGTATTAAACTCTTGTTTAAACCAGAACTTTTGACTGCGTGGACTGTAACTTTCAGTGGTGCAGTGGTAGCATATGCGACTGCTGTGCTAAGGTCTTTGGTTCAATTCCCAGGTTGGATCAAATGTTTGTATGATCTGCAAATATTCGTTTCGGATTTTGGGTGTTTTCTACATATAATATGTATGTATGTATTTACAAAAAAGAAATATATAGGTATTCTATCTTTCATAGTACAAGCTCTGCTTAGTTTGAAAATAGATGGCGTTCTGTGTTAGAGGTTTGAAAAAAATAAATAAATTATAAACATATATATATCGATCTAAGTGGCGTGCAATGGGAGAGGCCTATGTCCAGCAGTGGACTGCAATAGGCTGATGATGATGATGATATATACATATAAAAAAATATAAATAACTTTAGCACCCCAGGCAATGTCCTAATAAATGACTACAATAACTTGATATTTTAAGACTTATGGCTGTGTATAATATTAAAGTAATTCAACTGAGTTATTTAATATATACAATGCATATTGAAAACAATATAATTTACATAATATGTCATTAAGACATATATATAGGTAATTATGTTAATGAGAATGAATGCTCACATAACCAGTAGCAATGTGTTGAAATATCACACCTATATATAGCATACTAGTTTATTTCAGTGGTTTCCCTCACATTAATGTTGATTTTATAATTTTTCTGGTAATCAAAGTAGCCAATATCCTATTCTAGACTATAATTGCTGTACAAAATTATCATCCTCAGAGGCCTTGCCACCAGTATAATTATTATTTAATTTATTTTTTTTAAATAGTTCCGAGTTTTTAATAAAAATAAAACTCTTGTGATGTTTCGTTAGCTGTAGTAATTTACAGTAAAGGGTTGTGTGTATTCTAAATACCGGAGGTCATGGGTTCAATTCACACCCCGGACGAATATTGTGTGATGAGCATGATTATTTAACCTGTGTCTGGTGTAATTTATCTATAATATGTATGTATTTAGAAATATATAAGTATGTTTATCAGCAGTCTAGTTACCATTTTTTTTTATTGTGTGGAAAACCCCTCCGGTCATTACCCCACCGGCATTTGCGGCTCTAGGAGGGGTCCGGTTGTCTTAATAATAGCAGTTCCTGGATCTCTCCTATTACAGGCACAGAGTGGCACACCGTGTAGTTTTAGTCGGTCCGAGTCCGACACACCAGTCTGTTACCATAGCACAGGCTCAATCTAGTTTGAAATCAGACAGCTGTGTGTGAGATGTGTCAAAGTATTATTATTACCTAAATGTTTTATAAATATAGTGTTTTGTTAAAAATCCTAATATATGTACTAATTTTAGTGTAAAAACAAGCATCTGATGCATCTCAGGATAATCTTTTATCAATGCTTAGTGCAAGGGAATACTGTTTTGAATAAAAAAAGACCATTTGAAGGTGAGTTTAAGTCAGATTTATCATCAAAACTTATTTCATCAGTTTAAATAATGATGATGATAATCAAATACTGAAATAAGTTTAGAATTAAGTAAGTGGAATAAATAATTATTTAAATAGATTATTCAGTAATTCAGGACGAGCAAACAGTTTATAAATAGCTCACCCACGAATTGTTAACTACTCTCTAGGGGAATCAAATTGCCGCAAACTATGTATGTTTGTGTGCAGCACTCACACACATTCAGAGTTATTATATGAATGAAGAGACATTTCAAACTCCTGAATAATGCCAAATAAGTTATAACTTCAACATATATCGGAAAAATGACTAAATAGTATTAGTTGCATTAACTTAAACCGGTCTAATAATACCGGCGGTGATCTAATCATTGGAACACACCCACAACACAACTGCATTTAAGTCCACTCACCTGAAACTCGTTATAGTGCATTTTCCGTTTTTTCTCAAACTCTTTACGCTTCCGACGCGCTTCTTCAGACTCGTCCATGTCTTCATCGCTACTCTCACACGTTTCCGTACACTTTGGCGGCTTGTTCATACTAGCGGCGAGTTTTGCCGCTAGAATGTTCGCGTCTAGTTCGTCACTAGGCTCTACAGCCTCACCTTCCACTGCCTCCGAAAAAGGAGTCTTGGGCTCGTCTACCTTCATATGTCCATAATCTTTATTAGGCGGATGAAACGTTTCTATAATATTCATCTCATCGAATCTTTGCTCTTTCGGCCGTTTGCTAGTAGACGGTGTCCCATCATGTCCATCTACACTCCGCGACGACTTTAATATGCCTTTAGAGGGCTTCTTCTGTAAATTCTGCGCCATTACTGTAACTTTATAGCAACATTTTATGACTTAGAAGCTTAGAATTTTATATGAAATCGTTTTATTTTTTCTGCTTAAGTGACAAGAGAACAAATTCTACTAATGTTGACAACTGACAGAAGGCTATTAATATTGCTACATTAACCTATCTATTATTACTAAAAATATAAAATGTAGTGAAAAATGTAGGTTTTTTTAATAAGTTGTATTAAACTATTTATTGAAATCTTATTTATGATTATTTAATTTGAGTTAAAGATTTTATCAACATAAATTCAACGATTTCTTAACTCAAAAAAGTCCCATGAAAATCCTATTTTATTTAAAATGATTGTTAAGTGGGTTTTTGTATTTAATTCTTATTATATAACATTTAACGAGCAACAATCGTCAAAATAAACAAAAGTTTTAAAATAATTCAAACATAAATATCTTGGTTACATAATTGTTTATTAAGACATTAATAGACATTTTATCATATGGTTCAGGTTTTCTAACAGAAAATCTTTTTTCAGTACAAAGTTGAAACTGCTGGGGACAAGCTATTTAGTTTCGGTAAAGATTAATAATGAATACCATACCACATGACATTCATAATTTTAGAGACGAAATCTGTGAAACATGATAGGTGTTATGATTAAAGTTCTAGGAAGAAAATGCTACCATTAAAATTGGCCATTAAATAGACAGGCGTCGAAATAAGCGTTGGAAATATGAGACTATGAGGCACATCCATCAAAATAAAGACCCAAACTGTATATTTTCTACTTACTGGCATAGAATCAAATTATTAGGACATTTTTTGGTTGAAAGAATGCCATTGAACACAAAGTTTTTATTTTCTCCTTTTACTGTCTCATGTCATCAAGCTTATAGAGTGTAGGTCCCCCCCCCCCCCCTTGCGCACTCTTATTATAATTTTCTGTCCATTCTTCCAGTCCACAATATTTTATGTTTTTACTTAAAAAGTAAATTATTTATTATGTCTCAAATAAGTACGTGTACCTACCGAGGAGTGTTCGTGATGAAGTTGATAACTCTAGTCTTCGACGTAATAGCGCCATTAAGGCGTTACCAGTCAATATCCTTATGCCTTTTGTTCATCTTATCATTTTTAGCTTAAGAACGCTGGTGTATTACTTTGTTTAATATATCCTTAAAATCTATACTTAATAATAATCTATTTTCATTTTTTTATACTATTAAGTACTATTCTATGTATTGTGTTGAATAGTACATAATTAATAAATAAATGTGTGATGTGTTATAAATTGATATAACTATTTCTAAATTCTATGAATTCTATTATGAAGAATGCAATTTTGTAGTTATTGCTTTAAAAAAACAATAGATGTTGAAAATTAGTTAATTGTAGGGTACCGAAAAAATTAAATATGATACACAGCATATTATTTAACTTTACTTTAATTAAACCTTACATTCATCATGACTCGTAGTATGCTGTGTTGGTATGATTCAGTGCTCTTATAAAACTTATAACTTCTTTTTATATCATTTCGTTAATGAAGAGTTTGTTGTTTTTAATCGACTCGTCGAATATTTGTACATCACTAATTGCCATCAAACCACATTTACTCCTAATCGAACTGTCAAAAAGAAAATGTAAAACACAGCACTGACAGTAGACAGGCAGAGTTTATATTACTTTTGAACAAAAACTTTGTGGTTTATTAATTTATTAAACAACAAAATTAAGTCGCTCATTCAGTTCGTAAATAGTTAGTACAAGTTTATTAACATTAACTTGTAATTTTGAACAAATGACAATGGTAGAAGACTCAAGTTTGAACTCCAACAAATCTACAAAGGTAAAACGTCATAAGAGTAATTCAATTTAATGTAGATAAAAAATGTTCTACTGTTAGTCTGTTGATCACAATGTCAAAAATAAGTAATAAATAAGAAAATGTTTTTTTTACTGCTTTAGGCTAAAACAACACGTCCCAAGGCCTTAAACTTGTGGACAGAAGCTGATGTACAAAAGTGGTTGCGACGACATTGCAGCGATTATTATAATATGTACTGGGAGAGGTTTCATGAGGTAATGTATATATGATTGCATAGGCCATAATTCTTTGTACCATTTTTAAGATCATTTTTTAGAAGGTATCCTACATATGAAATACTTAAACAATAAGAAATACAGGGAGCTAAAATGTGTAATAAATATGTCTAATATATTTGAAGTTTATGATAAAATGGATGCTACTAAACATGCATGAACAGTGTATTATGGTGGTGCAGTGGTGGCATATGTGACTGCTGTGCTGAGGTCTCGGGTTGATTCCCTGGCCAGACAAAATGTTTGTATGATCTACAAATATTTGTTTCGGAGTTTCTGTGTTTTCTAACGATAATATGCATGTATTTATGAAAAAAGAATAGTATGTATAATGTATATATTTATATCAGTTGTCTCATACCCATAGTACAAGTTCTGCTTAGTTTGGGACTAGATGGCGTTGTGTGAATGTGGTAGAATAATTAAAAACATAAAATTATACTGTCTGCTAAAAGCAATTAATAAACTTAATTGATCAAATAAGTGACTAATACTGTCAGTTTTATTAAACAATATAGGTTTATATTACTGTAAGTTAGTCATTTGTTTCTTAATTTCATTTAACTTTAATGCAAATTTTCTCTTACAGCATGACATAACAGGTAGGACTTTAGTCCGTATAAATGACAATACGCTGCTCCGAATGGGAATAATGAATAAAGAACACAGAGAGGCAATTTGGCGAGAGATACTGAAATTAAGGTTGAAGGCTGACATAGTAGAAATTAGAGATTTAGAACGAAGACACAACTATTTCAACTATGATTTGTGACAGGAGAGTAGTGATAGTAAAAAAAATGGCATTGAATGACCAATGGTATAAAATTGAGGAGAATAATGACATCAGTGTTCGAAGAATTTTTTATAATAATGGCAATTTTGTCGCTCATTCCTATTGTGCCTTACATATACATATATATAATTGTTAAGTACTTAGGTAATACAATGTTGCCACACAAAAAAAAAACTATTACATCGGTAGATTTTATTAATGAGTTGCTCATTTATGAATTGATGACATTCAGATATTTATTTCGGGCAATATTATAAAGTTTTGTCGGTAGTGAATGTACAATGGGCTGTAAATATTTTTTGCAACTTAAATTTTGCAGGAGTTAAACTCCATATCGCCTTGCATATCCGTCATAAGTATGGTAAATAATATAGTGTTTAAAACTACATACTTTGAAGCTTATATTTAAGTGCTAAACAATAGTCTACAATACAATAAATTGTTACAATGAATACGATTTATTAGTAGTAAAGTAGGTTGTTGATTATCAATTAAAAACTTTATAGATTTTTAACTTTTGTTTTATTTACTTTGTGTGACGTGTAGCGGCCATTCCGTGCTTGTAGCATACAGAATTAGGAACCACCGACCAGGCGAGGTTATGATGTCTGGTGATTAATATTAAGCAGTTTTACATAGTATTCAATAAACAAATCCAAGAGAAGACTATGATGTAGGATTAGTAATTACTCCATAGTCCGTTGTCTTTGTTAAATGGTAATAAAGTATGTTTTTCGTCATACATGAAAGTCTCCATAATTTGTAACAATTTCTTACACCACGTCTTTGGACTACAACTTTCTGTAGGTAGTTATATCGTCTTTCTTTCAGAACTCGATTGTTAGGTTGATAAGGTCGACAGTTAAATGTAGTGTGTGTTTTTCCGTGTGGTTACGGATTAAGGATACGGAGTGTCACCACCTCTATTCATCCCGTGGGTGTCGTAAGAGGCGACTAAGGGAGCAAACTATGCAGGACAACAGCACTGCAAAGAGGAGGAAAACTTAAAAAACCCTATATCAACTGCTGGACATGGGCCTCTACTTAGAAAGGAGGTTTTGGCCTTCTAACTAGTTTTCAGGCATAGGCGTCGTGCAAATAACCATATGAGCATAAAAAAAACCTATTATTTTAACATTACAAACAGACACTTTAATTTTATTTATTTGTATAGTAGATATAAAGTATGGATTGTAATATTTTTTAGTGTTGGTGTGGAAAACGTTAAGGAAATGTAGACAGGACACATTTTTTGTTAGTTTTACCCTTCGATCAATATCGAAGGTTTTACCATATAAATCGTGTTAATTAGAAGTAAAGGTAGTTTTACTCGAAATAGTTATAGTCGGTTGATTGGTCAATACAGTTTATCGATGATCGGGGTAAACAGTACTAGGTTGGGTAGGTACAGGTGTATTTTTACATTCCTCTTGTTAAGTAAGGCCACTGGTACTCAACATCCATTCTGCAAATTTTTCTGCTACTAAATGTGAACGCATCTATAAGATATTCATGTGTTATATTATTACACCTCGACCTCTCGATACGACCTTCAAACCTTCAAGAAAAGAGCGTACTCCTACCTCAAAGGCTGGCAACGCGCTTGTAACTTCTGAGTTGCAGTTGATTGGCGGCGGTAGTCGCTTTCCATCCACCCGCCTGCTCTTTTGCCCCCTATTCCATAAAAAAAAACTCACTCCAAATTCTCCGGTCATTATATCATTTTAAATATATAAGTATGTTGACAGGGATACAGATAATCATCATTATCAACAGCCTTTAATAGGCCACTATTGGGTGTTAGCCTCTCCTTAGAAAGGAGGTTTTGGCCTACTATACCACGCTGGCCAGACGGGTTGATATAGAGCTAAAGAGAGGAAAACAAAAATATTGAGACTGAGCCCGCACCAGGAGCGGGCTGGCGCTAGGAGGGGTCCGGATGTCTTAACAACAGCTGTTCCCGGATCCCTCCTGTTACAGGCGCAGAGTGGCACACCGTGTGGTTTTAGTCGGTCCGAGCCCGACACACCACCCCGCCGCAAACCCCGGAGGGGTGACGGTCCGAGGGGATTTCCACACGTTAAAAAAAAAAAAAAAAAAAAAAAGAGCTTGTGTCAAGTTTTCCTTTTCTTTGCAGAGAAGATCACAGAGTACCTTACATCCTAAAATTACTGTTCCTGAGAAAAACTATAAAGCATATAAAACTTACATTTACAGATGTACAAGCTATTTTTTACAATTCTTACACACGGCTGTCGTTCTAGTCTGATACGAGGCAGAGCCTGTACTACAGTGACCAGAATGCTGATAAACTTACTTTTATATATCTAAATACATCCATATAGATAAATTACACAGAAGAAATTTAATGATCATGATTAGCACACAATTATTTGTCCGGGATGGGAATCGAACCCATGACCTCTGGCTCAGCAGTCGCACAGTGGGGCCAAATTCCAAAAAGTTGACCAAAAATAGAAAAAGAAATTTGCGACTTTTTTCTGTAAAGTTGACTTAAGAAATGTCCCTAGAGTACCTAAAACCACTATTCTTCAGGTTGCCTTTGCTATATCTGCTTCTGGAATCCAATTCAAACGTGACCCTCTAGGGCGTAATTAGTATAGTGCTTGGAATCGGCAAAAAGACGCTCGCACGCAAGGAGGCATAGAATTCTGACAAAACGACAATTCAATTCTGCTGAATGGAATCGACTTCTGAAGGCAAGTAGAATATTAATTTATATGCAAGATAATATTTATAAAAACCGCAAATTAGAAAAAAAACATTAATTATGTGGATTTTTTAGTAATTAAAAAAAAAAAAAATTAACTAAAAAAAAGTTACGATGTCTGTCGTTTCGGTCATTAAACCTGTCGGAGGTTGTAACTTTAAGTATCAGCTACAAAATAAAAATAAAATAGCTGACCCGGACTGCCCAGTTCATTTTTAAGAATTTATTAGTAAAATAAAGTATAGTATTGGAAACCCGAGTGCTGAGATATAGAAAGCCTTAAACTATTCGTAATTTCATGGCGCCATATTAGATTCGCCACTTATTAACTAGATCTTTAATTTTAATCATGGATTCGTGGTCAGCAACTTTAAATACCTTGAGTTTTATATGTAACTTGATTACGTTAGGAAATGTGGGTATTTCGTGCAAAGGGGTGGTCAAGAGCGTACTCCTTCCTAAAAGGCCGGCAACGCGTTTGTGACTCTTGAGTTGCAGACGTTCATGGCCGGCGATAGTCACTTTCCATCAGGTGACCCGTCTGCTCGTCTGCCCCCTCCAACATAAAAAAATGGTGTTGTTTTTGTGAATTTGACATTAACCTTGTATTTTATATGTAACTTGATTACATTTTGTAATATGGGTTATTTCGTGCAAGGGCCACTCCCTTCCCTAATTAAGGGTAAAGTGGGTAATTTTTTGAGAATTTGACGTCAAATTCGTAATCAGTAACGATGAAAACCCCCGAGGAAGAAACTTTGGATCATGGACTTTATTTTTAGATTTTTGCTTCGCTTTTTTGGATTTGGCCCCACCGTGAGTCGAGATCGCTAACCACCAGATTAATAGGTCCGTCTGTCTGTCTGTCAGTTATCTGTGTATTTTTTTAGTTAACCAAATCAAATTCTGATTTCAATTTATTGTTTACCATCTCAGTTTAAGAGAAATATCCACACACACTTGTATATTAATGGATCAGAAATATTACCGGGAATATTTATCATCATAACGTAGTTTCTTCGTAACCTTCTGATTCATAGATCGATCCTAAGAAGTGTTCCTGAATGAACTCAAGTGTGGAACAAATCTAATATAGTGATCCAAATATAGCGCCAGTTAAAGCGTGAGAAAGGCAAAAGTATCTCGGGTGATTCACTCAAAGATTACAAAACTGTTTAAGACTTGGCAATATCCTTATTAAGATTTTTTATTCAAGAAAATCTTCTGAAATAAGTTCATGAGTCTAAAATATCTATACTTTCTATTCTCTATACTTCCTATTGGCCAAAAACGTAGACAACCCATCGGGACGGGCATGCATTTGTTTGTATGTACCGGCACAGTACATGCGTGCAACTCCTCACTCATCCTCCAACGAGTCGCTCAGCACACGAAGCTACTGCTCCTACTGTCAGAGCTATCGAACTGCTTAATAATATATTGCGTACAGATCAGGATGTCGATATATTCAGTGACAAGCAGTACTCCTGAACTTGAATTCGTCTTCATATGGAGTAGATTCGTCTCGTATTTACTTGGAATATAATCATGGTTATGGTATTAGTTGTAATGTAATTAAAGTGCTACGAAAATTGGTTCCAACGTATGCAGAAGTGCATCGATCATCACGGCGAATATTTTGAAAAGCAATAAAACTACAATAAATGCTATATGTTTGTTTCATACTATTTGTACATAAATAGCAGCCCTCCTATGTACCTACTTGTTTTTGTGTTTCAGTCAATTATGTAATTTTTCTTTTTTTTAACTTCACACATCACATAGGCCGTCTGATTCCAAACTAGGCAGAGCCTGTGCTATGGTAACCAGACTGCTAATAAACATACTTATATACTTCTAAATACATACATATTATAGATAACACCCAGACACAGAACAAATCATCGTGCTAATCACACAATTATTGGTCCTGGGTGGGAATCGAACCCGACCACTGGCTTAGCAGTCAGGGTCACTAACCACTAGACCAACAGGCCCGTCAGATAGACGAAGACTTTTCTTTAAGGTATAAGCGCAAACGAGCAGACGGGTCCCCTCGTGGGAAGCGACTACAGCCACGTAGACACTTTCGATGAACACCCGCAACTCAAGAGAGACCAGTATGTTGGCACCCTTTAATTCCTCTCCTGGTCATAATTTTGGGCGTCCGTTAACCACTCGGTGAAAAACAAGGAAAAAGTTCTTAATACGGTTTTCTGTAAGATCTTGGTATCATGCTGGTGGTTGAGCTGGCGCGTATATGCCGAAGTATATTTTTTTAATATTTGAAATAAATCGTCTCAACATTTATACAGGTTTGATCGCTAGATCTTACACTACATTTCCCCATATCCTGGGATCTAGTCTCCTTCAGTCCACTTGCTTTGCGATAAATTAATAAAAAGAAAGATAATTAAGTAAAGAGAAAAAATATACAAATAATGAAGTGCCACTTATGTACTGAGTGTGTGTGCTTGCGTTGTGTGTACGATATGTGTGTGTGTCAGCGTGTGTATGTAAGTTGTGGTTTACTTTTGTGTGTTTGTTATTGTATGTTTTTCAGGATGTCCTCGGTCCTATGGTAGCATAGCTCTCCCACGATAATAAAGTGAGGATGTAGAACTCTTGCTGATGGTAAATTTCTGGAGTTTAGGTTAAACGTGATTCGCTAAAGTACAATACAATTGGTTGTAGCCGCTTTTCTTCTCAGGCGGACTACTCACCGGCTGACCCAGTGGAGAGATTCACAAGATTACCTCAGGGCGCCTTTTATTAAACAGAAGTGTGTGCGTGTGGGATACCTACGGGACCCCTTAGAGAAAAACAACTTACACCTCAGTCATACATACATGTATATTTCAATAAAAAAAATCAGTTACAATAAAAAATAGTGGGTATATAAAAAAAAAACGCAGCGGCGAGCGTCAGAGGCGAGCTGATGCTGCTCGGAGCCTCCTCGTCTTCAATCCAGGAGGTCACTTACCCTTATGCCCGAGTCGGCTATTTATATTAGGTATAAAGGAAGATTTACTAATGATATAAATAAAGTTAACGAGAAGTACGTAACCCTTGAGTATGGCTGTCCGCTTGTTTGGTGAGCCGCGTGACTGCCAGTTTGCCAGAGGGTACCAAGAAACTTGATTTCGCACCAGAAGGCCACTAATGAACACCTACCCTACGGAGGGATTAGCACTCATATTATCGATCAGGTTCCAGAAACAAATAAGTGCAAGAAAATTATGAATATACTCACCACTTGCGTGGGTACTTCGAACAATAAAACATTACTAAAAAATTACTACATTGAAATTACCAGACAAACAAAATACTATTTAAGGTCGGAAGACAAGGATTAGCAGAGTGTCCCCCGTGGCTGAAAGCCGGACTTATATATGTTCGGTTTGTGAAGTTTCCAGAAAGAATCCCTACTTTAACATTTCAAACTGTCACTCAAATTATTATCTAGGTTAACACGAACTAAATCAAAAGTAACTCGCTTCCTACCATAACAAGACACTTTTAACACCACTACTATTTGTCAGGATAAATTCTTAACATGACTTACCAATAAATCAAACGCCATCTAGTGGTCCGATGGCGGACGAAGAACAGCAATACCATAGTTACAAACTACTTTGGATAAATCAATAAATGCGACGCGAGGCAATAGATGTTGCTGTTAACAACTCCGTACGCAATACAAATATACTAAAAAAATAACTGTTACATGGTTCACATCAAATTGCAAACCCTAACTAACTTTGCTTGGTTATAAAAGTACGTAGGTAATGTATCAACAAAAACATTCAGATATTCCAAATTTGCACTCAACTGGACTGAAGACTTCCACCTCCGACAATTTTGTCATAATAAATATGCTTCACCGTCACGATAAAGAATAATCTTATGACAAGCTTACAAAAATAACCAAACAAAGTTACATGAGACAAACATTTGCCAGAGAAAGTCAAACATAAATATTATAATAATAATGGCACTAAAGTGATTAAAATATCAATAAACTAAGATCTTGACGAGCAGTTTACCAACGTTACAGATCAAAGAATATTATAATTCCAAGCCAGAGCCGTTTTCCACAAACAGGCCATCTCTTTATCATCATTAGGCACACTTCACTGGAACAGTACGACTATACGCGCTTCATTGAATTCATTTGGCATGGCTCTGTTGTCTTCAAATTAACTCCCAATAAATGGGCGCATACCAGCTCCGATTCTTTTCACAGTCTAATTTAAAATCTCTTCACATTACTACGTATATTATTTAAAAATATATACAGTTTTGAGCTACTTCAAAATGTGATTTAAGACAATTTTTATTTTATTTATCTGTTTTCTATCTAAATAAACATTGCAAGCGAGCGCTTGCAGTGATTTGGCTTATTATTTTTAAATGTTTTAACGTAGCTTTCGCTCGAGTGATGTCGACTTAATCCTTCAAGTTTTCTTTGGTAAAAAGCCGATGAATTATGTATTAAATTTTAATAATTATGAATTTTCATTCCAGACAAATCTACTTCTCTGCCAAATTTTAGACAGTTTTTTTCAGGCGTTCTGGTGTGATGGAGTAGTAAAAGTAGGCCAAAACCTCCTTTCTATGGAGCCTATGACCAGCAGTGGACTAGTAAAGGCTGTGGATGGATGGTGTGACGAAGTACAAAATTTTTAATTATCCATCTTTCCGCGTTTTTATCTAATTAATATAATTTTATTGGAATAACACTAGATTTGGAGTAGTGTAAAAAAATATGTGAAAAATTCGGATAAATGGGGAAAATTCGGGGAGATCATATTTCCCTGATTTTTTTATCTCATTTTCATTTTACCGAAATATTAAAATTAGTTCCTGTTTCCAGGCTTTAAATTTAGATAGGACAACGGCATTCAACTCAGCAAGTATATTAGTCTGACATATTACAAGTCGCTTTCTAGACCCAAACTAAACAGAGCTTGTGCCCAAACATACTTATGTTTCTCATTTGTAATT
Organism: Arctia plantaginis; assembly: GCA_902825455.1. NCBI lineage: Eukaryota > Metazoa > Arthropoda > Insecta > Lepidoptera > Erebidae > Arctia > Arctia plantaginis. Next base: position 12,247,515 of record CADEBD010000294.1, on the reverse strand, counting down.
ATTCTTGGCATGAAGGTATATAAATATAGTTATAAATGTATTATATGTGCATGCGAATGACCTGCCAACATTGGGAATATTTAAAGTTATAAATTTGGCAACTTTATCGATCATTAAAATTAGGTATGACAAGGATTTGTATTACCTTAATTAATAATCTAAAACATTCACGTTAAGTTAGAAAAGGTCAGCTTTTAAAACAATTTACATTAGTATTACAAATTTAAGATTATTTTAATGCGAGTTTTAGATTATTGAGAACGAAATATTCTTGTGAACGATTTCGAAAGCTCTATTATTTTGTTTCGCTGGCCACGTCTAAGTACCAATAAGAATTGAAAAATGGTTGAATGTAAATATTTAAATAGCAATTTACATTAATCCCTGTAGCTTGTTTAATAAACGTTTAGTGAATAGGTACGTTCACAGTATGCAGAATTTTATTGTGTTGTGTCAGCCCGCAGTCATAGTTGGTCGTTGCGCGAGGGTAAACGGTCGCACACGCTACCACTAAACTTTTCCCGCTAATAGTTTTGCCGCCTGTTTTAAGTGTTGTGAATGATCCAAAGAGTTTAATTTATTTAATTAAACTCTTGCGAGCTTAAAATTTTAAAGTGATCTATGGTTTAATGTCGTTTGGTTATAAGGTTTGTATTTTTTTTTCATTTTTAATTGTTATAATAAAAATGTATCACCTTATTTAGGTAAGGCAACTCGTAATACAAAACTAGAGTCCTGCTTCGGCTTCACACTGGTGCAATGGAGTAATTTCTTATGGTTAAAATATATTGTTTAAATTATGAAATTAATTATGACAGTAACAGCAGATTGTGAATAATAATTTCGTTATTGCTTTCAAGTTTCTTGTTGTTTTATAAATATTTGTGTTTTGATTAGACTTTTCTGTTGGCAGCGATAAGTACTATAAATAAATATCTGAAATTTCTAGGAAAATGAAATATTTATTGTATTGCTTGTTAATATTGGGCGTATGTTTCCTAGGATGTTAAAAGCGTCATTATAAGAATGTTTTTCTGTTGTTATCAGATTTTATTTATTGTTTTTGATCAATTATATTTTGAGAAAGATACGTTACCTATATTCATACTGCACGCACAAAATATCTATTCCGTAACGGTACCTACATCCATTAATGCATTTTAGAACAAAACATAAACTTACCTGAGGTGGTTATTCCTTTATCTTTATTTGTCGTAATTTATGCACTTTTGGAATACACAGGAAGGCATTTTATGATTTTTCTCGAATTAATTAGTACATGCGCTCGCTCGCAGTGGTCCTAATTAGGACCCTCGCGTTCTGTGCGTTGGTGGCTTATCTATCTCTTGTTTGTATATAATAATCATTGTTTTTGATAACACCTACAGCCACAGGGATTCAGAGCATTTTAAAATGAAACAGGTAATTCATACAATATAATGAATACTCCAAGGAGACAATCTTAATAACATAATAATATACAACAAAACAGAGATGTAATACAATTTACTGATGATTGTAGCTATCCGGTGATTTCAAAGAGTCCTCGTGTGTTTGTTTGCTCCATGTCTTGTTCGAAGGCTCAAATTTGGAAACCATCGTCTATTGATGAACCTAGGCAGATATATACAGTTGGACTGACCTGTTGGTCCATCGGTTAAAGATCCTGACTGTTAAACCAGAGAACTTCGATTCGCTTCCCGGCAAATGATTGTGTGATGAGAACGATTATTTGTTCTGTGTCGGTGTTCTGTGTTACTTATGGGCCACCACCAATCTGCTTAAGTGCGTCGTTCGTAAGATGTGTAAAAAAAATAGTATTTATATATTTTTCCATTTTTTTTATTATTTTGAATAACAAAGCAGTCCGTCGAGTAGGTGAATTTTTGTGTTTACGTTTATAATTTAAATTATATTTTGTAAATATGTATATATATATAATATAAGTAAAATAAGTATGTATTTACATAAAAAAGTATATATGTTAATATAAATATATAAATATATCAAATATAAACTATATCAGTTGTCTAGTAGCCATAGTACAAGCTTTGCTTAGTTTGGGACTAGATGGCGTTGTGTGAATGTGGTACAATATTCTAATTTCAACGATTTCGATAAATTTACGATATTATGTAGGAAAGATATTGAATTTCAATGCGATGATATTCTTATGAAAAATAAAGATATCTCAAACTTCATGATATTTCTAAGCCGCATCTAAGTCGTAATTCAAAAATATTTAAAATTGGATATAATTGAAAGAGTTCATTCATGTTTCACCTCATTCGAGTTTATATTACCAGTAAGCAACTTGACCTTCCTGAGCTATTCTTTTATATACTCTCTATACACACTCCAATCTATTCGAATATTAACCCGCAATATCCCATTTTCTATTATTGGCTTCAGTTAACCATTATTTAAATTATTAAATTTTATTATCTCTATCGCGTGAAGTTCGCGGTTGACCGCATTAAGCTTGTACCCCATTTTTAAACCGACTTCAAAAAGTATTAGGTTGTAAATTCGGATGTTTTTTATTTATGTTCTAGCGTAACTCCGTCATACATAGAAGGATTTACAAAATTCTCTTTCTGTTCGAAAGGGGTTTATTTCGAATTGGCTCCATTTAGATTTCATATAGATCTGCTGATGAGTAACGGAGACAGACAACGACTCTTCAAAAAATGATAGCAAATCAATCGCGATTGCTGCTAGACTTTTAGTGCTTTTTTTTAGATACTCATCTATGCGTCCGTAGTTTTTTTTTAAACCAGAGACAAACATTCAAAGAACGTCAGAATGTAAAATACTCTTTGAAGTAAACACTCGTTAGCTTTGATCTTCGATACGTTTAGCATAAAAATGAAAAAATAATAAACATAGATGTAACGACTACAATGAATTGAACGATCGCGAATAAGAAACGCATTTGTTTGTCTATTGTATACTTTGTTTATAATATTAGAAATTGAAATATGGAAATGTATAAATGGAAGGAATAGTATGTAAATATACTATTCCTTCCATCAAACACCTATTCGTGTTGACGGATTAAGAATACCGAGTGTCAACACCCCTATTCTTCTCATGGATGTCGTAAGAACCGACTAAAGGAGCAAACTACGCACTGCAAAGAGAAGGTAAACTTGAAACAAAGCTTATACCAACCCGTCTGGCTAGCGTGGTATAGTAGGCCAAAACCTCCTTTCTAAGAAGAAGCCTATGTCCAGCAATAAATTATTAAAGAGTATTGATAAAGATCAATAGTATTTTTATTTTTATTTTAAAAAAGACAACTCCCGCATTAGGAATATATCCTGTGTCGCAGGGGACTTTACAAACATACATGAAACGGACACAAAGAACACCCAGACTCAGAACAACAATGGATCACACAAAGTGTCGTCCCATGTGGGGTTTGAACCCACAACACTCGGCGTTGTAGGAAGCGGCGTGGCGACCGCTTAAACCACTACGCCATCCGTGCAGTATAAATGTATGTATGTACTATTTGTTGGAGTGCCATGTTCCGTTACAAATGAGCCGACTCGACCGGACTGATACCAGTTATGACAGAAAACCGGTGTTAGGCAATTCTTTCGTTCCTTTTTTATCAATTGGTGAGGTTATCGTACTCCCAACTCCCCTCCTCATGGTTATGCACTGGTGCCTATTGACACCTGCATCTCATTAAGCACCAGTCACTTAAGATTAGATGACCTGTCTGCTCGTTTGCCCCTTACACCAATGTAATTAATAATACTGACAGTTACAGAGGAGCTCGTGGCTAAGTGGTAACCGAGTTAACACATTACAAAGTTAAGTTATCCTAGTTATGCAGTCTATGGATGGGTGACCAGTTCTTAACACATTGAGACTCCCTCCGTGTCTCGGATAGCACGTTAAGCCATACGAACATCAGTGTTTCCACAGAACTTCGATAACCTATTTGGGTTGTGGAAGTCTGATGGCAATCGCTCCTCGTAAAAATCGAAGTTGAGCCGTTTCGTAGTTGACTTAAAACCGACCCCAACCTTGTTTGGGAAAAAGGGTCGGAGGCAGAAATAGTACTTACAGAAAAGTAAGTTTGATTTGGGATAGATTTTTGTTCTTTTCCACGCTAAAGCGAAACAACAGTCAGATGTATCTGTAGTTCATTTAAGACGTTGGCAAGCAATAATGTATGTATGTGTTACAGAGTACTTCCAATGTGTTACTGATATGTTGTTTATGTTTAGATTTCAACCTAATTAACAGTACGCTCAATGCCCTCTTGTCTTTCAGGGGTGCTCAAGTTTGTGCCGAGTGAAATACTGCTTGCTTGCTTAACGTTTATGTAAATAAAACATTAACGCAAATCGGTTAGACAACTCGTAGTTTTCGGCAATAGCCAGCTTTAGTTAAAGGTATATTGATTACATTCCCAATTCAGCCGTATAAACCACAGAACCGTTAATTTCTGTGGTATAAACAATATCCCTTTTGTAAAAATGCCGTCCCGTCAACAAAAAAAGGAGTATGTGTCTATATTCATATAAGTAACTAAGTATAGTTGTATGAATCATCATCATTATCAGCCTATCGGAGTCCACTCCTGGACATAGGCTTAAAACAGTTTTCAAAAAAGTTCAAAATGTTACTAGAATAAAAAAATAGTAAAACCTTTCTTGATTACCATTTATTATGAAAGTAGGGTTTTACTCACGTACATTTTTCGCAACGAAAACTGCACAATTACTAATCTACAATTTATATTTATCAACATGGTTTTGGACCGCGATCTTTTCGCCGTCTATAATAAATGTTATAAAAATAAATAAGAAAATAGTTGATGATCTGTGAAACAAACAGCGGTATTTCCTGACCACTGCGACCTCCAAACCTTCAAGAGAAGAGCGTACTCCGAAGCTTTGTGTTGAGAACTCAGGAGAGTTGAAATGTCGACGACGGTAATCATTTGCTATCAAGTGACCCATCTTCTCGTTTGTGTGCTATATCATAAAAATAAGCTCAAAATGTTTGGGTTACAAAGTTAATCATAAAACAAAAAAAGCCGTGTCGTGGGACACCCGATAGGAACGAAGTTGTGACGATCGAGTAAAACTGATTTGACACGATTTTAATTACAACGCCATCTATGAAAGCGGCTATTACCTACATATTAAAAACAATTAAAACACTTTATACATTGGTAAAATCTCCTTGCGAAATGATTTCCTATCTATTCGATAGATGGCGCTGAATGTCTGACAAGATGACAGGAAAATAAAGAGCAAAAAGCCAACATCACGTGGTATTCCCAGGCGGTCACCCATCCAAGTACTAACCACGCCCGATGTTGCTTAACTTCGGTGATCGGACGAGAACCGGTGTATTCAACATGGTATGGACGTTGGCGAACGTTAAAGCAAATTTAATGTATGGTATCCACAGTTAGACGTCAATTTATATTAAAAGTGTCGTTCCAAATTTTCGTACGATTTTTTTCCGTCTTTTCCGTCCCCTTTCACAACGCGCGATAAGGAACTTCGTTCCAATAAGTTATCAGTGAACATGATAAATTATGTTATTAATAATGGTGTCTAAATAATTCATTACTACTTTGCGCACATTTCTCAACACGCTCGTAACAACCATTATAATCCTATCTCTTTGATCCTCAACCGAAAACAAACTTATGATATGTTTATGTCTAATGAAACACCTCGTTGCGGACATAATGGGTCCGTGAGTTTGAAATGAGCCATCTTCTCCGTGTATTGTAAACGTCACCACTGAACCACACTACTGGGGTGTCGTTAACATTTTTTTTTTGGTAACGACACCACTACTGACTAGTAATGTATAACGTGAAATAAAACGATTCTTTATGTGTTAATTTTTAATGATAATGTTGAAATTGGTCGAGTTCACAGAGATTCGTAAAGCATAACAATTGTATCCATTACAAAAAAAAACAACTAAATTAATTTATAAAACTTGATCCGATAATTATACAATAACTTTCATTTTTTTTTCACCGTATCTTTGTTTCACTTCATCTGCTATCTTTAAAGCAACTACTGGAATAGCGCTTTACACGCTTTATATTAGCTTCACTTGTAGCTTATGAGAAGAAAGGGCAAACAAACTCACGGACACTCTTTTAAATAACAGCTAGGAACAGTCGCATCACCAATTTAATGTGAAATCATTTTAGTAAACTTAACCCACGGTATTTTATATTCCTTCAATTTGATTACACTGTACAAATGTTGAAATAATTCAGAACTGGGGGAAAAATCGCACAGCACATAACGAATTAAAAAAAATAATAAAACACCAGAATTAGTGAATTTAATAAAAAAAAAAAAAGAAATCAGAACGTAGCGCTTGTTTTAACGTTTAGTTTTTAACACAGAACAGTTCTGCAAACAACAAAAACTAAATGTAAATTTAATGTTTTTATTGTTTTTGTCTTTCTCCATCTTGTTGAGTGCGACAAACAACAAATTATTTCTCCAGTTGTGATTCCAGTAAAACATACTCAGAACGTTGGAACCATGATTTATTTTGTTTATTTGACACATCAAAACGTTTCCGTTCAACCAAATGACTGTTTATAGTTTTCAAGGGAAAAACACTAATCAAATATGAGAAACAAGCCGGTTTGATGGCTTCAAAATGGAATTCGTACAATATTTCTGTAGTTTATTTAAACTGCTATTGGCAACGATGCAGAAATTTGATTTAGGTAACTACATTTTGAGGTTATGATAATAAAGGATTCGATTACGTGCAGGGCTGAGCTGCAATAAAAGATGTATGTAAGTACATATTTATATAATCGTATTTTAGTATCATCAGGTCTGATATTCTGTTTGCAATAAAAACAAATGTGCAATCCGAAATCAAATGTCGGCCGATTGACGGGAATGGTTATTGTTGCAAGTACATGGTTCCTTAGTTATTATTCAACGTCATATTTAATATCATATTTATTTAGTCAGTGTTATGAGTATTTACGTAGAACAAAGAACAAAGAATTATTTAAATTTACATATAATACAACATATAGAAAATAGTTCGAGGTTTTTTTAAATTATAGTTAATTTATTTCGAGAACCATGTAATTTTATGTTACTTTCTAGAAAAATGAAAGATACGATTGAAAATGGAAGATACATTTTATAAAACAAGCTATAACAGAATTGCCACATATCATAATTAGGATACTTTTTGTAATATTTTGAATTAAGGTCTTTTTATATGGTAATGGCTTCTAATTGCGAGGAGCAGACGCGTTGGCTGTTTCTGGCTATAAGTTTCTTCGAGGGACTTCACTAAAATTACATTTGCCTATCTTTTGAGAAACTAATCCCAACTACAGCTGTGCCGCCAATGTCAGCTGATTTAAAGAATTTCAAGAACAAAGATAAAACAAAGCACCCATCAATAATGAATTCAAACACGTAGAACGGAAAAACAAAACATTATTTATTAGGCGCGAAAAGTTTTCGACAGTGATATACGAACGGTCAGGCTCTTTGTTGAACTCTTTACGATTGAATACCGATAGGCCATTGATGTTAATGTTTGAAAGATAAAAGCCGACGGTTCATTCACAACACATCCGAAGTTTAGAATTACGTTTTGACTGTCTATGTTTACAATCGTAAGGCAGAAACTTTTGTAGTGCCTTAAATCAAACAATTTTTAATTGCGTTTGTTCTAATTCTAAAACTTAATGCAACTTTAGTTGTCTTTTTGAGTAATTGCACAGTTTTTGGTTGAATTGAAGCCAAGCTATTGGTTTATTAGTTTCGCCTTACGGAAAACCGTGTTGTTTTTGGGCAGCCCTTTTAGAGACGCATTTTTATATGACGACTTCTTATTATATTTGCTTTGCAGGCCTGTACTAAATAATACACATTACTTAATTAATATTGTCGGCATATGAAAGTCAGGAGGAGTTGCTGCCCACATCTGCGGTTCTGGATAAGTTCATTATTCCCTGAGCTTAAAGCGTATGTCTGCTACACGACACAAATACCTAAGTATTGATGCGATTCCAGAAATCCTTTAAAATAGTTAATAAGCCAAGTATAAATTCTAGTAATTGTAACACTTTGAGTTTAAAATAATAGTTGTTTTGATAAATTTGTAACTTTTAGTGAACTTTGCTGAATCACCCACTCGAACTCGAAATCGGACTATAATTCTACTTGCGTCAATAAAGATTATTTTTTTTAAACTTATTTAAAAAGCGAAAACATTTGGAATACTTAATGTTTATTCATAGAAAAAATGAAGAAAGCTCAAAAAGTCTACATTAAACTTGGTCGTGTATATATTTTGACCTCTGTATGTTTAATTTTCGTGTAGTGACGGATTAAGAATACGGAGTGTCACCACCCTTGATCATCCCGTGGGTGTCGTAAGAACCGACTAAAGGAGCAAACTACGCAGGACAACAGCACTACAAAGAGAAGTAAATCTTGAAACAAACCCTATAACAACCCCTCTGGCTACCGTGGTATAGTAGGCCAAAACCTTCTTTGGCTTGTTCTAGTGGCTTTTACAATCGCAAAAGTCTCTACACGTACGCCACCTGGACTTTTTCGACCCACTGCAACGTCTGTCCCGGTCCCATCAGAGACTCGCACTGTTCCTTACTCCGGCTTCCTGGCCTTACACGTTTCCAATACCTCAATTTACCTTATTACATAGTGCTATTTGAAATTCCGAAGAAGAGATGACAACCATTCAACTTTTTTAAATATCTCTTAAAAGTTTAGTTTAGGTTAGTTACGTAAACATTATTTTAGCGCCTACGCTGCATTTTTTTTTTGTTCTACTACTTACTACACTACTAAAATCTTTTAATCTGTATCTTAAGGATTAGATCGAACTTCAATTGCAGCAATAGTAAGTAGTCATGTGGGAGGGAGGGAGTGCTTCGACACGTAACGACGCCTCGATTTGAGTGATACCATGACCTCACAGAAAATGGCTGTTAGGCATTTTTCCGTTGCTGTTCACCGAGCGGGTGAGATCACCTTAGGCTCAACCTTCTCCCCAAACTCTAGGTAGAGAAGGGGCATTTAAAAGGCAGCATGCGAGCTGGTGTTTCATTGCTGACCCGTCTGCTCGTCTGCCCCCTCAAACATAAAAAACACACTTACAATCAGGTGACCCGTCGTCTTAGACTCTTAAGTCATAGACATAGACACACAATAGCAACAATTCGTTTTGTCAAATATTTAGCAAAACGAAGTTAATGCATTAAATGCTTCTGCCGATCTACAACCGCCATATTCCAAGCGGTCGAGCCTTATGAGAAGAAAGGGCAAACAAACTCACGGCCACTCTTTTAAATAACAGCTAGGAACAGTCGCATCACCAATTTAATTTGAAATCATTTTAGTGGGAAGAATTAACATGAAACTAGTAAGTTAACCCACGGTATTTTATATTCCTTTAATTTGATTACACTGTACAAATGTTGAAATAATTCAAAACTGGGGGAAAAATCGCACAGCACCTAACGAATTAAAAAAAAGAATAAAACACCAGAATTAGTGAATTTAATAAAAAAAAAAGAAATCAGAACGTAGCACTTGTTTAACGTTTAGTTTTTAACACAGAACAGTTCTACAAACAACAGAAACTAAATATAAATTTAATGTTTTTGTCTTTCTCCATCTTGTTGAGTGCGACAAACAACAAATTATTTCTCTCGATGTGATTCCAGTAAAACATACTCAGAATGTTGGAACCATGATTTATTTTGTTTATTTGACACATCAAATCGTTTCCGTTCAACCAAATGACTGTTTATAGTTTTCAAGGGAAAAACACTAATCAAATATGAGAAACAAGCCGGTTTGATGGCTTCAAAATGGAATTCGTACAATATTTCTGTAGTTTATTTAAACTGCTATTGGCAACGACGCAGAAATTTGATTTAGGTAACTACATTTTGAGGTTATGATAATAAAGGATTCGATTACGTGCAGGGCTGAGCTGCAATAAAAGATAAATGTATGTAAGTACATATTTATATGATCGTTGTATTTTAGTATCAACAGGTCTGATATTCTGTTTGCAATAAAATCAAATGTGCAATCCGAAATCAAATGTCGGCCGATTGGCGGGAATGGTTATTGTTGCAAGTACATGGTTCATTAGTTATTATTAAACGTCATATTTACAGTCAGTGTTATGAGTATTTACGTAGAGCAAAGCAGAATTATTTTAATTTACACATAATACAACAGATAAAAAATAGTTCGAGGTTTTTTTTAATTATAGTTAATTTATTTCGAGAACCATGTAATTTTATGTTACTTTCTAGAAAAATGAAAGATACGATTGAAAATGGAAGATACATTTTATAAAACAAGCTATAACAGAATTGCCACATATCATAATTAGGATACTTTTTGTAATATTTTGAATTAAGGGCTTTTTATATGGTAATGGCTTCTAATTGCGAGGAGCAGACGCGTTGGCTGTTTCTGGCTATAAGTTTCTTCGAGGGACTTCACTAAAATTACATTTGCCTATCTTTTGAGAAACGAATCCCAACTACAGCTGTGCCGCCAATGTCAGCTGATTTAAAGAATTTCAAGAACAAAGCTAAAACAAAGCACCCATCAATACTGAATTCAAACACGTAGAACGGAAAAATAAAACATTATTTATTAGGCGCGAAAAGTTTTCGACAGTGATATACGAACGGTCAGGCTCTTTGTTGAACTCTTTACGATTGAATACCGATAGGCCATTGATGTTAATGTTTGAAAGATAAAAGCCGACGGTTCATTCACAACACATCCGAAGTTTAGAATTACGTTTTGACTGTCTATGTTTACAATCGTAAGGCAGAAACTTTTGTAGTGCCTTAAATCAAACAATTTTTAATTGCGTTTGTTCTAATTCTAAAACTTAATGCAACTTTAGTTGTCTTTTTGAGTAATTGCACAGTTTTTGGTTGAATTGAAGCCGAGCTATTGGTTTATTAGTTTCGCTTTACGGAAAACCGTGTTGTTTTTGGGCAGCCCTTTTAGAGACGCATTTTTATATGACGACTTCTTATTATATTGCTTTGCAGGCCTGTACTAAATAATACACATTACTTAATTAATACTGTCGGCATATGAAAGTCAGGAGGAGTTGCTGCCCACATCTGCGGTTCTGGATAAGTTCATTATTCCCTGAGCTTAAAGCGTATGTCTGCTACACGACACAAATCGGCAAAATACTGAAGTATTGATGCGATTCCAGAAATCCTTTAAAATTGTATAAGCCAAGTACAAATTCTAGTAATTGTAACACTTTGAGTTTAAAATAATAGTTGTTTTGATAAATATGTAACTTTTGGTGAACTTCGCTAAATCACCCACTCGAACTCGAAATTGGACCATAATTCTACTTGCGTCAATAAAGAATAAATGTTTTTTTAAACTTGTTTAAAAAGCGAAAACATTTGGAATACTTAATGTTTATTCATAGAAAAAATGAAGAAAGCTCAAAAAGTCTACATTAAACTTGGTCGTGTATATATTTTGACCTCTGTATGTTTAATTTTCGTTTAGTGACGGATTAAGAATACGGAGTGTCACCACCTTTATTCATCCCGTGGGTGTCGTAAGAGCCGACTAAAGGAGCAAACTACGCAGGACAACAGCACTACAAAGAGGAGGAAATCTTGAAACAAACCCTATAACAACCCGTCTGGCTACCGTGGTATAGTAGGCCAAAACCTTCTTTGGCCTATGACCAGAAGTGGATTACTAAAGGCAGTTGATAAAAGTCAAGTTGACAAGGTTTTCGAAGTTCGACCGCCAGACGAATTCTAGTAATTAATAAAAAAATTGACATAAACTTATAATATATGATTAGCATTCTTCACAGAGATTTACTAAAATTACACTTCTAAAAGTTACTTTTAAAAAGAAATAAAGTAAGAATTAAAAATAAAGAAATCCCCAAAATCAATATTTTTTTCTGCAAATTCAAAAGACTTACCTACCGACTTAATTTTCACGACTGTTTCGCAACGGCGTTCCGACTTCCACATTTAAAAATGGCTTACACATAAAATTCAATTGTGACGAAGAAATTCCACAAGTGGAGTGTTTTAAATATAATTGTATTTGTATCAGTTCAATTTAAATCTGTTTCAATATAACGTGGCTCGTTTGATTTTCGGTGGAAAATGTGACTTATGTTGCAATGTTCCCGCTTCTTTATTTTTCTTAAAAAAAAAACAGTATTTTCGCATTTGCAACCAGTTATTTTTGGTTTCGACGAGGTTAAATTGATAGTATACTCGTAGTTCAGGGTTTTTCAATCAAGGAAAGAAACCATGGTATACTGAATCTTTGTCTTCCGACCTTTTTTCACAATTTTATTTGGGATCGGGGCAATGTATATTATAAGAAAGGAATAAAATCATAATCATATGTAATAACTCAAATGATTTATAATCATTTCAACTCACTTGTTACTGATTTACAAAACTACTGTTACTTAATTATTATTATTGCGCTAGCTCAAGACTCGCGAAAGGTCTAAATCTAAAAAAAAAGGTTGTCTTTTGAAAAAGAATTTTGATTGATTTAATAATGCCACTTATCTTTGTCATGAAATGACGAATATAGGCCTTTCCTTAGTAAGGAGATTTTGTCCTACTACCTATACAACGCCGGCCAGACGGGTTTGTATAGGGTTGTGTCAAATTTTCCTTCTTTTTGCAGTGCGTAGTTTGCTCCCTTAGTCGGCTCTTACGACACCCACGTAATGAATAGGGGTGGTGACTTTCCGTATTCTCAATCCGTTACTATACTTATATACTCTATACTATACTAAGAAAATATCATTTTAAATTACCACATTTGAAGTACCGGGCCGATACGAACAGCTGCGCCCATTATATAAAACAAACAAATTTGTCGGATTAAAATTAATGTGTAACTCGTTTTGTTTCAGGAGACAGCTGCAGTATGAACAAGAAATCTCACAAGAAAAAGGTCGGTTTATATTTTTATTGTTCCACTTAAAACAGTTTTCATCGTCTGTCTGCATCGCTCTGCATTAATCTTCTGAGTAAAACAATGGGCTTTGTAGTCAGTTATATATTTAAAATATTATGTTTTCCCTACTTTTCCATTCCATTCTATAAAAAAGACAACTCCCGCACTATGAATAAATCCTGTGTCGCGGGGGACTTTATAAACATACATGAAACGGACACAAAGTACACCCAGACTCAGAACAACAATTTGTGGATCGCAAAAGTTTCGTCCCGCGTGGCGTTTGAACCCACAACACACGGCGCAGTAGGAAGAGGCGTGGCGACCGCTTAAACCACGCCATCCGTGCAGTCGAATTATCCGTGCAGTGCAAATTGATCGATCCAGGATTTACAAAGGATGTACAAGATTGTACAAAGTTGTAATTTAAACTGACGTTTCGAATAAATCAGTTTCAAAGATTCTCTTACATACAAGCAAATAAACAGGTACGGCTAATAATAGCGTGTTAAAAAAGTTATCGTAGTTACCTTATAAAGGACATCATTCACGCTTCATACAAAAAGTACCCAAAAAAAAGCCGGCCAACGAAAAAAAATGGTTTTATCGGTTAGAGAATGACTTTCTAAGATTTTTTCTTTAGACAGCTAAGAGCTAAGACCGATTACTTAAGAGTTATATGACTTAGAAATAATAAAAAAATGCATTTATACGAGTTCGTCTGAACAATTTTTACTTCATTACTATAGCAAAAATCAAATAATGATGATAAAGAATAACTTAATCTCGCTTAATAATAATATAATATGACAAAAAGCCTAATTATATACAATCATCATTAGGTACCTAAGTACCTACGTAGGTATTTATGTGTAGGTATTAGTGTTATAAAATATATGTAAAGAAAAATACTTCATTTCGTTACCTACGTGGCTTTATTCATATGTTATAATTCCGCAGGTCTCATTTCGATGGTCTTGCGTTGTTTAGGTTTTTAATTATTCAGAAATAGTTAATTGATACATAAATGTAAATGCTCATTTTATGATTTACGGAGATCCATTTTTGGGTCTAAAAGTTGGTCGTAGACGTTTGTTGTAATAAAAAAAAATGTTTTAAAGATCATTTGCCGTAAGATGACATAGTTTTTTTTACAGGCCTTAATTTACTTTAATTTTTGGGTACATTTTGAATGATGTCCTTTTACCACCATTACATCTCAATTCATACAGGTCGTTATAGTTACGCTATATACTGTAGCATTGTGCAGAGGTTTGTATATAGAATTTATGAAGAAAAAACTCAAAATTATTTAAATACCGAACAGTCGAATGTCGCAGCCAAAATCGAAGCCGTTTGAAAAATGAATACGGCCACCATTCACGAGTTATAATGTAGATTGTGCCAATACCAACATACATGTCGATATTGGCATTTGGCACTAGTGGCGTCGCTGGCACCGCGAGCTGGCATTATGAACGGCTTCTCATAATATATCTAAAACTATAGAGTGTTCGTTTGTGCCAGAGTATTTGACCGGTCAATTTTAGATTTGTGACACTGTCTTAAAATGTATTGATGTAATTTTAAATAAAAACATAATATATGATAATAAAAAACCTTATGCTATATTCATCTTTAGTGGGTGATTCAGAATAATCAAATCGCGTTGTTGTAATCACATTACTAGTTAACCAAATAATAATAATAAATAATAATAATATTGTACCACATTCACACAACGCCATCTAGTGTCCCAAACTAAGCAGAGCTTGTACTATGGGTACTAGATAACTGATATAAATACATATATACTTATTTTTTTTGTAAATACATACTTATTATACATAGAAACACCCAGACCAAATCAAACATTAAATGTTCATGCACACAAATATTTGACTTGAGCGGGAATCGAACCCGCGACCTTTGGAATAGCAGTCCGTTACACAAACCACTACGCCATTCGGTCGTCAATGTTTAGTAATGTTTAGTAAATGTAGTAAAATCGGGTCTATTCGGCCATTCAAAAACAAACAACACTGAATCTCATAACTATTTGATTGATGATTTGATTGACATTGACAACTTAAAGTTGGTTAAGTAGATTATGACAAATTCGAAAAGAAATGAAAATGCTATGGTATTAGAGACAGTGTATTTTTGTTTATATCATACACATTACACAACTTTTTATTGAAATAACATTGAAATGAGGTTTTGGCCTACTATACCACGCTGGGCAGACGGTTTGGTATAAGGTTTGTTTCAAGTTTTTCCTTCTTCCCTTTGCCGTTCTTGTTTATATCATCCGATCAAAATAAACAGAAAACAAATTACAGCGATATGTCTCGAATAAAAGCCAAACAAGAAATTAACTACACGCCAAATGAATATATCATCACGTCTCTGGTTTCTCAAGGCAGCGTGCTTGGTCTGTTGCCGTTTACACCCCATTATTCTTTTCGCTGATGATAATTTAATAATGATAGTGTCCATGGAACTTGTGAGCTAACATTAGGAATAACATAATTAGTTTTGAACTTCTATAGGACCGCTTCAAAGCAAATTTCTTTGATTAATAAATCTTAATAGATTAACTTTATTAGAAATCTTATGTCGAATAGTTGTATAAGAGAATCACAGGCGTCCATGGGAGGCGGTAACTTTCAATCAGAAGGCCAATTTTTGTAATAAAAAAAATCGGTTGTCTGTAAAGTTGGTTTACTGACGATAGTTGAACGTGACAACGTCATAAGAAAATACTGATGGAATGGTTGCATTTTTTCAAAAATGTATTATTGTATACGAGTAGTAGCTGTCCACGCGGACGCATCGCTCACTCAAGTTCCTACTTGAGAGAGACAGATGTCGAACGCTGCCGAACGCGGAGGCCGATTGTGCCTCTTTGTCGCTCGTTCCGCGCTCTCGCTTGCACTTCACGCCTTAAATGGAACGCCTCAGAGCGAGGTAACGCCGCATGAGTCATGTTTTTTCGTGCGTGCAGCCGGCTCCATCGAATTATAAGACGTTGTCACGTCAAAATCTGTCAAAATTCAGTTCCAATCTACTCTCGATCTCACAATTGTCATAAAATGTATTTTCGTAGTAAAGTATTAAATATCCAACATTGACTGTAATGTGATTATATCGTATTGTGACCGAAAGTTGAATCGGTAATCTGCAAGCCTTAGTTATACTTTACTATTTTACTACGAAAATACTTTTTATAACATTTGTGAGATCGGGATCAGATCAGCACTGAATTTTGACCGAATTTTTATGGGTTTCTCTGGTGTTGTGGGTTTTCGTCGGAAGTATGCTGGATGGGGTTTCAACCTGTAAACCATTTGATGATCACAGTTCCAATGCCATGGCCATTATGCTACCAAGTAATAACAATACTGGTCTGATGTCATTTAAAAAAATACATATTCTTATAAAACAGCTCGTTTGTTGAAACCGATCTTTAGCTGTTCATCAACAGCCTTTAATAGTCCACTGCGGGACATAGGCCTCTCCTTAGAAAGGTGGTTTTGGGCTACTACGAGTATACCACACGGGATAGTATAGAGTTGGTTTCATATTTTCCTTCTCTTTACAGTGCTGTTGTCCTGCGTGTGAACGGTATGAATAGGATTGGTGACAATCCGTATTTTAAATGCGTCACCACACGAACACTTTTACATCTGACATTACAGTATGAAACATACATGATAATAAATGAAGCTGTTTTGTCATGTCTGTTTCATACTACCTGTATGTGTGAGCTATAAACACAGTGCTAATGAGGAACTCCATCTTATAGATATAGTTCAGATGGGTATACTTTATTGTACATCAAAAAAGTATTGTGCAATATGAAAATATGTTAAGAAACTGTACAAAGGGCGATCTTATCGCAGTCTGCGATCTCTTACAGACAAGCAAGATGGATTATTCTGTATAAATACTAACGTACGACTTACGACCTTCAAGAACTACAGGCTTTTATGGGCGGCGGTAGTGACTTTCCATCAGGTGACCCGTCTGCTTATCTGCCCCTTCTGCCATAAAAAAAAACGTAAGTAATGGTACTACAAAACAACAGATAGGCAAAAATTTACTTTTGTCACATGCTTTATGACATAGCAGTAGTCATATGTGTGACTTCAGAAATTTATAATCAGTTACGTGTCTAACACTGTCTTCTGTATTTTATAAGAGTTTGTGGATGTATAAGAAAACCAGTGTCGTCAAATCTCGTTATAATTTCTGGCATTTCACCAAATTAATTAATTGGTACAAACCGAATTTGATTGACGGTCAAATTAGAAAGAAGCTCGGTGTGCTGAACAGATTGAGGCAGTATTTTACTCCGGCCTAACGCCTTCAGCTCTATAAGGCGCAAGTCCGGACGCATATGGAATTCTGTTCTCATCTCTATGCAGGGGCACCTCATTACCAGCTTCCGTATCCAACGCATCGCATATAGCATGGAGAGTGCTCCGAGGAATTGTTCAGACTAATACCAGCTACAACTTTCCACCATCGTTCCACACGGCAATATATTCACCCTCATCACCTGGATATTTGGCGCTCCACTACTATGCGCTTTTCGAGACACTTTTTGACCCGCACAACCAATCTGTGGAAGAGTTATCGTCTGCGGTATTTCCGGACTGATACGACCTTCAAACCTTCAAGAAAATAATGTACTCCTTCCTAAAAAGCCGGCAACGCGTTTGTGACTCCGGAGTTGCAGACATTCATGGGCGGCGATGGTCACTTTCCATCAGGTGACCCGTAAGCTCGTCTGCACCGTCTAACAGTAAAAAAAATGTCACTTTTTAGTAGTAGGAGACAGACAGAGGTAAATGACAGTAAATGTTGCCATTACTTATTAAATTATTAATGATAATAAAGTTGACGTTCAAGGCTGCGAAGATTGTTAATAACAACCATTAAACAAAAAAATAAAATAAAATCTCGTATTTTCCTATGTATTTAAATATTGTTTTACACATTGAACTATAAGCAGTTTCACAATTAATCTAGATTCTAATTAAGACCGTTGCTTTAACCATAGACAATTAATTACATACACAAGTACAAGTAATAGTTTTGTCACGTCTATCTAGTCTATTCTATCTGTCAAACAGTCCGTAGCTACGCCCACCTATCGATCAATGTCGAGACCACAAGGCGTTGATAAATGCCCTGATTTATATAGCATTTTGATGCAATCTGTTAAACTGATATAATTTAAGTCTTAACAAACATTTGTTAGGGTATAAATTAAAAAAAATACTGATATTTTTAAGCATTAGTATCTCCTGCGGCGCAGCTTTGCAAATTCATCTACAAGTACAATAAAATAGCTTAAATTATCTAGCTTATATCGTCAGCATCATCATCATCATCTTAGACAAATGATGTCCACTGTTGGACATGGGGATCAGCCAGGATTGTCTATAAAAATCGGTCCTGTGCTGCAGTGCTATTCTCTAAGGTAACAGCCTTGCGTACAGCGCTGCCATAGCGTCGAACTTCAAACTAAGTTCGTTTGAAATTCGACCCTACAGCGCTATTCTATTGCTATTCTCATCTAACGCCTTCCCGCGACCTTAACCAGATCGTCGGACCACCTAGCTTATTTATTAAAACGTTTAAATACTACACTAACAGCTTGGAACAAGAATTTTCGTCAATAGTTTTCACAAAGAATAGAAGATGGATCACGTGGGTATTTGTGAGACGTCCGACCCAACGGCGGCCCATTGTCAAGGGGTGCAGCGACATGCGGCGTTGTTGTGTGTAATCATTTAAGATCAGAACAATATCAATTAAATACATATGATATTACGTAGACGCAGCATTTGGTAAATTGAACGCTTTAATTATTCAGTATACCAACCCGTCTGGCCAGCGTGGTATAGTAGGCCAAAACCTCCTTTCTAAGGAGAGGCCTATGTCCAGCAGTGGACTAGTAAAGGCTGTTGATGATGATGATGATGAATTATTCAGTACTCTTGCTTTCACAAAAACAGACAGTTAACCAATTGTAACGCTTCACCAAATCCATCAAGTAGTTATTTCCATACAAATATGTACTTATTTATAGTACCTACTAAAAGGTTCCCGTGTTATAGAACTCTTGAAGAAACTGATTTTAGTTCTGGGTAAGATTTCGTGCCGTTTACTCACATTGTGAAAGGACCAATCAAGCCAAGCCACATTGCCCTTGCAATGATTAATACCAAGTCATAGAAGAACACTCCCCTTGGTGTGTCCATTTCCAGGCGCGGCAATAAATGATATTACTGTTTAAACAACCAAATAATGGAACGAAATACGCCATAATTCGGGCCGTTGCGTAAAACTGTCTAAAGATAGCTTCATACTTTTGGCAGCATTAATACAATTAGCCCTTGAGGATTTAAGATAACAAGTACATCTATTTATGTTGGCATTTATTTATTTATTTATAACTTTATGCACATTTGTACATCGGCGGACTTAATGCCCAAGGCATTCTCTCCCAGTCAACCTTTAGGTAGTTCAATAGTTCAATATTATAAACAATATTCTTTTTCTACCACATACACACAACGCCATCTAGTCCCAAACTAAGCAGAGCTTGTACTATAGGTACTAGACAACTGATATAAATACATATATACTTTTTTTTTGTAAATACATACATATTATTAGGTAGTGTAGAAATCGTGAGTGGTAGGCGCATATAGGTTATAACACTAATCATTAAGATATACACTACACAACACAACACACGTAATTTTATACACAAGCAAATACACACTATACACATATATATATATATATACACATACATACACCCACATATACATATACATATATTTACCTACAGCATCACCGCTATGAATACCTACTTACGACAAAATCTGCATCACATCACACATCAACAGCCTTTAATAGTCCACTGCTGAACATAGGCCTCTCCTTAGAAAGGAGGTTTTGGCCTACTATAAAATCTGCATACTTATAGCAAAAATTTCATCTCTTCTTGTTTCCCGATCGAGTTCAAACTATTAAACTATATTTTAGAGGATTTTTGGCGTTTGGAAACTAGTTAAGAACTGCTGTACACATGAAAAATGTCTAAGGTCATTCGAAAATTTGAGACTCGGGTTGCAACAGCATTCCAGTATATTTTACTAGCTGACCCGGCAAACGTTGTTTTGCAAAACAAAAAAAATTAGGGATGGGTCACCCTTACCATTTAGGGGTATGAAAAATAGATGTTGGCCGATTCTCAGACCTACCCGATGTGCACACAAAATTTCATGAGAATCGGTCAAGCCGTTTCGGAGGAGTACGGGAACGAACATTGTGACACGAGAATTTTATATATAAGATAACCAGTCTTTTACTGTCGAAACTGTATGGTTATGGAATGCATTGCTGATTAACATATAATTAAATCATTTATGTATTATTGTATGATGTGTAGGTTCTTTTTAGGGTTCTGTACCTCAAAAGGTAAAAAAGGAACCCTTATAAGATCACTTTCTTGTCCGTCTGGCACCACCGATTTTCTCAGGAACAGGTAGACCTAGCAAGTTGAAATTTATACCAGATACTGAGGTCTATGGTCCCAATTAGGTGTATACAAATCAAGGTCCTGAGTGAACATGATAAAAAGATATGGACAAATTTCGATTTTCGCGAAAACCTCAAATTTGGGATCCGGTAACCTCACTCACTCAGTGAAAGGCAACGAAAAAATTGCTTAACACCGGTTTTCTGTACAAATAAAGAGTTTTCTTTCTATCTATCTAGCAGTCCATCTATATTCTCTGTTCGGTTATCATCTATTCTTGTTCCTGTCGACGCCTAAGCATAAAACTCTTTGCAATTTCAAGTATTACATGTCCATATCACAATAATCTATTGCTCCTCAATGTTTATTCAATGGCACTACTTTCAGGCTCCCACTTAGGTATTCCCCCTTGTTCATTCCACCAATATGAAGGCGACTACCACCCGTTCTCTACGTGAACCAATTTTAAATCCATACAGGATTCCATTTTTAAATATATTTGTATTTGATTCTGTCATATCATTGTTGGCCAATCGATAACATAAAAAAATCGAATTCAGATGGAAGGAACTGCTCAAAATAAATAAACATCACCACATGTTTTTATCCACGCGTAGTATAAACTTTGAATTGGTACGTGTCAGCGGACAAACTACACGACGAACTTTTCGATACATTTTTGGCAAATAGACTTGGCAACGTTGTTGGTGGTACATACTCTTGAGGAAGCCCCTCAATTGTTTCATTTAATAATTTTTTTGGCACTCCTGCAAATGTCTTTGTGGCACCGGTAGGTAATTTGACTGCGGTTCTTGGTTACTTCCTTCCTTAGGTATACCCG